>JASJET010000055.1:60966250-62252500 GCA_034092305.1 Diaprepes abbreviatus
ACTGAATAAGGTTGTTTATTCAAAAAGTTTGTAGTTTTTGAAATATCAGCAATTTAACATTTTTTTATTGTAAAAACGCTATACGGCTTTTAAGTTTTGTTATTAGTTGGCCATGATGGCGAAACACGACGAACGAAAACAATAGAGCACTATAGAAATATCACTATTTCTTGCCATTTGACAATTATTAATAAAAATCATGCCGCGAAGATTTAATTATACGCACGAAGATTATTTAAATTTCTATGGCATTGTCTGGATAAAATTTTGTTAGATTCCCCACAGATAACAAACAAATTTCAATAATCTGCGTGCGTATAATTTAATCGCCCCGACATGATTTTATAAATAATTGTTAAATGGCAAGAAATAGCGACATTTCTGTAGGGCTCTATGCTAGATAATATAACATTATAAAAATAGTGGTTTATATTTTAAAAAAGGTGAATTTTAACGATTTTTCAAGTTAATATTTAATGTTAGTTTTGATCACCGTGTATTTTTTTATTATCAAAATATCAACACAGTTCACTAAAGTCCTTCTAGAAGGAAACCAACCCTATTGAAATAATAAAGGCTTTCATATAGGGGAAATTGTTAGTTATGTTTAGGTTTGCAAATGACATTTTTGACATAAAATTTAAAATATGTCAAAAACAATTAGACTTAAGATATTATACATGAAATGTGTCTATAATTTTGCATAGGATCTAAAAATGAAATAATATATAGGGTGTTCAGTTTAAAATAAGCAAGAATAAATCAACGTCCAGTATAACCGGAAGTGCCACCATTTTGAAAATATTTTATCCGAATTGCACAAAATCGATCACGAGACTTAAGGGGGTGATTCTACTTGACAAAATAAGGGTAGAGCTTCATATAATATTTTTTCAAAATGTCATTCGTTTTCGAGTTACAAGCCGTCCAAGTTCAAGTTTTTATTTTTTGTTTTTTGAATTACTCGCTTACAGGAAAACCGATTTGACTAATATTTGAAAGATAGGCTAAGTCTTCTGCGCTTCATCATTTTAGTAACAATTCACATTGATTGTTTGCCGCTAGAGGGCACTTTACCTACATTGAAAATTGTTTTTTTGTCATAATTTTTTAGTGTTGACAGCTACAGTAGTTTTTGGTATAATTTCTGAAAGACTGATGCCAGGCCTTTAAAAAAGGTGCTCTTTATTTACATCGCTAAACCCAACGGTTTAGACGTAAATCACCCTTAAAAATTAAGTGGTAAATTTACTTTTCTCATTTTATTACCACCAGCTACCAGGTAAATAGCTATCAAAGTATACTACTATACAAATAAATTCGCTTTTTAAACTATTTAATTTATAATCTTAAAATAACTAATAATGGCTAATCAGTAAATATTCATATTATGGATTATTGCGATATACATTTAATTGATAAAAATTAATGAAACAGTACTAAACAAACTAAAAAAGATTCTCAAAATGTCCCCCATTTTCTTCCATACATTTCCTAACACTCTTCAAAAAATGTCGCCTAACTCGATGAAAAATTCCTGGTGTTTCTTTAATAATTTGGCACTTTTCGATTATCCTGAAGCGAAGATCCTCGACGTTGATTACTGGAATATCGTACACCAATTGTTTCAAATGACCCCAAAAGAAAAAATCCATAGGATTAAGGTCTGGTGACCTCGCTGCCCATGCCAATGGTCCACTTCGTCCTATCCATCGCTCAGGATACGTTGCATTCAAATACTGTCGGACACGTATACTAAAGTGGGGCGGAGCTCCGTCTTGGAGGATCCACATGTTGGCCCTTACTTCCAATGGCACATCTTCCAGATACAATGGGAGACGATTTTGGATAAAATCTAAGTATACGTCACCAGTTAATGGGCCATCAAAGAAATGAGGACCAATAAGGTAATCTCCTATTATCCCTGCCCACACATTTAGTGAAAATCTACGCTGATGTTTCGTTTCTACCACATTGTTTGGGTTCTCGTAAGCATATGTGTGGATGTTGTGTAGATTTGTTATGCCATCACGAGTGAAACCAGCTTCGTCAGTGAATAATATGACGCCAATTAATCGATTATCGTGTTCATACTTAGCTAGGATCTGATTGCACATTTCCAACCGTCTCGGCCGATCATCGTCATAAAGAGCCTGCACCTTTTTTGAATGAAACGGGTAGAGTTGTTCTTCTCTTAGTATCCTCCATGAACTAGCCTGACAGAGCCACACTTCATTCCAAATTTTTCTAGTACTAATACCTGGATTATCTTCAATAATTTCAAGCACTCTTTCTTCTTGTTGCACGTTTCTAGCAGTTCTAGGTCTTCCCCTATTTCCATTATAACTTTTAAAGGAACCACATTCCGCAAGCCTCCTGTGCACACTGGAAAATGTTTGAGCATGAGGGATATTTCTTTCCGGATAACTCTCCATATAATATCTTCTTGCCAACTCTGCATTACCATTTGCTTTTCCATAACAAAAATGGATATCACAATATTCGATATTTGAATATTGGTGATTAGCCATTATTAGTTATTTTAAGATTATAAATTAAATAGTTTAAAAAGCGAATTTATTTGATGTTAAACTGACAGCTCTAGTATACTTTGATAGCTATTTACCTGGTAGCTGGTGGTAATGAAATGAGAAAAGTAAATTTACCACTTAATTTTTAAGGGTGATTTACGTCTAAACCGTTGGGTTTAGCGATGTAAATAAAGAGCACCTTTTTTAAAGGCCTGGCATCAGTCTTTCAGAAATTATGCCAAAAACTACTGTAGCTGTCAACACTAAAAAATTATGACAAAAAAACAATTTTCAATGTAGGTAAAGTGCCCTCTAGCGGCAAACAATCAATGTGAATTGTTACTAAAATGATGAAGCGCAGAAGACTTAGCCTATCTTTCAAATATTAGTCAAATCGGTTTTCCTGTAAGCGAGTAATTCAAAAAACAAAAAATAAAAACTCGAAAACGAATGACATTTTGAAAAAAAATTATATGAAGCTCTACCCTTATTTTGTCAAGTAGAATCACCCCCTTAAATTTCGTGATCGATTTTTGAATCACCCTGTATATGTTTTTAAATTTATAATATAACGCAGGTCATTGCCACAACTTCAAAATATAAATGCACAGGAAGTTATTTTGGATACTATTGAAACAGAAAATGTAATTGATGTGTGGAAAAGCTTAAACAATTGATTCAAATAACATTCTTTTATTCATATTTTAAGGTTTTGTCTATATACTATGTTGTTCCCTGTTGTTTTCTTGAAGTTTAAATACGAATACATTCCCAAATATTTGGAAAGAGGCAAAAATCTGTCGGATATTTAACAAAGGTGATAAATCAGATATAAGTAATTATTGTCTAATTGTAGTGCTCTCAACTTCTGTTGTGTTGTGCGTTTTATCATCAGACTAGAGCTTGACCCAGAGCGAAGCAATTTGATAAGATTTACTCATACCTTTAATTACTTAAAATCGCATGAAATAAAATTTTTACATGAATACACACGTGGAGATAATTGTTATAAAATACTTTTAATATGAGGGATGAGCCTGATGATTTGCTATCAAAGTTTATATAGCTGTTTTCAAATTAGGAAGATTTAATCTTAAATCTCCTAGGCCAGTGATTTCCAACCTGGTTCTTTATTTGTGAGAAGATTGGCAAGTGCGCTGAAACCCCATTTCACGAAGTATGAAGATGAAAAAGCTATCATAAACTTTCTTGCTATCGTCCATAATGTAGCAGGTATGTTTCTTTGAAGCTAAAATTGCTCATATCCATTTCTAAACTTCATTTTAAGTTCTTCGTTAGTACTTATTCCGATCAGTTCTTCTTGTAATATGACATCCGATTCATCAATGTCACCATATGGCTTGATAATCCACTGAGGTATTTCCATGGTCAAAATATCCTCAAATCTTTTAAAGCATGTGTACAGGACATTGAATATTGAACGTAGTCCGAAACATCATCATTCTAGCCGCATGTCTGCGATAAGTCGGGAACTGGCCATACAATATTTAGCTTCATAAGGTTAATTCTCGCAAGAAAAACCGCAATGATAGATTTTATTTTTTGATTAAGTTAAGACTGTCACCTTGAAAGTTATCTTTAAATTTGGTAAACAAAGCTGTTAAATAGGCAATGTCTGGTTTCCACTTGATTAAATTTTCTTTTAAAATGGGATTTTAAGCACCCAAAAACTCTTGAAACAGTTTCAAAAACTGAAAATATAAGCCTTTCAACAGCTAACGTACTTCAGTATGGAGGAATAATCGAAATTTCTAGTCGGTTTTTTCATACAACTGCGAAAATATCTGAGAATTCAGTGTTCAGAATTAAGATTAATGCAATCTGTCACTTAGATTTTTAGCAACTAAATGTTGTCGATAGATGACGCACTGAATTACAAACGCATTTTGTTTTAAACCGCCTATGAAACCTCTGTAACCCACCATGGCAAGTGATCCATCTGTTGCTGTTGATATTTGATAAAGGAATCACTTTTCCATGAAATAATCTCTCAAAACATTGAATATAGATTCGCCTTTAGTGTCTGTTGTCAAAGTTCTAGCAAAGAGAAGTTTTTCGTGAATTTCTTGGTCTATCACAAAACGAACTTATGTCAATAACAGTGTTTCATTACCAGGTAAGTATAATCATAAGAAGCTTTCAACATCATGACTCATTTCATCAATACGTTTTTGAACTGTGTTGTTACTTAAAGGGATTCTTTCAAGTTTATCATATGCAGGTTTGCGTAGAACAATTTTGACATCCTCTTTAATAGCTGGCCAAATTAACTCTTCCCTGATAGAATGCGGTTTCTTGATTTTGTACTAGAGAGATATTGTAAAACGTCCGCAAACCATCATCGTCACCTTTTGATGTTGAAACGAACATTCTGTCCAGTGGGTCTCTTCTGCAGATTTTCTTCGAGTGTTTGAAGGTATTTCAAATCTTCACCTCTTTCATCAAAATAACATCTTCTAAAATGATCCTCCAACTTTGATGGATGTGTCCGACTATGATGGAAGGAAACCGAACTTCAAATAATCAACGCTATACTGCCTACATTTCCTTTTTGGGTTAGGTCATGCTTAGTAGCAATATTTGTATTGAGGAATGTGATATGGACAACCTAAAACCAGAAGTGCCTGTGTTCGCTTGTTTGGGAGGGTATGATGAAATATGAAAAAGTTTTCTCACTACCTAGTTTCACGATAAATCTTCAAGCACCTAAATCTTTGAAAAATTTTGCAATCTGCGAATTAGTATTTTAAATACCAACAGAATTTTGAATCCACTATTTTGGATCAGGCATTTCGAATTTTTAGAATATAATTATAGATTCATAATCTACAAACCCGGAACTTCTAATAACTGTGGTCGAAATTAAATATGATATATTTTTTGGTCCACCATTTACGACATTCTTCCAGACATATAAAAAAGACTTACTTAAATCGAACGTAACAAATTAAAAACTTCTTCCTTTCTTAAATCGGTTAAAATAGGATTAAATGTACAGAACATTGAATGCCAAATTTAGATACAAATTGTAACTGTGCTTTGCTAAATTTTACTGTAAAGGTAGAATCGCTTTTTATTGAAGGGTGACCTTGATTTTTTAAAAGCGACAAAAAAAATTAAGTATAGTTTCACATTTATAAAATGGAATAAGCTATATATTTCTCAGTTTATATACTAATATTCTCCAAAAAGTCAAGCAAAAATAATAAAATAGGTTAGAATTTTATGCATGCATGAAATTTTCGAGTACACATTCTTATATATTTCTCAGTTCATAAACTAATACTTTCCAAAAATTCAAGCAAAAATAATAAAATGAGAAAGAAGTTTACTCATGCATGAAACTTTCGAGCGCACATTCTTGGCAAATAATTTAAATAAAATTGTAGAATATAATCACTTTCGCGCCTAGGATATAGAAATGAAATGGCAAAACTTTATGTTAATTATGTTGTAACTTAAAAAAATTGTCACATAAGTATGTAAATGTTGGATAAACCAATTTCTGCCGTAACCTGTCAATTAGTTTTTATAAAAGAAGAACTTGACCACGTTGAATTTTTGGCGAACAGCTGGCATCAAAATCTCACTATAATTTAAAGACAATTACCAATTTTATTTTTCCAGTAATGGGTATAAAATCAAATATTTTATATTGGCAGTCCTAAGTTTATATTAAAACTAATCAATCAATTATTTGCAGCTATATCCAGAACTTTTAACTGCTTTTCTCATCCTTAAATTATTTTAGAAACGCGAAAATGGTTTTCAGCCTATTCTTGAGGCTTCACTAGCAATATTTTCATTTGACTGTGATCGAATCTATAAACTAACTTTTCAAATATTGTCAAACGCTTATAAAACACATGTATTAAAATAACAGAAGGATTTTTACAAATGATGGCATACAGCGTAACCCCCAAATGCTGAATCTAATAAGCAAACATTTTTCCAGCAAACTCCAGTTTAAGTCTGATCAAGAATATGTTTATGTAAATATAAAAATAATTAATATAGTTTGTGTTGGAAATTAGCTAATAAGAAATTCGTATATTTTAAAATAAAACCACTCTGCCTCGGGACTTGAAAACTAAAGGAAAAAATGTACACCTCCTTTTTATTATGACTGTAATAGTTATTTTAAATGTAAACAATTGAAAATGTATTTATACCATTTTCATCCATGTGGTGATTTAAGTTTTTCAAAATTTCTTACTAATCAATGGACCTGAACTTGAAAAGCCAGAGTCGACTAGAGGGTAAAACAAATATATTGATTTCTAGATCGGTATAACTTACCTCGTTCAGAACATCTGTCATGTGAAAAATTTCGAATAATAAAAAATGTACTTTAGCTTTCAAGTTCACTAGTATAAAAACATTTTTTCAAATTAACTTACAGAACGATTCATACATAACAAAATATGAATAGAAACACATCGAACTGTGGCAAATTATTGTGCGAGGGAAAAACTTTGCTAATGTGAAATTTCTAGAAGAAATCCTGACATTACGATTAAAAACTTAAAAATATTTTCAGGGTTTTTTGAGAAAGTGTAACCGTCTATTTAATCGTAGGTTTTTCCAGTGTTTATAAAATAGATTTGTGTAGATAGATCCCTTTAAACCATTTATTTACTGTTTAAAAATTAGGTTGGAGATATCACAATATGTATTTCGGAAATTGCAAAAAATACAATATTTAAAATATTGTATATTACCAGTTTAATAATCAATAGAGGAATATTAATGTCGTTGAAAGAGTACCTTTGATATAGTTTTTTTTATTTCAATCAGTTACATGTATACATACATATAAATAAAAATTGAAGCATCTGTCTGTCCGTCCAGACTAATATTGAAAATAGCTGAACCGATTTCGACGAAACTTTACAGACACGAAGAGAAAGATGTCAGAAGTGAGTCTGTCTATCTGTCTGTTTGTACTGGCTAATCTTTGAAAAGACTGAACCGATTTTGTTGAAACTTTACAGACTTAACGACGAGGTTTTCAAGAGTATTATAGGCTACTTCTTTTGAATTGTTTGTTGTTTATAACAATTGTGTTTAAGTTGCATGCGGACGAAGTCGCGGGTCAAAACTAGTATATAATATAAACATGTTTTTCCCTTTAAATAATATTTTTACCTCCATACCCGTAATCATGGTACAGGACTGTTCTTCAAGGGAAAGCGATAATGCAGATATATTTTTTACAAATATCAATTTGTAACTTATATTTTCTTTTAAGTAATCAGCAATAGACTTACATGTTGATTAAATATAGTATTTAAAATTGTGCTGTCTTGACTAAACTGATTGACATCTTGATGCCAAAAATTAGCTGGTGATAGAACAAGACAGCTATATTGAGGCATAACTTGAGAATAATCTTTGTTCTTGGCAACTGCTTCAACATGAAGACATACATGTCCTAGAGTCTTTAAGCTAAAACAAAAGATAAGAAACCTTATATATATATATATATATATATATATATATATATATATATATATATATATATATATATATATATATATATATATATATATATATACGTAGTAGAGACAGTAGACATTTTTTTTAAGATTGTTTAATAGATTTTATCAATTTAAGAAACAAACCATCGATATTAGTGATGTTTTTGTTTTAAGTGAATCTATTAAATCCCTCACTTCACCTAATGAAAATTCCGTTTTTGGAATATGTAGGTTTTTCTAATTTTCTTGAAGGTTTACGTCATTCTTTGAAATATTTTTAAGAAGATTATGTACTACAGTACTAAATAATTCATTAAAATGCTTTGGGTTAATGTGTATTTATTTTCTTTATATTTTTCCCATAGCGATTTATAATGTCCCACATGCATTTTATAGGATTTTTTGCTGTTTATGTCATATTATCGTTTGAGGTATGCCTTTTTCTCTTTGATTGCATTAGAATAAATAATTTTATATGCTTTTATATTATTTCTTGTTTCCTGGAATATTATATTATTTTGAGAATTCTTTCAAGAATTGCAGTCTATCCCTCATTTGTCTTAAAGTGTCAGTAAACCATTTGACCCTACTTGGTTTCCCAAACTGCACGCAGTAAGTTATTTCTGGAAATGATTGCTCGTACGTCTCATCTAAAACCTCCATAACTTTCCAAATTTAACATCTACTGAAGCGGCCCCCCAAAATAAAGTATACAAACCTTTTCGCTTTATAAGCCTAGATATTCGAATTATCTTCGGAGTCATAATACGAATATCAGTTACCTCAAAATTTACACTTTGATCCATATGATCTGAAATATCAAGTTCGACAGTTTCATCGACTGCAGTGTAAAGGTTTGTAAAAATATTTTCCAGGCAAGCCACTCCATGCCATGGTTGATTAATCATTTTTTTAGATTAAAAGTATTTAGTAAATCACAGAATGAATTTGATTCCCTCTGATCAGTGTTAAACCGCAAGTTAAAATTTTCCACCAATGCAATATCCTTTGTACAATCTATTCGCAACAAGACATATTCCACTACTCCTAAGAAGGTGTCAAAACCACTTAAAGACCTATATGTACGAATTCTGCAGCTGCTGATGAGTTATACGGGGAGTCCATTCTGGAAATTACTTGTGTCTAGTTGATTACTCCCCGGTTTAAAATTAATTTAAATTGAGAGGTGCTCAATTAATTCAACAATATTCATTTTAAGAAATCTGTTATTAAGTAGAATGATTTTGATAATGAATGAAATTATAATAGCGAAAGATCAAAAGTATACTGACATTATAAATAATTTTAAGATTGTTTATTAAAAGATAAGATTTTCTTCTATTAATATCAATATTTTGTTAAATACCCATTGGCCTTAATGATAGCTTCACACCGCGCCAGCATCGAGTCCACCAACTTTTGTATAGGATTCAAAGGGATTCGGTTCCATTTGTTTTTCAAAGCTTCGTATAAAGCTTCCTTATTGGAATAATTCCAGCATCTTACTCGACGATCCAACTCCTCCCACAAATGTTCTATAGGGTTTAACTCGGCCCTTTGACTCGGCCAGTCTAGAACCTTGATCTTTTCACGTTTTATGAGGTCACTCACTTGCTTAGATTTGTCATTTGGATCATTGTCATGTTGAAAAAACCATAGGGCGGCATATTTTTTTACTATATAGTATCAGTTGGTTTTTAATATATCACCGTACAAAAATTGATCCGTATTCCGTTCAACGCGAATTAACGGTCCAACTTCATGAAGAAAAAAACATCCCCAATCACATTATCGCCGTCATGTTTGACGGTGAGTAACTAGCACCGAACATAATATATTTTGGTTCTCGGACGTCGAATACAATTTATTCCATCAGATGACACAAATCAATCCATCATTCCATAGTATTGTAGACTATTCTGAGCTAATCCATGATCTGTGTCGAATGCAAATCGTAACTTTATGTTCTTTGCAGATAGGAAAGGCTTTTTGATTGGTCCACTTCTTCCGTGTTATCTTGGCTGAACTGTCCATTCGGTAATATTATGAGGAAGATATTTACCTTTGTGAAGAGTGACTTTTTTGTGTAGGCTTTCTATGGACGTCCTGCTCCATTTCACAATTCCAGCAGAGTAGCTGAGGGTAGAGCTAGCAGAAGCGTAGAGTGCCTTAATTAGACATTTACTATTTAGGTTAGGTCACAGTACCTGTCTTACCCGTCTTCTTATGAACTCGTTTGCTAGTTTGGCTTTATAGTTCCTTGATTAATTTTTCATGCCAGTTTCATACTCGAATACTTATATCTGTTTCCTCTATTTGTATTTAGGAGACGCGGCACTTATCACGGCATAACATCATTCGTATATTCTCGGAGAACTCTTCCACATTTCTGAGCATTTGTTCCAGTTGATTTTTGGTGGCAGCCATCAATTTGAGATATTGTATATTCTCGATATACCTATTACTCAGTCATGTGGCACTGAGTAAAAGATCTTTTGGTAATTGACGTAGACGGTGAAAAGGTTTGTTCACTTGACACGTGTCTGATTGCAGAATTTATAATCAATTGCAATTGCTACCCATTACGTCTCTGGCACATCCTTTGTGTTGAATAGCAATGATGTTATTTTGCTTGCAGTGTGCATGGATATGTTGTGTCGAACAGGATCTGATCACCTACAGCGTAGGAAGGCAGATGACTGGCTGATTTTATGCTGATCTTTTGGCAAGAGATATGCGACTCCTGTGAAAAACAATGGTATTTTCTGTAGATTAATTTGGACAGTCATTCTATGGTACATACTTGAGAAATTTTAAACCAATAGTTCTGAACCCGATCAAGACCAGGGTCTTTCCAATTATGGATCCCTACACAATGTTACGAGATTTCCTCGACGGTGAACGGCTCGAATTACATCTGTCTGTACTCTTCGCTGATTCAGCTAAAATTGATGCTGCAGTGGATGTGTGTAGTTCTTCTACCTGTTCTTTATTCCGTATCAGATATCTATTAATTGTCATGTTCGGTAAACAGTATAGCTTCCGACAAAGTCTTTTCTGATCGCTCGAAAAAAGCATTATCTCGTTGTTTGTTGGAAAGTTTTTATTTTAGTGTGATGACATTGTTGGTTAGTTTTGTTTATGGGGTCATGTTGCGAATAGTACTGAACTTGACTCAATATTTCTTCTACTCGTCTTTACAATTTTCTTGTTCCGACACCTCTAACGTATTTTGTTGGTTGGCCTATGTCTTTTCGAAAGTTTTTGATCTTTTTATTGTCTCCTCTCATTGTGACATACTAGGTTCTGTGCTGGAATAAACTGAACTTTGCCTCGTGTTGATTCTAACCTTCAAAGTTCAAGCTGCTGCAGTTCTGGCGCAGTAGATCAGCATATCTAAGTGCTCCAGCGTATGGGTCTCTGAAACATAAGCTAGAAAAACTCTGTTGTTTATTATATCTAAAGCTCTACCGAGTGTTTTTTAGATGAGTTTACTCTTGGCCAAGGTTGCCGGTATAGTGGGTTGGATCATGCTCCAGCAATGCTTTACTTATTTCGGAGGATAGTTTATGATACAATTCAGCGTTGTTCTCTTGGATCTCGAGTTCTGACTGTGGTTCGAGCTCTGGCTGTGGGTCAGGTTCTTCAACTTGCGCGTTATTATTCCTGATCTCACGCTCAATTTCGTCTCTAATGATATTAAATCGTGTATATGGGATTAGTATATTTTGAAGAAAACCCCAGCATTAATCCAGTATTCTATCTAGGCAGTTGTATATGTGGGTACTCCCTATAAAACCGCATGTAAGTATTATCTTTAGCCGATCGTCTCTCGTGCTAGTTGTGCCACGTAAAAAATAACCTTAATTGGTTCATTCATGGACATGGCATGTTTATCATTAAGAGCAAACAACAAAATTTCGCTGAATAATTTGGGCTGTTTTTGCGTTAAAAACGATGAATAATTAAACTGTTCGCTGTTTTGTATCGAAATTCGTTAGTTCTCGAAGGAAACCTCTTTGACTCAGTAATCAGTTCTTAAAAACCAGTGATGATAAGTTATGAGCCGACTTATTTGATTCTAAACCAGATATAGCCTACTTCAAAGATCTGTATAGTAAATGTAATGACCCGAATTTACAACTTCAAGGTAATTGGTTGGAGAACTTCCTCTTTAAAGAACTAAACTTAAGACGGGAAATGTAGCCTCTAATGTCAGCAGGAAAACAACGAAAATTTCCTCGAATATTGTCAACATTTGGCTCTTCATTTGGACTTAGAAAATCGATTTGAAGATATTTTAAAAAGTGAATCTGCTCTATTGGTTTTGACACCTTTTTTGTAAGCAATCCCAAAGGGATTCCAAGATTATAGTTAAAAAGAGATAAATAATCATTTAAATTCAATTTTGGTTATTAACAGTTCGGGCTGCAACATCAATCACTTGTAATTTATTCTGGTTTATGGACTATCGCAGAAGAGTGTTAAATCGCATTTCGTTCATATTATTTAGTTGAACGTGGTTTCCGTGCGGTTATAACTTGGCTAACTAAAAAAAGTAACAGCTGCAAAGAACTAATCGTGATGAAGGTTGCTGTATGTTTAATTTGTGGCGCCAGTTTACTTCAAATAGCAAACTTAAGCTCTCGTTGAAGCTATGACACCATATTGACAAAATAATTTCAAACATTTTTAAACTGGGTGCTTTTTATTTTAAAATTCAGCGTTTAACTATTAATTTATTTAAATTAATTCCCATAAATAAGATGCTTAAATGCTAGTAGAAAATACTTAAAAAGCATTTAAAATGTAGATCATCTGTAATATAGGTAGTCCTAAAGTTTGATCACTACAGCTTATGTATTAGTTTGCATATGCCTCAAATAGTCAAGATGCCAGAATTCAAATTTATAGATTATCTGGTCCTATACAAATATCTGATATTTAAAAAAAAAAGTGGCAGTCGTCTGAATATAGTAATATGTAGAGCTCTGAATACAGTAATATGTACAGCTCTTTGTAGAAAAATCCGTTTTTGTGCAGTTTTGCCAAAGTGAATAACTTACTATATATCCTTGGCATTATTAAACACAATCTCATATTTGTAAAATAAATAATACATTTTCTGGTTTTCAAATATGAATAAATTAAAATAAAACTATGAGATTATGTTAAATTCTGACAGTCAATTGAGATAAAAATGAATTTTGATAAGAACCATATCAACTTAATAAATGACTATTTGGATGACAAATAGATTGGTAACACCGTTAAACTTTAGCAAATCACATACTTACTCACGCCAAATCAATATCGTTAGTTACACTCCAAATTATACAGAATATAAACTCAATAAAACAAATCTCCACATTTGGTTTTAAAGAATTACAACATTTTTACTAAATCGATGTCGCTATTGACATTATTCATTTAAATTTAAAAAATGTTAGAAAATACAGTGGTGACTGGTAACAGACAAAAACATTTTGTTGACAATCCCTTTATATGTTTAAGAAATCTTAGCCATTTTGGCATGTAAATCATCGTTCTACCGTTTGTTAACAGTTTACTAAAATATGATATCTGAAACTAAATATGTTTATAGATATTTGCGTAAAGTGTCTTTTTTAATTACAACTTAGTTAACGCAAACTGACCTGTTTTTATCCTGATAGTTACGCACAATATCCAAAACCTTAAATCCTTCATAAAGAGGAGCCCTAAAAGCATCGCCTACTTTTAAATCAGCTTCCCAAGGTAGAACTGCGACCTTTAAAATGACCTGTTGAACGTAACAGTACGGTTCGATAGTATTTGTTATATTTCTTGTTGATACCCATTCCTGTTGTGGCGATGTTAACGGTAGTGGTATATTTACCAGTGGAATGCTAAAAAAAAGACAGTAATTTTATTCTTTTTATATTTACAAAAATACTCAAGAAAAAAAACCATATCCTCATAAATATGTATGATATTATCACTAATTTTTTTCACGATTCTGTAAAAGCTCTGTACTAAAATAAGTAAAAGACTGAATGTGACCTTTTTACGGACTAATCTCTCAAATTTTAACTATGTCAGATTTCATCTTACTACTGTTATAGTCTCTGAAAAATATCGGGTGAAGCTCAGAAGTACGAAAGTCTTTTCTAGCTTTCTTCATTTTCGGCCCGTCTTGCACTACTCCCTTCTAAAAAGTCGGATAATGTATTCTATATTTAAACAGGAAATCTTATCTTTTTAACATTGGACGATTTTTTAAAGTCGATTCGGTAGTTCCGAAGATTACCTCTAGTAATCAAGCAAATAAACTTGACCTTTTTATTACATTAGTATAGATAATTTGTGCCTTAGGCCATTTGTTGACTCCAAAATTGTTTAATTTTCAGTTATCAAGAAAAATAATATTCATTTCGAGTACTATTATTAAAATTTTAGTAACAATATTAGACTAATTTTTCTAATATTTGGTCTGGCAAATAATGGTACATTCTCTAATATTTTTGTAAGTCAATAAAATCTTAAAATGATCAGGATTAGAGCATTGAAACCCAAATGATGCAAAAAAAGTAAACAATTTCGTCAATTCATTATGATATATAATATATTTTTCATTTGCTTAACTAATGTAATAACAACTACAATTTTTACTTTCAAACTTGTCCTTGATATAAAACAATTTAAATTAATTTAACTATATAATTGCAATTTACCTATTTATGTAAATGCTTGTACAGGAATACAAGCATTTTTTTATGTTTAGATGTAATTAATAGCAGTACGACTTAAATAGAATAATGACTTACGCATACATTTGTGAATAAAATTTTGTTATTTTGATGAACAATTTGACGCAGAAAGTAAATTAAAAACCTAAATACTAAATACACCTAATTTAAAAAAGTTAAAGCTGGTTCATTAAACGGCAATTATTTTCTTAGCCTTTTAAGATTAACGTATCTTATTGATTGGGGGAAAATCGTATGTAATAATTATTACTCCGTTTATTCTGAATAATCGTATTTTTACTGACAATATTTTCGTAATCTTTACACAGTAGTTTCTACCTAGCGAGTTTGTGTTAATACTATATCGTTTAGAAATATCTAAATATCAGGGCCGTGTCACTAAAATACGAGTGTAAGGTAACATGGAATTTGAGGAGTTTCTACTCCATTTAACAATATTTAAGAAACATAATAAATTATCAATTCGGTTTTATGTTTTTTAATAAAAATTCCAATAAAAAAACATTTATAAAAATCAAATGTGAGTTGGCAACATCTGACATTTAGTTATTTCATTATATCGCCCTTCAAATTACCCTAATTCGTGTGTTGTGTAATTTTTGGTATTGTATATTTTTTTAAAATTTTTTAGAAGTGTAAAATACAGAATGGAATATATATATATATATATATATATATATATATATATATATATATATATATATAAAACTGGGGTTATTGGGGATGCAGTCTTTTTTAAATTTGTAGGCCTTGGTAAGGAGAAAACCCCTTTTTTTAATTCTGTCAAGCTTTTGAGAATTTATTTATCTCTTTTTCGGGACATCGCTACAATTATTTTTTAAATAGCCAGAGTATTAACCTAACTTATAATTATTAAGTAACTCACGAATGTGGTTTGAATATGAAACAAGTACAAGCTTAAAACAGGGGAAAACCCAACGATAGCACTTTTTAACTATATTTAGAGGCATATTTTGAAAGAATTCAAGAGTGGTTTATCAGAATTATCGCTTATCGGTCATGAAAGGTGAAGGTTTCCAAAACTTGAAAAATTCATGCATTTTAAAAATATTCAAAATTGAATATCTCGAAGAAAAAGACAGATATTTGTACAAACTCAACGACATTTGAAAGAGTAAGACATATACTTTAAGATGCTGTATATAGTTTTTTGAGAAAAACAATGTCGCGATGATACATAAATCAAATTTCTTAATTTAAATTTATTTATCAAAAAGTTTTTCAGAAACGTTATTTCTAGTGAAAGTTGAAAAAAAAAAAACATCAGACCTTTTAACTAGCATAACCTTAACCGTTTAGCAAAAATTAGTAGTGAGAAATCAATATACAATATGTCAGCTTTGAATACGAAGTTAAAAGAAGAGACGTTCGGTTAAAGAAACGACTGAAGAGTTCTGTGATAATTTCTTCGAGCATGTCATAGAAGGTAGGTACCAAACATGTCCTATAGAGTTCACAGCAGGGAACAAAGAAAGCTGGAATGGCTGGACGATCGAGTTCCTCACTTTCAAGGTAGTCATCTATAGCTGTAGTACAATTAAGTCGAGCACTGCTGTTTATGAAAATCAAATTCCAAATCATCAACAGTTTCCACAGTCAACGTGAACTCAGTACGTGGAAGTCCGTCAATCCTGCCCAAAATAGGGCACTTCCCCTAGTGAAGGAAAGCATAAAGCGAGCATGGGCAAGTTAAGCAACACATTCCAAACTTTTTCATTCCATATGCGAATGATATCACCATGGAAACGCCTATTTTCTAAGCTACAAATCTTTGCAAAATACCTTCTTCAACTGAAGCCACTATTGCAAGCCATTTCAGGTATCCCTCAGCGATTTAAGTTTACACTCTAAACCGGAAAATTCAAGTGGCATTCACCAATAAAATACGACACTGAAAATCTTAAAAAACTATCCAAAAAATTTTTATAGCTACTAAAATGTATCAATTTAACTGATAAATAGGTAAATATGCAGGAATCAAAATCAATTTAGCATATCAAAACAAGATGACGCAAAATTTTGGAATCTGAAGGTATAAATTTTAAACTTACCAACAACCCACAATAACAACCAAGGCAAAAATTAAGACGGAAGTAGGGTAGCTGCTGCACAGGAGTCCCACACTATAAAAAAGTGTCGTAACTTTTTCTTGAACTGTAGACCTATTTGTCGAGCCCCTGTTAGAAGGCTCTTCCACGCGTGAGCTCATGTTATATTGACCATTTTTACATCATTAGGGATGGTTGTTAAGTAACTAAAAAAATATATTTAATTAATGAATTGAATTCATAACAGTTTTAGCAGTTCTTTCAAAGAAGAAGTTTCGCGACAAGGCATACCACCTTTTTGTGAAACTTAAGTTGCTACAAATAGATTTTTCATAGCCTTCTTCTTTTTCGTATATAGGGTGAAATTTAAAATTTTTAGTTTTACCAACTACTCGATAAAAATATTTCCCTTTGAAAATTATTTAAAGGCGGCAAAATAAATCCATAAACTTAAGCTAAAACAAACAATCTGAAGTTTAATGATTCTTACAATTTTGAAATAAAAAATGAATTTACTCCAACCATCGGAGCAGCTGCGTTTTTTTTTTAACTAAAAGCCTCTATTGGTATATTCTAAAGTTTGTTTTATGGCAAGAGTACCAATATTTAATTTTCTTTCACTTATCACAAAACTTAGTTATTCCATCTATTTAGGAAAAAGGTCATGAAATGGAAGTCGATTTAGATAACAAAGTCGGTGACAAAGAAGTGTCTGAATTCCGAACCACTGGATAATATTGTGATAATATAACCCGCGTTAAAATTAACAATGTAATAAATAACGGGGTAAGTCCTACCATGTTCATAAATGGTAATTTCGAAATTCAACCTATAATCTGGGAATATACCACATAAGTTGTAAGAATAATATAGGAAGTTTGGTCTGGAAGAACACTTAAAATCAAAATATTTACTATTTCAGTAAATAATTAGGAAATAATGAAGATGTTACTGTGTATGAGGAATATACTTACTTGAATATTATATTCAACAGACGAATCATAAATAATAAAGAAATCACAACAAAATATTTTAAAAAATAAAGCTAGAAAAATAATGGGGTGAAACGAAATTGATAAAATTAAGAATTCAAGCGACTTTAAAAAATTCCCCCACTTGGTTAAGTTTGTCAGGAAATTTTTAAATTTGCCGAATAAAAAAATTATTGAAATTTTCATTATTGCACTGGTTACATATTTTGAGAGCATAATTTTAGACTTTTTTCTCTTATAATGTAGTCAAGACAGTAACTAACTTATGGTTTACTTCAAAAACAAGTTATTTTCATTTTATATTTTTTATAAGCCAAGCTCTGTAAGTAGTAAAAACATGTTAATTTTTAATGGCCTAATCATTTTGTAACAATATTAAATTCGCGCCAGCCTACTTCATATGCACAGTATGTGTATACCACGCATACAAAAAAAAAATTGCATTGACTTAATGAAGATTTAATTTAATTAAAAAAAGGTCCGCAAGCGACAGTTTCGAGTAAATTAAAAAAAAAACTGCGTTGTAGTCGCTAAAAATAAGATGTGGGTAATGTATTTCCTAATTATTCCCCGAATTTATTGCAGTTGCCTAAATTCACGAAGTTTGTCAGATATTCCAAATACTCAGATCGCTAAGGCCTCAGGTTTAACATATGAAATAGTTAAAATCATAAATATAGTATTGTTTTTTCTGATTTATACTAAATTTGAAGAAATACCGTTTGAAAAGAAATTTTTCCAGCTTTTAATTCCTTCAATTAAAATGGGGGTTCTCATTCAAAAAAATCGACTTGACCTTCAAATGTCCTTGAAGGTCAAATTTAAAGTCACCCTCGAGTAACCTTCTTCGAACCATACAGCTCTTGGAACATTTTTCTCTAACTCGCGAATTTTGGCATACATATATATATATATATATATATATATATATATATATATATATATATATATATATATATATATATATGCTTATACGGCTTTCACGGATACCTCCGTGTGAGATGCATTAGCAGTGGTTATATCCACATTATGCTGTTGTAGTGCTGAAATCACATTCAGCAAACGTACAACTATATGCAACTCCGTACATATATATATATATAAAATAGTAAAAACGTACCTTATATAACTACACTAAAGATTTACTACTTTTTAAAGGAGAACAGTTATTATTTCTCTTTCTATTCATAAACTAATATCTGGTATTGTACAGTATTTTAGATCTAGGTAGGTGTGTAGGCAGGGTAAGAGATGTTGGGAATTTCATTTGTTTTGTGTAGTTATCGTTATAAAGTATATTGTTATAAAAATTTGTATTTAAATTGATGTAAACAATGCTTAAATTGTCTGTATGCGCTCTACAGTTAAAAGTATTTTTAGTTTTTTTAACGTGAATATTCTTTTTGCACTTCGTTTCATCATCTAAGATTTGGACATTATAAAAGTTGAAATTATGTAGGCTTTCTAAAGCGTATTTATAAAAAGCTGTGTTATTTTTGGTTTGTTATTCTAACCTGACGGGGCATTGCCACTTGAAGGGACACTCAAGGAACTCGAACTGTTAGAAAGAGAGGAGTGCAGATTCTGTGAGGAGGAGGACGAAACCTCCATATCCAGCGCTCTAGAAAACAGGATGCGGTTCTTGGGAACACACTAAATCGAAGAAAGGAAGCTATCCACCGTGAAACCGTCCAACATCCTAAGATTCCTGAGGGAAGTAGGACTGGAGGACCTGCTTGAGCCGATAAGGTAACTCTTGCGATTGGGCAGTAGGGGGCACAGATGTACCAGGTCGCAGTGTACAGTCCCCCGACTCTACGCACATACATACCTACAACGCTATGTTAATATTCGTTATTTGAAGGTATTGTTTTATTCGGCCAATATATACAGTCTATTTTATAAAAGGAATTTGTTTGATTTAAACTAGGAATTCTTGGTTTTAGTTCAGTAAATAGAGTTCTATATTAATAGGCGGGATTTCTGATATATTTAATTTACATGATTTAAGAATTTTTTTACAATTTCCAGTATATTTGAAATTTTGACATCCTATTTCATGGTGTTTTTTTCTTTTAAAATTTAAATTATTTGTTTAAGGTCCCTAACTTTAGACCAATTTTGAAATATATTAAACTTATTGGTTATAAATAATATATATAATTATTGTGGCACTATCTCTCGTCTGCAAATAATATTTTTAACAAATATCATGTGTCATAATTTGATATATAGCAGTAATAATAATTCATTTTAACTAACTTATAAAACTATTTTTAGTAATAATATAAATATTAACCTTATTTTTGGAAAATGTGGCTATTATTATGTTTTAAAGCTTATCATTAACGATGTGCAATTTATTTATGCAATTGTCACTTCAAGGTTAGAATAAATTTGATAATTTTTTTTGATACATTAATGAAATAAATTGACTTGATACAATTTAATTAATAAATTTTGTGATGGAATATTCCATAACAGTTTTTAAAGATAAAAAAAACTGCCACCACCTTCGCGAAATAATAAAATACAAATAACATATATTTTCACCTAATAATATAAAAACCACATTTTTAATTCCTTTTTAAAAGTCGCATTTATGCTACTCTAGGGTATCTTTTCTCGTTTTCGAGAGAACAATCATGTTCATAGAAAGGGAACTTGGTTCTCAAGAAAACATGCGGTTTCTTATGTTTTCATGAGAAGCATGCTTACTTTCTATCAAGATAGAGACCCTAATATTAATATTCTGATTTATCGTAGTCAAGTGGTTCTCAAGAACACGTATAGCAGAAGGCTAATGTCAAAAAATTTCCGTAATATGCAAAAAATAAATGTCATAAATTGACATAAATCGGCTACATGGATTCGGTGCAATAAGAAATTCAATATTAAATGTATTATCAAAATCGCATGCAGGTTGGCAACACGTCTTTGCGAATGTGGTGGTATCGGTTTCAGTTCCTTGCCGTTAATTGTGTCTTGAATTTCATACAGATAGCTATTTTGATTTTTCTTTGTTGTGCGATTAATACATTAAAAAACGAAATTTATGACTTTTTGTCTGTGTGTTCTAATCATGATTACCAATAACACAAGGCAAACTTTTTACAATTTTTCTAATAATAATCATCAATATATGCCTCCCATCACGATACGGGGAATTAATTATTTTAGATAAGCAAGTTGTTTGTTTATCAACTTCTCAGATTATTCATACTACCGTACAAAAAATAATTTTTTTTGTAATGATGTTAATAATAACATTTTCGGTTTGTAAAAGCTCAATAGATCTAGGATTTTTATGTATTCGTTTAAGTATGGGAAGTACAAGGATGGGATGAAAAGTTTCCGAACTAACAAGGAACATACAAATATCACGACATAAATTTATTTTCTACATTACTTCCTTTTAAACATATAGACTTATGTCACCGGTGCTCTAGTGCTTGGATCCCATCTTTATATATCATACTTTTTCCAAGCAAAGAATTTTGGAGGTATGACTGTTAACTTCAGTTAATGAATTTGGACTATCATCATGATAGCGTCCCAAAAAAAGTGACTTTAACTTTCCCTGCAAATGGAAGGCTGGTTGCCTTTATGGTGTTTTTTCTCCCTCGTCTGTCAACTTTGATTGCTCTGATCCATTGCATTAGACCTGTATAGAGCCAAACATTGTTCCATACGATCTCTATTACAGTATTTGGCTAAAACTACCAAACGTGACACCTACCTTGCTGACAATAACATACCCAATATAGCAATTAAGATATAATGTGTCTTCTTATTCGATATGCTTGTAATCTCAACTACCTCTACCTATTTCTGTCGGCTTTGTGTTTTCTTTGAACGACTTTGGTTATGGAGGGTTTGATCTTCCAGAAAGCCCAGCATTATAAATGCTCGTTTATGTTCGTAACTCAATTTTTACAGTTGTAAATGAAGGAGCTGGCTCCTCCAACGAAGTGTTCTTACTCCGCTGTAATCTGTAGGAGATAAATATTTTATCAGGGTTCGAACCCCGGTCTTTCCCATACTTGAAAAACAACAGAACTTCAAATATTATAAAATCACAGAATAAAAACAACCCAAAAAACAACTCCCTCAAATACCTTACTAAAGAAAGAGGATGTTTCAAAGTGGGATAAACAAAATGGCACTGAGAGCCCCCTAATCCTCATTCACATTATATATACATTATGGGTCGTTTTATATTCTAGATTAGTATGGATTAGTTAAAAAATGTTTTATCCATTTTATCTTTTAGATCCAAAATTATTTATAGAAGTCTGTAAACATTAAATATTTTTGCTTAAGAACTATTATATATCCTTAAGCATTTTAAAAGCATTATTCAAACAAAGTACATTGATGATGATGATGATTTAAAGACTAAAAGCAATCTAAAAGTTCTTAACAAAATTTTTTCCCGTGGATATATATATATATATATATATATATATATATATATATATATATATATATATATATAAGGTAAATCTCAAAAAGTATTCGAACTGCGTGACCCCTCACGAACTCGTCGATTAGCGCAGCTACCAATCAGGCGTGTTAGTTCGCCAGTATAATGTTTACAGTGCCTTTTTATGTTCGTCGGATTTTCTTATCGCTATAAATGACGGAGATATGTGAACAACGAATTTGCATCAAATTTTGCTTCAAATTCGAAAAAAAAAGTTGTGCGGAAACTATTGAAATGATGTAGAAGACCTTTGTATGTATGGACAAAATACAAATAGAAGGGCAGTACTGTAGTCTTTAACCTTGTAAAATTGAGTGGCGCCCTCTATTAAAAACAAAAACTAGTTTGAATTGTTTATTATTGGACTCATGACTCCGTAGCCAAACAAAAATGAGCTTTTGAACGCCCTGTGCTCTTTGATAGCTACTCCAGCCGATAAAGAGTTACAGTACAACCGGTTCAAAGATGGCTGCACTTCTGTTGACAGTGATCTAGGTTCTAGCCGACCTTCGAGCACAATAAGACCGGAAAAAATCGAGCAAGTGTGACTTGCGATTGCAGAAAATCGTCATTTGACTGTTCGTGAATTAGAAAGTGTAATTTTGGCATTCCACTAACATGTTTTTCGAGAATTTTAAAGGAGAATTTGAGAATGAGTCGCGTATGGGCGAAATTCATTCCAAAAGTGCTCACGGTAGAGCAGAAAAGGTTTCACTTGGAAGTGGCTCCGAATAACTTGGAAATGGTTACCAATCCTGAAAGTGTGCACAAAAAGATCATTACCGGTGACGAATCATGGGTTTAAGGTTATGATTCCGAAACAAAACAACAGTCTTCACAGTGAAAGCTCCTACGGAAGTCACGACCGAAAATAGCATGTCAAAGTCGGGGCAGTGTTACATGTTTTCTTCGATTATGAAGGTGATGTGTTTATCATGAATATGCTCCAAGATGTCAGACAATCAATAGGCAATTTTATCTTGGAGTTCTGAAAAGATTGCGTGACGCAGTGAAAAGAAAACGGTCGAGTTTTTGACAAAGTGACGATTGGCTTCTTTACCACGACAATGCGCCAGCGCATTCGGCGAACCTCGTGTAACAGTTTTTGGCAAACCACATCACACAACTTCGCTAGCCTCCATACGGTTCCGATACAGTCCCCTGCGACTATTGGTTATTTCCAAAATTGAAAGATCCGCTTAAAGGGCACCGGTTCATCGAGTTATAGTCGATTCAAACGAATGCGACAAGTGCACTAAAGGCCATTCCAAAAATTGACTATGCGAGCTGCTTCACTATGGAGAAACACCGATGGGAGCATGTTGTTATAAACGCAGGTCGAATACTATATATATATATATATATATATATATATATATATATATATATATATATATATATATATATATATATAATAAAATAGAATAAAATATTGGCGAAGCGGACGTGAAAATTTGTCAATCTACATGATTCTCGTATTAAAAAGTGCGGAGCACTCCAAAGTATGGAATAACTCCGGGTCCGACAGATGGCGACAGCGCTGTTTCGTCCTAATATGGGACTCGTCAGGCCACCGCAGTCGGCACAAACCATCATCTCGCCTTTGCATCGTATAAGCCATACTTATAATCAAAATACGGCAAATAAGACGACAAAGGCGACATCTCGATGGTCCACTTGATAATACAAGAACCATACAGATTAACAAAGTTTGTAAGATAACCGTCATATGGTGGCGCGACGGTGAATTAAAACAGAAATATGTAAAATCGAGTACACGAAACGCGCTGCCCAAAAGATAGGGGTCGCATTTTTCGGTACTGGCAAGCAAGCATACCGCTATTTAAGCAGCCAAAGCCACGTGCCGCACCAAACGATCCCACCATGAGAGCATCGTTTAGCGTGTTTCAAAGCCAAACAAGTAAATAAATATGTAGATAAGTTTTTGTCCGTGTAATTTAAAATAAAATAGAATAAAATATTGGCGAAGCGGACGTGAAAATTTGTCAATCTACATGATTCTCGTATTAAAAAGTGCGGAGCACTCCAAAGTATGGAATAACTCCGGGTCCGACAGATGGCGACAGCGCTGTTTCGTCCTAATATGGGACTCGTCAGGCCACCGCAGTCGGCACAAACCATCATCTTACTTTGTAGTGCTCCGCACTTTTTAATACGAGAATCATGTAGATTGACAAATTTTCACGTCCGCTTCGCCAATATTTTATTCTATTTTATTTTAAATTACACGGACAAAAACTTATCTACATATTTATTTACTTGTTTGGCTTTGAAACACGCTAAACGATGCTCTCATGGTGGGATCGTTTGGTGCGGCACGTGGCTTTGGCTGCTTAAATAGCGGTATGCTTGCTTGCCAGTACCGAAAAATGCGACCCCTATCTTTTGGGCAGCGCGTTTCGTGTACTCGATTTTACATATTTCTGTTTTAATTCACCGTCGCGCCACCATATGACGGTTATCTTACAAACTTCGTTAATCTGTATGGTTCTTGTATTATCAAGTGGACCATCGAGATGTCGCCTTTGTCGTCTTATTTGCCGTATTTTGATTATAAGTATGGCTTATATAATGCAAAGGCGAGATGATGGTTTGTGCTGACTGCGGTGGCCTGACGAGTCCCATATTAGGACGAAACAGCGCTGTCGCCATCTGTCGGACCCGGAGTTATTCCATACTTTGGAGTGCTCCGCACTTTTTAATACGAGAATCATGTAGATTGACAAATTTTCACGTCCGCTTCGCCAATATTTTATTCTATTTTATTTTAAATTACACGGACAAAAACTTATCTACATATATATATATATATATATATATATATATATATATATATATATATATATATATATATATATATGTATGGTATTAATGAGCGGTTTTAGGGAGGAATATACTTTTATTTACCCCCTCCAACCTCCTTGTTAGCTATTTGTTTATTGTGTGTTATCTTAACTACGTATATATCAAAAATACAACTGACAAGACATCCACCTTGGTATGTTTTTTCGAAAAATTATTATTAATATGTGAAAAAATGCCTTTATAAAATAATTAGTTTAATTTGTTGTTCTCAGAACAAGGAAATAATAATGCTGGATGTGTAGGTTCCTGATTTTTAGTGACAATGACAAATTACTTTAAGAAAAAAGCGTAAAAATAATTGTAACTTTTAATCATTATTACAATGTTACAAAAAACAAAAACATTTTTTGTAATGTTAAGAATATTTGTTTGTAATACAAGTATGTTTTTCAATCTCATTGGAGACACCAACTGCAACAGAATCTTCAGCAATTTGTTCAATATTTGATAAAATATACTTCGTTTTTTAAAATTATTAACGTAGTAATATTTAGAACTATTATTTCAATATTTCGTGAATTAATTTTACCAATATTCGTAAATTAAATACACCACAAAATTAATTATTTTTGAAGTATTCTATTATTTTTATCAAACTTTTATATTATAGTTTAAGCAGTCGGGACCCATTTGGTATCTTAAAAAAAGTAATAATTAAATAGAAAATTGAACTCTTAAAAAAAGCGCTAGACAGCGAAAAATAGCAATACTGTTACGATTTTATCTCTTTAAAATCACTCACTGGGTCCACATAATAAAATTATAACACTTTTCACCAATAAATAACAACTGTTTAATAACTACTTAACTTCTTCATATTCAAATACAAACTAAAACTCTATGTATATCCTATCTCTAATCATATACCTATAGAATCTACTAGAATATACGATAATACAAGTCCAGAATTCCACTAGAAGAAATTATGATGACTCATCAATATAATATTTCTCCAAGGGCGTATCAAAATAATATTTCTACAAAAGCGCATCAAAAAATTCTCCTGGTCTTTTGTTATAATATAAATTTTTATATGAAATAGAAATTTCTGAATTCGGCGCGAAATTAATACACAAAAACCACATAAAAAGATTGATAAATACTTTATTTGTAATTGCTTTCTTGCTGTAGCTTGTATGTATCTCGTGTTGAATTTCACGTAAAAATTTATGTCGTTATTTTTCGCTTTTTAGGGCTTTTTTAGAAGTCGGTTCATATTTTTCTGTTTAAATATTTTATTTTTCGAAAATCGTGGTTCTTGGGTTTAGACCGTGTCAAATTGGAATTATTATCCGACGTTTCGCCTACGATTGCACGAGGCATCTTCAGGGCTCTTTACTCCACGAGATTAGAACACTATCCTACTAGAATAAATTAAAGCATGGCTGATTTCTACTTATGTTACTTTTCAAGAAACTTTCTACGAGCTGACTTCGGGAGCGGCCATGGGATCTCCGCTATCACCTGACTAACATCATGAAAGTTACACATCGTCCTTCTCAAAAACAATCCGTCGTAACCTCTTTGGTACATTGAGCACTTTCAGTATGTGACGAACAATCAGAAACAGAAAAACTGATTAATGCTCTGAGAGGCAACGGATATTGCGCTGAAGATATAAGATGTTATATTAATAAATATAAAAACCCAACTCCTCAACAAAATGTCTTAAATTAACCTCCTATGAACAGTGTTGTCTTACCTTACATACACGGAACCACCAACAAGATTGCCAGATTCCCTTCGGACAAGTTTCAACACATGTAAGAAAGTTGGACAATATTTGAAGTCTCCAAAAGACGCAAATCCATTTCAAACAGAAGGCGTTTACAAGATACCTTGCTCTTGTGTGTGTAGTGTATGTAGGTGAAACAGGACGATCTACATCCACTAGGCTAAAGGAATATCAAAAATGTATAAAAAAGAAACAAATTGTACAATCTGCAGTAGCTGAACACCAGCATTGCTCAGGTCACACTTTTAATGTAAAAGAAACTAGGGTGCTAGCATTAGTGCCTGGTTTCTTTAAACGTAAAATTAGAGAATCAATTGAAATTTGTAAATATCCAAATAATATTAATAGAGATGCGGGTTACATCTACATCACACATAGGAATCGATTGTAATGCTGGATCACGGTTCGCTGAGCACCAATCAGATATAAATAAAGATCCCTGAAGATGCCTCGTGCAGCCGTAGAAGAAACGTCAGATAATAATTCCGATTTGGCACGGTTTAAATCCAAGAACCATGATTTTCAACTTGACCAAAGCCGTGAAAGCTACCGTTCTTTATTTTATTTTTCGATTTTTGGTTCTGACTTGAATTGAGTTTCTAAGGTCACAAAAAAGTACCCATTTAATCTAAAGTTGTAGATCACACCAAACTGAACAACAAAGAATTCTTCGAGTCTGCGAATTCTCCAAATACCAGTGTTGAATGAAATTGTACCAAACAAATATTTAGCCTGCTATAGTAAATAAACCATCTTGAATTTTAAGAAATAAATTTTAGATTCGTAATTAGACTCCCAAAAGCTCCCCAATACCGATCTTGGAAGATCTTGAGACATGTACATTTTTTAGTAAGACATATTTTATACTGCATATTGAGATCGAAGAAATTAATTTAAGATCCATAATACATGCTCCAAGGACATCATATATATTAATTTGGAGAAAATTGCAAAAAGGTAAAATTTTTAGTATTGTATGTCATATTAAATTGTAAAAAGTTAACTTCAGATTCGTAACCTACGATTCACAAAAACTCCTAATACCAGTTTTTAAAAAATGTAAATAACGTACAATTTTCAACTGAGCATATTGGATCCGCCATATTAAGTAAAAAAAAATAATTTGAAACTCTTAATCTAATTTTAATCTACACCCTCAAAAACGTCCCAGTGCCAATTTTGGACATAATTCGAAATATAAAATTTTTATACCGCCATATTGCACCTGCCGTATTGATTAAAAAAAAACAATTTTAAATTCATGATTTACACTCTCACTACCAATTTTGAACAAAATCGAAAAACGTTAATTTTTCTGTCCGCACATACTGAATTTTTTAAAAATAATTTTAAATTCGTAATTTACCTCCTTAAAAACCTCCTATACCAATTTTGGACAATTTAGACAAAATCGAGAGATGTTAAATTTTATGTCGCTATAATAAATTTTTTGATAAATAATTTTAAATTCGTAATTTACATCTTCAAAAACCCCCCCCCCTACCATTTTTGGACAAAACCGAGAGATGTAAAATTTTTCAGTCTGCCATATTGGATCCACCATATTGAATTTTTAAAAATTATTTTAAATTCGTAATCTGCACCCCTTTTTAAAAACAATTTTAGATTTGTTATGTACGACCCCGAAAATTCTCCCATACCAATTTTAGAGAAAATTGGCCAAAATTTATTTTTTTATCCGCCATATTATCAGCGCCATCTTGGATTTTACTGAACCAATTTCGGTCAAACAAATATGGGCCAACCGCAGCAAACTCTTGAACATAATGGAAAAAATTTTATTCAAATCGATGTATAAACATAAAAAAATACATAGCGGTCGAATTTAGAACCTCCTTTCGATAAAACTTTACAGACATGTAGAGTGTACTATAAAATCAATATCCTAATTCACTAACATAGTTTATCCTTAAAACCGTTCTAAATTGACTTCAGATTGATTAAACTGACAAGATTAACAAAAAGTCAAGAAAATTTGAAACCTTAAAAATACAAGCTTAAAAAAATAATTTTCCTTTATTATTAGTAAACCGGAGAATTTTATTTATTTTCGGGATACAAATATTTCTCTTACATTTTTTAATGCTTTATGGTTAGGTTCTCTTCCCTAATATCCCTATATTTATTTGTTGAAATGTGTAATATAAACAACGACAATGTCATAAGCAAAATATAAGCAACACATGAAAAACTAGAAGATCTATTTTTTATGACAATTGGATCGGCCGAAACATTTTTCATTATTGTGAAGTAGGCTTTGATCATAATTTCTAAATTCGCTGTTGTTCCAACCATTTCATTTGACTATGATATTAAAACATTTGACCCTTAAGGCGTTCGACTATGACCATTAAAGTATTTGACGCCTTAGTTTTTTCTCTATTATTATTATTATCATCAGTTCCGAAGCAAGTTTTTAACTGTATAAAGTTGTGAGTAAATTTCTATAACTACTAAATTATTTACTTAATATCATAGTTTCATAAAACGTATAGTGCGTTAAAAGCGTAATTTTTTTCTAAGTTATTGATGCGATCACCGAAAATTATGGAACAAAAATATTTATAAACATGCTTTAATAACCTAAATTAGTTGGAAATAAATGGAGTTAAATAAAGGTAAGTCTTTATTGATTGGTTCATACTTTCAAAAATTAACAGCTAATATTAAGCAATTTACATTAATAATTTTCACCCGCAAGTTAAATGATACTTTCATCTGTTCATAGTCGCAACTAAAAATTAACAATTAACATCTAAGGAGGCGATGAACATTCAATTTCTTAGTTTAATTCTTAATTTTGTCCTAATTCGTGTCTGC
This sequence comes from Diaprepes abbreviatus, assembly GCA_034092305.1. NCBI lineage: Eukaryota > Metazoa > Arthropoda > Insecta > Coleoptera > Curculionidae > Diaprepes > Diaprepes abbreviatus. Next base: position 60,996,041 of record JASJET010000055.1, read on the forward strand.
TTTCGGATATTCTCGGCTGGACGAAAGACTGATAATTACATCAAAATAGAAAAAATAACATTATCTATACATCATCTATACATCCATACATGTAAATAAAATTGAAGTGTCTCTCTGCTTGTCTGTCTGTCCGGGTTAATCATCGAAACGGGTAAATCGATTTCGATGGAGCTTTACAGACCAGAGGGGTTTGTTAGGAGTAATATAGACTGCTTTTTTCTATCTGTCGATCCGTCTGTATAAGCTAATATTCGAAATGACAGAACTGATTACAATGAAAGTTTACAGACATGATGAGGTTATCAGGAGTGGTATAGGCTGTTTTTTTAATTGTTTATTGTTAATAACAATTGTATTTATTATTTACTTCCAAAGTTGCATGCAAAAAAATTACTCATTAACACAGGAACACCCGGCTGACGACGGGACTACCCGGTTATGTCTAATTATTATTCATTTAGCTTAAAAATTGCAATGCATTTTCTGTACGTTTTATAATTCCTTTTAAAGACGATAAAAAAAGTCAGTGTTCACAATCGCGACGTGAAATTATCTTAAATATTCGAATTAATACACAAAAATCTTGAAATAATTATTAATATGTATCAATATTTAGAAATATTAATATTAACCGGTTCAAAATCAGATAAAAACATTACTCTTTGTAAACAGTGTTAATTACAATACATTTCCTTTCACATTAACAGGACCATGGTTTGATAATAGTGGCGGTTTAGAAAATAGTTAAAATTTGCTTCTACAAAATGGAGCCCATTGAATAGAGTTGATTTTTGATACCTTCATTAGGAATATGACGTTTTAAATTATCCATATATTAAAATATCAGATATTGTCAATTTAATCAAACTGAATTATTTAAACTACACAAATGTTCTTTTAACATGTATAGAAAATATATTTTCGGCCTACTAAAAATCACCAAGATACGACATTCCTACGACTGTTGTGAAATAAATAACTCAATATTGTTTACAAATAATCTGGTAGGAGTTTAATAAACCCAAGTATTAATATTTTTTAAGGATGAACTATCAAACAAAATTAAAATAAACCAAAAGTTAAAATATAAAGCGATAACAAGAAGTTGTGTTTACTTTTACAGTAATTCCTTCTTCCAAAACAATTGAATATTTATCAAGTCGATTTTACCAACCATTTCTAAACTGAAAAATGTCTGGTTTAAATGAAAATAATCAACTATTGTGTGAGGGCACAAATTTTGTTACTGACAGAAATCATGTACGAGGATGGGCTGGTAAGTTCCGGGTCTGACATACAGATGGCGCCAGCAGGTGAAATTTTATGCTAACATTCTATAGTACTATTCTTAACTAGCTTCAGGTCAGTACCTTGGCCAGTCTTTGACAGCCTTTTGATCAAGACGCTATATAAAATGAAATATTTGGAAAAACGAGCAATTATCAAATACAAAGAGGAAATGGACCACACACTTAAACCCTCTTCACCGTCATATACAACAGTGAAAAGCTAACTTCCTGAATTGAAAAGGGATCGTACAAGCATTAAAGATGATCTACGCTCCAGACCCCGATGGAGGTGACAACTCCTAAAATGAGAAAAATTCATAAATTGTTCTGGAAGACCGCAGATTAAAATTGTCCGAAATAGCGGAGACTGTAAAAATATCAAAAGAACGCGTTGGTAATGATTTACATAATTTTTTGGGAATGTGGACGCTCTGTGCAAGGTGGATGCCGTGTTTGCCCACACCTGAGCACATTTGATAATCGTAATAGCTAAACAAATTAAACTTCGAATTGCTTGCTCATCCACCTTACTCACCAGATTTAGCACCCAGCGATTACCATATGTTTCCTAATCTCAAAAAATGGCTTGCTGGACAAAGATTTCAAAGCAATGAAACAGTTATTGATGCTATAAATAGTTATTTTTAGGAGCTTAGCGTTTCGCATTATAAAGATGGTATAACAAAATTAAAGCACTGATATGAAAAATGTATTAACCCTTCAGAAGATTGGATGTTGAGAAATTAATTAAACAAAAAAAAAGTTAAAAATGTTTTTTATATTATCAGGCCCCGGACTTATCAGCCCACCCTCATATTTATGGTTTAACAATTTAAAACATTGTAAGGGAACAAAAGTTTATTGTGATTTTTAATTATTTTAACATTTATTAACTCTAAATAAAATTCTACTAAATGGAAGAATTTACTTAAGTCCCTCTGTATAAAGATTTGGACCGTTGAAATGTATATCTTATGTCTAGCAAAAAATAGTCACATATCAAGAAAATATAAATCCATTAACATACTTAAACTCAGTTTTATTACTTTTGGGGTAGTTAATTTTTCTGAAAAAAACAACATAAACTTAGTGCATTTATGTGACACAAAATCCAAAAGGTTCTACCCTCTCGAAGTTTTTAATATAAATCTATCAAAGTAACTTAATAGTCTCCAAAACCACATCGTTAAAGATCTAAGGTTAAATGCTAATGTGATAACCACATGTGGCCGACCGGGAGAGAGCTTTCTTTTACTTAAACTAAGCAAATTTACCCATCATAAGAAAACAAAAGAATATTTAAATAAAATCACTAAAATGCAATATTAGTATTTGTTATTATGTATAAAGTTCACGTTTATTACCCATTTTTTCCCCAATTGACGAAAATAAGAATAAGAAAATGTGAAAATGGTTAAAACCTTGGGTTTTTGTTTCTATGGGTTCTTACACGATCTGTCAGTATAATTGCAGAATAGTTACCGATCACATTTGTATAAAATAATTATTAGTTTTGAGCTCTGGTCAGTTTTAATATCAAATTAAATTAAATTCGACTTATGCCATCTATGAATCAGGGGACGAAAAACTTACAGACGCTCGGAAACGAAAACTACCCTTCGCGCGCGGGGATGCATCGTGTAAGTACGTTCTATTGGTGGAAAAGCACGCATGTCGGAACCAACGCATCTAATAGGGGAATAGGGGAGGTTCCAAAGGATGAAAGTTGAGTTTGATTTTCAGAAATTAATTAAAGTCAGTTACGATTTAGAATCTGTCAGTTTGGCGTGTGTTTTAGTGTTTTACCAGTGTAAGAAGGTTTTTTCTTTGCTGTATTTTCTGCTATTTTTGCCTTATATTCTTTTTTTTAATCTTCCAGACAGCATTTCAAATAGTAGGAGGAAATTAATTTTATTCTCTATCCGGGAAAGGAGTCCACCATCCCTTTTATTTTTAATTAAACAATTTAATTAGGGATTTGTCTTTTATTTCTAAAAGGTTTTTTTTATTCAGACTTATCTAAATTTATTAACACTATCAGTTCAAATTTGGGAATTCTCACTAAGGGGAATATCAGAGTGACCTATAGAGCTTGTTATTTTAAGTTTTTTTTAATTATATTCCAAAATCTACTCTTAAGTTTCTCATTTGTAAATATCGTTTTATTTTATTTATTTTTTTATTTTTATTTGTTAAATAGAGATAAGTGTTTTGAGAAATTGGTCTTTCTTTTATCGAATAAAAACCTTCTTGTGGGTAAACACATGGGCGTGCACTTGTGTATCAAGGAGCATAAGAAGAATCTTGGTTTGGCCAGCTGACAATATTTTCCTGAAATCTGCAGATGTGTTCCTAGTATTGGTAAACTATAATTAACGGTAGCCTTTAGAACTAAACTTCCAGATCGACCGGACTACAAGAGTGCCTTTGTCGTAGCGGATTCGTTTAATCTATTATTTTTTCTTAGGTTTTAGGATAGTTACTAAATAATATGGGCAGTAGTAAATTGTAAACGGAACGGCCACACGCTACCTAGAACAATCCGTTTGCAGTAGTTCACAATTGAATACTGTCACAACATGATTTTGAAAATTTTCAAGAAACAATGTAGAGGGTCTTTTATAGTTAATTTAAGATATTTCAATGGTAACAGAACATAACATATTTATTGACTTTAATATATTCCATGCAAACATTAGCACAATCAAGCAGGTAACAAAAACTTCTAAAAGTGAACAATATTCAATAATAAAATTTTTGTTTGTCCAATAATTCTGACCAATTGTAGACGACTTACCAACTTGGAATTTATAAACTATCAATTAAAATGGTAAAGATGAGCTCTCTGAATATGCCGTTAAAAAAATTACCAATACAGCAAATAACGGGTATTAATTTTAAAGATGTTTATTAATAACATATTTTTAAATAAATAAAAGGTTAAAAAGAATTAAAAATATTGTAGGTGAGAATATTAGGTAATAAAATTATATTAAGTTTTATTTGAAAATGTTTACTATAATTTCACTAAAATACTGATATCCATGGAAAATATTAAAATTAGTGAAAATTTGTACTTAATTTATAAAAAGGTCTAGTGCCTTAAAGGACTTAGTAGTTTAGTAAGACGATGATTTTATTAGTTATATTTCCCGAAAAGTACATGATATCTAGAGAAATGAGACCTTGGACTTTATTCTTATATAAATTTAAAACGTTTAAAAAAGATTAACTATACAGCAAAGGTCGATTATCATTCAAGATTAATTTTTTTTACCTACTTTTTGCTTCTTTTCGTTATGTACTAGCTAATAAAGTATGTTTAACCTACATTTCAACAGGCTTATTTAATTTGTTTATAAGCAGCAAAATATTAATTTCTTGAAAAAAATAGTAATAAAATTCTATAAACTATGTGTGTATAAGCGATTAAAGTAGTGGGATTAGTAGCAGTGTAATGCTAGAAGAACTAAAGATAGTTGAAGAAAGTAGGAGATCCAATTATTGGACGGAGGTGCAAGGATTGACACAAGTGAAGATACTTCTGGGGAACTACGACCAGACGAGATTCAAGGAATGCATTAGCTTGAGTAAAAAAACAACTCAGAGTTCTGACAGGGATTCTGACGGGGCATTGCCACCTGAAGAGATACCTCAAGAAACTCGGACTGGTAGAAAGAGAAGAGTGCAGATTCTGTGAGGAGGAGGGCGAAACCTCTATTCATATTCTTGCAGAGTGCAGCGCTCTAGGATGCGGTTCTTGGAAGCACACCAAATTGAAGAAGGGGAGCTACCCACCTTGAAGCCGTTCAACATCCTGAGATTCCTGAGGTAAATAGGACTGGAGGACCTGCTCTAGCCGATAAGGTAACTCTTACGACCGGGCAGCAGTAGGGGGGCACAATAGATCTACCAGGTCGTAGTGTACAGACCCACAACTCTACGCACATACATACATACATACGAGCGATTAAAGTACCTTTTAAAATGTAACACACATAAAAAAAAGATTTTAAATATCCCCCACATCCGTTAAAAAAGTCAGGTATGTGTCAAATTCATGTGGATTACATTTATATTAGAGAAACTATTTCAGTTCTCAACGAACTGAAAAAACCTTATACTATTATATAAAGCACTAACTCAGATTGCAAGGAATTCACCCGTAATATGGATTAATTAATATAAGTACGAGGTCCAACAAGTCCAGGCTACTGAAAACTTTTTAACATTAAGGACGTCATCACTCTAAAACGATCTTCTTTGGTCTTCTTTCTCAGCAAATACAATATCTAAAATCAAAATAATCGCCATTTTCACCCACGTGCCATTACTAGACCGCTTTAAGTAATTTAATAGAGTACCTGTGTTACAGCGTTGCCGACCGTCAGAAGAGTTGACTAGCAATTAGCGTACAAAAAAAATGACGCTGCCAAAATTTAAAAACGGTGATTTTTACATCACCAAAGGGTCTATTAGGCCATCCGATATTCAGTAATCCTGAGTAAGGAACTAAATTTAGTGGGATGTAATAGCATTCAGGGAAGTTAAGAAACTAATTACGACGAATTACGAAAACTATTCCAACTTCCCATAGTTAGTATGCTAATTAGGAAACCAGTTAGTGTGGTCTAATAGCATTTAGGATACTTAGTCGCGATGTGGCAAACGATCACAGATGTATTATAGATAGAGTAGGGGATACATAGGGCTCCATGTAAGTGGAAATGTTCCACCGATAGAATACCGCAAGCGCAGTATAGAGCTCTGTTTCCATCAGCGGGAGGTGCAGGCAAAATATTCTTTGTCTGAATGAGATAATATGAGGGATTAAACAATCGGAAATGCAATAATCGTGAATATTATGAATTAATAAATATACCGACAAAACCACCAAATCAATTTGAACCATGATTAAATACAAACCACTGGGCCCCCAATCGTAACTTAGATGCAAGTTCTAACTGTATATTGAGTGATAATTAAGATGGCCAAGTAGACGAAGTGCTTGCGTCATGTTAGAGCACGCGAATATCATCAAACTTTAATATAACTACATTTTCACCCACAGCGAACAACTGCTGTGGCAACTACGTTGCTTCCTTTAATTATAAGTTGAGGGCTAGGATTTCTCGTTATGAAATAGATGTCCAAGGTACATGGATATCCTAAGTTTGATATTGTGAAATAGCTCTCTATCTGTACCTACTCTAAGAAAAACTTCGTTATTAGTCTATGGAAATTTTAAAATTCTTTGATACACTTAGTTTTCAAAAACTTCTAACTTGTCCTTGAGAATCCACGTTGCGCGTTTTTTTTTAAACGGAATACCCTCTATATTTTTTACCGTTACTTTTGCAAATCATCTACAGAACAAAAAAGTTCTTTTGTAATATTGGCCTAAAATGAAAAATAACCCAATTATTAGCACAGTTATCTTTTAGACAAGTTAGCTGTGTATTTTTGATACAAAAACTTCATTCCATGCGTCTACTGTTAAGAAAAGCAAGAATTTTATGTTATTTTACATATTGAATGTGCTTTTAGATTTTTAGTTATAAATATTATAAAATGGCATTCAGGCATTTAGGAAAATGCGATATGTCAGAAGCGTATCTAGTGTGTAGAAAAAATTGTTTTCGAGCAATGGAAAAATTTGGTTAAATATACCCTGAACGTGATCAACCAAACAGCAGGTATTTTCTAAAGCTGTATAGAAAATTATGAAGTAGTGAAAGAGTTTTTTTTTTAAATACTAGAAATAAAAAACAGTTTATAATAAGAAATAGAATGTTTTGGCATATTTTGAAGCGTATAAAAATAATTCGGCCTTAGATTTAGCAAGGGATAGTGGTTTAAATTTATTTTCAATTTAGAGAATTTAAAAAATATATATTAATTTGTATGCTACAGGTACCGACCAGTTCAAACAGTGGCGACACTGAAAGAAGACACATTTTTGGACAATGGTTAGTAGATATGTGTAGGCAAAATCCTAACTTTTTAAGGTACATTTTTGGAGCGATGAGGTGAATTTTTCAAATAGGAGTATGTTTAATCGTAAAAACATGCACTATTGGTCTAAAAAAGTTTCTTTATTTCTCATCCCAGAAATCCACAAGTAAAATTTAGTGTTAATGTTTGGTGTGGTTTAATAAGCATCCAAATAATTGGGTCAACGTTTTATTAAGGCACTTTGATAGGCAGGATATAAATTGATTCAGAAACACTAGAAAATTTTTTAAGCCGTTTCAACTTGGAGACACATCTATTTTCAACAAGATGGAACTTTTCCCTATCAGTTTTACGAAGTGAGAATGTTGTTAGAAAGACTTTTCTAATATAGGTAGATAGCAACAAATAGTCCGATGCGTTGTCCCACAACATCTCTTAACAATAAATATAAAAGTTAAATATATAGATTACGGATCATATAGAGGTAGGTTGACTCAAAAGAGACGGGGAGTTTTGGATGAGTAGTACCTCTTTGTCTAATAGCGATCAGGTGACAGGGGTATCCAATGATGTTTGAAATATTGTGCTTAGTTCCGCCATTAGAGAGGTACTACTGATCGAAGACGCTTTGTCTCTTTTTAAGTGTGAGCCAACTTGCTTATATAGGATCCGCAGTCTATATGCTTAACTTTAATGTCTATGCTCCTGACATAACTCCATTAGACTTTTACTTCTGGGGTTATGTCAAGGACGAAATCTATAAAAAGAAAAATGCTAACCTAAGCGAACTGCAAGATAGTATTAGGCACATTATAGCATCAGTCCACGGCAGAACAGTTTTAAAAGCCACAAAGCGTCTATTAAAGGGAGCTCGAAAATGTATTGAACAAAACGGTCATGTCTTTGCACATTTAATATAGGTTTTTTCTTACGCTCAAATAAAACAATACATTTAAAATTACTTGAAAAATACACAGCCAACTTTTATAAAAAATAATTATGCTAATAATTCGGTTATTTTTAATTTTAGGTCGATGTTGCATATGGATCTTTTTGTTCTGTAGAATTTAACAGGATGTAATGTGACTGGAACAATAGTGATAATGTCAAAGTAGCTCATCTTTTTACAATTTAGGAGTGGATCAATATATGTTTACAAAAGAAAAAGATAATGCGAAGATGATTATCGAGTTTATATTACAACAAAATGAGGAAGGGTTTCAAAAAACGTATTAAGTTCTGGAAAAAACATCATAATTTTACTGTATAGTAATACGGCAGGGAAAAAAATTCCGCCTTTCATATTTCAGGGTAAAAACATGTGGAAGACGTGACCTTTTGCTGAAAAGAAAAAGAGAAATATCCAGATACTAACTATACAGTACAAAAAAAGGGTGGTAATACATTGGAAGGTAGAAAAAGGAAGTTTGAGGACCAATTAGCTAAGCCTTACTTTGATAAATAAGGAGTTTTAATAAAATCGCCTTTTAATCCTGTACATAAAATGCAGCCCCTAGATCAGGTCATCCAACTTCAAGGAAATAAAAAGTCATTCAACATTCAAAATTGCTCAAAAGGCTTTGAGAAATTAAAATAATTAACACAAGGTCCAAAATGGCGGATGCACTATGGAGGACATTATGTATTTTAATTATGCTTAATTGCATTGGTATTTAGGGATGGCTTCAACAATTGGAAATGATGGAACTACTATAGCAGATTTTTGGGAGAGCAAATTATTAATATATTTTAATAAATTTTGTAGAAGAATATATATTTATATATATAAAAGGTTTTAAAAATAAAAGAAGGGACAATGTGAATCTAAAACTTTTTAGGCTACCAACTGAATATTATGAATTTGACACTAAAAGCAGTTACTTCCAAATTAACCTTCAAAAGTGAGCTTTTTTTAAAAATAAAGCAATGAAATCGCTTTATGCATAAAGGACGTAAGCCATCAAACACCTTGTATATAAAAAAAAACAACATAAGCTGCACTTGATAGTATAGCTTTCCTGATCTTATTTCTGGTTTTGCTTTCTTTATTCTGGCATTTTCACTCATTTTAAACCGACTTCTAAAAGGAGGTTCTCAATTCGTCGAGTATGTATGTTTTTTTTATGTGTGTACACCGATTTGAATGAATTTTTTTACGTTATGTTCAGGAAGTTGTTGCGGTGGTCCCATATTTTTTTGGACGAAATTGGTGCAGTAATATCAAAGACGACGCTGACAATATGGCGGCCAAAAAAAACTAATTTTGTTCGATTTTCTCCAAACTTGGTATGGGGGAATTTTTGGGGTCGCACACAACAAATCTGAAATTATTTCTAATAATATTCAATATGGCGGACAAAAATAATTAAATTTTGTCTGATTTTCTCCAAAATTGGTATGGGGGAGTTTTCGGGGTCGCACATAATGAATCCTAAATATTTTTTCAAAATTCAATATGGCGGCAAAAAAATCAATTTTGTCTGATTTTCTAAAAAATTGGTACGAGGGAGTTTTCAGGGTCGCACATAACTAATCTAAAATTATTTTTAAAAAATTCAATATGGCGGACGAAAAATTCTATTTTGTCCGATTTTCCTCAAAACTTCACAAATTAATTTTGTACGATTTTTTTCAAAATTGATATGGTGGAGTTTTTGAGATCGCACATTACAAATCTGAAATTATTTAAAAAAAAAATGAAATATGGCGGATCCAAGATGGCGGGTTAAAGATTCTACATCTCCGGATTTTGTCTAAAATCAGTATTGGGGTATTTTTGTTAGTGTTAATTTTAAATATTTTTTGAAAAACTCAATCTGGCAGATTCCTAAAAATTTTACATTTTTCGATTTTCTTCCAAACTGATGAAGGTGTAAATTATGATTTAAAAGTATTTTTTCAGGATTCAATATGGCGAATCCAATGTAGCGGACTAAAAATTTTACATTATTCGATTTTGTTCAAAGGTGGGACTGAATCGTTTTTGAGGATGTAAGCTAAGAAATTTACATCTCAGGTTCTTTAAATATCGATATTGGAAGGTTTTGGGGCCTATATTATCAATCTAAAATTAATTTGAAATTTAAGATAGTGGATTTACTATGACAGACTAAATATTTGTGTGACACAATTTTATTTTGGCATTTTGAGAACTCTAAGAATCAAAGAATTTTAGTGGTTCATTTTAGGGTGATTTACAACTTTGGATAAAATGGGTACTTTTTTGCCACCTTGGAGCCATTGCGAGGTACACTAATCTCGATTAGTACTTAGTTCAAATAATTTATGGATATCATACCGAATTCTAAAACTAAAAATAGAAAAATAAAATTTTTATAAAAAAATCCAACCGACTTTCAAAAGTGCACTAAAAAATGAAAAATAACTATAAATTTTTATATGAAATTGAACTTTTGGAAGTCGGCACCAAATTATTTGTAAATGAAATAAATAACTACTAATATATACAAATTATGGTAAGAAAGCAATTACAAATAAAGTATTTTTAATCTTTTTACGCGAATTACATTTTGTCAGGTATTAATTTCGCGCCGACTTCAAAAAGTTCAATTTCATATAAAAATTTATAGTTTATTTTTCACTTTTTAGCGCACTTTTAGAAGTTGGTTAAATTTGTTTAAATAAATTTTATTAACTATTTCACAACGAACGATTATCTAACTCTTCAAAATGTTTTACAAGGAACACGTGAACAAATCAACTATGACAATGACGCTAAGTATGCTTTGAAAGACTTACCAAGAGAGGCGCGCATATCGTGTTCAAAGCGACAGATCTATGGAGAAATGTTGTAAGTCATCGACTTATGTCTTTTCTGCATAAAACGAATTTTGTAGGAAATATTCACAGTGGTAAATGCCACTAACGCCCTTTTTGCCTAAACTGGTGCAGTTTGATACGTAAAAGGAATTTACTTCAAAAAGGTAGTTTCAACAGAAAGTGACTTAAGATTTTTTTGCATAAATTGATCCAATTAAAATCATTATAAAACCAAAATATATTTGTTAAATATACTAATAGTATTTATGTCATTAATGTATACACTAAATTTCTTTGAAACTGGCACAATTTGAATCAGTTACACATGATCAAATTAAATCAAGCTTAAAGCTTAAGTAAAATACAATCATTTATTAATTTGACACTTAAGCCTTAAAATTTAAGTTGAACTTATGCATATAGCAAACGATGAATTTACAAATTCATAGGCTTAGTTATAAGTTGTGATTTATTTGTAATGAAAATGATTTGCAAGGCTTTTAAAAAGATTTAGTGTGAGAATGAAGTGACTTGAATACCCATATTGAAGTTAGCAAATTTGAGTATTTTAGTTTAATAATGATTTTTATAATTGTGGCTTTTATTTCCTACTACTTCATTTTTTTCATATCTTTTGGTGCTAATTTGGAAATAACAACTTGTATTCGAAATAATTGTATAACCAACGATAGTGTTTAATTTTGAAATTTGCATTGTTTTTCCGTTTAAACCTCCAAATTTTTTTGTTGCCAAGGGTACTAATATGCAGGGTGATACGATAAAATCTAATGTCTCTATTTGAGGACATAAGAACACAGACCTTGTTTCTAACGTAGCTTCCGGATCTGATCGGATCGATCCAATGCAGTTATATCCACTTGAAATTCACGTGATAAATGATTGTGATTAAAGTTTCGATCGGATGTAATATTTTAATATACATCGAAAAAAAAAAACGTTTTTTGTCTTGAAATCAAAATTAGATTGTTACAACTTGAAAATTAACAACTAACTTGACAACTCTATAATTACTAATAATATGATTGAGAAAAAATGCGAACACTGCAAAAATACATAACTGCTCCCTCCATAAAACTCAACTCCAAAGTTTATTTTTTTGGGAAAGAACTTCTTATAGTCTAAGTAGGTGCACCAAAAGATCACAGCGAAATACATAGTTATTGTCCATACACTGTAGGAATTTTGCTGAAAGCCGTTTATGGTTGGTTTACCGTTATTTGATGTTTTAATGAATAAAATCCATCTTGTAAACCTACGCATAAATTTGGTATTGACAATAATATAGGCACTCGACCAAAATTTGAAAATAGTATTGGTTGATTTTAATCAGTTTTTGTTCTAAATATTACTTTATCTTTAGCGGTAACTCTGCATCTTCCTGGAACTAGAATAATGGAAGTCCCAGAGAGTTGAAGACTTTCTTTTTGACTGAAACAATGTAACGGATTCTTAGTCTGGCATAATAAGTATCCATTGACTTGGGTCATGTAGTTGACTTGCTACAGGACGTGTCATTTTTACTTCAGTTTACTTGCAAATGGAGGCGACTTTACTTGCGTTCAGTAGTTTAATTCGACGATGGCTGTCTTTTTCATTTTTTCGATACATTCCTTGTTCGAGTAATATACCTTGATAGAGTTGACTTCGGTATGAATAATGCAACTAATTTATTAATAAACATCCTTAAACACACTTTCAAACCAAAAAAGGATTAAATATAAGCGGTAATAATTAAAATAATCAGAATACGTTACGGAAATACGTAGTAGATATATTTATGATTGTTAAAAATAATTAATTCGAGATTAATTAATATTTCGAAGAGCAGTGGATTTTCTAAATTAATTTGTAAGGCATTTTTTGAGTTCCAATTTGTTTTTGTAGTATACTTAATTCGAGTAAAAGATCTTCGGTTTTAATTATGCTTGGATGCATAGTTTTAAGCTTTAAAAAGGTTAACGAATTTTCAATATCCCGTAGCTTATTATCTTGTAGACATGAATGATTTAATAACATTTTTAATAAAAAATGAATTTTTTCTGATGTGATTTTTCGGACGATAGAAGCAATTTTTAAGCCCATCTACAAGATAACGGATCATATCTTCGAAAGTGTTCATATTTTTAGTATTGAAATTATTTTTTTCAACCATCAAATTAAAAAAAAAAACAAATCAAACGCCAGCTCAAATTAATTCGTTGATCACGTGGCCTATGACATTTTTTCAATTAAATATAACAAATCAGCTTTATTAGATAGACAACTTTTTGAACCATGTTATCTAAATAATGAAAAAGGGACATTAGTGATTAAAACGCTAAGCACAACTTTAAGATCAAAATCTGGTAGCTTTTTAGGTCAAATTAAAACTCGTTAATATTGCAGTCAAGGGAATATATGCTATTTCGAAGATTTATCACCTAACCCCTTCATACTAGATTTTTCTTCATATTAGTAAATCAGTAAAAACTGGCTTTTCCAATTTCACCAGACTCTAGTCGTTATTATCAGATACAATACCTTTATCAATGTGAAAGGAATTTGCAGTAAATGAAAAGGATCTCTCATGTTATTATTTATGTGATTCAAAATTGAAGCACATCTTTTTCACTTTGTTGTATTTGAGCTATTGGTTTAGGAAACTACGAGGGTTTTGATCGTTGTCAAGACCACAACACGATTTCTCAGGTTTAGTGCGTATATATTCTTCACAAATATTGCGAGTAAGAAATGTAAATCCCTCGATAACTTTTTCACTTTTTACAAAAGAAAAAGCAAGAAATCATAGCAGCTAAAGCATTGAGATGTGCATTCCGATTACTTTTCCATTCAGCTTTAATGTAACTCACCATTATGCTAATTATATCAAGTAATTTATACCAGCGACAAAATGGGAGAGACATTGATATCCTTCTTCTTTAAACTTTTCGGTATGAATATTTAATCGACTTATACTACGGTAATTAAATAAGCGATACAAAATACTTCAAACTTGTACAATAAATTTGAATGTGACTCTAAAGCATCATATATTAGGGCTAATGTTCTTACAGCGCGATGAAACGTTTTATTTTAAAACATTTAAAACATCATTCAGTCAATAATTCACGTGAAAGCCACCAAGTAGTATTATTGCGTTCCTAAATCCATTGCCTCTATTTGGATTTACAAATTTAGCTATTGTGTATAGCTGTTGATTAAATGCATGTAAATGAAATTTTTTACCACAGAATTCCGAAATCTCATAACCACGTACTAAAACCGTATACACTACTTTCAAGTCCGACGCTGCTTGAGGTAGGTATGAACAATCGTTTTAACATTTGTAGATTTATATGTACTTGTATGGATTTCAGTCCATATAGGTCCATCTTTGCCAATAGCATACGCAATAATTCCAAGTTAAATCTTTACTAGTAGAATATTTACGCGAGTTGAGCGTTACTTCATATCGTTAGCTGTACCCTGTTTATAGCGAGAAGGTTCTGGTTGAGCCGGAGGTCTTTCAAATGGTAGACCAGTAATGCATTCTTTAAAATCATTTTTTCCAGCCAATTTTGTTTAACTTTTTAAATATGTACACCTTGCTGCTGAACATCGTTTACTGATTAATCCTGGAAAATAATTCTAGCCGTACTATGGTAAGAATTTAAACCACTTCTGCTTTTTAACGTAAATATCAACATTATCATTTCCTTCATGCAATAGAAGACCATTTATCCCTCACTCAGAAATACCAAGCCTTTATCAATTTTTTCTTGACGAGGTAAAACAGTAGATATTAAAAATATTCGTAATTCGTTGTATCACACGCAAAATCTACAACTATTTACCGTATAAATAAGCCCTCGACTAACATATTCATCCTCAAGGTAGAGTTAAAAACATCTACAAAACAAAAAGCTGTGAAGATTTGGGTACAAATTACATCGAAAGCTCTGATGGAGTAGAATACTCGCTAGTCATTAATGAAACAAATTTAAGTCATTTTATTTAGTGAAATAGTTTTAGTTGAACCAAGTCAAGGTTGCTCGTTGAATGCAAAAGGGATTCTTCCTGCTAGAACACTGATCCAGAATAAAAGAAGCCATATATTTGTCAAGATGCTAAACTTGAAGGATTATCCTCAACAGATGAGAAAAGGTGACAAGATTGCTATCTGTCAACCTGTCGACGTGATAGTTACCGGTATCCCGTTACAACCTGAAAAATTACCTGCTAGTCTACCTAAAGTACTTCAAGACCTGGTTAGTACGTCAACACCTTTACTAAATCAAGTTCAGGTGGCTAGATTAGAAGATCTTTTAAGAAGAAATCAGGATGTTTTCTCTTTATCAGATAGCGACTTAGGAAGGACCAATGTAGTCGAGCATAGAATAAATACTGGTGAAGCAACTCCAATTAAACAAGCTCCAAGGAGATTACCATTAGCAAAACGTGACGAGGTTGAGAAGATGCTGAAAGACATGCAGGATCAAGGCATTATAGAACCTTCCCAAAGTCCCTGGACATCCCCAGTTGTACTAGTTAAGAAGAAAGATGGCTCAACTAGATTCTGTGTTGACTTTAGACGGCTTAATGATGTCACAAAGAAAGACAGTTTTCCTTTGCCTCGTATTGATGATACTCTAGATACTTTAACTGGATCAAAATGGTTTTCCACATTGGACTTAAAAAGTGGCTATTGGCAGGTACAGCTTCATCCAGAGGATAAAGAAAAGTTCGCCTTTTCTACTGGAATGGGGCTATGACAATTTAATGTTATGCCATTTGGTTTATGCAATGCTCCAGCCACTTTTGAACGTTTAATGGAACGAATCTTACATGGACTAACGTGGACAACATGTCTAGTCTACCTAGATGACATCATAATTTTGGGACAAACCTTTGACGATCATCTGAAAAATGTTGAAGATGTATTTCAAAAACTGAGAAGTGCACAACTAAAGCTCAGTCCGAAGAAATGTCAATTTTTCCAGAAAGAAGTGAAATACCTAGGACATATAATCACAGAAGCTGGGGTACGAACCGATCCAGAGAAGACAGAAGCCATTCAAGGTTGGCCAATACCGAAAAATAAGCATGAATTGAGAAGTTTTCTAGGTCTCTGTACTTACTATAGAAGATTCATAAAAGGATTCGCCGATATTGCAAGATCTTTGCATCGACTGACTGAAAATAGCAACGACTATGAATGGTCTGTAGACTGCGAAAACTCCTTTAATGAATTAAAGAACGCACTTTGTAATCCTCCAATACTGTCATATCCTGAGCCTGATCAGATGTTTGTTGTGGATACGGACGCTAGTAACTCCTCTATAGGTGGAATTTTGTCCCAGATACAAAATGGCCAAGAAAAGTACTCTGCAAAGCTGAGCGAAATTATTGTGTAACAAGAAAAGAACTACTCGCCATTATAAAGACATTGGAACACTTTCACAAATATCTATATGGCCAAAAATTTCTCCTCCGAACAGACCAGGCATCATTAAAGTGGCTTTTACAATTTAGAAATCCTGAAGGTCAAATAGCACGATGGTTACAACGCTTGCAAGAGTACGATTTTAAAATTGAACATAGAAAATGCTTGAACCACAAAAATGCGGACGCTCTGTCAAGGAGACCATGTTCAGAAGAATGCAAGCACTGTAACAGGCACGAAGAGCGAGAAAATCCTGACGATTTCTATTGCCGAAAGACACGACTACAATGCTCTTTGGATTGGGATCCCAAAATCATCTCCAAAGAACAACAAGAAGATCCAGATCTTAACCTTATCATTAAATTAAAGAATAATAATTCAAATCGACCCACTTTTCAAGAAATCTCGTCAAAATCTCAAAAAGTCAAAGGTTACTGGGCCTTATGGGATTCCTTGACTATGCACAATGGTCTTTTAAATAGAGTTTGGGAGAGCTCTGATGGGAAAGACTACAAATACCAGATTGTTTTACCTACCAAAAGGATTCCAGAAGTACTGCAAGCTTTACATAATGGTGTAGGTGGCGGACACTTAGGGGTTATGAAAACTCTTGAAAAAGTTCGAGAGAGGTTCTATTGGCTGGGGAGCCGCGCAGATGTAAAAGATTGGTGCAAAACTTGTACCGACTGTGCTGCCAGTAAAGGACCGAGAAGCCGTAGTCATGGTAAAATGAAGCAGTACAATGTAGGAGTACCTTTTGAAAGAATTGCTATAGACATAGCAGGACCATTCCCTATTAGTAAATCCGGGGATCGCTATATTTTGGTAGCTATGGATTACTTCAGTAAATGGCCAGAAGTCTATGCCATACCAAATCAAGAAGCCACCACCGTTGCCGAAATATTGTTTGAAGAGTGGATTTGTAGATATGGGGTGCCAGGAGAAATACATTCTGATCAAGGCAGAAACTTTGAATCCGAAGTTTTTACGAACCTTTGCAAGCTTCTGAAAATCCACAAAACTAGAACAACACCCCTTCATCCACAGTCAGATGGAATGGTTGAGAGATTTAACAGAACGCTGGAGAATTACATAAAGATACAAGTAAATGAACAACAAAATAACTGGGATAAATGCATTCAGCCATTTTTACTAGCCTATCGTTCAGCCATTCACGAAGCCACTGGAAAAACACCTGCCAGCATAATTTTTGGAAAAGAATTACGTCTTCCAGTCGATTTACTTACTGGACGCCCACCCGATTCCGAAGCAACTTGCGAAGACTACTCCAACCAAGTTAGTAAGCAGCTGCAGGTCTTACACGAGGAAGTCCGTCAAAAGTTACAAATAGAAAGCGACAGAATGAAGACTCGCTATGACCTCAAAGCCAATACGGGTAGATTCATGGTTGGTGAAATAGTTTGGTTGTACAATCCGAAAAGGACCAAAGGGCGTTCACCGAAGCTTCAAGTCATGGGAAGGTCCGTACAATGTAGTGACTCGACTAAACGATCTGGTGTACCGAATTCAGAAAAGCCCTCATGCGAAGATGAAAGTCGTGCATCTGGACAGATTGGCCCATTACCAAGATCAAGAAGGTTGATCGGGACGATCAAGGCTTGAAAGGGGGGCAATGTTACAAACTTTATAGCGTTATAAATTTCCTAGTATTAGTTTGTGTTAGTAGTTCGTAGGGTTTTAGGTGTATTTTCTACAAGTAAGTTATTTAAGTAATTTTACCTTTATTAATTTCCTCAGGAGACGACTATGAAAGAAGGTCTGGAACTTTTTAGAGAATTCGATTTCCTTATTTTTAACATGGAACGCCTATGATGGAAGGTCTAGAAATCGCCGGATTATTCCTTTTTCTTATTTTGATTACCCCATGTAGTATGGAAATCCTTCTAGAGAATTAGGGAATCTTCCGGTATCGACCAAAAGGGTATATAAAGGGTCCAGACCGACTTTCTCGGTCAGTATATTTCGAGAGCTTGTCGACGCAAGTTGAATTAATTTGACAAGTGTCAAAAGAAAGGTTGACAATAAAAAGGTTATTAAAATTATACAGTGTGCGTAGTTTGTTTGAAGACCGGCCGTCCGGAACAAATTCATATATATATATATATATATATATATATATATATATATATATATATATATATATATATATATATATATATATACTAAAATTCATATCAATCAGAGCATTATTTCATTACATGTCTCAGATTTCTAGAGGCAGATCTACACTGCGCGTCGTTTACAAGAATTGCTGGCGCCGAGCTTAACATTCAAAAATCAACTGTTTATGATGTTTTAAAAGTTACTAAATACCATCCTTATAAACCAACAATTGTATAAGGGTTTCAAGAAGGTGACTTTGATCGAAGAGTTTTTTTTTTAATTGGTATTTTGGTAAATGTCTAGAAAATCTCACCTCTTCTGATAAAGCTTTATGGACAGGTGAAAGATATTTTAGTAACTGCGGAGTTTTTAATAAAAAAAAATTACCATTACTGGACTGTTGAAAACCTGCAATTAAGCGAACACGAAGATTGCAAGTACAATTAGTTATAAAGGTAAATATCCTATTTAGGTTTAAATGATTAGCATTTCTGTGAAATGCTTAAATTATTTAGCTTCAAAATGTATTTATTAATATTATAATAATAATGATTTATCTTTTTTAATATTATCCATTATTTTTAGCAAATTGTCTGACAGGCCCATTTATTTATGACCAAACATAGACAGCTCAAAGATATTTTACAATGTTACAAATCAAATTATTCGTACCATTCGAGAGCCTCGAAATGACTAGGGGCCTGGAGAGTTGCTGATTCCCATCGCCTTTGGCTCTTAATATCCCCTTTTTATGAGGTTTTTAAATATTGTACCAAACGAGAAAACTCAATAAAGAGTTTCTGACGTCGCTCCTTATAATTTTCAATTTAGCTTGAAAGTTATTTTATCGTTTGTTCACGCATAGTTTTTGATAGGATCGAGATATTTCAATGTTCTAAGAGGTTCTTCGGGGTGGTTCCATAAAAATATTTTCAAGGTAGGTTTATAGCAAAAACCGAAAAAAATTGTTGCTTGGTTAACTTTTTAACAGACTCATTTGCATAAATTATTTGATAGAACTGAAATATTTTCATGCGGTATATTCGAGGAGACTCTAAAGGCGGTTTCATATAAATATTCCCATGATGGAAAATTTGTTGGTTAGAGAACTTTTTAACTGATATAAGCCTAGAAATTTTGCTAGGATTCAGACATTTCAATGCGTTTTTCATAATATTTTAGAGAGTACTTGGGACATCGTAAAAATATTTTCCGGTAGGTTTAGGCAAGGGGGTTAAAAGCTAAAAAACACTGCGAAATTGTTGATCAGCAAATTCTTTTGCGGATAACTTTTGATACAAGCGAGATATTTTCATACGGTTTTTACCATGCTCTAATGAGTATATACAAGGGGGCCGTAGAAATATTATTTATTGGAAAGAGGTTAAAAATTGACTAAAAATAAATTAACAACTGTTTTACACCGCCATAAATTTAATAATTGTAGATTACTTAATTTGCATGGCCTATCTACTTTTGTTTAAGAAATTAAAATGGCGGTTCCAAGACGGCGGGCAAGTCTCTATCATTCAGTACACGTATATCGATGGTTTCAAGTCGACTTGCAAGTAAAGCAGCTTTACATTTAAACTTAAACATGCCCATTTATTTCAACGACTTGAATCTGGTTTGAAAATCAGTTTCAAACCAGCTATGGTGCATGAGTGCCTGTTATTTGCAGAATGTTTTGAAGAATTTATGTCACATACAAGATGGCGAACGAGTTTTAGCATTTATAATACAGTTTGAATTAAAATCGATCTTTGGGTGTGTTTGGAAGCATTGAGAATGATTGTTTATTCTGAATTTAAAAATTCAATATTGTCGACGAGTTTTATTATATATGAGTATGAATTTTTGGTCTAAATTTAGAGAAGCTGGTGAGAAATGTGTAGAGGGCTAAGTGATGTTTCCACGGTGGGTTTATGGTAGAACATATAAAAAAAATGTAGGTTTACAAAGTTAATGTTGTTTCTGTATCTTTTTTCAAACTATCGACTTTTTCACCTTTTCTTAACGAAATTTCTTCACACTTTCAATTTCTTTTAAACGTCTTTCATGCATTACGGTAATAATGCTGTCATAGTTGTTAACTTTAAAAAATATTTGCAACTGAAAAGTATGAAAGAAATTATATCTTTAAAAAAGCTAAACGGACTTATGTAGTGGACTAATTTAAAAATAATTTAAACTAATTTAAAAATAACCCCTTCAACTACTACGGCGCAGACATAAAAAAAGTGCAAAGTAAATAAGTAAATCCACAATAATTAAATTAACTGCAATATAAAATAGCCTCAAGATAAACAGCTCTTCACGTAGGTCACCAGTTCCGCCGGGACCCGTTGTCACTATGTCAGCAAAAAAAACACGAAGATCAGTTGCACATTTCTGTAACCCTTTTAGACCGTCAGCTGTCCATAGGGTGAAATGGAATCTTTTTTTTTCTGTCCTTTGGAGGGCTAAAAGATCTAAGTGAGTTCGTGAAAAGAATTCATGGGGTCAACCCTGACAGCCTCTACGAAAATTTGGAAAAACAATTTTCATTTGCAAAAAAAATCTGTTTTTTCCTGATCTCAAATTGTCTACCACTAAAGTGAAAGGGTAGTCACCCCAAATTGAATTCACAGAAAAAAATGGCAGATAAGTTGCAGTGGCAAAGGGGTGGAAACGTAGGGGTGAACTAACAAAAAAAAATCAAAAAAATCCTGATTTATTTTCATCTGCCAATGAACAATATGAAAGATAGAGTAACAAATTGTGTGTAAAAAAAATGGCAGACGCTTTGCCCATAACGAAATATTTCTTTCTGATGGAAAATTATCAGAAAATTTTGACCAAGTTTTCACGATCAGAATTTGTCTGCCAATGTGGCTACTTGAAGATAATACCAATTTATGAGGGCTATGAATTTGGCAGTCAAATTGGAAGTTGGAAAAATTGTGGCAGACAAAGGAAAAATCGACAAAACACTTCTTATATTTTTTCTGATTTATTTTTGTCTGTCATTTTGTATGTCGACTAGAGGTCTCATAAAATGTTCTTACTTACATTGGCAGACAAGTACAGCGCTTCGCAAATTTATAAATAAATACAAAAATTGTTAAAAAAAATGAATATTTTCCTGATTTATTTTTGTCTGTCATTTTGTACTTCGATTAGAGGTATCATAAAATGTTCATACCTATATTGACAGACAAGTACAGAGCTTCAAAATTTATAAATAAATCAAAAGTTAATACTTGAAAACATATGTTACACCATGCATATTTATGAATAAATTTCCCTCATTTTTTTTTGGTCTGCCATTTTGACGATAAATGTGACTAAAAAGTTGCAGAGGCCGACGTAGATATGTAATTCCGTACAAATCTTAATTTTTGTGACTTTTGAAATTTGTTAAAATAAATTGCTGAAGAGAAAGTGACACTTTTCGTCTTATACACAAATAAAATATCTGCTTTGTTTTCTTCTAGTTTAACTTTGGTGAGATTATAACAGCTTAAATGTTTCTTGTATCATGAATCAAATAGCGTTTAATTCATTTTAAATAGAAGATTTTTAAACACGTTGAAAATATCGCAAAAATAACGACAATCATATATTTTATTAACCATTTTTATGTTATAACAATTATTGCTATGCGATAATTGCAATGAAATCTTACTGAAATTGGTTTGTGTATTTCAACGTCTGAAACTTTAATTCCAACAAAGCGCGATGTCCGTTGTATAAAACGTGTCAGTGACGTTGCTTTTTTATACAACTGTCAATTTTTTCTACCAAATTTTTATATTTTACAATATAATGTTCCATTGCAAACATAAAAAAATGACGCATAAAAGTAAGCCAGAAATGAATTTACTTACGAATATCAATGACGCTATCCGTAGGAAGCCACGTGGATGCAAAGTTTAGTAGGAAAAGATTGCCTAGGAATTTCTGAGAAGTATTTAAAATAAAAATCATTTACTCAAACATATGAAATGGAAATATAAAAAAAAACAATAAATTTCTGTATCTAGAAGTATATATTTAATACTTATTATACAGCCTAAAATTTTTGATGTTATAGTACACATTTGAGAAGGGCCTTACTTGTCTGCTAATGTAGAAAATAGCAGACAAGAATAAATCAGGGAAATTTTCAGATGTTATATTATACACGTGTATCGGGTATATGAGAGATCATCTGCGACTGTTATTACAAAGCGCTTTACTTGTCTACCAATGTTAGTATGAATATTTTATGATACCTTTAATCGAAATACAAAACGGCAAACAAAAATAAATTAGGGGAATTGTTACTTTTTTAACGAACTTTTTATTTATTTTTAAATTTGCGACGCGTTGTACTTGTCTGTCAATATAGGTATGATAGCTTTAATCAAAATTCAAAATGGCAGACAAAAATAAATCAGGGGAATTTTCACTTTTCTCAACAACTGTTTTAGTTATTTTTAAATTTTCGACGCGTTGTGCTTGTCTGGCAATGTAGGTATGAACATTTTATGACACCTTTAATCAAAATTCAAAATGGCAGACAAAAATAAATCAAGGAAATTTTTAAATGTTCTATTACACACATTATCTGGTATATGAGAGATCATGAGGACTGTTGATTCATTTGCGAAGCGTTTCACTTGTCTGCCAGTATAGGTATGAATATTTTATAATACCTTTAATTCAAATACAAAATGGCAGACAAAAATAAATCAGGGAATTTTCACTTTTTTTCAACAACTTTTTAATTTATTTATAAATTTACGGCGTGCTGCACTTGTCTGCCAATGTAGGTATGAACATTTTATGATACCTTTAATTGAAATACAAAATGGCAGACAAAAATAAATCAGGGAAATTTTCACTTTTTTTTCAACAAGTTTTTTATTTATTTATAAATTTGCAACGCACTATACTTGTCTGCCAATGTTGATATGAATATTTTATAATATGAAATTTTTATAAAAAAAAATTGAACCGACTTCTAAAAATGCGCTAAAAAGTGAAAAAGAACTATAAATTTTTATATCAGATTGAAATTTTTGAATTCGGCGCCAAACTAATACCTGGCAAAATGTGATTGGCATCAACAGATTAAAAATACTTTATTTGTAATTGCTTTCTTACCATAATTTGTATATTAGTAGTTATTTATTTAATTTAGAAATAATTTGATGCCGACATCAAAAATTTCAGTTTCATATAAAAATTTAGTTATTTTTCACTTTTTAGTGTACTTTAAGAAGACGGTTCAATTTTTCTTAGAAAAATTTTATTTTTCTATTTTTTTAAAATTCATTATGGTATCATTAAATTATTTGAACGAAGTACAAATCGAAATTAGTATACCTCGCAATGACGCCAGGGTGGCAAATAAGTACCCACTTTATCCAAAGTTGTAAACCACCCTAAAATGAACCACAACAAATCCTTTGATTCTTGGAGTTCTCCAAATACCAGTGAAATTGTATCAAACAAATATTTAGTCTGTCACAGGCTCCAAAATCTTCCAATATCGATATTTAAAGAATTTCAGACGTAAATTTCTTAGCCCGATATATTTTATACTGCATATTGAGTTTGTATACGTCCTAAGAACTCCGCAATATCTATATATTCTATCTTATCAATCTAATAGTTGTAAAAAATTAAATTCATATTCGTAATACACGACCTCGAAACCCCCTAATACCAAATCTGAAAAAATGCGAATAAGGTAAAATTTTCAATCCACCATATTGGATCCGCAATATTGAATTTCAAAAAAATAATTTTAACGTCTTAATCTAATTTAAATCTAAACCCTTCAAAGCCCCCTAGTATTGATTTTTAGATGAAATCCGGACATTTAAAATTTCTAGACCCTCATATTGCATCTGACATTAGATTTTCTTAAAATAATTTTATATTCGCTATTTACATCCTCAAAAACGAGTCGGTCCCTCCTTTCAACAAAATCTAAAAATGTAAATTTTTAATCCGCTATATCGGATGCGCCATATTGAATCCTGAAGAAATACTTTTAAATTAATAATTTACACCCTCATCCTATATCAGTTTTGGAGAAAATCGAAAAATGTATAATTTAAGTCGCCATATTGAATCCGACAGACAGAAGAATATTTTAAATTCGTAGTTAATACTAACAAAAATACCCCAATACTGATTTTAGACAAAACTGAGAGATGTAGAATCTTTAATCCGCCATATTTTTTTAAATAATTTCAGATTCGCGATGTGCCATCCCAACTCCCTCTATCAATTTTGAAAAAATCAATTTTTTATCCACCATATTGGCTACGCTATGTTAAATTTTTTAAAAATAATTTCAGATTCGTTATGTGCCACCTCGAAAACTCCCTCCATACCAATTTTGGAGGAAATCGGACAAAGTTGATGTTTTTGTCCGTCATATTGTCAGCGCCATCTTGGATTTTACTGCACCAATTTCGTCCAAAAAAATATGAGATCACCGCAGCAACTTCCTGAACATAACGTAAAAAATTTCATTCAAATCGATGCCGCCATTCCGGAGTAATCGGTGTACATATATATATATATAAAAAAAATACATAGTTGACGAATTGAGAACCTCCTTGTTTTAGAAGTCGGTTAAAAAGGAATACGTGAGTGTTAGTTTTATGTAGATTTTGATCGTGTAAACTTGGTCGAAATTTTCTCATAATTTTCCACCAGAAAAAAAGACTTCGTTACGGACAAATGGTCTGTCGTTTTTTTTACAGCCAATTTGTTACTCTATCTTTCATATTGATTATTGGCAGACGAAAATAAATTAGGATTTTTTTGATTTTTTTTTTGTAAATTCACCCCTACGTGTCGACCCCTTTGACCGTTGCAACTAGTCTGTCATTTTTTTCTGTGAATTCAATTTGGGTGACTACCCTTTCACTTTAATGGCATATAATTTAGGATCAGGAAAAAACCGATTTTTTTGCAAATGAAAATTGCTTGTGGAAATTTTCGAAGGGGCTGCCAGGGTTGGCCCCATGGACTCTTTTCACGAACTCACTTAGATCTTTTTAACCCTCCAAGGGGCAGAAAAAAATGAGTCCATTTAACCTTATGGACAGCTGACGGTCTATTTCTTTGCTACATGCAGCACGATGGATCCATTCATGCGTTTCATATTACTTATTAATTCATTATATATTCATGATTTTATTTGTGATTTAAATGATTTTCTAGCTACACAAGACATTTTTATTTGTGTTGTATCGGTGTTTTATTTTAAATCACTGTAAGATAAAAAATTTAAATCGCTTACTTTTTTATTTAAAGGACTTTTGTGTTTAAAAACAATTATGCACTACACTTAAGAATATAACTGAAGAATTATACATATCGTTACGTTCTAAATATCTTTCCGAAGTCAGATTCTGAAATAGCAGCCATAGTCTGAGCATTTTAAAACAATAAGCAAAACACAAAAGTAAAGTGGCATTATCGCTTTACAACTTAGTATCAAATACTTATACTTTTAAATTTATGATCTAAAGTATTAAAATAATAACGAAAAACGGAAGTTGTGAAAATAAATATAAAAATTAACCAGGCCAGAAACGGGTAATTATTTGGAATTTTTCACTCATTTTATGCATATTTCCAATTTTAGAGTTGTACAATAGAAATCTGATTTTGTTACGGTCGCAAATAGATTTTTCGAAAAAAAATACTTTCACATATTTTCCGACTTATTTATTTAAAATTTGCCATTTCCACTAATCCATAATTGAATATTTTTAACTATAAAGACGCGTATTCATCTGAACACAAACGGGAAAGAGGGTGAGTCATTGAGGCGCGGCAAATTGCCTCTGACGATACCATACAACACACAAAATTGGCGATATGACGAACGGTCTGAAGCTATTTGAATTCCAATCCAATAGAGTACTTCAAAAAAAAAATTTGTTTCGATATGGACGACATTTCTGCGTTTTCAACTGCCTCGCCCCGATTATTTCCTTCTAGCCAAAGTCAGTTCTATTTGGTTTTATTATATTTTTATTTATCCTTTCACATTTAAGTAACACTTATTTTTGTAAATTAAATTATAATATTGAAAAATCAGTCAAGAGTTGGGATAACGCAAAAACTGAGTTTTATCAAAAAGTATGGAAAAAAATACGACAAATTTTACTATAACCTCCTTAACAAAGACGATGCTTGGTAACAAAATTTTGAAAATGAGCATTTTTTCTTCATCTGTAAGGCTCTTTGAAGATGACTAATCTCCGATAACCAACCTACTCAGGTATATGGATGCTGTACAACAGAGTTTTATTATGTTCTTGTTTAATAAAAACAACCAAAATAACAAATGCAGCAGTAACCACTGTCAAATGATGTTGATGGAATTTACTTAATCGCTAAACCATTTATCGTATCGACCAATACTGTTCGTAATTTAAAAAAAACACGAGAGGCCAGAACGACGCATTCGTTCGGCATTGCCTTGTCTCGTTCCCGTTCGGGTTCATAAGAATACGCGCCTTACTCCATTTTGCGTCAAACTGTACACAAAATTTTATTAAAATACAGTGAACCATTGACTCAAAAAAATAAAAATAATCAAACTGAGGAATAACTGTGCACCGTTGCCAGACATTAAAAAAATCATAAAATTGCCCTTATTTTAATATCAACAAGTCTATGCTCCTTTAAACCATAATGAATTTAAGTCAAGTTAGTTCAGGTTTATACAATACAGGGGCTTGTAGATACTAAAACAAAAATTAAAAAAATTGACAATATTTGAATTGTGTCATCTAGGAAAAGGACGCTTTTTTAAAATTTGTTTCATACCCCTATTTCGAGGTTGTAGAACACGATTTTGGCCTTGATTTAACAATTTTTCCAGAAAATTAAAAAAAAAACATTATTTATTTCAAAATCATTTTTATGTGGTGAAAAACACCGAACTTTTGTAGCTATTATAGATAATTCTAGTTAAAATACATTGTAATATTTTTCAACTATCTTTGCACAAATTTTAGCAACCAAATAAAGCTAAAGCAAAAATAAGTTTCTTAAACTTCGTTGCTTCTTCTATTACTTAAAAAGTTAAATATGTTGTCAGATGTTGAATACCTTCATATAATAAACTTTTAAAACATGTTTATAAAAATTTTCCACTTCAGTCAACAACATATTTTAATTCCTTTCATGTAATAACAAATGTAAAATGAATCCTAACCAACTAAAACTAAAATGAATCCTAACCAACTAAAACTAACTTGCAATAACCGAAACTAACCGAAATTGATCCAGACATATTAATTTAAAAAATGTTATTTTATGGCAGAAACCATATGGAAGCGAGGCAATCTCTGTCAAAGGATATTGGGAAAGGTTTGATTTACTGGGGGCAGCGGGTGGTTGAGTATCTACTGCAAAAAATAATATTGTTAATAAGATTATAAAGCTAAGATGTTTATGAATTGTTTTGCAGCAGAACGATAGCAGGAATAGGCGGCACAAAGAAATATCCAATAAAAGCAACTTATTAATGTTCTTCAACATGGTATTAGAGAGTATATATACATGTTCCATATATTTTAAAAAATCATAGTACATGTTTAAATGGTAGGAATTTTTTTAAACTAACCTAAATTGACCTAAATATAATAACTAAAAGACATTAGTGTCCAGCAGAGACCACGTGGAAGCGGGATAGTTTTTGTCAGAGAAGAACATTAGGAAAAGGGCAAGTTGGTGGACAAGTGGATGGTTTACTACCTATTGCAAAAAAAATAATATGGTTATTAATAAAATTATAAGACCAAGATGTATAAAAATTAATTGGGATTATAAATTCAGTAGTATAGCTGTAAAACGATAGAACAACTAGGAGGCACAAAGAAATATGCATTAGAAGCAAATTATTATTAAAGTCCTTCATCATTCTAAGTAGCCGTGGAAGTGTTTTTCGTGCTTACCAAATGGCAGAACATTTACAAGTAAATACTTCCAGGTCCTGTAAATGTTTTGAGTGTGGGCACCGTTATCCAGATCTTCGAAATTTTGTGAATGATTCACAGTCAAATCTATGAAGCCTTGCTCTGTAAAGCAGTCATAAGCCTTGCAATAAGCCACCACGATTGAATTCCAGGAAGTACCAATTTTTGAATGACGTCCAAAAGACCATTCTGCAACGGGACCGAGAAAAAGCCTCTTTGTTTCCTTCTCTATCCTTCCGAAAATCCACTGATTGTCAATCGTTCTACCACTATTGTTCTTCCTCTTGTCAACATATTTTTCAGAATTTTCTGAGCCTGATCCTAATTTATTCATCAGCCACCCCCGAAACCGTTAATATTTGAAGGGAAAATCATACATAATAAAAAAAATTAAAGAAAGGGAAAGAATGTTTTTCGGGTCCTTTCCTTAAAACCTAAATAAAAATATACATTATATATATATATATATATATATATATATATATATATATATATATATATATATATATATATATATATATATATCTTTCAAAGAAATCATATTTATGCTATGGGAAGAGCGCAAATTATCCCCTGTTTGAGACAAGTGACGATGCCGATAAATATAACCCGAGCGATTGTTTTTAAATCTTTTTAGTCGTTTGTCTCGATTACTTCGATTAAAAAGTGCAAATTTTTGTAATTTTATACAGAGGATTCTTCGGGCTGATCCTAATTTATTCATCAGCCACCCCCGAAACCGTTAATATTTGAAGGGAAAATCATACATAATAAAAAAAATTAAAGAAAGGGAAAGAATGTTTTTCGGGTCCTTTCCTTAAAACCTAAATAAAAATATACATTATATACATATATATATATATATATATATATATATATATATATATATATATATATATATATATATATATATATATATATATATATATATATTTATATATATATATATATATTTTTTTTTCTAATATTTTCTTGGGTATAGGTTTTTCATTAGAGAAACAAAGGACAACAATTTTCTTTCTGACGTTTCGCTCTACATAGCGAGCTTCTTCAAAAGAGCTTGGTATATTTATTTTACATCTACAAAAATTACAGAATTTTTTATATAATAAACATATATCACAGCAATTACATTTTTATATTTTTAATTTAATTAAAATTAATAAAAACAAAACAGATTTTAAAATAGTCTTATAGTTTAAAATTTAAAACAATACAAACAGGTTAAAATAGTGAAAATTATAAAATAGTACATACCTTGAAAGTAGTTTTGTGTGTATGTTTAAAAATAAATTCAAATATGATCTTTGGTATGCAATTTGTATAGATAGATTTATTTTTATAAAAAGCAAAAAATAGGAAAAAAGATTATTATTTATTTTTTAATAACGTTCTTTCACCTGTATGAGTGTATATGAAATCGTTCCAAGCATCATTACATTATTTCTCATATTTATTATAGAGTCGCTTCAAGCATGTTTTATTCAAAAATCAAATTATAGTATATCTGACTTAAATTTTTGACATCTTGCTTGTCATTTACAACATTTTTATCTTTTTTTATGTGTATCATTTCTTTGATGACTAATTTATGATAATTTCTGTCAGTATCTAAAATATGGGTGTTTTTAAAATCAAATTCATGCTTAGATGTTTGTTCATGCTTATGTAAAGATGTCGATGCGTTTTTAGTATACTTGTGTCCATTCACTCTATTTTCAATATATTGTGTCGTCATGCCAATGTATTTCTTAGGACAATTGAGGCATGGAATTGCATATATTACGTTAGATCTTTTTTTGGTGGGAACTTTGCTTTTTAACTTCGTATAAAATGACCCAAGTAAATTGTTCGCCTTATGGCATACCGTTATGTTATGTTTATCCAAAATATATTTTATTTTTTCAGACAGTTGGTATATATACGGTAATGCAATGAAAGTGTTTTGTGTTTTGGTATTGTTAATTTTATTTTTTTTTGTTTGAGTTATAATGTAAATAGGTTCTTTGTTTAATTATTTTTTTTATGAGTAGTTTAGGAAAATGGTTCATTATTAGGGTCTTTTCTACTTTTTTTAGCACTTCTGGGCGAAATTCGGGTGAAGATAATTTTATAGCTCGATCAACTAAGCCGATTATGACACTATTTTTTTGTTTATTTGGATGTTCAGAGTTAAAATTCAAATACCGGCCCGACCAAGTATCCTTCGTGTACCATTTTGTATGAAGACTATTATCCGTCTTATTCCTGTGTATAGTAAAGTCTAAAAAGTTTATTTTTTGTTCTATTTCAATTTCAGCTGTAAATTTCAGTTTTGGGTGGAAATTATTAAAATATTGTAACAAGCTATCTATTTTGTTTTCGGGTACAGCAGCCAAACAGTCATCTACATAGCGTTTAAAAAAGATTATATTAAAATCAAGTTTTTTCAATACTTCTTCTTCTACATATTCCATAACTATTTGTGCTATTGTTGAGGAGATTGGTGAACCCATAGCACAACCGTCTAATTGTTGGTACAAACTATCTTTGAATTGGAAATAATTATTATTTATTGTAAGTTTTACAGATTCTATAAATTCATTGAGTGTCAATGTTGTGTGTTCTTTTAAATCGTCCCATTTTTCTTCCAAAACTTTGGGAATGATGTCATTGGGTATATTTGTATACAAAGAAACCACATCTAGTGAAACTAATTTATAATTTGTTGGTATTTGTATTGTATCAATGAATTGTTTAAATGTGAAAGAGTCTTTTATATAGTGATTATTTTTTCCTGTGATGTTTGTTAGGCAATTTGATAAGTATTTGGACAGGTTATAAAAAGGGGACTGTATGCTTGAGACAATTGGTCTGAGAGGTGTATTTGGTTTGTGTAATTTAGGTAACCCATAAATTTTTGGTGCTATAGCATTATGTATTGTTAATTTTTTACTTTCTTCCTCAGTTAAAAAGCAAAGTTCCCACCAAAAAAAGATCTAACGTAATATATGCAATTCCATGCCTCAATTGTCCTAAGAAATACATTGGCATGACGACACAATATATTGAAAATAGAGTGAATGGACACAAGTATACTAAAAACGCATCGACATCTTTACATAAGCATGAACAAACATCTAAGCATGAATTTGATTTTAAAAACACCCATATTTTAGATACTGACAGAAATTATCATAAATTAGTCATCAAAGAAATGATACACATAAAAAAAGATAAAAATGTTGTAAATGACAAGCAAGATGTCAAAAATTTAAGTCAGATATACTATAATTTGATTTTTGAATAAAACATGCTTGAAGCGACTCTATAATAAATATGAGAAATAATGTAATGATGCTTGGAACGATTTCATATACACTCATACAGGTGAAAGAACGTTATTAAAAAATAAATAATAATCTTTTTTCCTATTTTTTGCTTTTTATAAAAATAAATCTATCTATACAAATTGCATACCAAAGATCATATTTGAATTTATTTTTAAACATACACACAAAACTACTTTCAAGGTATGTACTATTTTATAATTTTCACTATTTTAACCTGTTTGTATTGTTTTAAATTTTAAACTATAAGACTATTTTAAAATCTGTTTTGTTTTTATTAATTTTAATTAAATTAAAAATATAAAAATGTAATTGCTGTGATATATGTTTATTATATAAAAAATTCTGTAATTTTTGTAGATGTAAAATAAATATACCAAGCTCTTTTGAAGAAGCTCGCTATGTAGAGCGAAACGTCAGAAAGAAAATTGTTGTCCTTTGTTTCTCTAATGAAAAACCTATACCCAAGAAAATATTAGAAAAAAATATTTAACAAAAGGTTTAAGATACAAAAATAAATTATATATATATATATCTTTCAAAGAAATCATATTTATGCTATGGGAACAGCGCAAATTATCCCCTGTTTGAGACAAGTGACGATGCCGATAAATATAACCCGAGCGATTGTTTTTAAATCTTTTTAGTCGTTTGTCTCGATTACTTCGATTAAAAAGTGCAAATTTTTGTAATTTTATACAGAGGATTCTTCGGGAAATTTATCGATCGATTGTGGGAAAACTATAATTAGGAAGAATCTGAACATTTGAGAGTATACTAACGTGCATGGGAGACAGCCGGCTAAAATATTGTCAAGATGGTGGCACTTCCGGTAATACTGAAAGCAGATGTCAACTTGCTTATTTTAAACGGAACACTCTATATATTATTACATTTTTGATTTCTACGTAAAGTTCTACACATATTTCAAGTATAATGTTCTATACTTAAGTCTCACCGTTTTGGACATATTTAAATTTTTATGTCAAAAATGAAATTTACGGACCAAAACTTAACTATAAATTTTTCCAATAAGAAAGTCTTTATTATTTAATTTGGGTTAGTTTTCTTGTAGACGAAGATCGACTTTAGTAGTCGTTTTATGATATTTTGAAAATTATTAGTAGGGAGTGGTCAAAAAAGAAGAGTAAAAATTATATTTAAAAAATCGTCAAAAGTCAATTTTTTCAAATATTTTTATAATTTTATCATATTAAGTATTAAAAATAAGGGTAACTTTGTATAAAGGTGTCTATTACAAAAATTTGTAGTGTTCAAAATATTGCCAATACAACATTTTTCTATTGTAAAAATGCTATACAGCTTTTAAGTTTTGTTATTAGTTGGCCATGACGGCGAGGCGTGGCGAAAATAAAACAATCCAACCCTACAGAATTGTCACTACTTCTTGCCATTTGACATTCATTAATAATAATCATGCCGGGGTGATTAAATTGCACGCACGAATATTATTTAAACTTATTTATTATTTATGGAGAATGTGATACAGTTATTTCAAGAACATGGGATACATTTGGGATCCGATATCCGAAGAAACAGAAACCAACACCACCAACTGTTAAAAAGATTATAAAAAACTTCAAGAACTTTGGATCTATAAAAGCTAAAAGAAATATAAATAAGCCACTTGTTAATAAAATAAAGTTAGAAAAATATTTAGAGTAAATATTCAAATTGATGCCCCTGAACTTTCAAACATTTTTCGCACCTCAGCTGGAACTCTTCATGGGTGGCTCTTCTTACTGACTGAGGATTAAGTTCTTCAAATGCTGTTCTGATACGTTGCATGTAATCTTCCATAGTGGTTAATGCGGTGTTGTAAACTTTATTTTTGATTGTCTCCCAAACAAAAAATCAAATACTGTTAGGACGGGGGGAGCGAGGTGGCCAAAGATGTGGCCCATTCTTCGCTATCCATTGATTATAAAACAAGTTTTGCAGATGATTGTTAACTAAATGACTATTATGTGGAGGCGCCCCATCATGTTGATAAAATAGATTTCTATGATCAGCCAGCGGCAAGTTATCTAAATAGTTCACTTCCAAATTTTTCAATATGTCGAAATAGCGCTCATCTATAAGTTAAAAAATGTATTTTGTATCTAGAAGTCTTCAAAAATGGCTAACATATCATTTAGGTTATCTTGGTAGAATTCTAGGGTAACAACGCCGTCATTTCTTACAGCACAATACACGTTAAACTGCCAAGACTCTTGAAAATGTAATTCTCTAAATGGGTGTAGGTTTGAGTCGCTCCAATAGTGGGAATTGAGTCGATTAAACAATCCATTTTTTGTGAATTTGGCTTCGTCCGACCAAATAATATTATTTAAAAAACCAGCATTTTCTTGTGACCGAAGTAAAATAAATTGACAGAATTCTATTCTTCGTTTAAAATCAGTCTTTTAAATGTTGTACTATGGAATAGACATAGGGATGAAAATTCTGTTTCCATAAAATTCTTAAAACTGATGTTTGAGATAATCCAGAATCTAATGCTACTTGCCTTGTAGATAGATATTGTCTGATATGTGGCGAAATATCTTAAAATTGTAGTTTAAATATTTTCATTATTAACAACTGGTTTATTTCTATTTCTTTTTGCTTTTATGGATCAAAAGTTCTTGAAGGTTTCCCTTGCCCTTTAACGGTTGGTGATGTTGGTTTCTGTTTCTGCGGATATCGAATCGCGAATGAAATAACTCTACCACATTCTCCATAAAAAATAAAATAGTTTAAATAATCTTCGTGCGTGTAATTTAATCGCCCTGGCATGATTATTATTAATGAATGTCAAATGGCAAGAAATAGTGACAGTTCTGTAGGGACGATGGTTTAATTTTCGCCACGCCTTGCCGTCATGGCCAACTACTAATAAAACTTAAAAGCCGTATAGCATTTTTACAATAGAAAAATGTTGAATCACCAATATTTTGAACACTATAAATTTTTGTAATAGACAACCTTATACAAAATTACCCTTATTTTTAATGCTTAATATGATAAGATTTTAAAAATAGGTGCTTTCTATTTGAAAAAAATTGACTTTTGACGATTTTTTAAATATAAGTTTTATTCTTCTTTTTTGACCACTCTGTACTAATAATTTTCAAAATATCATAAAAACACTACTAAAGTCGATCTTCGTCTACCAGAAAACAAACGCAAAAAAATAAATAATAAAGACGTTCTTATAGGAAAAATTTAAAAAAGTTTTGGTCCGCAAACATCATTTTTGACATAAACATTTAAATATGTAAAAAACGGTGAGACTTAAGTATAGAACATTATACATAAAGTATGTCTAGAATTTTACGTAGAAGTAAAAAATGCAATAATATATAGGGTGTTCCAAAAATAAGCAAGTTGACATCTACTTCCGGTATAACCAGAAGTGCCGCCATCTTGAGAATATTTTAGCCGGCTATCCCCCATGCACGTTAGTATGTTGTCAAATTTTCAGATTCTTCCTAATTATAGTTTTTCCACAATCGATCGATAACGTTCCTGGGGAATCACATATAATATAGAAGTTTCTAAAAGTGTAATATTTGTGAATGTAACAAAATTTTAACGATTCATTGTCGAAAATTAAACCTAAACTAAAAAGCGTTTTCCAGAAAACCAAGAAAAAATTGTGGAAAACCAAGGTCAGAACCATATTCAACGACCTCGAAATAGGGGTATAAAAAGAAAAAAAAAACATCATTTTCTTAGCTTCGAAATATTTACAAAAAAAAATAGCCATAACTAACCACGACAAACTCTTTAAACAGTTTATACTTGATAACGATTAGAGATACAACCTAATCGAAACGTCGTAAAAATAAAAATAAAGACAATGCAAGTCCGACCACATTTTAGTCACTCTTTAAACATGTTATACAACCGTTTCTAACCCGTATCTTGACAGATGTCCCGCTACCTAGTGATGTTTTCTGAACAATAACATTTATTAATTAACATAAGAACAATTGTAGTCTTTAATACCCACTTAAAGAATACTGAAACATTGTTATAAAATAATGTAGAATATGACTGAATGATACCACATTACACAACATCAGCACGTTTATAGCGATAACTTTAAGCAGTTTTGAGTTCTACCGGCTTTTAAAACACTTAAAAAAAAGGAAATAAATGCTCTTGAAAAATAAATAACTCAAGTAAAGTCTAAAATAAAATTGGGATGGCTTAAGCCCGGTATTACTCTACCAGAGTTTTGACAAAGGTCTTTTATAAAATATTTTATTACATTTCCTTTGACGTTCATTCCGTTAAATCTTAAATTTAGGCTATTACGCTTGAAAAGATATTTGTCAAATATTTTTGCATGTCCAAGTACTTTTAATGCTATAGTGACAATGTGTTTATTGTTAAAAAAACACAAAAACGACATATGTCGGTAAAACCATGGGTTGCAAGACGCAATTTAAAAGGAATTTGTTAAAATTTAGTTCAAGAACTGATAAGTGATGGTCCTAAGAGCTACAAAAACTATTTAAAGGTGGATGAGGATTCTTTTAAATTTGTTCACCAATTTTCACACTCGTTGTAATGTGTAATGTGCAAAATAGTGATATAACGACATAATTTTTAATTAATTACCATTGAACACTGCAGGTATCGAGATATTTTTAAATTCAGCTTTTATAATGTACAAATTATGTGGACTATAGATAAATTAGATTCACTAAGAAGGTTTAAGACTTAGACCCGATCTAGTTGCCCTGGAAATTAGATTTTCTAGATGACCAGTTTTGTTTTTATGATATTGTTTTAAATGAATTTTAACGGTTCAAAACTTGCTTCACATATTGTTAGCCTTGTCAATTTAAATTCTCTACTGTCAATCTACATCGGTTTTAAAGTTAAACCATGTTAGTGAATCAGGGGGTAAAGTTTTTCTTTATTATATA
Source organism: Diaprepes abbreviatus (assembly GCA_034092305.1). Lineage (NCBI taxonomy): Eukaryota > Metazoa > Arthropoda > Insecta > Coleoptera > Curculionidae > Diaprepes > Diaprepes abbreviatus. The sequence continues at coordinate 61,032,884 of JASJET010000055.1, forward strand.
TTATTTACTTTATAGAGACATTATATTTTACATGTTTCTGCGATCTGTTTATAAGCATCTAAACTTTTGTTTCTATTTTTTTAACATGGATTATCACTATTATATCGTAACTTGTCCGCTTCGTACTCTGAAATTAGTCATTTCGTAGGTGCTACCGTTCAAGTAAGTTTTCTAGTCGCCATGTTGCTTTATTTACCACAAAAATTTTATTAAATATAGGCATCTGTCTGAATATTTGATAAAACATTTTTTATAAAAGAAATATTTTCGAAACGGTAGGTCATTACACTATAAAATATTTGATAAAATACCTTTTAGAAATGATCTTTGTCAAAGATCTTTGACAGTGTAATACCGACCTAACTAAAATGACTTTAAAATGAGATATGAACGGTTCGAGCTGGATTTTATAATTGCAAACTTGAAATCGGTGATCGTCAGATCATATGATTTTGACATTCGTAGAATATGGGTTAAGGTTATAAACCAAATATTTATTTATTTTTGTAGGTATATGATAAAAACTAAGGAAGCTGTTGTTATTTTCAGATCAGTTTATTACTGCATGTGATATAAATTCTTCCAAATGTTCTACAAATAGTATTTATTTTGCCATTTTCTTTTGGATGGTATTCAGCATAGACGTAAGAGAAATTAATATTACCAAAGATTATTATAGCTAACGCTAAAGATACCTCACGCTTACGGCAGGCCGTGTTTTTATTTTTCCGCAGCACAACCGACCGAAAAGGGAATAAATTGAAATTGGCGGTTCACGAACTTTCACGACGTGTAGCAATGTTGTCAGATTAGTTATAGCTGTAAAAATGAATTGATTTATTTAAAAGTAACGTAGTTTAATTGTCCGCTTCAAAGGGAGAAAATATTGAAAACTGAGCGTTAGGTTGTCGGCATAAGATAGGAATCTATTTTACGTAGCCAATTCTTGTGATGGGGTTGACTTAGACTAGGGGTTTATATTTTACTTTTTATTGAAAATTAAAAATGGAAAATTCTGTATTTTTAATATTAGAAACAAACGAAATAGTAATGAAAATATTAAATCGTTAGTGTTTTATTTCTAACCGTGTTAGAAAAGAGTACGTCTGTTCTTATATTATTATCAGGTTTTTTCAGTTTGTTGAGACTAAATAATTTTCTCTAATATAATGTAAGCTTAAACATTTTGAATTATAAATCTCATTAAAGAAAATAGAATTTTTTATTGTTTTAATAAAATTGTTCACATAAGTACTTAAACTTTAAGAATACAAAGTTCAGTAGCTCTATCGTGAGATTTTTTTTATTGTCCACATTTGTGCTGCACTTCGCCTTTTGGTAGCCAACGAAGGGGGTAAAACGGTTCCTTTTGTTGATTTATTAATATTAAGTTGTATATTTTTTTATATACCCTTTTTCGAAAATATTATTTCTTTTCTAGAATAATAAAGGGACCACAAAAAATGCCACTTAAAAGCACAAAATAAACCAAAAACTGTTCTATATTGCTATTAATTTAATGCAGATTTACTTATTTACTTAGAACTCAAAACCGTTCTAAGTAAATAAGTAAATCTGCATTAAACTAATAGCAATATGGAACAGTTTTTGGTTTATTTTGTGATGAGAAAAAATTCATATATTTAAGTCAAAAAAAAGTAAGGACCTAAATACAAGAACTACAATTTTCTTTAGTGTTTCTGATGCATTTAGGCCTCTAAAGAAAGAATATATGATTTTTTTATTACCTTCCTTTAAATAAGTCATTTTTCTAATTTTTCTGAGAGACTACCTCTGATTCTTTTTGGGTAGTATAAGTTTTTCAAAATAGAAAACATTTAAGAAAGAGTCAAGAATTGAGATCCTGTGAGGATCTGAATCATAAAAATTCACTGATATAGCACTGCACGACTTGTGCGGTAAGAAAAGCCTATTTCGAGTTAAAAGTAAATTGACTAAATGGTTGAAAAGGTGTTTTGAAGATAAACAAGATGCTTTTTTCAGAATTCATATCGAGCCAAAACTCTAGATTTAGCGACCATTTGAAAATATGCGAAAAATGGACTGCGAAGATGACTTTAAAAGGATATATTTCAGCTTGTTAGCCCAAATTCGACGAGGAGTTCTTTTTTATGATTTTAGGGCAAGTTCTAGTTTTTAAAAGAGTAGGAAATGTCTAAATGCTGAACTAGTACAATTTTATGGGACAACACCCGGCAATACTGCTCGGTGATTGTTCCAGGACTGAAGTTTACTAGCTTTTCGTCTCCCGGCTCGATTTTTGGTATTTATCCCTATATTACTGCAAAATATTGCTATAGTTCAAAATATTCATGTGTTTTAGTGAAGGTGAAATAAACAAAAATAATAGATGAAAGTCAAATTTTTTGGGAAAACTATTTGGAACCGCCAAAAAAGATTCGTATTCTAAAACCCGAAAATAGGGTGTATGTAGGAAATTGACGAAAATTTCTGTGTTTTCACTATTCCGAATATTTTTTTTTGTTTCACAGATTAAAAAAATGCTTATTTATTATTATTTATAACTGAATTTAATAAATTTAACAAACATCAGTGAAATGACGTGGGAAAAATTGTGTTATAAAAATTTACAGATAAGGACTGGATACAAAATTTTAATATAACAAACAACTTTTAATTCCACAGTTAATGAACAACAAACAACGTTAGAGCCAAAACAAAGTTTTTTAAACGATAAACGTAAAATTACTAGTGCTGAGAAAAACGTAGCTGCTTCTGTATATTTTTTGAGAAGTTGTGAATATTGTGTTGCTCTAAATACTGTTCTGCTTCCAAAATATACATGAATGCCTTCAGAAGCTACAGCTATAGGAATTGCATCCTTTTTTGAAGAAACCTCTTATATACCAAATATTATTGATGCAAAAGATGGCACACATATTCCCATACTGCTATCAAGTAATGGATATCCCGATGGCATAAATCATAAAGGACGGACAACCATTATAGACCACAAGTAGTTGGTTCATGGATATATGTGTAAAAAATGCTGGATCTACTCAAGACGCAACTGTATTAACAACGTGCTATTTATATAAGTAAATTAAAAATATGTAATAATTGGCAAAGGTGGAAACATCCAATTTTCCGAATTTTTCGATGATTTTTTACATACCTTCTATTTTCGGGTCGTAGAATACGAATATGTTGCTATTTTTCACTCATATAACTTGTATTTTCCGATCACTATTTTAAAATGTTGGGCATTTCTACTAAAATTGACGAACATTTTCAAAATTTACATAAATAACCAAGGAAAAATGCGAATTTTCCATAAAACATAAGGAAACCGTTGGCTTGTAGTTTTATACTGTTTCTGGGAATGCATTTATATTAAAACATGTGATGCGATGTTGCCATGTTGACAGGGATTTTAAATTTTATTAGGATGGAAAACTTCCTGGTACAAATGCAATTGTGGTCATCCCAGTATTGTAGCGTAAAATGTGGGTAAATGTGCAGAATTGGGAATCCAAACACTAAAAGATCGTTTAGCAAGCTACGTTGATTTAAAACGAAAATCATAACTAAACTGACCTGAACTAAAGTTATCTAGTTTCCATGGAACATATTCGTGTTCTACGACCCGAAAATAGGAGGTACGTAAAAAATCATCAGTAAATTTGGAAAATTCTTCAGGTTAGTTTAGTTATGATGTCGTTTTTAGATCAACGTAGCTTTCCGAATGACCTGTTTATGTTTGTCATTCTCGATTCTGCACGTTTACCCATATTTTACACTACAATACTGGAATGACCATAATTAACTGCATTGGAACTACAAAGTTTTCCATCCTAATGAAATTTAAAATTCACGTAAACGTGGCAACATCGCATCACATGTTTCTATCTTTCTAAATCGTACGCAACCATGCATGCCCAAAAACAGTATATGACAAGCCAGCAGTTTTCTTACGTTTTATGGAAAATTCGCATTTTTCCACGGTTATTTATGTATATTTTGCTAAAAAAATATTTAAATATTGTGGTAGTGTTTATGAATTTTACTAGAAATGCCCAAAATTTAAAAATAGTGATCGGAAAATACAAGTTATATGAATGAAAATTAATTTTTTTTGTCGGAATAACCACGCGAAAATAGAAGATATGTAAAAAATCATAGAAAAATTGGGTGTCTCCACCTCTCCAATTATTATCTAAAAATATTATGGTACAAGTAAGATTTATTTAAGAACCTCTTTGTACTTCAAGTTAAAAATAACTTTAGTTTACAACAGTTTTGCCTTAGAATTTCGTTGTTATATATTACTTTATACACTCTTTGCATTACTTTATTATTATAGGCTTAATTTAATTTTAGAGTTCAGTCCAATTGAAAGGCATGACCATTCTATATTTAATACTTGGGGATCCAACATACCCCTATTAACATGGCTACTAAAACCTTCTTCAATTTGTGAATTATTTACACCTCAAGATTAATATAATGTTTATGTAAGTGCTAGCAGAGTATTAATAAGAATTGCTTTTGAATGATTAAAAGCAGGTTGGAGATTACTTTTAAAAAGATGGATATACATTATAAATTTGTACCAAATGCAGCCTGCTGCACTCTACATAATATAATCAAGTCAAGAAATGAACAGTTTATCAGTGGCTGAATGGATTAACATGCAAAAAGTTGAAGTAATTTTTCCACAATGACCAAGTAACAAAATATATATATGATTCTCATAATTTGAGATATTTTATGTAATTATTCAAAAAACAATTTTCCATTGTGTTTATCCAAACAACCTCAAATCCTACTTTCATTAAATATATATATTTTTTAAATTTGTTATTTTGTTAGCCACTAACATTTTCTACATTTGAAAAAGTACTTGTTTATGTCTGTAAATGTTAATTTATCATTTCCATATTATAAATGGTTTGGGAAAATTTTTTTTACCATAATATTAACTCCTTATTATATGCAGAATAGGCTAAAATTATTTGTTTAAGGTCAACATTAAGATATTGTGGTACAGAGGAAAAAATAACATGGGTATTTTCTCAAAATAAACCATTTACTTATGCTTTTACTACTTTTTTATTTTATTTTGTCAGTGTAATTACTTTCAAAATATATATTGTGACATAATTAAATATAGGAAACTAAATGTTTAAAATTTTTTTATTTATAATTTATTCAAATAATGAACTTTATGCTAAAGTTGAAACAAAATATTTATTGAAATTATGAATTAAAAATTTTAACTTGAACTATTAACTAGAAGTATAAACTAATTATAACTACAAACCAAGGACTAAAACTATAAAATTGTCATAATTTTTTCTTTTTTTAGCTTATCTTCGTCAGAATCATAAGATGGAAAAGATGATGAGGAACCTGAATGCTTCTTTTTTCGTTTTGAAACAGATTTAATACCTTTAACAAAATATTGCGGGCACTCCAACAATTTTTCTTGCCAACTTATCATCTTCTCCATCACTCCTCCCTCCTTACCATCTTTATTTATGAATCTTTTAAGAACGTTTTCTACTCCTATCTTAACTTCCTGTAATGTTAATTCTTGTTTTTGACCAGTATTTCTTGACATTGGTCTGGAATCTGTACTGTTAGATGACATCAGAGACAATCCTAATTTAGGTTGTGCTCCTGATGTCGATGGCATACCTTCTGGTAGGGCTGGAAAATCCTCTACTGGCATTTCTAAATCGATGTCCCCCATGGTAACACAGGGCCTGTCTTCCAATAGATCTTGGAGGTCCACTTCACTTTGCTCACAATGGCGTTTAAGTTTGTATATGAAGTACTGAAAGTATTCAAAACTAACAGGACGAATGACTATATATTACATTAAAAATGTTCAGTATTGATTAAGCTCCTGTGTTTCGCTGAGAGCCACACGTTTTCATTACCCTTTTCCTTTATTTATCTAAGCTGTTTTTTTTTAAACTATTAGTACAGTAGTGGAAAAATGTACCGAAACTTTTAATTATGTTTGCATTAATTAATACTGAATTTATCAAGAGCTTTTCACATTTCGCTAAAATGTAGAAATGCCACTGATATAATAATTATCGCGTTTACCAATCTAGAAAGAAATGTTTATATTTTTTTTGCAATAAGGAATTTATGGTTAGAAATAAGTATGGAAACTATTTATATTTTGGTTTTCAAGTATTCAGTTTCAGTTCTACAGTGCAAATATTGTGTAAAAATATTAATTTATCATGCCAAAACACCATTATTTTTCATGTGATTTGAAACAAAAAATTGTGGATTCATTTAAAATGGGGAGAAAAAAGCCCTTCATTACAAAATATTTAAATATTTCTAAAAGTGCCGTAACCAAAAAAATAGAAAAATATGATAGTCGTGGTGATGTAAGAAATGCGCCTAAGTCGGGAAGACCTCGTCAAACTACTTCTCGAATCGATAAAAATATTTTAAGGATCTCAAAACTTGACCCCAGAAAAACATCCAGACAAATAAAAAATGAAATTTCAGAGCAGTTAAAGTGACAAGTAGAAAAGTACGCAATCGTCTACTTGATGGAGGTCTTTATGGAAGAGTTGCTGTTAAAAAGCCGCTTGTAACAAAGAAGAATAAGAAGCCCTGAATGGAGTTTGCTAGAAATCATCTTTCTTGGTCCAGAGAAAAATGGAATATGGTGCTTTGGAATGACAAAAGCAAATTTTCACTATTTGGATCTGATGGCAGGAAGTATGTAAGGAGACCGGTTGGCGCAAGATTCAAGGCAAAGTACCAAATTCCTACTGTGAAACATGGAGGAGGGAACATAATGGTCTGGGGATGTTTTTCTCAATCTGGGATAGGGCCCCTCATTCAAGTGCAGGATAAAATTGACCGATTTCAATATAAAGAAATATTAGAAAATACAATGCTCCGTTTGCAGAAGAAGAGATGCCATTACCGTTGATATTTCAATAGGATAATGAAACATTCATCTAAAATAGTAAAACAATGGTTTGGTGAGAAAAATATAACTGTACATGAGTGGCCATCCCAATCCCCAGACTTAAACCCAATTGAACATCTTTGGGACAACTTAGATGGCCGAATTCGTATGCATTCCGATATCAAAAATCGACAAAAACTGTTTTTAGATTCTTAAATTTTGTTCTCATTTGGAACAAGTCCCTATTATATTTTTTGGCCAGCATTTCTCTTTCCAAGGATTTAAAAACTTCCACACTCCTATATTTTTTCCCATTCAAAATGTTCATAATTTACTTTTATTTTCAAAGATTTAAAAAAATAATTAACCTCATCAGATCATATATTTCTTTTCAAATATTTTTCCTCCACAATTTCAACTTATTTTCAAACAAAGAACACCAACAAATTAACCTTGAAAGACAACAACAAAAAGACAAATAAAAAATAAGGACTAATAGCTGAAATATCTTAAAACTGTCATTTCATGAAGTTTGCTACACACGTATGCACTACATGTTGGCTTGAAAGTAGCCTGGCTTTCATTTTCAACTCAGTTTCAAGCCACTGAAACAAACAGGTTGGTTTAGGATTATGTTTAAAGGCGCTTCAGTTTCAATTCGGCTTGGAGCCATCAATATAAACAAACTGATATAAACGCCTGGATTTCAAGTAAGATTTTAAGTTGCTTCAGTTTGAGGATTGCTCAAGAGACATCTATTTAAATGAACTTATACTGAATTTCAATTGAAACTTTACCTGTCTCTTTCCATAAGGAAGATTTGTATAAAAATAAGACATAATTTTAATAAGTTTTTATTGAAAATTTCCATTTTTCCACAGTTATTTATGTATACATTGTTAAATAAATGATTAAAAATGGGGTATTTTGCTGAATGTAGGGAAATTTCAAGATGGGGTTATGAAATTACCAGTTATGGTCTGGAAGTGGAAAAACAATGGAAACTGCAAAAAAAAACTTCAGATTTATGTTGTACAACTTAAAAATAGGAGCTAAGCCAACAATCAGTTTCCACCGAATAATTATCCATGAAATATTTAACGGTCCTATATGCCATAGACTTTAATACTTATTAGGTAAAAACAGACACTACTAATAAGGTGGGTTATCACAATATCAGTGGTTCATAATAATTTCTAGCAGTATAGATTAAGTATATAAGTTGGCAAAGTAGGTATGTTCAAAGAAAGCAATATTCTGAAGTTTGCACTGATCACTTAGTAAAATGAAAAGAAAAAATTGCAGGCACGTGAAACCCTTTTTTACAGGTATTAATAACAAATCTAAAAGTGACATTTGATATAGGATTTGACTGAAAATTTCTTCAGCCTTTCTGCAACTCATTGAGTATGTTTTATATCTAGCCCAATAAAATGTTATAAAAACATAAATTTATCTATCTCGATACTAGCCATAACAAGTAGCATTAAGTACCGATACCTAGTTAAACTACAAGCATAAACTAATCATTACGTTTAGGCATCTTTGTATACAATGAATATTTTTCATAATTTTAGCATTAATTACCGAAATACAGAGGATCAACTGATAAGTATTAAATACAAATACCCATTACCGAAGTTCATTAATTCTTGTTATAGAGAGACATGGAAAAATAAGACTGCAAAAAAATAAGTTACTACTTGTTGACCTAACCTAGTATTTATTAAAATGATATAAGTTTCTATTAATGCAATGTTTTACATACCTGATCTGCAGTATATTTTCAAAATTACAGTTATTTTGTAACAATTATATATCGTACAAAAACAATGTTTCATGAAATAACTTTTTTTTTTATCAGAATTAAAACACAAGTTCAAGATTTTTGCCGAAAATAATTTTTTTAACTGCTGTCATGAACGTCATAAATTAGCATTAGCAAGTTCATTAAATGACGTTATAAATTATTACACTTTCCAGTAAGATACTCCAAACTTTCTTTCTTTTTTTGTAGTTACATAAGAGCAAGATAACAATGAGCCTGTTTATATCTATGACGAAGACGCCTTGAATTGAAGCAGCTTTTAAAGCCACAAAAGTTGAATAAACGAAAGTGATGTGAAGAGTGACGTCAGGGTACCTATTCTCGTTCTTGATAGAACGATCATCTTGATGGAAAGTGGGCGTGGTTCTCACGAAAAAATACGAAAACGTATTCAGAATACGGTTTCTTACTTTTTCGTGAGAACCACGGCCATTTTCCATCAAGATGATCGTTCTCTCGAGAACGAGAAAAGCCATCCAGAATACGGATTCATACTTTTTCGTGAGAACCACGCCCACTTTCCATCAAGTGATCGTTTTCTCAAGAACGAGAATAGGTACCCAGACTAAAATGAAATTAAAGGCAGCTTTGCAATGGTCCGCGGAGTTACACGGCATGGAAAGAGAAAGAGGGCGATTATGGAGATGTGCTATCTCTCTCGCTCCCATATTTTCGAATCGCGCGCCTCCTAATCGCGGTTCGGAGCAAAAGAGATAGCATGTCCCCATATTTGCCTCTATCTCTCTTATTCATGTAACAGGCGTGGACCATTGAAGGTTGCTTCCAGGGTACCTATTCTCGTTCTTGAGAGAACGATCACTTGATGGAAAGTGGGCGTGGTTCCCACGAAAAAGTATGAAACCGTATTCTGGGTTGCTTTTCTCGTTCTCGAGAGAACGATCATTTTGATGGAAAGTGGCCGTGGTTCTCACGAAACAGTAAGAAACTGTATTCTGAACACGTTTTCTTACTTTTTCGTGAGAACCACGCCCATTTTCCATCAAGATGATCGTTCTCTCAAGAACGAGAATAGGTACCCAGTAGTGTATGCTCAAGGGATTGACTTCACAAAACACGAAAAATTGTTGAGTTTACTAAAGCGATATTACCATGCGATATAAACGGTTCAAGCTGGATTTTAATTGCGAACGTCGGATCGGTAATCGTAGGGACATATGATTTTGACATTTCGTAGGTTTTGGTTTAAGGTTAAGAACAAAATATGTAATTATTTATGTTTATTATGAAAATTAAGAAAGCTGTTGTTACTTTAAATTTTATTTATTTACAGTATGTAACACAAATTCCTCATAATATTCCATAAGTAGAATTTATTGAAGTTAGGTATACATGCACGCGGTTTGAAAGTGGCTAAAATTGACTTCCAACCACACACATATAGGTTGTATTCTTTTGAGAACGTATCAAATAATCAAAGTGAAAAAATTTAAACTGATAACTTCATGTTCTTTTGAATATGCATTTACCTGTCATTAGGTCGAAGTGATCATGATTACTTCAAGTGATAGAACCACTGACCTCTACTATGGACCCCACTCTTGTCGGCTGCTAAAGCCAAAAAATGGCAAACCATGGGCGAAAAAATGCTTTTCTGTACATCGGGCGCCAGTCATATTTTTGGACGTTGATCAGATAAGAGCATGCGCATAAGCGACTTCCTATTATCGATCGGTTGTTTCGTAGCGCCATCCGTAAACAGCACAGTATCGGCTCAACGCCATTTTTGTGTTTATTTTTGCTTGCGTGCGATTTAAACGGATATTTAGCGTTTTGAGTGATTTATTTTATTTGTTTTTGTGTTTTTATTTAATATAATGGAATGTGTACATATTTTATTTGTTTTATTTTCCTTTTTCTCTATAGGGGAAAAATAATGTTGCTTTACAACGTTTTTGGATTTATAGTGTTTTCGTATAACATTAAATTTCCAAAACATGTATGATATATTTTTAGCACTTTCCAAATGATTACCAAAAGATAAACTGAACTTTTAAACAATCAGTTCTTAAAGAAAATCTGAAAATTCGCATCAAACCATAGAATAGTTTATTCTATCATATGAAAAAAGTACATTCATCAATATGTCAAAAAATGGCACAATTTCTCCATCTATTACATTACTTACATAAATAAAAACATACATCCTCAAAATGAAGTTGGAATATTTTAAAACATACATATATAACTTACAATAATTATAATGCATTATTATTTTGTTATATACATAAAATATTTCAGTACAAGGTTTATATTTTAGCCAGAATCGGCTATTGTTTCTATAATTTCTAAGCTCTGTTTGAATTATTTTTTTAAATTGTCAACGATTTTTTTCCAGTTGCTAATTTGCACAATGTCCATATTCTTGCATAACTCCATCCACCTTATATTTAACCGATGTTTCCACCCAGCTCAAATGTTTTTTTTTGTTCTGCAACCATTCTATGATTTATTATTTTGTATGTCTGAAGATTGAGGACATGACGTTAAAAAGCGTTGTTCATTATTAATACTGGTTTTGGAAGTAAATTCAGATTAGTTATGTCCATACTCATTTTATGAAATTGTCATTATTCATGTGGTCATGGCAATCCCCACTTTGAAATCGTCAAATTAAAAATTTTGTTAATATGTTAACAAAAGCAAAATATTACGAAATAAGTTAGACAAATGTGAATTTCTTTTGTTGGTATATTTTTTTATTCACCCCCAGCAATGACTTTATTCACTTATTTTATTTGAAATAACATTTTCATCATTTTGTCGAAAAAATTAATACGATAAGAAAATATATGCTCCGTTCACCATTACGGCAGAAAATATTATTATATAAAATTATTTTTAAATCCTGCATATCCGTTGACAAACCCATTTCGTATCAATATTTTCTTAAAAAATTAAAAAAAAAGATAAGGAAAAGAAGGTCATTATTTTTTAATAATTAGAGAATAAATTGCCGGACCTTAAAAATGTTAATTATTCACGCCCACCCTAAAACAAGAAAGTTAACGCACACAGACAGAAACAATAGAATAAAGAAATAGTACGATACATTTTCTTCACAATTTTATTTTCACAGTATAAGAAATGACTAAACTAATTCCCATCGGTAGACGCAGACCGGATTATTCCCTTCTGCTTCAGATATTATTTGTACCCATATGATGTGACTCCCAGAACAAGAAAGTTACATTACACCGACTTTTTTACTAAAGATTGCAACCATGGTCGCAACTTTGATAACTTGCTTGATTTAGAGACCATTTATGACTAATTGAACTAACTAAATAGCTTTTCGAAGTTCGGTCCAGTCGATGGTCACCTGATCATTTTGTAGTGCGCATGCCGACATCTGATCTACGATGTTTACATTTTATTGTCGTAAATTTGCCGTTTTTGGGCAAGGAAGTTGGAAGGGGTAAAAGGAAGGAGAATACCCTAAACTAAATTTGGTTCCGCATGTAACTCTGTACTCCCCTCAATGTGGCTATGCTGCACTTGCGCAGTAGGTCAAGGGACAGGACTGGATTTGAGAAACCTCGTATTTATGTTGTTATATTGAAAAATTACAATTTAAAGTTCAGGTTATAAAACGACTAATGAAATAAACACTGCCTTAAAAGAAATTTAAACATAATTCGAAATAAAATCTTACCTTATCTACAATGTTAAAAAGGATCTGGCCATAGGGATTAACTATATGATACTCTTCCTTTATGTTATTATTAAGTAAACTGTTTTCCATGTACCTTCTAAACTTTAAAATAATTAATTTCTGATCAAAAAAAATAATGAAATGAAAGAAATTATAAAAACTACACACTAGGGCAAACAAAACTTTAAAATCGTCGATCTATTAAAAGATCTTCAGTATAATCTTACATATTGATATAATACAAAAAACTTAGGTACTTACCGAAAATAATGAATTTTCGGGATCGAACCACGCGATTTACAAAACAATACCACACACTGATACATTGTTATAAATTAAAGTCTATACAAATGTCTTGACAACGTACACAAATATAAATTCCGAAATTTAATTAATGATTCTGCACCGCACAACAAAGAAAATAAGCGTTGAGGACCATGGCAAACAACCGCATTAAACATAAAGAATACTCCATGACGCCGATCGTGTCGCAAACTCTGCTCTGGTTTCCCGTTCTTAAATTGCTAACTTCATGCAACAAATTTACTACGAAATTTCTTTTTGCGCTTGCTCTACATAGCCAGTCGATGTCAATTTATGACATTTATTTTCTGCATGGAGGAACACTTTTTTGGGCATTTAGCCTATTTTTGTAGTTTTCCATCCCCTTCCAATTTCCTTGTTTTTGGGATTAAACCTTGCGGATCTATAAATATTTTATCTATGGATAGAACTGAAAGTGATAATGACTCAAAAGAATAACCCTGTAAGTAACTGTACAAGTAGGAACGTGTAATAATGTAAAAATGTCCGAAGCATACTATCCGCCATATTGGGGAAAGTTCACTTATAACAACAGTGAATACGCTATCGACGTAGGAAAATTATGCGGGTTAAATATAATCTCTAACTGACAAAGGTAGAAGCAATTCGCATACCTTTCCGAATTTGTAGTAGTATATATATGTGAGAAGGAAAGAGGAGGAGGAGTAAGAAGAGTAAATCATCAACATTTTTCATCCTCCTCTTCTTTTCTTTTCTCATTATACTTTTCAAATCTCTCATTATACTTTTCAAAAAACCTCGTATCATCAACACTTTTCATCCTCCTCCTCTTTTGTTCTCTCATTATACTTTTCAAAAAGCCTCGTATACATCACCTTGAGTTTAATCTTAAAGTTAACAACCTGGCTAACCTTCCATCGATTCCGATCATAGTAGAAGATCTAACTTTATGTTTGACCTTGAGGTGGATAACCTTATATTTGACCATGAAGTCGATATAAAGTCCTACCACCGATAACTTTTCACTTTAGTAAATTTATAAAATAGATACGTGGAGCAACAAAAAGTGATAAATTAAATACCAACAAATAATAAGTAAATAATTTTATATTTAATAGTAAATATTGCAAAGTAAATATTAAAAAAATTCATTCAAAAATTTATGGATAATAATACTGAAGAAGGTCCAGATCTAGAAGAATTAATTGAAGTATGGGATTACAATACATATCTTAACGAAAAAAATTTCAGAAGAACTTCAGAAATTGTTTGAACTACGATATAAATAATTTCGAACAAATTGAAGCTGAATCTGGTGACTCCGATATTGAAGAAGATAATGAAGAAGAAAGTGCTAGTGCTAAATTTTGTTTAGTGAAACATAAGTACACTAATCCCAAAGAAGTTGTGTTCTGTATTATTCAGAGTTATATCACAGTGTTTTTGGTGACGGAAAATCAAGAAAAAACTCTTTGTCACTCATGCTATCAAATTATACAATATTATCAAAGGGCAGGTGCTCATAAACACGTAAATACTCATAAGAGAAAATTAAAAAGCTTAAGTGATGATTTACATTGCGATATATGTTCAGTTATATCAAATAATTACCCCTAAAGTTTGTTTAATTTGCAATTCTAGTGTTAAAAATATTGATTTAGATTGGGACACAAACGTTCCAGTGGTGCCAATATAAAAAATAATTATAATGCCAATATATAAAAGCGGTAGGAAGTCGCGAAGGGTAACTACATTATGAATATACCAATGTTTGCCATATATGTGATAAAACTATAATTTCGGATAAGGTTGCTGACCATTGCCACTTAACGGGTTCGTTCAGAGGTCCAGCACATTCTATATGTAATTTAAATTATAACCTACCAAATTTTATTTCTGTAATATTACATAATTTGCGTAATTATGATTGTCATCTATTTATAAAAAATTTATGTCCTAATAAAGAACAATTATCTGTAATTGCCCAAAATAAAGAAAAAATTTAGATAAGAAAACAGGTCTCAAAAAATCAAAATTTTTATATCTTAGGTTCATTGATTCATTTCAGTTTCTACCAAATTCTTTGTCAAATTTAGCTTCCATTCTTAATGACGGTCAATGTAAAGAAGTGCTTAAATATTTTAATGATAAAGAAAAATTTAATTATATTCGTCAAAAAGGAGTTTTCCCTTATAAATATATTGATGACATTTCAAAATTAAATGAAAACAAATTACCAGATAAAAAAACAATTTTATAACGATTTAACGGATGAGCATATCACCGATGAGGAATATGAAAGAGCTAAAAACGTTTGGAAAATATTTAATTGTGATACAATCGGGCAATATTCTGAAATTTATCTTAAATCAGATGTATTACTGTTAGCGGATATTTTTCAAAATTTTCAAAAAACTTGTATGGAGACATAAATTAGATCCGGGGCGTTATTACACTTTCCAGGTTTAAGTTTTGACGCTTGTATGAGATATACTGGGGTAGAATTAGAATTATTAACGGACCCAGATATGTTACATTTTTTAAAAAGTAATGTAAGAGGAGGAATCAGCACTTGTGTATGCAGGAAATCTGTAGCAAACAATTTATTTCTTTCAAATTACGAACCCTCACAACCAACTAAATATATTATGCAATGTCTCAATTTCTTCCACAAAAAGATTTTACTTGGCTAACAAATCAACAAATTAAAAATTTAGACATAATGGATATTTCTAATACTAATGAAAAAGGGTATGTTTTAGAAGTTGATTTAGAATACCCAGAAATTTTACATAATTTTCATAATGAATTTCCGGTTTGTCCTGAAAATTATAAGCCTCAAAATTCTAAAACTTTCAAATTAATTCCAAATTTAAAAAATAAGGAAAAATATGTAATTCACTACACTTTATTAAAACAGTGTATTAAATATGGAATGGAATTAACTAAAATACATAGAGTGATACAGTTTACACAGTCTCCATGGTTAATATATTGGTATTAATACAAAATTAAGAAATGAATCCACAAATGAATTTCATAAAAATTTGTATAAATTGGCAAATAACAGTGTTTACGGTAAAACTATGGAAAACGTTGACAAAAGAACCGATATACGTTTAGTTACTCAATGGTCGAAAAACCATAGAAAAGATGGTGCGGAAAATTTAATTGCCAAACGATCATTTAAAGATATCACTGTATTTTCTGAAAATCTAGTCGCTATTCAGATGCGAAAAGTACTAGTTCAATATGATAAACCTGTTTATGTAGGGTTTTCTATTTTAGATATATCAAAAACTGTGATGTATGATTTTTTTTTTATGGTTTTTTAAAACCGTTATATAATGACAATATTAAACTTCTTTACACTGATACAGATTCCTTTATTTTGTAATTTGAGGCAGATAATGTTTATGAAGATATTAAGAAAATATTGATAAATTTGATACATCAAACTACCCTGTAAATAATATTCATGAAATGCCAATATCCAAGTCTGTAATTGGAAAGTTTAAATATGAATATGCTGGTGAACCGATAGAATGTTTTTATGGCACAAGAGCAAAAGCTTATTGTGTTTAATCAGAACAGGGGCTACTTAAAAAAGCTAAGGGTATTAAGAAAAGTAGTATTAAAAAACAATTGGAATTAACGCATCATAAAGATGTGGTAGAACAAAATTCAAAAGCTTTCTGTACTATGTATTTGTTTAGATCTCGACTTCACAATATTTATACAGAATTAGTCAACAAATTAGCTCTCACTTCTAGTGACGACAAAAGATTTAAAATTCCAAACAGTTACGATACTTTAGCGTGGGGACACCAAGATATTCCTCTTTACCAGTGGTTTATAGAACATGAAAATAATTTAGAAATTCAAGGCCATTTCTTTTCATTTTTCAAGGATTAAACTTAAGTATTTAAGTTTAGATTAAATTTCCAAATATCAGTTTAAAATACACCTTTGATAAGTTTACAGTAATAATGTATTTAGAATCTTTTGAAAAAGAAATAGATAATAAATTATTTAGAAGTTATAGCAAAAGACTCAGTTCATTTAAGTATTGGAAAGGAAAATTAAATCCTGAAAAATTAGCTCGTTCGGGATTTTACTATTTGTCTGTACAAGATATTTGTAAATATTTTTATTGTGGTGCAGAAATATTTTCTTGGAGGAGTGATGATTGTCCCATTCAGCAGCATTACTATCATTGGAGAAACTGCGATTTAATCGAATGTTTGTGGCTATGTAAAAAGCAACCAAATTTTAAACCTATTAAAGATAAGGAAACTATGTCAAAATCATTCATTATATTCATAATTTTAATAACAATATTTGTTAACTTATTATTTCAAATTATTATGTGAAGAATGACTATGGATTGAAGAGAAGGCTGTAATGTTGTTAAAGTGAAAGAAATTATGTCAACATTTTTAACATTATTTTAATAACATTATTTGTTAATTTATTATATCAATTTGTTATGTAAAGAATGATTATAAATTGAAGAGAAGGCTGTAATTTTGTTCAGTAATCAATCAATTTCTTATTGTTTTGTTATTTTAATAGACATTTTTAAAACTGAAAGTGTTTTAATGGCGTCCCTAATCAACTACATTCTTTTACATTCAATTATAAATAATACTCTATATGTACTTTATCCTTCAAGGGTTTTACATGGAATGGTGTGTTTTGATAACGATAGCTCTACTATTATGAAACCTGAAATATGTAATTATATGAATGTTATGAATATTAATAATTATTCAGTTGCTTTTGCATACAGTGTGAATAATAGTCAATCTAATAGTAATTTTTTCAAAATTTAATTTTATTATCCAAATAATACAATTTTTGACACTAACTGGATTGAAAAAAATAAAAAACCATTTATGATTTCTAGCTGTGCTCATGTTAAAATGATGAAGAAAGTAAAAACTGTTTAATTCTATTTATCTTCAATATAATTTTATCAATAGGCAGTTTTTCACTTTTGTCGTTATTAACAATTTTGTTTTATCAAGACAGGTCATAAAAGTTTAATAAACTTGCTTGACCTTGAAATTTATAGAGAAGTGGGGTGGATAAGATATATTCAGACACAGTATTTTAGTTTTCAGTTAGCATCAAGACATCATGTTTAGTAGTAGCAATTCTAATGGATATAAATCCAGTTCTAGTGAAACCAATGATAAAATTAGTCAGTGTAGTGAAAAATTATTAAATTCAAAAATCTACTATCTTAACAATTCCTTATCAAAATTTGTTTGTGTTGGAATTGGTATAAATGATTTTACACCAAAAGTTCTAATTGGAGGTCAAAATAGATTTCACATTAACTTGAATGAAGAAGAATGGAAAGAACTTCAAAAAAATCAAGGAGTGTTGGTGAATTATTTTTATTCTTCTCAAGCATATGCATACCCATTAAAAATTGTAAAAATTACAGTGTTTTCTGAAAAACTAAATCATTCTCCTGTTATCAGAATTCAAAAAGATGAATATTTTGTGATTCTGGGGAAAGGATCAATAGATAAATTAGTTGAAATCGACGAACTTGTTGATTACAGAATTCATATAATTAAAATGCAGGAATTTTCCAAATATTTTAATTTGTTTCATCACTATAATTATCAGTCAGGAGATGTGTACTCTCATATTTATAATGTTTTGGATCCAAGTCAGAATTTAAACAGTGAGAATGTCGAAAATGTTTTATAAATGTTAGCTCTACATAAACAGGAATTAGAAAACAAGTTAAGAAAGTCCGGTGCATTACAATAGAAATATGAAGAAATCAGTTATAATCAGTGAGAACAATAATAAAGTTTATATATTAGTGACATGGGACTTTGCATTTAGACAAGCTCGAAAAAGTGAATATCAGATATATTATCTTGATAGGTTAAGATTTGAAAGACGAATTGAACAATGTGAAAGTATTCTTAAAAATATTTTTGATATAGATCATAGAAATATATATATATATATATATATATATATATATATATATATATATATATATATATATATATATATATATACCGGGTGTCAACGAATCTATTAGATAAGTCATAATTTCTAGAGTATTATGTGTATCAAAATGAGAATTGGTACAGGTAAATGGTATGTGAAGGGGAGAGTTTTCGCATATTTTCCACTTTCCGGCCACTTCCGGTTTCACCGAAAATGGCCCCGGTTTTGAATTTTTAAATGAAACACCCTATATATTTTAACATTTTTGAATTTCTGAGACAATTCTAGATCAGAATGCGACATTTTAAAAACTTTGTACGTCTACTTCATTTTTTTAGAGTCACTTTTAAAATTACATCTAGATGGCCATGATCGGACGCAAACTAATCTAAGGGCCTTGGGTGATATCAAAAAAATACAATCGCAAAGTTTTAGTTACTAGTATGAAAGACAGGAATAAGACAAGTTGACAAAATTACGTTTTCATTTCTAACTATTAATTTTCAAATGGCGACCCCTTTTTGACAACTACTTTCCGAAAAAAGCATTCTTTGACGAATCTAACGGTACTAATTTATTTGCGATTGGATTAGACATAAGAACGGAAATTAAATATTATTAAGCAAAATACTGGATAACTTATTTACTTATGACAAGTGCGCCATGGACAGCCATGATGCATAATAATTTGCAACTGTTTTTATCAAGTGCTTTGTTTTCCAAAGAAGATTTGATAAAAACAGTTGCAAATTATTATGCATTATGGCCGTCCATGGCGCACTTGTCATAAGTAAATAAATTATCCAGTATTTTGCTTAACAATATTTAATTTCTGTTCTTATGTCTAATCCAATCGCAAATAAATTAGTATCGTTAGATTCGTCAAAGAATTTTTTTTTCGAAAAGTAGTTGTCAAAAAGGGGTCGCCATTTGAAAATTAATAGTTAGAAATAAAAACGTAATTTTGTCAACTTGTCTTATTCCTGTCTTTCATACTAGTAACTAAAACTTTGCGATTGTATTTTTTTGACACCACCTAAGGCCCCCCTGCAATTTTAGAAGTGGCTCTAAAAAAATGAAGTTGGCGTAAAAAGTTTTTAAAATGTCACATTCTGATCTAGAATTGTCTCAGAAATTCAAAACTGTTAAAATATACAGGGTGTTCCATTTAAAAATTCAAAACCGGGGCCATTTCCGGTGAAACCGGAAGTGGCCGGAAAGTGGAAAATATGTGAAAACTCTTCTCTTCACATAACATTTACCTGTACCAATTCTCATTTTGATACACATAATACTCTAGAAATTATGACTTGTCTAATAGATTCGTTGACACCCGGTATATATATATATATATATATATATATATATATATATATATATATATATATATATATATATATTAAAAGATTTAATGTAAAAATATAAATTTATATTGTTAATTTTTGTTGTAAACATCTTAAAAATTATATTGTTAATCTTTGTTGTAAAATGATTATCGTAAATAAAAAAAAATGTTTTATAAATAAGTCTTTTATTTAAAAATTTAATATACAATAGTATTTAAAATTAATTACAATACATCTTTTTTAAGAATCCATGAATTATGTGACTTATCGAATCCTAACCATTTAATAAAAACTTGGTTCCCTTTTTTCCTAAATATTTTTTTAACCAAAAATACATCTGGATGTTTAACTTTTTGTAACTCTTCTTTGTAGAAACCTCCTTCAATATATTCATCATCAATCATTTTTACTATCTTTTAATAAATAGGTGGGTGGATTTGTTAACTGAACCTTTCTAATTTGAAAAATTTCAGTTGACCAATTTGGAGTATATCCTTTTTCAAAAGCTTCTCTTTGTTTGGAAATTCTAACAAAATCATTTTTTTAAAATTTAGTGTGCTTTAAATCAAATATTTTTTTAAAAGTAAAAGAATCTTGCAGTATAGCTTTCTCATTTTTTTATTAACTTCAAAAGGTCTGTATCCTGTAGTTTTATGAATAGTATTATTATATTTTTCAATAATAGTTGGTAGAATAGAGTACCATTGATAATTCCCTCTTTTACTAAAATATTTCCACATTACATTTTTTAAAGTTCGATTTACACGCTCTACTACACTCGCCTTAAGAGGAAGTATTAAAATGATTAATTTTGTAATAATTCATAAGATCTTTGAAATCTTTATTGAAAATTCTTTTCCCAAATCTGTCTGTAAATTTTTTGGTTTATTTGTTTTTTGTAAAATTTTTTTCAAAGCTTCAGTTACATCTTTTCCCTTTCTACTTTTAAGGGGTTGAGTCCAAATATACTTTGAAAATGCATGTATTACTACCAAAATATATCTAAAACCTTTATTAAATTTGGAATAAAGTTGCATCTCCACCAAATCAGCTTGCCATAAGTTATTTAAGCTTTTAACAATAGTTCTTCTTCTTCTATATCTTCTTCTTGCAGGTTTATGTAATTCATTTACCACTGTTTCTTTAATATTTTCACTCATAGTAATAAAACAAATTTTTAAATACCTTCTTTAAATAATTTATTTTATCAACTTCTTTTGCAATTCTTCAATTTTATTTTTCAGAGTTTTAATTAATGTATTATTCGCAACTTTGAATTTCCTTATTTCATCCTCAAGATTACCAATTCTTACATTAATTTTAGTTTCAAGAAGCACATTTGATTTTATACTTTCATCTCTCACATTTTTCACTGTTGCATTTAATTCTTCTCTTGCATATGCCATTGTATCATTCCTTTCTAGAAACTTCGGCTGCTCTTTGAACCAATTCGTTTAATGATTTTATTTCTTTCGATAGTTTCTCATTTCAATTTTTCAAATCTATAATGGTTTTCTCAACTTTATTTCCTACATTATTCGAAGATTTTTCGATTTCATTTAACTTTGATGAAATTTCCTCAATTTTTAAATTGTTTTTTAACTTCCTTTTTTAATTCTTGAATAGTGCTGGTAATCATAGCGTGAACTACTTCTAATAAAGTTCCTAATTCTTTTTCGAATCTTTTATCCAACGTCTTTTGAAAATTTTCATTGTCAACAGTCGTTTTTGACTCTATTTTTAGATTATTTAATTGTGAGATTATATCTTCAATTCTTTGACTATTTTTTACAGTTTGATCTTTCAGTTTAGTTTCAATTTTTTCATTTAAATTTTGAAAATCTGTCTTTAATTTTTCCTCCAAACTTTTAATGTTTAATTTAGTTTCTTCAAAATTATTATCAACTAAATTAATTTTCTGATTTATTTCATTAATATTATCGCTATCTTTTTTTTTACCAATGTTATTTCATTTTTATGTTATTTTCAAAACTCTTTACGTCATCATATTTCTGTTTTATTATTTTAAAATCATCTTCACACCTCGATGTTTTTTGAGAAAAACTTTTTAATAGTTCATCATTTTCTTTGACAATATTTTTTAAATTTAATATCCTGTTATCATAGTTTGACACAATATTTTCTTCAAATAACTTAATTTTTTTTTGGAAATAGATTGCACATTTTCATCATTTTCACTAACTCTCTTTTTTAAATTCACAATATCATTTTTTAACACAGGTTCAAATTTTTGAACAATTTTATTTTCAATATATTTGTCACCACTTTTAAAATTTTTAATTATCTTAGTTTCAACATTTGCCAATATTTCATTTTCTAGTGAGATTAGATCTATCCTTGCCTTTTTTGAAACATGACGTCCAAATTTATCTATGGTCATTTTAACATTGAAATACATTAATGTTTGCATAATTCTTTTATACAATTATGTTGGCTTCTTTTAATTCTTCTATAATAGAAATAATTTCGTTGTTATGTCCTGTATTCCCAGCCATCATAAATGCTACCAACAGTCAAAGTCTATCAACAAGTTCATTTACGTTATCAGTAGTGGATATATGAGAGAAGGAAAGAGGAGGAGGAGGAGTAAGAAGAGTAAATCATCAACACTTTTCATCCTCCTCCTCCTCTTTTCTTCTCTCATTATACTTTTCAAATATCTCATTATACTTATTAAAAAACCTCGTATCATCAACACTTTTCATCCTCCTCCTCTTTTGTTCTCTCATTATACTTTTTAAAAAGCCTCGTATACATCACCTTGAGTTTAATCTTAAAGTTGACAACATGGCTAACCTTTCATCGAATCCGATCATAGTAGGAGATCTAACCTTATGTTCGACCTTGAGGTGGATAACCTTATTTGACCATGAAGTCGATATAAAGTCCTATCACCAATGAATTTTCACTTCAGTAAATTTATAAAATAGATACGTGGAGCAACAAAAGATGATAAATTAAATACCAACAAATAATAAGTAAATAATTTTATATTTAATAGTAAATATTACAAAGTAAATATTAACAAAATTCATTCAAAAATTTATGGATAATAATATTGAAGAAGAAGATCCAGATCTAGATGAATTAATTGGAGTATTGGATTACAATACATATCTTAACGAAAAAAAATTTCAGAAGAACTTCAGAAATTGTTTGAACTACGATATAAATAATTTCGAACAAATTGAAGCTGACTCTGGTGACTCCGATATTGAAGAAGATAATGAAGAAGACAGTGCTAGTGCTGAATTTTGTTTAGGGAAACATAAGTACACTGATCCCAAAGAAGTTGTGTTCTGTATTACTCAGAGTTATATCGTAGTGTTTGTAGTGACGGAAAATCAAGAAAAAACTCTTTGTCACGCATGCTACCAAATTATACAATATTATCAAAGGGCAGGGGCTCATAGACATGTAAATACTCATAATAAGAGAAAATTAAAACGCATAAGTGATGATTTACATTGCGATATATGTTCAAGACAGTTGTATCAAATTATTACCCCCAAAGTTTGTTTAATTTGCAATAGTAGTGTTAAAAATATTGATTTAGATTGGGACACAAATGTTCCAGTGGTGCCAATATAATGCCTGGTAAAAAACCAATATATAAAAACGGTAGGAAGTCGCGAAGGGTAAAAAAAAAAGTTGTTAACGAAATAATTGAAAACAAAACCGAAGAATGTCCTATATGTCTTGAAGATATATTATCTAATAAAATGATGTCACCAGAACCTTGTAATCACAGATTTTGCATCCCTTGTTTAGGAATGTGGATATTAATTAATAAAACATGTCCAATCTGTCGCAATGAACTATGCGTAATTAAATGTGAAAATGAAGAAACTGTAGTCCTAGAATATTTAGATTAGAATGTAATATTTAATATTTATGTGTTGCAAACCACTTCATAAATGTGAAAATGAAGAAATTATAATCCTAGAATATTTATTTTAAAATGTATTATTATTTAATTTTTATTATTTTAAAATTATTATTGTTTGTATTTAATTTATCCATTTATTCTTATCTTATTGGAATAAAGAATTGAACAATTTCGAAAAAAAAAATGTTTTATTTATAAGAATAACGAACAAACATAACAACTCAATACAAAAGTTTTGATTAGTCATAATAGATTGAAAAAATATTTTAAATTAACCACCCTGTTCAAAAATTCTTAATCCTTTCTTATTTTAGAGAGTTTTAAATCTAAAATTAATAAGTTTATAAATATGAAGGAAAAAATATTATAGGAAATTTAGGTACAGTTATCTTCATACTCCTTTATAATTAGATCAATAAATAAAATTTACATTACCTTAAATCGTCTCCGTTACTATTCACTATCACTTAAACACTTTAACTTAACCTAAAAATAGTTTCACTTAACACTGTCCCTAAACTTGGTCTATTGTTTGTATCTGTCAACTGAAAAAAAAATCAATTAGTATTTTGATATTAGGAAGACTAATAATAAATTTAATCTAAGCTTAATATAAGCTACTTACTTTGTAGTGGAAACGACTTCGTCATACTGGACTGGTTCCTCCGGATTTATTTGAGGTTCCACTTGAGGATCCTCATTTTCTTCTGGATTTGTTGATGAGGTTATAGATGGTACTTGTACCGGAGGATGAACGTTGACTCTTCTTCTTATTACAATTCTATACCCATCCATAACCTGAATTTCGAAATTTCTATTCCTGAACATATTAAAAATAATAAAAATTAAAATTTATGCGCACAGCAATGGTGATGAACCAAAAATGAAAAAGTCACCTCGCAAAACAGTCATTTTATGAAAGCAGGTCAAGGTAAAATTTCGATTTTTAAATCGCGGAGAGGGCCCCTCAAACCGCCCCCTATACTCCTCCCATACCCCCCGCACCAGGAGAGATGCCCGGAAAAAAACCTTGTGTTTTTATAGGCCCGCAAACTCTCGAGTTTTTATAGTTACAGCACATTTTAGGACGTCTCACTGAGAGTTATAGGGGATCCCTAAGGTAAGATGCTCCGAAGAGAATTTTGTGTTTTATACGCCCGCAAACCTCTCGAGTTTTTATAGTTACAGCACGTTTTAGGACGTCTCACTGAGACTTATAGGGGACGTAGCTCCCTAAGCAGCTCAGCAGAGGGACTCAGCTGGGGGCTCAGCGAAGGGAAGGGAGGAAGGGGGAAGGGGGCCTTGCGGGAGAAGGGGGCGGGGGAAAAGGTTTTTGCGGGGGAAAAGAGGGGGAGGGGCTCCGCGGGGTGAGACGCGCAGAATTGAGGTCATTGACCATTATTGAGGTCACTATACTTACGAGGACAAACCGTGGTCTGCTTTCATATAAAACGGTCGAGGATCAGTTTATAGCAGGCTTAAGTCGAGTTTACCACGCTTTAAATTTAAAGTCTCCAATTTTAGTTTGTTTTAGTGTGTTTTAGTGTGTTTTAGTTTGTTGCTGTCAAGTGTACTCAAATTTTAAAGGTATGTCTTTTCCTTTTGCCTCAACTTCCACTGAACAGTTAGGAGTGGTGAACAAAATTAATATAATTTCAGATATAATAATTCAGCCTGCTTTTTTGAAAAATGAAAATGAAAGTGACAACCAAAATTTAAATCAGAGAACCCAAAATTTTAACGCGATGATTAATTAATACGATGCAGGAAAAAAATTTAGAAAACAAATTACTCCAAAGTTGTTCAGAAACGAACATAAAATTTTTAGAAAATTTGGAATATTTGCCTGAACTAGAGAATATTTCGGAGACAGATTTTGACTTTCAAAATTCAATTTTATCACAAAATTTAGATTTTAATAATATTTTAACGCCGGAAACCCCAAATTTTTTAACTCAAGATTTAGATGTAACAACGGACAATCCCATTACAAATACTCCCGACATATTAACTCAGGATTTAGATAATATCGACAATTTTAAAAAGCTAATGGGGATTCCCAAAATTAATAAAAATTTAACAAATTATCAGAGTAACAGTGACAGTGACAGTGACAGTGACAGTGACAATGATTCGAGTTCAAATAAATCACAAAATTTTTTTGGAATGTTGAAAACTAGAAATTTTGAAAGTGAAAACAATTCTGGAGGAATACTGGGTAATTCTTCATTTTCTCCTCTATCTCTGTTCAAAATTTCAACTAATCAAAAAAAATAAAATTTCGGAATCGACTAGTAGTGGAAATATGGAGGTTGATGTTTTGGGGGAGGAGGATGGTTCACGGGACAGTTACAAAATTTCAGTTTTTTGTTAAAATTTGGGAGCATCGTTTACTACTGGTGGTGGTTCCCAAGAAATTCTTCCAATAATAAGTGAACCATCTAAAAAAAATTAAAATTTTAGTCAAAATTCAACTCCGTGCGGCCAAAATACATACTGTGAGTTTAATTTTCCAAATTCTCCAATAATTTTTGAAAACTCGTCACCAGATTTCGATGAAATTTTAAATTCTGTTTCCACACAAACAGAGACAGTTCAAAATTCTGTTTTAACACAAACGGAAGTGTCAATCCCCTTCGAAAACGATTATCCGAAACTAAGCTTTCATTCAAAATCAAATTTCAAAATTAAAAATAAACATTTGTCTTATCAAAGATCCTTAGGATTTGTTTTGGATTCTATTTTAAATTGCGACCCTAATAAAACAGCAGAGGAGAAAAGGAAGATGTGGGAAAGAGCGATAGAACTTTATAAAGCTACTCTTAGCTTTTTCCATCCCATTCCTTAACTCCCCTCCTACTTCTTTTCCACCATTTAAATTCATACCTGACCGTGTTACCTTCAGTGTGTTAAAATCGACTTGGGCTTCACAATAAGAGATTCGTTTTAGAAAAATGGATTTTAAATGTGAAGAGTGCTTCAAAATTTTTACTCGAAAAGACAATTTGAATCGCCACAAGAAGATAATTCACTCTAACAATGGCCCCCAGTTAGAACAGAAGAAGAAAAGCTGTAAGTTTAATTTTAAATAGAAATTTAGTTTCAATTTAATAATTAGTTATTAATTTGATGAATTAGAGGCAAATTTAATAAAGAAGTTATTAAATTTTAGGTGAAAGAAGATATTGTCAATTCTGCAAAATATTTATAAAAAAGACATTGTGGTTCTGTCATTTGAGAACAAATAAACACAAAACCAATTCAATGGAGGTTAGGGATGAAAATGTGTCTGTAATAAAATCGGCTTTTAAGGAAAGAATCATTTCATATAAAATATCATCGACTCAATACCAAATCAACATTTATGATTTTTTCTCCGAAATACAACAAAAAATAATTGAGGTAATCAGTTATGAAATCCAAAGACACACCTGCATCAAACTCAACATGGAGTTATTTGGTCTTTACTTAAATCCTTCCAATGAAAGTCATGAAGTTAAGTCTTTCAATACCCCATTTCGGATTTTATGTAATAGTTCAGAATTAACGCAAGAACTAGAAGATATTATTAAAATTATTGACCGGAAAGCTGATGAACTGGCAGAAAAAGATTCGGGTAAATTATTTTTTATTAAATATTTAGTAACTAAACTTAAACCAAAAATAAATTTGTTTTTAATTATTCTTCTTTAATTTCAGGATGGATTTTAATAAAAATATTACACGTTGAGCTTAACATCAACAAGTACAACCCCTTAAAAGCTTCTTCATATATACCACTACCGTCAGAGATCAAGTTGAAAAATGCTATAGTCAACGTTCAAAACAATGATGAATGTTGTTTCGCCTGGTCTGTGGTTGCAGCTCCTCATTCACCTAACGGACCAATTGAAAAGATGGAGTCATATCCACATTTCACCACTATTTTAAACTTTAAAGGTATCAATTTTCCTTTAACTTTAAAAGACATAAGTAAATTTGAAAATTTAAACAATATGTCGGTTAATGTTTATGGATTAGAAAAAATCAAAAATAATTTTAAAACTCAATTCGAAATTATAGGACCTTTACATTATACAAAAAATAAGCGAGAACGTTTCCTTAATTTATTATTAATTGGAGATGATAATGGAAATTTCCATTATTGTTATATTTCGGATTTATCTAGATTAATTTCTAAACAATTATCTAAACATCATGGGAAAAAATTTTTATGCGACGGTTGTTTACAATATTTTACTACTGAAGAATTATTAGTCAGGCATAACACATATGATTGTGATTTTGTAAGAATAAATCTACCTTCAACTGAAACCAAAATAGATAGATTTGGAAATATTATTCCCGAAAATATTTTAAAATTTCAGAATATACAAAAACAAATTGAAGTTCCATTTGTTATATATGCAGATTTTGAATGCATTCTTAAGCCTTTAAATAATGAAATTAATGATGTAGATCCAAGTTCTCCATATACTGAAAAAAAATGTCAACATATTCCATATTCGTTTGTTTATTATATAAAGTGTTCATTTGATGATTCAATTTCCAAATTTCAAAATTATATGGGTCCCAATTGTGCACAAATTTTTATAACTTACTTAGAAAGAGACATTTTGAATATACGAATGATTGTCATATATGTGATAAACCTATAATTTCGGATAAGGTTGCTGATCATTGTCATTTAACAGGTTCCTATAGAGGTCCGTCACACTCTATATGCAACTTAAATTATAAATTATCTAATTCCATTCCAGTAGTTTTACACAATTTGCGTAATTATGATTCTCATCTGTTTATAAAAAATTTATGTCCAAATCATGAACAATTATTTGTCATAGCCCAGAATAAAGAGAAATACATTTCATTTCAAAAATCTATTAAAGTAGATCAATATTTAGATAAAAAAACTGGTTTCACCAAGTCAAAATTTCTATATCTTAAGTTTATTAATTCATTTCAGTTCCTACCATATTCTTTGTCAAATTTAGCTTCCATCCTTAATGATGAAAAATGCAAAGAAGTGTTCAAATATTTTAATGAAAAAGAAAAATTTAAGTATATCCGTCAAAAAGGCGTTTTCCCTTATAAATATATTGATAATATCGCCAAATTAAATGAAACGGAGTTACCCGATAAAAAAAAGTTTTATAATGACCTCACGGATGAACACATTACTGATGAAGAATATGAGAGGGCTAAAAATGTTTGGAATTTATTTGAATGTAAAACAATCGGTGAATATTCCGATTTATATCTTAAATCTGATGTATTACTTTTGGCAGATGTTTTTCAAAATTTTAGAAAAACGTGTATGGAAACTTACAAACTTGATCCTGCACATGATTATACTTTTCCAGGTTTAAGTTTTGACGCTTGTTTAAGATATACTGGAGTCGAATTGGAGTTAATAACACACCCAGATATGTTACATTTTTTTAAAGGTAGTGTAAGAGGAGGAATCAGTACCTGTGTATGTAGGAAATCTATAGCAAACAATTTATTTCTTTCAAATTATGATCCATTACAACCATCTAAATATATTATGTATTTTGATGCAACTAATCTTTACGGATATGCGATGTCTCAATATCTGCCCGAAAAAGATTTTGTTTGGTTGTCAAATCAACAAATTCAAAATTTAGATATAATGAATATATCTGAGACTAATGACAAGGGTTATGTGCTAGAGGTTGATTTAGAATATCCTGAAAATTTACACAATTCACATAATGAATTTTCATTCTGTCCAGAAAATTATAAGCCTCAAAATTCTAAAACTTTTAAATTAATTCCAAATTTAAAACAAAGAAAAATATGTAATTCACTATACTTTTTTAAAACAATGTATTCAATATGGAATTAAACTAACTAAAATTCATAGGGTTGTAGAGTTTACACAATCTCAATGGTTAAAAAAATTTATTGATCTAAATACAAATTTAAGAAATCAATCTAAAAATCAATTTCAGAAAAATTCTTATAAATTGGCAAATAATAGCATCTACGGTAAAACAATGGAAAATGTGGATAAAAGGACAGATATACGATTGGTTACACAATGGGCAAAAATCATAGAAAAGATGGGGCAGAAAATTTAATTGCTAAACCATCCTTTAAAGATGTAACAATATTTGCAGAGAATTTAGTAGCTGTGCAAATGCGTAAAGTGTTAGGGCAATATTTTAAACCTGTCTATGTAGGCTTTAGTATTTTAGATATGTCAAAAACGGTGATGTATGACTTTTTTTATGGGTTTTTAAAACCTTTATATAAGAATAATATTAAACTTCTGTACACAGATACAGATTCCTTTATTTTGGAAATTGAGACAAGTAATGTTTATGAAGACATTAGGGTTAATGTTGATAAATTCGATACTTCAAATTATGATGTTAATAATATTCATGAAATACCAATAACTAAATCTGTTGTTGGAAAGTTTAAGGATGAATATGCTGGTGATCCAATAGAAAGCTTTTATGGCACAGGGGCCAAAGCTTATTGTGTTAAGTCAGAAAATGGGTTGCTTAAAAAAGCTAAGGGGATAAAGAAAAGTAGCATTAAAAAACAATTAGAATTAACACATTATAAAGATGTTGTAGAACAAAATTCAAAAGCTTTCTGTACAATGTATTTGTTTAGATCTCGACTTCACAATATTTATACAGAATTAGTTAACAAATTAGCTCTCACTTCTAATGATGATAAAAGATTTAAAATTCCCAATAGTTATGATACATTAGCATGGGGTCACCAAGATATTCCATTTTTTCAGTGGTTAATAGACCATGAAAATGAATTATAAAAAATTCTTTTAAGATTAAAAGTTTTACTCTTCAAGGCTAAATTTGAAGTATTTAAGAACAATTATATCAGTATAAAATATACCACCGTCTAGAATAAATATGTGTTTAGAATCTTTTTAAAAAGAAATTGATAATAAATTATATAGAACATATGAAAAAAGACTTTCCTCATTTAAATTCTGGAATGGAAAATTAAATCCTAAAGTATTAGCCCAATCAGGGTTTTATTATTTAGCTATTCATGATGTTTGTAAATGTTTTTACTGTGGTGCAGAAATATTTGCCTGGAAAATTGATGATTGTCCAATTGAGGAACATTATCGTCACTGGAAGAACTGTGACTTAATCGAGTGTTTGTGGTTAGGTGAAAAAAATAAAAAATGTGAACCTGTTGTCCTTAAAGTGAAAGAAAATATGTCAACATCTTTAATTTTTTTATTAGTTTTAATAACTATGTTTGTATCTCTAATTTGTAAACAAATTATTTAATGTCCTTAAAGTGAAAGAAAATATGTCAACATCTTTCATTTTTTAATAGTTTTAATAACCATGTTTGTGTCTCTAATTTGTAAACAAATTATTTAATATTTTGAAAAAAAAATGTCTATATATTGTAGAAAATTAATTAAAACTGTTCAGTCTTATTTCAATCTCTTATTGTTTTGTTAATAGACAATTAAAATTGAAAAGTGTTTTAATGGCATCCCTTATCAACTACATTGTTTTGCATTCAATTTTAAATAATACTTTATATGTACTTTATCCTCCAAGGGTTTTACATGGAATGGTGTGTTTTGAAAACGATACCTCTACTATTAAACCTGAAATATGTAATTATATGAAAGCTATGAATATTAATAATTATTCAACTGCTTTCGCATATAATATGAATAATAGTCAATCTAATAGTAATTTTTTCAAAATTTACTTTCATTATCCAAATAATACAATTTTTGACACTAACTGGATTGAAAAAAATAAAAAACCATTTACGATTTCTAGCTGTGCTCATGTTAAAATGATGAAAGGTCATAAAAATTTAATAAACTTGCTTGACCTTGAAATTTATAGAGGAGTGGGGTGGATAAGATATATTCAGACCCAGTATTTTAGTTTTCAGTTAGCATCAAGACATCATGTTTAGTAGTAGCAATTTTAATGGATATTTAAAACAACTTTAACTTCTCCCACC
This sequence comes from Diaprepes abbreviatus, assembly GCA_034092305.1. Taxonomy (NCBI): domain Eukaryota; kingdom Metazoa; phylum Arthropoda; class Insecta; order Coleoptera; family Curculionidae; genus Diaprepes; species Diaprepes abbreviatus. The sequence goes on from JASJET010000055.1 coordinate 61,064,843, forward strand.
ACATCAAATATCATTATTAAAATTAAAATATATCGAATAAGATCAGTTGTTTCTATACCATAGTTTGTTGCACATCAAATGGAATGTACAAAATACAAAAAGAAAAAATAGAACTATTTTTAAAAAAAATTAAACATCTAAAAAATCTTATTGAAGACTATTCGAAAAAACAATTTGTAATAAAAAAATTTAGTACTTTAAAAATTTGCTAAATAAAAATGAGAATCGCTATGGATGTTCAAGGATTTAAGGATGAACACAACAAGTTTATTCCTAAAGAACTTGCAATGTTTGATGGATATAAAATGAGTCATTATATTTTTAAACCACCGTATCCACTACAAATGCTTCCACCAGAAACATACAAGCAAGCAGAATGGTTAATGAAATTTCATCACTGCATCAATTGGAATACAGGATATATTCCTCTTCATAATTTTTCATCTATAGTAAAAAACTTAACAGAAAAAGGAGAATTCATTTATATTAAAGGAGAAGAGAAAGCTAATTTTATTAGAAAATATTGTACTAAGCCAATAATTGAATTGGACTAACAACCTGTTTTAATTAAATCATCTCCTAAATGTTTTTATCATTCTCAATCACCTTCAATGTGTGCCCTTTCTAATGTATTCTTTATGTATAAAAATTTTTTTATGAATGAATAAATTAACAATGAATGTAATAATATTTTTTTTTATTTATCCACATCCCCACATTACTAACAGAAAATTATATTTTCCTATCTTTACATAATCAAATATTTAAACATAACAGCCGTTACACAATAATAAAACAACTATAAAAATTTTAATATTTTATTTCACACTAACTTTAATTAACCAATAAATCAATACATAAATTTATTTCTTTATTGAGTCCAATTTTTTTAAGTTCATCAAAGAATTTTAACACATTTTTAGTCTTCAAAAATTCACTACACAATTCTGCTGCTTTTTTACAACAATTTGCATGATCAACATATTTTATATATAACAATAAATCTTGACCCTCACTTTCTTCTTCAACTAAACAAGATAAATATCTGGAACATGCTTCGTTCATAATGAACCTTTCATAAAAGTCCCTCACAAAATTTTCAATTTTAGGCATCATCTTCACTACGCAATTTGATTAGTTCTTGTAATACAACAGGATCTCTAATATATTGGTTTAAATGACGAACTTCATGATGAAACCAACTTAACTTCACTAATTCACGTATAAACTGTACAATATCTTTGTTTTGAAAATAACGTTCGCACAATTTCACAGCCTCTATATGGTTTTTGAATATATCCAAATAATATTAATTCAATTTCGTTAGAAGCAGAAGACATATTTCATTTTAGTATGTTTTAAGCTGGTAAAGTGTTGCTTTTATAATCAAAATTTAAAGAAGGGATACAAGGTCATGTTAACATGTATACGAAGTAACTCGAATGTATACGAAATAACTCGAATGTATACGAGATAATTCGAGTGAGAAAACAAAAGAGGAGGAGGATGAAAAGTGTTGATGATACGAGGTTTTTTAATAAGTATAATGAGAGATTTGAAAAGTATAATGAGAGAAGAAAAGCGGAGGAGGATGAAAAGTGTTGATGATACGAGGTTTTTTAATAAGTATAATGAGATATTTGAAAAGTATAATGAGAGAAGAAAAGAGGAGGAGGAGGATAAAAAGTGTTGATGATTTACTCTTCTTACTCCTCCTCCTCCTCTTTCCTTCTCTCATATATCCACTACTGTTATCCCAATATACGTAATCGGTATAAGGTTTATTAACTTTTAAAGTTATACCGGATCCTGTTCTTTTCGAAGATATTCGAGTTTCTCTGTATGGAGCTTTTCTTCTTTCAAAAAATCCTTGAACTATATTATGCATTTCGGGATTTATGGTTTTAGTTTTTGTAATTCCTTTATTTTGTAAATAAGGCCCTATTATAGAAATATATTTTTGTGATCCATTTCCCTGTACCTGCTCATTTGGATCATAATTTCTACGGTATGCATTGGTTCTCTTTAAAATATCCATGTAATTTTCCAAATCTTGTTTTTTATAACCTACTGGTTCCTTTTTAAATAATAATTCATATAAACCTGGTGTACCTGTATAAGTTATACCTTCAACTTTTATGTTTTTACCGATAATTTCTATAGGTCTTTGTGTTAAACCCAAAAAGAATTTCTCAGTTTCAAAATCATGTACTATTCCATAGAGGTGATCAAACTTATGTTCCACATCTTTTACCCCTCCGTCAATATATTGACGAGGTAATTCATGAAATCCTGATAAATATTCTTGATATAAAGGTGTACTGACAAATGTTTGAATTGTTTGGCGTGTTTGTTCTAATATATCCGAAAGATTTCCTACTGTAGATTGTGAACTTGAAGAGGGGGTGGTTTCTGCTATAACACTTGTTTGTTGTAAAGATGGCATCTGACCAAGTGAAACTATACTGGTTTCCCAGTCAATAATTGATGGTATTTCTGTAGGAAGAATTGGGGTTTTCCTGTCTTTCTTTTTTCAGGTGTTGATGTTCCATACTGTAGTTTTTTTCTTGGTGTTAGTGTTTGAAACAATCTTTTTTCTGGTGTTTCATAATTTTTTTTGATGGGTGTTTGTAGCCCTTCCTTTACCTCAGCCGATTCAATTTTACCAATTGTTGAAATTAATCGTTGTAGGGGTTGAGTTATTGGTTTATAGGTTTCCTCCAATTTGGATTGTGCTTCAAATTCAGCTTTTTTTAAACTTTGATATTTTTGTTTAACAGCTTTCCTTGATTTAACAAGCTCTCTTGCTAAGCGTTCATTCATGATTAGTTAAATTTTTCACACAACTTTTATTTTTATAAGACAATATATGAATCGAATCCTTTTCGATATCGACCAGATTTTAAATTCGAATCCTTGTCTATCACCAAAAATCCAAATTTATCTTTCCAACACATCAAACACAACTCATTAAATTGATTGAATGGCATATCAACATTAACATGATCATCATAAATATGTTTTAGGTTCATTTTGTCTTGTTGAAATATAACAATCAAATTCGCATTGTCACGAATTAATTGCTTGGGAATGGGAGAATAGGTTTGACACAAATAAAAACAATCAGTATTTTTATGTCTTCCGAAACAAAAGTAATCTTTTACAACATTCTGATTGCAACACACTATATCATCAAATATTATTATGGAATTTGGTTTTATTTCTTGTGGGGAAACAATATTTTCTTCGTTTTCGGATTCATAATATCAAATTTCTTTCAATGGTTAAAAAAGTCATCTCAGATATTCATATTTTGGTTGATATAGAGACTTTAAATAAATATATAAATTTTCAAATCGTAAACCATTAAGATCTTCAAGTAAACTTATAATGATATTAGTTTTACTACACCCTGATGGACCTATAATTAACCCCCTTTTACTAGAGCCTTTAAACAATTTTCCATGTTTTCTAAAATTATTCCTTGAAGTCTCATGGTCTTTGATAATAATTGAATAAGGCTGTTTAACAATTTTCATATATAAGAGGATGTATAAAGGGTAAGTTCTAATTTAAAACTAGTCAGTTTGTCCCAAGACTTCAATTATATAATGCCAATCTCATATAGGCAATAATCCATTTATAAAAGAAGGGTCAGAAAAAGAGGTAGTGGTTTAATTAATACTCTAATAAATAAGTTACCTTTTGAATTACATCTACCTGGGTATAATTTTTGTGGACCTGGAACCAAACTAGAAAAGAGACTAGCTAGAGGCGATAAAGGTATAAATTTATCGGATGAAGCTTGTAAAGAGCATGATATTGCCTATGTACGTATGTAGGGAAAAATATTTTATATTTTGATAGTTATGGCAATTTGTGAATATTTACCGAATTAACAAAATATTTTTTCAGCGATAAAAAGAAAAATATTGTGAAATATACCTACGACTATTATCAATCAATTAACAAAACAAATTGTGGTTAGCTCTGTCTTAAATTTCTTTATAATAATGGTTGAAAAACAATATTAATTCATTTTGCTAAAACTTTTTAAAGAGATATGTCGTACAGTTTTGTCATTAGTGGTAATTCCTTCACGCTTTCTGTTAATATTCATCCTCCAATATATCTAGATGAAAATTTTGAATATTCCATTGGACTTGTAAATTTTGAAACTTTTAATGCTATTCCAAATATTGATGAGACTAATAATCTTTTCATTTATGACTCAAATAAAGAAATAAGAATACCACCAGGTAGTTATGAAATAGATGATGTAAATAATTTTATTCAAAAATTTTTGGACAATCGAACTTTTCTTCATATTTATGCCAATAATAATACTTTACGAACACATATTAAAACAGATATTCCTATCTCTTTTCGTGATGGAACTATAGGAAAAATATTAGGTTTTAAAAATAAGGAATTAGAAGGTCTTAAGGAGCACATTTCAGATTTTCCAGCGGAAATTATTAAAGTAAACGCCATAAACATCGATTGTAATATTGCTGAAGGATTATATTTAAATGGAAAACTTGTTCATACAATACATCAATTTTTTCCTAGTGTAGCTCCTGGTTTTAAAATAATAGAATCACCACAAAATGTCCTTTACTTTCCTGTTACTGTAAAGGTAATAGACAATATAAACATTAAAATCGTAGATCAAGATGATGATCTCATCAATATCAGAGGAAAAACGGTAATAGTAAGACTACATCTTAAAAAAAAAATAGATGAATAATGGTTATTTTATATAATAAAAAAGCCTCAAATTATAATTTTTCAAAAAAAAATTGCTCTAAAACATTAATAAGAAAGATACTAAACGACATTTGACTAGTAATAAATTAAACTCTCAAAGGTTAACACCTTCTAATAAAAAATTTCTGATAAGTTTAGGTTTCAAACTAAAATAAAATGGAATATTTAAATGTAAAAGAAAATATTCTTGTAGATGAATCAATATTAAGCTGGGAAATACTATCATTTGAACCTTTCAATCCTACAAAACTTGGATTAAATGATGAAATTAGCATTGCTCTACAACAAACAGGAAAATATCCTTTACCTTGCAAAAGTGAATTATATTTAGAATTTCAAGTTACCAAAGAAGATGATACTCCATTGGCTAATAAGGTATTAATCAACAATGCTCCAGCATTCTTGTTTAAAGAATTACGTTATATTTTAAATGGTGTTACAATTGTTTCAGTTCGGGACGTAGGAATTACTTCAACCCTTAAAGGATACATATTATTTAATCAAAAAGAAAATGTGCTAAATTGGAAAATGCTGGATGGTATCCAAAAACGAAACCTAAAGAAAAAATTATGACTGATGAAAAAGGAAACGTTTCCCTATGCGTCCCATTAAAAATGTACTCGGGATTTTTTGAAGATTATAACAAAATAATTTTAAATTCACAACAAGAACTAATACTAATAAGAAGCAATGATGACACTAACGCTTTAGTAACCACAAGTGATGGTGAAAAACCGAAAATTAAAATAACAAAACTTTGTTGGCGAGTTCTACATCTTACTGTGGCCATTCCCCAAGAATTGGCACTAACGAAAATTATTGATAAAAACAATGATATTTTTCTTACTTTCCGAAGTTGGGAATTAATTGAAAATCCAGAGTTATTAGAAAATACAAGACATAATTGGCCTGTCAAAACCTCCACAAAAATTGAAACACCAAGACATGTACTAATTGCTTTTCAAAAGGATAGACGTGGTAATTTAAAATCAGATATGAGTAAATTTGATCATTGTGACTTAAGGAATATAAATGTGTTTTTTAAATACAGAAAGATATCCTTACCAGGATCTTCAGCTTGATTTTAAAAATAATAAGTTTGCTATCCTGTATGAAATGTTTTCTGAATTTCGTAAAGTATATTATAACTTTCCAATAGAACCAATATTTAATCCCAAAGAATTTAAAGATAATGCACCTATTGCTTACATTAATTGCTCTCATCAGAGAGATTTATTACAATCCGGCCCAGTAACCATGAGAATTGAATTTGAGACAAAAGAAAAAATATCGAGAAAAACAGCTGCGTATTGTGTTATAATACATGATAAAGTATTTAGCTATAATCCATTAACAAAAATTGTTAAACAACTTTAACTTCTCCCACCACATCAAATATCATTATTAAAATTAAAATATATCGAATAAGATCAGTTGTTTCTATAACTTTGTTTGTTGCACATCAAAAGGAATGTACAAAATACAAAAAGAAAAAATAGAATTATTTTTTTAAAAAAATTAAACTTCTAAAAAATCTTATTGAAGACTATTCGAAAAAACAATTTGTAATTAAAAAATTTAGTAATTTAAAAATTTGCTAAATAAAATGAGAATAGTTTTGGATTGTCAAGGATTTAAGGATGAACACAAGTTTATTCCTAAAGAACTTGCAATGTTTGATGGACACAAAATAAGTCATTATATTTTTAAACCACCGTATCCACTACAAATGCTTCCACCAGAAACATACAAGCAAGCAGAATGGTTAATGAAATTTTATTATTGCATCAGTTGGAATACAGGATATATTCCTCTTCATAATTTTTCATCTATAGTAAAATACTTAACAGAAAAAGGAGAATTCATTTATATTAAAGGAGAAGAGAAAGCTAATTTTATTAGAAAATATTGTACTAAGCCAATAATTGAATTGGACGAACAACCTGTTTTAATTAAATCATCTCCTAAATGTTTTTATCATTCTCAATCACCTTCAATGTGTGCCCTTTCTAATGTATTATTTATGTATGAAAATTTTTTTATGAATGAATAAATTAACAATGAATGTATTAATATTTTTTTATTTATCCACATCCCCACATTACTTACAGAAAATTATATTTTCCTATCTTTACATAATCAAATATTTAAACATAACAGCCGTTACACAATAATAAAACAACTATAAACATTTAAATATTTTATTTCATACTAACTTTAATTAACCAATAAATCAGTACATAAATTTATTTCTTTATTGAGTCCAATTTTTTTAAGTTCATCAAAGAATTTTAACATCTTTTTTGTCTTCAAAAATTTGCTACACAATTCAGCTGCTTTTTTACAAAAATTTGCATGATCAACATATTTTATATATAACAATAAATCTTGACCCTCACTTTCTTCTTCAGCTAAAAGAGATAAATATCTGGAACATGCTTCGTTCATAATGAACTCTTCATGAAGGTCCCTCACAAAATTTTCAATTTTAGACATCATCTTCACCACGCAATTTGATTAGTTCTTGTAATACAACAGGATCTCTAATATATTGGTTTAAATGACGAACTTCATGATGAAACCAACTTAACTTCACTAATTCACGTATAAACTGTACAATATCTTTGTTTCGAAAATAACGTTCGCATAATTTCACAGCCTCTAAATGGTTTTTGGATATATCCAAATAATATGAAAAAAAAAGATGGACCACTATCAAATGTTCGAACTCAAAAGCAGAACTTTTACATTTTTTATAAAATTTTTGAATTAATAAATTTAATTCACTTTCGTTAGAAGCAGAAGACATATTTCATTTTAGTATATTTTAAGCTGGTAAAGTGTTGCTTTTATAATCAAAATTTAAAGAAGGGATACAAGGTCATGTTAACATGTATGGATGAAAAGTGTTGATGATACGAGGTTTTTTGAAAAGTATAATGAGAGATTTGAAAAGTATAATGAGAGAAGAAAAGAGGAGGAGGAGGATGAAAAGTGTTGATGATTTACTCTTCTTACTCCTCCTTCTCTTTCCTTCTCTCATATATATACTACTTGTATCAATAGGTATATTCTTTTGAGTAATTATCACTTTCAGTTCTGTCACTTGAAGTAATCATGATCACTTTGACCCAATGGCAAGTAAATGAATATTCAAAAGAACATGAAGTTTCACTTTTTTGACTTTGATCAGTGATAATTTACTCAAAAGAATACAGCCAATTTAGGTAATTGAACGAAACGGATAGTAGAAAGAGATAAAATGATAGTATTATGCTTTAAACTCACCCGACTGATCCAATTCGTGTCAATTGATTATAATATCTTTGTCTGCGATACCATTGGTCAGTCGTAAAAAGAAATAGATTAAAAAATTTTATTATATTTTTAGTTGTTAAAAATAATTCGTCATTAAAAAAAAAGTAATATGTTGACGAATCGTTTCTTCAAAACCTTTAGTTTTCTTAAAAAACAATTGAAATGTTTATTAGGAAGCACCCCGTTATTTTTAGTATTTTCTAATTTTTAATTAAAATATCCTTAAAGAGTTGAATGTGTCTCCCAAATTTCAAGTATTTTTGAGATTATAGACATATAAAATTATTACAGGAAATTCTGTTCATATCTCAATAGTATGAGCATGCTATTTAATATTTTTCTATGGCTGGTTCTGATTATGGATTTAACATAAACACTCGTGTCCATATGTTCATAACAGCCGAGTATCTTACTTTTAAACAGTTAAGTCTAACATAATTGTTTTCATCAACACAACTAATAAAAAATTTGTGAAATAACAATTTGTTAAATATTTGAAACTTTTATTTACATAACATTAAATTTTATATTCAAATAATATTAAATGCGACATTTTTACGCTATGTTAAACACTATACTACACTACAATTAAATAAATATTATTATGATTATAATTTATTAGGACCTACAGGCCAACGAACGAAATTCTTCAGCATAAAAACATTATTTATAGTACATTGGATTTTCAAGCCTCTGCAAATCTTTGCAAAATAAAAAAAAATATATATATTAAAGGTTGAATGTGAGATCTGCCAGTATCATGTCGTCTAGCCAGTCTTTGGTTTCGGTCCCTGGTATTACACAGTTCTTCTATCATTGGTCAAGATTCAGGTTTCCTTTTAAACTTAGTTGTCAGGACAGGAAGTCTTGCAGTAAGAGGGTGGATGTTTAGTGAATTCATACAATCATTGATTGGATGGTTTATGTAGTGGATTACTAGGATGATGGATTTTAGTCATACTATGTAGAACTGCAATTTCCACCTCTTCAAGGTTCACTGATGATGAGTTTCTGCAATAACTGTATATAGGAGGCACATATTCCAACTGACGTCGATATGATATCCCTTTTTCTTTATTACTTACATTACAAAGTATTGGCTCTTTGTATGCATTTTTGTCTAACAGTTCTGGAGTGCCAATTTAAGATAATTTTGTAGTCTATATTTACACATAAATATTTGACTGATGGCTTGGTGTATATTACTTGTCTCTTAAGTAACATAAAATAAATTTAATCCAGGGAAAGGATAAATATTTTAATGGCAATAGTAGTGAGCATTACCCGATGAGCTCAATCTCCCCACTCCTTGACCTTGACCCAGACCTTGTCCATCCCCCTCTTTGGCCCCACCCGTCGGCCGCGATATTCGACCTTGCGTTAATATATCTTTGACCTTGAAAAATGTTGTGTTCAAGGTTGTGTGTGCGATCTTGACCTTGACATTGTTTAAGGTCACCTTGACTTTGATGGAGGCCATCCTGGGTATGTGACCTTGAAATAGTTATTTGTGCATTGTAACGGTGTGGGATTATCTTGAAATGGTTTTGACCTTGCAAATTCTTTTATAAAATTGTGTGAGTCTATCTACATTCATTCAGTGTGAAATGTCAGATACGGAACTATCGAAAGAAAAAATTATAGAGCAAGTCGGTAGAGTAATTTGTTTATATCAAAGTAATTTAAAAAGTTTGTGTGATTTTGAAGAAAAGGATCTAGCATTTCCTCTCAAATATTTAAAAACTTACGTCGATTAACTGAGTTTACAGCAAATTTGGAATAAGCTGCTGGCGCCATATCGGTGTGACAAGGAACTACAGTTGAACTTATACTGTTACATTCACTATAAACAAGTATATCGTCATTATATAGATGGGCCACCACCAGTAATCAAAAAGTGTCGTGAGTGTAAAAATTAGTGAAAAATATGAATAGTGATTTGTAAGAGACAGTAAAAAAATTGGGCGATGAGCCCCTCAAACGACAAGTAATTACTTCCATGATGCAATGAAAAGTCGACCAGAATGGGCGTCGCGCTATTGTGATTTGGCTTTTGAATACAAAAAGGCTGCCAATGCATATCATATATATTGCAGCAAAATATTCAATTTACTAGACTTTGTTTGTGAAATAAAAAAGTTGGGATTTAGTAACTATTTGGAAAAACTGAATAGTTTCATTGCAGATCCGGTTGTGTTAAATGAAATTAGAGTGTAGGACTTAAGTTTAACGTAGTAGTAGTTAATACGGAAAGTTTAGTGAGAGAAATGTACGAAGAATTTTTAATTTCTGCAGCCTGTTCGGAATTTTACGCATATGAAATGCAAGATTCGGAGGCTCAGGATTTTAGTATATGGACCATGTTGTATCTTAGAGAGAATAGTTTTTAAGGATTTTTTAATAGATAAAAGCGAACAAATATTATTAAACAAATTAAGAAATTTAAATTTAAACGATTATGTTATACGTCTAAAAGAACGACAGAAAAATGTCAATCAGTAAAGTACATAGATACATACAGATGCTAGGTTTCATAGTGAGAAACACTAGAGATTTTAATAACGTCAATGCTACCAAAATATTATATAGCTCTCTTGTGAGACCACATTTGGAAAATTGTACCAGTGTGTGGAGTCCTTATTATCAGGTCTATATTATTAAACTTGATTCAGTCCAAAGGAAATTTTTACGTTATATAGTCTTTAAAAAGCATATACCAAAGGAAAACATCAATTATAAAAGCTTAGAGTTAAATTTGAATAGTACAGCAAAACGTAGGGAAAATTATGATATTGTGTTTTCTTAGAAGATTCTGAATGAGTTCATTAATAGCCCAGAACTTACTGAATTGTTTCAAATATATGTTCCTCCTAGACAACTGAGAGAATGTAAAGTATTCCAGTTGAGACAACATCGAACAACATATGGAGAAAATTCGCCAGTCAACCGTATTATGAGAAATGAAAACGAGTTTCATAGAAATTTATTTGATATTTTTCTAAATAGATTAAAGTCTTAAAAAAAACTTAAAACTGATTGTCTGAATTTGTTAATTTGTGATAAAACTAGAGGTAACTTCTCTAAATTGTGATTGATTAATTGTTTGTTTATTATTTGATTTTTCTTGTAATCTACATTTTAACTATAGACTGTGAGTATTATTATTTAGTACTTTTGTGCGAATGGGAAGTGTATGGATAAATAAATAAATAAATAAATAAAATGTAGTTATTTGTTTCATTATATTTTGGCCTTGAAGTTATCCTTATACCATTTTAAACGTGTAAAGTCACTTGACCTTGAAGACTTCCCCCACTGTTTCTGGTGTTTCTACCGTCAAGCTACCCCCGCCATTGTTATAATTCGACCTTGAAAATTCGCTCTAAAAGTTAGTGGGAAAAAAGTGACTTCAAACAATCGCAGATATCAGTTGCATAAACATCAAATATTGTGTTCGTGTAGTGTTCTGAAAGTGCTTTTGTATTCACGGTAATTTTTGGATTTATATACCATTTTTTCAATAATGAATATTGCATAAGAAACTCTAGATGAAATTAATGAAATGTTCAGCAAAGATTTCGAGGTTTTAGAGAGAAAAAAGGTTACCCAAATGATTGTGGGGAAAGTGTATAAAATTGTAAAAATGGGTTCAAGGACTATACGATTTGGTAAAACTCTTCTAGTGGCTTTACACGATGACGGTGATAATAGCACATTCGAGACTTTTTTGCCAAAAACCTGTGGCCGAAACACTATCAGACGATATTGTAGATATTATGAGTAAAACTAAAGGGAAATACACTCTAACTTATTTGGAGCAAGGTACTAGAGTTTTGGAAAAAACACTTGAACGTTTTTACGTTTTGGCTCAATAGAGTAAATGGTATGTAATGTTTTAAAAAAGGATGTAATTAAATTTAAAAAATAGTTGCATATGTCAGAATACTTACGCGTGTTCATTATTTCAGTTAAAAAAGTCTGCTGATGCGACGACCATCAACGAATGTGTAGATAGATACAGATTTTGGTTGGGACGAGAATTAAGAAATATGGCTCACGATATATTAGATAGTGTAAATGATTGGCCGCATATTGAGGCAACCAAAGATCAATATAAGAAAGAGATCAGAGATGCAACCAGTGTTATGGCTGGGGCACACTTATGCGACAAATTTTTATATGGTTCCATAGACATGGATACATTTTGTGCTGAAATAGTTGAAGAAGAATTAAAAGAATACCTCGTTAATATTCCACATTTACCTGGTGAGCTTGCTGCAAAATATGAATTGGTTCCTGCAGCAGTAACAGCCCAAGATGTTGACGATCGAAATAGTGTCGGATGGGATATCATTTTGAACAACGAAAATGAAGAAGTGGAAAATTAGTTTTTTATAATTTTTGTATCTGTACAATTAAATAACTGTAAATAAATATTTATTACAATCACAGTTTTGTTTTATTTCTTTTATGAACATACCAACCCCATAGATAATAGTCAGTGTTTCTTTTTCTCAGCTGAAATATTTAGTATAAGTAGAGCAAATAAAAATAAAATAGTTTAGTTAAGATTAAAAATGAGTCAAGGAAACAACACAATTGATAAATTTGGTCGTCAGAAATATAATGAAAAAAAGCATATATTACTCGGGCTACCTGGGATTGGTTTTAAACTTATAGCGGATAGGCAGTATGATATGGGTGGAAAAACCATAACCAACTTAGGCGAATCTAAAGATGATGACGATGCTGTGACAAAAAAACTTTATTAATAGAAAGTTTTACAATTTTGCAGTTGTAATATGTGACATATTTAATAAGGATATCCTCCCCCTGATATATAAAAATAATAGTGAGCTTAAAAATTGAAGTTATTCAGAAAATACTCTATCATCAGCCTTTAAATGACTCATTAAGCACACTGTCGTACGGTCGACTTCAAAAAGAAACTAAAAAAAAAGGGAAATCAGGTTAAAGAATAGGAGAACGCACTCCGAGTGGCATAGCCTGGAAGATAATGGCGTAGTCGTCGGTGAATTGGATCTTCCCTCCAAGAGTATTGAAATGTCATTTATGTGTATGATGTTTTATTGTCATTGTTATTGATAATGAAGATTGAAATAAAAAACTTTTATTACTATATATTGTTTGTTTATTTTACATTTTAAATTAAAATTATAGTCATTTAAACAATATCAGATTTATCTATCCAAGAGTTGAAGTGGTTGGGAAATCCTAGCCATTTAACAAACAATTAATCGGTGTGATTTTTCTTGCGTTGTCTAAATATCTTTTCTACTAGATAAACGCCAGGACTGCTTGTTTTTTGTAGTTCTGACTTGTAAAAACACCCTCTTATAGGATGGCCTTCTAACGATTCCAACAAGTATGCAGGTGGATTTGTAACGTTAACTTTTACAATTTTAAACAGTTCAGTTGACTAAGAGGGCGTATATCATTTCTCGAATAAGCTTTTGTACTTGCTAATATGAACAATGTCACCCATGGAAAATTTTTTAGGTACAATTTTTAAATACTGGTATGCTTTAATTTGCGTTTCTTCTTGCACCTCTGTCGGCTTTATTCCAATGGTGCGATGTTTCGAATGGTTGTAGGCTTTTGTTCCAGCCGATAATATATGTATCCATTTGTAAGATCCTCTTGTCGAAAATTGTTTATATAAATTATTTTTAAGAGTTCTTATGACTCGCTCAACAATTGAAGCTTTCTTTGTGCTGTAAGTGGAATAATGATTTATATTATATTTTTTCATCAGGGCTTGAAAGTTACTACTATAGAACTCCTTTCCTTGGTCACTTTGCAAATTTGTTGGTGTATATGATACCTTTTGAATGATGCTTTTCATCGCACTAGTAACTTCAATACCTGTCTTATTTTTTTATCGCTTTGGCATAGACAAATTTAGAATAGCAATTTATACAGACCAAAATATAACGATAACCATCGTTTTCATCAGCATACTGTTGCATTTCAGCCAAATCAATTTGCCACAAATCTCTGTATCCTTTTATTATCGTACGCCTTCGTATAAAATTTTATTCTAGCCGTTCTAAGTAGTTCATTAACAATTTTGATTTTTTCTACTGGGCTACATATTATTAGTAATATTAAAGCTTTCAGATCGAAGGAAGAACTGAAGAATATCATTAAATATTGAGCTTAATATATTAAACCTTCTTCTCGTAATTCGTCTATGATTGACATAATTTCATTTTCATGTCCGGTGTGTCCGGCCACTTTGGAACTCCACAACAAACGTAAAAGGTCAATCAACTCTTTAGGTTTGTTCCAGTAGACATATTGAAATTTTTTCGAAGATAATTTCTTTTTTGTGGATAACTGTAGTTTTCGGAGAGATTTTTTCTTGTAACACCACCACCTAACTTTGTGACCATCATCAGAGGTTTAATAATTCTTAAATATTTGTTCCATTTGCTCTCCAATAAACCATTAGTTTTTTTTATAATTTTTGTAGACAGCACTCGTTGATTCCAAAATTTCCTTGTACGTTGAAAGTACATTATCACTTAATTGTTGTTCCTTCCCTAAACTTGGGAGTGTTTTTAGAAATAACAAGTCATAAAGTGCCGATGATCCATCGTATTCTGTAATATTTTTCCCCTTTTTGTATAAGGCAATATTTCCATTTAGAAAACGCACCTCTAAATTACCAATAACATTTTTTGTACGATCGTATAGAGATGGTTTTAAACATAATCCTTTCAGGTGTGCGTTTAAAGCATTGGAAGTTGCGGTGTCAGCGGAAGCGAGATATGTATTAGTTGTCGAGGGTGTATCAAACACCGATTGGCTAATATTCTCTTTTGAAATGCGATGTTGCTGCTGCTGCTGTATAGGTGTAGAGGTTTGAAAGGAATATGTAGGTTGGGGAAAACCAGAAATTTGAGTCGACTGCACTGATGTACTGGGACTATGTGATTTTGTAGCTGGATAATGTTGCTGTTGTTGTTGTTGTTGTTGTTGTTGTTGTTGTTGTTGTTGTTGTTGTTGTTGTTGTTGTTGTTGTTGTTGTTGTAGTTGTTGTTGTTGTTGTTGACGTTGCTTGACCACATCAGATGTAGTTGTCAGGGGCTTAGAAATGGGTTCATAAAATTTTTCCAATTCCACAACATTTAATTCTTTAGCCGCTTTAATTTGTTTAAATTTTATTCTAACGGCATCGGTAGCGTCCACTAGTCTACGTTTTAAGTCGATCGCGTTATTCATGATGTTAACAAAGGACGTTTCAACTATCAAGTGAGTGTTTTCTCTTATTATTACAGTAATATATAGCTATCAAATCCTTTCCGGTATCTTCCCGGTGTCACATCACTGTCTTTATTAATTACTGAAAATCCATACTTATTATCCCAACATTTTGAGCACATTTCTTGAAATTGGGTAAAAGTCAGATCGGGTGAAACGTGGTCGGAAAATATGAGTTTTAAATTCATCTCATCTTGTTTAAACATAATAATAAAATTGGCATTGTCTCGGACCAGATGTTTAGGCACTCGCGAATATGTTTGCGCTAGGTAAAAGGAGTCGATATTTTTATAACGTTCCATGTTAAAGTACGATCTTATAACATCTTGTTTTTCACATATAACATCATCAAAGATAAATATAGAGTTTGGTTTTGCATCGGAAAGTTCAACAATATTACTGGAATCACTAAAAGCATAGTAGCATAAACCTTTGATGGGTGCTAAAATTTTCCTTAAATACTCATATTTCGGTTGATACAGAGATTTCGAGTAAATATAGATATTTTCGAAACGTAGCCCAAGGGGGTGTGTAAGCAGCGACATCATGACATTAGTTTTTCCATATTAGTTTTTCCACAATTGGACGGACCAATTAATAGACCGCGAATAGAGGAAGGAAGTAGGAGACCGTGTCTCTTCATTATTTTTTTTTTCAAATCCAAGTCCGACATTTTCACCGAGATTGTCAATAGGAAGTTTTTGTTTAAGATCGATAATGCGCATCGTAGTGCTTGGAAAAAACAGCAGCTCGGTTGAGTACAAATATTATGAAGGCAAAACAGCGTTTTAGTGTAGGCGTACCATCATCATCATCATCATCATTACCGACAAAAAAACATCTAGTAAATTCAGACATCGTACAAAAAGGAAAGGTGTCAATAAAAGTCGACATGTTCGAATTATTAAAAGCCAGAAGGAAAAATGTGTTGGAAAAAATCTAATAAATGCATCTAAAATAGATCTGTTGGCAGCACGTAGATCGGTAAAAGCGACAGGTGGCAAAAGGAAGGTTGGTATACCGAGAATAATACCGATTCCTAAAACTGGCGGAATATTACCATTAATACCAATTTTTGCCGGGTTATCAGCTTTGGTTTCATTAACTGGTAGGGCGGAGCGAATTGTGCGTGCTGTAAAACCTGCAAGAAAAAGCAGTGAAGATAAAACCTGTGCTGGCCTGTATTTGAAATCGGAAGGAAATGGTTTGTTTCTAAAGCCATATCGTAAAGATATGGGATTATTTTTAAATCGTAGATCAAAAAACTAATTGAATCCCTACCTCGAAGATCGCTATCTAACATCGAGATTGAAAAATATGCTAAGAAGAAGAGAATAGGACACTTTCGAGGTGTTTATATGAGGGATTCATTACCTAAACAAGATCCTCAACGTTACGAGGCAGCTATAGTGAATTTGGATAGTACGTCTGGGACCCATTGGGTAGCTTATAGAAAAAACAGTTTCAAAGTAACATATTATGACAGCTTCGGCGATTTACCCCACCGATCGAATTGGTGTAATATCTACAAACGGAATCAGAACCATCAAAAATTATTTACTATACATACGATCGTCAACAGGATTTTGAAACAGTCCGGTGTGGACATTTATGCTTAAAGGTTCTTGTCGAATCATCACCGTAAAAGATGTCATCATCGCCACAATTAACAATGCAAATGGATCGCAACGACTATACTAAAATGTTGCGGTCACTGAGAGCATTTCATTTAACGGGTGGATTAAGGAAAATGACCGTGAAACAACTAGAAATTATGCCCAAGGAAGTAATGATTGCATTAGCCCTAAATGAAATTCCATTCGATTGTGATAAGTTGCCCGAGCACCTCAAAAACGATATCAATATATTAAAATATCAGTGCGATTGCAAACATTATTCAAGCAGCAATTTAAACGAGGATAGGGGTGAAGACGGTCCTACGCGTAGAAAAATATTTGTTGTTATTGCAAAATCACCGATGTGCGCATAAAAGCAGAAAATAGAATAAAAAACTATGCTACTATGCTACGCTGAAATGTGAACTGAAATCCCAATATTCTATAGATTTCCGGGGAGAGGCAAGTATCGGTAAAATGTTAGGATTTAATTATACAGTGTTAAAAAGAGACAAAGACCACGAGTCATCCGAAATGGTGGAAATAATGAGAACACGTAACATAGGCATGGATTGTAATATAATTTCCGGAGAATATATGAATTCTGTGGAAGGTCATACCTTATTCGAATTCGATATCGATGTGGAGCCTGGTTACAACATCAGTAAAGAACCACAAAATAATATTTATATGCCTTTAATACCGGAAGGACGTTAGTTTGTCGACAACATTACTCTTCGCATCTTGGACCACAGCGATAATCTAATCAATTTTTAAGGCGAGAAAATTATCGTGAAATTGGAATTGAAGAAACTTTCATAGAAATAGGTTTTTGCTTCAATCATCAATTGTGTATGCTGTCGACTAAGATTGGAGAACCACCGAAACATAATAAAAATAAAAGAAGAGTTAACGTCAAGGTTAGTGGTCGTCCAGACATTGGATCGCAAACATCTCAACAGTTATCTGCCGAAGACTATAAATTTTTAAAATCAATCGGTCTTAAAGTGCGAAAATGATTTCCATCACCAGCGATAAAACAGAGGTTTTCTCCGAACCCATCTTGGACAATTCCATTTTTAGTCTAGAAGAACATACGTATAAACCATACGGATATCTATCTTTCAACAATTCCAGTGAAGTCCGTATTCCTATTAATTTTCAAGATATTATATTGGATATCGCCAAAAGTTACATATATATCGAAGGAAAATTTAAACCCATAGAGGCAACGAAAAGATGTTTTTTATCCCATAATGCACTCGCATTTTTGTTCGATCGCTACGAGATGGGAGGTGAGTAGGTTGCCGTGGTTCGTAAACCTGGAGTTACCACGACATTAAAAACCATGGTTTTATTCAGAAGTTTGCAAAAAAGATGTCTCATGACATGCGGATGGGGTCTCGACGAAGCAAACCAAGATATCGTAGACACTGCAAGTAACGTATTCTCCGGGAAATTACCCTTAAAATATCTTATGGGATTCGCCGAAGATTATACAAAAGGTGGTTTCAACGTAAAACAAGAGCTTATTATGATTATAGCTCGCACTTTTACCAATAGCTACGTCGGCGAAGTAGACGCCGAAATTAGTATTGACAAAATCGGATGGAAAATTCATTACATCATTCCAGACGACAAGCAAAATTTGAAAATATTGTCTTGCATTAATAATGGTGAAAATAATGCCAGTATTCAAATGGCATATCATAAATGTGATCTGTACGAATTGACAGCTTTAAGACAAACATCTTTCGACGTATGGACCCTGAGAACGAGCATAAGTCTAGAAAGGCCGCGCTATATAGTCGTCGGATTTCAAGACAGTAATAATTGCGACAAAAAAGAAAGAAACGCAACCCAGTTTATTCCCTAAGACAAATGGAATTTAGATTTTGCCAAGAAACTGTACGCAGCAGCCTATTACATTTATGAAAACTTCCAGAGCAGCTACTACGGGCGCGAAATAAACGACCCGATGATGACGTTAGCGGAATAAATGAAAAACCCCGTTTTTATTATCAAGTGCAGTCATCAACCAGAGGATATTAATTCATCGACCGTGGATGTGAAATTGGAGTTCCAAACCAGAAAGAATGAATTCCCCAAAGACACTAAAGTGTACGCATTACTTATTCACGACTCATCTTTTACATATAATGTATTAAACGGTTCCGTGTCGAACAAATCTATATTTTAGTGTAATTATTGATTATATGTTACACAAAATAATGTTAAAATATGGTACGTCAATTAATAAAGTTGCAAAAAGTCAAGTAGCAGTTTTATATTTATTTGATACTCAACAAAAAAAGTGGACTCCCTTAAGACGGGAGTATGGGAGTTTAGATAATAGGGGTTTATTTAGTGGAAAAAAGTACTTAGATAATGCAATAAAAAAATTTTTTAGGGAAAATATGGACACAACGATTTAGAAAATTTGTTGAAAAGTAACGGTTAGGTATAGGGAAAAAATTTATTGGAAGAAATTATAGAAGAAGTAGAGTACTATAAGCAAGCATTTTTTCTGACAGTAATAAAGTAAAAAAAGAATTTTTTCAAAAAATTGAGGGATAATAGTGAATGCACGCTAAAGTTGAAGATTTAGAGCAAATATTAGGAAGTTCAGTACTTCTGTACTGTTAGAAAAGTGTGTGTGGGGGGGGGGGGGGGGAGTTTGTGTCTAAAAAGCAAAGATACGGTGATTTATAATATCATATTATTCTCAAAAATATATATTGCGTATATGCAAACCACCTTACCCCCTCCAACTTTCTTGAATGTATATAGGGAATGTATTTGAATTATTTCATCATTACACATTCGACCGTCAGGATGGAAAACACCCCAAAAATGATTATTGGTATTATAATACCATTCGTGCCCGGAAAATTATATACGTGTGTGCAGGGGTACCGCACCAGCACCTTCGGTACCGTCCGCAACGCCAGCACTGGTGGCACCGTCAGAAACGCCGACACCGCCAGTAGGACTTTGGCAGCCCGAGGTTCAGGTGCAGCAAAGGTTGGTGTTACTATCATTGGGTATTACTCCACGGTAAACACCCGACCCTCCCCAGACCCTTTTAGGGCCACAAAAACGGTCCTTTTCAGGACCACATTATATTTTAAACGTAGTTTAGTAGTCGTCACTTATGGGGAGAGATATTCGTTTATCTGCGATTTGTCTCGTCGCTTAAGTGTCAAGTTATAGGCTTGGGAACAACGTAATCGTTTAATCCCTGACCTATGAAAATGTTAACAATCCAAACAAGGTTTCTATTACTTTTTTTTTAAAAAACTCTTCACAGAATGTTAAGAATTCTTCTTATTTTCTAAGCCAAAAAAAATCAAATTCCGAGTGTTAAGTTTTTGAAAAAATCAATAATTTTATAAGCTATGAGAGCAACATACAACATTTAGAACGTGCTGGTGGGTTGGGAGTAGTTCTATATAACTGAGACCGGGCGAGTTACACAGTCATATCTACTTCGACTTTCAGACAACTAACATGGAAGAAAAAAGACCCCCAAGTAGAGGTTCTTCAATATTTAGCGAAGAGACCGTCGCCGGCAACGTTGAAGACTTGGAGGCCTTGGACGTGGACTTTGAAATTGACGTTCTACAGTGGGACGACCTAGATGAGCCAATACCACTGCTCTACGACCACGATCCTGGTCTTGTGGAGTTGGACGACGTGGCTGACTGAGCCGGACTGAAAAATTACAACATATTCAAACATCATGTTGCCAACTGATGAACAACCTGGTGAAGCGGCCACAACATATAGGCATATACCAAGATCTTGTCGTTTAACTTGTCATCATTGTAAAAGACAATTGGGTGATACAAGAAGCATACCTGTACAGAAGGAATTAACTTATGAATTTTATTTCTTTATTTTTTTTTTGTTATATTTTCATTTCTTAATAATAAAACAATAGTAAAGTGAATCTGTGTGTGTATTTATTATACATCGCCTAAAATACGTTTTGCAATCCATATTTTTCTGCATAGTATGTTTATTAATAAAATAAAACCATATACTAGGGTGAAATGTAACGGTTTCAAAACAGTCTCAAATAACAATGTCAGAACACTATTGATAAGTTCGGTCGCGAAAGAAAATTTAAGGATTTTAACTTTATGCGCGGACCTTCAGGAATAGGATTTAAACTTACATCTAATGGGGATTACGACATGGGAAGCAAAAGATTGTGCTACTTAGCGGAACCTCTTGAAGGAGACGATGCGGCCACTCGAAGTTATGTTGATAATAACCTTGCTCAGTGTGTGTAAGATACACAGAAAGAGGTACTTGAATCAACAATTGTTATTAGATATATTCAAAAACCAATTTGAAGGTTATGTACGCAAGAAATTAATTGAAACTTCTCAAGAACTTAGAGGATACATTGATGAATAGTTATTGCAATATATGAACTTAAACAAGAAGAACTGCGTGATGAACTTAAGTCTAGAATGTTGAAAACTGAGAAGACTATGGAGGATCTTGTCAACAAAACTGCTCCACTTTAAACATATACTCGTCGACCTGCGCGTTTAATTTACTGTTAACCAAATTTTCAACAATAACTTTGCTGTTTGTTATGTGTCAATACTATATTATATTTATAATTTTAAAATAAAGGTTGACTAAAAAACAATCATGTAATGAATAGATATTTTTTATAAAAACTACCGTTATATATTAATGTTGTATGTTCAATGAAAGTAATAAAAACAATACAAATAATGAAACATTTTCCAGATTACGTGCTGTCCTGACTTGAAAATGATTGCAACATAATGACTTAATTTGACAAATTTTCTTCCGGATCTGTTTTGTAAAAATCTATGTCTGCATGTTTCCAAGGTAGAGTTTTGTTTGAATTGAGAATTATATAACGTTTATTATCGCTATGTGATAATGCTACTTTATTTATTATGTTGGTATAAATGTTATGTAATTTACTTCTAATTGTTTTCGTCTTTCTTAATATCAAACCACCCAATTCAACAATTATTTGGTAGTCTTCCTGATCAAGGTCTTTCTCGATAACAGATTCTCTATACCTTTGGCTTTATTTAATTCATTATTAATGGACTTTATATAATAAGCCTTCGCTGCGGTACCATAAAAACTTATTATCGGGTCACCAGGAAACTCATCTTTCATTCTACCAACTACAGAATTACTTTTAATTATGTTGAAATTATTTATTTCGGGGTAATTTGATGTATAAAATATTTCGGGGTTTTCTGATATAGTCTGATAAAAGTTTTCTGTATACACTTTTAATATAAGCGAGTAAGTATCGATGTAAAGCATCGAAGCAACATCGCCAAACTTGGATTTAATAAAATTATAATAAAAGTCATATATTACAGTCTTTGATATATCTAATATGGAAAATCCGATGTAAATTGGTTTATTGTATAATATTTTAACTTTATTCATATGTATGCAACAAAGTTTTAGGTAAATATCGAGCTACTATTAAAATCGGGATGGGATATTAATGCTCTAGCTCCACTTTTGCCTACACTGTTTTCCCAATGCGTTACTAATTTTATATCCTGTCAATTTTCCATATTTTCCATAGTTTTGATAAATATCGCGTTATTTTTTAATTTAAAATTCTTGCGCAAATTTTGTAGTGGCTTTGTTACGTAAATTGATATTAAAATCAATATACCTTTTTAGCCATTTTGATTGGTTAAACTGTAATACTCGATAAGTTTGCATTACCACTAAGCCGTTGGCGATGACTTGTTTTAAAGTTCTATAATGTACAATGTTTTTTCTTTTATCTTGTACATTAGGAATTAATTTCGGAAATTTGGCGTGTTCTGTTGGCGGTATTATATTTTCCACTGGAAAGGGAAGATCAGAATGTGCATCATGCAACTCGGATAATGCACATCCACTTCCAAAACGTAGCCATGTAAACTATCAACACAAACAGCCATCATATTTAAATTGAGTATTTCGTGCTCAAGCATCAAGATATGTTATAAATGAAGATGGCTTTTTTTGGGTCATAGTTTGGTAAATAAATATTATTAGCGATGTGCTTCCTTTCTGTACACTGGCTTATGCCGCCGCGTATACCTTTCTTAAAAAAATGTATCATGTCAATATCAGTTAAGAGCTCTAGCTCTACGTTAGTCATAAGCAACATACAATCAAATGATAAACTTGGAAGGGTATAGTAGTGAGCCGGATCCCATTTATCGAATTTTAAACAATTATCCCGAAACTGCTCAAAAACATCGCACAATAGCAACACATCTGACTTTAAATACACATCTAAATATTGTGATACTCGCCCCGTATCTATATTTAAAATCTTTCAGGTTGACCAATACAGGGCGATACACAAAGTAACTCACACGTGGGTTCACTTATTCTCGAAAGGGAGTTCTTATATTATATTATATTTCCGCTATTGTTTTAGGTATTTCCCTAACAGGCTGCGACTATACTACCGTATAATCATTTAAACATTTCTTTTCCTCAGTATATTAAATGATTTATTTAAATCATATGAAATTCAAAATAAATTATCAAATTATTACATTGATTTTTATTATAATTGTTTTGGAACTAAAAATATAGAACGACCTCATCAATTTTTAAAATAAAATTAAAAAAAAAAATATTTTAAAATTCAATATTATGAAAGTTGAAACTAAAATATTGAACCTTCACACAATTATTTTAGGTTTAGAATATTAATAAAATGTACATTTTTGGCGATAATTTGGGTTTATAATTCGGGATGTAACAAAACATTTTAACAAAATTTTATCATATCAAAATTTTAACTAGTTTAAAAATGTTAAATTCTTTCTAAAAATTCATAATCGCAGCACTTATTTCTGAATAAGACAAGATAAAATAGTAAAATACGTTTTTCCACTTCTCAGGACTTTTCTCTTTTTTACATTTTTTCACTTTTTAACTGACTAACTTTTCACTGTAACTAATTTCTATCACTAATTATTTACTAATTATCTCTTTTTCTTGATCTGCCGAATATATAAATATTCAATCCCATCTAACATATTTTCCCTCTAAAACCAAAATTCTTACTCAACTCTCGTAACTATACAATACATGAGTTCTATTACAGCTTTACATAAGGTTAATAATTGCGTATTTTCTCCCCCGTCCAGAATAGGACATGGTCTTGAAATTTGGGAGTATCAAAATTTTTATGTTTTTGTTTCGTAGTAGACCATACTTTTGTTATCAAATAAAGAATAAATTTTGCATTAGTTGTAACATTAAACATGAGTCATATTTACTCGGATTTCATTAATTCTACTATAGAGTGTGATTAGTCAAAGTAGGTCATTACACAACTGACTTATTTAAGATTTATTTAAGGTTGATTTTCCTATATCACTTTCTGGCCAATGTATAGTATTTTTCTGAACTGAATTTAGAATTTTGCTGTTTTATTAGTTTATTGTAAACTTTTAAATTTTCTGGTTAAAATATCTAGTGTTAAATTGTGATAGGTAAATATTTTCCACAAATTGTAAAATAACTTGGAAAAATTTTGAAGCATGTTATCCTGTTTTATATTGAAACTTTTAAAATACTTGATTGTTACTTTTTCATAAATATTTTTCTAAACATTTTTGCAAATGAGACTTTAAATTTTTTTTTAAATATTCATTATTATTTTGTTTTTTTTTTTTTATAAATTTTATTTGACTTTTCGGACTTATAGAAATATAGCAAAATAACAATTTTTAACTTTGATTTAAATTGAAGATATTATTTTTTTCTTTATTGAAAAGAAGCTATTTTAGACTTTATTTACTTAATTCAAAATTAGAGGTATTATTTTTATTTTTAAAAAATATTAAGACTTTATTTATTTAATTTTAAATTAAATGTATTACATATTGATTTTACTTTAAAAATATTTAGACTGCATTTATTTATTTATTTTTAACTCCATAAAATTCTACAGAACTATTAAAAAATATTAGTAATTATGCCAATACTTCCTTTAAAAAAAAAATAGAAAATAATTGTCGGTATTTACACAAAAATAGCCATACTTCTTTTGCTCGCCTATAGCTTTCATCGCTAATGTGTTCTTGCCGTAAATTATCAAAAAATTGATCTTTACTTGGAAGACATGCATTTTTCATTTTTTCTATAGAGTCAATAAAGTTATAGGGAAAAACAACCATTAGACGCATCAAATTAAATTGTTCGATATTTGAAAAATGTTTCCGCGTTTTAATAAAATCGTCATCGTTCAAACCGCTGCCTAAATTTTCCATAAACATTGACAGAAATTTAAAACTGCCAATGAACAACAAATTTTAAATATTTTTTCTTGATTTTTCCCAATTTATTGTCAAATTAATCATGTTTTTGGTAAAGGATATGTACTTTTCTTTACTTTGAGCCAAACATCAACTTTATCCCCATATTTACATAACGCTTTTATAAATAAATGGCTGTCGTAGGCGCTTAAGTTATGAAATATGACAGGGATAACAGAGGGTAATTTATAATTTAAATTATAAACGGAATGTGCAGCACCAAATATTTCTGCACCAGTTGTGACAATGATCTCTTGCTTTAATCTCATCGTCTTTAAAATGACCTTCACATATACCACATATTTTAGCATCATTAAACTCCCTTTTTTCTTCAGGCGTTAACGGTTTCATAGGCTTAATGTCTTTTAAATATGTGTTATATAGAGCCTTTAACTCACACTCAATACGATCCACAAAGACTTGAGCTGCATTATTCCCTCGAAATAGCTCGAATTTCGAAATTGAGTCGTCAAAAGAGCATTTAATTAAATAAGCAAAGGAATATGGTTCATGTTTAAAACTTTTTACAGTGTAAGAATTTTGTGGGTTTGGTTGTACCGTTTCAACAGATTTTAAAACAGATTCAAAATCCGCATAAATCACGAATGAAACACGCATTTGCTTTTCTATACCCTCGAATGTTAAAATATTTTCCGGCATAATTTTTCCAAATTTATTAATTTTTAAATCCACTGAGGATGTTTGCGTGAAAATGTGGTTACAATCGTAGTTTTTATGTAAAGTTAAAGCTGACGGTGTACTGAAATTAATGAGACAATCATCATAAAAATATATTTTATATTGTTGAGAACTAATTTGTTTTGAAACTAAGCGTAATAAATCCTTAATCCAACAATAATGACGTTTTGAACAAGTCGTATCACAAAACAAAAATGTTCACTGCCATCTACTTCTACTTCAGTCTTTTGTAATTAACAATAAATATAGATTTCGATTCAACTGTCTTGGCGCATATCCCAGTGGACCAGTTATTTCATATATTACTTTATTATTCTCGTATTTAGATTCCAGACCGTATACGTTAATGGATATGCTGTTCATTTTCTCAAATTTTTTAATGTCACGTAATTTTACTGGAAAATCCATAACTGTTAAATTTAGCACTCTAGAAAAATGGGGATAGGATGTTAGCTGTGAAGGCACTGCTGCTGGTGGAACCAATGCTGATGTTACAGCCCACGCAAAGCAAAATTCGTCCAGGTTTATCACATTGACGACATCTCTTCTCTTTTCAATAGAGCACTGCAACTTGATGTATGATGAGCCACTCATAGGCGTCTACTTGTTGATGTTGACCACCAAGTATAAAATTCACACAAGAGCCCATCCTATAGCAGAAAAAATTATAAAAATCGGTTAAATATATCGGGTTTTGATTTCTACATACCTGAATCTTTCTCCTGAAACTCTGTCGCCTGCGTTTTTATTAATTCGATAAGAGAATGGTAAACGGAATCCAAGTCACTGTCTAGAGTAATTATTTGATTAACAGTGTTGAAGGATTGCTGAATATTTCTTGTGATGAAAGCATGTACATGCCAACAGCTGTCATGTTAACTTTTTAAAGCATGATGCACCCATAATAAATTATTAACAAGGTCCACCACCTTCGATTTAATGCCTGTAAAAAACATAATCGGAATGTTCCATATCACTGCAAACTCGATAGGTTGCAAATCTCTCTTTACAAGCACATTCAACGAGTTGCATACCATAGCATACCGGCAAACATGAATTATTTTTATGTTGTTGTGTTCGTTGATGTGCTAACATATGATTTGTTGGAACACCCTCATTACATGTAGTGCAATTAATTACTGGAATCACCGATGTACGCTCTTCAATTCGGAGCCGTTTTCCTCCTGGCACTTCATTAAATCTCGCCGCACACAACTCTCTTTTATAACGCCTTATATTATAACTGTTGGTAAACTTTGAACCGGAATTTTCACAAACATATTCCATGATTTGTCAAATAATAATACATTTACGACCTATGCAAGTCAGAGACAACTAATGAATGAAACTGCCTCATACCATATAGAAAACTATTCAAGGTCGCTCAAAACTACGTCATAGAGCTTCAAGATCACACAGCCAAGATGACCTGCAGCAAAGTAGTGCCGAGCTTATACAAGGTCAACGTCAACTCCACGCACGCCCTTGGGCAACATTTTTCAAGGTCAAGGTCATATCAACGCGAGGTCGAATATCAGGGTCAAGGGCGAGGCCAAAGAGAGGTGTGGCACCGTCAAGGTAAAGGTCAAGGAGTGGGGGGATGAAACGCTTCGAGTAATGTCCACTACTGATATTGGTTCATTATACCTTACTATAAAGTATATGACGGTAACTTTTATGAAAACAAATTTGTAGTCCCTCTGCACTCACTCCTGGTTTTTCATTAATTTCTCCAAAATCGCCTAAATCTAGTTATAACAGCTGTGGATAATTATAGGAAATAATGCAGTGTGCTGCAGCCAGCAGTATACTTGTCGCTACGGTAATGCGTAGACAGTACAGCCAGCAACGCCAGCTATCCGCTGACCTTTAACCATATCCTTTCTTTACCTTTTAAACATCCCTCTGCCCTGACCCACTTGCATTCAATTCCTACATAATTCCTTAGGAGCCACTTTCTTTCAGCTTTCCGACTGGACCCGGCAACGAATAGATCCAGGGTTTCCCTCAACCAATCGTAGCAGGCGATTATGTGGGGAGAACTTTTAAATTTTAAATCATGAAATGTCGACTGCAAAACATGATGTACCCCAGGTGGGTAGGACCCATGGTCCACAATCCTACACCGCAGAAGCGGTCTGCTCCACGGATTCTGGGGGGAGCAACATTTCGACATCGCAAACTTCAAGTGGCAGGGTGTTGAGGAGGCGAACCCCTGTCGCACAAGAAGCTACAGCCCAACAACAACATGAGAGCCAAACAACAACGAGAGCTCCACCCTCCGAAGGTGCTGCGCAGGAACCTCAGCCAGCTCTCACTCAGGCGGGACATCCAAGACAGCGCATGAAATTGACAACATCCATGAATGAAACAGTAATGCGCATTTTTTATAGGGTGACTGAACTAGGACGAGAAACGATCGGCTATAGACAACAGCTTCATGCCGAATTTTGTAGGGAATATCCACACCTACAAGTGTCACAACAGAGAATAGCAGACCAATACAGAGCTATTCTCCGAAATAAACTAATCTCAGAAGCGCGACTTAACATCATCAAAGTGGAAATAGAACGAGAGATAAGAAGCACCGATGATAACAATAAACAAACCGCAGAACCTGCGCCACAGCCAGACCGTGAGACTCAAGAACAAACAAACAACGGCATGAGAGCTGACATCGCTGTGGACAGGAACAACAACTACATCAACACGAGGGTCAGATAACTCCAAGAGTTCTGCCCGCCGAAGATGCTGTGCGGGAACCCCAACCAACTCTTACTCAAGCGGGACGACCAAGACATCGCATGAAATGGACTGTGTCCATGAACGAGACAATAACGCGCATTTTTATAGGGTGACTAAACTAGGACGAGAGATAATCGGCTACAGATAACATCTACATGCCGAATTTTGCAGGGAGTACCCACACATGCAAGTTTCCCAGCAGAGAATAGCTGACCAATATAGAGTTATTCTCCGAAACAGCCTAATTCCTGAAGCTCGGCTTAACAGCATCAAAGAGGAAATTGAACGTGAGATCAGAGGCACTGACAATAACAACGATTCGATTGCTGAATCTGAGCCACAACCGGAACCTGAGGTCCAAGAACAACAGGAACAGCTGAATGACGGAGCCCAACAAGACAACCCTGAACTCTTTTATCAGAAACTGTCAACGGAAATGAGTGCTGCGGTATTGGAGTATGATGGAAGCAATCCGTTAAGAAGACCGGCACTGTCAAAAATTAATTCATCCAAAAAACTGGGTGCCATGTTGGACATCATGAACAATCGGATTTTACCAGCTTATGTTTCAGATGCCTACACTCTGAAGTCCTTACATATGACCATCTACTGTGGCGCGACTGCTATAGCTAGAGCTCTAGAAATTAAAGTTACAACAGAGCGCCGATCAGCAAGAACAGAACCCAACACACCACCATGGGAAAGACGTCTAAATAAGAAAATTGAAAATCTTCGGATAGATATAGGACAGCTGACGGAGTACATCAGGGGCACAAGAACTAGTCGACTGCAAAGGCGAGCTGAAGAAATCATGAATCGTGTCCGATATCATTCGCAACAAGATCCAGCGAATGTTACTGCTTAGCAATGCCTCGATTCGCTGAAACAGAAACGCTCTGTTTTTGCAGGACGGCTAAAGAGGTACAAGACCAGCAATAACCGAAAACGAGACAATGCGCTCTTCCAACGATCAGAAAAGACTTTCTACCGTAAGCTAAACTCTCCACCTAATATAGCAGATAATAGATATCCCAATAGAGAGCAGGTAGAAGAGTTCTGGGGAAACCAACTTTCTACACCAGCCGAATGTAACATCGCAGCTGGCTGGATCAATGAAGAACACCAAATCAGCCAAGATTACAGCCAGATGCAGTTTGAGCTATTTACCACCGAGGAAATTTCAAGAATAATCAAGGAATCCCATAACTGGAAAGCTCCAGGTCTCGACGGGATCCAAAACTACTGGCTCAAAAAGTTCTGGTGTATGCACCATCAGCTGGCTAATCTTATTAATGATGTTTTTCTTAACCCAGCAAAAATGCCATTTTGCTTGACCGAAGGTATTACGTACCTCCTACCAAAGGACCAACATAACACACATGACTCAGCTAAGTATAGGCCGATCACCTGCCTACCCACACTGTATAAAGTGATCACCTCCTGCTTGACCCAACGCATCTATGCACATTGTGAGCAAAATAACATCATTGCAACTCAACAGAAAGGATGCACGAGGGGATCAATGGGATGCAAGGAACAATTGATTGTTGACTCTGTCATATGTAACCAAGCCTGTGCCAACCGAAGAAACCTCTTTGCTGCCTACGTGGATTATAAGAAGGCCTTCGACTCGGTGCCACATGAGTGGCTCAAAACTATATTGAGAATGTATAGGGTCGATAATAATTTTGTTTCCTTTTTAGAACGCATCATGTCAACCTGGAGAACAAGAATCCAATTGCAAGTGCCATCCAGCGACACCATCGAAACTAACACCATTTCGATACGAAGGGGAATATTTCAGGGCGATTCACTTAGCCCATTGTGGTTCTGCCTTGCAATGAACCCACTATCACGCCGTTTGAACTCCACCAGATACGGCTTTGGTAATAAAAATAACAACGAAGAGGTAGTAAGAGTGAATCATCTTCTACACATAGATGATCTTAAACTGATGGCTGCTACCAGAAGCCAGCTGGAGCAAATGCTTA
This sequence comes from Diaprepes abbreviatus, assembly GCA_034092305.1. Taxonomy (NCBI): domain Eukaryota; kingdom Metazoa; phylum Arthropoda; class Insecta; order Coleoptera; family Curculionidae; genus Diaprepes; species Diaprepes abbreviatus. The sequence continues at coordinate 61,095,623 of JASJET010000055.1, forward strand.
AAATTGTAGAGGAGTTCTCCGGGGATATCGGAATGCAATTTGGACTTGACAAGTGCCGTATTTTGAATATCGTTAAAGGAAAGATACAACCAGGGGCTTTTGAAATGCAGAATGCTGAGACTATAGCTGCAATGGAAGCAGATCAAACATACAAGTATCTAGATATGAAACAGAATTGACCATCGCACTATGAAGGCCGAATTGACAGCCGAATTTGTCAGGAGGGTAAGGCGGGTATTACGAACTAATTTAAATAGTAGAAATTTGTTTAAGGCGCTCAACACGTATGCTTGCTCTGCGCTGAGCTACTCTTTTGGAATTGTAAAATGGAGCAGGACGGACATCCAAAACCTGCAAAGAAAAATAATGACACTCCTAACAAAAGCACAAAACCATCACCCTCGGAGTGCTATTGAACGTACAATGCTTCCAATACACCAAGGAGGAAGAGGATTGGTGGATATTGGTAAGCAGCTCGACCAGCTTACGTTCATATTTCCACAGGTTGGCGGACTCTTCCACACTACATCGAGCAATATGCGAGGCAGACGATTCCACGCCGCTACAGTTGAGGAAACAAGATATTACTTCTCACCACCAAACAGACCAAGAGAAGTTTAAAACCTGGCTACAGAAGCCACTTCATGGGCGGCATCCAAATGAGGTCAATCAGGACAATGTCGACAACTCAGCGTCGAACTACTGGTTGATTTCAGGACAGATGTTTCCGGAAACGGAGAGCTTCTTGTTAGCTATCCAAGACCAGGTTATTCCGACGAAGAACTATCGGAAGTTCATCATTAGAGATCCCTCAATAGAAAATGATCAATGCAGATATGGCTGTCGAACATCGGAGACAATTCAGCACATAACTGGAGGATGCCAAGTGTTTGCCGCAACCGAGTATAAGGAAAGACACGACTCAGTCGCTAAGATAGTCCACCAAGAGTTAGTAGAAAAGTTAAACCTATTACAGGTAGAAAAAGTGCCTTATTACAAGTACAATCCGGAGCCTATTCTTGAGAACAACCAGTTCAAGTTATATTGGGGCCGAACGGTTCTGATGGATCAGACATTTGCTCATAATAGACCAGACATTATACTAATAGATAAAATTTCTAGACGAACTACACTGATCGACATTGCTGTACCTAACAACAACAATCTAAGGCCAAAACGAGAGATCGCCAAATACAGAGATCTGGAGGTCCAAATCCGAAGACAATGGGCAATGAACAACGTCCAAACGATTCCCATAATACTGTCAACAACTAGAGTGATACCAAAGAACCTCCTGCAGAACATCAAGGGACTGGGCCTTAGTGAGCATCTGTATAAACCTATGCAGAAAGAAGTTCTCCTTGCAACCGCGAGAACCGTCCGAAAGTTCGTGGGAAATACAGCAGACAGCGTCACCTAGTTTTATATATATATATATATATATATATATATATATATATATATATATATATATATATATATATATATATATATATAGATAGATAGATAGATAGATAGATAGATAGATAGATAGATGGATATATAGATAGATAGATAAATATACTAACGTCCTACTTCTTTGTTTTACATCGTGAAAGCTGCTGCATTGTGGGCTGTACTATGTTGGACCACACAACCGTACTCTCCACCCATAATAATATCATTTCCCTAGGTAACAAACTGCCCTGATATGATAAGTCTTGACTTACATACTCCAGTAGACCACGCCGATTTACTGAAAAGGTTCACGACCTAGAATCAATCTCGTTGTCATGGATTGATACCTTCTAGTTGTTCAGTTTTATTTTGCTAATGATATTATTGTGATTTGTATTATATATGTCAACAAATAAACGTTGATATATGAAAATTAAGGATAACAATAATGTTGTCCCGCCATAAATCACTGCTTGTAAATTGGAATTACATCATATCATTTTAAGAATATGTCATAAGTCAGAAAAACAGGCGGCTTAAGTTCTGAATCACGAATGACTCTTTTTAGGTTAAAATTAATTAATTTTAGAATTAATTTGATACATACTGAAAATTATTTTATTTATCTGAAATCCATCTTTTTAACATTTTTAACATACAGTTTATACAGTGAAGGCTTTTACTTGGTAGAAATCCATTACAAACTAGTAGCGATAGACAAAATAACTTTATTTGTCGAAATTTCTACAATATTATAATTTAAATATTATCATTTACAAAGGTAATGACGCGTTTCGCTAGTCAATATAGCTTCGTTAGTCTTACTTATGCATGCAAATAAAGATATTTTGTCTATCATTACTAGTTATTTGACATTCCTGAAAAATTTTAAATACGGCTTAATCTTTCTGAATTACCTTTGACTATTGATCGATATCTATTTTTTTTTTAAAAAACGCCTCACCTTTTCTGAAATACAACTCAATAATATATAGAGCAGTTAAGCAGTTAAAGTTTTTTTCTGTATTATCGAGCTAGTAGACACCGTATTTGGTTTTGTTGCCCTTGTGCCTTATTGTGAAACCTAACATCTCACCATTATTTGCCGACAAAACTTGGCTAAATAGGAATCCAAGTTTTGTAGAAAGCATGACAAACAGGATGTCTGGGAAAGATACCGGTGGATCCCACTGATGAGTCCACCACCGGTATCGGGACGAAACATCCATACATTTTCGGTGGTCGAAAATTAGATCGCTAGTCATATGTCCTTTCCATCAGGGGCATGACTATTTGCGACAGCCTGTACACAACTTTTGTTTTAAAAAAAAAACTTCAAATGTATAACAAGCATCATTTATTTTTACATAAAAGCAAGCACACATTATAAAATTTAATTAAGTACAATTTTAGTTTTATTTTTAATTATTTAAACTTAAAATTTGGTGTATGAAACCTATTTAAAATATGCATTTTTGGAGCAATCGAATGAATCCTTATATATTCTATACTTGGTGTAGTACTCTCTGAATCTCTTGTGAAATCAAATTTCCTATCTTACACTATATCAAATTTATATTTGAGATTAGATCCCAAATTCATTTAATAATAATTAATTATTATTGTGGCTTATCTTTTTTCTCAAAGTATAGATTTTATGGCTTCTTCAGCAAGTTAGATTAAGAATATTTTATTTAAAAATAGATAAAAGTATTATATGGCTCAAATTTCGCAAGACAAAGGGATTATATTATATTTTAAACAAATACCAAGATACGGTCGATATATTTTGAAATTGATTGTAAAAATATTAGACAAATAAAATATATTTATCTAGAGACCACAAAGAAAAATAGGGAGAGGTATCTCTGAAGAATAATAAGCAGACATTTAAAATAGAATAGTGCAGTAATGCTTTGTAATCCCATCTACTGGTATGATAAGGTAATTTTTTATCCCAGAAATATTTATTTTTATATTTAAACATTGTCAATAGTCAGTTGTCAGGATACTAGGGAAATGATCAGTTTAATAGAGCAATAAAAATATTGGATAATAAAAGATACAGTCAACATGTCAGTAAAAGTTTTTGAAACATAAATTTTAAAAATATAAATACTTTAAAATTTATTAATAATGTTCTAGAAATATTCAAAATGAAATTAAACCATATTATGTGATACATTATTAAATTCCGAATAAAAACAGCTTTTAAAATTTGTCATGAAGTTGACGATGATTGCTTGAAGGTGAAATGTCAAATAAAAAAATCGACAATGTCGTATTTAAGCTCATCAAAATTCGCCGTGAAATAGTCGGTTCGCTTTTACTTTAATATTAATGTTAGAAAAATTATATTTCAAAATCCAATTTTTTTTTAAATAGCTCAAACATTAAAAGTTATATGAGACGTTTCTGATCGTTATATAGAGGGTTCTTGAATTACGCAACTTATTTCCCATTTAACCAAATCTCTTTTATTTACTCTTACCGTGATTCCCGTACCCCCCTTTATCTTGGACTCCTTGTACACATATTGTTAGAATACTCAGAGAGGCTTAAATTTTAAATATAACATATATCCTTAAATTGACTTTTGAGAAACTATATTTCAAATTTATATAAGAAAGTTGAATGTTTTGAAGGAAAATCACCAGAATGTAATGAATTAAAAAATACAAGGTATTATACCATATTTAGAATCTTTATGTCTTTGTAGATAGCATAAAACTTATAAATGTCATATCTTCTACATTTTAAATTACATGGGATAATTTAAATGTTGTATCTTTATAGGATTACATAAATACATAATATATAGCTTAAACATCTACAAGTGGATTCTGTATTTATAATGATACAAACAATCGCATCCAGAGCCTACTTCCATTGAAACAATGTTAGACCAGCACATATTTGTATGATTCCTTTTTAAGAAAAATCTTTTCATGTGCAATGTTGAACATTTATTTGATCTAACTAGGCAAACATCCTGAAAAAGAAAATTTTTGTTTGAAATCGCTCTTATCTGAACATCTAAATAAAAAAATTAAATACAAATTTACAAATTAATGTAAGGAAATAATAAAGATGTTTTATTCCTTTTAGATCGACAAAGGGATATTATTCTCTGCGAATATCATTCATTGTTCTCCTATTTCAACCACCTTACGGTTGATTAGCATGTTTTTAGTGATCCGAGATGATCCAAACACTGACTGATATTCATTAATAATAATCTCTTTTTACTAGACTAGTAAAAGGAAATCATTCAGCGTTTTGATGTAACTGTATATTGTTAAGAATATGCAAATTTGAAATAAAACAGTTCTTTCATAATGCCTGTCTGGGGCAAAACAGGATAAAAGAACTATTGTATTTTTTTTAAATTATATTTTGAGAAATAGCGGAACGAAGATGCTAAAAACCTTTCCTACATAAGGAAAAAAACTAATTTTAAGAGTATCTCTGTATTATTCCTTAGTGAAACAAAAAACTGCATGAGGAAAAGTTAACAAAAGACTTGTTTTCTGAAAAAAAGTATTTTATTGTAGTTTTAGTTTACTGAGGTTAAAAAAAATATTTTATGGATTTTTTGTGCTGATAACTGTAAATCTAAAACCTTTCCACCATTTTGTTCAGTTTTCTTTTTGGCTAGGAGAGCATATTAAAAATGTTTTTTGGATGTTTGCCTTTTTTTACATAAAATTACTTAAATTTAAGTTTATGTTAAATTTAGTAACGATAATTAAGAAAGTTATACATTTATAATAAATTAAATCCAAGTAAAGTAATCTAACTTATATTTTAAGTGTATTATATAATACACAACGAAACAGCAAAACATTATAGATTAAAATCAATAAATATTGTATCTTCTAATTAATATAAATTTATATAGGTAAAGTAATTATTTTAATCAACAAACTATTATAATAAATTAATAGTTTATGGGATGATTTAAAAAGTAAGGAACATTATTAGGACAAATAATAAACAGAGTCGTAAAATATAATCTCCTTACTTCAGTAAGTATTAATTTTTAAATATAATATTTCCTTGAAAGGCATTTGCATCCAGCACCAACAGCTTCAATAAAATGAGTCCAACAGTTTGTGTTTTGCCTTCTTTTTAAAAACAATTGTTCTTTTTCTATTGTGATACAGTTATTTCCAGTTACAAAACAGGTATCCTAAAATAAGCAGGTTCGTATAAAAAATTTTTCTTTATATAATGAAAAGTAATTTTTACGAGAAATTTTTGGATAAAATACTTGCAAAATTTAGCTTTAAAATGAATACACATTAAACTAAAAAATAATAAAAGTCATAATAAAAGTAACAGCCACTGTAATTTGAAGATATTGGTAAATACAGCTTAAAACAAACTCCAACCATTAAAAAATATACGGGTAGAGAGTTATTTAAATATCGTGATTACTTGCTATTAAAAATGGCAATGAAAACCTTAACAAATTTTTTATAATCGTTTCTTCCTTAGTTTCTAAAATTGAAACAGCAAGAAAAATAATTCTTATTTTGAATTTTTTATTTAACGGTTTCAACATTTAAATTATTTTTATTGCAACATTGTAGGTAAAACATTACCTAGATATAAATCTAAATTTTTATATTTTAATCAGAATAACCTTACGAATTTGGGATTCTTCCACTAAAATTATTTCTATATGAACGAAATTAAATTGTGCAAAGTCCCAATAAATTGGAATTAATTAAATCTTAGTAGCATTTATACGAAAAGAAATTTGTTTTTAATAACCATTTTTTTAAGGTTATCAGAGATTTTATCAACTCCTTATAAAGGAAGAACGTGTGTTAAACAATTGTTGTTTTAGGTAAGTCGTAATGTATCGTTTTGAAAATTTTTTCCGTGGTGAGTAGTTGAATCAAGGCGTTCTTTTTTATAAATCAGTTATTTAAACGGTAATAAATTGACACCAAGCTTTTAATCCCATTCCACTTACTCATGACAAACCTTCATAATATAAGAATCTTGTAATTTAATAATATTGATAAACCGATATTAACATTGCTAAACTGCTTAACTAAGTTTTTGAGAAGTATATTTTTAATAATTCATGTGAAAAAAACATCTTTATCAGTTCACTACAAACAATAAAATATAGTTAAATTAAATAAGAATACCGACACAAAATTAATAAACTATACTTTTTCCTAATTACTTACATGACTAGTGGACAATGATCCTTCAAATTGCGATGGACCAACTGGATGACAAGAATAACTGGTGTAAGACTTTGGAAAAAACTCATAACCTGCTTCACTATGATGATGAACGGCTCTCTGAACACGACAAAGAATTTGGTTTTTCTAAAAGTAAAAATTAAAATATCTTATTACTTTAAGTAAGTAGATGATATTAGTAACCAGAGCTGGTGTTATCTAGAAGGGATTTAATAATGGCGATTACAACGGAACCTGAACTAACCTGAACTAAAGGCTTTTTTGGGAAAGCAACCGACTGATTGAAATTTTAATTTACTTTTATCAAACACTTTTGCTTGAAAAGCTATATTAAAAAAATAATGATATATGAACCATTACATAATTGCTATAAAATTCATGCAGAGGCTGCAAAAGCATCGAACAAACCTACAGCGCATTATCGCGGCGGTAGCTGCTCTCTGCAAGCTCCTTCTCTGGGAGGGCATAGAAGTAGCCCTCATCTATGAGCTTTGGCAATACTTAGGAGAAGCCAAAAGTAGTTTGATTTACAATACACTTTCTGAAAATATGAGATCTTGTATATTTATTAGGAATGAACCACATGCCTTAAAATGAACTGATTTATTTTTTAGAATCCAGGCCACAGTATGGTTAAGATATCTTATGATGAGAGCCTGGATTTAGGTATATCTGCTATATATCTCGATCTGTCTGTCATTATCAAAAAGACTGAAGCAGCTGCTGCAATACTGCAGGCTTCAAAAGCTACAGATGGTCATTAGAATTAAAGCTAACGCGATACTGTATGGGGAAGAACAGAAAAGGTGAATATATAGTCCTAAAAATTTGATAATACTAAATCCGGGAAATGAACCTACATTTAATGAATTACAATATCAGACTGATTTGTTGGTAAAAGTCTAAGAATAGAAATGGAAACGTTCGAATATATTAAGTACGATTGATTCTACACCATGGACTCAATATACCCAGGAGAGTAAATAATGTCAGGAATGTTCAACTCCATCATGTGGTTTCAATAGATCTTAAGAAAGCCAAAGTTTTTTAGGTAAGCCTTGTTTGTGTATAGGCTTATCGATATGCTAGTTTAAGAGCAGCCATTGTTCTGTAATCTTGGCTCTAACCGGTTCTGGGTAGGTGAAAAATTCTGGACTTTGTGTCTCGATATCGAAGATTAGATCGAGATTTTCATCTAGCTCTTTGGCTGCTTCCTCTTTTATCGTGATCGTGGGTCATGAAAAAAGGGGAACTGCGCTTCTTAGAGCCCGCTTCAAACTTAAAAGTTTTTCTATATGTAACCTTGGAATAGACTACTTTGAAAGTAAACTTCAATGAAGATTTATTATCTTGCAGGTTTTGACATTCAATGGGGACAATTTGTTTTGTTTTCACTTAATTATTACTTACAAGTGTGTTAAAAATGTTGTTCTTACTAGATACCTTTAATTACCATATATATATATATATATATATATATATATATATATATATATATATATATATATATATATATATTATAGCTAGTATAACATCACCACTTCAGGTAGATATGGTCATTAAAGGTATCTACATAGTAAGAACAACATTATATATATATATATATATATATATATATATATATATATATATATATATATATATTGAGTTGCATCAACAAGATGCAGAAAAGAAGAGAACTCAAAGTTAAATTTAATTTTAAGAGAATATTTCTGTTTGCTTTTTGGATAAATCACTCGAATATATTAATGTGGTCATTCAGTCAAAACGTAGAGCAAGAAATCTGGGGTTAACGTTCGACAGAAGGTTAAACTGGGCTAGAAATATTAATTACCTCCTGGACTGCGCCACAGGAGCGTTTTATGCTGCATATTCATCAATAAAACGTTTATTCAAAATATTTATTCATGTGGTTGTCTTCAATTTGAATAACTATGTGCCAAACAACGCTTTATAGTTCTCCGCCTAATTAATGAAGTATCATATTTCGTACGTAATGTAGTAATCCATGTAGATCTTCAATATAGATATACTTTATGACCTTTTTACGCAACATTTTTAGTAACATTTTGATAAAGCTCCCTTTACCAATAATTCTCTAGCCATTGACTCTCACAACACCACACCCAGCCCTGTGAACCGCTTTCGTTATCCTCAAGACTAGTTGAACCGCCAATAACCGGACACAAAACAAGTTCAATGGCAAAATCCAGTCACTTTCATACGTTGTCATAACAATTCACAAAAAAAGCTTTCATTCAAGAATGTTCCGAAAATCAACCTGAGTGAGAGAGTTGTCCAGTACTTCACTAGGTCTCAATTTTCTATAGCAGAATGAAAACTGCTCAGCACTGGAATATCGTGATCGGGCGTCCTTTATAGCTCTTAGATTCACTTCCAAAAATTTTCTACTTGATCTATTGCTGCTGAATTTTCAGTCACAATTAGAGACGAGATCGAGAACATTTTTTACAAAAACTTTATTTTAGTGTAATCTGTCATATTGCGGTCTAGACTTTCAATTCTATTTTGTGCATTCCTCGCTCAGTTGACCGCGTGCGGCAAAAGAATGCATCCTATTTGCGACCCCGCAAAACGAATCATAAGGGAGCTTTCTAATAAACATTGGCCTATTTCTATTATCAGAAGGTTTAATTAATGAGTTCAATTTTAAGAAAAATTGGAAGTAGAAGGCCTCGAAGTGCAGCGATTCCTGAAAATGAGGATTTGATTGAACAGCTGCCTCTAATCTCATTTTCTCCAAGACAAATTAGGAACAAAATCGGAATTACAAGGCGATCGGTTGGTAGATATTTAGAGCGGTGTGACCTAAAGTGTTACCAAAGATCGCTGAATCAGGCAATATCGGCTACTGTCAAGTAACGCTGTACATCACGCGCCTTGTGGTTGTATCAAAAATCTTATCGAGATTTAAAATTTTTCTATATAAAAAGTTTTTCACCCTCCAAATTCCAAGGATCATTAGGTGATCGAAATTGATATGGAAAGAGAATCGGAGTGGAATTTACACGGCACTAAGGAGAAAAAGTTACGTTCTCAAATTTATGGGTCGTGAAATTATTTTATTGTTACTTATTTGTTACCGTTTCGGGGTACATTGTAGATGTCGTCTTGTACTATTAATGATTTGCAGTCCGGCGTCTAGTTTGCAGGTGTAATATCTTACCGATATATTACAGAATGGGTATTTTAAATAGACTTGCTTTCTGTGAATTCCGCTCTTGGTTCATTTCAGCTCCACTGATAAAACAATTAGGTAGTCTAAATACATAGAGGGAAAATAAATACTATTTTTACGTCAGGCATTAGATTTTAGATCGTTTCAAATGTAATAGCTGGGTACGTAATAACGGTCCTATCTACTAGCCACCGCGTTTGCTTGAGCTGACTGCAGTGGATTTTACTACATGGAGATATGTAAAAGTCATATTTATTTAACAATCCCTAGAAAATTACAGAATTTAATAAGCTGAATATTATTAATTTGCAACCAAATTATCCACAGAATACTCCAAAACATTCCAAAAGAGTTACCTAAAATGTTATGTTCTAGAAATACAGGAAGTTATTTCCAACATTTAAGTTAATTTTATTAATTTTCTATGAATCTTTTTAGTATTGTTTTAAGTTTACAAGTAAGTTTATGATTGTTGGATAGGTTCGGGATATAATTAGTAGTGTAAATTTGTGTAAATAGTATTTATTTTTCTCTTTTTAAATAAATAATTGGTTTGTATCCCTCGTATTTTGTTATAATTATTACAAAGAAATCGTCCAAGTTCTTTATTATATACACAAAATCAGGACCATAATGGGGAATAATACCGGATGATGGATATTTAACGTCAAAATGTCAAAAAAAGGTATTAAGTAATACATTTGGGACAAGAGCTGTTTTGTAAATAAAATGATAAATCATTTTTGTGAATTTTTGGAATTTTCTCTAATATCTCTGAAAGTACAAAAAGAAATTCTGCAACATCACCAACTTGTCTCAAATGTTCTCCGAAGAAGGTGACTCTTCTTTAGTTTAAATGACCTCGTATATATCACCATTTCGGAGATCACTTAAATTTGATACCTCGCATTTTCAACTAATAATTGTTTCCTTTTTGAAGCCAAATATAATAAATAATTGAAAAACCACTAATATTTAGATATCTAAACCTTACTGACCAATATTATGAGTTTTTGCCACTATGACAACTCGATGCAACTACAACCTTTCTAGTGCGGTCACCTGGCTTTAAAAAAAACAGTAGTAGTAAAGAAGAAAAATTTTAGAGCTTAAATCATATATTAAGCTGGCTATTTGCAACAACAACAAAGATTTATGTCCTATTAGTCAATCATTGCCAGTATCTAGTGAATGTTTGCTTCATTTCAGCTCTGATTTTGCCAACTGGAAAAAGGTTATAAAATGTTTTCAGTTTTCTAAAGTTAAGAGTAGTTTAGAGAGTTACCCTTCTCTTAGAAACCCTAATGCTATTATTCTACAATATTGGTTGAGCAATATCAAAAAAAAATTCATAATCTATACCCCTAAAAACCTTTAATATCAGCTTTGATGAAGTTGGGAGAAACAATATGTTTAGTTTGTAATACTAACGGTACTAGTAGTACCGTTATCAATTTTAATAATTTTTTTAGATATCTTTCAAATATTATTCAGGCATAATTTCCTAAAGTTAAAAGTAGTTAATAGAGTTACCTTTCTCCTAGAAAACCCTAAGGCTCTTTTTAAATCGTTTTTTGATTCATTGTCAATCAGTCCTCTATCTTCTTCAATCCATCTTTCACCTACGCGTTGGCTATCCCCATTACCAAAGTATGCGCTTAGAGATTCAGCAGCATTAAAATTATTCTCTGGCAGTTCTCCATTTGGCGGAGACCAGTCATAGTCTAAAACTTCTTCACTTTTTGAAAGCGGAAAGTAATCTACTTCATCTTCTATGTGATTCTCAAGGTATTCTGATGAAAGTTCTTTAGGTGAAAGGCCATCACCAAAATCCATATACACAAATTTTAGTAAAGTTATTGTTAGAATACATATCTGTAAAAAAGAAAATTTATGAATCAAGTGTACCATTAATCAGAAATTAGATGGCTGATTGAACGGATATTCTTTGATTATGATGCACGCACATGTCAATTTTTATTTATTTTATTTCTAAACACTTTTTGAGGGGTCAGTTTTTGAAAATTGATGCCCTTAACTTAACTGAATAAGAGCAGTACTTTAAGTTCTATTAAGTGAAAACATTGTTTGTAAATTTAAATACAAGATTCTCTTTTTAACTGCGGCCGGGATATGTATATATATATATATATATATATATATATATATATATATATATATATATATATATATATATATATATATATATATATATATATATATGTATATATATATATATATATATATATATATATATATATGTATATATATATATATATATATATATATATATATGAATAGTTTGGTTATTCCTGGTTTCAATCCATACTCGCTGAGAACTTGAAAATGCCAAATGAGATTTTGGCGAAACGTCGTGAAAACGATTTTTTGAACGAACGGATTGAAACCCAGTATAACCAAACTATTCATTCTACCATCCATGAAAACCTACGATATAACATAAACATATATATATATATATATATATATATATATATATATATATATATATATATATATATCTGTCCTTTGCAGAGATATATCCACTACTATTGCATCTCACACGGAGGAATCCGTGAAAGCCGCATAAACACACATATATATATATATATATATATATATATATATATATATATATATATATATATATATATATATTAGGGTTTTTTAGTTTATTGATATGTAGGGGCCCCTACAGTACTCCGAGATGATTGTAATGAAAACTCTCGTTAAATTTTTTGCAAATTTTAAAATAAAATATTTTCGCCTTAACTGCGGCCTGAATGTATATACTCTGTCAGGATCTCGCGATATGTAGTGACCCCGCAGTAGCTCCAGATTGTTTAAATAAAAACTCTTGTTAAAATTTTGACTACGGTCTAGAAATATATATTTTAGGATTTTTAAATATTGAGCTGCTGGGATTCCAAGAAATATAGTATCCTCACAATAACATAAGTTATTGCAAATTTTCGTACAAGCTTTTGTTCTATTATTAAAGAAAATGTGACAACCCAATTTAGCAGATAAAATGTGTAAATAACTTTTTAAAATATAAATTAAGAAAAGAATAAAAACACGAATATTAGCTATATAAATTGTTTAATCAAACGGTACTAAAGTCGGCCTTTTACCAAGTGAAATAAAAACAAAATCTTCCCTTAACTTCCCCAAAAATAATTGAGAAAAAAAACAAAAAGAAACCTTCATTAACACCGCCTATAGACGACACGTAATTTTCTAACAGTTCCTAATACTGTACTGCCCCTAAGGAATCTCATACCGTAACTGAAGTTTATTATTTCTTAATAGGCCAAACTAGCATTCCCTTGGTGCCCAGGTATCTATATAAGTCGTACCCCATGAAAGGGTGAATTTTATTCCAGAAATTTTCGGTCCTTTTGTCCGTAGAGGGCGTTAGCCATTCTATGCCGGTTATTTAATTCCCGAATTGATCTAGATCGGAGCATCCTAATTTTATTTTTTTATACAAAAGGGTTAATATATTCTCTGTCTTTCTATAACTAAAAGAATAAGATAGCATCTGTAAAAAAACCTGAGTGTTCTTTTATTCATTTTGTTAGTATTTAAATCGTTCTTTCTTCCAATTAGGAAAAAGAGTCGTTATACTAATTCTTTGCACATGTTGTCGAACAATATATTACATTATAGTGAGTTTATTCGATTATTCTTTTGTTTCCTAATAATGGGAAAAACGTTCAATATTTAAAATTTTATTAAGCAGTTTAGGCCATATGGTGGGTGCTAAACCCATTATTGACTTAATCTTTAACGGTTTTTATAATTCTAAAGAGGATAAAATTACCCTTTCTGAAACCATAAATATTTAGAATTTATGATTTCAGAAAGATAGATGAACGAACCAGAAGTAATAAAATTGCTAAATTTGTTAATGGATTTAGATGGTAATATAGATACATATTATCTCGTTCCCATGGTTAAAATTTATCTACAGAGTGATTAGTTACTTATTTTAATGAAATATATTTCACGTTGATCAGCGTAAAATAACCAGTGTTTGTTCCATTATAATTTTATGGCAAAATTCAGTAGCCAAAAAGATTGTTCAATTGGATGGAGACCTCTGTTGTATCAGCGAGAATTAAATCGAGTATATTGTAGCACCAAACATATATTTGACTAGAACTTTGGTCAGATAGCCACTTCGAGAATCCTTTGTATTGTCCATGCATATTTGCGGCGCCATCGGTTGAATTTCCAGCGTATGTCAAAATTTCAGCTCATTACAAGTCAGTTGATGATCATGATTGATATTCGATCGCGCCCAGATTCTGTTACATATCGAGCAATCGAAATATCTTGCGTTGTATCGATTTAGATTCCTAGCTTTATGAATTTCCTTGGAAATGGTATCTTTAATTAATTGGCGAATTATCTCAAAGCATGTATTTGATAAAAAAAAAAGGGACCAGTCTAACCCGACCTCCAGATACTTGTTCCATAGATAAAAGAAGTTTTATTGCTAGCTGTTATTGTCTAGTTAAAGTGTTTTTGAGTCGTTTCGTAGAACTTTATCAACATTTTCAATATTTCTTGGAACTTTCCATGATCAACATCATCATCGATAAGAGAGTGAGCCGCTTCCTCTCTCCTTCCTCTGTAACAAAATCGACGTTTCCCAATGAGTTCTCTAAGTTTGATGACCCGTTCTAAAAATAAATATTTTGAAGCCCTGACAGCTCAATATTTAAAAACCCTAGAATATATAAATCCAGGCTGCGGTCAAGAACAAAAGCTTGTACGAAAATTTGCAATAACTTATGTTATTGTGAGGATACTATATTTCTTGGAATCCCAGCAGCTCAATATTTAAAAATCCTAAAATATATATTTCTAGACCGTAGTCAAAATTTTAACAAGAGTTTTTATTTAAACAATCTGGAGCTACTGCGGGGTTACTACATATCGCGAGATCCTGACAGAGTATATACATTCAGGCCGCAGTTAAGACGAAAATATTTTATTTTAAAATTTGCAAAAAATTTAACGAGAGTTTTCATTACAATCATCTCGGAGTACTGCAGGGGCCCCTACATATCAATAAACTAAAAAACCCTAATATATACATATATATATATATATATATATATATATATATATATATATATATATATATATATATATATATATATCATTGGGAAACGTCGATTTTGTTACAGAGGAAGGAGAGAGGAAGCGGCTCACTCTCTTATCGATGATGATGTTGATCATGGAAAGTTCCAAGAAATATTGAAAATGTTGATAAAGTTCTACGAAACGACTCAAGAACACTTTAACTAGACAATAACAGCTAGCAATAAAACTTCTTTTATCTATGGAACAAGTATCTGGAGGTCGGGTTAGACTGGTCCCTTTTTTTTTATCAAATACATGCTTTGAGATAATTCGCCAATTAATTAAAGATACCATTTCCAAGGAAATTCATAAAGCTAGGAATCTAAATCGATACAACGCAAGATATTTCGATTGCTCGATATGTAACAGAATCTGGGCGCGATCGAATATCAATCATGATCATCAACTGACTTGTAATGAGCTGAAATTTTGACATACGCTGGAAATTCAACCGATGGCGCCGCAAATATGCATGGACAATACAAAGGATTCTCGAAGTGGCTATCTGACCAAAGTTCTAGTCAAATATATGTTTGGTGCTACAATATACTCGATTTAATTCTCGCTGATACAACAGAGGTCTCCATCCAATTGAACAATCTTTTTGGCTACTGAATTTTGCCATAAAATTATAATGGAACAAACACTAGTTATTTTACGCTGATCAACGTGAAATATATTTCATTAAAATAAGTAACTAATCACTCTGTAGATAAATTTTAACCATGGGAACGAGATAATATGTATCTTATATTACCATCTAAATCCATTAACAAATTTAGCAATTTTATTACTTCTGGTTCGTTCATCTATCTTTCTGAAATCATAAATTCTAAATATTTATGGTTTCAGAAAGGGTAATTTTATCCTCTTTAGAATTATAAAAACCGTTAAAGATTAAGTCAATAATGGGTTTAGCACCCACCATATGGCCTAAACTGCTTAATAAAATTTTAAATATTGAACGTTTTTCCCATTATTAGGAAACAAAAGAATAATCGAATAAACTCACTATAATGTAATATATTGTTCGACAACATGTGCAAAGAATTAGTATAACGACTCTTTTTCCTAATTGGAAGAAAGAACGATTTAAATACTAACAAAATGAATAAAAGAACACTCAGGTTTTTTTACAGATGCTATCTTATTCTTTTAGTTATAGAAAGACAGAGAATATATTAACCCTTTTGTATAAAAAAATAAAATTAGGATGCTCCGATCTAGATCAATTCGGGAATTAAATAACCGGCATAGAATGGCTAACGCCCTCTACGGACAAAAGGACCGAAAATTTCTGGAATAAAATTCACCCTTTCATGGGGTACGACTTATATAGATACCTGGGCACCAAGGGAATGCTAGTTTGGCCTATTAAGAAATAATAAACTTCAGTTACGGTATGAGATTCCTTAGGGGCAGTACAGTATTAGGAACTGTTAGAAAATTACGTGTCGTCTATAGGCGGTGTTAATGAAGGTTTCTTTTTGTTTTTTTTCTCAATTATTTTTGGGGAAGTTAAGGGAAGATTTTGTTTTTATTTCACTTGGTAAAAGGCCGACTTTAGTACCGTTTGATTAAACAATTTATATAGCTAATATTCGTGTTTTTATTCTTTTCTTAATTTATATTTTAAAAAGTTATTTACACATTTTATCTGCTAAATTGGGTTGTCACATTTTCTTTAATAATAGAACAGGAGCAATTAGTGTAGTATTCTGGAATTGTTAAACATTATTAATTTTAAGTTTCTCATTGTATATAATTTTGTTTTCTATTTACTTTTGTTAATAAATTCAAGTGTTTTGAGAAAGTTATTTTGTTTAATTTATTAAAAACCTTCACGCGAATAAACTCGCGGGCGCGCCGTTGTGAGAGATTCAAATCAAAAGACGTCATCTGACCAGCAAGACAGCAGCTTTTCTGAGTTTTGAAATGTGTTTGTTAGTACTAGTAAGCCCTAAATAACCTGTAGTTGTTTGTTACTAAAACTGCAAGAACCAAGAGAAACAACCAGACTTCCAGTGTTCCTTTGTCACTGTGATATTTATTTATAGGCTTTTAGAATAGCTACAAACTAATATGCGACAGCAGGAAATTGTAGGCCTAACGGCCACACGCTACTAAAATATATCATTTTCAGGAGTCTACGATCAAATAAAAATTAATCCGAAGATCTTATTTGCGATGGAAATTTTATTGGAAAATCGATCACATCATAAACGTCATGTCATTATTGGGAAAACAAGATAGTAGGCAAAGGACAAATCCTTCACCAACATTTTTGGCAATTTTGGAGATACGTCAAAGGACGAGTACGTAGATCTCATTATGACTTTGCATGCAATCTCGACTTAAAAAAAAATTTAAGCGACGTGAGATTTAAGACTGAATTTAAAATTGAGTTTATTGATTGATTGATTTATATTAATTAAAGACACGTCAACCCATGAGGGTTTTTTGGTGTCTATAGAGGGAAGGCGTTAAGATAAAACTTCATTCCTCAGTATGCTGTTCAGAAATAAATATATAAATAAATAGAGAAAATATTAAAACACATATTAGTAAAAACAAGGAACATAAACAGAAGACAAACAGGGTTATATACTAAAGGACTAGCATGTTTATACATGTATGCACTAATTAAGGTTTATATATGAGGTAACAGAGAGGAGTCTCGAAGAAAGCAGAAAATTTTCATGGTGTTTTCATAAGAGAGTTTCTCCTTTAAGGGGCCCTTGATATCAAGTTCAATCAGTTGACGCGAGTATTTAGGGCAGAAGTCCAGAATATATTTAACTGATAGAGCTACCTCACATTGGTTACATAGGGGGGGATCAGAGCGATCAATAAGATGGCCGTGTGTTAGTCTAGTGTGACCAATTCTGAGTCTGGCCATAACGGACAGGGGTTTTCTAGGAAAGCTCTGAAGAGCAATATTAGTGTGTTTATTGAGTTTCAAAATAATTTTAACGTTTTCTTCTTGCTAATCTGCGAGATCATATTAAAAATGTTGAATTATTTGAAAACGAGTGGCATGGACAAACTACAAGTGAATCGGATAGTTTCAACGGCGGTGCAGTTCTTGGAAAAAAATCAGCCAGATTGCAATGAGGTAAGGATTACCCCTATTTTATTTTGTCTAATCTTTTTTTTAGTTTTTTGTCATCATTCTAGTTTGAAAATTATTTTCGATTTCGAAGGAAAAAAAAATTTTTAATCCTATTTTTATTCTTTCTTTATTCATATCATTTTTATTTATGTACAGATATTTGTTCCTTCGGAGACATTTGTGAATTGGGCAAACAGGTCATTAGAAGAAAAAGACTCGGAAATCATTATCGTATCTTAATTACTTTTGTCGAAAGTTCGCAGAAAGAAGTGCATACTGGGAGAAAAATTTCAAGGCTAACCTATAACAAATGCTGAAAAGAAATTCGAGGCTGAATTCTACAATGTCGTGTAGAATACTTGAATCGACGCTGTGAAAACTTGATTCTAAAATCTTGGTAAACTTGCAGAAGATTGCTTGTGTTTCATTCCCAAAAATTTTCCTCATATATTGGAGAAAGGAAAATGTTTCACAAATCTTAGGGGAATTTCGTCATGTCAGCACTGATGAGTTGCGATCAGAAATGACTTATTTCGCTGTTTCTTGATCGAAATTAAAAATAATCCTCACCGAAGAGTATTTGCAATTATCCGAAAATGATAAGATCGATTCAACTGAACTCTTCAAGCATACACTACTGGAGCCAGCATTCGCCATTGGTCGGTGCGCGCTTCGAAATTATGGGAACGTACGAAGCGAAAGAGACAGCATGACTCCGTATATATACTATGAGAGTAGCAGTTTATATTTTGGGAACTGACAAAATTTGCGTTGCTAGATGCCATCCGACATATCCTTTGTAAAATTTGGCATTTTACACGGTATACGTACTAACAACGTTTCGACATACGGACGCTATTTGTGTTGTGTAACTTCAAAATTTTATCTCGGTCAAAAATGGAATAAAGAGTGTATTGATAAACTTACTTCTTTATATGGCGATGAAGCACCTGCAAAAATTACTGTGTAACGCTGGTTTAGTAAATTCAATCGTGGCCGTCGTTCACTTACGGACGAGTTGCATGAAATTTGTCCAAAATCGGTTGTAGTGTAAAAAAACTGATAGCGCAAGATCGTCATGAAACTGAGACATCCCTGGACACTAGTAACACCAGCTTGTATAATATAATGCATGGACATTTTGTCGTAAAAAAGCTATATTCGCATTGGATTTCGCATAATTTGACAATCTCTAAAAAAGGCTCGGGTCGAATAGAGCAAGGAAATGCTTCAAAAAAACAATCGCTTCAACATGTATAAGAATGTGACAGGTGACGAGTTTTGATCTATGAGCCCGAAAGTAAACAGCAGTCGGTATACAATCATGTGTTTGCCGGAAATCTTCGGTGAAACAAGATACGACAGATTATTCTCCACCATAACAATGCGAGCTCTCAGTTATCGACCCTTTGTGCACTCAAAACTTTAAATTAATGGGTTACTGGCCGTATAGCTCTGATTCGACACCCATTGATTTATTTTTGTTCCCATACATTAAGAATAAACTGCATGATCAGTGATTTTCTATACCAAAAGGGGCGGTTGATAAGTTCCAAAACCATGTTTTGGCGATACCATCTTCACAGTGGCAAATACTTTACGAATAGGTTCAAACGCAAGCAAAAGTGTATCGTGGAAAATAATTTTAAAAACAATAAAATCATTTTCAAATGATAAATTTTTGTTCCATTTGCTTAATTTCTGCTGTTTTTAGTGTTTAGATCCATAGCAATAACTTGAAAAGAAATCTCAAAAAAACAGTGATCTGCCTTTTCCGTAATAGTAATGAAATATCACTATTATTCAAAGCTTTGTAAGATTAAAAAAATACTTAGTAAAGGTGTTATAAAAAATAAGGCACTAAGCCATATGTTTTAAGTTTAGGGATAATTTTCTCCTTTTATGTAAATGAATATTTAGATAATCAAAAACAAGATGAATTTTAAAGTAATAATAAATTTATAAGAAAATACAAAATGTTTTACTCGAAGTTTTATTAACTGATCATCGCGGCTTATCAAATTGTAGAAAATGAAATTTTTCAGATGTTAGTGTAGTGAATAAGACAGAATAATTTTAAAAGTTAATCTTCTTGACCTTGATGACTATAATAAAATATGTTGGTAAAACTATATATGCGTACAAGGTAGTCTATTCAATATGGCTGACTATTCATATACGATGTATGTATGGGTACTCTTTATTATAGTGAAATTTTTATGATACTGGCGATGATGCTGTTAGGCACTGATGTTCTATAGTATATGAATTTTTTAAGTATGTATGTATATGAAGACATCGCATTATATTTACTAATTATTTTTTGGTTTCTAGATTTGCAATAAAATTTATCTAATTTGAACCAAACAAAGTATAAAAAACAAAGTTTTAAAAAAGAAAAGAGAATTCGAAGTTTCTTGCTTTGCACTGCTTTAGATATCTATTATTTGGTAGCTGAATAAACAAACAGTAAAGGATTTTATCAGTTAAAAAAAATTCATGAGGAACAATTGTTTAAACAGATCCCTTAAGCTTACCATCATTTTTATTGTTATATATCTTTAAAGAAATAAAGTCACATGAAACCCAGTTCTTCCTTTTCTCAGAAAGTTGCACACGAACCAAAAAAAAATGAACACAAAAAATTTACTATAAAAAATTTACACCAGAATAAATTAAATTAATTTACGCCAATATAAACCAATCATCAGTAATCTTAATTAAATAGCTGGATTTAAACTAAACTGAATTAATCCTAAAAACATTAACTAACCCCAACTATCGTTCACTATTTTTATCAAATATTAACTAACTTTCGATTTATAAGAAAGTTTTTAATCATCCCTAATTTAACGTAACCATGATAAAATAGAAATATGATTTTGCCGTTATGACTTCATTAAGGAATTTCTGATTTCGTGCCTAGTATGCAAACATTGTCATTTTAAAGGAACATGAAGATCAGAAAATAATTAAGAAATAAAAAATAGCGATTAGAGAATTTTTGTTATCATACTTAAAGTAGCAAGTTTGCATAATATTGTGCATAAAATGTAGACTAATAATGATTAAAAACATTACTTAAGCACACAAGTACAATTTTAAGATATCTTCAACTACTTTAGAAACTATGAAACCTTGTCGTTGGTGAGGTGGCGTAAGTTACTGTCTTTCTACAGCGTGGAGAAGAGGATTCTCTCTCTAATATGTTTTGCGAGCTGGTTGTCGCTGGTCTTTGAAATGGATTTGCCATAATAGGGCAGCCAAGTAGATAAGAGAGACAATAAATTTCCCCCCAAGCCAAAATGAAACAGCATATTGCCGATGGCTGCGTAGTAAAGGGGATAATTTTTCGTTAGTATGCGAGCTCTGGATACCTGAGGTCCTCAGTTTAAATACCCTTGCTCCTGTACAAAACTTTGCAGGCTCCACCTTCCAATATCTAGTTACTCTTAGGATCAACTATCAATTGTGAAATAAAAAAAATGGTGCGTATCATCGGTACAGATAGAAAATCCATGCGTCCTTCATAGTAAAACAACCAACAACTATACTACAGAGCAACTAAGTAAAAAATTTTATATCCTCATAGTCGTAGTTTTGGTTATAGCCTTGAGTAAAAGAATTGTTTTAGTCTGTCAATAATATACTGTAAAAGGAGTCGTCTGGAATTACTTCATCAGCACCTACCAAAATTATATCTTAAAAATAACTGAAAGCTAATGCTATGAAGGAAATTTTAGAGTATTACTACGATACTTCTTGTTGAGTATGATCGGTAGAAGATGACCCATCAAATCAGAGTGTAAGGTTTCAGAAAATATACTATTTTTAACTATAGTTCAAATAATTGCGAGTTATACATCTTACTTTCCTAAACCAATAATATCAGTTAGTAATATTAACCACAAAGATAATAAGGAAATTCAATCTTTAAACTGAAATAGTTAAAAAACGATACTCTTAAATTAATATGCAAAAAATAAATCTTAATCAACGAAAAATATTAAAGATTTCAATTTGATATAGGTATAATTCAGAGTTTGTATTTAATAAATATATCAAATGTCATCTCAAAAGGTTGTAGTAACCAACTTTATTCGAGCTCTTACAAATTTGAATCTAACTTAAAACTTTTCTTTCTATTACAGTTAAAAATGCTATGCCCAAATTCTAAATAATTAAAATCAAACTAGAAATTATAAAAAAGTAAGCAAAAGTAGAATAACACTTGAAGATTCATTTGGCTTATAAAAAATGTAATATTTAAGGTTAAGGATTTATTAATTTTTAACCAACTTTAAAATAGAAGGAGGTACTTAATTCTACATCTATATTTTTTTTATGATTAAATGAAGTTCAATTATTTTTAGGAAGTTGTCGTCCCATATACATTTGACTTAAATCAATTCAGTAAAATCCACGACATGGTGGAAAAAAAATTAATATTGTCCAATTTTTTTCAAATTTTTATTTAATAGTCGATACAATATAGTAGAACAAAAATTGTTTATTTTCCGAATTCTTCCAAAAGTGGTATTAGATGACGTAGTTTACGAATCTAAAATTGATTTATCAAGAGTCGAGACGGAGGGTACAATTTTTGCTTTGTTCCATTTATTTCAAAATTCTTATTTATAGGGTTCTCAATACAAATATTTTTCGTTGCACAATTTAGTGTGGTTAGGTTAACAACAAATTTTTATTAAACTAAAATTTCAAAAATAAAATTACAAAACAAAATGAAACTCCCTTTATGAAAAGCGAAAAATAATTCACCTAATTTTTATCTCTACTCAAAATTTTTGAAGTTGGCGCTAAACTAATACAAAAAAAAACATGACTACTCATTATAGAAAAATAGGTTTAGTCAAGAATAAATTTATTCCAACGTCTTTTATGGTCTGTGGAGGACGGATTTTTTGATATTTAACAGACACAAATATGTTGATTTAATTTTCCTTTCAGTTTTTTTTGCTTGTCGTGACTCTTTTGGGTTTTTTAAGTGCTACAACTTATTATAAATGCTGACCTTATAGTGAATATTACCAAGGAGGTTTCTTTATTCTCGAATTGACGTATCCCAATTCTGACGATATGCTAATAGGCCGGCGAAGATAGCTTCATATGAGGTGATTTTGAAATTTATTGTTAGTAGACTTCTGACTACGTAGAAACTTTCAGAATGATAATAGTAATTAGGTAGTATCTTCTGTCTCATTTTCTTTTTTGGGGAAAATTTTTTATTTAACAATTAAGATGTGAAAAACAGCTTTTCGAGTTCTAGGAAAAGCAATTGCTTTTCAGTAAAAAGTTTCAAATAGAAATTGTGCGCATTGAAAATACCTACAAAGCCCATCTGAATCGGACATTTTTCAAGATAGTTTCAAACATCGAGAAATTAAACCACTAATTGCTTTCTTCATACTTTTACCGGGTGTGACACAACCTCTTGCTTTTTAATCAAGGTAAGAATAAATTAATTCAATCATCAACAATGACAGTTTGCGTTCACATGCCTAAATATTTTATGATGCTGACGATGATTCGTCAATAATAGCTGTAAATGGTAAAAAAATGATTGCTCATTTGTATAACCCTCAGAAACCCATAGATTTACATGAAATGCGGTATTGTCTTTTTAAAACGGCGGCATTCAGACGTACATCGAAATTGGAGTGTCTGCCGTCAACCACAGGTGCTGCTGAACAGCACATTCGTATCGCGTATACTTGCAGGTGCACCAGTAGTTAAGCAATGAAAATGATGCTACTCAATGGGGATGGAGAGTATGTAAAAATATATTGCAACCTGTTTATACAGCCGACGATTAATTCCGCCCGAATTATTGAAGCAAATAAGTTGCAAATGCAAAAAAGGATATAAAATGAAGGTCTGCACTTCTCGATGAAAGTAACAATGAAGAAAATAATGATATTCATGATGATAATAATTATGTCAATGATGAGAATAATGATAATGATGAGAGTAATAATGACGAGGACGATGAGAGTGATAATAATGATGATAATTGTAATGATAATAACGAAATCCATAAGTCTTTCGAAAATGAGTGTCCTTCGATGTCCAAAAAACGGAGAACCGTATAAATATTTTATATATATTTAACCAAAAAATATGCACGTTAACAAAAAATTTTGTATATGAAAAATGTCCACCCAATAAAATAGACAAAAAAAATCACCATGTGTTTTTCTTGTACAATCAATAATTTGGCGGCAAATGACCGTCGCAATTTGTTTCATGCTATAACTCGATAAATATTAATGGTACATTAAAAATCAGAGTTTTTATATTCCTAATCAGTGGTATACTGTCACAATTTTTTCGTAATTTGGAAAGCACGTAAGTACGGTAAAATTATAATTATGCGTAAAATGTATAAAAGTGCAAGAATTTTTTTATTACTATAATTGAAATTGAAAACTGCTGCATACAATAGTTTAATCATATCCCTATGAGCTCCTACTTAAATAATTCCTGAATGTTAATAAACAACGCTGCACTGCTTTTTTGAAAAAAAAAATCTCTCAGCTTCTACTGGTCGTACAGAATTTCTTTTTTTTTTCAAAATGTGCACCAAAATCTCAGCAATCACGTCCATTTTTCGGCATTTCGATATCAATAATTGTCGACGAGTTATTCTATTTGTTTATAACGAAAAAACGAACCCCAATTTTGTTTATCTGTTTCAACCATTTAAAATCAACAATTCATTTGATTCTTTACTGTTATTGTTAGTTATACTAACCCGACCTTTCATTTGCGCACCCACAAACCGCTGTACTCTAGATTGTTGACAATAAACAATAAAAAAAACATAAAAAGTTATAAACAAATTCACTGTGCAAAAAAACTATTAATATTTTTATTTAAAATTTTGTACGCTTATTATATGCAATAAGAAGCTCCTTTTGGTACAGTATAAAATTGGTGCAATATATTTTTCTATTGTTTATTAATAATTGAAAAATAGCCATTTTAGCCCGTTTTTTTGTAATAACTAACGAACAAGTTATCCGATTCGGATGAGCCTTAGCTCATTTTGTAGCTATTTTTAATGCGCATAACTTTTTTTGAAACTTTTTTTTATTGAAAAACGATAGTTTTTTCTGGAACTCGAAAAAACTGTTTTTTCACAACTTAATTGTTAAATAAAAAATTTTCCCTGAAAAAGAAAATGAGACATAAGATACCATATAGTTACTATTATCATTCTAAAGGTATATACGTAGTGAGAAGTCTCCTAACAATAATTTATTTCCAGATGCTATTCCGCTGGTCTATAATTTCACGGAACAATTCGTTGTTTCTTATTCCAAATATCAGTGCAGCTTTCTTTTCCATACTGTGCCGCATTTATTAATTTTTAACCAACTTCAAAATAGAAAGAGATTCTTAATTCTACGTCTATATTTTTTTATGATTAAATGAAATTTAATTATTTTTAGAAAGTTGTCGTCCCATATAAATTTGACTTAAATCGATTCAGTAAAATCCATGACATGGATACAATTTTTGCTTTGTTCCATTTCATAGGGTTCTCTAAATAAGAATTTTGAAATAAATGGAACAACGCAAAAATTGTACCCTCCATCTCGACTTTTGATAAATCAATTTTAGATTCGTAAACTACGTCATCTAACACCGCTTTTGGAAAAATTCAGAAAATAAACAATTTTTGTTCCGCGATATTGGATCGACTATTAAATAAAAATTTGAAAAAAATTTTACCATATAAATTTTCTGTCCACCATGTTGTGAATTTTACTGAATCGATTTAAATTAAATTTATATGGGACGACAACTTCCTAAAAATAATTAAATTTCATTTAATCATAAAAAATATAGACATAGAATTAAGAACTTTCTTCTATTTGGAAGTTGGTTAAAAATTAATAAATACGGCACAGCATGGAAAAGAAATGAAGCAAAATTTCCTTAACCTTAAATATTGCATTTTTATAAGCCAAACGAATCTCCAAGTGTTTGATTTTGATTACTTTTTTAATTTCTAGTTTGATTTTAATTACTTAGAATTTGAGCTTAGCATTTTTAAATTTAATAGAAAGAAAAGTTTTAAGTTAGATTCAAATTTGTAAGAGCTTTAACTTTATTGGTTACTACAACCTTTTGGAGAAAAGTAATAACCTTGAGATGACAATTGGTATATTTACTAAAATACAAACTGTAAATTATACCTAAATGAAACTGAAATCTTTAATTTTTCGTCGATTAATATTTATTTTTTTGCATTATTGAAACGGATGAATATGTCTTTTTAACTATAAATATTAATTTAAGATTATTGTTTTTTAAGAATTTCAGTTTAAAGATTGAATTTTCTTATCATCTTTACAGTTAGTATTACTAATTGATATTACTGTTTTAGGAAAGTAAGATGTATAACTGGCAATTATTTGAACTATAGTTAAAAATAGTATATTTTCGAAACTTTACGCTCCGATTTGATGAATCGTCTTCTACCGATCATACCCAGCAAAAAGTATCGTAGTAATACTCTAAAATTTCCTTCACAGCATTAACTTTCAGTTATTTTTAAGATATAACTTTGGTAAGTGCTGATAAAATAATTCCAGACGACTCCTTTTACAATATATTATTGAGGGACTAAAACAATCCTTTTATTCAAGGCTATAACCAAAACTACGACGAGGTTATTTCTACAAAAACGTATTCATAAATTCGCTAGAATTTCTGCGATGTTGACTGGCGCTATAATGAACAAAAATTACTACTACATAATAGGCCTGTGTTCTTTACTAGGTAATATTAACATATTTATGTGTCTATTTTAATTTATTTAATGTTTTCAGTAATTATTTATGCTACACAAATAACCATTTAAGGCGACAAATTTGATACATTAAATCACCACTATCCAAAAAAAAAATCTTTATTTTTTTGTTTGTTGACTGAAATGTTTCTAGCGCGATTTTATTACAATTCGAGTTCTATTGTTTTAAAATTTACTAATTGAAATTGAGATTCAAAAATAATTTAAGCAAAGTAACGTAAAACCAAAAAGAAAAAAAAACATAATTTTGTACGGTTTGCCTTAGACTTAAAAACAGTAATCGCATAACAATCAATTTTATACAATAACAGTCAGATTCATTAAAAAGGTTTGACTGGAAGACTCAATCTATTGTTATAGAAGCAAGTTTTGTTTTGCTTATGATATTATGATTTGGATTATGGATGTCGACAAATACATTTTTATATATTATATTTAAAGACAAAAACCCAGCAATAAAGCCTTGGAATCGGTGATAGGAATATATGTCATATTTTCTACATTATAATTAACTTAAAAATATTATATGTAAATTTGTAATAGCCTGTTTTTCTTCAATCTATTTTTCGCTTGAAATTCTATTAGGCCCCTTAATAACAAATATTTTTTAATTTCTGTATATTATGTTGTCAAATTAATATTTTCGTAGTATTATGCTTTACCTACTAAGTCTGTTACACTGTACATTACATTCGTCTACCTACGTATAAATGTATACTTACTAATTAACTTTAATAGATAAATTAGACCTCCCAATCCCCTAAGGCCTACAGTTTAGTCTCTTAAGTTTAAAATGATTTCACTCAATTTAAATGTAGTGTCGTACTTATCACAACAACGTATTTGATAAAGTACAATTTATAAAGTATTTGCTATTTTCTAAGTTTATAATATATGTTAATATTGTGATTACATGCATGAAAGATTATTTTAAAAATTTAAATCAGTTGAGAGTGTTTTATTAAAAAAATTAGTAATTCATTTTTTGGAACTAATTTATGTTTGGGTTAGATGGATTCCGCGTTTAAAGTAGTGCTATAGAGAAAAATTAAAACCAAACTAACAGTTTATTCATCAAATACAATGATAATGTTGACTTCTGACGAAAAAAATAACCAAACCGGTAGAAAGGCCGAAATGACAAGGTAAGAGTGATTTTTTTGTTCCTCAAAATAACAATTTTTTTAAAAATATAAGTTCATAATTTATTAAATAGGTTTTATACGAGTAATTAAACATATCCCGATGTTTGTTTTGGAATTTTAAAAAATGAAGCATATTCCTTTTTTATTTTCTTCTCGAAAATCGGTTAAAACCTCTCGAAAATAAAAGTCGTACATCTATCCCGTTATTAAGACCAAGAAATTTATTTATAATATTTCAAACATAGAAAGGAAGAATGTTGCCGTCTTTATAATGTTATAGACTCTATAACTGTTCTCAATGTTTGGAATTTGTAAAAGTTTAGATTTAATTTCTCAGCTTGTACCTTATTTGCTTAATTTTAGGATCAGAAAAAAAGTTTAAATTTACCAGTATTCTATTTTCTGCTTTGTGCTCACCCCAGGCCCCGCTGTTTAGGGTGCCCTATGACCTAAAAGCAGTGGCGTAAATAACGACCCCGCAAGCCCCGCGGTCAATCCAGGGCACCCTCAAGTCCTTTGATGAAAATGAATAAATTCGAAGGATCAAAACGGGTGCAAAATAACAGGACGCATTCAAAAATCTGCAGGGGACGCACATACTCTTAGTTACGCCACTGCTTGCAAGCCTACTTATGCCCCATTACATGACAGCTTTCAAACGAATACGTAATAAGTAAAAAATTTCGAGCAGTGTACGTTTCAATTACGTTCATATTATTTAACTTTTATTTGTTCCTCCCTTCAAAACCTAGGAAAATTACTGCGGAACAATTTTTCTAACATTTATGATATTAATTTATGTTATTAATTACTTATTGCAAAAGATCTGTTAAATAAATTGTTAGATTTGATAGATAATAATTAATTTGATTAGATTTACGAAACAAAGTTTTTAACCCAAAACATATGTATATGAGCCCTGACCTTAAGGAACCCCAGTATAGTTAATCCGGCACTGGCTTAGCACATACAATTTATCTGGAGTATTCCATAATTACCCCCAAAACCTACATATTTTAGTATTACTTTACGGACACCAAAACCACTATAATATAAAAATTAAGAACTTTAGAAATTAGGAAGACACAACAACTGGGATAAATAAAAATAAAATCAAAACACGAATAAAATATATACTATTTTAATTATTTTTTACAATTCAAATTTCTTTCGAATTCGGTCATTTTGGAAATATTAAAAAAAAACCTTAACGCCCCGCATCTCAAAAATGAAACAAGAGTGAATCCATATTGATATAATAAAACTACTGAATAAACTTAGAAATGACCTATGACATTAGTGACTGGCTTCAGTGGTTCTGGTTTACATAACTTTATTCAGTTGGCGTCATGTTGGTAAAAAATCAGGACCAGACTTAAAATTTCCTTTTCAATTTTATTTCAAATTATTCCAGTAAAAGACAGTAAATACATGCCGTAAAAAATTAAAGTTTATGAAAAGTTGACTTTTTTTATATTTATTTGAGTTTAAAGCACTGTAATAATATGATACTTTAAGTCTTTGGGTTAATATGGTCCATAACAATAATTTACTGATCTAGAGAAATTTCGAGTTCTCTATATCACATCATCAATATCATTTTTACATTTGTTTATCAAATTGACGAGTTATCTCCGCACTTTGAGTAAAAAAACTGATTGCCTTACTTTTGAATGAGGAATCTTTCCAGGAGCGAAGGCACGGTTTTCTTGAAACACTCTTTATGAATACCTCAAATCGGCGTTGGTATTAGAGCTCTTGAAGTTACTTCGAGCTATTGACAAAATGTCATTTTGAAGTTTTTTTTTATATTTTTTACACAGACGTAAGAAAAATTAATATTACTTTAATATAGACTGCGGATCCTATAGAAGAAAGTTGGCTCACGCTTAAAAAAAGAGAGAGCATGTTCGAGGAGCAGGAAACGTCATTAGATATCTCTGCCACGTAACCGAAATTAAAAAGAGAGCTCCTGCTCCTCGAAAACGGTCTATCTTTTTTAACCGTGAACCAACTTTCTTCTATATGATCCGCAGTCTATATTAAGTAAAATTAAATTTTCGTACGTCTATGATTTTTCATAAAGATTATCAATTAATATCGGTCTTTTAGACTTTCTTGTTTTCGCTAGTTTTAATCACTAATTTGACTATATTATTTTAGGAATTCTTTCTTATTAGTATCTGTGATGTATCCGAACCATATTTTATCTCTGTGCTCAAGAGCCAACTTACACATGTATTTTTTACATTGTGAATTTATTATTTTTATGAAAAACCAAATAAAAAATAATGGAAAAAATAATGACATATGAAATTAATTTGTCATCAAGCCTCATAGAAGTACGGGAACAAATCCCTTGATGCCCCACGCATCCAAATCAAGAAGCTCATACAGTCTGCACCTCTAATACAGTAACAGCATTTCTATTTTAATTCCCAGCGGTTTTCTTTTTATTTCATAAATTAGTAGACGTAATTTACTCGTAACAATTTGCATTGCATATATTTATTAAGAGCTATTATACCAAGTTTTTCAGATTTTTACTATCTAATGTTCGAAAATTAGAGGGGAGGCAATTTAAAAGTTCCTTTGGAGGCTCATTTGGGAATGAAGCGACTGCATAAAAATGTAATAAAAGCATTTATTTGTATTTGGATATGAGGACACCCGTTTCGATGGGGTAAAAGAAAAAACGTCATCCCTACTTTTCACACAGGGGAGATACCCTAAATTCCTAAGGAACATTTAAAATAATATATAATTAGTATGCGGAAAAATAGACAAAAATAATAATATTTAATGGTAACAAATATAAATAAAAAAATTATGAAAACGTTGATATTCTTTCAAAATTCTTAAACGTTAAAGATACTTCTCAAAGTTATGATTCTTAATTAAGATTTCCTAATTATTTATAATTGTTTCATAAAATTGTCCAGCTGAAATAGTTAATTACACTTTAATACCATAATTTTGAGCGCCATTATTTTAAAATGATTTTTGTTGCTTATATTTTGTAAATAAGGAATCTCTCCTGACGGCATCGTGTTCAAATAAGTAGGGCAAATATTCAAATTCACTTTAAATTTCAAAAAACAAGATTTTTGTGCTAAATATACTGAAAAATTTCAAATTATATAAATTAAATATGAAGCAGGGAAGATGTTATTTTTAATAAAAAATAACAACCAGTTTTATAGGAAATGGCAGCAGATCTTTCTACATGGGAATTATTTAAAATCCTAAGATACGCTAGAAAGGATAAGGTGACAAAAAATAGGTTTCTCGTTACAAATTTTTATAAAACCGTTTTTGATGATTTATAATTTTTTCTAAGATGGTTTACTTTTTCAACATATGAGATATAATTTTGACATGTAAATTTGAACTCATTCATCTATCTGGCACTGATTTAAATATTCTGTGGTTAGAAAAAATTATCACATGCAGTATTCTGGAAAATGTCTTAATCAAGGTCGATTCACTGTAAGTGAAATTTTAGGATGAGTGAGAATGATACACTGATTTCTTTTTAAATATATATTTGAATCTAATTTTGTTTCTGCATTAATAATACTATCAAAACTATCATAATAATTGCAACTGCCTAACAACCAGTAATTACCACATTTTTTTTTCTAATTTTTTGGTAATAAATTTACCCGTTAAATTATATGCAATTGAAAAATTTTTAAAAGAAAGTCCAGTCGATATTTTATCAGATATCTAATCATAGATTAATTTTTTAAAAAGTATATTTGAAAATCATCTGTTTGTTGACATCATTTATTTCTTTTAATAAAGACTTTACCGACACTTGTATTTTTTACATTATCCTACCAATACCTTACAATTTCTAAAAAGTTTAAGGTTTCATGGAAACCATACTCTTTCAAAGATGAAATGGTGGAATATTCACATATATTATTTGCCAAATAAACTTTTGAATTTCTAGATAGTTGAGATAGACTTTTCT
Source organism: Diaprepes abbreviatus (assembly GCA_034092305.1). NCBI lineage: Eukaryota > Metazoa > Arthropoda > Insecta > Coleoptera > Curculionidae > Diaprepes > Diaprepes abbreviatus. The sequence goes on from JASJET010000055.1 coordinate 61,127,716, forward strand.
ATGATTTAATTTATGATTGTTTTCATTACCATTTTTTTTTCGTATAACATTCTGGATGACAGATGTCATTTCCAAACCATTAATATTATGAACAAGCAGCAATTTTACGATTTCGCAAAATTTTTCAGAAGCTGAACAAATTATGAAAGCCAAAAGTTCTGGCTAAGGAATTGTTGTTGAAACCCAGACCAGTTATGTTCTTTCCTCTATAATCCAACCTTTTACTGATGTACACATCAATTAAAAAGAACAATATTTTCATAAGGTTTTAAAGAGTTGAAGACATAACTTAGATAGCTGTTTCCAGTTTTGTCAACTTTGGTGTTATTTGGATAAGTATTTGGGGCAAACATCAAGATTTGAAAATAGATATTGTAGATATCCTATAGTTAATAAATATAAATAATCTCGTATCAGATAGGCACATGGAGAAACTGTGTACAATATAAAAGCCAATATTATGGTGTTCAATGAATACCGTTCCTTTTAATGGTGTCCAAGTGCCACCTTCTCGGGGGACGCCTCAATAAAGATGGGCTGGGTGTACCATCATCCGACCAGGATCATCTGCATAGCGAAAATACTAGTAACCTAGTACTTGTAGAATAACACACCAATTTAGCAGAATATTTCAAAACTTAGAGTTAAAAAGAACGGCAATAATATGAAAAGGTGTAGAAAAATTTACATCAATGAGTGAGTTGTACAGAAGTTGCCCAATTACGAGGACATGGAAATAAAATATGAACGAGAACACCTATCGTCCTGCATTCGCAATTACAAGATGGTTTAACCTTAATTCTTCCCAGGTGAGCTTGAGCCCAACAATGATTTCTTTTAAGTCTGCACATAGTGGTAATTTTCTTTCTATTCAACATGAATTTATGAAACCAAAGTGCAGCTAAGTGCACCTCAAAATTTAAGCAATAATTAACCCCTTTTGAATTCCCATAATCTTTCATTTGTTGCACCAAGCCTTCAGCTTTGGAAGAAACTCTCGAAAGCCCATTTTTATCATATCTCCAGGAGGTTTCAGTTTAGCCGAGTTAGCAATTTGGTCAGCAATATCATTATTTTTTTATGCCAGTTTGGCTAGGTATCCAGCATAAATTAATATCCTTATTTTGCATTTAAATAAACTTTGGCTTTGGAAGATGTAAATTAATTTAGAATCCATCCCTATATTGTTTATACCATTTAGAGCCTCCTTGAGTTTGAAAGGATAACCGCTTTTTCAATATGGCCAAATTCTATTAAATCCAAGGCATATCCGATAGCAAAGATCTCCACTGAGTAGATAGAGGGATTTCCTGGAAATCTTTGTGCAGACCTTAAATTAGAGTTCGGGCAAAAAAACACCGAACTCGGTCTTCTTTGTCTTTAGAGGCATCTGTAGAGAACCAGTGGTATTCTTGTGATCACTTTTCTTTCCTCTTTTCCAAGAAGTTTTTAGAATTTTCGTTTATTTATTTTTTTAAATTTAACCCAAAAATAGGGATCGGGTTTAAAAAAACTTGCAAGCTGTTGAGGAAATAAGGCAAATTAGGAGCAATATACAAATTTTGTAACGGTGATTCAATTATCTCAAAGACCTCCGCCAAAGCAGGTAGATTCTTGCATCTAAAAAAGTTGAAATTTTTATTGCCTAGCAAATGCTGAAACCTGATTATTTTCGATACTGGCTGCTTTAAACCACAGTTTGAAGCTAAAAAGACTCTCTTATGTTGTAAATCTAACATGAGAAATAGAAAAAAAACTGAGAAGGGTAGATGGGTATCTTCACCACCAAGTTCAACATATACTGCATGTCACAGTCAAGTCATTTGAAGTCTTTTGTATCATGGAACGAATGTGAGCTAACAACGTTCTTCCATGATATCCTGTATCCACTAATATACAGATTAGGTACAAAACTTTCATCGAGGTTTTTCCTGGCAAACTGCATAGCGGATCGTTTATTAGGGTTTATATAGAGACCAACGTTAGCCTATTTATCAATGTTATGCAGCACTCTGTTTAAACTCTGAGATCGTTTGAATATTATAGCAGCACTTATGTATCGCGAAATCATCCGCATACTGCAATGAAATGATATCATTTGGAATAATGTACTGTACATATATATATATATATATATATATATATATATATATATATATATATATATATATGGAGAACCTTGTGGAATCCTTTTGCTGGTGTGGCTTGATCTGGCTAATTTATTAGTAGCTGAATCTCCGACTTGGATTCTTCTATTAGTGAGTCTTCAATTAATAAAGTTATATCTCTGCTTATTCTACATTTAGCCAGCATAGCAACTAGGAGGTTTATATTTACATTGTTATAAGCACTCGATGTATCTAATACATCTATTACAGTTACTGAAGGAAAGTATTGCCAGGTTATCAACCCCCCCCCCCCGCATTTCCTAAATCCAGTCTGAGATGAATTGATTATTTGTCTATTTTGCACCTCCCATTCTAATCTATTTTTATCATCCTCTCCAAAGTTTTACCGATGGACGACAATAAGCTAATTGATCTTTAAAATGATAAAGTTGTAGGATGTTTATTTCTCTTCTCAAAACTTTATTAAATAGATTAATTAGAGATACTTCTCCTTCTACTGATAAATGATAGATTATGTTAAAAGGAATTTTGTCTATTCCAGAGAATGATTTTGTTCTGTTCTTAGTAGCTAAAATAAATTAATTAATATTAATCTCCTCTGAATGCTCAGGAGAAAACTACGCTTTCTCGATCTAAAGGAATACATATTAAGCTGTCTTAAAGAAATCAAAATCTCTTGAGGGACAGAAAAATGTAAAGGAAAATAGTGATTTTGATAGCTCCTCTGGAAAATCGTAGAATATATTTCTCCAGATTTCTTTTGCAGTAATGGTAGGAGAAGATTTTTACAAAACCGTCTAAATGGTCTGCTCCATTTGTTTCTTAATGTTCTGTTTAGCCTTAACTCTAAGTACTTCCAAATAATTATCATTTATGAAATTTCCCTTTTATGATTTGAAAGTCCGGCTTTTCCTATTAATAGCATCGGAACATTCATTAACCCACCTAGGAAGCCCACATTTAGATGGAGATATTGTAAAGTGGAATAGCTCCTGCGATAGATAGAAAGATGATATCTATAAAGACTATAATTTGTAGGTGGATTACTTTTTAATTTTACTGAACCTAGTACGGAAAATTTGCCCCAATCGTCTTTATTGTAAGTGTAATTACCAGTAGAGTTCCTTCTACTGCTTGTGGTAGAGTTAAGAGACGTTGGTATTTATAGAACATAAAATAGAAAAATGGTTATTATTTGTTCTATCCTGAAGAACATTAAATTGGCAAGGAAACTTAAAATATTTTTGCTAGTTGATATTTTACGCTGCCTTTTTAGCGCAGAGTGATATGAATGAGAACATAACAGATGTAGCAACACGACAGATGTAGCGAAATAATTGGGAGTAACCAAAAGTTAACCAAAGCAACGATAACAGTAAAACGACTGAGTCACAAACAGATATAGATCAATAAAAACTCACCCAGGTCAGTAACAAGTGATAAAAGATTTCTCCATATCAGTAAAATTCCAAAATTTCCCGAACTGAAGTAAAAAAACCCACACCATTCACCTGGGCAATCGAAAAAAAAAATTAAAATTGATTATCTTCGAAATGTTCTTCTGTAACCCCTAAAGCCAGTTTTCTAAATGTCTCATTTAAACAACATAAACTCATCTGGTAAAAGATTTATCCTCCCTAACAATATCACTTTCCTGTAAATGTACAGCAAATGGAAGAATATTGAGTGGAACACAGATATCTCGAGGATTGTTTTTCAACCATTTAGCTTCTATACTTATCATCTTTTGGGAAACCAGATGTCGATACAACTTGCCTCCCCCTTTTAGGATACTATTTTTATTCGATTTACACCGAGACACACAGCAATTTCTTGGCATTTTAGTACCTAAAACTAAAACTTATCTCGTTACAGAACAAATATATTCCTAAATTTATACAATTTTTTTCTAGAATAAACTCCAATACAAACCACTAACAGTTGAATTAAAATATGTTATACTAAATATAAAACACTAGTTTTTTAAAGAAAACCTATTATATTACCACTAAAAAACCCTCATTACTTAAGCAAAAATATTTCCGGTTACCGTTAAAAAGTATATTCATTTCGGTTCCACCGTTGTCAATTGAACCTAAGTGCTGTGGTGCTAAACCTCTTAATTCAGGTCTTGATAGATAGAAATGGGTTTGGTTGTGCCAGCTGACTTGAAAAATAAACCTCTAAATTCACTGTTATATTTTATAACTTAGTCTCCACCTAGGTGCCAAGGACAGTTTTAGTATGTTATCAATTTATTATGTACAAGTCACCAAATAAAACATTTTTCTAGGATAAAATATGATAAAATTATATAAAAAAAATCCTTTGAGTCGGTTATTTAACAAAATTAAATAAACTTTTCATTATTATCGGTCTGATCTTTAACAAATACGATTTGGCTAGTTCTGTTATGAATAACTTCAAAACACAGTTATGTTATGTTGCAAACGTTAATTTATATAAACCCTTTACTGTCAAATTAGTACGGCTCTTCATCCTCACTGTTATATCAGGATTTTAGTGTAACTATGCACTTTGAAGTCGGTTACTATCTAATAACTGCGGTAATAAAATTGAGCAACCAAAAAGAACCGATTCACTTTGGTAAATCCGATGGCTAAAACCTAGGGGCGGATCCAAGGGGTGGAGCTCGATCGTTCCCCTCTCCAAGAGATTCGAATTTAGAAAAATTGAGTCGCCTGATTGCCGCATTAGGAACGTGGAAGTCGTTGACCCCCCCCCCCCCCAAGTTTAAAAGTCGCTTTCGCGTGTCTTGCTGTACTATTTTGTATACAAATGGGGTAAAGATAATTTCGATTTTTGCTCTTGTGATATCGCCCCCCCCCCCCGCCTATAAAAAAAAGAGGGGCTGGATCTGCCACTGATTTAGTTTTTATTTCGGCGCAAAATAAGTTATAATGAAGAAAAACTAAATGAACAAAAGCAGTTATAATTGTTTTAAGAAATTAAACAATTGTTTAAATAAGAAAAATGAATCAAAATTGCTTTTGTGACCAAGTATGAAAACTCTAAAACTTGAAAATCCATGCTTATTTGCAAAACATGGAAATAAATCTTGGATTACTTGGGGAATAGCTATTAAAAATAGTAATAATTCTACTAATTTTGATTTTTATATACATATTAGTCGAGAGTTAGACATATCGCTTACCCCCCGTTATGCTACTATACCCAACTGGACTTTCCAGTAGCTATGGCGCCTATGTGAAAGTTTTAATTTACTTCGTCAGAGGTATAAACTAGTACAGCTTCAACTAGATCCTTCAGAAATATTAAACCATTTCAATAATTACTGCGTATGTATCATCCGTTCTAGAAACTTCAGTACACGCGTCACGTTCCTTTATCACCCTTCCGTGTGTTGTCCAATAATTAAAAAAGAGAAATGTCACTTTAAATTTTTATAAACTCTTGCCTGTGACTGTGCAAGGCTTAAATTTAATTTTCTGACCATTTATTTATTTCTTCCTGTTTTATCACGGTATGCTACTATTTTTAATTTTAGCTATTCTTTCTGAGAATAAAGAAATTCTATGAAAAATAATTATCTCCTATTTATTTATTTGTAATTAAAAGTCTATAAGTTAATTTTCGTTTAGCCAACAACAAAACTGGATCCTCTTATTACCCCCTTACGAGTGAAAATTTTAAAAAATCTTTTTTAGTGCATGAGTAAGCAAAAGTAAAGGATTTGTAAATCTCTAACGACTCTCAACGATGAATCAGTTAGAACAATTTGAGTTCCATTTGCACCACCCCCTCTTTATAAAACCGTGTAAAATGAAACACTTGAATACAAACAAAAAAATTAGAATACAAATAAATTTTTCTGCATCAACCGATAAAATAAACTGTTTATTGCTTTTAAAATAGAACTCTTGACTTTGGCAACAGCATAAATATCTCGGTCTGTGGCTCCCTAGGGGATTTTATATCTTTTAGCTATTATCTTCCCTGACGTAACTAAAGAATATTATAACATTAAAGGCAAACAGACACGTTTGCAAAGAATTACCTTTTTCTAACCCTATATGCTACTTACTGATTTTTTTCTAAAACCTGAACTAATTAATCCTCTTATACACTAACATGGTTTAAGTTGATAGTAAAATGTTTTACAATATCTCTACATTTTTATTCTTAGCTCTGCTGGTTTTATTCGTTGACAATTAATAGAGGTTATAACAATATCATCAGCAAAAAAATAATGATTAACTAGGTCTATCTTCCATAGCAACTAGATCGAGTTTAAAAGTTAAACTTTTTAAGCGATTTTGTCCATAAGTGGTATTGGGTCCTTTATGAGGATGTATATTGTTAATTTAAAAGTCAATATATCCGACCCAATATAGTGGGCTAAACATGTTACATATTCAGAATTCTTCCAAAATTGATGTTCTCGGGGGTATAGTTTACAAATCTAAAATTAATTTTTTAAAAGTTGATAGTGCGAATTAAATTTTTGTATTTTTAATTTCTTTCAAAATTAGCATTTAGGGGATTTTCGGGTCAAGAATTTTTTTTGCTCAATTCAGTATGGTTTACGAAGATTCTAAATTAAACCAAAAAAATTTAATCTTCTTAAAAAAGTCTAAAAAGCGGTAAATAAATTTGTATCTGTAGTTCAAATTTTTGAAGTCGGCACCAACAAAGGAAAATCAGTTAGTTAAAAATACCGAAAACTTATTCACCCGACAATATTTAAACATACATAACCTCACATAATGATATGTTTTATTTCCTATTAATTTAGCATCGACTTTAAATGCAGTTGCATATAAAAAATAATTAAACATTTTTATCTCTTTAGTACTTGTTTTTGAAGGTACACTTTTTTTGTAAATTTATTATAGGTAGATTTTCCGTGTTCCAATTATGATTTTAACAAGTACGATTACATTATTGACGGTGTTCTTTAAGAAATCAAAGAAAATAATTGCAATAAATATTAATACCAATTTATTACAATGTTTATATGCGGACTGTTGATAAATATATCAATTGGCCACATTTGGATATAAATAGAACTCTTATATGGTAATGTACTCTAAGGTCATATTAATTTGAAACCTTGTGATAGATAGTATAACCCAGAACTGTTATTTTTCATATGTACTGTCACAAATCAGTAATTAAAAATAGCTTGTGGTAAATTTATGTTACATTAAAGCCGTTGAAAATCATCATAAACTCTATGAAACGCATTCTAATATACAAATTGGACGAAAATATATTATTAGCTTTGGTTCAGAGGATATGCATGAAGTCAGTAAAGATGAACTTTTAAACACCTTAAGGTAAAGGAAAAATAGGAGATCCCTCGGAAAAAATAGAATTATTAGTGAAATTGCGGAAAGGCTTTAATTGACACATTAATAATACTGCTAAATAAGTGTCTTGTCGAAGGTAGAATACCAAATTTCTGGCAAGAGGCAGAGGTTATTTTACCCTTTAAGAAAGGAATTGACAAAAACCTAGAAAACTATAGACCCATTGGTCTACTGTCTCATATGTACAAATTGTTGACGAAACTTTTAACAGATCGATTGTGAAATAAACTCGACCTATATCAATCAGTAGAGCAAGCAGGATTACAAAGAGTTTTCAGCACATGGAATGAAAACAGTAACTTTAACGCAAAAAAGAGCTGACAAATTAAGAACTGCTCAAAAAGCAATGGAACGGATGATGCTAGGACTTAGTTTGAGAGTGTGCGAAACGAGGAAATTGAGTAAAGAACAAGAGTCCTAGATATAATATCAAAGATAGTTCCAATAAAACGGAGGTGGGCAGGTGACGTGGCTAAACAAGATCAAAATAAATAGACCCTTAAAATATTGCAACGGAGAACAAGAATTACAAAAAGAAGTGTTGGTAGACCGAAAAGATGGTGGCTGGATGATATTAAACAGGGCAGGGAAAAGATGGTATCAACTCGCACAGAACAGAGAGACATGGAGAAATTTAGATGAGGCCTATATCCAGCAGTGGATAGATGAAGATTTAAAAGAAGGAAAAAGAATGGTACATTCTGCCGTGTTCTTTTTGTACATACGTAGAATTGGGATCTGTACAATGCTACCTAATACATCTATCTATTGTGCCTCCCTACTGCTGCTACTCCTGCCAAGTCGTCAGAGATACCTTACCGGCTAAACTAGGTCCTCTACTCCTATTTCCCTCAGGAACCTTAGGATGTTGAACGGCTTCAAAGTGGGAAGCTCCCCTTCTTCTATTTGGCGTGCTCCCAAGAATCGCATCCTAGGGTTTTCTAGTGCTCTTCACTCTGAAAGGATACGAATAAAGGTTTCGTCGTCCTCCTCGCAGAATCTGCATTCTTCTCCTTCTGTCAATCCGAGTTTCTTGAGGTGTGCCCTCAGGTGGCAATGTCCCATCAGGGTCCCCGTCAGAATTCTGAGCTGGTTTTTACTTAGGCTGGCCCCAGAAATGATGTTTCAGCCCCTGTTTACTATTTCATTCCCAAAACAACGGAGGGAACTGAAATAGGAGTATATCGACCCGGCACCAGACACTACGAAAGCTTGAGTTAGTCACCAAGAATTTTCCAGGCAGAAATACCATCAGGAAATGTATTTATTTTAACAAAGAAAAAAACTATAGCGGCCAAGAGATTATCATCATATCGGATAATCAAGCAGCCATCAGAGCGCTGAGCTCTCAAATAAGCAGCTCCAAAATAGTCTGGGAATGCTTAGAGGAATTAAATGAATTGAGTAAGAATAATAAACTTCAAAATGACTTGTAGCTATCTGTTGGACTTTCACTGACTTTATTTTTTGTTGAATATCACGACGTTTCGGCTACTAGTTATCTCTAACCATTTTCAAGTGAAATAGAACAAATTCTTAAGCTACACAACTATTTATACTAAAAGTAAATAGAGTGAAGTGCGACCGAGGTGATGCAGTCATGCGTGCTACGCTCAGTTGCCATTTATGCTGAATTTAGTTTTAATTTACAGTTACTAAGAAGTGGTTTCCTCACTTCTCTTATATCTAAAGATGGTTTACCAAAGCAACTCGGGTTCTGATGTATAACCGCGGCTTCTTTGAATTTCCGTTTTCTCCAATGTTGTTTTCGGTGTAGGATTCCAATTTCAGATCATTTTATGTGATATCCATGAGTCCATGTCCAGTCCGTGATTGGCGACAGGGGATTTTTCTATTTTTCCACAAGATATGTTCTTCAGGTGTTCTTTGATCCTTACTTCAAGGAGTATCTTTGTTTCGCAAACGTAAGAGGTGTCACATTTACATGATGTCTGAGACATACAGTTCTTCATGTCCCTTTGAGTTGATGGTTTGACCCTAGTGAGCTAACTTCTCAAAGAGTTATTTGAATTGAATTGTTATATCGTTTTTTTATTCTTCTTTTTCCGAAATGCCATTTCTTTCAATAAAAACATCTAAGAATGGTAATTTATTGTGTACTTCTTTCTCCATAGTGAATTTAATGGTTGGGTTGATATTATTGAGATGAGAAAGGAAGTTTTGAAATTCTTCGTCGTTTCCATTCCAGATAATGAAGGTGTCGTCTACGCATCTAAGTCATAATTGTGGTTCCTTATTTACGGATTTAGTTCCAAAGGTTTCTAATCATTCCATGAAAATGTTTGGGTTCAGAACGAAGATCCTATTTATAGTCATCTGGATGAAAAATTTTTCCTTTTCTTGGAAATATGAATTAGTAAAACAATATTCTCGCAACTTCATGATCACATGTGGTGCTAGAGATGTTCTTTCTGCTAAGGCCTGGTCTCCTTCGTCCTTATGATCTCTAATGACTCCTCAATTGGAATGTTGGTGTATAGGCTTTCCACGTCAAAGGTCTTCCGGTTGTATTTCCATTTCACGTATAATTTCTACGAAATATTGCAAGTTCTTGACCGAGGACGATGTATTTCCTTGTAAAGATTTCAGAATTGGAAGAGGGAACTTGGCAAGCTCAGAAGTCGAAGAGTTCCGGGAACTTGTTATAGGTCGTAAAGACATGTATTGTTTATGTATCTTCGGGAGTCCATAAAGCTGTGGAATTTTGCTGTGGTGTTGCGTCAACTTAGTCCGGGCCTTCTCAGGAATAAAGCGTTCATATTTATTAAGAACGCAATAGATTATTTCTTTAATTGTAGATGTAGGTCCTTAAGCAAGAGATGTATAGTTTCGTTTCCTTAAAACTTCGTCAATTTTTTGGTGGTATGCTCATCATTTATTGCTTTTGTCAGATATTGTACAATCATATTTTTATAGTTTTATGCAAGGCACGTCACATGAAAGAGCACCTTGTGCGATATTTCGGGTTAACTTGTTTTCTTAATTTGAATTGTGACAAAAAACTATTAGAATGAAAAAAATTTGAAGTTTTTTCTTTACACGAGAAAAAATACTAAATGAGTAAAAAATTACTCAGATCCATATTATATGTTAAAATGTAGTATTTTCAACTGTTTGGACACAAACCTCTGCTATCTGCTAATCCTTGATAATTTGATTTGTCAAAAATATTTCGTCTAAATTCATTATAATTATAGATAAAAAAAAAGAGTTCAGCTAAAAACACAACGCTTTATATACTTAACTATGCGGCTAGAACCAAAAAAATTCGCCATTTTTCATGGTATGTGCCAGTTCACTTCACATTCCCCAGTTCGAAGATAGGGCCACTAGACAGTGATGGGTAAAGAGCGCTATAAAAATATTAACATAGTGTTGTTTAAAAGAATTAGTATGAACTAACCCCAATCACCTGTTCATGATATGAACCTTAAATCAGACCCTGCAGGGGACGTATAAAGGTCTTGCCTTCAAGAAGATTGAATAATTCTAATAGAAAATGAGTTATCGAAATTTATGTATTTAGCTTGTAACGTCTTAGAAAAATGATTTTTGTAATAATTGTCAAAACTAGTTCCGTTTTTTTTAAATATCTCATCTGCAGCCAGTACTAGGGTAGAAATAGGTATTCTCGATTTTGTTGTGATATTATTACCAACCTTTATCTATATGTCGTATTTTAGATAGAGAATTACCTTTACGAAAATAAGAATCGTTAAAGTTATCCAAGATTTGTAGAAATAAATTGTTTTACCCGCAATTGAAACAAATTGTTTTTTCCCGAAATTATTAAAAATATTGCTACTCTGCATAACGAATAACCGAAGATAAAGGAAGGGAGAATTCTCTAAAAAGGTTTAACTTTAAAACTCGAACTAGCTGAAATGGAAGTTAAATCTTCTAGTTGGTCACCTTTGTTTTACTTATGCTATTATTCCAATCTATATGTCAATCAACAAACCTTTATATATAAAAAATGTGTATAAAAACTTAGAGATAAAGTCGTGGAACCAGTGAAAGGAATAATCTCTATAAAATAAACAAAATGCTCGATTTTCATCTGTTTGATAATAAAAGAAAACTTTTTTTATTCTTATAATTTTAAGGTTCTATACTTAGTGAACTTATTGTTGTACTTTTTAAGTTAAACCTTTTATTGTCAACTTAGTTTGAAAACGTTGGTTAGTGAATTAGGGGAAGGAAGGATTTTAATTAGCAATTTTAGGAATAAAAATTGTTTTTCTAAACTTTCTGAAATATTTACAAATAGGCCTACTTGAAACTTTACTAAAACAGAAAAGTATATTGTGATAAGCTCATGTATATTAATAATTAACCCTTTCTTACTATTTTTTTAATAACTAGAGTTTTTAGAAGAAAATATGAAGATCAAATCAAATTATAAATAAAAATATAAAAATATTGAATATTAATATTTTATTATTTTTACGTTCATAATCAGTTCATATATTTTGGAATACAATATACATGATGATTAATAAATAATGAATTAAATAATTTTAATAATGGAGTTTTATTAAATTAGAAAAAATACACAAAAGTTTTATAAATTATGTTCTCAAGAAAATTAAATATAACTCTACTTTAGTACCCACTTATAAATAAATATTAAAAATAAATTCATTTTATGCACGACGATCTAAAACTTGGATCTTTTATTACAACATATTCAAAATTTTTTTAGGTAATTTTTGGAGACAAACCTACTCTTAATCAGTCTTTTCTACAATAAAAAACACAATTATTTTAACGTGATTTTATGAAAGTAATTTGTGATACTAGATGCTTTGCAGCTTAGAGATTTGTTTGGGAAAATGTATAATACAGGGTACTGTCTCGGCAAAACTAAAGCCATTAACGCAGGAAGGCCTGATTAATAAATGAAGCTATGAAAGTAATAAACAGTATAAGCCGCTTGAACTTCTTTAATATTTTTAAAAATAGTTAATGCATGTATTCCTTTTTACAATTAGAATATGAATTGAAAGTACTAAACAAATCTTGGTATTGAGTGACTTTACAGTACATCGTTTTAGGCACAGTATCCTTGGAATATACAAGGTAACGGTGTCCCATAGTCTTTTGTGAAACACTTTTATCGATCTAGGATGTAATATTTTTAATTTTTTAGTAAACTAATTTTTAAAACAAGATTTTTTACAGATTACAATCAAATTATTCATATCTAATTTTTTAATATGTTAAATTTCATTGTAAATCAAACTGAATTTCGACTATATTTGATTACGAAATGAATTATTTACCAAATGATTTTACACCAACTTAATAATTGGGAATAACCAGTAAAGTATGATATGCTGCAAATTAATGCAAAGTGTAACTTTTAAACATATTTTTAATATGATGAGATTATAAAAACGTCACAGCAAAATAATCATTTAACATCAGTTTTAAAAGCGCCGTACTCGGTTATTGTTCAGCGATTTCAATGGCGTTTCGGGCTGTACAAAAATATAATAAAACAGAAGTTTTAATTACTAATAATTTCATTACTTGTGTTTAACAAAATGTCAATACGTGATTTGTTTGTGTTACAGTAGTTTAAGAAGACGGAAAACTGGTGTTTATAAAATGGATGCCTCTGAAGGTGAAGTGCTGTTCCAAAATAATAGATTTTTAAGTACGCTAACGATCGGAAAAAGGTAAGAATATAAATAAAAATAATAAATAATAACTTTTAAAACATAAGTCATTCTTATCAACTGATATGCTTTAAGGTCTCAGTTTTTTTTAGAATCTGTGTCAAATGTTTTATATTTTAGTAATTAGATTTTATACAAAACTTTGCTATTAAAGTGATATTTTATCTTTAGTAATATGACATGTAATTTAAGATAATCAAAGACCTTTCGCTTTTGCTTCTGTTTGGTTGAATTTTTTTCAAATAATAAATTTTTTAGAAATAAAAGTTTATTATCATCAATCCGGACATCATTAGTCATCAGTATGTATATTTCAAAAAAATTATTGATTTCTAAACTTCTATTCCATATGTTTCATGATAAATAACAATAACTCATTAAAATGATGAAGAAAATTTAAAAAATAAATCCGTAAAAAAATAATTCTAGAAATATGATGGATAACTATTTTTCGTTTCAATTATTGGAATTTTTTATTATTAGCTATCTAAATTTTAATTAACACTAAATTTAAAGTCAAAACTAAATTCTGTTAACACTAAGTAGAAGTGATTTTTCATAACTAAAAAGTGAAATCAAATGGAAATCTAGCAATGGTATGAAAAGTTTTAAAACTATACGCATATACACAAATATTCACTATAATCTAAAAACACTCTTCTTTTTGTCAATTGTTAAACCTTAAGAAAATTTTACTAGTTTTAAATAACAATACTGTGTAGATTTGGGAATACAAAAACACATTTTGTATGAACCACAAAATTAAAAAGTGTCATAAAACAACTTTACAAACATTATTTTGCATCTTGTAGTTAAAGCCGGCTCAGTTTTGACAATATATTACATAACATACATAGTGCTTCACGACGATTGTCTATTAAAAGATTTGTTTTTCTCTCATTTTTCAATATAATGAAAGTTAATTTCAAGTTCGCTATTATTAAATTTACCTAGATTTGGTCTTTTACTTAAAGTTTTAGACAAATTTTCTATAAAATATGATTTGATAAAGACAACTTTCTATCAGATGATCTTTTTACGCTTTTATAAATTCTTCTTGCATCAAAATAGAAAAAAGGTCATAGGCATTAAACTAAATGCAAGCAAATGATATAGCAACAATCTGTAAAGGTAACCCAGTAGCACTTCTTGTTGCAATTACATGAAACACCTTGCATATTTTTTACAAAGTTACCACCATCCAAAATGCTTGGTCAGCAATATTTATTATATTTTTATATTTATTTAAATGTAGTTTAATTTAGCAAGGGAATAAAATATTTCAGTATCTTTACTTAATAATGCAACTTTACAACTGTTTGGCAATAAGTAAAAATTGACCAGAATTAATGCTAATTTTTCTTTATTTAAAAAGGTATGTACAAATTTCAAGCCATATACTTAAATTAAACCTTTTTTGTAGTTTCACAAAATAAAAAGGAGGCACAGAAACTGTTATATATATATATATATATATATATATATATATATATATATATATATATATATATATATATATATATATATATATATATACATATATATATATATATATATATATATATATATATATACATATATATATATATATATATATATATATATATATATATATATATATATATATATTTGTGTAAAATTTGAAATAAGCGTCATATCTGTTTCAGACGTACAATGTTTAAGGCTCCAGTCGAATATTCTTAAACGATTCATGAAGGTTACGCAAACTATATATACGCTCATATACTGAATTCAAGAATATTTGATCTCATGAGTTTTCACCGAGAAAATCAGTTATAGCAAAATTTGACGTAAAAAAATATGGTCATTTAAGGTGCAAGAATGCCATAGAATTTTGAGTTTCAACGTATATCTAATGATTTACCGTTCATTTAAAAAATATATATTATTATAGAAACTTACAGCTAAAGATAAAGACGTCATTACAGCCATGGTTATTGCAAATGAAAATCACCAATACTGAAGCATAAATCTTTGAATCCAGGTTTTATGTGTTTGGACGATACTATTTTTTCCCCGGGTTTATCATTAGATATCCAGAAAAATTACGTCAGATTGATTTGTTAATTCTTTATTTGAATAATATTTACATTATGTGGAGAGACATAGTTATTTTAATTAAGTTTCTGGATTCTATAGGGTAGCAGTAGGGATTTATGTATAGGTATTAGATGAAGTAATACTTTCAGTCTGGTAATCCTTTATTTTAGATACTCATCGATCAGTATACAGAGTATCAATTGAAAAAATTTTCACCCTTAATATCTGCGCTAGAAAAAAAAATTATATCTGAATATGAATAACTAAAGCCCAATTTTTCAGACTATTCAAACGACTCCATGGGTTATTTTGTTTCCGGTCTTTTCTGAAGGGGTAGTGTGACTTAATTTCTTCCTTATTTTAGGCTATTTTTTCATGGTTTCAATTAAATGAATAGAAGTTCAATTAAAAATTCAAAATATTAAACACGTTTCAAAGATGATATTTTGCTATTCCCATAGTTCATATTTGATGAGACCAAGTACAATTGTATAGAATTATATATAGTTTCCTCAACTTTATATTATTCATATTTAAATAAACTATGCCTTTTTTTACAACTTGCCAGTAGTAAACAACGCAGAAATCCATTTAAAAATCCAGTGATTTATCTTAGCCATTTCTTAAGAAAATATTTTTTGTTTTAAAGCCAAACGATGCAGAAGATGTAGGTTCGGCGATATTAGCATCTGGAAAAAAATTTAGTGTTAGTAGACTTCTATGTAAAAACCTTTAGAATGATAATAGTAATTATGTAGTATCTTATGTCACATTTTCTTTTATGGGGAAAATTTTTTATTTAACTATTAACATGTGAAAAAACAGTTTTTTCGAGTTCTAGGAAGCTATTATTTTCAGTAAAAAAGTTTCAAACAAAAGTTGTGCGCTACAAAATGAGCTAAAGCCCATTCAAATCAGATGATTTATTAGTTAGTTATTGCAAAAAAACGTGCTACAGTGGCTGTTTTTTCCATTGTTAATAAACAATAGAAAAATATATTGCATTAGTTTTACACTGCATCAAAAGGAGTCTCTTGTTGCATAAAACAAGTGTGCAAAATTTCAAGTGAAGATATTAAATAGTTTTTTGTATATTAAATTTCCTTTTAACTTTTTATATTTTTTTAATTATTGATTCTGAGCGATCTAGAGAGCATACAGCATTTTACATTTTATGTATAATAACAATTTTACCATAAGTACGTGCTTTTCAAATTGCGAAAAAATTATTACAGTGGTCAACAATATACAACTAATTATGAACATTAATTAATTACTATTATATATAGATTGATTTTAATGTACCATTAATATTTATCGAGTTATAGCATGATGCAAATTGCGACTGTCATTTACCGCCAAATTATTGGTTATACAATGTTAACTTCTTTGTTTATTTTACTGGACGACCATCATCTTCATCACTCTCATCATTGACATAATTGCCATCATTATCAAGATCATCATTATTATCATAATCATAATTATTTTCTCGGCTAATACTTTCATCTTTGTTGAAAGTAATATTACAATAATTCTCGATTGGATAATCGCTTACAATATAATCGTCAAGTATAATTTATTCTACATCCCGAAGAATAATAATGCTATCAAAAAATGTTGCTATTTGTTTCATGCTATATCTCGATAAATATTAATGGGACATTAAAAATCAATCTGATTTTTAATATTCCTAATTAGTAGTATACTGTTGACAACTGTAACAATTTTTTCGCAATTTAAAAAGTAGGTGGAACAATTTGTTTATTGCTATGTTTAACAATAATTTGATTACAAAAATATATCATCCATTGTGCATATCTCGTAGAGAAACCATTGATTAAAAAAAGAATGAAGGTTCTACGACCAATATTCGCCGAGATAATCCGTATTTTTCCGGCGAAACAAATTTGAAGAGTCGCGTTCCACTGCTCACTTTCTGACTACGGGAGTAGGTGCAATTCAATTGCAACATCAACAATTTTTAAAACTGCTGCATACAATAGTTTAACCATCTCCCTATGAGTTCCTACTTAAATAATCCCTTAATGTTAATAAACAACGCCGCAGCTTCTAGTGGTCGTACTGTTCTTATTAGTATAAATGTCGAACTTTCATTTGCGCACCTACAGACCGCTGTATGACCTCTAGATCGCTAAGAATAAACAATAAAAAAAACATAAAAAGTTATAAACAAATTCACTGTGCAAAAAACTATTGAATATTTTTACTTGAAATTTTGCATACTTGTTGTATGCTGCAAGATGCGCCTTTCGGTGCAGTATAAAGTTAATGCAACATATTTTTCTATTGTTTATTAATAATTGAATAAACAGCCATTTTAACACGTTGTTTTGCCATAACTAATGAACAAATAATCCGATTCGGATGGGCCTTAGCTCATTTTGTAAGTATTTTTAATGCGCACAACTTTTATTTGAAACTTTTTTACTAAAAAACAATAGCTTTACCTAGACCCCGAAAAAACTGTTTTTTTCACATCTTAATTGTTAAATAAAAAAATTTATATATGAATTATTATTATTACTATTATTATTAAATAAGTATCTTATATTGGCGATCAAAATGGAAAAACAACAACAAAAACAGTATATCAAATACTTTCTATAAGAATAAATCTCTTACATCCCTTCGCTAAAAACAAAAACAGCAATGTGTTTACCTAACATATGCACTTATTTTTGTCACAGTGTACACCTGTTTAATGAAGTAATCCAACAGAATGTTACAATAAAAGCAAAATTTAATTAAAGTTATTCTTGCTATCTACGGATTTGTGAAGTAATTACAAACTCAGGACACGAGTGGGATATAATGATTACATTTGTAATATGTCATCTTTGCTTTTTCTATAATAATCATGTTGGTATAGACATAAGGGTTGGAATATATACAAAAGACCAATTTTGTTGTTTTATAATAATATAATATGATTTGCATAGTAACGCGTGTAAGCCCGTAACCTGTAGTTTCAAAAATTAGATATACACTAATCGGCAAAGACATCATTCTACTATAGATCCTAAAGAAAATCCCATCAAATTCGTTTACCAGCCTTCAAGAAGGCTAGATTGAAACAGTCGTAATGCACTTACCGGATCTTACTTTTTACCTAACCTAATATAATCCAAAGCTAACAGAAAATTAAGTGATGTTTGCAATAAGACATACACTTTTACGAATTTTTACTTATTACACTATATTGACGCTAATTTCAGATATAGGTATACCAAGTTGTCATGCCAATGTCACAATGCATAGAATTTCTCACATACGCATAATCATTTATAACTAAGCTACGATATAAAATTAAAAACTGTACTTGTGCAATTTCTTCAAAAAAGTACCTAAAAAAGAACTGATTTATCAAAATTTAATTACTAATCGACATTGCTATACCTAACAACAACAACCTAAGGTCAAAATACAACCAGAAGATTTCCAAATACAGAGATTTATAGACGCAAATTTGAAGACAATGGGCAATGATCAACGTCCAAATGATTCCCATAATTGTATCAATAACAGAAGTGATATCAAAGAATCTCCTGCAGAACATCAAGGGGCTGGGCCTTAGTGAGCATCTGTATAAGCCGATTCAGAAAGTAGTTCCTCTCGCAACCGCGCGGACCGTGCGATAGTGTGTAGGAAATACAACAGACCACGTTACCTAGGACCCGATAACATGGAAAGGGTCCCCAGAGAGGTCCATACTTTTGGTATTTTTGTATACCTGGTATGAGTCAATATTCCTTGGAGGGAGTGCGAAGCCGTTTGGCTTGAAGTCATAATAATTATACTATTATTTACATGGACATTCTTCTTTAAAATTAATATTAAATACTTACTGCTAATGTTTTTTAATTAAATGACTAAAATGGAAAAATGAACCTTAGTGTGCATTACTACTGACAAACATTATCTAAAAATTTATAATAAATTTCATGATGCAAACTACTTTTAGGTTTTTAAAACTTTTTCTTTCAAAAAAAATTTTTTTTGTCATTGTCACTTTTTATTTATTTAATATTTTAGTCACAACAATTTTTTTAATTAAAATACTATGAAGGTGCAGTGATCAATGGAATTATCAGTATTTAGTTTCAGCAAGTTAGAGTATATTAAACTTAGGTTATTGATATAAATTAACAAAAAAACTACACATTAAATTAGTACTTCCAATAGATAGAAACAGTCGCTACCTTACTATCCTAAACTTTGCTTATGGAGATTTATTTGAGTTTTATTACAAAAAACATTTTTTTGAAATGTTTTCGTTAATACAATATTTTCCCACTAGCTAGCGTGAATGTGACGCATAGGTAATATCTCTTTATCCTTGAAACTAAACATTATAGATCACCTTCACTATTAATAGAATGGTCAAAAGATTGGTATAGTTAAACATTTTAATAAAAGGTGAGATTAGCATTTTAGAATATCTAGATGTAAAAATGTTACGTTTATAAAGGTTGAAAACTGCTCGTATGGGTCAAAATCACCAAGGTGGCAAATTCCAAATTTGGTTTTAAGAAGAATATACCTAGCAGCTATTACTTTGATGATCACCTTAAATGATTACTAAACTTGTGTTTAAACAATATTTACGTTGGCAGAGCATATAATTAATTAATATTCTTGTAATTTTATCGCTGAAAACAATCATTCCGGGAACGTTTTTGTGAGGTTTATAATAAAATTAAAATATTACTAAAGTATTTCTTTTTTACCCCTTTTAACAGCGGAAGTATATAATTCATAATAAGAAATTAAAAAACTCTAAGGAAATTGTAAATAAAAACATTTAGAAGCAAAATATCGCTACAAATGGAGCTATATAACTATTTTTTTGTATTACATTATCTAAATATGCCAATATCGCTGACTTATATATAAATAAATATGCTGCAGATATAAGAAATCCGCCTTATTTTAATATTACCAGGACATTTTTTTAATATCTAAAATAATAATGTATTATCTGTGATTTTAGTAATGTTCCCGGAAATGATGAGGTGTTCACGGAATGATGCGTGTATTCTCTAAATGACAATATAGAAACAATTTAGGTTTATAAAATCATAAGCGAAGTTTTTGGATGTCATACTTATTTATTTATTTGACATAAGGTTTATTCTTAATAAAAAAGTAACTTAAATTACTTCTTCAGTCTTAGAATCGATGCACACAGCCAAGTACAAATTCTTAATTAACAATTATTAAACTTTTATCTTGATGGTAATAATCAAACCATCCAAACATGCATATAGTTCTATAGTAAACATAAATTAAACTTTCAATGAAAAATATGCTCTCTTCTTATTAACTAAACAAGAATACCTCTATAAATTATATAAAACAGAAACAAAAATTAAATTTTTTTATAAATATCAATTTCAGTATTAAAGTAATAATACTCTCGATTATTTTCTTTTTTCAGCAATGACGTTGGGATAATACTAATTATTTGCACAAATGCAATGTACGATACATCATTCGAATGTAATTTAATTTTTTTGGTACTATTACGCACTGAATTCAAGAAAGTTACTAGGATTTCTCCATCATCTTTATCAACACGTCTTACAGGTGGCAACATATCTGTAATTGACAGTTTTCTTTGTGTAGTACATTAATTAACATAAATATTCCGGGGGATATTAAATTTGGGTGTAGGTTTTCCTTGCCTTAATTGTAAGATGTTCCAGCTTCAACGGCAATTGATTTTTGAAGACTCTGCTGACGAACAGAAATCGACATTAAATTATCCTCATCGGATGATGATGAGTAATAAATGGTTTTGTAAATGCTCCGTTGCTTCAGTTGCAGCAAATTTTGTACATCAATTGTATTATCCATAGGCTTGTTCGGTTCAGGAGACTTTCTTGAAAGTATTTCCATATTGATTGGTTCAAAGTTCGAATATAAACTGCCAGATAACACAGACGTTTTCAGTTGCTTTTCAAAACGTTCATGTCAGTATATTTTAATTGGAACTTCTGGTCCTCTTTGTCATGTAATTTTTGTAACATTCATGATACCTGGTATGGCATCTAAAGTTTTCGGAACCAAGTTTTTTACGCTAGAAATGTCATCATCAGGAATCTCTTTTACTAAAATAGTAGACTTCGTAAATAAATTTACGAGGTTTGAGGCTGTTTTAATATCTTGTCCCATTAACAATCCTTTTAAGAGCACCACCAATGGCATTCCCAGGTTCACTGTACGTCCAAGTAGCTTTTGTGATCTGTTTAAATTCATTTATTAATATTTGTAGCCAGAGATGTATATTTATTGGGTTGCGGTATTGTGATGTTGGACCATCAGAGTAGATATGAAGGGTGTTAAAATCTTTTTTCCAATATTGTTTGTAGGAGGATCGGTTTCATGTGAACCCCTATCCCATGGGCTAATGGTCCAAATTTTCACTTATGGTAGCAAAAGATCTAGATTGTAAACCATTGTCAACGTTTCGTATATAATATACGCCTGTCTGAATAGACAATTTATTTTCTGCAAAATGAGTCGACTGGATTTCACTTGCGTACTTAGTTGTGTAATTCTCCGAAAAATCTATCTGTATCATTACCTCTTCTTCTGTTAAATTTTCTTTCAACTCTTTTTTCACTGTTGTAACTATAAATGCCATACAGCGTGTTTAACACAGAAACAACATTCTCTGTCTCTTAATTTTTGGAACTACCACTCAAAATGGTTTTGCTTTTAATAATGTCGCATAAGGCAAATTTATTCCAGTTTCGCTAACGAATTTTGACGTTAGTTCTTTAACTGAGAATAAAGGGAGGCGTTTTTGTTTCTTAATACCGTTTTTATTCATAATATATCTCTTGGCTGGGCACATCCTACTGACATCATCTCTCTGGAGGAAATCTTTAACTTTTTGACGATCTTCCGGCTTCAAAACTTCACAAGTTTTAGTATCAGACTTCAGAATAGATGTACTGGTTCTCTCTTTTGACTTAGCCTTAAGAAGCAATTTGTATTTCCTTATCACATTACCGCTAATATATTTTTGGAACACTTCCCTCTCTTTTGATTTTTTTTTCAAAGTATTGGCTTTTTCTTTTAATTACGTAGTCAGTACTTTGGTAAATAATAGATTCTTACGCTTTTCAGGAGGTATATCGATATTTTTTATCAATGCATCAACTTTGCTATTAGGATTTGTTGATACCTGAGCTTTCTCCTGTTCTCTTTTTTCTTTTCTTCTTAGTTATTTCTTTAAATTTTCATATTTACGTTTAATTTTACCAATTTTATTCTCTTGTTTGATTTTACGGTATGCTTTGGCTCTATCCTTCCGCACAATTTTTCTTCCCACCGTTCTTCTTACTGAAGGTGTTGCAGCTAAATCATCATCAGAATGTGGTGAAGTATTGTTTACTATACTTGACAATGTCTTCTCTTTTCTGTATTTTTTTGATGCTTCTTTCCAAATTTTTTTTCGCTTTCGCTTTTCTCTCTCACTCATCTCAGCAATGTTTTTGACTTTCTTTTCAGCTTTTTTTTTTCTGATGGTTCGCTCTATCCTTAGCACTTTTAATCTTTCTCCTTTCCTCTATCATCTTATCTAAAAATTTCCTTTTCATTTCATTAGCTATTTCTCGTTGGCGCAGGTAAGCTGAACTATTTTTTTAAGTTGGTTTTTCAAACGTTTTCTATTTTTTTCAGCCTCATGAGACACCATATTGCTAAAAAAATAAAATATTTATTAAAAACTATGTTAGCACAACATACACTAAATTAATTGACCAATAGTTATAACAGGTATCACTTTGGTAATTAAATAGACATCTTGGGAACGTCATCATTATTACGAGAACGCATCGTCAAGGCCGGGGACGTTCCCGAAATGACCGCTCTCAAACTCACTTTTCCAAACCAACGTACCCTTTTTAGACATCAGTCATCTTTGCCGTTATGTTTGGCTTGGTAAATGTAAAATATTTGAGGTTGTTATACGTTAAAAACACTATAAAACGTATTTTTTCAATATTCCGAGTTATTAAACGCATTCCCGGTATGATGACCTATTGATGTACGCTCTGTAAATAATTAATCGAAAGGTACTTACCACTTATTTTCAATTATGTTGGGGAGAAACTCTCTTGATAGCCGCTTTGTTTACGTCTTCCACTACGACTATATTCTTTTGAGTAATTATCAATTGATCAAAGTGAAAAAAGTGTAACTGATAATTTCATGTTCTTTTGAATATGCATTTACTTGTCATTGGGTCGAAGTAATCATGATTATTCCAAGTGATAGAACTGAAAGTGATAATGACTCAAAAGAATAGCCCTTACACTGTACCATAGGCATCTAAAGGCTGCGTTCAAAAAAACAATTTTTTCGTGCAATCAAAACTGCGTTCACTCAAATGACGCTTACATTGTCGGACATAATATTTTGACTTAATTTTCATTAATTTATTTTTTGTCTTTATTAATGCGTGCAATTACTTAATATTAGATAAAATTGAAGGCCAATAAGTAAAAAAAACCGTTACATTTATTTTATTTTATGAATATTTCCGGTGTTAGTTTCTAAAGATTGCTCCTTGGGCCGCGTTCTCGAAATAATTTTTTGTACTTATTTCTTCAAATAATAATGAATATGTTTTACTTTTGAAGTATACTAAATTATATATAGTTAATATGAACACAGTTAAGTATTTACTAATGATAATTTGTTTAAAAAAAATCTGATTTTAGGCATTTATTTGCTGGCGAAGCTAATTTATATATATATATATATATATATATATATATATATATATATATATATATATATTTCTAGCTCAATAAAAGTGTCTAAAATATTTATACAGCTACCGCTATTTTATATTTGTCATTCTTTGCCATTCTTGATATTTCCAACCACATATGCTTTTCAACTAATCTAAAAAGTTTAATGGCACAATTCACCCCATGCCACAGCTTTCACCACAAATTTTAAATAAAAATTTCCAGTCAATTTATTTATGTCTCTGAGTTTGGTGCAGACTTTCCCTTTATAGACTACAATAAGCTTCTGGATAATTTTGCCTCAAACAATTATTAGAATGACCCTTGCAGAGTAGAGAATTAATGATGACCTGAAGACCAACAATATTTTTTATAATACAAATATAAACAATATTTTTTTATATTACCCATGGCTTCATCCAGATTTTTAATAAATTTGCCATCCAAATATGGATGTTAGTAGTGAGCAATACCCGATTCATCCAATCTCCTTACATCTTCACCTTGACCTTAGCCACGCCCACGTGGCTTTGACCTTGACCTTGCCATTCACCATTGCATTGCTGTAGCCTTGATCTTGAGAGAGGTTATATGTTCAATTTTACTTTGATGGAGGTCAAGTGCGCTGCTCTTATTGTTTTGTAACTTTGGTCATTTGTTCTTGAATGAGTTTGTTATAAACGGAAAAGGAGAAATAGTGGAGATTATACAACGCAGACACTGGTCGCAACAACATAAAATATTGTGTTCGTTTAATGTTCTAAAAGTGTTTTTGTATTCAAAGTAATTTTTTTTTCCTTTATACCATTTTTCAAAAATGAATATTCCAAAAAAACTCTAGACGAAATTATTGAAATGTTTAGTAAAGATTTCGAGATTTTAGAGAAATGATTGTGGGAAAAGGTCACAAAATTCAAAAAATACTCTCAATGACTATACGATTTGGAAAAACTCTTTTAATAGCTTTACACGATGACAGTGATAATAGCACATTCGAGATTCTTTTGCCAAAACGTGTAACTGAAACACTGTCAGATGATATTTTAGATATCAAGAGTAAAACTAAACGGAAATACACTCTAACCTATTTGGGACAAAGTACTAGAGTTTTTGGACACAATAATAAAACATTATTAAGTTTCGGCTCATTAGGGCAATTTGTAAATTGTATTTGGAAAATAATGTAATTAAATTTTAAATATTGTTGTACATATCATAAATCCTTACCCGAAAAAATTAAATATTAAAAATAATTAATTATTGAATTGAACAGGGTATCTGGTAAGTACCTTCTAATTTCTCGGGAGCATACAGGGGAGGTCAAGAAAAACCCTATTTTGTCATAGAAAAAAATGCCTAAAGTGCGCCTTAACGGAGATACAGAGCCCTAAAGGGGTACCCAGAGATTTACCTTATCGACTCTAAGTTTTGAACCGATTTGTATAATTTAATGAAATTTAAATATTCTATGGAGGCCATAAAGACTCATTAAAACATACTACAGTAGATATTTTAGATCATTAGAGAAGTCAGATACAGACTTGCAGCCGCACTCGTTAGGCCTAATTTTTGACAGACGTCATTTTAGAGAGCTGAGAGATGATTTTTTTAAACACTTTGATTATTCCTCTTCAAAAAAGGTATTTCTTAATTTATTTCGATAAAACTGGCGGTTTTCGAGATAAATTGGTTTTTATGCGAAAAAGTCAAAAGTTACTAATGCTAAATACAAACAGGTAAAAATAAAATACGCAGAGCATGCTGATGTGCTTTAATTTTTGGGGAAGCGCTGTCTCACTCCTCAAAGGCAAGAAAATGTTATGCTGAAATATTTCCAGCTCAGACATTGTCAATCCTTGCAAAGGGTTGATCGGGGCTCAATTAATTTACAATATTATGAAAATGCAAAAATAGTGAAAACGTTTAAATACTATTTTGGCAAATGTTCAATATAGGTTCCACGTACTTCAATACATTTTCTTATTCTTCGAATATTTTCCCGCTACACTGCACATAATATTCCGGCTTTTATGGAGTTCGTTAGAATGCTGTGTTATTCTCGCTAGTAGTTCGTCTCTAGTATTTACTGGCGTTAAATAAACCAGTTCTTTTAGATATCCCCAGAAATAAAAGTCTAAGGGAAGCCTTGGTGGCCATAAAATAGGCCCAACTCGACCTATACATCGAGGGCCAATAACGTTAGTTAAGTGTTGACGTACTATACGGTTAAAATTATTTAAATTTTGCTTCAAAAATTGTAAATAAATCTCACCATTCCTTCCAAAACAAATGAACCTATAAGTTTATTTCCGATGATGACAGCCCACACATTTACAATAAACCTTTGTTGGTATTTGTTTTGAATTATAGCGGGCGGGTTTTCATCAGCTCAAAAATGTAAATTCTGTGAATTTATTATGTCATATCGGTAAACAAAATAAAATTAGAAAAATTTAGATTTAAGTTATGTTGCTGTATAAACCAGTTAGAGTATTGAAGTCTTGCGGAATAATCATCCGGAGACATAGCGTGTACTTTTTCAAGGTGGTAGGGTGAAGTAACTGTTCTGTTAGAGTTCATGTACAATTCATTTTGTAACATTATTTTGTGTCGCGTGTTTTCCTATGCTGGTTTTAGGGTCGTCAGCAATATTTTGCAAAATTTGGTTTTCTAAGTGAGGGTCTAGTGCTCTCCTGGGAGGGTCCTCACCGCCTTGCCGTGGCAAAAATGATCCTGAATTAAACATGTAAAAAATTAATTGGTTAACTCTAATAATTATATTCTAATCATCTTTTACCTGTTTCATTTAGGCTTCGATCAACCCTTTGAAAGATTTTTGTATCTGGCAATGTTCGAGCTGAAAATCTTTCAGCATAAAGTCTTCTTGTATAAATTAAATAAATGCATATATCATACTCTGCGTAAAAATATTCTTCTATTTTTTAAAATTATTTTTATTTGAAGGCGGTTTTGACAAGTTCCGCCAACAGTAATTCATTATGTAGATACTAACAATGACGACCTGATTTTTACCTGTTTGTGATTAGCAAAACCGCCAGTTTTATCGAATTAAATTAAGAGTATATTTTTTGAAGAAAAATGGCCGAGGCATTTAAAAAATCAGTTTTCAGCTCTGTAAAATGACACCTGTCAAAAATTATACCCAACGAGTGTGGCTGCAAATCCGTTCCTGACTTCTCTGATGATCTAAAACATCTACTGCAGTAGGGTTTAATGAATCTTTATGGCCTCTATAAAACATTAAAATTTCATTAAATTATACAAGTCGGTTCAAAATTCAGAGCCGATGAGGTAAATCGCTGGGTACCCCTTTAGGGCTCTGTATCTCCGTTGAGAGACACTTTAGGATTTTCTATGACATAGTAGAATTATTTTGACCTTCCCTGTATGTTTCCAAGAAATTAGGAGGTACCTATCGGACACCCTGTATTGTGTAATTTGTTTAGAACAAATATGTTGAAAATATGTGTTTATTTATTATCGCATGTAATTATAAATGATAGGTGCAAAATCTAATTACGGTTACAATTATACAATATCTGATTTGGATATCCACGAGTTAAAGGTTAGGAAAACCTAACCACTTTACAAATATTGATAGCTCTAATTTGTTTTTCGTTGTATAAGTCCTTTTTCCACTAAATAAACTCCTTGGCTTTTCGTCTTTTGTAACTGTGCTTCATAAAACATGGTTGATCATCCATAGATTTTAATAGTTATGCAGATGGATTTGTAATATCAACTTTTATTATTTTAAACTGTTCTATCGACCACGAGATAATATAGGCCTTATCGAATATGCTTTTATATTTGGTAATGCTCAACACCTCACTTAAAAGAAATTTAAACTCTTTGGTACTATTTTTAAAAGATCATAACCAGTAATTTTCATTTGTGTTCTAACATTATACGGCTTTATTCCAATGGTACCATGTTTGGTGTTTTTGCGAGTTTTTGTTACTAAAAGCAAAATTTAATTTTTTTTTATTTATAAGTGCCTCATACATTCAATCAAAAACCTTATTAAGTAAAAAAAAAAAGGAAATCATCCTGGTGAGTTGTTTTTCTAAGGTGATTAAAAAATAGTATTATTAAACAAAGAACTTGCTATTGTTTAAGTCACTACACCTGTTGTGACTTAAACAATATTTTCAAAGCTTTTTCTTCTTCTTCTTCTCGTGCTTAACATTTGGCAGCATGTAGGCGATTAATAGCTGAGTTTAATAACCAAATTGAGTATTGCTTCTTCTGCCAATATGAAAATAGTGGCAGCATCTATAATGGCGCAGCAGTTCCAAATGTTTATTATCCATCCAAAAAAGAATGTTTGCTCTCTCCTCTTTTATTTAATTTTATCAGTCAAGTGCCTCTAGGTAAGAACTGCTTAAAAAAAATAATTTTTTAAAGTTTGTATAACTCGTTCAACAATTGCAGCTGTTTTCGTACTATAGGTGGAAATATCAATGTTGTGTTTCTTCATAAGAATTTGAAAAGTTTTGTTGTAAAATTTCTTGCCCTGACCACTTTGCAAATTGATTCGTGTGTAAGCAGCTTCCTCAATAATATCCTTTATGGCAATGGGCAAATTTTGACCACAGGTCGTTGCATAACACCGTGGGTCGTTTTAAGCGTAACTACGCGAACCACACTATCTTGCCCCGGATGCAATTTAAGTATTCTACCCATTTCCCATCGAAGCGGTGGATTTTGCTCATTTTTAATTAAGACAAGAGCGCCCTCATTAATAGCAGATGATGGCTGAGTCCACTTGTGCCTCTCTTGGAGAGAATGGATGTACTCTTGAGACCACCGTTTCCAAAAATCACCCTGGAGGCGCTGAATAAGCTACCAACGATTTAGCCTATTTAAATTTATAGAGCTTAAATCTGGATCAAGGATAGAACTGTTTAAAGGCTCTTGAATCAAAAAATGTCCAGAAGTAAGAAGCTGAAAGTCATTTGAATCGGCACTAATTGCGCACAAAGGACGTGAATTTAATAAAGACTCAATCTGAGTTAATAATGTGTAAAATTCTTCATAGGACAATGTTTGACTTCCTAAGACACGGTAAAAATGGCTATTGAAAGACGTAACGCCCGCCTCTGCTAGTCCATTGAAATGTGGAGAACCCGGAGGATGGAAGTTCCACGTAATTGCCAATTTTTGAGCAGCACCTTGGGCCAAACCAAGAAGTTGGCTGTATGCACCCTTAAAATTTGTACCTTGGTCACTAGTTATAGTGACGCATTTGCCACGACGGGCGACTAAACGTCTGAAGGCCGGTAAAAATGATCCAGAACTAAGGTCTGATGTAACCTCCAAGTGAATAGCCTCAGTGGAAGTACAAACAAAAACGCAAATGTAACCTTTAAAAGTTTTAGCACCTCGATGTTTGCTCATCAAGAGTGAAAAAGGGCCAGCAAAATCTAGACAAATAGAAGAAAATGCCTTAATTTGAGAAATTTGGAGAGCTGGTAAGTCTGCCATGTAGGGATTATATGATTTTGGTTTACATCGAAAGCATCAAATACATTTTGAGAGACATTTATAAATTGCACTTCGGTGTGATAAAATCCAAAACTGCTGAAGTAACAAATAGTGCAAAGTTTTAAATCCTGGATAAAAATTCGTACAATGAGTATGTTCAATAATTAATTCTGTTATTCGATGCGATTTTGGTAAAAGAATAGGGTATTTTACATCAAAGGAAAATTGAGACCTCCTCAGCTCGAAGTAATCCATTTGAATCGACATATAGAGCAAGTTTTCGAAACGGTTTCGGTAGCAAACTATTTTGCGATATCTTTGGTAAGATGTCCGAAAACACATCTTGTTGAACACGTTTTATAATTACTCGAAGTGAAGTTCCAATCTCGAAAGGCGACAAATGACTTTTAAATTTAGATTCTGACCTTAAATTAGAAATAAAGCGAAGAGTGTATGCAATGATTCGTTGTATCTTAGGTAGTGAAGAAAATCGATCTAGTAAAATGATAAAATCATCGAAAGGAAGCGAAACGTTCAAAACTGTTTGTTTTTCTTCTTTGGATATCTCTAAATCAGTTTGACATGTAAAATTAAGCTGTGTCGGCCAGAAAACTTGATTCTTAGATAAGCATTCTGGGCTTGACCACCAGATGGGAGTATCCAAAAGTTGCTGAGGAGTTTGACCACGACTAGCACAGTCTGCCGGATTATGCATGGAGGAGACGTGGTGCCAAGATGAAATAGGTAAAATTTCCTGAATATGACTTACTCGATTGGAAATAAACCTCTTCCATTTATGAGGAGAAGAAGACAACCAAGCAAGTGTGACTATGGAATCTATCCAAGTATGTATGGCGCCAAAAATAACAAGATCAACATAACCTTCCTTGACAAATGCTACTAGATCGGCGAGTAAAACTGCTGCAAGAAGCTCAAGTCTTGCTATTGATACAATTTTTAATGGCGCAACCCGACATTTAGCGCAGATAAGGAAAGTTTTGACATTGTTTAATGTGTCTTCCACAAGAAAATAAACAACACCAGCGTATCCGACTTGCGAGGCATAGCAGATCCATTTAGTTCAATTCGAGATATCGAATTAGAGCCTACATAGCGAGGGATTTTGATATCAGCAAGTTTAGGCAATTCGGCTTTAAATTTGGTCCAAGTTTTGAGAATATCGACGAACAGAAACTCATCCCAAAAAACTTTGGATTCCCATAAACGTTGCAAGAGACGTTTTACAAGTAGCAAGCAAGGAAAAACAAAACCGAGTGGGTCAAATATTCTACTAATCTCAGATAGAATATTGTGCTTAGTACAGGGGCCTTCCATGGGAACATAATAATAGGAAAAAATGTCTGAATTGAGATCCCACTTTATATCTAATATTTTAATAGAAGAAAGATCATCTTTATCAAAACTGCAAGACTCCTGGATATCTGAAGGAGATATATGAGCTAAAAGAGAAGGATCGTTACTTGCCAATTTACTTATTTCAAATCCTCCTTTCTTCATAAGTTCAATGAGCTCAAGCTGAAGTGACAACGCAGATTTTAAATCGCGACTACCGATCAACCCGTCATCTATATAAAACTGGTGACGAATAACTTGAGCTGTCCTAGGGAATGAAGATTCCTCTTGAATAGCAAGCTCTTGCAGATTACGTTAGGCCAAGTATGGAGAAGATGAAACTCCGTAAACAACAGTACGTAGAAAATATTCCTGAAGAGGTTCAGAAAGTAAGAAACGCCATAAAATGCGTTGATAATCCCAGAATTCAGGCTGAACATTTATTTTTCCGGATATTTGTTTTATGTCACAAACAAAAACGTAAGGAAAAAATCGAAAATTCAAAAGTAAAGTAGAAATCTCACGTGGAGCTTTGGGCCAACGAGAAAAGAATCATTAAGAAAGACATGCTGTATATCACAAAGACTAGCATCAAATACAGTCTTATCTTTGAGCCCGAAATATACTCTTTAAAAACAGCATGATGTGGGATGTTATAAGCAGAAGGACACCTGTATTGACTTTGTGGAACTAAAGATATGTGACCACTGTTAAGATAATCTTGCATGAAATCTGTATATTTTCTCGAGAATTCAGAACCGAGAACCTTCCAGAAGTTTCTCTGAAGACCAAATTTTTAAATATTTCTTCGCACTTCTTGTCTTCAGTAGAAGAAGGGATTTTAGTAATTTGTTCGACCTCCCAGAATTTACGTAACTGAATATCCATACATTCATCTAAAGAAGCGAAACAATTTAAGAAAGAATCAGGATTCCTGAAAGGAACTGAACAGCTGTTTTTGCCCTGTAAAACATAACCAAAAATAGTCTCTAAAGCTACCGGTTGATCGAAATTGCCGACAATACGACCTGATTTTAAAAATAAAGGTACCAATTCAGCACTAATAAGCATGTCTATTGATCCTGGTATGTGAAACCGACTATCTGCAAGCTTCAAATTTCGAATATGTTTCATATTGGAAATATTAATGTGAATTTTTGGTTGATTAGAACAAACTTTGGGCATGATAATGGCTTCAAAAGGAAAAACCTGATCCAACTGACCCAAGGGTTTGATGACGCATTGAACAAGACCGCTGTTGGTGAAAGTTGACATTCCATTTAAACCCTCAATTGGAATAGAGAATTTTTTACGATGTAGACCCAGTCGTCTAGCGCACGACATAAAATTTGCCACAGAACCCGTATCTAACAGTACACGTATTTTCTGGAAATGTCCTCGAATGTCCTTGATATCTATTTCACAAGTAGATAATAAAATAGTATGTTGCGGAACAGACAAAGTGTTTGCAATACAGTGAGTATTCGTGACTGTAAAATTAGATTGATCATTAGAATAATGTTCGACAGCCGTAACAGTGTTTAAATTAGATTTAGGCAAGTTATTGTCATTAGAAGACACAAGAAAAAGAATTTCTGTTAAAATGTAGAGTTGTATGATGGGGAAATTTGCAGATTTTACATCTATGACAAGAACCACAATTTTTAATAGAGTGGGGAGATATTAAACAGTTGACGCATAATTTGTGCTGTTTAGCATAAGAAAATCTTTCTTGCGGCGTTTAAGCCAAGAGTAATTTACATTTAATTAATGCATGAGAAGCAGAACATAAATTACACCTAAGTTCGATCTTATGTGAAAGCGGATCCGTAATAAAATTGGATGTATATCTCTTGTTGTTTAATGCTTGGAAGACTTAAGCTTTGACTTATCAGAACTCACTGAAGAAGTGTATTGAACAAACTCCAAAGTTATACATTGTCTTTCTAAAAAAGTAATTAATTGTCTATAAGTGGGTAATTTTTGCCTTAGATTATTTTCAAGTTCAAATCAGTTCTGGTTTTCGAATCAAGTTTATTGAGTAACATATTAAACAACAAGAAATCCCATTGATCTACAGTAAGTTTTAAAACTCTCAAGGCTGCTACGTTTTCAGAAAAAACATTTAAAAGTTGTCTAAGATCCTTAGAAGTAACCTTCTGAATGTATAAAATATTTCATTATAATATTGTGTAGCCAAAATGCGTTTATTTGGTACCGTTTTTAAGACTTTCAAAGGCAACAATATAATTTGCTTCTGTAAGAGGGATACCCTTAACTAAAGCTAAAGATTCTTTATCTAAAGAAGTAAGTAAGTATTGAAATTTCTCAACATTAGATAAGTCTGCGTTATCGTGGATGAGACTTTTAAATAAATCAAAAAAACTTGGCCAATCTTTGTAATTACCATTGAAAGTTGGTAAATTAAGTTTTGGAAGTTTAGCTACAATTTTGGAAACTCTAGGCATATTAAAAATAGGATTAATCGAAAGATTAGCTATTTGAGAATTGGAGTCACTTAATAAGAAATCATGTTTGAAGGATTTTATACCATAGTAGGCCTCATCTGCAGCAATACGCATCCCATCGTAATTTGCAAAATCTTTATACTCAATTAATGAAATTATAGTATTATGAGCCGATTGAAATTCATTATATATGTTGTCAATAGCATCCTCACGAGCTAAAAATGTAGATTTTAAAGAGTCGTCACTAGAAGCTTTGATTCCAACTTCGTGAGATTCTTGTAGGCGTTTAAAAACCGTAGTACGTTTTAAATTAGCTTTAGTTAATTTATCCGCCATTATAAAAAAATCAGTAGAATGTGATTAATTCAATGTAAATAAAAGATTTTTAATCCTTAATAAATATATTTTGCACGCTTATGGTAAGCAGAGCGAAAAAAATAAAAGATTGAATGATACAATGTTAAGCGAATTGCTACTAAGTAAAAGTAATTTGATAAAAAGGCACAAGCGTTTTTTATAGCGTAAATATCACAAAATGTTGCAGATAAATATTTCAATAAAGCTGAAATTTTATTGTAATATAAAAAAGATAAAAAAAAAGGTAGTGTGGTAGTACGATCCACGTGTTAGTTTCGCATGGCTGTTTAAATGCTCGCTGAAATCTTGTGCGCGAGAATATAATTGGTAAGGTCCAGATTTATAGGTACTAAAGGTTCCAGTTTTGCAGACAAACTTGGATGCCTAATAATAAGCCTCAAAGTTACTCTGTTGTTTGTACAAAATATATATGGTGGTTTGTGACAAAATAATGCAATTTAATTTATAGATATTAAAATTTTGAAAATTTTTAGAAAATAACTAAAAACCGGTTTTCATCCGGCTCGAAGAACCATAAATGACGCGGAAAATATGAAAAATGTAGAGGCTGTATTTTTGATTGTAGAAAAAAAGGAAAATGAAAAACTTGCACAAATCGTTTACCTTTCCGTATGGTTAATAGGGCACAATCTTGATCCTGAGAGTACCCTCTTGCTGATGTTCGCAGGGCTACTCAATTCACCCTTAGTCTCTTCCCGTACTTTAAGGTTTGCAGAAATTATCTCTGAAATCAATTGCTTATTTTGCCATGATACCGACTGGAAGAACGATACCTTACTCGACCCTACATAGAACGTGAGTGTCTTTATGACCAACTCGCTTGGATTGGCCATGCGACTTGTGCGCAGCAAATAAGTTGAGAAAAAATATAATAATAAAAAAAAACAATATATTGAAAATAAAGGTGTTTATGAATAGCAAAGCGACATGATTGCAAACTACATTATTATGTCACATAAGTCCCTAATTTTGTAATTAAATAATTTAATTACCGAAAAATAAAATAACTAAGATTCCTGAACAGTCATTCTATACCGTCTTATTTTTAAGTGGTCTGGTGAGGACGTATTTAGAATAACAATTTATACGTACAAGAATATAACGATTTCCGTTATTTCCATCGCCATATTGCAACATTTCGTTAAATCTAATTGCCACAAGTCGCGGTATCCTTTAATAACGGTGTGTCCAGTTGGGAAATTTTTTCTTGCTGCTTTATGAAGCTGATGAACAGTTTTTAGTTTTTCGCTGCTTGGTTCCATGTCTTTCAAACGATTTGTTGAATAGTAATCCTAACAAATGCTTGAATGCATTAATAAATAATACCTTCCTCACGAAGTTTTTCTATGATTGACATAATTTCATTGTCGTGTCCGGCATGATCAGCAATCTTTGAACTCCATAATTAAAAGTTCAAGCTATATTGGGATTGAACGGTTCTTACAGATCAGACAGTTGCTCTTAATAGAGTAGACATTATAGTAATAGATAAAACTTCTAGGCGAACCACACTAATTAACATTGCAATACCAAATAACAAAAAACCCACATATTGGGAAATTTTTCACGAGTTAATAACACTGATTCTGGTAAGCCTATTATCGTTCCTTATGCAAAATAACATATTTACTCAGATTAAGAAAGAGAGATGATGCCGAGCATTACAATCTCACCTTTCAACATACATTACTGGAGGTAGCATGCAATCAAGGAAGTTAGAGGGGATATGGAAAACTACAAAAATTGACTAAGTGCCAAAAAATGATGTCGTAAATTGACATCAAGTGGCTACGTGGAGCAACCGCAGAAAGAAATTTGATAGTAAATTTATTGCATGAGGTTGGTAATATAAGAACCAGAAAACCAGAGCAGAATTTGCGAAAGTGGCGATCGGCGTCCCGGCGTATTCTTTGCGTTTAATGAGGTCGTTTGTCATCGTCCTCGACACTTAAAATTCCCTTGATTTTTTGTTGTTCCGTGCAGTGACATAAAGTAAATTTCGGAATTTATCTTTGTGTATGTTATCAAGATATTTGTGCAGACTTTTTATTTATAACAATGCATTAATGTTTGGTAGTGTTTTGAAAATCCCGATAATTCATTATTTTCGGTAAATATATTTTGATATTTTGGTAATTATTTACATTATGGTAAACCTAGGAAAATTACGTTTTTTGGAAAAAATTCGATACTTATCCCCTATTTCGAGGTCATAAAATACGATTTTGGCTTTAGTTTTTTACTATTTTTCCTCAGATTTCCGGAAAACTCAAAAAATGCCGAGCGTCACTTTACCAAGCACTTTTAATTTTAAAAAACCACCGAACTTCCTTATTTATTTTCAATGATACTAATTAAAATATCATGTATGTAATATATTTCTATAACTATTTTTTTTGCACAAATTTTAGTAAATAAATTTAGAAAAACTTGTATTTTCAACAAAAACCAAAAATACGTTCCGGAAAGGCCCTCGACCATATTCGTTTGACACGTTGCACATGTAAAATACTTTAGTGGTAGTCACACCAATATTTAATGGTAGAAGCCATTTTGTTTTGATTTGTTTTTTGATAACTTTCTTGATATTTTCGGTAAAAATGTGGAAATTTATGAATTTTTATATCATACAGAGGCTTCTATCAGTGTGGAATTTGTGGTTGTAACAAAATTTTAACGATTTAGTACAAAAAATTTAACATTCAGTAAAAGTGTTTTTCACTGTTATCCGTAAAACTGAGGAAAAATTATAGAAAACGGAGGTCCGAATCGTATTCTACGACCTCAAGTTAGGGAGAAGTACCCAAATTTTTTCAAAAAAACGTCCTTTTCCGAGATTTCCCATAATGTAAATGTTTACCTAGAGAATCATGTGTAAATCTATTTTGTCAGTATTTATTTTATTAATCATTTAATAATGAACTCTAAATTGTAATTTTTCCAATATAATAACGTAATAAAAGGTTGCTCAAGTCCATTCCTGTGCCCTGACCTACTGCGTAAGTCCAGTATAGCCCCTTTAAGGGGAGTCTAGCCTTTACATGCCCGACCGAATTTATTTTAGCGTATTCCCCCTTCCTTTTAACCCCTCCAACTTCTTCGCTCCGCTCGCTTTATACAACGATGAGTCCCTACATTATTTAACCTATGGCAAAGAGAGAGAGGAGGCGAATATGGAGAAGTGCTGTCTTTCTTGCTCCAAACTGCGATTAGCGGGCGTGCCCTTCGAAATTATGGGCGCGACACCAATAGCACTTCTTCATATTTGCCCCCCTTTCTCTTTGCCGTTTAACGCTTGTGTCTCCAGTAGTGTAAGCTCAAAGCATTTCACTAGTATTCTGTGTTTGTGACTGCTTTTAAACGGCAGCCATTTTATATGTATTTCGTAGAAATGTTTATTAGTATTTGAAATATTTTTTCCTAAATGTACCTACTTTCGAAATAAGGTTGCTTTATTTGCCAGCATTTCTTTTTGTGCCATTTTGTTTATCCAGTTTAGCTTTTATTTAGCGGATAAAGTTGATTTTTATGTAATTATTGTTTTGGAACGTAAGCAAAGAAAATAAAAGCTACGCGCATATAGCCAAATAACTGAAAAAATTTAGAAAATATATGTCATTAGTGACAGGTCTGAGCGATTCTGGTTTATATAAGTTATATTAGCTGGTATATCATTGATATTTTGCTCAGATTAAGAAAAAAGAGCATGCCGCGCATGTCAATTCAATAATTTTCGATGTGGCAAATAAAGGATTGCATCATGAGTGGTTTTTAGTGTTTATATAAGTAAAAAATGACAGTGATTAATAAAACGATTAAACATTATCATGGCGAATTCTTCAGCCTATAATTACAAAAATCGCAACTGAAAAAAAGGAGCTAGAACTTACTTTTCTCGGGTTAAAATGGTAATGGCATTTTAAGATGCTTAAATTTTTTTTGGATGAAAGTGCTTTGATATGTGTATATTACATGTTTAAGTTTAGTTATTTATGATAGTTTTAATATTTATAATTTATCATTTAAAGGGCATTTTTTCGTTCAGAATTTGTATACTTCTAGAGGCAAATTATCTTTTTCAAGTAATTATTTAATTTTCATTAAATTTTCTATTAAAATCGATTTATTAACGACATCGTTTTAGTTATTCTATTATTTAACAAAAATTTAAAAATAAGTATTAAAATTTTTAATTTGTTTTAATTTTTCTAAGGATTTAGAAAAATGTAGATTTCTGATTAATATGAAAGCTGAAGATTGTTAGCAATCAAAAAATTCTAGACCTTGTTCCAAATATTTTGAGAAATATTATTTTTTTAAGAACAGCGCCCAAAAAAGAGTACTTTTGATCAAGAAGGCTATACCAAGAATTTTTCCTGAATCACAAAAATACCTATAGCCGAAAAAGATATATTTTTTTTTATATATTATGTTGTATGTTTACTTTTAAGTATGAAATGTTTTAATTTTTTAATCAGTTTAATATTAACTGTTTGCAAAGGAATATTGTGTAACGGTTTATTTATTTATTTTTTGGATGAATAGTTTTGAATTTATGAATCTTTATTTTAATCGTCTTTCTGATTGTTTCGTTACATAATGTCTCGTGTTTTCCACAAATTAGACATTAAATTAGCGAAGGGAGCATTGTTTTGTTATATAAAACATATATGGTTATTTGTATACCAAGGTGTTTGATTGATGTAATTAATAGAATTGTTGATGTAAAATGAATTGTTATAACATTGTTGAGCTCGTGAATCAATAAGTAAAAATATGCTTTGATATTTTATGTATCTGTTTATACACAACAAAGAGATCTCAATAAGCA
The DNA here is from genome assembly GCA_034092305.1 of Diaprepes abbreviatus. Taxonomy (NCBI): domain Eukaryota; kingdom Metazoa; phylum Arthropoda; class Insecta; order Coleoptera; family Curculionidae; genus Diaprepes; species Diaprepes abbreviatus. The sequence goes on from JASJET010000055.1 coordinate 61,166,292, forward strand.
TTTACCAATAGCGCAAAACTATAGTCCCATCACCATCCATCCAGCAAGACCCATCAAGAATAAAAATTGTAAAACAAAGGTTATTTAATGAATAGGGAAAAGCAAGATGAAAAAATTGTTTCTTATGTTCATATTTATTTTCACGTGGGAAAATATTCTGGCAATAAGGTTTCACTACTTTGTTTCGACATATTAATAAAGCTACTTTAGGATTTATGTGTTCTTTACCTTCTCAGAATAAAGAACAATCGATAGGTACTTTGTGAATACTAATAACATTAAATTTACAAAAAAAAATGTTAAAACCGAGAATATAAAATTTCATAATCACAATGACAAAAAGATAGAAGCCTGGTATAAATTTTATTTCAAAGAAAAAAATCATGACGATAGATTGATCTCTAATATAAAAATAATACTTTTGATAGCCATTCTTTTATAATAAAATATTTTGCCACGTAAGTAAGTAAAAATTTTGTATAGATAACATAAGTCATCCTTTTTACTTTTCAGAATATTGAACATTGCCTTCAAAATTTGTATTAATTACTTAGCAAACTAATAAAATATCCAAAAACACTTGCATCAGATAATAATTTTCCAAATCAAACAAAAGTCTTTAATATTTAATTTTGGAGAAGTTCTGTTAATTAAATTATAGTATCTGCGTTCCATAAGATACGTCACTGGTTTTTCAGGATAAGTGGCAAGAAGTAACGACTAGACTTGCGGCATTCTCTTTTTTTTCTAATGTAATGCCGGTTGCACAAGAAGCCAGAACAGTAAGCCAATTCAGTGGGGCAGACCACAGGGCCCCTATCCTCGTAAGTGTGATGTGAAAGGTGAGGTGAATGGCGATGTGAGCTTTTTGACAGTAAAAGCCGTATTCTTAAAAAACCAATGTTGCCAAATATGAACGTGCTAAAACCCGAGAATTTCAAGAAATAAAATTGATGACAGATTGAATTGAGCTGTCAGACCACGCACTTATAAAGTATATGTACTGATCGTCAAATAAACAGAAAATGTCCGGACCATGCTATGCGCCATTTTGGGTAAGGTGAAGTTATAATAACAGTGAATACGCTGTCGCCACTGAAAAATTATAACTACTAAACGTAATCGTTTACCTCCCACTGACAAGGTTTGAAGCAATTTGCATACTTTTTCGAAATTTCATCGACATAAGTAGTTGAACGAAACGAATGGTAGAAAGAGATAAAATGACAGTATTACGTTATAACCTTACCCAACTTATCCAATTTGTGTCAATTGATTGTTATGTGTGGACGTCTGTCATACTATTGGTCGGTCGTAAAAAGTAACGGGGTACTACCTAATTAACATTTCAACTATTTTTTCAAAAAATAAATCGTTTTGAAGAAACGGTTCGTCAACATATTGCTTTTTTTAAGGACTAGTTATTTGTAACAACCAAAAATATAATAAAAATTTTTAATTTATTTTTACGACCGACCAATAGTATGACAGACGTCCACACATAACAATCAATTGACACAAATTGGATAAGTTGGGTAAGGTTATAACGTAATACTGTCATTTTATCTCTTTCTACTATTCGTTTCGTTCAATTACATATGTCGATGTTATTATAACTTCACCTTACCCAAAATGGCGCATAGCATGGTCCGGACATTTTCTGTTTATTTGACGATCAGTACATATACTTTATAAGTGCGTGACTGACAATAATTGCAGAAAGTCAGCACTGATAAACCTTGAAACGGTGGAAATTACCACTCTACGTAGTATGATTAAGAGCCATCATCCCTATGCACTATGGAAACTATCCAATCAGTTATTTATTGTATGAATTCACAAAGTGTCCAGCCTCTTACTGCAAGATGTTCTGTCCTGACAAGTAAATTTGAAAGAAAACCTGAAACTTCAACGAAGATAGTGAAACTCTTTATGACCAAGGACCGAAACCAAAGGCATGACAGAATACGTCCATTAAAGATACTGGCGGATCTCACATTCAACTTTAAATATATATATTTTTTTATTTTATAAAGATTTGTAGAGGCTTGAAGATAAAATGTACCATAAATAAGGTTTTTATGCTGAAGGACATTCATTGGTCTGTAGGGTTCATATTTATATGTCTCGATAAATTATAATCATAATATTTATTTAATTGTAGTGTCGTATAGTGTTTAACATAGTCTAATTAAGTTAAGTGCTGTAGTTAACATAATTTAAATATAAAATTTGTTACTTATATAAATAAAAGTTTCAGATAGCTTACAAATTGTGATTTCTCAAATTTGTTATGTCGCGTCGTGAAAAGAATTATGTTAGATTTAATTGTTTAAAACTAAGATACTCAGCTGTTATAGACACAAGTATTTATGTTAAATCCATAAGCAGAACTGGCCCTAGAATTTTTTTTAAATAGCACACTCATACAATTGAGTTATGAACAGAATCTCCTGTAATAATTTAATATGTCTGTAATCTCAAATTTACTTAATATTTGCGAGACATATTCAACTTTCTAAGGATATTTTATTAAAAAGTTTGAAAATATTAAAAATATCTGTGTACCACCTATTTAACGTTTCAACTGTTTATTCAAAAAATAAAACGTGTTAAAGAAACGGTTCGTCAACATATTATTTTTTTTTATGACGAATTATTTTGAAGAACCAAAAATAAAATAAAAATTTTTAATACTATTTTATTTTTTGAAATTCGTGCGTTAAATATGTCATTTAGCGGCTGAAATTTCATTTGCGCATGTTTCACCATTCGCTTGCCTTTCACCGGGCGAACGAGGATATGAGCGATGAACATTTCAAGAATACGCGTTCGCCACCTTTTCACCGTTCACTTCACGTTCCCCAGTTCGAGGATAGGGCCCCAGTACACTAAGCCAGTGAGTGTTTACACTAAAGCCACTTTAATTATTGCTATCATCGAAATGAATCGAAAACATAGAATGTGTTTACGACTCTTAACGAAAAAGAGCTTATTATTATTATTAGAGGTTGAAGAAGTGACTAAGAGTGAGATGAATGCTTGTTGATTTCAGTATTCCTCCAAATCTGCACGCCATAGACATTCTTGTTCCCTATAAAGTCTAAAGCGGCATCTACATTACTAAAAATTTACGTCATGTGTGGCATGCGGCAACAATTTGTGCTTTCATATATAATTTATGCGAATATGTCCACTGCATGCAAACGCATGCAAAAATTTTCGCTACATTCAACGCACACGATCTGTCGCTTGTTGGTTTTTTTTCAGACATCAAAGGGATTTGCGTCGCAATATCGTTTTAGTGTGGACGTCTTTTTTTTTCCAAATTTAGGTTCGTTTAAATTCCATTAATTTTTCCACCTGATTTTAAATGGACTAATGGATCTGCGACCATGTCTGATGTGATAATAATAATGAAAAGAAAATGTACTGCTTGTATTGTTATGTACCATTTTATCAAGAAAAAAGGATTCTATGCCAACACAAAAAATGGTGTCAAATTGCATCTTGATTTTTGTTTTTATTAAAATATCGCTTATTACTTGGGTCCCATACAATTTTTTGTGTTTAATTTTCTTGTACTAACGAAAGAACGTCGTCCTTATTTAAATGGGTTTCTTATTGGCTAAATCCAACTTGAAATCAAAATAAACCAAATCAAATAACTCATAAGTTCACACATGAATTGATCAGGGACACACAGTCCACAACATAAATATTTATGTCGGCAAGATGCACAATTTATACAGCAAATATTTGTGGCGAATCCTACGTTCAACATACAACACATTTTATAGTAGACGCGGCTTAATAAACGTAATGATTTCATCCGAATTAATTTTTTGCGGTGCCATTTTAAGCAGAAACTTTAAACAAAGCAACAAGTTTTGAAATAGCCAATATCGGCTTGCCATGTATGTTCACACGGGACAGCTGAAAAATAATTGTGAGCGATAATCGATGGGGGGGGGGGGGGATGTACCGTCTTGAAAAGTTAGACCGTTATTGTATCTACTGTCCTGTCTTAATTACACACTTGAAACAGTTGCCATGGATGAAATAAGAAGAGAACAGTTACGCTTGCTGTATTCTTTAGAGTAATTATCACTTGATCAAAGTGAAAAAAGTGTAACTGATAACTTCATGTTCTTTTGAATGTGCATTTACTTGTCATTGGGTCGAAGTGATCATGATTACTTAAAGTGATAAACTGAAAGTGATAAATGACTCAAAAGAATTGCTCTGCTGTCCTAATATTAGGTATATTCTTTTGAGTAATTATCACTTTCAGTTCTGTCACTTGAAGTAATCATGATCACTTCAACCCAATGACAAGTAAATGTACATTCAAAAGAACATGAAGTTATCAGTTTCATTTTGTTCACTTTGATCAGTGATAATTTACTCAAAAGAATACAGCCATTATCATGCCATGCAAATGGAGGCTCGGTTACTGGCTTCGTGTGCAAACTTAAGATATTTATACATACTCAAGCATAGGAATTTGATAATTTGAACAAAGTTGAACTAACCTTTCTTGTTCTGGGATTTGAACAACTTGCCTTCTTTAGGGATATTTAGCAACAAATATTTTTGGGATCGCTGATGTTGAGGTGGAGAAATTCGAACTTCATGGTGAATTTATTTTATATTACTTATAACCCCTAGGTTCGATGAGAGCTGTTAAAGTTGCACTCACAGTTAATTAAGAATTGCTGATATATTTTACCTTTTACTGAGAAATACTGTATTATTATAGAAAAATATCTGAAGAAATTCTTCCTCCAGGCAGTCACGGCATCTTCCGCCAGAAATCACAAAATTCGGAATACCATCCATTGACGCTAGGTGGATATGCAAGAGCTGCAAAACAATCGATCGGTAACATAGGAAACATCCTCTCGAGGAAAATGGCGGCGTCAACCTCGCAACCGTCAGTGCCGTGGCCAAATAGCAAAGATGATTACGAACTCGGAAAAGTAATCGGTTAGTATTTAACTTAATTTTATTGCTGGTAAAAAGTACTTTACTTAGATGTATAATAGCTTCGGGATCATTTAGTGGTTTTCGGGAAAATTGTTAAACTTGTGTAGTTTTTAGGTTATGTACTTTTTTGGTGTTTGGATTCCGGTACCAGTTTTGCATTTGTGAGAAATTTGTACTATTTATGGGCAAGCAATATATTGATGTTGAATAACTACTTTTGATAATTAGTTGAGCAAATGATATTATTACAGTAAATTAAAATTTTTATCAAATACTCCCATAAGTGCCAATATATCAAAACCAGGACAATAAAAATTGATAAATCTATTTGCATTTTAAATTGGTTTCAGATGATATTAATTAATAACTTGACCCCCTTTTGATTTAAGTCAATTAGAATGTTTAAATTTTTCATTTTACATCAAAGTTCAGTGACTTGCAAGCCAAATATTTATTTCTTTGAAGATCATAATTACATTAAATTATTTAATATTAATTATAATATATTTTTACCTATTGTTCAAAAAATAACTGAAGGCTCTGATGGTACCTTACTGCTGCCTTTTTTATTTTTACATAATTATTACTACTTTGTTATTGTTAGGCAGAGCAGAAACTCCTCTAAACAATATCATTTTTAATTCTTTGTTTGTTTTTATGATTATCTAAGTTGATTAACTCATTAATACCAAACCTAAGTGATACAGAAACCTGCTTTAAAACACTGCATAATTTTTAGGTCACACTATTTTAAAATAGTCTACTATTTTTTTTTTATTATTTTTGTGCATTAATAACTTTTTTGGTTTTTGCTATTAATAATTTAAATATAAGGGTATTTATCTGATGTTTAATATTTAATATCTTTTTATGTGTAGTTACAAAAACTCATTGGTATTTAATTTGTTTTAAGTATATGAAACTTCACAAGGTATATAACTTATAAACCATGTTAGAGTATGTAAAATTCAAGTTTTTTCGTATTACTTTTTAAGTATTACCTACTTATATATAGACTATAAGTTAAAATAATGTTTTTTATCAATTTAATGATTTGAAAAACTATTTCATATTATTGTGACCTAAATTGTAAAATGAATGTATGACATAAATTTAATTTGAGCCATTTAATTAAGAATTAGATTTAATATATGTAAAATTAAATTTATTTTCATGAAAAAATGTAGGTCAAAGTTATTCTTTTACTTTGTATTTTTGCTAATTATTGTTGTCAAATTATTTGTTCTTGTGTTAACTTAGTAACTGCATGATTATGAAACATTGTAGTATAATGATTAAGCATAGGACAAAGAATACTATACTAAAAGAAATTTGATTTTTTTAGGTGTTGGGGCTACTGCTGTAGTTCATGGTGCATTCTGCAAACCGCGCAATGAAAAATGTGCCATCAAGAGGATCAATTTAGAAAAATGGAACACTTCAATGGACGAGTTGCTCAAAGAAATTCAAGCCATGTCCTCTTGCAACCATGAAAATGTTGTAACATATTACACCAGTTTTGTTGTTCGAGAAGAATTATGGCTTGTTTTAAAACTCCTCGAAGGAGGAAGTTTGTTAGATATTATCAAACATAAAATGAGATCATCTAACTGCAAACATGGGGTTTTTGATGAAGCTACTATTGCCACTGTTTTAAGAGAAGTTTTAAAGGGGTTAGAGTATTTTCACAGCAACGGACAGATTCACAGGTGAGTTTTTTATATGACAAAGATCTTGGGTGGATATTTGCCTTTGTTATAAAATATGTATTCTTTTGCCTTTTTTATAAAATATGTATTCAAATATTCAACAGTTACATTTGATTGAAATAAAAGAATGTAACCTTGTAAAGAAGACCCTATTTTACATATTTACAGGATCATAAAATTTAAAAATAAAGATCGTTGCCACTTGATGGGACCATGAATGCCAAGATCCTGTGATTAAAGTAAATATATCGACAACTATTCTTAAAAATTAGTAGTTGACCAGTTAAAGCAATTGGCATTTTAGCAAGTGTTGCGGATTATCAATTTAGGATATTGTATTAACAAAGAATTTTGGAAATTAAACTTTGTATTAAACTTATTTTAAACTGTAGTAATTTTTAGCAATTCTTTACACAAGAAAATGAAAATTATCCTAATATTGCATATTTTAAATGGCCACAGTCTATCAGTTAGAACTTGCTGATAATTGTTTTTGCACATTTCTACTAGACTTGAAAAATTGTATAGAAGTACTAAGAAAGAGCTATTAAAATCTTATCCTTCACTTACAAATGTGATGCCAAAATATTAACGTATATATTCCATTAGTTTATCTAACCTGAACTACACATTTTCCAGGAGTTTTCCATCTAGGGAATATGAATGCTAGTGAAGTTCCTAAATCTCATTTCAAAATGTGATAAAACGATTATGCAATTTCAAATAGTTGTCCTTTTGTAATATTTAGAGTGGTTATGATAGTGATGTAAACCACTATAACATGACATTATATGACAGCCTATAGTTAACTGAGTGTACATAAATAAAATTTGCAGAAATTTTGTTTATATTATGTTTTTTTGGTTACTAAGTAGCAGGGTTGGGTTGATTCTGATTTTTTTTTTTAAATCAAAAATCATCGATTTAATTTTAAAAAAAGCATGACTCTTAATTTTTATTGAGGTTTCCCCATAAAAACTCAGAGGAAATCAGTAAAGAGGATTTAATCATATTTATAAAATGTATTTTATTATCGAGTTATATACTTTCACAGACAAAAGTAAGTCACTAAATATTATTTTAATGTTTTTATTATTTTTATGTTTATATTTCCATTACTAAACTTAAATTTTAGAAGTAGGTATATGTGTATAGATTTTTGTATATTTTTATTCTTATTAACAAAAATTATGAAATTAAATTTTTATTTTTTATGGTTACCCTTCAGCAAAAATTTAATTTATTATTATCAATAATTACCAATACTCAATAGGTAGATATAAAATATTTTGTAATTAAAAACCTAAACCACTTTTTAGTTATTTATTATTTAGCGTAAATAACTGTATTGTAAGCTATGTAAGTTTTCTTTAACTTTTCACTTCTTCATTTGACAATTAAAAAATCAAGGCATATTTGCCTTTTTTTGCTTTGCCTGAACTTGTCTTTAGCGGTTTATTGGTTTTTACTGCCAAAAAATTCTTGTCAGGACTCCTACTTGTTTGTCTATAAATTATTAAGGGGTAATAATTTGTGCTCATTTTGTTATATTGCTGGTTATGTCCTGGTTCAGTGAAGTGGTGTATTTTTATTGAAATAGTTGGGAGAAAAAAACAATACATATAACAATTTTATGTTAAGAAAATAGATCCCAATTAACGTGGTCGTAGAGTATTTGAGAAAGCTGCAAAAAATAAATTCAAGGTCCAAGGTCTTAAGGCACGTCACGAGTTTTGTACTAAGACTAATGAGCAGCAAGGTGCAATTTATGCAGGTAAGTACTACAGGTACTTAGCTAAGTAACAAGTAGAAAATTCACACAAGATTTTAAAATTATCCTGTTATTTTCATGATATTATTTTTTTTTTCATTGTACAATGTAAATGATTTTTGACACAGTGCTAGTTTATTTATTGATAATTAATAATACTTCTTTTGTTATATTTTTTCAAAAAGTCATTTTTGGATTTTATACTAACTAATCAAAATGAATTATTTTTTTTGAAAGATATTAAAACAAAATTTTTGGTTTTGTTATGCAAAGACTACTTCGCAACAGTCTGAACAGTATACAAATCCAGCTTCATCAGCACAGTCAACTTTTAGCTTCAGCATCGAATAGTTTCCAGCAAACATTTCCAAGCCGACCCAACAAAAGAAAAAACCTAAACTTATCCCTCTATTAGTAGTTTTGTAACTTTATATCAACAGCTGAAAAACATAATATTGATAAGGAAATATCAAAAGCAATTTGTGCTACTAACTGGAGCTTTAGATATATTGAAGGCAAGTACAAAAGATGATTTAAAAGTTGAAACCTGATTATACACCCGTTCCAGAATATCAGTAGCAACTATTCTTTTGGATGAAATTTAAGAAGAAAAATGTTTTTTTTTTCTCTCAAGAGAATGCGTAAATATGTCAATTAATAGGTGGTCAAATATTGACAAAGAATCTGTAATATGTTCAACTATAACAACAGAAGATGGACGAGCATTTCATTTTGAAACTATTTATACTTCCGGAAAGTCTTATCTTCGGAATATTTAACGGAATTTTATAGTGATCTAATTTCTTCATGTGAACTAAAATATCAGTGTTATGTAAAATCTTCCATGACAAGCAATGTGGTGAACATGGCTGGCATGAGAAAAAGTATTGAGGAAAGAACCAGAAAGTAAAGTTAACCTATGGTTGGTCAGCATATCTTTTGTATTTGCTGTTCAAGGAATTAGAAATAAAAGACATTAAAGAACACATGGGTCAAATAACCAAACATTTTCATAGCAATCATCTAGCCTGAGTGAAATTTAGCCAAGCAAAGGACAAAGCATTAGTTGTTTCAAGAGCTGTGCATTGAAATAGCTTTGCTGACTATTTAGAAATATATGTAGGACATAATATTAAAAATCTGTGAGGAAAATTAAAGATCGATTCCGCCATATATCAAAAAGTATCCTATATTGGACTTAAACTCGCAGCAGAAGAATACCTAAATATTTTGAAACCTATAGCAGTTGTCCTTGATATTTTGCAAAGAAAAACTTACTATTTTAGATGTTGTAGAGCAATGGAAACACTTCAGCATGTCTTCAAAGAAGAGCTAGAAGTTTCTTTTTAAAGAAACAAGTATTTCATTGTCGATATGACCAAGCATTAACACTGTATCATTTTGTAGCCTATATGTTTGATCCCCAAAAATGAAAGTCTAGGTAATCTCCAGAAGAAATAAATTTGGTCTTTGAAACTATTGGTAAATTATTTGAAGATACGCGATTGCTACCACTAGCAATAAAATTGAAAGCATATTCCAGTCCCTTTGAGAAACTTATGTTTTCAGAGGAAGCAAAAGACATAAATGGGATTCAGTGGTGGACCTCACAAAACGATGAGCCTGACATTGCAAAACAGTTTCCAGTAATTAAGCAGTTCCTGTGTACATTTGCTGAAACATGGGTTTAGTGCATTTGGTTTTGTGTGCTCTGATTTAAGAAATAGATTAAGGATTGAAAAATTTGAAATATTTCAATTTAAATTTTACAATAATGAAGCATATGATGATAAATTATAAGTTTTTGATTTCAAGTTGTTTTTTATATTGTTCCGGACGGCCAATTTTTGAACACACACTGTATTACTAAACACACTGTTATTTCAAAATCTCTTTATTGTCACAACTTTGACACCTTGTCAAAATAATTCAAGTTACGTCGAGGAGCTCTCAAACTATACTGTCCCCAAAAGCCGATCTGCACCCTTTATATACCCTTTTGGTCGATACCGGAAGATTCCCTAATTTTCTAGTAGGATTTTTATACTACATGATGTAATAAAAATAAGAAAAAGGAATAATCCGGCGATTTCTAGACCCTCTATGTTAAAAATAAGGAAATAGAATTCTCTAAAAAGTTCCAGACCTTCTTTCATAGAGGTCTCATGAGGAAATTAACAAAGGTAAAATTAATTAAATAAATTATGAACTCGTAGAAAATTACCTAAAACCCTACAAACTACAAACATAAACTAATACTAAGAAATGTAAAACGCTATAAAGTTCGTTACATTAGAAAATATACCTAAAATCCTACAAACTACAAACACAAACTAATACTATGAAATGTACAACGCTATAAAGTTCGTTACAATGTCCCCTTCCAAGCCTTGATCGTCCCGATCAACCTTCTTGATCTTGATAATGGGCCAATCTGTCAAGATGCACAACTTTCATCTTCGCATGAGGACTTTTCTGAATTCGGTATACTAGAACGTTTAGTCGGGTCACTACGTTGTACAGACCTTCCCACGACTTTTGAAGCTTTGGTGAACGTCCTTTGGTTCATTTCGGATTGTACAACCAAACTTTTTCACCAACCAGGAATTCACCAGTATTGGCTTTGAGGTCATAGCGGGTTTTCATTCTGTTACTTTCTATTTGTAATTTTTGACGGACTTCTTCGTGTAAGACCTGAAGCTGCTTACAAAGTTGGTTGGTGTAGTCTTCCCAAGTTGTTTCAAAATCGGGTGGACGTCTAGTAAGCAGACTGGAAGACGTAATTCTTTTCCAAAAATTATGCTAGCAGATGTTTTTCCAGTGGTTTCGTGAATAGGTGAACGATAGGCTAGTAAAAATGGCTGAATGCATTTATCCTAGTCATTTTGTTATTCATTTACTTGTATTCTGATGTAATTCTCCAGCGTTCTGTTAAATCTCTCAACCATTCCAGACTGTGGATCTAGGGGTGTTGTTCTAGTTTTGTGGATTTTCAGAAGCTTGCAAAAGTTCGTAGAAATGTCAGATTTAAAGTCTCTGCCTTGATCAGAGTGTATCTCTCCTGGCATCCCATATCTACAAATCCACTGTTCAAACAAATTTCAGCAACGGTGGTAGCTTCTTGATTCGGTATCGCATAGACTTCTGGCCATTTACTGAAGTAATCCATAGCTACCAACATACAACGATTCCCGGATTTACTTATAGGAAATGGACCTATTACAATTCTTTCAAAAGGTACTCTTACATTGTACTGCTTCATTTTGCCTTGGCTACGGGTCCTCGGTCCTTTACTGGCAGCACAGTGGGTACAGGTTTTGCACCAATCTTACATCTGCGCGGCTCCCTAGCCAATAGAACCTCTCTCGAATTTTTTCAAGAGTTTTCATAACCCCTAAGTGTCCGCCACCTTACACCATTATGTAAAGCTTGCAGTACTTCTGGAATCCTTTTGGTGGGTAAAATAGTCTGGTATTTGTAGTCTTTACGTTCAAAGCTCTCCCAAACTCTTTTTAAAAGACCATCTTGCATAATCAAGGAATCCCATAAGACTCAGTAACATTTCACTTTTTGAGATTTTAACGAGATTTCTTGAAAAGTGAGACGGTTTGACTTATTCTTTAATTTAATGATAAGGTTAAGATCTGGATCTTCTTGTTGTTCTTTGGAGAAGATTTTGGGATTCCAATCCAAAGAGCACTGTAGTTGTGTCTTTCGGCAATAGAAATCGTCTGGAATTTATCGCTCTTTATGCCTGTTACAGTGCTTGCATTCTTCTAGACATGGTCTCCTTGATAAAGCGTCTGCATTTTTGTGGTTCAAGCCTTTTCTATGTTCAATTTCAAAATCGTACTCTTGCAAGCGTAACCATCTTGCTATTTGACCTTCAGGATTTTTAAATTATAAAAACCACTGTGGTCTGTTCGCAGGAGAAATTTTTGGCCATATAAATATTTGTGAAAGTGTTCTAATGTCTTTATAATGGCGAGTAGTTCTTTTCTTGTTACACAATAATTTCACTCGGCTGTGCAAAGTACTTTGCTAAAATAAGCAATCACTTTCTTTAGGCCATTTTGTATCTGGGACAAAATTCCAGTTATAGAGGAGTTACTAGCGTCAGTATCTACAACAAACATCTGATCAGGCTCAGGATGTGACAGTATTGGAGGATTACAAAGTGCCTTTCTTTAGTTCATTAAAAGCGGCTTCGCAGTCTGCTGACCATTCATAGTTGTTGCTATTTTCAGTTAATCGATGTAAAGGTCTTGCAATATCGGCGAATCCTTTTATGAATCTTCTATAGTAAGTACAGAGACCTAGAAAATTTCTTAGTTCATGCTTTTTTTTCGGTATTGGCCAACTTTGAATGGCTTCTGTCTTCTCTGGATCGATTCGTACACGAGTTTCTGTGATTATATGTCCAAGGTATTTCACTTCTTTCTGGAAAAATTGACATTTCTTCGGACTGAGCTTTAATTGTGCACTTCTCAGTTTTTTAAATACATCTTCGACATTTTTTAGATGATCATCAAATGTTTTTCCCAGAATTATGATGTCATCTAGGTAGACTAGGCATATTTTCCACGTTAGTCCATGTAAGATTCGTTCCATTAAACGTTCAAAACTGGCTAGAGCATTGCATAAATCAAATGGCATAACATTAAATTGCCATACCCTCATTCCAATAGAAAAGGCGGACTTTTCTTTATCCTCTGGATGAAGCTGTACCTGCCAATAGCCACTTTTTAAGTCCAATGTGGAAAACCATTTTGATCCGGTTAATGTGTCTTAAGAGTATCATCAATACGAGATAAAGGAAAACTGTCTTTCTTTGTGACGTCATTAAGCCGTCTGAAGTTGAGCCATCTTTCTTCTTAACTAGTACAACTGGGGATGTCCAGGGACTTTGGGAAGGCTCTACAATGCCTTGATTTTGCATGTCTTTAAGCATCTTGTCCACCTCGTCACGTTTTGCTAATGGTATTCTCTTTGGAGCTTGTTTAATTGGAGTTGCTTCTCCAGTATTTATTCGATGCTCGACTACATTGGTCCTTATCAAGTCGTTATCAGATAAAGAGAAAACATCCTGATTTCTTCTTAAAAGATCTTCCAGTCTAGCTACCTGAACTTGATTCAGTAAAGGTGTTGACGTACTAACTAGGTCTAGAAGTACGTTAGGTAGACTAGCAGGTAATTTTACAGGTTGCAGCGGGATACCGGTAACTATCACGTCAACAGGTTGACAGGTAGCAATCTTGTCACTTTTGCCCTCTGTTGAGGATAATCCTTCAAGTTCAGCATCCTGACAAATATAGAGCTTTTTTATTCTAGATCGGTGTTCTTACAGGAAGAATTCCTTTTGCAAACAACGAGCAATCTTGAATTTGTTTATCTATAACTTTCTTCTTCTTTGGAATCCTCAACCTTTACTTTCACTATACATTCTGAACTTTTTCGGTAAATTCATAACAATTTCCTCATTTTTAGTTTGCAGTACTCGTTGAGGAAGATCAGGGACAAGCTTCTAGTGTTCCATGACATCTAAACCTAGTATTACTTCATCCAGAATATCAGCAACAATAACCTATTAACAACAATGACTTGTTTCTGGATCGCGTAAACCTTCGATAAAGCTATTTACTGCTAACTTATTTATTTTATTTATTATTTATTATTATTACAACAAAAAAATTTAAATTACATTATACATTTACATGTTATAGTAGCTTATGATTTAGTATAGCCTATTATATAATGCACCTAAATGCAAGAGCATTTGTATGTGCAACACAGAAGTACCCATATAGGTATATACATCCTAACATACACACTTACATACTAATATATTTATTCATACACATACAATGATTATTTGCTTGAATTTATAGTATAAACAAGATTTACATTTCAGTTCTCATATGGTAATTTTCCCACTAGTCATCTTGTATTGTTTTGATGATTTGATAATTTTTTACAATATATGATTTACACTTACTGTTAAAAAGGTTTAATCTTTTAATACTACATATTTCTACTGGTAAAATGTTGTAGTACTTAGGGGCTAAATAGTCAATAAATTTTAAATTAATAGTTTTTCTATTTCGAGGTATAATCAAGTTTTTACCTATGTTTGCCCTGGTTGAATAGTTATGATTAATAAAATGCTTCAAATTATTCGATTTATGGTAATATAAACATATTAATTGTACATATAAACAATGTAAGCTGCATGTGTTCTCATTAAATAGTAATTGTGAAGGGTAGGTTTTATTTTTTTTATAATTTTTAAGATATATTTATGTACAACAATAAGTGTCTTTAAGTTACCTTTATAAGTACCCCCCCCCCCCACACACAACCAAACCATATATCAAAAGTGACTCAACTAATGATTTGTATACAACTATTAATAGTTTTGTACTTAAGAACTCCCTCACCAAATAAAATTGATAAATGAGCTTACGGATCTTATTTGTTAAATATTCAGTATGATCTGACCATTTTAAAAATTGATCTATAATAACCCCCAAGTATTTAGTCTTTGATACAGATGTAATTTCGAGCCCTGTACTTGCATTCACCACAATGGTGTTAAAATGCGGTCTAGATGCATTTGTCAATGAGAAGGCAATATAATTTGTTTTTTTTATGTTTAAAGTTAGTTTTAGAAAATCCAACCACCATTTCACTATCATAAAACCTTCCTTTACATTATCTCTTACTTCATCCCAAGTATCACCAGAGAACAGAATGGCCGTGTCATCAGCATAAGAATAAATTTTACCATTGATATTGATGCCCAACAAAGCATTAATGTAGGTTACGAAAAGTATTGGTCCCAAAATGGTCCCCTGTGGAACACCAATCCGAATTCTCCGCGGCGCACTAAGGCAGTCATTGACCTTTGTAAACTGCTCTCTGTTAAAAAGATAACTCCTAAAGACTTCCAATATCCTGTCCCGCACTCCATAGAGTTCCAGGATCTCTTGCTTTATTTCTTCCGGATATGTTGGTAGGTCAAATTTATTAGCCTTACTATATCCGCCTCATACTGTTGCAGACTTCCGTTGTATTTTTGTCTTCTTCCCTGGAGTTCGGCCTTATAAACTTCTTGGAGGTGGGCTTCCCCATAACGCATCTCCAGAAAAGTAACAATGAACTCGTAATCATTCCGCTTTTCTTCAGGAATGTTACGTAGCACGTCCATAGCTCCACCTCGTAGTGCTAGAACAAGAACACGTGCCTTGTCAGGTGAACTCCAATTATTGCTGGTGGTGGCAGCCTCGAATTGACGGAATAGGTAAGCCAAGGTACTTTGTTGTCGAAGGTACGTGGCTTCATCACACTTGTTGCAGGAACACCATCTACCTTTTTTTATACCTGTACTGGCGACCTTCTCTATTTGCAAATGTAACTGTTGCACCTGTTTCTGGATTCCCGTCATCTCATGTTGTACTTCGTAGTGTACGTCTTCTTTAATTTGCAAATGTATTTGTTGCATCTGTTTCTGGATTCCCATCATCTCATGTTGTACTTCGCCATGTACGTCTTCTCTAATTTAGCTTGTTTAAGCCAACTTAGTTATATTCCATACTACTTCGTTTAGGCGCTAGAAGAGGTCAAAGAAAAGATTGATTTTCCCTAAATTTCTTGAAAACGTGGTAACTGAATTTAATGATTTTAGGTGTGTGATCTAACACTATATTTTCTAATAGATTGGCGACCTGCTATAAAGTAGTGTAAGTGTTGTAAAAGTGACATCACTTGGAAACATCGCTTCTTATTTTTTATGTCAATGTTCTATTGGATAATCGCATGTATTTGGAAGCTTTTTTACCTCTTAAAAAATTTTAGTTGGATGAGCGGTTTCGTCAGGAAAAAAATATTTCCAATCACATGCATACACCAATTAATTGTAATAATAAAAAATGCCTATAACAATAATTTTTCGAGCAACTTTGTCGCTATGGTATTTAATAATTTGACTATTGAAAAATTGCCATCATTGTCTAAGAAGTCGACTAAAGTAAGATCAACATTCTAATTCTTTAAGCCTGTTTTAATATTAAAAAAAAAACCATATTAGTCTTAGACCACACACCAAAAATCATTAAATTCGTTTACCACGTTTTCAAGAAATTTGAGAAAATCAATATTGTTTTAAAATTTTGATGTCTTCTACCGCCTAAACGAAGCGGTATCGTATATATATAATTTCGCTTAAATCGACCTATTTTAACGTCAAGAATATATATATATATATATATATATATATATATATATATATATATATATATATATATATATATATATATATATATATATACATATGCTGATGGCACGGCCATTCTGTTCTCTGGTAATACTTGGGATGAAGTAAGAGATAATGTAAAGGAAGGTTTTATGATAGTGAAATGGTGGTTGGATTTTCTAAAACTAACTTTAAACATAAAAAAAAACAAATTATATTGCCTTCTCATTGACAAATGCATCTAGACCGCATTTTGACACCATTGTGGTGAATGCAAGTACAGGGCTCTAAATTACATCTGTATCAAAGACTAAATACTTGGGGGTTATTATAGATCAATTTTTAAAACGGTCAGATCATACTGAATATTTAACAAATAAGATCCGTAAGCTCATTTATCAATTTTATTTGGTGAGGGAATTCTTAATGTCGATTTTCGCTGATGTTTCCTTATACATCTACAAAATAAGGTGGTCCTTTGTAAGTTATCGAAACATCAACCACTGGCTGAACAAATCTTGTCTGGTAGGATGAACCAGACTGATTTATGGGTGGCCTGTCTGGTAACAAATAACGAGAATAGGGTGGGAAATCCGCAAAAATCTGTGAAGTAATAAATACTGGTTTTAAGGAAAAAATTAACAACAAGATTTAAGATTTAAACCCGATCTAGTTGCCATGAATCTTATAGTTGGCCAGTTTTGCTTTGCTTATGATATTGTCATAATTTATATTACATATGTGAACAAATAATCGCTTATATAGGGATATTCAGGATAAGAACCCTGCGACAATGCCTTGATATGTGTAAGAGGAATAGTTGTATCCCGAAAATAAAAAATTTCTTCATTTTTGCCGGTTCAATAATCAAAACAAAATGATTTCTTTATGCTAGTATTGCTTGACTTATTATTGCTCTTGTTAGTTTAAGCCCTCTGCCGCCAATTTATTTTAAATATTTTGCAAATTTCTTGATTTAATAAAGATACTTTCTAGGTCAATATCTGTGGCATGCATATATTGTCAAATCAAATATATATGTGCATATAGATGAGTCTTTATTCGTTATAAATCGTTCCCTGAACTTAAAAATTGTCGTTTAGATTTCCATTGTCGCATACAAATTATGAAATTTGAAATTTCTTCATCAGTTTCAGTTTTCAGGATGCTTATCATTTAAAGATAAGACAGCCGATTTTGCTATTTAAGAGCATTAATATGCAAGCATTAATTACAGATTTTCGGACTGATTTTGGCTATATTTTAAAAGATGTAATATGATTGGTAAATATTTTTTGATTCATCTTGTTAGCTTAGGCAACCTAGTTACAATTGGGATGTTGACTATTTTTGGGAAAATATTTAAAACCATGCACACACCTAATGTAGCCGAAATATTAAAAAAAATTAATACAACTAATGCTAAAATTTAAATTCCGTTTCAAATTTCCCGCCAAAACGCCAATACTTGTCACTTCACCGATGTAACGCCACCCTGGTAAACTGACAAGGATATATATATATAAATTTTTTTCGTAATTTTTGTGATATGAGTTCTAAGTTATTTTAAATGTTGTTTGGTGCCTTACTGTACAAGTGCTACAATTAAAACACCTGAATAGTTATTTATTCACGTTCCACGTTCGGAAAATACTAGGCAAATGTAGCTTCAGCTAGCCCGGCACTACTCGTTTTATTTTAGTTTTGAGCTTATAAATACCGATTATTACTATTATGTATTCATTATCGGTTGCGGAAATAACAATTCTTGATAAATTACTTACATGAAGTAATCAAATTTCGAAGAAATTACATGAAAATTACTATAAAATATAAACTAGGCAACGTAGTCCTTGACAACGATCACGAATGTGACATAAAACCAAAAATTTTTTATGTCAAGTAATTATCAGATGATCAAAGTGAAACTGATAACCATGTTCTTTTGAATATGCGTTTACTTGTCATTTGATCGAAGTGATCATGATTACTTCAAGTGATAGAACTGAAAGTAATAATGACTCAAAAGAATAACCTATCGGGACGG
This sequence comes from Diaprepes abbreviatus, assembly GCA_034092305.1. Lineage (NCBI taxonomy): Eukaryota > Metazoa > Arthropoda > Insecta > Coleoptera > Curculionidae > Diaprepes > Diaprepes abbreviatus. The sequence continues at coordinate 61,185,059 of JASJET010000055.1, forward strand.
AGTATCAGCGATGACGTTAGTATGGAGTGACATCATTTACTTTGATTGGTGTTCGTTGTCACGTGACTCGGAGGAGATTTAATTACATTTTTATTGTTAGAGAAGTGGGTGAAAAGATGTGATTGAGAAAAAAGGTCAATCATCTTCCAGATCGTGGTTTAACACGTGTGACTATAAAAGAACATAAACAGAGATTGTTCAAACGTTATTTTGGGCCTGGAGTTATGTTGAAATTTACTGCACAACACAGAATAATTCAATGGACAGTTAAACACCCTGTTAAAGTGCATGTCTGAGGATGCTTGCCTCCATGGATTTGGGCCGTTGTATATTTACTGAAAACCTGAACGCAGCGAAAATGAAAAGGATTTATGAAAAGTGTTTAATTAAGTCTGCTGAACGCTGGTTTGAACCTGGTTCTTTTGATTGAGGCTACTTTTCACCCTATTTTGAAGGTTTGTTATAAATCTATTGTATGTACGTTTGTACTTAATTATCTCACACATGCCTTCAAATTTACAGTCAATTGGAGATGGAAAAACAATCCTAAAAGCTCAATCTTATTTTCAGACTTTTTAGGTTTTTTTTGATTGTATAGGATAATTTTGGGGGTGTATTTGTAATTATGACCGATTTGATTTTAGTTTGAAAAAAATACTTGGCATTACATAAGTCCTTTTCGGTCATGTAAATTTTTTCTTTTTGAAAACTCGTATAATACAACAAAGAATAATTCATTTGCCCATACTAGCAAAAAATGATAAACAATAGTTTCTCGAAAAGACTTGATAAAAAAACGAATAACGGCAATTTTTTCGAACCATGATATACGTTTACTTAAAGAAAAACTCACATCTGATAGTGTGCCACTCACTATTTTTAAATATTTTTTCGGAGCTCAAATTTTTAAAATTAGCAGAAAATACTTTTATATAGTATATGTTTCAATTAGTAGAAACTACATTTAGTATCGAAATTATATATTATTCGTCACAAAAAAAAAAATATCAGACCGTTTTGCAAAATATGGCAAAAAAGTTTAAGAAATGATCAATTAACTACAAAAATGGGTGTGAAGTTCATAGGCGAGCATCATAAAAAATGGGTAGTTATAAGGTACAAGATCCCTTATTTTCAACTGTTTATTGTTTTTAACCAACTTATGTGCTTCAACAAAAAAAAATATGACTTTCTAACTTCAATAATACCTTCAGTAACGCCCGAGTTACAAGCAAAAACATTTTTTGAAATCAATTTTTGACAGCCTGTATTTTAAACAAGGGGCAAAATGAAGTCCTACTGAAAGTTCCCTTTTTGGGTCCAAAGGATATATGATTAACGGATTGACAGCCTTTTTCCGGTCAGCCTGTATGTAAATATAACAATTTTTACAACCTTACATTATCATATAAACTACATTATTTTCTTTTTCTACTTGAAAACTTTTTATAATTTGACCCAATGCTATCATCTGTATAGTTTTGGGAGCGGTATCTTTTGTAATTTTAAAATCATTAGAGTGTTATAATTCCAACAGTCGATAGATACGAAAACCGACCGAGTAAAAACTCGAGGTTAGTTAAGTGTCGAGGACCGTGGTTAAGAACCCACGTTAAATTGTAGGACCAGTCGCTAAATGGTCTCAGTTGCCGATGCGATTTTAATCCAGATCCGTTATTTTATTTTGTAATTTAGGCTTGGGTATTTAGTTAACAGAAGTTTCATATTTTTTAAAAAATGAACTAATTACTGCCAAAAATTTTAAAAATCGCATATCTTACGAATTCCTTTATTAGCAGCCATGTATTACTGTATCAGTTGTATATATTTTACAATTGGTCTACAAAAAAGCTAGTAACGGAGATTACGCGAAATTAAAATATGCTTATAATTAAGTCGGTATTTTAATATGATTATTTTATGAAAACTTTTGCCATGGTTTTAAATCATAAATATAATTAACATTATCGTATTTATTCAATAACACATTATTTTGTATTCTTAAAGTCACAAATACAAATAAAGTACGTAAATTTGTTACTCCGTTAATACTTTCTAAGCTTAGAATAAAGATGTTTGATCTCTTGTAACAACTAATGACTGTATTTTAGTCGAGCTACTATTTTATTAAACGGAAGCAAAACAATTTAGACTAATCAAATTTTTAATTTTTCGTCTGGGAATTAACGGAGCTGTTTATTAATTAATTAATAACTTTGACGTTATTGACACGAAATGTGACTTAATAAATTCAAAAACAAAACTTAATGATGGATTGTTATAATGATGTCATTAAAACAAAGATTTCATAATTATATTGATAATCAGTAGAATTCAGAATGGTCTTATAAATTGAAAACTCAAAATTTTTAACGATCTTGTTAATAAAGAAGTAAATCAAACCATTATTGAAATTAGAGTTTTCCCAGACAAATATATAAAATTATTCTGTTTTCGAGGGAAAAAACATACAAAATACTTTTGTTAAATTAAATTGAAACTGTGAATATTATTATTAGATATCTTGTGGGGAGTTCAAAATTCATACGAAAATAAATCACACGAAATATAACATATGAATTTGTTTCCGGTACAATAGAAAAATATTTATTTATTTATTTAATAACCCACTGTACAGATCATTTACAAAGCAATAACCCTATTTGAAAATGCGAATCGTAAAAATAGATGGGTAATGTAAAATTCTTTAAATTTTCTTATTGCTTTAATACACCAAATTGTATTTCAATCCTCTTTAGGAGTAAAAGATTTAAATATGCTTAGATCATAAAAACGAATACAAAATAAAATAGCCGTCTGTAGAACTGCGTATATTGCTTAAACGAAAAACAAAAAATTACCAAAATTTGGGTAAACAATTATCAACGCCAAACTATTTGACTACAAGTAAACACTTCTAAAATTAAATGTAAAATAAATGTTAGTTTACAATTATCCTTTCATTAAAAAATGTCTTTGAGGAAAACGAGAGATCAAAAAAGGAAGATACATGAGGCTCAGAACTTTAAAACAAAAGTATAAACTGCTTCAGTATACTGTACTTTTGATAATTTATATTAGTGAAATGTAGTCATTAGTACGTCTTGACCATAAATTGCTGATACCTTACATTAAAAATTGGCCTTTTAAAAATTAAGTAGATAAGTGAAAAGCGTTAAGATAAGGTGCTAAATTAATTTTAAACAACTATTTGTTTAGGAAATATTAACTTTTCAATAAACAAAGTAATGTGATTTTAAACTAGAACAATTATCAAGTTGTTCCTACAACCATTAAATATTACATTAACATATGATTAAAGAAAATATTAGTCACTGCCGAAAGGTATTAAACAATGACTTATATGATAATTGTAAAAATTAATTAAAATAAAAATGCCAAAATACATGACAAAATTTTGCAGTTACTTCTTATTCAAATATATATAAAAAGTAAAGTCAGAAGTGTAAATAAGATGGATACGCCTCCAAGTAACATACATATAAGTGTTACAAATAAACAGTAAAATGTATGGTTGGTTGTTTAACCTTACAATTTTGAAATCAAAATGTTTTGTTATCGTATGAAGTTTTAAATTCATGAATTTTAATATTATGGTTTTGGAAAAGGTACAATATTTAACTAACTTCTTCGCAAAACCTAGTGATAACTTTTCCCATATTCTAAGTATTTCTGCATTTAGTTGAACCTTCATTAAAAAGATTTGCATCAGGCGACAAAGCAGGCTACTCCACGGTAGTAATGTCTTGTTCTTTTTTCCACTTCTGACAAAGGCGATTACAGTGTTTCAAATCATTGTTTTCTTGTAGTGTCCACCAGTTATAATAACTGGTGGACACTACACACCAGTGTAGTAGCAGTTTATACTTTTGTTTTAAAGTTCTGAGCCACATGTATCTTCCTTTTTTGATCTCTCGTTTTCCTCAAAGGCATTTTTTAATGAAAGGATAATTGTAAACTAACATTTATTTTACATTTAATTTTAGAAGTGTTTACTTGTAGTCAAATAGTTTGGCGTTGATAATTGTTTACCCAAATTTTGGTATTTTTTTGTTTTTCGTTTAAGCAATATACGCAGTTCTACAGACGGCTATTCTATTTTGTATTCGTTTTTATGATCTAAGCATATTTAAATCTTTTACTCCTAAAGAGGATTGAAATACAATTTGGTGTATTAAAGCAATAAAAAAATTTAAAGAATTTTACATTACCCATCTATTTTTACGATTCGCATTTTCAAATAGGGTTATTGCTTTGTAAATGATCTGTACAGTGGGTTATTAAATAAATAAATAAATATTTTTCTATTGTACCGGAAACAAATTCATATGTTATATTTCGTGTGATTTATTTTCGTATGAATTTTGAACTCCCCACAAGATATCTGATAATAATATTCAGTTTCAATTTAATTTAACAAAAGTATTTTGTATGTTTTTTCCTTCGAAAACAGAATAATTTTATATATTTGTCTGGGAAAACTCTAATTTCTATAATGGTTTGATTTACTTCTTTATTAATAAGATCGTTAAAAATTTTGAGTTTTCAATTTATAAGACCATTCTGAATTCTACTGATTATCAATATAATTATGAAATCTTTGTTTTAATGACATCATTATAACAATCCATCATTAAGTTTTGTTTTTGAATTGATAAAGTCACATTTCGTGTCAATAACGTCAAAGTTATTAATAAATTAATAAACAGCTCCGTTAATTCCCAGACGAAAATTTAAAAATTTGATTAGTCTAAATTGTTTTACTTCCGTTTAATAAAATAGTAGCTTAACTAACATACAGTCATTAGTTGTTACAAGAGATCAAACATCGTTATTCTAAGCTTAGAAAGTATTAACGGAGTTACAAATTTACGTACTTTATTTGTATTTGTGACTTTAAGAATACAAAATAATGTGTTATTGAATAAATACGATAATGTTAATTATATTTATGATTTAAAACCATGGCAAAAGTTTTCATAAAATAATCATTAAAATACCGACTAATTATAAGCATATTTTAATTTCGCGTAATCTCCGTTACTAGCTTTTTTGTAGACCAATTGTAAAATATATACAACTGATACAGTAATACATGGCTGCTAATAAAGGAATTCGTAAGATATGCGATTTTTAAAATTTTTGGCAGTAATTAGTTCATTTTTTAAAAAATATGAAACTTCTGTTAACTAAATACCCAAGCCTAAATTATAAACTAAAATAACGGATTTGGATTAAAATCGCTTCGGCAATTGAGACCATTTAGCGACTGGTCCTACAATTTAACGTGGATTCTTAACCACGGTCCTCGACACTTAACTAACCTCGAGTTTTTACTCGGTCGATTTTCGTATCTATCGACTGTTGGAATTATAACACTCTAATGATTTTAAAATTACAAAAGATACCGCTCCCAAAACTATACAGATGATAGCATTGGGTCAAATTATAAAAAGTTTTCAAGTAGAAAAAGAAAATAATGTAGTTTATATGATAATGTAAGGTTGTAAAAATTGTTATATTATTTATGTATTAATATTTACATACAGGCTGACCGGAAAAAGGCTGTCAATCCGTTAATCATATATCCTTTGGATCCAAAAAGGGAACTTTCAGTAGGACTTCATTTTGGCCCTTGTTTAAAATACAGGCTGTCAAAAATTGATTTAAAAAAATGCTTTTGCTTGTAACTTGGACGTTACTGAATGTATTATTGAAGTTAGAAAGTTATATTTTTTTTTATTGAAGCACATAAGTTGGTTAAAAACAATAAACAGTTGAAAATAAGGGATCTTGTGCCTTATAACTACCCATTTTTTATGATGCTCGCCTATGAACTTCACACCCACTTTTTTTAGGTAAATTGATCATTCCTTAAACTTTTTTGCCATATTTTGCAAAACGATCTGATAATTTTTTTTTGTGACGAATAATATATAATTTCGATACTAAATGTAGTTTCTACTAATTGAAACATATATACTATATAAAAGTATTTTCTGCTAATTTTAAAAATTTGAGCTCCGAAAAAATATTTAAAAATAGTGAGTGGCACACTATCAGATGTGAGTTTTTCTTTAAGTGAACGCATATCATGGCTCGAAAAAATTGCCGTTATTCGTTTTTTTATCAAGTCTTTTCGAGAAACTATTTTTTATCATTTTTTGCTAGTATGGGCAAATGAATTATTCTTTGTTGTATTATACGAGTTTTCAAAAAGAAAAAATTTACATCACCGAAAGGGACTTATGTAATGCCAAGTATTTTTTTCAAACTAAAATCAAATCGGTCATAATTACAAATACACCCCCAAAATTATCCCATACAATCAAAAAAACCTAAAAAGTCTGAAAATAAGATTGAGCTTTTAGGATTGTTTTTCCATCTCCAATTGACTGTAAATTTGAAGGCATGTGTGAGATAATTAAGTACAAAAGTAGCCCCAATCAAAAGAAAGCTTACGTAACAATTCTTTTTTTTTTTTTAATCTACAATTCGGATAAATAAGTAGTAAAAAAACTGCGTCAAAAAAAACTAAGAAAGAGAACAAAACTAATTAACAGTTTATAATTTATAGCGGTGGCTTTCAACTCCAAACTACATTTTGACAGTATTAGATCCATTAGCATTTCGAAATTTTCGTTGTGGTTGAACATTATTCAATAGGTCTTTTAAACAGGTGAAAATGACCTTGATAGAAAGTAAAAAATCTTCAAACTATGTTTGAAAAAAACGCCATTAATACTTGCTATTTTATTCAGCTTTTTTGACAAGCGATTTTTCTTTTTTTTATACAGGACGACCATAATTAAAGAAAAAGCATTTGGATATCCTTAGTTTGTATAGTTATTGGTTAAACCATATTAAATATCGTACAGTTTCTAGAATTAAGGGTAGATGGCAAAAATAACGTTACGTAAAATAATATAAGACTTGTTTGAACAAATTATTTAATAAAGAATAAATAAAATAATGTCGTATGATAATGTGAAGTAAATAATTCAGCGCGAATCTAGTAGGGTTTTCACATGATTATTTGTAAAACAGTTTACAGATAAAAATTATTTTTTCATGATTTCTATCCCAAAAAATGTGTTTCAGGAAATAAGTTTCGTTTTTTATTGCTATTTTCAATCAAGTACAAAATTTTTCAATATATAGACACACTCTTCCACTTTAGCCGGATTTATTTGTTATTTCAACCATTTCACATTCTATAAATGAATTTATAATAGCCAATCAGTTATTTGCACGAGCTATATAACGAAAAGAAATTCTCGGAAATCGAGTACCCATCGATTATCGTCATGAAATGTTCTAAAAACTAAAGGCATACATCTATATACAAAATTTTTCAAAAATACCATGCAAAATGAAGGTACCATATGAGTTTCATACTCCTAGAACAATCGTCTTTCAGTTTATAAGGTAAAATAATTATGTCTTATATACAGTACCCATTGCGATAATGTGAAAAATCGGCACTTAACGCCACTGTATTAAAAAGAGTTATCTTAAAATCGCTTCATAAAAAAGTTGTTAATCTTCTGCAGCGTAACTAAGACTGGTAATTTTTCAAAAGTATGCTGTCTAAATTGGTTGAGCAATGCATCATTACCTTGAATTTTAAAAATTAATGGGAATTACTCATATACTTTTAAATATTAAGAAATTTTTCCTACTTTATTTTTAGGACAACGATCCAATAAATCATCAGAATTATGAAGTGTTATCTCAGAAGATATTACAATAAATGTAAATTCCCTAATACCCGCCTGCACACGTCAACACTACCGTTTCCACTTTTAAAACAATTAACCCATGTTTTCTTATTTTACTGGTGGTGGTAAAAAATCATCACAAAATCTATAACATAGCTATGTTGGCTACCTTGTATTATACTATTACATTCATCATATAAAAATTTACTTCATCAAATTAATTTTTGTGTTTTAAAGTTGGAAGAAAAATACTTCAAATTATTTTAATACATTTTATGTATTTAACATATTGACAATGGATGTTTCACTAGTATAGGTGACACCAAACATAGCGAACTAGTCTGATACTTGATCTCATATATATATATTTATTTCAGAGATATTAAAGCTGGTAATATTTTACTTGGTGAAGATGGAACCGTTCAAATTGCAGATTTTGGTGTGTCTGCATGGTTAGCCACTGGAAGAGACCTTTCAAGAGAAAAAGTAAGACACACTTTTGTTGGGACTCCTTGTTGGATGGCTCCTGAAGTTATGGAACAGGTAGATAAAACCTATTTTTATTAACTTATAACTAAAATTTATTTTCCTAAATGATCCAGTAATCAAGATGCAGCCTTATTTCCGAATTTTTTTAACAAAAAAAGGTTGTACAATATTTGTTACCTATTGAGATTTAAAGATGATTGTTTATCTTTTATGTAGTGTTTTTTCCAAACACAATTTTTGTATCTTTCTAAAACAGTTTTGAGAATTATTTCAATCGCGCTTCTATCAGTTATACCTAAGTACTCTTTTAACGATAACGTCGGTATAATCGGTTGTTACTTCCAACAGTATTAACTTTCAATCATTTCATCAATATATCTCTGCAAAATCTATTTTTATCATAAAGTATAATGACAAATGAAGTCCATTTATGCTTTCGGGAGAAGCACACAAAATCATACTGAAGACCAATAAGAATTTAAAAAACAAATATTCATTATTTTTATTCAATAATTTTTTTTTATAAAATTGAGTGGATGGATTCCGTATAATCGCACAACGTGTCATGTAGTTATACGGGAATGTTTTAAAAATAAATCCTAATCTCATATTTCGGCAACTGATAAAAGATTATATTCTTGACCTGTTTTATTTATTTAATAAATATTTTACGTTGCAAAGTCCTAAGGTTTATAGACAGATTCTGTCCTAAATATTGTTTTAAATTGTCTATTTTGGGGAATTACATATAATTTTACCTTTTTGATCAAAAATTATACAAAGTTGTATCTTTGTTTAATAAGTGCTGTATAAATTGCAATTACTAACATAAATTACCTTGTTGCACGTGTTTTGTTAAAATGTATATATGCAGGGTGATTAGTTAAGGTTGTGAATGCCACGATTCTATCGTAAAAAAATTAAATGTGAAAATGCTCTTGAAATTATTTGACTAAAAATATTTTTAAGTTCCTAGCTTGCATATTTGATATAAAATTACAAAAAATTTGTTAACTTCTCGAAACATCTTAAATACAAGGTCGGACTAAAATATGTTTTTCTCTGCAGATTTAATCAACCAGTTTTTTTGAATTGCCATAACAGCAGCAGAAGGGAATACCACAGTTTAATATTTTTAATCCATTGTAATTGTATTATAATTTAAAGATGTCATTACCATTTCGATTGTGTTCCGTTTGGTAGATCAGTAGTCAACAAAAATAACTAACCATCAGAGGTAGAATTTTTTCAAAAACAATAAACACATGTCTAATTCTCTAAATAATGTTGATTTACTAGGTAATCATTCTTCATTCTGTAAGTTATTATTCTTCATTCTAGAGATTTTTAATATCAATTAGGGGGTTTTATTATTATGTTTTATTAAAAAATACATAATTTTTAAAAAGCAAACCAAACCAATGATGGGGAATCGACGAAAGCTATCTCACGTTCGCTTTCGGAATCTGTGTCCACGCCAAGCCAGCGATCGCCAAAGAATATGTTTTTTTAGTGTTCGTTGGTCAACTGCGGCAGTGTTACCGTCTCTACCGAATTTTCTGTAAAGCTACCGGTTTTTTCCAATCACCCGCTCTACCGAAAAACCATTGAGTTCTACCGAATTTTAAGCTTATATAGTGATCAACGATTTTTGGAAAAAAACACGATTTTCGATGTATCGAGGCAGAAGTGAAATATCATATGAAAATTAATTTAGAAACTTGCTCACTCGCAATACAGACCTATTTTGAAGGTTGCCTAATGGAACGATAATAATCTTTGTTCTGCCTCTGCTCACTATGGACAAGTTAAAGAAATTTATTTCAATATTGGGCAACCCCCAATCACTTTTATGTCGAATTTTTTGGGAATCTCCGAAATATTGTATATCTGTGTGAAACCCTTTAGTAAATCCCCGACGCTAACTTATAAAAAGAACGAACTTACTTTTTACGATTTAGTTAATTAAATGACATTTCAAAAAACTCCTTGTGTTATCCTTAATATCAAATAAATCTTTGGCTATAGTGGAAATATGTCATTTTGAAAATCTGCCGAAAATTATTGAAATCTACAGAATTTTCACGAAACATCTACCGAATGTTACATCCGAGAGTGACCTAGTATGAGACTCATCATGCCACTACATTCGGTACAAACCATTATCTCGGATCTGTGTCTTATAAACAGATTGTTGGTTTGTGTTGTTCTTGTGTTATTGAGTGAGCCATCGAGATGTCGCCACTATGTCTTATTTACTATTTTTCAACCGTGAAATCTGTTTATAGGACACAGATGCGAGACGATGGTTTGGACCGAATGCAATAGCCTGATGAGTCCCACACTAGGACGAAACAGCGCTGTCGTCATTTTTCGGACCCGGAGTGTTTCCATAATCTTGCGAGTTCTCCGCACTTTTTAACATGATAGTAATATTTATCAACGATCTTTATGTTCTCATAGCCGACAATTCCCTATTTTAATTTAAAAATACACACACACATACTCTATAACGAAATTGTTTTGAAATGTCAGGTTTACGGCCTGTGACTATAAAAACTCATATTCTCAGTATTTCGTTATTCCTTTAATAACTTTATCAGGAGACGGCCACAAATTGTTACAAAAAAAGGGGAACATATAGACAATATTAAACTTTAAAAATAGGTTATACTTACAAACATAGAGTAATTCATTATGCAATAAAAACAAAACTTTTTTCATTATTAACTCCACATAAACACGTTCAGACGAAGACAGCTGATCTGACAATTTAAAAGGAAAATTTGAATTTTTATCCGGCATCATTTAGCGATAAAAACAGAACAGTTTTTTTATACAAGTGAAGAAAAACGACAAAAAGTAACTAGTTATAACAAACGATCAGAATTAATATACAAGGTGTGTTTTAAAATGTTGCAGTAAATGTCACTTGGTTGGTTATCTGATTTATAATTTATATAATTCTGGTTCTTGTTTTAATATATGTCAAGGAATAACCCCTTTTGTACTTATTTTGATGTTCCAATATTTTGACATTGGTGTTTTTTTCCCAAACGACAATCGCTTATGTGCGTGATTTATAAAATGCTGTTTTTTTGTGTAAAAAAATCTTTCGGACACGTCGACTTTGTTTCCTTTTGGTATGAATGTTTTCCAATATATTAAATCACACATTGTGACTCGAAATTTGTGCTGTAATCAACTTTAATTTTTAGTAAATAGTGCCCCACCCCCATTTTTTATACACTGTTAGACTCCCTCCCAAATTCTGAACATTTTTTCTATTACATGTCCTATACCTAAATGTAAACGTTTACGTTTTATTGACAGTTAAAACCCGAAATGAAATACAATAATTATTTACCAGCATAACTGATTCAGTGAAAATGTCCCTTTGTCAAAATGCTCCTGAGTTAATTTTAACTAATCATGAAACTTACTGAGATACAGAGGATAGGGATTCTCATGATTATAGGATATGACGATAGGGGAAGAACCCAATAAGTGTGTCAGTTATTTCAAGAAAAATATCCTCATCTTCCTCCAATTTCACAAACGACATTGAGTCAGAATGAGCAGAAATTTCATTGACTTGATGTTCGCGATGCCATAAGTAACTTATGAGGGCAACACAGTAGACGTATTATTAAGTGTCCAAGATAATCACCATATTGACTGTAAGGAGATAACTACAAACTTGGATATTGCGAAAACAACGCTATTAAATATATTGCATACTAATAAGTACCATCCTTTCAAAATTCAAGTCAACTTTATGAAGATGATTATGACAAGCATCATCAATTTTGTGAACTATTATGTGAAATATGTTTTCGGGGTCTCATTTTAATTAAAAACATTATTTTCCGACTAATCCACATTTTGCTTAAATTGTGATGTGAACACACAAAATTGTTGGTATTGGTCGGATATCAACTAAAATTGGATGAAAGTAGCTATAAAAAGTAATTGTCCTGAACAAAAGAATCCAGATTTAACCTATCAAAATGCCTGATTTCAACAAGACAGTGAAGCAGTAAAAGTTCGCGCTTTTTTTTAATGATGTTTTCGCAAACAGGTGGATTGGAAGAAGGGGACCTATTGAGTGATCACCTAGGTGTCCAAACTTAAATCATCTTGGCTTCTTTTTGTAGAGTTACCTTAAAGGTAAAGTTTAACAAAATTGGCAAATTGACATAAAGATCGGATTATTCAAGAAATACGGTTAATTACTACAGAAGTTACTTAGGTTACCGTCAATTAGCCAATGGGAGACATTTTCAATATTTAATATAAAAATAAATGTTACTACTTCATTTCGAGTTTTAACTATCGATAAATCGAAAACAGTTATATGTAGGACATGTTATAGCCGGCAAGCATCGATTTACAGGCATCAAGACGCTGCATTTTTACGCCTACCATTTCAGAAAGCTCTAGAATTCTACTTTAAAACTTCAGTATGTTATTCTATAGTCCAAAAAAAAATATATTAAATTTTTTCAAGTTGTCACTCTAACATAGCCCTCTAATATTTTATCTAGTCCTTAATCCATGCTTTTTTTAAATTCAGCAAAATAGCTGCCTCTAAAGAGTACGCTTGTTTATTATTTATAAAAAAATTATTGATCAGAAAAATATTTCCATTAAGAGCACTAGTTTTTTAAACCTAGAGTATGCTGTATAAATTTCATTTAATTCCGTCTAATCTTTGAAACGCAATGCTACGAAAAATGCATTTAAAGTTTCATAGTTAATATGTACAAATATAATTTATTAAATTACTTTCGTACCATCGTCTATTCCTGGTAGATTTTCTGCCGATTTGTTATCTACATAGGATTTTGCCATCCCCATTATTTCTGTTAGCACACTTGTCTGCAAGCTTTATACACTCAAAATCAATTTTCTCAGCGTTACAGGACGCATTAAGCCCACAACATATTCATAGTGCGTTAGTAATAATAATACCTGAAAACTTTTGTTAAATACACAAGCGGCAATATATGCAACAATTTCTGTAATAGTAGAATTACTATTTACAGTTTTTGAACTTATTTTGTACACCTGTTGATCGAAGATTTCGTTGTTTTGAAATCACTGGCATATTTTGAGAGTAAATTGTCACTTCTAAAGTCTTCATAAATTGGTTTAATGCCAGTCAAAAGGTGAGGAGATAAGGAAGGAAAATCATGTTTGTAAGAAGCGGGTTTACAAGGTACATTGTTTGTGGATACTTTAATCATTATCATCATCATCACTCGGCGTGACTAAGATATATTCTGACCTTTTAGTAAAATCCGCTTTAGCACGTTTCAACAAAGTTGTCTCGATTGGCAGGAGCTACTGATCAATGGGGCAGCTTTGTAACTTGCCCAGTTCTGTGAATAATTACAATTCATCCCAACTGGAGTTTTCAGAGAATATAATTTAGAATCGATTTTCTCGATTCTTTCATACGTAGCTGCTTAAATACACTTATTTAACTCAATTTAGTCCTTTTATTGAACATTTGTGTTTTTAGTTAGGTTAATACACAAACGGATTTCCAATGGGTATAAAATTATCAGAAGTGTTATATATTTACTTTTAAATATAGTGTTTTTGTCAACTTGGCGCACACTTATTGATTTAAAGAGATAAACTGACACTTTTAAAACGGAATTTTAAGACATGCATAAAAAATCGTTTTCCATCGTTTCTAATTTAAAGGTAGAATAGAAATAACATTTTTTAAGTAGTAACATCACGTTAATTTGATGAAATTAACGAGAATATCCGTTGTCGAGCTATTTTTGTCTTAAGAAGTATGATGTCACTCAAATTCCGTCAAAAAATGCGTAGTTGTTATTAAAAAAGTGTTATTTTTGACATTACCGTACAACTGGCAACCATAGAAGAAAATATTTTACGATTTTCTTAGTTGTCCGTTGCTTAAAATATAATAAATTTCATGTTTTTTTTTTAAAAGCTATTTAATGGCTTTCAGGACCATGGTTATGATTTTAAAGCAGACATTTGGTCCTTTGGAATTACGGCAATTGAAATGGCTACTGGCACTGCTCCCTACCACAAGTATCCCCCCATGAAAGTACTTATGTTAACACTTCAAAATGATCCCCCTAACCTTGATACAGGCGCTGAAGATAAAGACCAATATAAGGTAAGGAAATAATGCAACAGTATAATTATAAAACATAATTTAAATTACTTTTTATTACCCATGATACCTAAAATTTATATTTCCACTAATGTTAAATATTTAATTTAATAGCTAAGACAGTAATGGAGTTATGTTAAAACTGTCACATTTATAGATAGTTTCCTATAGTCGTTAGAGTGCTACAAATAATATTTAATATATTTAGATATTGAATAGTACTTCTTGATAATAGCTACAAAAAAAATAAGCCACTGAAAATTATTACCAAAAAAATATCTTTAGAAGACACAATATTTGTATCCTAAAAATAAGAAGCATTGGATAAACAAATTAAAAAGCTTGTCTGATATATTCATTTTGTTTAGCTGATGAAGTATTTTCACTAGGTTTATGCTACACTAGATTAACTTAGTGTATGCTCAGTTTTATTGTAACCAAGTATAATTTCAACAACAAATGCCATTATCACCACTGTTTTGTCATAACTTTATTAAGATTGCTTTTGTACACTTTTCCTATGTTTTATTTCAAAATATTGGTACGCCACATGACATTATGCAAAGAATGACAATAACATAACAGCTTTTCGTTTTCGTTTAAGAGTCTGAATTCTCTTAAATTTTGTCGTATGTTGCTAGAATAAAATGGCGATGTTAACGTTTTAAAACCAACAGTCAAAATTAAGATCTAAAACCGACATCTTTTTTTTTTACTTATGCTTTGTATAATCCTGCCATTTAATAGCACTGGCTTAATATTATATGTTGTCATTAAAGTCTGTGCAACTTTCAAAGTTATATTGGCACCGCAATACCCCCTGGAATTTCTGGATTGTGAGTCCAATATTAGAAGCTACATCGATATTATGTAACATTTACAGAAAGTTTACTATACTTATTTAACAGCTATATAAATGAAAACTGATAAACGAACACTCAAAATTTTGGTCATTGGCATGGTTTATTTTTAGTTTTCTAGGACGTTTATACGACATGACAAATTTTAAATATTAAAAAAACAGTAATTCAGCTTTGGAAATGTAAAAAAAAATGCTTTTAACATGTATGAAGAATTATATGTAACAAAATATATGTAGAATTATGACATAATAGACATGAGGGTTGAAACTTCGTTAGTACTCCGAAATTAACTATTAAAGAAGTTAAGAAACTGTTAATGATAGTTGTAGACTAACGCCATTTTTTAACAACTTAAAAATAAAATATCGTACTAAAACATTACATATCTATTATAACTTACACTATAAGTTTTATTAAAAGGTTTAACGACATTTTTGAAATAAATATATTATTTAAGATTCTATTTATTAGTGGGACTTTAGGATTTTATTTAATCAAGTTCGTTACACTTCAGATTCCAATTTTAATGCCAGTGTGAAGTACATGAATGAAAGAAAACTGTATCCTCCAAATTATTATTTTGTTATGCAAATTTGCGATAATATCGTTTTGTAGCACAGCTCTAACACATTAATAGTTTTATTAATATTTATTAAATTTTGAACCCAATAATATAGGCGAAAATTTAGGTTTAGGTTAAAAACTATACAATGCTTCAAAAAATTCATAAACCCATAAATAAATAACGATGGGCAATTTTGGAAAACTATTAGTCAATTTTTTTACTATTAATGTTTTTATTTAGTAATAAATTTCGCAAAAGTTACATCGCGCTTCGGGTTAGATATAGTTTTATTACCTCAATATAAAAAAGGCACAAATATTAATTATAGATGTCAATTCTAAGAATATGTATTTTACCCTTTTTTGATTTTTTGGCAAATATGGTTGGAATGATTTATGTTTGTCAATAATTCCTTTAGTTGTTCGGTTGATAATATATTATAGCAAATGAAAGATGATTTGATTGAATGTATGCATTATTGACAAACTGTATTTTATTTGATTTCCTAGAAAAACAGTATTTCAGAAAATATTTTTCTTATTTTTACAATTTACAAACCAGCAACATATTGCTGCTTGTATGTGATTTTTCCTTTCTGTGTTGTAATTAGGATCATTCTTTGACAATTCCAATACATTGTATTAACGTCGAAGGAAATGTATGATTTGATTTATTAACGCAAAAAAAAAATCAGGAAACCCCAAAAAACAACGAATACATAAGTATTGAAATATCGTCCTGGACAGTAAGAAACAGATTATATATTGAATTACATACAAAAACTGCCAAAAGTCATTACTGCTTGAGAAAAATAGACGTGGAAGACTAGAATTCGCAAGAATTCATACCAACTGACAAAACATGATCTGAAGTGTGTCATTTGTGGTGATGAGTCCAAGTATAATGTATTGCCATAGAAGTCATACCTTTTTATTTTGCTTGAATGAATGAATGAATAAGAGTGGTGATACTTAATCTTCGATGCTTAGGCCTCATTGGGCCCTTTACATCCCATCATCGCCTTTGCAGATCCAAGCGGCCTGGCTACTTAAACTTGTCCGAGTGCCTCCGGTAATAATATTATATCCCCAAAATGTCTTATCTCACACTGTTGAATGATAAGCATTAATCTTTGAGAATACAGTCAACAATGTCATATTTCTATAAACACCATCTGCATATTGGGATAACCCCGAAAACGACACCGTAGTAATCCTGCACGATTCGTAATCCTTTTCCTCTCAGGGAAAGAAGTTTTTTAGTAAGTCGCGCAACATTATATGTTCTTTGGCATATCTCATTCCTGGGACTTTCCTCTAGCATTGAATTTTCTTTCAAGCAACACTGTTATTCCCTCTTACCTACAGATATAATCGATTCGGGTCAGTTTGATTTGATCGCGCACCTCATTTTTGCTAAATGATCTGCTTCCTCATTCCCGTATATGTCCGAATAGTCCAGAATCCAGACGAGTTTATCAAGAACATCCTTGCACTCGGACCTCAATCGTGAAGCTATGAAATTAGATCCCAGTACCAATATTGCTATCTCAACATATTTATTTTACTCAAGATATTGTTATATATCATATATGTCAGCAAGCTAACTTTTATATAGAAAAATTGATTTTAAAAACCTACAACTAAAACCTTGAAATCTGTAAAAGGAATAGTGGTCTCCCGAAAATAACCCAAATGGATTTTTTGGTTGTATTTTTAAGGTTTAAAAGTTTCTTGACTAATTGCTGCTATTGTCAATTTAACCCCTTGATTGTCTACTTAGACCAGTTTTAAATCTAGAGTTACTGATTTAGGCGGTTAATGTTTTGCATAAATCCAATCAAAAGGTGGTGGAAATCTGGGACAAGAAGCTTCATATGAATACATATTCAAATGTGGAAGAATTTTTCAAAGCTTCCTCTCAAGAAGCTTGAAATAACATAAATCCTGAATATCCATCATGAAGTTAATAAAAAAACATACTCAACTGAACCTATTTTCCCAGTAGTTGTAGTAATTGTTGCGGCTCTGTTGTGAGTAAGTAATTTTTCTTCTTTCATTTAGGCATATGGTAAAACTTTTAGAAAAATGATAACAGATTGCTTGCAAAAAGAAGCTTCCAAGAGGCCTACAGCGGCAGAACTGTTAAAACATCCGTTTTTCAAAAAGGCGAAAGATAAAAAGTATCTACAGCAAACTCTAGTTGCTATCGGACCCAGTTTGGAGACTAGGGTACAAAAGGTAAATAGTAAATATAGAACATCTTATTTTTACATTATATTGTAATGTATTCAAAAATATAGGGATATTGTTTCAAATATATAAGAAAAATATTTACATCCAAATTAGTATTATATATAATAATGTTTTATTTAGGAATACTAAGGTAATATTTGAAAAGAATGTTTTAATATCTTGACGTTTATTTTTTCTATTTGAAGATTAGTTTAATTATAATTAATTTTTACAAGTCACATTTTCACATTTTTGACTAATTATTATATCAATTCATTCTCATATAAAACTTATTTTTTACTTATTCACTAAAGTTTATATATAGAAATTATGTCCTTAAATTTATAAATGCACTTTGTGAATAATTACACCTATCTACGCCAAACCTGCTGGATTACGTTTAATCATTGATAAACACTGCTCAGAATTGATCTTTCAGGTGAGTTTATTTTCAGCTGTCAACAATCGCGGCACTCGTCTGTTACACAGTTTTTCCATGCACAAATGTTGGAGCAAAATATTTTCTACGGTGCCAGTTGATACACCTACACATTCAGCTATATGACGAATCTTTATTCGTCGATCGTTGTCAACAATACGATATATTTTTTCAATCATTTTTGATATAGTGACCTCACTTAGGCGTCCCGAGTGTGTTTCATCTTAGTTGATTTTCGACCACGTTTAAATTCGTTTATCCAAAGATAAATAGTTTTTAAAGAACCTATGTGAACAGCATCTAACTCCGTTTCAATCTGAGCAGCTATCCACTGTTTCATATAGAAATGTTCAATCACTGCTCGAAACTCGTCTTTTTCTATTATTTATTACAATGATGATCTGCTTCGAATGACTGCCACATATAAACTAAGCATTGGATCATACTGAAACTTTGTAGAGGTTCTTCCTCCGATGACTTCAGTGGCATGGTCGTATGCATTTAAAAATGGTACTGGCGCCGTCTATTACTAATTTACCTTACTTATTGAACCACCCTCGTATAAAGGTGTTTTATTTTGATTTAACCTACATAAATATATTCATATATTCAATTTAATCTATACTTTAAATTATTTGTTCAGTGTATTTTTGTATATATTTAACTTTTGACGTTGATGCAGAGTGGAATACAACACAGATTAGTAAATAGGAACTTGAGGACAATGATGTGTCGCCATTTCTTTAACTTAGAGGAAAAGTCGATGCTCACCTATTACCATAACTATTGATACTGGTGCTGCAATATCTCTGGTAAAGTCAAGTTTTGTTGGTAAAACTAAAATTCTACTATTGTCCAGAAAAGTAACGTTAAGAACTGTAACTGGCGGAGCAGTTGATCTAATTGAAGAAATGCAAGTGGAGCTTCAGCTTAGGAGGCTAAAATTAAACTATTTGGTGTTGTTTGCCGATATAAAAGATGAGTTTATTTTGGATATGGACCTGATTCAACTGGATTTTTCTTTGATAAGCTTAACATTTTGAATTTTGGCGCCGAAGAATTTATTCTATCAAAGAAGCGTAATAACAAACCAAGCAGAGTCATTGCTAAACAAACATTCAGAGGAAAGAGGAGCATGGAGAAAATCATTTACGGAAAACTGGACGAGAACTTTGGAAGCCGCGTCGGATTAGTTGAATACTCCAACAAATCCTGTAAATACCTGGTAGCGAAAGCATTAGTCAATCCATGTGACATCAAGGCAAACTCGGCAGGGTTCCAGCAAAATGATTCGTTATGGAATCCACAGAGAAAGAAAAACAAATCACCTAAATTGATCCTATCATGGGAAGGACCATATACTGTTCTGAAAAGAATCAATGACGTTTATAAAATCCAACGAAGTCCTACAATAAAAATGATAGTAAGTTGAAGCCATACCGCGGAAGTATCAGAACTGTTCGGGACGATCAGAACTACGAAGGGGGCAGTGTAATGAAGGACTAAGAGAGTTTTTATGTATCTTTATAGAAACATATCGATAAGTCATCACTGTTTAGTTATATTTCTTGTAATTTCTAGATGTGTATTCTTGTATACTTTAGATTATATAGGTATATAAATAGAGATAAGATATGAGATTAGTTAGCTTGTATTTGAATGTAAAAATGTTAAGTAAATATTGAAGAGTTGTTATTTAGTAGTGAAAAGTGTTGTGTTTTATTTGGATCTAGTGAGCGATTAAGAGAAAGAAAATCGGAACAAAACTATATATATATATATATATATATATATATATATATATATATATATATATATATATATATATATATATATATATATATACACACACAGGTGTGGAAAAACGAGAACAGAACCTCTTAAAAAAGGGAACGTAACAAAAAGCGACGGACAACCCGTTTAGCCATGTTGAAGAAGTGAAATAAAGCATACTGTTGTATCGTAGCTTGCTTCCTGGTTTCTAGCAAAAATGGCGTCGGGCAAGGACTTTTCGCTGGTTTCGGGTCGTCAAAATTTGATATTAAAAATGACAATCGGATCCAACAATAGCAGACTGAAACTTTAAAATCATGAAAATAAATTCGAAAAACGTCTAATGTGGTTCAACGCTTTAAAAATAAAATAAAAAGAATAATTGTATTTCCATAAGTAAAATATTGCGCTTGACTTCAAGGTACATTTTAAATATAATACTATAATAATAATAAATACACGGATATCGATAATCTTTAAAAATGTGAAAGTACTTTTTCCTGTATGCTTAGGACTTCTTAACAAATACCAATGCAAATAATTTGTAAGTAATATAATATTTATTGATTAACATAAATGAATAAATAATACGACTGTAATAATAATAATAAAAAGAACATTTTAATCATTGCCTTTTTTATTAACAACTCTTTTCTCATGTCCCAATACGTACGAATTATTATCCGAATCATTACGACGTCAAAAAACAGTGTAAGGATCCGTCGACGCCAAAAGTTTTGGAACAGATCCTCCATATTTTTTTCTCGAGAAGATTTTCGGGCAAAGTCTAGGTGATAGTTTCTTATCAACTTGTCCGTTGATTTTTGTGCATCTTTCGACTGTTTAGCTATCGGTAATATTACAAATGCTATGATGTCTGGTCAATGAAGTAAGTAATTTGTAGATTCCTGTTGGCATGTTGTACCAATATTATCCTTTGAAGAATAATCTTGTTGTTTGAAGTGTGTATTCCCTAATCTTCTCTACTGCAGTTTAATGTCCGCTTCCAATAGTTTACAAAATGACGGGAAACCGGATGATCAGTTTTCGCTTTACTCTTGTTATAATAGCTGACTCATCACTGTTCTCGAAGAAACGTTCAGCCGTGTTGTCATCTTTAGTGCTTCCTAACCCTTTCTTTGGCATGTTAACGAGAAGTCCTAATCTCTCTCCTTAAAGGCCTATTAGATGGTAGCGTTTGTCTGTGCTTTCACCTTTTTCTCTTTTTGCTTACGGGCTTGCTACTTCTGTGTGTCACCTTGATACGACAAATACAAGCAGCACTCGAAGAATCGAATACATGCGTGTAGAGTTAACAGTCGTAGCTTGAAATACTCTGTATTTACTGGAACACAGTATCAATGTTGTTGAACTGAGATGTTGTTTGGCAGAGGTAACAACGTTGGACCGATTTCGTTCCAGCCACAGCATTCACCTAGCCGTCTATCATCGTCAAAGATAAGTTGTACTGTACTGAAGGTGGGGTGGCAAAGGGAACTCTTTTATATGGTGCAAGTTTAGTTAATAATTTTCTTTTTTCTTTAAAGACTTGTTCGGTTTCTGTTGAGTTCCCGTGTTAACACCTGCTAATTGAAGTGGAACAAGAGAGGTGAGGAATAAGTTTGTATCAGAAATAATCGGATCAGTAAATTTCATTTTATACTGGCTCTGATCTGACGTTCCATCGAAGCCCCATTTGCAAATGAAACTCATATTTACAAATCTAATTTATCGATTTGTTCAAGGGCGTCTAATTAATTGAAGCTATATAATTCGATCTACTGTGTGATCCAGTAAACCTTGGAACTTATCCTCGGCTTTTGATTTAGTAGAAGTTCGATAATTGTCATTGAATACCATGCTTTTTTTTTGTATTTTACACACTATATTTGTCCCTTGACAATCCAATGTCAAATAGAAGAGCGGCACCTTCATTGGCATTAAGCAAGTTCGGAAAAAAATGGATATTCTGCGGAATTGTGTAGAAGTCGTAACCTATACTTCAATTGTCATTGCATTTTAGGATAATTTGCTTAATTTTTTGTATAAAAGTTAAAAAAAAAATTAAATAGCTATTTTTAATTAAGTGCCTACCTCCTGAAGGAGCCTGGCCGCTCATATTATCGAGATTTAATAGAAACAGTACTATAGCCAAACTTCTAGTTTAAATTTGTTAACTAGATTTTTTTTTATTTTGGCCACGTTTTCTTAATTGTGACCCACTAAGCCTTTCGGGACAGACGTTGTCGGGGAACGTCCACACGACATATAACCCCCTCTAACTTCCGTGCGACACGAAAAACGAACAGTCAACCATCAGTAGCTAGGAACGAATGGGAGGATGTATTGGTTTTGTCTAAACTTATAACGTAATCGACGGAATTTGGAATATTTAATGACTATTTAATTTATTGTTTTAAATGCATCAAATAGTCGAAATACAAAAAAATTATTTTTTGCTGGCCGTTGGGCGTAAAGAAAATTGGTATTTCTGTTACAAAATAAACATTGATTCTAATAAAAATAACGGCAGTTTCTAAGTAAATAAGTTAATAAACCACATTAAAAAATCATTCTCAAAAATAAACTTTGATTCGGGTAAAAAATAAAAGTAACATATTAGTAGTTATAAATAAATAAACAAATAATTAAATTCTATTTAAGTAAATAAAAACATCTAAAATTCTACAAGAGCTGTTCAAACAGGGCTCCACTTTGAGCGAGACAATAACCCAATCTATTATAAAATCCGGTTCGCGTATTTGCCAAAACTTCAGGTGTTATATTTATAACAACTTCACTAATTTTTGGGAAACATGACCCCAAAGAAAAAAATCGTTTGGGGCCAAATCGGGAGACCTGGATAGCATTTGAATGGTTCCCCTTGTGCTTATGAGGCGCTCAGGAAATATAGTTTGCAAGAACTGTTGCACTTCTCTCGCATTATGAGCAGGACAACCATCCTGCTGAAACCAAATTTCCTCAAAATTAATATTCAATGCTCAAACAGCTGGAATGACGTGATTTCGCAAAAGGTGCAAGTATTTATTGGTAGTTTGGTTCCCATTAATATAAAAGGGTCCAATGATAAAATTCCCTAACATACCAGCCCATACATTAACCTTTTGCGGGTATTGTGTTCTCTGAGGAGATGTTGATTCTCTCTAGAGTATCCTACGGCAATAAAAGGATTGTGACGGCCGTGCAAGGAGAATGAAGATTCATCCGTAAACAAAATGTTGCTGATGAATCTGTCGTCCCTATTAGCCCTTTCTATCATGTCCTCACAAAACACCATACGTTTTTCCTGGTCTTCTGGAAAAATTTCTTGAGTTGTTCGCAATTTGTAACAGCGAGATTTGTTACGCTTTAAAATATTTCGAACCGTTCGAGCGTTCATATCAAGTTCTTCTGCAATTGCGGTACTAATGCAAGGAAAATTAATTTCCGCTAAACTACATACGTCAGTCTCCCAATTTGCTCGTTCTTCAGTAATTTGAAGAGCCGGTTGCTCCTCATTGTTATCAGTGCATTTTTTACAAATTTTTAGAAAACCGGTTGTCTCAATTTTTTAAATAATTTCTGAAATCCTAGATTTTGAAGGAATAGGATGATTTTCGTACGTAAATGCAAATCTGCCGATTATCTCATGTATACTTTTACCAGAATAATACCAGTTAATAATCTGTACTTTTTGTTCCGTGGAACAAACTACCATTTTAAATAAAAAATTTGACTCGAAACACGGAAATACCAATATTCGGTACTAATGAAAGCAAATAACTTGGAATCCTCTTGTTGTGCTGAGGCATGGCGTATGCTGCCGCCTGCTCTCACTGCGCCAGCATTGTATTACCCCTCATCCGAGGTCCAAACTGGTAATTTACACGTATGTCGATGCTTACGATGCATTATCTTCTGTCTCATTCTGATTTGATGAATAATATAGTATTTTTCTTTATCATACTTAAGAAACGTCGAGTTTCTGTTCTGGATTTTCCAGACCTGTATATATATATATATATATATATATATATATATATATATATATATATATATATATATATATATATATGCACTACCGTTCAAAAGTTTCGAAACACTGACTGTTTCTTTGATGGGAACGTCTTTTACTGATGATTTTCCTGCTGCTACGGTGTAGTTTTTAAAGCAAGTACTAGTCCCAAGCAGCTGTTTTTTCTGTGATGCCGGTATTTCTTAAATAGAAAATTTAACACGCCTTAAAATTAGGTCACTAACCAATGAGACAGCTTGCTTCCTGGTTTTTAAGAAAATTTTGAAGTGATTTTACTGTCGCATGGCGTAAGTGCCTTGTGATATTCGTTATAACTGATATAGTACGTACAAAACTTTTGATGTAATTGTAAATGAACAAAGTTACTTTAACAATTATATATATATATATATATATATATATATATATATATATATATATATATATATATATATATATATATATATATATATATATAATTGCACCAAAGTAACATATATGGAATTTTATTATTAAACCGAACAAAGAATGAAATAGATTATATTATTACCAACAAAGAATATATTGTGTCCGATGTAAAAATTTGACCTTGGTAGTGATATCAACATTAAAAAAAAAAGGAACAAACTTATTAAACTCCAACGTTTTTCGACATCAGAGGAATTAAAACAAAATAGAAGTACACATCAGGAGTATATCAAGGAAAAATTTACACCATTGGATAAACTTAATATATTGACAATAAACGAACTGGAAAATAAAATCCAAAAAGATATCCCAACTGCAGTAC
The DNA here is from genome assembly GCA_034092305.1 of Diaprepes abbreviatus. Taxonomy (NCBI): domain Eukaryota; kingdom Metazoa; phylum Arthropoda; class Insecta; order Coleoptera; family Curculionidae; genus Diaprepes; species Diaprepes abbreviatus. The sequence goes on from JASJET010000055.1 coordinate 61,210,132, forward strand.
AGAAAATCCGCACTGTTGAAGACAAACAAACATAAAATTATCACAACAAACCAAAAACCTGATAAATAAACGAAGAAACATGGAAAAAGGCACAGTAGACTATGTATAACAAAACAAACAAATCAGAAAAAAAATTAGACACGATATCAGGAAACATAACACGGAAAATATTAGAACGACCATAGAAAACAACAAAAATATGATGGTGTTAAAATCCATAAACTCAATTGGTAAACGCAATATAAATCAACGTAAAGATAAAGGAGAAACAAAAAATGGACGAAGCGAAGTAGCTAACATCGTGGAAGAGTTTTATTCTTTGTAAACTTCAGTTAACCCAAAACCACGCGTGAAGCTCTCCAGTGTTACGAATGTTGGTTCAGAAGAAAAATCTGATCGTGTCGCAAGTGCGACAAAGAGCCCATTATTTAGTATTTGTAATTTAATCAAATTTAGTATATATGCAAATAAATGGAATAAACAAATAGCATCTTAAAATTTATTAACGTTTTGAATATATAATAATCAAAGATTTTAAACCTTAAATCTGCTTTTTTTTATTAGGCTTCTAAAAGACAGCCTGGAGCTTCAGGCCGTCTTCATCGAAAGGAAACAGGCGAATGGGTTTGGTCGAGTGAAGATGAGGGTGACGGCGGGGATGAATCTAGCGAAAGCGACACCGATTCAAAGCCTATGAACACATTGGTATCAGCTGGGTCGTCAGGGTCAGATCATGAAAGTAGTGAAAGTGAGCCACCGCCAGTTAATCTGGTGTTGAGAATGAGGTACTTAAATTTTATTTTTATTTGATTGCAGACGATGGTCTAATACAACCCTTATATTCTTCGAGCCATCAACATCTACTTAATTATTATTAGGTAACAGTAAATATATATGGTTCGTTGAATTCTTAAAAGAAAAGGATATATCTATAATATTCATACAGTTGTGGTCAACATAATAGTGCTTTAAAAATGTGACATATCTTTCAATAATCATATTAAATCTGTTTCGATGAGATTTTTCTTATTGCTAACTAAATAAAGTTTTATTGGTTTTAAACTACAGAATATTCTACATGAACAAAGGAAATTTATACATGGTCAAAATAATAACGGTGTTTAATAAATATATATTTTTATAGCTTTAACTCTATATATTAACATATGTTTTTATAATGAAAATTAAATTTTAATATTTAATTGTGGATCATGTGCTTCGCATCGGCAAGTCAAAAAGTTTAATATAATTTGACATCTTGAAAGAGTCATGGCGTACCAAGATTCGTGAAAAACTCTTCAAAGCCCTTGTTCGTTTTTAGATTTTTCACGTGTTATCGCACCCTTAATATTCCACTAATTTTCTATCGGGTTCAGTCGGGATTTTGAGCGGGCCAATCAAAGGTATCAATTTTCTGTTCTTCCAAAATTATCTTACATTTTTTCTCCTATGATATATATATATATATATATATATATATATATATATATATATATATATATATATATATATATATATATATATATAGTAACCCTCTCTTTAATACGAAAAACAAGCCTATATCATTTTTTAAATCCCCACGTGACAGTTTTTGTGGTATATTTAGGATGATATACAATATCAGTGTCTTGCATAGCTTTTACACTCTGTATTACTAAAAAAAACAAGAACGATCCACATGTTCACTGTCAACTTTGTCATTTATTGAATAAAGTGGCCTTAAGGGGACTTACAGCACACTCTTTGGCTTCTTACAGATAACGTCTAACTGTTTTGAGAGATACATCCATCTACTCCCACAGCATCTTGAATTTGTTGTGAGTAATTCGGTTTATCGTAAACGAAGGAAAAAGGAAGCAGAGATAATTGAATGGAAACGTGAAGATCCCAATTACCCTTTCTATCGACTCAAATAAACTCTTAAAATAATTTGAATACTCGTTAATACATTCAAGCTGAAATTGAGAATTTTCAGATTCTTCACTTCTTTCTTTTTTATATTTGTTAAATAATGGCATAAATGTATTACTTATATCTGAAGAAAGTTTTTCCAAATCGTCTCTCAAATATGTACCCCTTTAAATAATTATCTCTAAACGTTTCGATATTTTTCAGCAAAGCCGCTAGAGTTTCTATTTTATTATTTTTTTGGAGCCAATCAAAAAAATTTTCTCTCAATAATTGCATTAGCGTTTCATATATTAAAATTAATCCTCGAAACGCCCTAAGGAACTTCTTCCCCTCCAACATTCTATCTACGATATTTACAGGAAACACTTCAGATTCGGCTAGCATATCTCTTATGCCACAACTTCCCCAAATTTTGCTGATGCATGAAATTGCATAATAAGTAGTGTGAAAAGGAGCTAAACGAATAACAATATTTTTTAATTCATCACTCATAATTACACCAGCTGAGCTAATGCTTACAACCGTTGATCAAACGTTTGAAATCAGTATTTTTGACCGCAAGCTTCCGCAAGTTCTTGACCTCGTTTAATTGCAGTATATATTGTATTCAAATCACTTGGTTTTCCATTAAGAGCTGGTGCATACTAAGCAATAGTCACTGTATTTTTTATTTCTCCAAAGTGAGTGTTAAAGGCTACCCAGTTAGGTATTATTTGCTTTTCTTTGTTCACTCCTAAATGCGTTCCTCCCGCAAACGATCTCAATAGCACCTGTGTAACATCTTTTACATAAAAATTATTACGACCGAGTGGAATCTATTTTACAGAAGATTTTGCATCAACAAAATCTAGAAAACAGGTAGATAGGTTTAATTTTTTGTGATTTACTTTAAGATTTTGGTAACTGAATACCCTAAGTCTATATTACAAGTATATTATTAAAGAAAGGTCAATTCAAAATATCATACTATGCTTATGCCCTTATATATATATATATATATCATACTATGCTTATGCTTTTCATTTTTGCAACCAATTTCAATATTAAAGTAAAAAATGTTGAACTACGGAATTACACTTCTGTATCAAGTTTAATTTTTTAGTTTCTAAAAAGTAAAATCAGTTTCAGTCAGAAAATACAGAAAAGTGCAAGGATTTTAAAATGCCACGCATTAAAAATATCAGGAAATTTCCAAGAATTTAGAAATTTGGAAACGTCCAAAAGCTATCTGGATATTGACCAGAACTCTTTAGAAATTTCTAAACAAATTTAATATTTAAAAAATAATTAAATTTCCCACCTACTGTCACTTCCTATTAATCTGAAAATTGCTATTCCTGGACAGAAATTATTTTTTTGTTTATTTAATTATTATAAATTAATCTAGATACTAAAATAGCCCCTTCTTAACCAATATAGACTTGGTAATCTCTACAAAGGTGAGGTTAATGAAACTGAAATTTAGTTTCAATTTAAAAATCTAGTTAAAAATGTTAAAATGTAAAAAATGCCAATCAAAATGACCACGTTTAAAGAAGAAATTATTTAAATCATTATTCTTTGCTCTTTAATAATATACATGTCGTAAAAACAGTAACTACAGGGTGGTTAAAAAATAATTTAATTTTAAACAGTTTAACATCAGCTCTTGAATGCCTTAACTAGATATATTTCAAAACGAACATTTGGAATGGTATTTTAAAGTATTAAATAGTGAGCCTATATTTTTCCGCGAAAATATACGAAGTGAGTTTTACTTACTTGCTTAAGAACAAAATTTTTGAATTTATTTTCTGACTGCCTGTCCAAGCGCAGCCAGGTTCAGCGATAACTTAAATGAGGCTTTTCTATAAGGATGGATAGGAAAATGTTCGGAAAACTAGCCACCTAGGTCACTGAATATTAGATCTTTAGATTCTTTCCTATGGTGACGATTGACGGAGTTACTCTAGAAGTACCGATATTTCCATATTAATCACAAATTATTGTCCGGAACGCTGTATCAGTAATTTCAAGAAAATAGAGGTCATGTGAAGACCTAAATAACATTCGATCCACTTAACAAACGGCTTATTTGTTTTAAAATTGTGTAAAATAAAGTTATTTTGTAAGCACCCTGGAAATCTCATTCTACCTTAGACTACCCTAAAATTTGACTCGTACTGTTACGTAATGGTAATGTAGTTGAAATGAAATTTAACTTCCCAATTTGTTCTAAATTAATTATCCAAATCACAAGGTTATTTTCTCAAAAATCATGTTACATCTACTGACAAAATACACTTTGAGATCCAGTTTTTCTGTATTTTTAACTTTATTGAACTATGAGTTTTAAAAAAAAAATATGCGCTTGTCTCACAGTTCAAACAATAGCAAAAATATGCATATTTATACTATAATAAATATTTCATTTATTTTATTTATTCCAATATACTATAGAGACAATAAAAGTATCTCAAAATAAATCGAAATAAATGCAAATCTTAGTAAACAAGTGGGATAGTCAGAAAGTAATTCAAATATATTTTCCGAATTGATCGATGAAACAGATTCCTTGCGGCGTCGAAATTGCGAGGTTCCACTTGAGAACGTGTTATCTGTTCCGCGGGAGCCTCGTCCTAAATTGTCTCCATAGAGATTGTAAAAAATTTAACAACGTGGAACTATAGCGTCAGGTATAATTGTCTTGGGTAATATTACTCCATGGAAAATAGACCTTCGTCAGTAGCAAAAATGTAACATTGGTTTTTTTGCTGGAATGTGTTCATTTCTCTTCGTAACTCTGAAAGGCCTGAGCAAAAAAAATGGCGGACCAAAAATGGCCACGATTTTCGGTTGTTTGAGTTTATCTTGAAAAGTAAAAGTTGTATCGAAAAAGTTTCAAACAAAAGTTGTAGAGAATTAAAAAACCTATCGATCATGTAAGTTATAGGTGGCGCCACTAGTTATCGATATATATTTTTTCCCACAAAATTTATGGTTTTGTTTTTTTTTAAAGGACATTTATTAACAAACTACCCATTTAAAATTTAACATAAATATAGGTATTAACATTCTAAAAAAGTATGTCAAACCAGGAATCTGTGAGTTTTTTATTTTCCGAGAAATTCGATGTCAAAGTTTAAGCTACTATGCTCAATTTTAATGGAAATTGTTTGTATTGTTTTATATTTTAAAGATCTATTAAAAAAAAATTTTCAATTGTGGGCCGAGAAATTTTGCAAAAACCATTTTTTGTACCAAAAAAATTACGATAACTTTTCACCGGATGGAGATAAAATTTTTTAATGCGTGCATTGAATTTAGATGTATCATTTCCGATCTCAAAAAGAAAATTTTAATTTTGAATGAAAAAAACGTTTTTCTTTCAAAAATTCATAATGGCGTGGCAAATGAATATTAAGAGCTCAAATTTGCAGAAGATGCTTTTTAATGCTTGTGCTTTACTTGTGAATTTATGGATCCAAGAAATACACTTCCATACGATCTGTGAACCTTCGAAAATTGGGCCGAATCTAATCGAAAATAGCTGCTGCAGGTGGTTTGCCATAGTTCAGGCGCATTATTCATCGGCGCTTCAAGGAAACTTATGCATCACAAGTAATATTTGTAATATTGATGTTGTTTTATTAATTTATATGATAGTAACAATTTGTTTAGTCATATTAATTATTAATTTGTTTATTAACAAAATTTTTACAAAAATTATAGAGAAAATCATTCAAATATATCAGCAAATCATATAAAAATATAATAATAATATATAATACGTCATATAAATATTTATTAATACATTAAAATTACGTGCGAAAATCATACAAATATAAAACATCAATTATACATTCATCTTTCTTTTTTTTTCTATTACTTCTATGCAATCGGCGTCCATTTCATCATCGCAATTATTACTCCCACTTACATCGCACATACTATTTTAATTATTATTGTGTTTCATTGTACATATCATTCCCATCATTATTAACATTTTCATAGTCAAAATCATTTTCACACACATATTATTAATTTCCTCTGAATTGTCATCATCGCTTTCTAAATCGCAGGAAATAAAAATTTCAGAGCAATTATCGCACTGTCCATCACAGTGCTCACACAAATCTACATTTCAGAAATTTCTGAAATTTTCGTAAACATTTTGTTAATAAACTATTAGGTAATAATAATATAAAGGGAAAAAACAGTATAATATGTAATATATAATTGAATATTTGTATAATTTTCTCTATAATTTTTTGTAAAAATTTTGTAAATAAACAAATTAATAATTAATATGAGTAAACAAATTGTTACTATCATATAAATTAATAAAACAACATCAATATTATAAATATTACTTGTGGTGCATAAGTTTCCTTGAAGCGCCGATGAATAATGCTCTTGAACTATGGCAACCCACCCGCAGCGGCCTGCAGCAAGTATTTTCGATTAGATTCGGCCCAATTTTCGAAGGTTCACAGATAGTATGGAAGTGTATTTCTTGGGTCCAAAAAATTCACAGGTAAAGCACAAGCATTAAAAAGCATCTTCTGCAAATTTGATCCCTTTGTCACGCCATTATGAATTTTTGAAAAAAAAAACGTTTTTTTCATTAAAAATTAAATTTTTTTTTAGATCGGAAATGATACATCTAAATCCAATGCATGGATTAAAAAAATGTTATCTCCATCCGGTGAAAAGTTATCGCAATTTTTTTGGTGCAAAAATTGATTTTTGCAAAATTACTTGGCCCACGATTGAAAAAAAATTTTTTAATAGATCTTCAAGATATAAAACAATACAAACAATTTCCATTAAAATTGAGCATAGTATCTTAATTAGGAAAGCGGAAAATTGAGGTTGGATTTTCAAATTTGACATCGAATTTCTCGGAAAATAAAAAACTCACAGATTCCGGGTTCGACATACTTTTTTAGAATGATAATACCTATATTTATGTTAAATTTTAAATCGGTAGTTTGTTAATAAATGTCCTTTAAAAAAAAACAAAACCATAAATTTTGTGGAAAAAAAATATCTCGATAACTAGTGGCGCCACCTATAACTTATATTATATGAGTCGATAGGTTTTTTTAATTCTCTACAACTTTTGTTTGTAGTCCGGTCAAAATAGACATTGAAGGTTACATTAATTCGCACCTTGCTAAAAATTGGCATGAATGTTGGGAACCCTATTATACACAATTTGTCAATTATCCACATCAATCCGAAGTGTGGAAAAAAATTTATTCAAGGTCAAATGTTGCAAAAATCGGTTTTTTGAGTTTTCCAGCTAAACGGTAAGTTTTATAATAAAAATAGGCGAGACAAAAACTATTCATCATGCAATTATCTATAAAAATTGTTCATACACTTTTTTTCCTAAGAATCACCATTTCGGAGATACAGCGATGCAAAATGTTGAAAAAGTTGTATTCTTCATAATATGCATGTCAATTACCGTAATATACGTTACAGAACGATAATATAAGTAAAAATATTAATTTTCGTAGCATATACATACATATTATACAGTTTTAAAAATATAAACTCCAAAAAAAACCCAGTCCCTCATTTTATATGACCTTACGGCCTTGAGCAACATCTGTCTGCTATTCAATTGTCCACGTGGCGACGCTCGTATACCTGCTCCTTTTTGAAGGGCCTCCCTAGATAGAATAGTATTAGTCTCAAGTATTCTTTCGTAGTAAGAACACGTAGTTATTGCTTATATTTTCAAACAAAATTTGTGCAGTTTTGTGTTTGTAATAGAAATGTCGCAGTTGTGCTTTATTTGTAATAAACATTTGACCGAAAGCGAAACAGTTACTGTTGATCGTGGCCTAAAGACATTAATTAATGCAAGTATTGAAAGAGGTGATGAATTTTCGGAATACCTGAAAGACCAGACTTCTGTGACAGTTCATGTGCAGTGTCGAAAAAACTATACTCGGAAGGGTACAATCGCTGCATTGAAAAGAAAACAGGATGAAGAACAAGCTAGTACATCAAAAATAAGTCCACCTCGTACTAGAGCACGCGTAAGTGAACCATTTTTTTGTTTTAAAAAGTATTGCTTATTTTGTGGCAATGAATTGAATGAAGAGCTAGAAAACAGAAAAGCACTGAAGTATCGGCGTAAAATTTTTCATGTAACAACACTTTCATTCAAAGAAACAATCCTGAATATAGCCCAGACTCGTTCTGATCATGTAGCAAAAGCTGTTATTACTCGAATTGAGTTCGAACATGATTTAGTTGCTGCCGAAGCTAAGTATCATAAAGACTGTCATAATGCCTTCTTGAGACCGACTACGGGGGGTCAAGCCGGTCGTCCTCAATCTGAAAGTACGAATCTTTTAATGGAAGAAATATTTGCACACATCGAAAATAGTGATGATTGTCAATTTTCATTAGACGAATTACAAAATATTTGCAACAATTCGTTAGATAATAGAACCATTAAGTTACGCTTAAAGTTGAAGTATGGCGATAAAATTATTATAACAGAAAAGTCAGGAGCATCAACATTAATATGTTTTGTACCTCTACTCCACAAGCTGTAATCACCAACGGAATTCGCTTTCTTCTTTCAATTTACGGAGCTCCAAAAAAAATTACGTGCTTAGATAAGTTTCGATACTTATCTTTTGCAAAAAATACGTATAAAAAGAAACAAGTACAATTAGCTTGTCTTCCTCCAACCTCTGCTTCTGCTCATCAACATCTATTTCGAGTATATTATCAAGTTCAAGTATGGCTTGGTAATAAACTAAACCCAGAAGACTGGGGTTGGAAGTTAACTGACAATATATTGGAACCAATTCAGACTTTACTCCCTCCTGCACCGGAAAAACTCCTCAATTCAATTTTTTGCAATTGCAAAACGGGGTGTAATGCTAAATGCGGCTGTAAAAAAGTTGGTTTGTTTTGTTCATTAGCATGTATCAGTTGTCGAGGCCAATCGTGCTCCAATGTTGAATCGCCAGTAGAAGAGGATTTTTACGATATAGGCGAGGAGACATCTGATGCATTGCTCTTTGAACAATTTATTTGTACTCAGCAGGAAGAAGAAGAAGAAGAAAAAGGAGAAGAAGAAGAAGAAGAAGGAGAAGAAGAAGAGCAAGACAGTATGGATTATGTTCCATTAGAAGAGTATCAATCAGACGAATAATTTTCTCAATTTACGCATTACTTACACCGCTCTTGTTATTTACAATAGTACCATTTTCAATTTAATACAATAGCTTTTTAACTCAACAGAAGCACAATAGATCGTGGAATAGGCCTATCGGGGAAACCACGTAAAAAAAAAACGCGCCATGTACACTACCTCACGGGTGGCGCGGAAACGTGTGCATATTATGAAGAATACAACTTTTTCAACATTTTGCATCGCTGTATCTCCAAAATGGTGATTCTTAGGAAAAAAAGTGTATGAACAATTTTTATAGATAATTGCATGATGAATAATTTTTGTCTCACCTATTTTTATTATAAAACTTACCGTTTAGCTGGAAAATTCAAAAAACCGATTTTTGCAACATTTGACCTTGAATAAATTTTTTTCCACACTTCGGATTGATGTGGATAATTGACAAATTGTGTATAATAGGGTTCCCAACATTCATGCCAATTTTTAGCAAGGTGCGAATTAATGTAACCTTACCCCTATTTTTGATGCTAACTTGACCGGACTATTGAAACATTTTTCGATACAACTTTTACTTTTCGAGATAAACTTAAAAAACCGAAAATCGTGGCTATTTTTGGTCCGCCATTTTTTTGCTCAGGTCTTTCCGAGTTACCGTCGAGATATGTTTTATAGGATGCCGAAATGAACACATTCCAGCAAAAAAAACAATGTTACATTTTTGTTAACAAAAGAGCTCTTTTTGATCTAATTTCCATGGAGTATATATAATAGTTACCGTTTTCTCTTCTAGTTAATTTACTCAGACTAGCTTTTAAAATTTTGTGACATATTGACATTTACTTTTTTAACAAATTATTTTTTAAGTCTTAAAAATGTATATAATGAATTAAAAAGTAAAATGTCCATATAGTTTAGATTTTTAATTAAAACGCTTATTTTTTATGTGAAATGTTGGTTTTGTAAATAAATAATGTGACAAGTTATGAAACTTGCCCTCGCACTTAATTTATAGAAACCATTGTGTACTTTTTTGTATCTATAAGGGTTTTCTATCGGACTTTATTATAGATATCTGGCCCTGTTTAGTTTACCGTTTTTGATTTGTCCTGCTTCTCGTTAAATTCCTCACAAAAATAACTTGTCACTCATAAGGTATAGTTAGCAACGTGCTGATATGGGTGGTTTCTACGAAACCGAGAAATTTTATGTAATAAGATAAATAGTAAACATATAAATGTTGTTTTCTCAAAATTTAATGAGATTTGTCAATGGATATTCTTGTAAAAATGCTTCATCAGATAGTTTCACCTTTCAGAGCGCAAGAGAATATGCAAAATCGCTAAAGTTAATATAACTTTAATATTATTTCATGTTGTGGTTTACTATTTAAATATATGTGTCTCTAACTAAGAATAACATTGGCTCAACTTACTTAACTAAATTTTTGAATACTTGAGTCAATTACTTACTTTAAAATTGAGTATAATAACGTTAACAATAGTAGATATGTCCTTAGCAAACAGCTTTTCGTTAATGCCATGTTTAGTACTGTTATCAAAAATTAGGAGGTCCAGAACATTCGCCTCTGGTACTAATTTCAATTTTCTCAGTTCAAAACTATAATCCCTTAGTCCTAATCCTGGATCACTGATATCCTGCTCTCTTCCTGGTAAACAATAGAAGATAATAAGGTAAAGGAACAATTTGAGAATTGCTTATCTACACATTTTAAAGTTTAAAAGAAAGGCTACCAACAGTATTTATTGTTTATAGAAATACTTGTACCCTTACATGGGATTCCAGGGCCATAGAGTGGTGCAACTGAGGTTTAATTGTTCATTTGTTTCTTTCAGCTATTTGGAATATCTTCCCACACTACAAACAACTAAACATACAATTGACATAATGTATGTTTTAGCACGATTCTTTCTAAAAATTCACTGATGCAGATTATCTGTATCTCTCTGTACACAATTGTATTCCTCTTTATGACCCTGTAAAATCCTTCAAAAAGGCCTAAAGTTTAGTATTTTAAACTTTTTCTTTTTCAGAGAGCCCCGGAGATCCATCCCATTTAGGTTTGTTTTCCCTTTATTCCTATTTTTCCAATTTACATTAAATATTATCCTTATCTTACCCTGCTTTTGTTGAAACTGACTGTTACCATATAACAGGTGTATAGTATTGTTATTCATATTTCTAAGTATTAATAGATAGGCTATTGACTATAAGAAAAAAAAACGAGGTAGTAAGGAACAAATTAGTAACAGCATTTTGATGATGGAATACGTTCCTCTGGCACTCGATATGATAAAATCACAAAGTGCTACTAAATTCAGGGGTGAAAATATCACTTACACTTTTTCAAAAATAATTCAAAAACCAGGCATTTTTAGTATATACATACATAACGATTTTTTAAGAGCATTGAATTTCCTATTGAAACGTATTTCTTCAAAGGCAAAATAAATGTAAAAAAAAGGCGAAAAAATAAAAAATTCGCAATTTTTATTTGTTTTCAAACTTTTGTCCATAACTTTTCTCTGGGTAGAAATAGGTATAAGCATTGCCTCAGAGGAAAGAAAGCTGACGTTTCACCCAATAAAATGAATTTTTGAAAACAAAAATGTGTTAGAATTTGCCTGAGATATGACCATTTCAAATTTACCACTTGATTGCGGTTTTCATCGATTTTTCTTTTACGTCATTTTCCTCTCATTTTTAATTAAAAAAAAAACTAATATATATATATATATATATATATATATATATATATATATATATATATATATATATATATATATATATATATATATGATATTGTTCTCTACCTTTTTTTTTAATTTTTGGAATACGCACGTGTGTACGCGATATCCCATGGTTTTATTGAGCATGGGTCGCGTATTATTAAAATGGAACTTTAGGTTTTTCGTACTAAAGAATTAAAAATTGAAACGTTTAAAATATGAAAAGAGACATCAATTAAAAGTGTGATAAAAGTCAGCCCCAAATGAGATGATGGCAAACATATACTTTTAAGCAGTGTTAAAAATATTAAAGTGCATGATAAATGTTATAAAAGTTATATACGTGAGACAAATATTACTGCTGCTAAGAAAAGAAAAGCAAGTGAAGAGGATTTATCATCTGCGAAATCCGTTAATGTAGTTATAATTGGCCAAAATGTGAATCCACTTATAATATTAGCATTGTTTTCCGATCAATATCAAAACATTTATTGAAACCAAGCATGGGAAAAGTAGATAAACAACTGTACAGTCCCAATAGCTTTAAATATTCACAATACCAGCAATTTCTGGCTTCATTCATGCTTTTAGGAGTTCTGATACCACATCTGCATTTTCTAATATTGGAAAAAAGAAGTTCATGACATTTTTCTTTTAAATTCAGTACATATAGAACAAGTTGTAAACATTTTTTTACAAGATGATGCAAATATAAAAAAGTGATAGGTAATACCGCAGAATTGATCGTGGTTTTATTATATGGTGCGAAACCGAATGACAAGTCTTTAGCTAAATATCGTTTAGCAACATTTAAATCAAGTCCAAAAATATGACTTTTAAACTATCACAATTACCTCCGACATCTGATGCTGCAAGAATGCGTGGACCACAAACTTATTTCCAAATGCAACAATGGAGAAGGCACAAATTAAATGCTATTGAATGGAGTTGGAATTCGAGGAAAATGGTTTGATGCCAGTCACTTTGTGATTTTATCATATTTGACTGCCAGAGGAATGTATTCAATGCTCAAAATGCTGTTACTGATCTGTTCCTTACAAAAAGTTATAGTCAATAGAAGTCGGTTTAAGTTTTAATAATTGTACATAATTTGAAAATTTATTTCGCGAAGCTAACATTTTTGAAGACAAATTCTAAAATATACTATCATACTGCAACACCTATGTCTGAAAATTGAGTGGATCTTATGAGCCATATTCTCCTTTAGTTGTAAAATTGTGTTAGGCTGATTTCCATAAACTTTGCGCCCACAAAAAAAAAGTGTGGTTTAATCTGTACTTCTTAGGAGCAGTCGACTCGCACACAAGTTAAATGTTTACTTACCTGATTAACCTTGAACGACCCGTAGATTGCAAATTCGGAACTGTTCCAGTAGTTTTAAATTGTTTATTTATTTCTTTATTAAATTAGCACTTGATATCTAGTTTATGTCATATAAATTCTACTCAGCCCGATCAAAACGACGAGTCGTAATGAGTGAATTTTTGGATTGATATTACGTGTGAACGCAAAAAGCATGCTGTTGTCCAGTGAAATGCTCCACGATAACTAAATTTCCTTAATCTTCGAAATGAATTAACCCGACACGCGTATTTCATCCCTTAAGAGTAAACAAATCAAAAATGAACAATATTGGACACCTGGTATATAGATTGTTTTATAATTACATGCAATGAGTGTTACCCCTTGGATGATTTTAAGAAAAAAAAAGTTTATATCACTGGACATGCAATCTGCATAAAGGATTTTTTTTTAAATCAGTCTTCTCGATATGTCGTGAGACGGCTTTAGATATTTTATTGAATTTTGGTAGGTACTAATTTTGCATGAAAACTCGTTGTCTATTAAAAAATAAAAACTATTTGTTTGCATGCGGCTTATCCTATAAATTCAGTATACCCTTCTCGCATAGAAACATGTCTTTAGTTCTTAATACAAATCTTGGATTAGTAGCGTGCAAATACATGGTTTTATTATTTTTAATTGAGAATCATTCTTGAACACAAAAAAGCCCAAGAGGGTATTTTTTCTAGGACACAGCACAATCTTAAAAAATAATATTTACTTGGCGTGCCGTTTTTTTTTCTTCGAATATTTACTAACTTGCTAACACGAACGTCGCTGGTTGAATTTAAAAAAATCCATTTATTCAAGTAATGTGTTTTATGCACAGTTAGTACCTACCAAAATTCAATAAAATACCCAAAGCGATTTCAATTATATAAAGGAAAACCTGATTTAGAAAAAATTCAACCCACATCTAAAGAATAGTTCAGTACCGAACTTTTTTTCATAAATTCACCCAAGAATTTATATTCTTAACTATTTACATGCTGTTATGACACACACACCTTGCATATAAACGAAAAACAATTTTTGTTTATCTAGTTCTATTATTGAATTGAAAATATTTGTATAATTATATACATTTTTTTATTTTTAGGAATTCTAAGAGAGAATTAAATGATATTAGATTTGAATTCGCCGTTGGCAAAGATTCAGCTGAAGGTATTGCAAGTGAACTAGTAGGAGCTGGTCTCGTAGATGGAAAAGATATACAGGCAATAACTCAAAACCTACAAAAACTCATTGATCAAAGACATTTGTTAAAGGTTGTCACTTTCCAATTAGTAAGTATATTTAATTTATGATTTTGCAAGATTTAGCCGTTCTAGTTCTAATGGAATTTAAGTCTCGGTTATTGTTTTTTTTTTCATCTATTACGCTTTTATGCTCGCAGTTCAGCTCTGTGAAGACAACCCAATGGTTTACATAATTTTCCTCAACAAACAATTTCTGTTTAAAAAGTTTTTAAATTAGTGAGTTAATATGAACATAGGCGTATTTTCTTTTACTTATTAATATTAATAAAATGTACTCCACAAATTTTGTTAGAATATTACTCAATTCAGGAAAAATTGTATTTCTAACAAGAATTTATTTCTGTTTTTAGACTTTACCAATATATCAGATACTAAGTGTGCATTAATACGCATGTTTCAAAATAAATCAGAAATAAAGTTATGTTAAATTCTAAGGCTATTAATATCAATATTAAACACTTTAAGTTTTTTAGAAGAAAATTAAAAATATATGTTGTCAACTTGAAACCTTCTTTCTTTTAAGAGTTTTTTTACGGTTGATATTTTTATTTTGTAAATGTACAATTTAAACAGTTGAATTTAATAGTTTGCGAAAAACTTCTCTTTTAAACTGGAGTTGAAAACATCTTGTTCTTAACTTTTTAGGAGACGAGATTTACGTTTAGTTTTTTTGAACTAAATTAAAAATAACGTTTTTAAATTGAGGCCTTTTTTTTGATGTTTCATAAATTTCAAAAGTATTTTTACTGTAAATATACATAATGAACTGTTAAGTACATCATGGAAATTTTAAATAACTTATGGCGAATATTATTTTCAATAATTTTTTTACACTACTAGCAGAAAGTAATAAAGGAGCTAAGAGAATACACGATTTTCAGGATTCCTAACTAGGATGTAAGAGTGGGAGATATTTAGAACGCGCTAATTATATCGTCCTGAATTTGGATCATAAATAAATGAATGAGTAGTCGTCGCTAGAATTCCTATATTTACCATAATACCCGCATTTTCTAAACACATGAAAATAAGCCTTGTCTTAGCTATAGTGGCTGGTTACATGAAACGAAAGAAAAATGAAGTGCTGGCAAACAACACCGTATCTAATAATTTATTCAAATGATCTTTATAATGTTCATTTCATAAGCATGGCATATCTTTATAAATATTGAGAACATTTAATATGACATTTTTCTAAACTTGTCCTTTTCGCGCGTTGCCAGCCATCGACAACAATATTTGCACTCGCGTCACTCGCATTAAAAAAATTATGGATAGAGTATTATATTTCCTAGTAAAGCAATAATTATATCAAAAATATTTTTCTTAACAAATGTAAAAAGTTGGGTGGAATCTTCATTATTCTACGTGAAAAATTACATGTAAATAGAAAAGTTATCACGCGGTCACTTTTAACTGTACTTTCATTTTAAAATTTTTAATTCGCAAATTTACAATTACATCGCTAAATATATTTCAAATACATTTTTAAAACCTATCTCTAGCTATATATGCATCATGATTGGGTTGCGTCGATTGCGCATTAAATTATAATACAATGTTTAGAGTAGAGGTTTTCTAATGAAACAATTTTACATCCATTTATTATTGTCCATTTTTCGTTTCTCACAATGATTTATTATTGATTCAAAACTATGTGTGGCTAATTTGATTAATCATCTTCTTGCATGTAATTTAGCAGCTAATATTCTGGCTTCTTTTTGGAGAAAGTTTCATAATTTTCGATTTTTTTTTAAACGGTGTTTTTATAAGAGAAATGCGTCAATTGCAGAAGTTAAATCACTGGAAAACAAAATCTTCTACTAGAAGACTGTTTTAACCAGGGGTAAATAATTTAGTTACTTAACTATTTTTTTTTTCAGAATTCTGGCGTGGGTAGTAACGAAGCGCTCGACGATAAAGCACTTATAGGATTTGCGCAGATTTCCATTACAGACTGAAACAGACTGGTTTTTAAACAGTTTATTTTCTCTATATACATACCAATTTTCCTCCTGGAATCTACTGATCATTGTACATATTATTTTAGCTAAGTTTTTACGAATTTGTTTTATTAATTTAAAAATTAAACGAGTGGTTGTTTTATTGTGTTTTAGCAATTTACGCTTATGATTATGTAGTTTTTTTTTGCTAAATTATTTTTTAAATTTACAATTTCTTGCATTTACCTATTTTATAATCATTAACTAATATCCCTTCTATATCACAAACCTACATAGCCTGACAATGAATGTTACTAATCTAAAGATGAAAAATTGAAATTGCAACCAAAAAGAAAGTCTTAATAAACTGCTTGAAAACTAAAAATTTTATCTTTATTGGCTGGTTGTATTTTTCTCCAAAGTATTTGTTTCACTTCGCATGTCTTGTAATAACTATATGTATTTATGGTGCCATTAAAAGGTTATATTTGTTGAAAATGTGATAATAGTATTTTAATTTAAGCATATCATTTTAATGACAAACAAAAAGAATTTAGACAAGTTTTTACCTGTTTATAAATTTTAGTATGATTTTAGAACTTCTAGAATAATTATCAGAATGATAAATAAAAAAACTTGGAAATACTGCTGTTGGGACAAGATGTTAAAAATTAGCATACTAAAAAAGATTTTACTCGTATATGTACAGATTAATTTTTATAAAGCACATAAGCAATCTAATCAATCAAAATCTTATTTTGTAAGACAAATAACAATTTATTTGGTAAAATTGATTAACAGTACGTCCCGAAAATAACTTGGTAATTACCCAATAAAATATTTTAAATAAACGTATTTCATTCACAATTAAATACAGCCTAAATTATATAAGATGTTTATAGCTAACTTAATATATTTAATTAGTTTTAAATAATATTTCCCCTTAAAAACGCATTTTAAACTTGTATCTTGATAACAACCAAAAAATTTATGTAGGTTTTAAAAAGTTTCACAAGCCATTTTAGTTATAGTTTTTTAAAATATATATAAAACTAGGATAGCATTTACAGTGTCAAATAAATTGGTATTCAACACCTATTACTTACTGTCAGGCCATGTTTCAAATGCCGTATGTTGTATGATCAATAGATTTCAAGTAATTGTACTTAAGAAGTTCCATAGGATTTACTTTTGAATTATTTTTAGATTTGTTTATGTAATTTTAAATTCGATGTTTTTCCTTAGCGTGTGTTCTTGAAAAGTTCGCACTTTTGTTTTTTAGTTTTTAATAAATAATATTTGTTTAAAAATATTTTAGTAGGGTTGTAAAATGAATTTATTTGAATTGTTCTCAACTTCATATTACCATATATTGTTTTTTGTTTTGAAAAGGACTTTCTGGAAAAGTTGAGAACATAAATATACAAATTAGATATTTTTTATGTTGTTGATCACTACTTGGTAGAAATCAATAATTTTTTGATAGTGATAAGTGAAACATTCTTACTTACATTTCCACTGTGTCTTTTTGACTGTACGATATGTTTTACTGCAGGGCAGCTTCTTCAGGTACTGTATACAATATTGTGGTGTTGTGCTATTTATACTATTAATTACAAAAAGATTGTTATGTTTTGTCTAAACATTGTTTCCTTAAATTTAATGATTTTGCAATTTAAGAAATTCCAGTCAATTATATTTTGACAGTACCTTTGTCAAAATATAAGTCAGTGGAATTTCCTAAATTGTAGAATCATAAAATTTAAGGACCCAACGTGTAGACATAACATCGGGTTATTTTTGTAATTGATATTATAAATAGCATAACACTATAATATTGTATACCAAACCTGAAGAAGCTCTCATGCAATGAAACATGTAGTACAGTCAAAAAAAAATACAGTGAAAATTTCAGGAAGAATGTATTTTATTTATCACAATCGAAAACTATAAATTAGAACAATGATATGAGTATACACAATTGTGTAACAAATACTTAAAAAGTCAGTAAATAGAAGTGCAATTTACTTGCTTGCTACAAAATGTTAGACTAACATTTTTAATTACAATAACTCGGCCAGGACTATATTTTACAGCCCGTTAAAAAATCAATAGGATAGTAATGATATTTTCTTCACTTTCTTTAACTTTTCCATAATACTTTGGTTAATGCTAAATTATATAAGGTTTTTCATAAACCTTATGTTTTTCATGAAAATTATTATTAAATATTGATTAGTTTCAATATTTTAAAATCGTATTCGTATTATCTGGTTGTCAATGAACCAGTTTTCGATTGAAAATCCTTTTACTTTTATGCATAGTTGTGTGAATATAAAATTTCACATTGCTTCTTGTAAATTCAAATTAAAAATTTATAAAGTTGATTGTTACTTTTCTAATATTCTCCATAATTCTTTAAGAAGTGTAAAGGGAATCTTTATAAATTTGTTTTATGAAACTTAATTTTTTACTAACAAATCAGGGCAACATGATTGGATATAATTTTATAACAAATTTAAGATTCTGCTGCATCTTTCATGTTCATATTCATAAATATAAAAAAAAAACGAGACATCCAACATTTCCAATACATTTAGTTTTCCACAAAATTAGTCTTTCCGATCTCATATATTGTTATTTTTTTCTTAAAAATGTAAAAAACATACTTTAAAAACACATTTTTTTCTTGAAAGCAATAAATGCCTTCGGTTCTTTAATTTGTATACAAAAGTGCAAACTTTTTCCACACTTATCAGTATGGTTGAAGTTCACTCATCCTACTTTGTTATAACCGTTGAATGCCTTTTTTAGAATGGTAGTCTATTTTTGCTTAAGATATTAAGGAATTGTTAGCATACTACTTTTAGTGGGCCTTTTATGTGGGCGTGCCAATAATTTTGTAAGCGATCGACATGACTATTCAGATAAATTTGTAATTTATATTGGGAATGGTAAAAGTCTGTATATATAATTTATTTATTCTAATAAAATTAGCTGCAATATTTTAACATTTAGTTTTATTTAAATCATATATATATATATATATATATATATATATATATATATTGAGATTGTGCTAAACGTGGAATCAAATCTTAAAGGATCTGTTGTATTTCCTATAATTGACATTTTTGTGATTTATTTTACCTGCATCAGATTATACAATGATGTAGCTTGAATAAAAACTCACGAACAACACTGCAATAAACGTACAAATCAATTTAAGCTTAAGCAACCATGTTGGAACAAGAATTTTTTCGTAAAACGATACTGTAATTATAACCCCGTGTATTATCTTAACGTTATTGATTGATTTAGTGATTGAAGACGCGTCAGTAACTTGGATCATTTGGTGCCTTGCTTGATGTTGGGCTAATATAGTTTCTCGCAGAGACGAAAAATTTTTAAAACTAAAAATGACGGGTCGAATTCAGACTCATGTTTGTTTCTGCCATCAAGTTGTCAATTCCTAACAGTTGAAAGATAAAATTTATTTTCTTGGTTTCCATTTTATCATGGGACAAAAATCTAAACTAAATTTAAATATAAGTAGAAACCACGGGGAGGAATTTTATCAATATAAAAAATTGAAGTCGACAGTAGGTGGAATTATTTATTATATAACACATTTCTTAAAACGTCAAAAATAGCAACAAAAGGTAGGTCTTTGTCTCTCCCATTTAGAGAGAAATGGCAAATAGGTTAGTAATACCTTTCTTTTCTACCTGAAGGGCAAATAACAACATGACTTGAAACTACAACATAATTTTAAAATCAAACAGACCAGCGAAATGCCTCAGCAATAACACCATGTAAGGAAGAATGCAAGCACAGTAGCAAAATAGAACAAGGAGAAGGGTTTCCTGTTCAGAGACAGTTATTTTTGACTTAGTACAAATCACTATTGATTGAAGACCGGTTACTAAAGAGATTCTGAGAAAGTGCCAATGGCAAGGAGATCAAAACTCGGTTGGCAGTACCCAGAACCAAAGTTCCAGTGACTATAAGAAATTCACAATGAAAAGTCTGGTGCTTATTTAAGAGTTAACAAAACTGTAGAAAAACTTCGTGTAAGAGTTTATTATAGTGCAGATAGTTGGAATACTTTTTGAATGGATGGCTATTGATATAGCTGGATTATTCCTAGAAACAGATAAAGGCGATCTTGGTTTTCTCTACCTCATTAAATGGCCTGAAGTATTGGCCATCCCTGACCAGGACATCTCAACAGTAGCTGAAGCTTTAAGCAACAATGTATTTAGCCGATTTAGAATTCCGTTGAAGCTACATTCTGATCAATGATGTAATTTTGGAACTATTTAGCATCCATAAAACCAGGGTAGCTATTCTCGTTCTTGAGAGAACGATCATCTTGATGGAAAGTGGGCGTGGTTCTCACGAAAAAGTACGAGAACGTATTCAGAATACGGTTTCGTGAGAACCACGGCCACTTTCCATCAAGATAATCGTTCTCTCGAGAACGAAAAAAGCTACCCAGAATACGGTGTCATACTTTTTCGTGAGAACCACGCCCACTCTCCATCAAAATGATCGTTCTCTCAAGAACGAGAATAGGTACCCAGGACAACTGCTTTACATCCTCGGAGAAAGATTTACTAGGACCATGAAAGATCACCTCTCAAAGGTTGTAGAGATCAGAAAGATTGGGACAGATATTTATCGATCTTCTTAATGACCTACTGATCCGCAGTTTATAAAGCTACCGGAGTTACACCAGTAAAGAATTTATTTGGAAGAGGACTTAGATTGTCTTGCGACATAATGTTCGATTCCTCAACTGATGAACGTATAGAGATTGAAGACGTCGTGGATGCCCCACAAGAAAAGTTGCACTTCATAAACTGGTTAGAGAACGTATGGATCTGGCCATAGGCAGAATGAAGACAACATATGACATGAAGGCAAATTCGGCAGGGTTCCAGCAAAATGATAATATTATGGTTTTGGAATTCACAGAGGAAGAAAGGCAAATCACCCAAGTTGATGCTAGCATGTTAAGGACTATACACTGTTTTGAAGAGAATCGGTGGCGTTGTTTGTAGAATCCAATGAAGTCTGAATATGATTTAAGTTAGTTATATTTGAACAGTAAAAGTGTTAACAAGCAGTTATTAAATAGTTAAAAGTACTTAATGAAAAGTGTTGTTTTTATTTGGATCAATAAAGAGAGATAAAATCGTAATAATATGTATATATATATATATATATATATATATATATATATATATATATATATATATATATATATATATCATGGTTAAAATTATACTGAACTGACACCGAAACAACGCGCCGAAATAGTGACAATGTACATTGAAAATAGTCGTTCAGGTTCAGTTGTGTTAACTCAACGTGCATATCGTCAAAAATATCGTGGACAACAGGCACCGTCTGACAACACTATCCGTCGTTTGGTTTCGAATTTTGTTTAGTACGGGACGGTGGGAGATCGTCAACATACCATTCATCAACGATCAATACGTTCCAATGAACTTGTTGAGTCAGAGAGAGCGTTGCCCAGAACCCAACAGTGTCGTATCGTCACCGCGTTCAGCATTTTGACGTTAGTGGAACCACTTTGCGGCGCATTTTGAAGGGTGATTTGCATTTGTTTCCGTATAAAGTACAGTTAACACAAAGAATATTACCGACAGACCGTCTACGTCGCTTGAAATATGGCCAAACAGTCGCTCGAATGATTTGACACAAACTGATTTTGGATGCAAATTTTGATGACCGACGAGGCCCATTTCACACACTCTGGCGGCGTTAATAAGCAAAATTGCCGCATTTGGGGGACGGAGAATCTACACGAGATCCACGAAACGCCATTGCATGATCGAAAAGTGACTGGGCCGGCGTTTGCGTCAAAACCATTAGGCCATTTTTTTTTCAAAGAAAACGAAACAGTCGGTGGAAATCGATATCGGTGAATGTTGGCTCATTATGTCTGTCCACAAATGCGTGAAAAAGTTCTTGATGGTTACTGGTTTCAACAAGCCGGTACGCCACACTGCAAATCAAACAATACCACCCGAGATGCTCGAAAAGGTAATGGAAAACGCAGCAAAAAAGTCACATTTTGCTTTGGCCAATAAAAGTGGCCACTTGATCGATGTACCATTCAAAAACTAGTCCCAATAAGTTATAAAGGACCAAACTTAATAAAAATACCTCATATATAGAAATCAGTTTTTTTTTTCAAAGTTATTCAATGTTTACATACCGGCATAAAAGATGACGCAAATACAGATCCAACTACATACCTCGAAAAAACGACAAAAAAAAACAATCAAAACCGCCAAACTAGGAGATGAAATCGAAGAGCGCATCGTTCCTCGGGAAAAAGCAAGCAGATGTCCCAAATTATATGGACTACCAAAAATCCATAAAGAAGGAACACCGATAAGACCCATAGTAAGTGCAATAAATTCACCAACTCAACAACTGGGAAAATATTTGGCAGAAAATATGTAACTGGCGACCGAAATTGCAGACCCATACCTGAAAAATTCGGATCACCTGGTTAGGATACTTCAAGGGTTAAAACTGCAAAAGGATTACATTCTTGCTAACGTAGACATCAAACCCCTGTATCCAAGCATACCGGTTGACGAAGCTCTAGACCAGATTGCTATGAACGAGGAGTTCCCTCATCACTTCATCGACCTCTTAAAACACTGCCTCAAAAACATAATTTTCCTATGAAAATAACTTTTACCGACAGACAGATGGATCTTCGCTATCACCAGTCATCGCAAATCTTTTTATGAAATATTTTGAAACAGAAGCCTTAAGATAAATCAAAATAAAACCATCCCTCTGGAAACGTTACGTGGATGACATCTTCTATGGCTACACAAAAGATCCAACCTAGACATATTCTTAGAGGAACTAAATAACATTCATCACCGCATTTAGTTCACATTCGAGGTCGAAGTTAACAAGCAGCTACCTTTCCTTGACCTTCTAATCACCAGAAACGACGACCTAAGCATCGATTATACGGTCTACAGAAAACCCACACACACAAACAGATACCTGAACGCCGAATGACACCACTACGTCCATCACAGTTATAACCGGTCGCCAACACACTGATCCCCAGATCATTGCGACTAACCAAACCCACGAACCACCAAGAAGGACTCAACAATATCACAACAGCTCTAAAACAAAATAACTACAAAGAACACAATATCAAAAAGGTCATAAAACAGAACACAAAAGCAATAACATTGAAAAAAGAAGACGACAAATCCAAACCAAAAACCACACTGCCATACGTAAAAGGTGTAGCAGACGTAATTGGAAGAATTCTACGGAAGCATGACATGCACAATTTACAAGCTATAAACAACAATACACAAATTATTGGGCAATCCCACAAACAAAATTACATTGGAAAACCAGGGAATGTACAGCATCCCATGTGGAGACTGAAAAAGAATACATCGGCCAAACAAACAAAAGAATCTTTACCAGAGTCCAAGAACATAAAAATAACATAAAGAATAAGTAAACATTAGCTTTATTCCAACATCATCAGGAGATAGGACACACTATAAATTTCCAGGAAACTAAACAGATCCCATCCATAAAGCACTATAGAACGCGCATCATAACAGAAGCTCTCGAAATAGAAAGCACTAGAAACTTTAAGAGAGATGATGCACAAAATATCTCAAGGCAGTTTCTTTCATTATCAAACCAGTGATTTGTGCTCAACAATATACAATTTAGTCACTGTTATTTTTTGAATTGAATATAACGGTAAATAGTTTGAACAATTGCTTAAGGATAAATTACTATATTATGTTAAAATATTTACGGTAAAGCGACCTCTCGGCCATTCTAATGATTATATTTTCTGGAAACTAGATAAAAGCAGTCGTTAAAGAATCCGAGTACAAATATTTACAAATTATCTGTAACTTAAATGATTTGATTGATATATTTAAAAATATATCATTTGAAAAAACAAGCAAATAAAATAATTTGTTTACTTAAATATCTTTATTACACAATCTTAAAATTAATTAAATAAAAATTCCTAAAATCAGTTTTCCAAAAAAGATACAAAATCTGTTAATTTATACAACTGATCTTCACTGCTAGGCTGAACAATTGGCTCAGAGGGCTGTCTAACTGGGTAAACCATTTTAGTATCTGGCTCTACTCGCCAACCTTTCTCTATACAGGCTGCAGCACACGCATCAGGTGCCAACCCTGTCATGGCCAGAACGGTATCAAGTGTTATTGATGAGTAGGCTTGAGAAATCAAATCGACTGCTCTTGATCTTACTACAACTATAAGGAATATATAGTAAACTAAAGAGAAAATGCAAGAAATTTTGAATGGTGTACTACTGTAATTCTTTATTATTGTAAAATGTAGAGAATGTTTTAGCAAGAATGTGGTAAATGATTTTTTGTTAAAATGTTTTAGTTAATGATGTACGAGATTGTTGGTTTCAGTTTGACAATCCTCTTATCTTGCTTATTGGAAGAGATAGCAAAGGGTTTTGATACATGGCATATTTATTTGTGTAATGTATTTTTTATTTAGTATAATGAGCTTGTATGATTATGTTTTGCCAAAACGAGGGCAAAGAGATTTTCAAATTTTGGACCTGTCGATGGTCAGCTGAACCTATTTTGTAATGCTCTTGCCTAAAGTCCAAGATTATGATTAAGTTTTAATATAGTAAATTTGCTATTTTTGAGATTAATCTTTACAGATCTAATAAATTTTATGTTTATGAGTCAGACAAAACAAAGTACTGCGCAAAATTCATGTCGATGAATTTGAACGGCTGGAGGCTCAAAATATTCATTAAGAATCCCTCTTTGTGTAAAAATTGTCCTCAAGTTTATACTACATCTACTTTTCTACACATCTGTTCATATAAAAAAAAATGAGTGATACCTTAATATATGATTCTAAGTTTTACATACAAAAATAAAAAATCAAAGAAATCATCTATTATCTTCAAAGGAAAAGTAGTTTTACTAATAAAGAGGTGTGCACGCCCCTTGAAATACCAAGTGCCTTAAATTCGTCATATTTTCTATTTGTAGACATTTAATAAATATATAAATAATAGAAAACAGACAAAAAATTAACTTTATTTTACAATATAATATCTTTAAGGGAATAATTTTATATAAAATAGCGAGAGACATTTAATGTCTGGTCTTGAAGTTTATACCATCATTATAAAAGTTATATGGATCAGGACAATTCAGAACTGTCAGTAATAACATGTGTTTTTTCTAAGGTTATTCAGTATTCCTTAATTTGTACTCGCTTAAAATACATTATCTTGAAAGTACAATTTTCACCAAAACGCATCTTAAAATTTGTATGCCTTATGCATACCTAATAATACTTTTTTCTAACAATTAATTTTTAATAAATGTTCTCTTTATGTAGAATTTTATAAATAAAATAAATAATTTATTTTTAAAAATTACTAGAATAAGTGCTAAATTAGAACCTAATTTGCCCAAGAGTTATTTTTACATATTTATATTGAGATTTGAGCTTAACGATATAAAAGAGGATATAAATCATAATCTAAATTTTTCAAAATTGGTTTGTTTACTATACTGACTGACAGAAACCTGAAAGATAGTCTATTTATCTATTTGTTACTTGTAACACATATGACACCAAGTTAAATGTAAATTAGATAAATATAATTTATTTAATACAAATTAGCTGGATGATTTTCCTAATGTAGACCTAGGATATTACTAAAGTATGTTAATATGAACAAAAAATAATCTTGTTACTGCTTTGTAAATTTTCTAATTTTACTATTTCAATTTGTAAAACTATTTTTTTTTACTGTTTATATGACCTGTGTTAAATCTGATTGATTAGTAACACAAATACAGTTAGTCAAGTGAGAGAATACCCATACGTCCTCAATCTACGAACATATCAAAGACAGTTTTGGGACCTGTTCATCTTAACTTGGAAAACAAAACATTATTCTTCTAATCCAAGCCATGCGTCGCAAAAAAATCTGACATTATGTATAGAGCAAGATAGAAAGAGACAAACGAGTCATTTCGTTTTATGAATACACTTTCTTTTGACTTCAATCAAAACATTATTTTAATGACAGTCATTGTTCAGAGTTTTATATTGTGTTTTTGAGAAATTTTGGTGTTTCAAGTGAATTTAAATTAATAACTAATAGCACTCATAATAAACAATTAATCTTATAGCTCTAAAAGGGATTCATATTAGAGTCTGAGTAGGATATTTGTGTTTAGGGTGGATATTTTTAAATTTAAATAACTAAACATAAAGAAGGTGGTAAATTTTAAAAATATAGTACTCAAAACAAAATGCACGTATAAGTTACTGTGTGAATTATTTATAAAGAAAATTCATACACCGATCTTTGGCATTAGCAAACTTATCAATAACCCGCTAATTGAAATCAGGTATGCTTTCAATAAGATCCCTTTCTTTAGAAAGCATTACCAAAGCAGAGTCTTTCTTGGCTATAGTATTCTGTAAAAACGTTTTTATTCGTTTAAGGATAGAAAAGCACCGTTCTGTTTCAGCCGATGCCAATGAAATTTTAATTAAAATTTTTAAAAGTTTTAGAACTTCATTAAATGTCTCACTTAGGTCGATGTTTTGGGCGAAAAATAGTCACAAAGTACAAAAAGTCCCGAAATTGATCTAATTCGTCAGTTTCATATATGACAGTCAGTTCTGTGCGGAGTTTTTGTTCGATAAAAAAGGGGTAAATGTTAATTGTATCCTTAAATTTTTGTTTGGGAAAACATGCACTACATTCAGCTTACTATTCCGAAAAAAAAAGACTGACTGCTACCAAGTAACCTGTAAAGCTAAATCGTTCTTTTGCTTGACAAATAATTGATGTCCATAACAATGCACGCAAGCAGCATGTTCATAGGTTTTTTTTTTATAATTGCTTGCACCCCATACGAGCTCATGACTGATGCACCATCGTGTGTTTGCGAAATGAGCTTGTTTTTATTGCCTTTGACGTGCTTTTCAAGTTCTTTAAGTATAACAGAAGACAAAGAGTTCGCGTCATGTTCTAAAGGCACTAAAAAATCCCAAAACGCTCAACCGGCTTGCCCCATACAATGTATCTAAAGACAATTGCTATTTGAAAGATATTTGATACGTCACTAGTTTCGTCAGCCATTATAGACTTTATAGATTTTCCAAATGTTGTGTCAAAGCACCGTCTGGCTCAGCACTAAAATCAATTAAACCTTGAAAACCCCCGAGATTAGAGGCAGACGTAGTCTCATCATATCCTCGTAACGAGAGTTCGAAAGCTCCACAGAAACGCACACAGCGCGTGATTTTTTTGGTTAAAACTTCAAGTCTATACCACTGGAAACTGCATTCAGAACTTTGCGCGAGTTACATGATAGAAAAAGAGAATGCAAATTACAGTATATGTTATCTCTCGCTCTGAACATATGGTGATAAGGAGAGAATCAAAACTAAATTTTCTGAGTGAGAGACATAGCATGTCCTATTTGCTTTCTCTTTCGTTCTACTATTAATGTGCGCAGAGCACTCGATATTATTTTATGTTAATTAGAAATCAAGACGTTTGATAAAATCATGAGGAAAAATTATCTTCAACTCCCTTTGTATTTATATACGATATAGGCAACCACATAAATATTAGAAGTGATGCCACGTATGCTAAAACAGCCAAGCTCTTCACCAAATTACCGGTACTACTCTTACAGAATTTATTAAGGTTGACTATCTATCAATTGCTTTACTAACTAAACACGTAGCATAATTTTGAAATATTTTCTTGTTTAAAAAATTTCGTATGTGAAAAGCATTTGAAAAAAATTCTCCGTTGCAGCAACTGTAATTTTTGTGTGGCAGTGAGAAAAGTATTAAAGCGAGCGAGATTTAACGAAAAAGAGCGAGAGAGTGAATAAGGAAGAAAAAGATCGAGATCTTGCTCAACTGAACGAGGGGCGATAACGCTGCGGGCAAGCTAAACACAGGTTTGCAAGTCAACTTGCAACCCACATGACGTTTATGAGACGGAATTAATCTCCACGTCTTAGATAGGCAACTCCATATACGTTCCGATGGATTGTCTTGGATTGCATTAAAATTGCAAACCAGCTAAGCGATAACGTTTCCAGACGTAATACTGTAATACATACAAATTATTCTTGATATTTAGGCGAAGTAAGGTAAATTATTTCAATAATTGACTGCTGTTCGCGTATAATCTAGGTAAAAAATTGATTTAAATTTAATCATTAGATTATCAGTAGAAATTAAAAATATATTTGTATTTATATTTATTGGTAGGATTTATTTTAATTTACAATTTTTTGGGGAGTTGCGCAAACCTAAGGAAAAGCCGCCACTGGGAGTAGTATTAGATATTCGGGACAGCCAATCACATGAAGTTTGTACAGCAGTCCAAGTAGTATCAAATGTTTTTCTTATGCCCATGAAGAGAACAGCTGAACACTGGTTTTCTTTATAGGACGTTTGCACATTGGATGTTAAAACTGCTAAAAGGTGTATGGTGGATATTATTTCTTTAAATCCAAATTGGTAGTATGTATACTCTGCCCAAACAAAGAACATAGTCTATTTATTAGAATAACTTCGAACTGTTTTGCTATTACTAAGAGTATGTATTGTTTTTATTAAAAAACGAAACTTAGTTGTACAAATATTTCTAACCTTCAAATCTGTCGTCGGGGTCTAAATGCCCGACACATGTATAAAATTTTAAAATTTATTTCGCACTACTTTATTCAGTTATAATAACCAGGCATCAAAAATTAGAATAAAGCAATGAGATTCAATGCATAACAGCTTGTGTTTAATTTGTGCGAGTATTTCGATTGTAGAAGAGAAACCTGGGTCCTGTGGAATCAGTTTCATCTCTCCAAGAGGTAAACAAATAATTTTATTTTTGGAAATAAACATTTGCAATTAGATATCATTATTTTTAGAGAGTAAACACCGCTCCCACACTTTCAACGAAAACCCTATATGCCATGTGAAAAAGGAAAGAAAACAATCCAATTATTTTCTCTCCTGGAAAAAAGACCTTGTCAAAAAGAAGAAAAAAACCATAGATGCTCTCAAATGATCCAAAATGGAAATCATGGTTCTTGGGTTTAGACCGTGTCAAATTGGAATTATTATCCGTCGTTTCGCCTACGATTGCACGTGGCATATTCAGGGATCTTTATCTCACGAGATCTAATCTCGGATAACAATTCCAATTTGACACGGTCTAAACCCAAGAACCATCATTTTCAACTTGACCAAAGCCGTGAAAGCTTTTGTTCCTTATCCAAAATGGAAGTTTGAAATACACTCTACAATATGTACTAAAAAAGTAAGAGTATAATCTCTGTTATCATATAAGCTAACCTTGAGTTCTTGGTCTGTATTCAATAATCTTAATGTCTTTATTATTTGTTATATTTAGAAAAGCTTAAATACTGTACTTACCAACAAAGAGGTTGTGTCTCTGAACAAATCATCTTTAAGTATTCTGCTTGAGGAGTTGAGATTCAAATATAAAAAGGCTGACAAAAGAAGAGCATTAGTTGAAACAACATGCATTGCTTCTGCCAGAGCTCGTTTTCTTCGAAAGTATATGGAAAATCTCAATAGCTCTTATCTAAGAGTAGTTTTCTTAGACAAACTGTGAAATGTGTATTTTTTATTGTTTACTCTTGGTCTGATACGTTATTGCTTTATTTCTAACAAGGACGGTTCCTGTAATGAAACTTATATACATTGTAGAGGGTACAAAAATAAAAGACATGTATTTTTTTTTATCTGCGGAGATTCATTGAAATATCTCAGGTTCTAAGAAAGATATTTTTACAAAACAAAATGAAAGTTACTTGTTATTTGAAATGATATTAAACTACGGTATTTTTACCCCCAAGGATATCATCCCTTATTTTTTATTAGGGTAAACCATATATTTACGCACGTAATTTAATTCTAAAAATTACAAAATTTAATGGAATTGTTTCAAAATATTTTTTTCATGAATACCATAAATAACTCAAGTTGATAGGTTTCAGTGTTTCTCAAAATAAACTAGTGAAAGAGGGAGAGCCACCCCAAATACTTCTTTTAAATTTCAGGTTCTAATTGAGATGTCTTTATGTTTTATTAGGGTAAACCATATATTTAATTCTAAAAATTATGACATTTAATAGAATTGTTTGAAAATATTTTTTTCACGAATAACATAAGTAACTTAAGTTGACGGCTTTCTAAAAATAAACTAGTAAAAGAGGGTGAGCCACCCCCAAATAAGTTCTAATTGAGATATCCTTACAAAACAAAATGGAAATTACTTGTTATTTGAAAAGATGTTGAATTATGATATTTTCACCCCCAAGGATATCATCCGTTATTTCTTATAATGGTAAAAAATCTATTAGCACACGTAATTTAAATCTAAAAATTATGAAATTTAATGAAATTTTTCAAAATATTTTTTCTCGAATACCATAATTAACTTAAGCTTTAATAAGGGATGATATTCGTGGGGATGAAAATACCTTAGTTCAACATCATTTCAAATAACAAGTAATTTCCATTTTGTTTTGTGAGGATATCTCAATTTGAACTTGAGATTTAAGAAAAAAAATATTTAGGGGTAGCTTACCCTCTTTTACTGGTTATTTTTAGAAATCTCAACTTAAGTTACTTATGGCATTCGTGACAAAATATTTTCAAACAAGTATATTGAATTTCATAAATTTTAGAATGAAATAACGTGCGCAAATAGCTGGTTTACCCTTATAAAAAAATAAGAGATGATATCCTTGGGGGTGAAAAAACCCTAATTTAACATAATTCCGAACAAGTAATTTTCATTTGGTTTTGTAAAGATACCTCACTTAGAACCTAAGATATTTCAAAAATACTGTTTCTAGGAGTAAACTTTAGGAGCGGTTTTCAATCCACTAAAATGAATCTCCGCAGATAAAAAAATACATGTCTCCTATTTTTGTACCCTCTACAACATACTGAAGTTTCAGTAAAATTGGAGCAGGACACTTCAGGTACCTTCCTTGTGTGTCTTTTTAAAGGCTTGATTAGTGTAAAGTTTTAAAATTTTTATTACAAACATTTGTTTATTGTAGTTAGCTGTGTTTTGGATTTACAGATGTATTTCTTGTCCACTGTACTATTGGGGCATTTGCCTATTAGGTACGTAGATAATAAATGAATAAATAAATTTTTGTTTTTTTATGCTTTTTTAGGGGTTATTATTTTGAAAATCACGGTTCTTGGGTATAGACCATGTCAAATTGGAATTATCCGCCGTTTCGCCTACGATTGCATAAGACATCTTCAGAGATCTTTACTTCATGACAAACACTCAGATGAACACCAGCATTGCACTGATCACACCTTTAATGTAAAAAAACCAAATTGCTAGCATCAGCATCTGGTTTCTTTAAACGTAAAATTAGAGAATCAATTGAAATTTGTAAATATCCAATTAATATTAATAGAGATACGGGTTACAGTCTACATCATATGTGGAAGTTGATAATAACACTAGATCATGGTTCGCTAAAGATGCCTCGTACACTCATAGGTGAATCGTCAGATAATAATTCCAATTTGACACTGTCTTTACCCAAGAACCGCGATTTTCAACTTGACCAAAGCTGTGAAAGCTTTCGTTCTCAATTATTATTTAATTTGTCCCTTTTTTTAAAATTCTATATGATTATTATTGCAGTTGTTTTTCAATCTTAAAAGTATATTTTATAAATATTGAGTTCAAAAAGGCTTTAGGAAAAAATGTAAAAAATTTTTCATAGTTTGCATTATTAAAAAATGCTTATTTCAAGTTTTTGCAGGTAAATCTTATCGTGTTGTATTTAATGTTCTTCTCGGTTAAGAAAGGAATCCTAATTCTGCCTCTTTGCATTTTGTGATAATTTTTTCCTTTTCAATAAATCTATTTATTATTATTTCACTGATATTCTCATTTACCTAAGAAAGTAAGATTAGTCTCTGTTATAAATTGTAATTTTTACATTTTCTGAATCTGAAAATATAGCGGAATTTTCAATGTACTATTTAGTTTCGTTCAATGGTGCAATAGCGAAGTCTTTATGAATACAAACGCTGTATTGACTAATTAATTTCCATTTACTTCAGAGGAATATTATTGATGACACATGGATATTCTCTCGCTGGACCAACTGTACCATTCTATTTATCCCTTTATTCTATAATTTTCCAACACCTGGTATTAAAAAAAGTTTTACCTTGAACATTTTTCATAATCTCAGCAACTGTGTCTGACCAATTAACAGCATTTAACGCCTTATAAGTTGCTGGAAAATCGCTTTTCCAAAGGTGTTGTCCTACTGTCCATATATGTCCTATTTCTGGATTGGATGTTTTAACATTTGCTGGTATTCTTTTCCATAAAAACTTTGCATTACACCTAAAAATTACACTGTACAATTTTATTTGCACACCATAAATTAAGTAATTTTCTTACAGATCATTTTGATACAGATAAATGGCTAAAAGTTGCGAGTAAACTTGCGGGCTTGCAACTCCAGTTGGGGCCTACAACAGAAAAAATGTTATTTTTTTCCTAACCTATTCCACGATACCTTATTTTGAGATTACCTCTAATTCTTGTCGTTCAAGATCCTCTGCTAGTTTGTCTATATTATTTACAACCATTGTTTTAAATTTTTATTTACAGTTTTGATTCTCTTTCTTATTTACTATTTGGGCATTTCCAACAATTATTTTTCAATATAAATCTGACATTTTTAAAAAATGGGTAATAAATCTGTCATTTTCTAGAACCCTTTTTTATCGATTGTCTTTGTAACAACAAATAGCAACGCCACAAGAAGTCAAGTGGCAACAGCAAGATCGAAAATATGTGGGAAATATACAGAAAAATTTGGAGTACAAATATACAAACTCTGTCTGTATTTTTTGCTACAAACCTTATATTTCTTAAGTTCGTGGTTATGATACATGAAAATTAAAAACTTCGAGCATATACCAAGGAAGTTGGAAGGGTTAAATCCAACTTCCTTCATAGGTTAAATAGGGATCATAGACGTAAGAATTATTATTACTTAATTCGTTTGTATTTGTTGACCGTGCAGTTATTAATTAGATTTTACTTTTTTGGGTTTCGGTCATAGTATTACCAAAGATTATTCACAATTGAATCCTCTTTGGTATTACTTTCTAAGAGCCGTTTTACACACAAGAATTATAGTCAAAATTTATCTCATAATTATGTCGAAAATTTTCATAAAACTAATTTGCTGTTTTACACTTCAAAGAATTATTGTTAAAATTTTGGTGAAAATTTTCGGCATAAAAATATAGAACGTGCTCTATATTTTTATGACTAAAATGCGGAAAGTCCGCGAGAATCGACGCAGAATAAAATTTGTGAATTAACAACCCGGGTTTGGTAATCAACCTAATCTCAATATTTACTCATTGCTTCTTGCAGAAAATATCCCTTATTTTGTGGCTTTTGAGTAAATTATCACTGATAAAAGTGAAAAAAGTGAAACTGATAACTTCATGTTCTTTTGAATATGCATTTACTTGTCATTGGGTTGAACTGATCATGATTACTTCAAGTGACAGAACTGAAAGTGATAATTACTCGAAAGAATATACCTTATATATTCCATTTTAACTGCTGGAACGTCACATGTTATGAAAATGCGCATGAGCAACGACAAAATTATCACCAAAATTATATTCAAATTTCTTGTACGTATCAAACAGAGTGGGATTTTATTTTAAAAATTATCTGCAAAGAATTTTCGGCAAAATTTTGCTGAAAATTTTTGTTATAATTTTCGGAATAATTCTTGTGTGTGTAAAACGGCTCTAAATTGAACATTTAGTGAACCTGTTAATATATTAGGTAAGAAATTGTACTGATTGTATAATATAGGCTGTATTCTTTATAGTTATTATCAAATGATCAAAGTGAAAAAATTGAAACTGATAACTTCATGTTCTTTTGAACATACATTTACCTGCCATTAGGTAGAAGTGATTTTGATTACTTCAAGTGATAGAACCGAAAGCGATAATGATTAAAAGAATAGTCCTAAATTAAAAATGTCCGGACTATGCTATTCGCCAGCAGATTGGTGAAAGTTCACTTATAATAACACACGCAAGTATAAAGTAACTGTACTGATCGTCAAATAAACAGAAAATGTCCGGATCATGCTATGCGCCATTTTGGGTAAAGTGAAGTTATAACAACAGTGAATACGCTGTCGCCACTGAAAAATTATACCGACTAAAGGTAATGGTTTACCTCCCACTGACAAGTTTGAAGCAATTTGCATACCTTACCGAAATTTCATCGACATAAGTAGTTGAACGAAACGAATGGTAGAAAGAGATAAAATGACAATTATGTTATAACCTCACCCAACTGATCCAATTCGTGTCAATTAATTGTTATGTTGGATGTCTGCCATACTATTGTTCGGTCGTAAAAATAGATTAAAATTTTTATTATATTTTTGGTTGTTAAAAATAACTACTCATTAAAAAAAAGCAATATGTTGACGAACCGTTTCTTCAAAAGGTTTTATTTTTTGAAAAAACAGTTAAAATGGTACCCCGTTATTTTCGGTACTTTCTAATTTTTAATTAAAATATCCTTAAAAAGTTCAACATCTCGCAAATTTCAAGTAAATTTGAGATTATAGACATACAAAATTATTACACTAAATTCTGTTCATATCTCAACAGTATGAGCGTGGTGTTTAAAAATTGTTTTACTACGACTAGTTCTAATTATGGATTTAACATAAACACTTATGTCCATAATAGCCAAGTATCTTTTAAACACTTAAGTGTAACATAATTGTTTTCATCAACACAACTTATAAAAAATTTGAGAAATAACAATTTGTAAGAAATTTGAAACTTCTATTTAAATAGGTAACATTAAATTTTATATTTAAATAATGTTAAATGCAACATTTTACTTCCTTCCGATGTGTTATACACTATACTACACTACAATTAAATGAATATTATTACGATTATAATTTATTAGGACATATAAATTTGAACCATACAGGCACGTACATGACATATAAAACTGGACTGCTCATGAAAATAATTTTTGACCCCCCCCCCTTATTGGTCGCCATTAGGTGCAATGATTTCTATGGCAACATTGAATTCCCTGCTAGTTTCTTACATTGGCGTGAATGTGTCGTGTATGAATGTCAATTCTATTATTCTAACTAACAGGGTTAGACAATAACTATCTCTTTCTATACTATATCCAAAACAATAAATTGCTCTTCTTTGTTTTACTTGACAGGTTAATTGAGTATATTCAATAAAAAAGACCAGGATAATTGTTTCTGTAAAACAATATTTAACTTGAATTTTTATTTTTAGTTTCCTCAAAATTATCATTTTTCTGTTTAAAGCTACTCCAATAAAGCTAATTTTTTAACCTCTTTGGAACAGTGTAAATATGTAACAATTTTATTATTTTTAGATAACAAGCATGAAATGTCAGTTCTTATGAATAAATGAAAATGCTTTTTCTATGACTGTTTACATATTTTATTTTTTACAATTAAACTATTATTTAGCAAAATAGCTAAAAGGTGAAATATGCGCCAAAAACAAATCGAGACTATTTTTTTTTAAATATCTGTTTTAGAAAAGATAGTGGAAATCAATGAGCATTTTTGTAAATAACTAGTATAATCTACATCCTTATTCGGACGTAGAGTATAAGAAGTTAACGAAAAAAAGTATTAAGACATTTATTTTTAAAACTTTTATATCATGAATTAATATAGTATATTTTTTAATGTAAGGTATCGAAATGTCCACATAATCTATTGCAAAGTAAGAGTTTCATCATTTAAAAATAGCTTCGATTAGGTCTTTGTTAAAATTTCTCTCGATGCTTTTAGGGAACTGATATGTTAGGTATTGATATAGGGTTAACAACATTCATAATAAAGTTGACATTTCCTTCATAATAACGGAGCTTTAATTTAAAAGAAGTAAAGTAACATTATGTACTAAACCATTTTTATAAAAAAAAATAAACTCTAAAGGGGATAGTGTAAAAGCAGTTTATATTTAATTGTAAACAAAACAATATTTATTAAGACACTTTAAATATAAAAAAGCTTGTAAATACAAGATAATTCTTACATTAATACAATCATTTTTAATCTAAATATATACATAAAGATTTACTAGCAACTATTAATTTTCACACTAGGCCAAACTTTCCATTTACTTAACTGTTTGAAGATCTGGAATTGACCTTTCCTAGAGTTGAATTTTTGAAATGGTAATCAATCGCAGCTTCTCACTACTTTGACAAAGGATTTTCATGACACAAATTTCCTATCTGAGCTAAAATCAAGAATTTTTGTTTTATTAATTAATAACATATTCAAACAAAAGGTTATTATTTTATTTTTAGATAAAACAAATACATAAAAGTAAAATTTATGTAATTTCCAAACATGCTTAATAGTATTGAAAAATTTCATATTATATGCAATCATTTATTTCTATTTTAATATGGCATATTGGTTTTTAAACGTATAATCATTTTAAATTTTAACGCCATACCAGTTTCGATGTTCAGCTTTATATGTCAGTGGAACATTAACTTTATGGTAAAACGATATTGTTGTTCGTTAATGCATACCTAATTCATGACTTTTTTTGTAGAGCCAGTGTATGTTATTAAGTCCTTACTACACCAAATTCTATTCATATCTCAATAGTATGAGCGTGCGATTTAAAAATGTTTTTTTATGGCTAGTTCTGATTATGAATTTAACATAAACATTTGTGTCCACAACAGCCGAGTATCTTATTTTTAAACAGTTAAGTCTAACATAATTGTTTTCATCAACACAACTTACAAAAAAAAATGAGAAATAACAATTTGTAAGATATTTGAAACTTTTATTTAAATAAGTAACATTAAATTTTATATTCAAATAATGTGAAATGCAACATTTTACTTACTTACGCTGTGTTAAACACTATACTGCACTACAATTAAATAAATCAGATTTACAAGCCAAACGGTTTGGCACTCCCTCCAGTGATTATTGACTCATACTAGGTATACAAAGACACCAAAAGTATGAAGCTCTGTAGGGACACTTTCCATGTTATTGGGTCCTAGGTGGCGTGGTCTTCTGTACTTCCTACAAACTTTCAGACGGTCCGCGCGGTTGCAAGGAAACTGCTTTCTGAATAGATTTATACAGATGCTCACTAAGGCCCAGTCCCTTGATGTTCTGCAGGAGGTTTTTGGTATTACTCCGGTTGTTGGTAGTATTATGAGAATCGTTTGGATGCTGTTCATTGCCCACTGTCTGCGGATTTGCACCTCCAGATCTCTGTATATGGCGATCTTCTCATTGCATTTTGGTTTTAGGTTGTTGTTATTAGATATAGCAATGTCAATCAGTGTAGTTCGCCTAGAAATTTTATCTGTTAGTATAATGTCTGGTCTATTATGAGCAACTGTTTGATCTGTCAGAACCGTTTGGTCCCAATATAACTTGAACTAGTTGTTTTCAAGAATAGGCTAAATATTATTATGATTATTATTTATTAGGACATATAAATATGAACCCTACAGACCAACGAACGAGGTCCTTCGACATAAAAACCTTATCTATGGTACAGGGTGAGTCCACGATTGGATGAAGTAGGTTTGTGCCTTTTCGGTGAAATTAACAAAGAAACTATATTTATTGTTTGATACAGTTTATTTTTACGCAGATTTTAAAAATATTTAGGACTCTACAGGGTGAGCCAAAAAACTAGGACAGCATAAAGTTCTATTTTTTTAAATAGAACACCCTATATACGAATCATATTTTCGATTTAGCTTATAATTTTAAATCTTTTTTATTAAGGGTTTACTATAACAAAACTTTATAGTTTCTGAGATAATTAAATTTAAAGAAAAAAAGTCACATTTTCAAGCATCAATTCAATCCTAAATAACGTTTTCAATTTTGTGACAAATATATTCAAATTTGGAATTTAGCAAAGCCAAGGACAAGTTAACATAATTTTTACCTAATATTTGCAATAAAAGCTACAGGGTGTTGAACACATCGGCTCAAATTTGAACAAGTTTAAATGAATAAATATCTTTTTTTTTTAAATGGTACACCCTGTATATTTTCATGTTATTTAATAGAGTAATAAAAACCCTAAAAGTTTTGTTCAATATATCCTATACCTATTTATAATAGTTTTTGAGATATTTCAGTTTTTCTTATTTTCCATACTTTTTTACAGAAATAGTCTTCATTATCATAGTAGCCATGGCAAAAACAATGTAAAAGAACATTTTTCTGTGTGTCAAATTTATAATTCTTTTGGTTTTTATGTAGTGTAGTGTGGTTTTTTTTTGCATTCATCTTATATTGTAAAATGAATTTTCCACAGAATGAGTTAATAGATATGATTTATACAATAGGAGAGGCTCAAAAAAATTGCCTTCTTGCTCAAAGAATTTACAAAATGAAGTATCCTGATCGACGCCAGCCTAATACCCATACTTTTCAAAACTTAATGCAAAGATTTGATTCTTCTGGTACTGTTGATTATCCAAAACGTAAAGTGGTCAACAAACCAGTAACTAATGAAGAAAAAGAACTACAAGTATTGTTAAATGTTCAGGAAAATCCTTATATTGGTAGCCGTCAGTTAGCAGCATTATGTGAAACATCACAATCCACCGCTAATCGTACTACCACGAAATATAGGTATGATCCATATCACATGGAATTACATCAAGAATTGCATGGACAGGATTTTGAAAGTCGTGTAAACTTTTGTCGTACAATAAATGCGGAGATTCAATTAAATCCAAATTTATTATGCAAGGTAATGTTTAGTGATGAAGCTACTTTTAGAAGTAACGGTGCCGTAAATAGACGCAACATGCATTATTATGCCACAGACAACCCATTTTGGATTAGAGAGGTGCAACATCAAAACCACTGGTCATTAAATGTTTGGTGTGGTATTCATCATAATCGAATTATTGGACCCCACTTTTTTAATGAACCACTAAATGGCCATAGTTACCTGAACTTTCTACAAGAAGAACTACCCCAACTGCTTCAAGGTCTCGATAGGGATGAGCTCGACAGTATGTGGTTCCAGCACGATGGTGCGCCTCCGCATTACCATCGTAAAGTTCGTGCGTTTTTGGACCAACGATATCCGCAAAAATGGATTGGACGTGGGGGTTTCATTGAGTGGCCACCAAGGTCTTACGACATCACCCCATTAGATTTCTTCCTATGGGGTTATATTAAAAATAAGGTGTATGTTAATCCACCAACAACAGTGGAAGATATGCGAAACAGGATTAGGGATACCTGTAGAACAATAATGCCACTAATTTTGTCCAGGGTCCGAGAAAATCTGCAAAAAAGAAATAATTAATCTCAGTATTTAATAGGTAATTTTTTTGTTTCAATTTAGTATAAAAGTAAATATGTATTTGCCTTGTCGTTATTGTTGTGTTAATTTTTTCACATTATGTTTAAACTATTGCCGTTGTAATATAACGAATAATGTATTTCATCATATTTAACCACATTCTGTTTGTTTCTGTAGTTTCTTTTTATTATCTTACATGGCTACTATGATAATGAAGACTATTTCTGTAAAAAAGTATGGAAAATAAGAAAAACTGAAATATCTCAAAAACTATTATAAATAGGTATAGGATATATCGAACAAAACTTTTAGGGTTTTTATTACTCTATTAAATAACATGAAAATATACAGGGTGTACCATTTAAAAAAAAAGATATTTATTCATTTAAACTTGTTCAAATTTGAGCCGATGTGTTTAACATCCTGTAGCTTTTATTGCAAATATTAGGTAAAAATTATGTTAACTTGTCCTTGGCCTTGTTAAATTCCAAATTTGAATATATTTGTCACAAAATTGAAAACGTTATTTAGGACTGAATTGATGCTTGAAAATGTGACTTTTTTTCTTTAAACTTAATTATCTCAGAAACTATAAAGTTTTGTTATAGTAAACCCTTAATAAAAAAGATTTAAAATTATAAGCTAAATCGAAAATATGATTCGTATATAGGGTGTTCTATTTAAAAAAATACAACTTTATGCTGTCCTAGTTTTTTGGCTCACCCTGTAGAGTCCTAAATATTTTTAAAATCTGCGTAAAAATAAACTGTATCAAACAATAAATATAGTTTCTTTGTTAATTTCACCGAAAAGGCACAAACCTACTTCATCCAATCATCGACTCACCCTGTACATTTGATCTTCAGCCTCTACAAATCTTTACAAAATAAAAAAAGTATATCAAAGGTTGAATGTGAGATCTAACAGTATTATTAATGGATGTCTTCAGGCTGGCCTTTGGTTTCGGTCCCTGGTATTACACAGTTCCTCTATCATTGGTCGAGGTTCAGGTTTTCTTTCAAACTTAGTTGTCAGGACAGGAAGTCTTGCAGTAAGAGGCTGGATGTTTGGTGAATTCATACAATAACTGATTGGATGATTTATGTAGTGGATTGCTAGAATGACGGATTTTAGTCGTACTACGTAGAGCTGCATTTTTCACATTTTCAAGGTCCATTGATGATATCTTTCTGCAATAACTGTATATAGGAGGCACATGTTTCAAATGACGTCGGCATATTGCTTTGTATATAAGTTGCTGTTTTTCTTGATATCCCTTTTTCTTTATTATTTAAATTACTAAAATATTGACTTTGTGTATGCATTTTTGTTTAACAGCTCTGGAATGCCAATTTAAGATAATTTTGTGGTCTATATTTATACCTAAATATATGAATTTTATTGACTTTTAATGGTTAATTTGACATGTCAAAACGTCACTTTCCCCGATATGACAACGAGTTTCTACTGACATTTTTGATCTTACAGCTCAATTTCAATCTGTTATTCATTTTATTTTTTGAAATTCGTGATCCTAGAACTTAGAAAACAGCTGATCTTTACCCATTGCCCATGTAAATTTTCATCAATTTTCAATACCATATCTTATAAAAATTTACTAAAGTTAAAGATATTTTGTGGGAAATTACAAATAAAATTCTGATTCTGATTTTAACTTATTAACAATTTTCTTTGCAAATTTTAAAAAAGTTAAAATTAGTATTATTAATATACATAAATGAACGTTTATCATCCTCACTGATTAAGATTTAACATCAATAACTTGGGATTGTTACACAGAAGAACCCACTCACCAAATCGTTTTTTATGATTTTCAAGATTGAAAAACTATGTCTGGTAGAAGTTGCTCATATTTATAGTTTTCACAGCAAAACTGAAAATAAAAAAATATATTATAATTTAAAAAAAGAAGAAATTAAAAATATAAGCATTTTCGGAAATTCAATCTTAATTAAGATTTAAATTTACTTACCAATTTCTTTACTATGAGTTTTAACAATATTGCACAATAAGTTATACACTGAAAAGGCTAATTAAACCATCTAAGAATCGTCTAAACACAAAAACAACGAAATAAATATCGCCATATTTAAACAAAGTGACAGAATATACCGGACAAGTCGATAAATTAAGGTTCCATTTTCCGTGTTTTATTTTTCCACAGCAAAATCGACCGAAAAGGGAATAAATTGAAATTGGCGGTCCACGAACTTTCACGACGAGTAGCAATGTTGTCAGATTAGTTATAGCTAGAAAAATGAATGGATTTATTTAAAAGTAACGTAGTTTAATTGTCCGCTTCAAAGGGAGACAAATATTGAAAACTGAGCGTTAGGTTGTCGGCATAAGATAGGAATCTATTTTACGTAGCCAATTCTTGTGATGGGGTTGATTTAGACTAGGGGTTTATATTACTTTTTATTGAAAATTAAAAATAGAAAATTCTATATTTTTAATATTAGAAGCAAACGAAATAGTAATGAAAATATTAAATCGTTAGTATTTTTTTGTAATCTGAAATAATGTTTTATTTCTAACCGTGTTAGAAAAGAATACGTCTGTCCTTATATTAGTATCAGTTTTTTTCAGTTTTTTGAGAACTAAATAATTTTTTCTAATATAATGTAAGCTTAAACATTTCGAATTATAAATCTTATTAAAGAAAGTAGTATTTTTTATTGTTTTAATAAAATTGTTCACATAAGTACTTAAACATTAAGAATACAAATTTCAGTAGCTCTATCGTGAGATTTTTTTAGTGTCCACATTTATGTGTTGCACTCAGTTAAGGCCTTTTGGTAGCCAACGTAGGGGGTAAAACAGTTCCATTTGTTGATTTATTAATATTATTATATACCCTTTTTCGAAAATATTATTTCTTTCCTAGAATAATAAAGGGACCACAAAAAATGCCACTTAAAAGCACAAAATAAACCAAAAACTGTTCCATATTGCTATTAATTTAATGCAGATTTACTAATTTACTAAGAACGGTTTTGAAGTCTGCTTTGTATTAGTCGAATTAGTCATTTTTAAGTTAATTATGGGTGAACTGGTATATTTCTCCATCACAGCAAGGAATTATTTACATAGCTTCTGATTTATGTTTCTTTGTACCTTAGTTGAGATTATTTTTGCAGTTTGCAGCTGTTTTCTATAGCTTCTAAATTTGAAGCAGACTTAAAAAAATAATATTAATTTTTTTGTCCGCCATATTATAAGCTCGGTTTGTCCGTTTGGTTTATCGTAGAAACTTAAAAGTTCCGCAAGAAATGAAATGGATTAATATTAAATCATTTCACAGCTCATTTTCAAAAAAAATCGGAAAAAAAATATATGTTATTGTATTATTAAAAATATTAACAAACTCATGTGGCCATAGAAAGTTGCGAAATGGGCTCTTTTTATTCTATTTTTCGCATATTTTCATATGCTCACCAAATTTTTTGCCCCGATATACATTTTAAAAAAGCGATTTAGATTTCTTGAAAAGACCTTTCCAAATTCGTTAATCTATTTATTTCTAATTTTAATGGCCCTTTTTGCAGCATCAGTTATGCAGGACTGTTTCTCCGAATTTCTATGATTTTTGGGCATTTCCAAACTCTTATAGAATCTCGACTTTTGATTCTTTCTAAAACGATTGGGTTCAGTTTTTTTTTTGTTCCAAATATACCTTTGATTTCTATTTTGAAAAGTTCAAATTGATTAAAAAGAACCGGAAGTATCGGCCTTTAAAGGGAGATCTGTTTTCAAAAATTTCAAAAATACTGATTTTCGGAAGGCTAATGCAAAAAACATATTGTTTTAATTTTTATTTTAAAAGCCTGAACCCTTACTTAAATGCATAGAAAACATTGAAAAGACTTGTAGCTTTTGTAACTGGCCCTTAAATTGTATTTTCATATCGATTTCTTTTTAATTTTGGACGCGTTAACATTTTTCTTGGATTACTTTTTCTGCTTTCAATGCTCGCCAGATGTAAAGTTTGGTCTCGATTTGAATTATAAGAAATGTATTTTTTGCATCCTGAAAAGACCATTTAACCAGTTTTAAACTCCGTTTTTCAAATTTTTATGACTTGATAATTGAAATATTTGCAAAATAGCTTATTTTGAAGAGACTAACGCAAAAAAGAACACACATATATATATATATATATATATATATATATATATATATATATATATATATATATATATATATATATATTCCTTTTTCATTTTAAGGGAAAAACTTTTTCCTGAATGTATAAGATAACGCGAAAAAATTGGAACTGTTAAAACTGTTTAAATTTGAAAAATAACTTTTTTTCAGGAGGCTAATGCAAACAATCTTATCTTTTTACTTTGGAGACCTAAATACATCAGAAACATTAATTAAACGGTTTCTTCTCATTTGTAACCTATT
Source organism: Diaprepes abbreviatus (assembly GCA_034092305.1). Taxonomy (NCBI): domain Eukaryota; kingdom Metazoa; phylum Arthropoda; class Insecta; order Coleoptera; family Curculionidae; genus Diaprepes; species Diaprepes abbreviatus. The sequence continues at coordinate 61,254,513 of JASJET010000055.1, forward strand.
TTCCATTTTTCTTAGATTACTTTTACCACTTTAAAAGCTCGTCAAATTAAGGGTTTTGTCTCGATTTGAATTCCGAAAAAAAGCATTTTTTTCTCTTAAAAGGACCTTTTCAACTAGTTCATTTTCTATATAGTTTCAATTAGAATCTACTTTTTTTCGAGTTCCATTGTGTGTGCAGCACTCTCCAAGTTAATATTCGTGATTTCCAGGCATGCTTTAAAGCCATAAGATTAAATTTTGTTGTCTTACTTCATTAACTAAAATTGGTTTCACTGTGTATTTAACGTCTACCATGTATTAAAATATTCCGAACATGATAGTATGTGGAAATGTAGCTTTAAACCTGAAAAGGTAATTTAAAAAAATTGAAAAGCGGTTAAAAATATGCGAAAATCGATATTCTTAAGTCGAAAAAAAATAAAAGATTTAAATATGGAAGATCAAGTATTTACTTAGAGTTTCTACTACATTCAAGAAGGGTGTAGATTCCTAAAAAAATGTACCTTTTGTATCAGCCTATTGAAAATGAGCAATTTCCCAAAAAAGGCCTCCTTCAAAAACTAATATCGAAAAATGAATTAAAGATCTTTAAAAGATAAAAAAAAGATCATTTTACTTGAAAAATAACCAAAACTCGAAATCATTAAGGTTTAAAGCATGCCTTAAAATTACAAAATTTAACAAAAACAGCGCTGTACAAATGGAACCGTAAAAGAGCAGGTTCTAATTTTAAACGTATGTAAATATTAATTAGTTCGAAAGGTCTTTTCAAGGCGAAGAAAATTCTTTTTTCAAAATTCAAAACCATTCAAAAATTTGGCGAGCATTTATAATTGTTAAGTTAATCTAAGAAGAATGGAAAAAAATGGATACTTTTTTTCTATGTATTTTACGCATTCAGGAAAGGGTTTTTTCCCCTAAAGTGAAAAAGGAATATATTTTTTTTTTCATTAATTTTTTTAAAATATCCTATTTTGCAAAATTTTGACAACAGACATTCGTTTCAAGACTGAGATCTTCGTTTCTTTACATCAATCTAAGCCCTTCAAAATAAAATCAAAGAACTTTCTAAAACGAAATTATGATATCTTATAAGTCAAAAAGGAATAAAAATTCAAGATTTTATGAGGATTTCAAGAATGCTTATCAAATCACGAAAATTAACAAAACCGAGTTTAAAAGCTTTTATGTTTGTTTATTTTTATTTAGCGGGTGCGACGATCTTTACTTAGACTACTTAGGTGTTGTTTGTAAAATAAGTGAATCCGCTTATACAGTTTGTAACTAAAATTCATTATATCTAATTGCATAATATTTAATAAAAGAAAAGATAATTAAAAAATCTTAACAATAAAAATTTTTGATTGATAATATAAACTGAAATAAAATAAATCATTAAAATTATCGAATATAAAGACAAATTTTAAATGTACACTTTAGGACAACTAGTACTTTCGAATTTTCAGTTAAAACTTTAGAAATTGTATCCAAAAAATTTTCTATATCTACGCTATATAAAATTAAAAGTCTTTACTTGTTGTCTGTTCATTTCTTCTGTTTTTTATGGTCACGATCCTGGCTTCGGCGGAGAATAGCTCTCATACCTCGTGTCTCCACGTTGTAGTTGTGAATTCAGGCGAAGATCGCCTGCAGCTGAAGGTACCCCCCGACGTTCGACGTTGTCCTTGGCGAGGTAATTGGCTAGGCGGAGATGGAGGTGAGGGTACTTGAGACATACCTCCAACCAATATAGAAAGGGCTGAAATGGGATGCCTAGGTCCATGTCTCATTGTTGAAGGTGGTTGGCGAGGTCGCACGGCGTTATTCACACAGTTACCTTTGTTTCTCGGCACAATTTCAGTTTTATGTTTTTATTTATTTAATTACTTTTTCGTAAACACGTAAAATATCCCGTACACCGTACACGCACTTAAAGTAACTAAGAATTTTATTATAAAGTGTCTAATTACACGCACAGAAAGAGTTTTATAACTGGATTAATTTTTACTATTTAAATTTTACTTATGTCTTTAAAATATACGACGTGGCTCTCTCATTAATTAATTTAATATATAATCCTTATATTTTTCAGGTAACTTGACTTCTCGCGTTCGAGTACGATTACCAACTCCTACATTTAATTCTGGGGGCAATATTTCAGAATCTGTGTCAGAAAAATGTTCTTCGTTCTTCACTTTCACTGCTCTCGGAGGCACTTTCCTCCTGAACTACTGGTAAAATATTGTCATTTGATTCTTCACCATATTGTAAATATTTATCAATTTCGTCTTGTCTTTCTTCTTCTGTTATATATATATATATATATATATATATATATATATATATATATATATATATATATATATATATATATATATATATATATATATATATATATGTTCTCTTGTCCACACATATTCCTTTTACATGGCTTAAGTGGCTCTGTATGTACTATATGTTCCTTTTTCCCATTTACTTCTTTAATTTTATACGTAACTGGACCCTTTTTCTCAACAATTCGGAAAGGTCCTGACCATTTTGTTGAAAATTTTGTCGGCATTGTTTTCTTTCCCGTTACGGTTGGTATACAAATAAACCAGGTCTCCTAATTGAAATTCTTTTCTCAATTTCTTCAAATTATGTTTTTCACATCTTATAGTAATACTTTTTTCAATATTATTTTTGGCTATATCACGGGCAGTTTGCATTCTTGCTAACAGTTCGTTTGCGCAGTTTTCATCTAACTCGTATTTTACTTTGTTCTGTCTTATCGTAAGATGTATAGGAAGTTCCATGTCACGCCCAAACATCAAAAAGAATGGAGACTCTTTGGTTGCTTCATGTGGTAAATTTCTGTACGCTAATAAGCAATACGGTAAGACTTCATCCCAATTAGTATAATGCTTACTGACAAAATGACTTATCATAGTTTTAAGGGTTCGGTGCAATCGTTCAATAATTCCGTTTGTACTGGGATGATATGGCGTAGTTTTCATCTTTTCGATTCCCAATAAAATACAGATTTCTTGAAACAGTTTTCCTACAAATTGCGTCCCACAATCGGTAAATAATTGTCGAGGGGTGCCAAATATGCATATAATGTGTTCTACAAATGCTTTCGCGACCGTTTCTGCTTTTATGTCCGGAAGCGGCATACATTCCGGGTATCTTGATAGAAAATCTATACACGTTAGTATATATTTGTTGTTTTGGTCTGTTTTGTTTAATGGGCCTACTATGTCTATACTAATTCTTCCCCATGGTAAGTATGGCACTGGTGTTGCTTGCAGGTGGTTGATAGTTTGTTTTTCGTAGATTACATAATAAGCATTCTTCAATGTGAATTTTAACATCTTTTCTGATTGAATTCCAATAAAAATCCTTTTCAATTAATTGACGTGTTTTCTGTTGACCTGAATAAATAGAATTATGGTTAATCTGTAAAATTTCAGGTATAATAAGCCTTGGAGCAATAATTTGGTCATTCCTTTGGTGGACTTCTCTTCGTCGCATTACTAATCCATCACTACTTATATAATATATACCGTTTTCGGTATTTATTGTGTTCCTAATTTTATTAATTTCAACATCTTCGAGCTGTAAGTGTCGGAGTTCTTTTCTGCTCCATATAACTGATGATACTGGCATTACTTCTTCTCTTCTTTGACATTCCTGGACGACTGCCATTATATTTTCAACAAGCACGTCTCCTTCTGTTCTTAAACGAGTAAGTGAATCAACATTACTGTTTAGATGTCCTTTTCTAAACTGAATTGTAAAACTATATTCCATTAGGAACATTACCCATTTAGCTAACCTCGACCTTGCATCCTTTATAGTTAACAGGTACTTCAGTGGTCTATGATCAGTCATAATAATGAAATGAGTTCCAGTAAGATAATTTCGGTATGTTTTTACTGCAAATACTATAGCGAGACACTCTTTCAATAGTACTGTATCGTCGCTGTGCTTCATTAAGAGTCCTACTGGAATAACATATTGGATCTTCCAATCCATAATGCACTTGAGTAAGAATCGCGGCTATGGATGTTCCACTAACATCGGTATTTAGAATGAATTGTTTGGTAAAGTCTGGCTATCTTAAGATAGGTGGAGAGATTAGAGCTTGCTTTAAGGTCTCAAAAGCATTATGTTGTTTCGCTTCCCAATGATATTTTACATTCTTTTTTGTTGATAGCGTGAGTGGTTGGCTAATTTTTGCAAAATTTGGAACAAATTTTCGATAAAACCCACATAGTCCGAGAAATGCTCTAACTTCTTTCACATTTTTAGGAATTGGGTATGTTCTTATAATTTCTGTTTTCTGTGGATGCGTCGTATATCCTCCTTTTTAAAAAGATGGCCTAGACATTCGATTTCTTCTTTATAAAATGACATTTTATTGGTTTTAACTTTAAATTGCTCTGTCGAATTTTTTCGAACACATACCTTAGGCGTTCTAAGTGCTCATTTACGTTACTTGAAAATACTATTTTGTCATCGAGATATACTAAGCATTCATTAAAGGTTAATTTTCCTAGAATATGGTGCATCATTCTGCTCCCAGTAGCGGGTGCGTTTTTCAACCCATAGTCATTCTTAGGAAATGATGATTATCAGGTGTTGAGAATCCCGTTTTCTCGTCCTACACAAAATTATTGCCACAAGCAGCTCTGTCGGAATGTCCTCACTAGGTTCTAAAACCATATGTTGAGTCGTAACCCTGGTTACTCCTTGCACCAATGCTTGACAAACTGCTTGACAATTCGAGAAAATTTTAACATCTTCGTGAAGCATCACCTTACAACTTATTTGCGATCCCTGTTTTTCTATTAACTCCTTGTTTTCTTCCATCACAAATTTTTGTTTCTCTCTTAATCTTTCTTCTCTTAACTCTTTCTTTTCTTCAATAACAAATTCTTGATCCTCTTTTAAACCTTCTTCTTTTAACTTTTTCTTTTCTTCAATAACAAATTCTCGATTCTCTTTTAAACTTTCTTCTTTTAACTTTTTCTTTTTTTCCTTCGCAATATCTTGTTTCTCTTTTACTCTTCCTTTCACGTGCATGTAATCATGAACAGGTAGTCCTTATAAGAAGAGATAATCAGCTGTATTCTGCGAATTGTCTGAACACTGCGATCCACCGTTATTCGCAGTAGACATAGGAGAAAGGCAACAAGAAGTGAAAGAAATCGTAGACGAGATAGAAGTAAAAGTACGTCAAGAAGTAAATAGTATAGAATCAACTGTGCGACAAGACGCAGAAGAAGTTCGACAGGGTGTAGGAGAAGTGCGACAAGAGATAGAGATTATAGAATCTAAAATGAAGAGTCTTGAGATAGAAGTCAATAAAATAAAGAAGCATGGCCCTTCTGATAAAGTAAGAACCACCAGACAGAACATCAAACCTCCAACTTACGATGGCCAAACATCTTGGATAATGTATAAACAGCCGAGTGCATTCAAAACCAGAAGGAAATTATTGTGTCACGAGGAAAGAATTGCTTGCCATAATCAAAGCAGTCAAAATTTTCATAAATATTTGTATGGACAGAAATTTTTAATAAGAACAGACCACGCAGCTCTTAAATGGCTCCTAAACATGAAGCAGCCTGAAGGACAAGTAGCAAGATGGCTTGAAAAGCTACAATAATAAAATTTTAAAGTTAAACATAGACCAGGAAGACTGCATAACAACGCAGATGCATTGTCAAGACGACCATGTAAGGAAGAATGCAAGCACTGCAGCAAAGTAGAACAAAGAGTAGGGTTCCCTATTCGGATAGTCACTTTTGACGTTGATCTAGACTGGAGTACAGCTCAGATGAGAACAGACCAACTTGAAGACAAAGATCAGGCGCAATTCTTTCAACTTAAAGAAAATAATGAACCGCGTCTTAGTTGGGGAGAGATCTCGAGTAAAGAGATCCTAGGAAAGTTCCGACGGTAAATACATTAAAACTCAGACAGTGATACCTAAAAAGAAAGTTCCAATGATTTTAGAAGAAATTCGCAATGGGAAGTCTCATTTAGGAGTTAACAAAACTCTAGACAAACTTCGTGAAAGATTTTACGGGGTTAACTACTGCCAAGAGATAAAATCATGGTGTAGACAGTACCCTAAATATGCAGCTAGTCAACGTCCAAGTACTGAATCTAAGGGAAAATGAAAAGTATAATGTTGAAATTCCGTTTGAACGGATGGCTCTTGATATAACTGGACCATTCCCAGAAACAGATAAAGGCAACAAATACATCTTGGTTGCTATTGACTACTTCAGTAAATTGCCTAAGGTATTTGCGATCCTTCCCTAACCAGGGGACCTCAACAGTAGCTGAAGTCTTAGCCAACAATGGGTTCAGTCGATTTCGAAGTCCTTTGGAGCTACATTCTGACCAAGGACGTAACTTTGAATCCAAACTTTTTCAAAAGCTCTGCGAACTTTTTAACATCCGTAAAACCAGGACAACAGCTTTACATCCTCAGTCAGATGGCATGGTTGAATGATTTAATAGGACCAGTGAAGAGCACCTTTTAAAGGTTGTGGACTGACATCGGAAAGATTGGGACAAATATTAGTCAATATTTTTAATGGCCTATCGATCCGCAGCTCATAAAACTACCGGAATTACTCCAGTCAAGATCTTATTTGGACAGGAACTTAAATTGCAGTGCGACATAATGTTCGGTTCCTCAACTGAAGAAAGTATAGAGATAGAAAACTGGGTGGATGCTTTACAAGAGAAGTTAGCGAACGCATGGATCTGGCCACAGATAGAATGAAGACAATATATGACATCAAGGCAAAGTCGGCTGGGTTCCAGCAAGATGATAGAGTTTAGTTACAGAATATATGGAGAAAGAAGGGCAAATTTCCTAAGTTGATGCCATCATGGGAAAGACCATATACTGTTCGTAAAAGAATCAATGACGTTGTTTATAGAATTCAACGAAGTTCCAAGACCAAAATGAAAGTAGTACATCTACGTAGATTGGAGCAATACCATGGAGATATGGAAGCTGATCGGAATGATCATAATTAGGAGGGCAGCAGTGTTACGAACAAGTGAAAGATACTTATTGATACGCCCTCGTATATACAAATATTCCGACATGATGAGTCATCTTTATTATAATGTGCCGAAAGGAATAGTGTATCGATGAGTCATGTTTCTAGATAGATCTCAACTTATATGCTCTAGATTTATATAGGAATTTCCATAGGTATAATAGAGATAGGATAAGCGTAGTTAGATGTATAGTGGTATTTAAATAGTGAAAATAGTGAAGATTAAGAAGTAGTAATAAGACAGTTGTGTTTTAGCTGTGTAGTTAATATAAATATTGGAAGTATTAGTGAAAGGTGTTGTGTTTTATTCTTTGAATTTATTACTCCGTGGTAGCAGAACTTAAAAATAGTATCGAAACTAAAAGTTTAAGAAAGGTTACAAAATGTGAGATAAGTTAAGAAACAAAACCTATTAAATAATTCTTGAAAACATATTCTATCATATGATCACTTTTATTTCTAAACATGAAGTATATTTCAAAAGTGCCTACACAAAAATATAATCGCTAAATATATATATATATATATATATATATATATATATATATATATATATATATATATATATATATATATATGCAAAACCTGTGCTCCACCAAAGACCCGTAGCGATGGTAAAATAAAGCAGTACAATGTAGGAGTACCTTTTGAAAGAATTGCAGTAGACGTAGCAGGACCAGTTCCTATCAGTAAATCCGGGAATCGCTATATGTTGGTAGCTATGGATTACTTCAGCAAATGGCCAGAAATCTATGCAATATCAAATCAGGAAGCCACCACCGTTGGATTTGTGGATTTGTAGATATAGGGTGACAAGAAAAATACATTTTAATCAAGGCATAAACTTTGAATTTGAAGTTTTTACGAACAAAGAAAAATACATTCTAATCGAGGCATAAACTTTGCATCTGAAGTTTTTACGAACAACACCCCTACATCTACAGTCAGATGGAATGGTTGAGAGAATAACTGGGATAAATGCATTCAGCCATTCATGAAACCACTGGAAAAACACCAGCTAGTATAATTTTTGGAAAAGAATTACGTCTTCCAGTCGATTTGCTTACTAGACGTCCACCCGATACTGAAGCAACTTGGGAAGACTACACTAACCAACTTAGTAAGTAGCGTCAGGTCTTACATGAAGAAGTGGGTCAACAATCACAAATAGAAAGCTACAGAATGAAGACCCGCTACGACTTCAAAGGCAATACTGGTGGATTCATGGTTGGTGAAAAAGTTTGGTTATACAATGCGAAAAGAACCAAAGGGCGTTTACGAAAGCTTCAAAAGTCATGGGAAGGTCCATACAACATAGTGACCCGACTAAACGATCTGGTATACCGAATTCAGTAAAGCCCCCATGCGAAGATGAAAGTCATGCATCGACACATTGGTCCATTATCAAGATCCAGAAGGTTGATCGGAACGATCAAGACTGGGAAGGGGGCAATTTAACGGACTTTATAGCATTATAAATTTCATAATATTAGAAAGTTGATGCTGGTAGCCGTTACTATGTGGTAGTTAATCATCTTCGGGAAATGTTTAAAAGGAACTACTATGTTTTATACCACTAAATTTATTAAGAAAACAGTGACTGCAGTTTCAACTCACAGAGTCATTTTCAAACTGAATAACAAAGGTAGACTAAGTATTCAATACAAAAACATGAGAAAATTTAACAATAAATAAAAACTACCTGAGATATTTCATTATTACAAAGGGGGAGGTACTAAATTTTGGGAACTAATCATTATTTGGCGACAACGCAAATTTACATTTTTATTTCTACTATGTTTATATATTTCTAAAGATTCAAGAATATATAACTTTTGGCCCTTTGTTGAATAATGCAACATGTCAGTGTTGCCCAAATCAGGAAAACTGTGGTTGTGTTCTAAGCAATGGTTGGCAAAGCTCGACTCTGTTTTTTGTAGTCTATATGATCGGTGGTGTTCTGAAAGGCGAGTTTTAAAGCTTCTACCACTTTGTCCAATATACAAGCTATCACACTCTGAACATTTTAACTTATAAACTCCTGATTTATCAAATTTATTAATTTTATCTTTAGCATTGTAAAGGATAGTGGACAGATTGTGTTGAGATTTAAAGGCTACTTTTATGTTATGTTTAGAAAGAGTATTAGCTATGTTTTCTGATAGGGCACCACAGTATGATAAAGATATATAAGATGGACTATCTTTATCATTTTTTATTTTAGGATATATTGAATTAAAAGCTAGTTGTTTTTGTTTTTTAATTATTAATTTCTTTATGGTTTGTTGGGAGAAATTGTTTGATACTGCAATCCTTTCAATGATATTTAGTTCCTCTTGAAGATCTTCTTCAGAGAGAGGCAAAGAGAATGCTCTATGTATCATTGAATTGTATGCAGCCATTTTGTGTTGTAAGGGGTGAAAATAATCATTAGATATAGTATTACCTGTAAACGTTGGTTTTCTAAAAATTTTTAATTTACACTGATTATTGAGGTGAGATATGGTGAGATCAAGAAAATTTATTTTATGGTTATTTTCAGTTTCCAGAGTAAATTGAATTTTTGGATGGCAATTATTAAGGAATTGTAAGAATTTTTGAAGCTGTCTAGTAGTGTCTTTAAAACATGCTAGAACATCATCTACATATCTGTACCAAAATTGAACATGGTTTTTGCTTAAAGGGGAATTAAGAATTTTATTATTATTATTTATTTACAAAATTCAGGCTTACCAATGGGTTCTCCTCTTAGCCCTCTCCTAGCAGACATTTTCATGTCAAACTTAGAAAATAAAATTCTTAATTCCCCTTTAAGCAAAAACCATGTTCAATTTTGGTACATATATGTAGATGATGTTCTAGCATGTTTTAAAGGCACTACTAGACAGCTTCAAAAATTCTTACAATTCCTTAATAATTGCCATCCAAAAATTCAATTTACTCTGGAAACTGAAAATAACCATAAAATAAATTTTCTTGATCTCACCATATCTCACCTCAATAATCAGTGTAAATTTAAAATTTTTAGAAAACCAACGTCTACAGGTAATACTATATCTAATGATTCTTTTCACCCCTTACAACACAAAATGGCTGCATACAATTCAATGATACATAGAGCATTCTCTTTGCCTCTCTCTGAAGAAGATCTTCAAGAGGAACTAAATATCATTGAAAGGATTGCAGTATCAAACAATTTCTCCCAACAAACCATAAAGAAATTAATAATTAAAAAACAAAAACAACTAGCTTTTAATTCAATATATCCTAAAATAAAAAATGATAAAGATAGTCCATCTTATATATCTTTATCATACTGTGGTGCCCTATCAGAAAACATAGCTAATACTCTTTCTAAACATAACATAAAAGTAGCCTTTAAATCTCAACACAATCTGTCCACTATCCTTTACAATGCTAAAGATAAAATTAATAAATTTGATAAATCAGGAGTTTATAAGTTAAAATGTTCAGAGTGTGATAGCTTGTATATTGGACAAAGTGGTAGAAGCTTTAAAACTCGCCTTTCAGAACACCACCGATCATATAGACTACAAAAAACAGAGTCGAGCTTTGCCAACCATTGCTTAGAACACAACCACAGTTTTCCTGATTTGGGCAACACTAACATGTTGCATTATTCAACAAAGGGCCAAAAGTTAAATATTCTTGAATCTTTAGAAATATATAAACATAGTAGAAATAAAAATGTAAATTTGCTTAATGACCAGACAGAACTTGGGTTTTTCCCGTTATTTGTTGTCGCCAAATAATGATTAGTTCCCAAAATTTAGTACCTCCCCCTTTGTAATAATGAAATATCTCAGGTAGTTTTTATTTATTGTTAAATTTTCTCATGTTTTTGTATTGAATACTTAGTCTACCTTTGTTATTCAGTTTGAAAATGACTCTGTGAGTTGAAACTGCAGTCACTGTTTTCTTAATAAATTTAGTGGTATAAAACATAGTAGTTCCTTTTAAACATTTCCCGTTCATAATATTAGTTTGTAGGGTTTTAGGTTTCTTTCCTACGAGTTCTTAAATTATTTAATCAATTTTATCTTTGTTAATTTCTTCATGAGACGTCTATGAAAGAAGGTCTGGAACTTTTTAGAGAATTCTATTTCCTTATTTTTAACATGGAATGCCTATGATAGAAGGTCTAGAAATCGCCGGATTATTCCTTTTTCTTATTTTTATTACACCATGTAGTATGAAAATCCTTCTAGAAAATTAGGGAATCTTTCGGTATTGGCCAAAAGATCAGCCTTCGTAGAGAGCTCGTCGATGCAACTTGAATTAGTTTGACAAGTGTCAGAACTGAGGTTGACAATAAAAAGTTATTGAAATAATAGAGTCTGTTCAATAATGTGTGTGTTTAAAAAAGGCCGTCCGGAACAAATTGTGGTATCAGAGGTGCGATCAAATCCAGAAGAGATTAGTTCAGGTAAGGAAATTAGAAATAAGAAAGGAACACACACACACACATACATATATATATATATATATATATATATATATATATATATATATTATATATATATATATATATATACAGGTGTGGAAAATCGAGAACAGAACCTTTTAAAAAAAAGAGAACGTAACAAAAAGCTACCGACAACCCGTTTAGCCATGTTGAAGAAGTGAAATAAAGCATACTGTTGTATCGTAGCTTGCGTCCTGGTTTCTAGCAAAAATGGCGTCGGGCAAGGACTTTTCGCTGGTTTCGGGTCGTCAAAACACAGTGGGTCGAAAGCACGGATTTGATATTAAAAATAAAAATTGGATCCAACAATAGCAGACTGAAACTTTAAAATCATGAAAATAAATTCGAAAAACGTCTAATGTGGTTCAACGCTTTAAAAATAAAATAAAAAGAATAATTGTATTTCCATGAATAAAATATTGCGCTTGACTTCAAGGAACATTTTAAATATAATACTATAATAATAAATACATGGATATCGATAATCTTTAAAAATGCGAAAGTACTTTTTCCTGTATGCTTAGGACTTCTTAACAAATATCAATGCAAATTATTTGTAAGTAATATAATATTTATTGATTAACATAAATGAATAAATAATATGACTGTAATAAAAATAATAAAAAGAACATTTTAATCATTGCCTTTTTTATTAACAACTCTTTTCTCATGTCCCAATACGTACGAATTATTATCCGAATCATTACGTCAAAAAACAGCGTAAGGATCCGTCGACGCCAAAAGTTTTGGAACAGATCTTCCATATTTTTTTTTCGAGAAGATTTTCGGGCAAAGTCTAGGTGATAGTTTCTTATCAACTTGTCCGTTGATTTTTGTGCATCTTTCGACTGTTTAGCTATCGGTAATATTACAAATGCTATGATGTCTGGTCAATGAAGTAAGTAATTTGAACATTCCTGTTGGCATGTTGTACCAATATTATCTTTAAAGAACAATCTTGTTGTTTGAAGTGTGTATTCCCTAATCTTCTCTATTGTAGTTTAATGTCCGCTTCCAATAGTTTACAAAATGACGGGAAACCGGAGGATCAGTTTTCGCTTTACTCGTGTTATAATAGCTGACTTATTACTGTTCTCGAAGAAACGTCGAGCCGTGTTGTCATCTTTAGTGCTTCCTAACCCTTTCTTTATACATGTTAACGAGAAGTCCTAATCTCTCTCCTTAAAGGCCTACTGGATGGTAGCCTTTGTCAGTGCTTTCACCTTTTTGTCTTTCTGCTTACGGACTGGCCACTTCTGTGTGTCACGTTGATACGACAAATACAAGCAGCACTCGAAGAATCGAATACATGCGTGTAGAGTTAACAGTCGTAGCTTGAAATACTCTGTATTTACTGGAACACAGTATCAGTGTTGTTGAACTGAGATGTTGTTTGGCAGAGGTAACAACGTTGGACCGATTTCGTTCCAGCCACAGCATTCACCTAGCAGTCTATCATCGTCAAAGATAAGTTGTACTGTACTGAAGGTGGGGTGGCAAAGGGAACTCTTTTATATGGTGCAATTTGTTTAGTTCATAATTTTCTTTTTTCTTTAAAGACTTGTTCGGTTTCTGTTGAGTTTACGTGTTAACACCTGCTAATTGAAGTGTAACAAGAGAGATGAGGAATAAGTTTGTATCAGAAATGATCGGATCAATAAATTTCATTTTATACTGGCTCTGATCTGACGTTCCATCGAAGCCCCATTTGCAGATGAAACTCATATTTACAAATCTAATTTATCGATTTGTTCAAGGGCGTCTAATTGAAGCTATATAATTCGATCTACTGTGTGATCCAGTAAGCCTTGGAATTTATCCTTGGCTTTTGATTTAGTAGAGGTTCGATAATTGTCATTGAATACCATGCTTTTTTTTTGTATTTTACACACCATATTTGTCTCTTGACAATCCAATGTCAAATAGAAGAGCGACACCTTCATTGGCATTAAGCAAGTTCGGAAAAAAATGGATATTCTGCGGAATTGTGTAGAAGTCGTAACCTATACTTCAATTGTCATTGCATTTTAGGATAATTTGCTTAATTTTTCGTATAAAAGTTAAAAAAAAATTAAATAGCTATTTTTAATTAAGTGCCTACCTCCTGAAGGAGCCTGGCCGCTCATATTACCGAGATTTAATAGAAACAGTACTATAGCCAAACTTCTAGTTTAAATTTCTTAACTAGAAATTTTTTTTATTTTGGCCACGTTTTCTTAATTGTGACCCATTAAGCCTTTCGAGTTAGTCCGGGAATGCCCACACGACATATAACCCCCTCTAACTTCCGTGCGACACGAAAAACGAACAGCCAACCATCAGCAGCTGGAAACGAATGGGAGGGTGTATTGCTTTTGTCTAAACTTATAACATAATCGACGGAATTTGGGATATTTAATGACTATTTGATACATTTATTGTTTTAAATGCATCAAATAGTCGAAATACAAAAAAATTATTTTTTGCTGGCCGTTGGGCGTAAAGAAAACTGGTATTTCCGTTACAAAATAAACATTGATTCTAATAAAAATAACGGTAGTTTCTAAGTAAATAAGTTAATAAACTACATTAAAAAAATCATTCTCAAAAATAAACTTTGATTCGGGTAAAAAATAAAAGTAACATATTCAGTAGTTATAAATAAATAAACAAATAATTAAATTCTATTTAAGTAAATAAAAACATCTAAAATTCTACAAGAGGTGTTCAAACAGGCCTCCACTTTGAGCGAGACAATAACCCAATCTATTGTAAAATCCGCTTCGCGTATTTGCCAAAACTTCAGGTGTTATATTTATAACTTCATTAATTTTTGTCTCAATTCATCCAAATTCATAGCACGATCATATATGCGCAGATAAATTTTTTGGGAAATATGACCCCAAAGAAAAAAATCGTTTGGGGTCAAACCGGGAGACCTGGGTGGCATTTGAACGATTTCCCTTGTGCTTATGAGGCACTCAGGAAATATAGTTTGCAAAAACTGTTGAACTTCTCTCGCATTATGAGCAGGGCAACCATCCTGCTGAAACTAAATTTCCTCAAAATTAATATTCAATGCTCGAACAGCTGGAATGACGTGGTTTCGCAAAAGGTCCAAGTATTTATTGACAGTTAGGTTCCCATTAATATAAAAGGGTCCAGTGATAAAATTCCCTAACATACCAACCCATACATTAACCTTTTGCGGGTATTGTATTCTCTGAGGAATATTGAGATGTTAATTCTCTCTAGAGTATCCTACGGCAATAAAAGGATTGTGACGGCCGTGCAAGGAGAATGAAGATTCATCCGTAAACAAAATGTTACTGATGAATCTGTCGTCCCTATTAGCCCTTTCCATCATGTCCTCACAAAACACCATACGTTTTTCCTGGACTCCCGGAAAAATTTCTCGAGTTGTTCGCAATTTGTAACAGCGATATTTGTTACGCTTTAAAATATTTCGAACCGTTCGAGCGCTCATATCAAGTTCTTCTGCAATTGCGGTACTATTGCAAGAAAAATTAATTTCCGCTAAACTACATACGTCAGTCTCCCGATTTGCTCGTTCTTCAGTAATTTGAGGAGCCGGTTGCTCCTCATTATCAGTGCATTTTTTACAAATTTTTAGACAACCGATTGTCTCAAATTTTTTAATAACTTCTGAAATTCTAGATTTTAAAGGAATAGGATGATTTTCGTACATAAATGCAAATCTGCCGATTATCTCATGTATACTTTTACCAGAATAATACCACTAAATAATCTGTACTTTTTGTTCCGTGGAATAATAATAAACTACCATTTTAAATAAAAAAAAATTTGACTCGAAACACGGAAATACCAATATTCGGTACTTACACTTCGACGGTCTGAATGAAAGCAAATAACTTGGAATCCTCTTTGTTGTGCTAAGGCGTGGCGTATGCTGCCGCCCGCTCTCACCGCGCCAGCATCCGAGGGCCAAACTGGTAATTTACACGTATGTCGATGCATTATCTTCTGTCTCATTCTGATTTGATGAATAATATAGTATTTTCTTTATCATACTTAAGAAACGTCGAGGTTCCGTTCTGGATTTTCTAGACCTGTATATATATATATATATATATATATATATATATATATATATATATATATATATATATATATATATACATATACATATATACACAGGGTGGCCGGGAAAATGTGTATATAATATATTTTATTGACGAGCATCGACGAGCTCTCAAAGTAAACTGTCCACGAAAGCTGATCTGACCGGCCAGCAAATCGCTAATATAGAACACTACAAGGCAAGATTGATTCGTGAGTCCATCGAAATTGAAAAGAACAGCACTCTGAATAAGAACGGATGTATTCCCGGATTAATACTGAATCATATATATACATATATATATATATATATATATATATATATATATATATATATATATATATATATATACGGGTATTAAGCTTGCTCTACTCCATAGAATAACACTGTAAAAATAGTTGTATATATTAAATAATACAATTATATTAGGTACAAAAATATTTTGTATTTATAAGAAAAATAAGTGTAGAATTAAATCACTCATTTCGAGTTTGTTCAGAACAATTAAAATATAATCAAAAAACCATAGTATATTGGTGCCTTTCAGAAAGTCCATCCTATTTCTCAAATTCACTTGTATGAATGATACCATTAGAATAAAAATAATTTTTATTTTTATATATTTTTTTTATTAACAGTCAACTTCTATATGTACTTATCAATGGTATAAGATAAAAACAAGATAGTGATAGCTTACCCGATTAAATTGACTTTCTGATAAGCCTACTGTTACAATATAAAATAAAAACTTTTTTCTTAAACTTAACAGCAGATCATACATAATAGAAATTTTTACTTTTTGCCTCCAAAATTAGCCGCAATTCTTGGTTTCCTTTGTTTCTTTCGGTTTTCGATGTTGGCATGCTGGGAATTCTACAAAAAGAATTAAGTTGAATAAAGGTACGTTTTCGGGCAAAATTATTATTTACTTCTAATACAAATGTCATTTTTAAAGCAGCGATTTTAATATTTTTTGAGTCATAATAATAAAAGTTCTAAGGAATTTAGAATAATAAATGTGAAACAATTTTGTTTTAAAAATAAATTTTTTTTGCGCATCATCAGGTATTCCACGGAGTACAAACGAATTAGATAAAAGTTGCTTTGGGTAGTGTTATTCATAATGCTCAAAAAAATGGACAACTTTTAATAAAATGACTTTAATAATTTTTTTCTTTAACGAACATCCTTGAGGTATCGCTACAAAATTGATTTATTTTTTACATAGATTTTATTTTTCATTTTTTTTTAAAAGCACGTCGGGTCTTATTATAAATAAAGTGTCAATCTTTCATAAGAAATAATTCTCTTCATCTCCACTTTCAGGATATAACCTCGCTACACATTTTATGTAAGCTACATACTTAACAGACCATTGTAATTCGTCATCAAAAGGAGTAAAGAATGGTCTTCAATTCAAATGCGAAGGAAGTTACCTGAAATGTCTAGCCCGATTTTAATGAAACTTCAATGTTGTAGAGGGTACAAAAATAAGAGACACGTATTCTTTTTTATCTGCGGAGATCCATTATAACGCGGTGAAAACCGCCCCTAAAGTTCAACCCTAAAAATAGTATTTTTGAAATATCTCAAGTTCTAGGTGAAATATTTTTACAAAACAAACAAAGTTATATGGTTATATGTTATGATGTTAAGCTATGGTATTTTTATCCCCAAGGATATCATTCCTTATGTTTTATTAGGGTAAACCATATATTTAATTCTAAAAATTATGACATTTAATAGAATTGTTTGAAAATATTTTTTTCACGAATAACATAAGTAACTTAAGTTGACGGCTTTCTAAAAATAAACTAGTAAAAGAGGGTGAGCCACCCCCAAATAAGTTCTAATTGAGATATCCTTACAAAATAAAATGGAAATTATTTGTTATTTGAAATGATGTTGGATTATGGCATTTTCACCCCCAAAGATATCATCCCTTATTTCTTATAAAGGTAAACCATCTATTAGCGCACGTAATTTAATTCTAAAAATTACGAAATTTAATGAAATTGTCTCAAAGTATTCTTTTCACGAATATCATAAATAACTCAAGTTGACATGTTTAGGGGTTTCAAAAAATGGAGTAGTAAAAGAGGGTAAGTCACTCCCAAATACATTTTTTTCCAATCTCAAATTCTAATTGAGATATATTTACGAAACAAAATGGAAGTTACTTCTTAGTTGAAGTGAGGTTATAACATGTTGTTTCAACCTTACAGATGTTATCCCTTACTTTTATGAGGGTTAATCTTGTACGTCATTTTCATAATTTAATTCTGTACATTACGAAATTAAACTAAATTTTTTGATATTTTTTACGAATACAATAAGTAACTTAAGTTGACGTGTTTCAGGATTTCCGAAAATAAACTAGTAAAAGAGGGCGAGCTACCCCCAAATACGTTTTTTTAATATCTCCAGTTCTAATTAAGATATCTCTACAAAACAAAATTAAAATTACTTGTTATTCGAAATGATGTTAACTATAGTATTTTCGTTCACAAATATATTATTCTTAATTTTTTATAGAAGTAAGACGTCATTTCATACATATATTATTATTCTTAAAATTGTCAAATGTTAATTTAAATGAACGTTACAGCATTAGATATCATTATTTGTCATAAATTATAATAATTTACATACATGAATGCTTAACCAGTGAAATAAGTTTAAATTTTCTTATTAATTGAAAGAAAAATTTCAGTAAGCTCTGTAATGTTCATATCACCTGAAATTTGGCAATTTTAAGAATAATTATATATGTATGAAATAATATCATTCGAATGATATCCTCGAGGGATATCCTTGAAAAGTAAAATAAGTGGAAATCAGACATGCTTTAATTAATTCTAGTAGGGCGGAGTCCATGTTGTTTCGTAATATGTCCGGTATTATGGAAACTATTTTACTTTTCAGGAAACTTTCTACGAGCAGACTTCGGGAGCGACCACAGGATCTCCGCTATCACCTGTGGTAGGTAACATCTTTATGGAAGCTTTCGAAGAAAACGCCGTGTCTTCTGCTTCTCTAACACCTAAATTTTGGTGCAGATATGTAGATGATAAGTTCGTAGTTTGGTCGCATGACGCAGAAAACCTTCATAATTTCCTGGATCATCTAAATCAACAACACCCTAGCTTAAAATTCAACATGAAAACTGAATCAAATGGTCCCTTCCCTTTCTTGATGTACTAGTACGAAGGAAAGAGAATGGTAAATTAGGACATTCTGTGTACAGAAAGCCAACACATACAAATCGATATCTGAATGCAACGTCACATCATCTTTCTCAAAAACAACCCGTCATAAACTCTTTGGTAAATAGAGCACTTTCAATATGTGATGAAAAATCACGGAAATCAGAAACAGAAAAACTGACTAATGCTTTGAGGCAACGGATATTGCGCTGAAGGTATAAGACGTTCTATTAATAAATATGAAAACCCAACTCCTCAACAAAATGTCATAAATGTACTTCCTATGGGCAGTGTTGTCTTACCTTACATACACGCAACTATCGACAAGATTGCCATACTGCTCCGAAAATCAAACATTCGGACAATTTTCAACACATGTAAAAAAGTTGGACAATGTTTAAAGTCTTCAAGGACGCAATTTCATTTCAAATAGAAGGCGTTTACAAAGCCGTAAAAGCTTTCGTTTATAAGGTAAATCCTATTCGTTTGATTTTATTTTAGGTAATACAAATAATCGAGAGAAGTGCTTTCGTTGAAGACTTAAGGGTTACTTCTAACCCAAAACTCGCGCTTACAATCCATATTAATTGAATTTGCAATGGTGCCATGAAAAAAATGTCAGGTTTTATAAGTAATAAAAAGTTATATTTATACACGATCAAAGTTGGAACATACTGCTGTATCCAATTTACAACAAATGCATTATTCAACTGGGAAGTGTACAGAACAGAGAATTTCATCAAATTTTTAGTATTTTTCTAGGTTAGGGTATTGAAAAACACCTTTTACGTTGGCAATTTCATATCCATTCCTTAATTAATTGCAGAAACTACTCTGTAGTCCTGTTTCTCTTTAAATGGTTATTTCTTCAAAATCTGCTGGTTTTTATTTATCCAGTCCTGTAAATAATTTCTTCGATAAAACATTATTATTTCAAGTTATAAATCTTGATCAAGGTTCACTCCCTTAACATTCTCCAGGAAAGTCTTTGGTAATACGCCAGTTGTTGTTAGAGTTATGAGAATCGTCTTTATTCTCCACTGTCTATGTCTTTGTACTTCCAGGTCAATATCTTTGGTGTTGGTCATTATGTTTGTTAAGGATGGCCATTTTAATTCGTGTTACTTGCTAACATGTTTTATCTGCCAAAATAAAGCCTGGTTTGTTATAAGCAAGTTGTTTGATCCGTAAGCACAGTTCGATTCCAGTATAAGAAGTTTTAACTTCTCCATTAACTCCTGCATCTTGATGAGCCAACCAACTGCTCGACATCCTCACGTTATGTGCTGGATTGTTTCTGATGTTCGACATAGATGTCGGCATTGGCAGTTCTGGATAGAGGAGTCTCTCATGATGTTTTTCAGTTAGTTTTTCTTTGAAATAATCTAGTCTTGAATAGCTATTAAGAAGCCTTCGGCCTTTTGAAGAAATTGTCTAGAAATCAACCAGAAGTTCCACGCTAATTTGTCGACATTTTCCTGGGTAACCTCATGAAGGGAAGGCTAATTCATGTTCTCTCATCTGTGGCGCCTAGGACTAACGCATATTGTAAATCGTCAGTATATCAAATGTACTCTGTGTTTAATAGAATGTTGCAATCATATGATCCTAGTATGAATATACTCAGTTTCATTGTAGATCTGGGACTGCTAAGCTGATATTATATCTGCTATTCTATCATAAGTATATGTATTTTTGTTATGTTATACTTTATTATGGCCCTATAAATTATTTTTTATTAGAAATTGATGTTATTAAATACATAAATCATAAAATATCGTCTGGTGCACTACAGAAGAGTCTGCTAATTGGCAAAAATATGATGTAAATTTATTATTTGTTTCTGTCTGTCCTACTACTTTTCACAATTCCAAAAGAATAGCCGAGTGCAGAGCGTGCTTCTGTGTTGACTACCTTAAGCAGATTTTTAGTTAGCAATATGTGTTATACCCGTTTTATGAACTTGGTTAATTTGGACTTCAATTCTTTGGGTCTGTTTCATACCCAAGTACTTATATATCTGTTCTGCCTCCATTGTCGCAATGGTTTGACTGTTAAGATATTTATCCCAGTTGATTTCTGGTAGCAGGCATCAAGTTAAGATCATCCATATACAGAAGATGATTTAGTCTTACTATTTCTTCGTGATTGTTCCTAAAACTGAAGTCGCATGTGCCAAAGTTTATATGGCGTTATAATGGGTTCATTGCAAGGCAAAACCGTAGTAAGGTTAATAAATTGCATTGAAATTTTTTTTGGTGTTGTGGTTGTATGTATATCAATACTGTTTTGGATCAAAATTCCCCAGGTTAATATGAGGTATTCCAAAAAGG
Organism: Diaprepes abbreviatus; assembly: GCA_034092305.1. Taxonomy (NCBI): domain Eukaryota; kingdom Metazoa; phylum Arthropoda; class Insecta; order Coleoptera; family Curculionidae; genus Diaprepes; species Diaprepes abbreviatus. The sequence goes on from JASJET010000055.1 coordinate 61,275,689, forward strand.
ACACAGTACGTATATCCTTAGTACACCTATTAGCCAGTTGTGTGGCATTGAGTTGGAGGCCTTTTGAGAGTCAATGAAAAGGTACCTTCAGTTGGTATATGCTTGACTGCAGATGAATCTATGATAAGTTGTGATCACCTTGTACAATGTGTGAAGGAACTCGATTGGCTGATATTTAGCTGGATCTCGTGTATTAAGCTGATTTTTAAGCAAGAAATACGTGATCTTTGTGAAAAAACCTGAACTAACCCGAACCTGGACTAACCCGAACTTTTTTTTGTTCGATTGTGAGAATTTGATGCCCCATTTTTTAACACATTTTTTGCATGTTAAAATTGTTGTGTAAAATTTACCTTACGTATTCTTTCAATTCAAATCCTAAAGTTTCAGCAATCGAACGAATAGTCAGATCGAATTAGATTACCGACTTTTTCAACATTTTAATACGTTTTTGAGGTGGAAGAACGACCCGGGCGTTAATCATCTTCAACGTGTTCTCGACAGCCTTGGAGACGCTTAAACCACTAAAAAATTCGCGCACGTGATACATACTCATGTGAAAGTTCACGACAGTTCAGTGTTCTCATATTATATTTATCATTTTTTCGGCAAAACAAAAAAAAACAGCTCTTATAAAATGAAGGCCACGGCTAGACTGATTTGTCTACAGATACAAATTATAATTTATTTCATCATCATTGGTAAATTTTAAAGCATCATTTAAAATTTTACACTACATTCAAATTGAGAATCTAAGGAGAACAAGTATAATCTTAAATGTTCCCTATATTTTAGTTTTCCAAAAGATAAGAAACTACAAATCAACGGCTGTGGCAAATTGGTCATGATCATAATTACTTTATACTGAATGGGTACGAAATAATTTTATATAAAAAAATTAGCAAAAAAGCTGTTTATGGTGTGCTTTCTATAAATAAACCGCATGAGAAAGTTCAAAAAATTAGCTTTAAATAATAGCGACTCACCTCTTTTTTGTTTTCATTGTTTTTAATTGATTTTATATCAATTCCCTTGGACGTCTGACTTGTTTGGGTTAACGAATTTGATTCATTTTTTCCATTACCGTCATCCTGAGTACTGGTAACGTTAGTTTTGCTTTTTTGCCACTTGATAACTTGTGTTGGAACAAATGGATTATGAAGGGCAGTTTTTAAGGCCTGGTCAACGTCCCGGTCGACGGATTTTTCCTTTGAAGGTTCCACCCAAGTTTTAGGTGGGACTGGGAGACTTTCGCTGGGTTCTATAGAAAGAGCGTCGCTTGTTTTTGCCTAAAAAATGTTGGCCATTAAAAATATGTACATACATAAGATAAAAATATTAGGAAATAGTGGATATTATGATTCTGTACCTATATGATAAGGAAACTTTTTGAATTATATCGTTTATTAAATATTTCCCACTGAACTTTATACAGTGGTTCAAATAGCATATATACAAGGTAGTTAATTAGTGTATTAATAAAATATATTAATCTTTAATAAAAATAGTGAAAATCCGCATACATTTTAAAAGCATTTTCGCAAATATCTTGAAGGAAGTTGAAAAACGCGTTTCAAATAGAATAGATATATTTTGTAAATATTATCCTCTGTATGTTTTAATTTTAATCTATTCACAGTTCAATTGAAAATTCAAAATTTTTGTTTGCCTTATGTCTTATGGAAGTTAATATTTGTAGGATGTGCAAATCTTTTTTAAATGCTACAGTCTCCAAAAATATTAAATTTTGCCACATCCTACACAGGGTTTGAAACACAACCAATGCATGCTTTAATTTAAGGTAGAATTTAAAGATTAAGGCGATGAATTTACAAAAACATGTATGTTTTGAATTCAATATTTTTTTAGACACACTGTACGAATAAAAAAACCTTTTAAATTATGTTTTTCTAGTTTCTTTATAAATAAATATATTTTGTACTTCCTTTAGGAACAAAAATATTTTCCATTTACACACTGAATGAATTAAATTGAAATATTTCATATTTCTGTCTTTATAATAATGTATTTTTAAAAGCTAATCGACACAACGAGAACTTTCAAATTTAAGCTTATTAAAATTAACAAAAACTTAATTTGGCATTAAAATACACATAGACGACAAACTTCTAAATGCAGATATAGGAATTTATAAGCTTGAGTAAGGCAAAAAATCGCAGAAATAAACTACGAGACAAGTTGAAGTTATTGCTCTTCAAATCTTTTCTCAGATCCGTTTTATCATACGAAGTACTAAGGTGGCAACTCTCCTTAAAGTCCAAAATATTCAATGTCTTCAGAATAAGGTTCTTATGCTAGTTTGTCAAATGTTAGAAATTCAATAATACTGAGAGACCTTAATTACAAAAGCCTTAAAGCTTTCTTATACAAAATAATAACAAAGCACTTCATCAGATCAGCACTCATCTAAAACTCACTAATAACAAAATCCCAAATAAGTGCGAACCCCAGAAATCACTATAGCTACTTTAGGAATTGGTTAATCTGCCGGTGACCGGGACGTCCACTTTAAAAAGTTGCTCCAGCATAACCCAAAATTTCTTATAGGTTGATAACATCTGAGCATCTCACATAAAATGAATAAAAGGTAACCCAGCCGGACTCAAGAAAACATAAATTGATCCCAAACAAGCTTCTAGAACTACTGGAAAAAATAGACTTTGGAAATACATGTTATGATTTGTTTCTGAGAAGAGATCTTTTAAATTTTCTTAAAGGGTGGAAACAAGATGCGCTACTGATAATTTTTTTACAATACATCCTAGACTTTTTCAGATTTTTATTTCTATTTTACTAGATATGGAGAAGAGAATTTTTGCCTTTTCCAAAATTTTTTATTCAACCATAATTTCATTATAAAACTAAAATAATAAATATTTGCATTTTTCATTTTATTAACTTTCAAAAGGGTTGAAAAATATATATTTTTGGTTTCTCCTTTGGCACCGTATGAGTTGATTCGATAAATGTTCCGTTGTTCCAATTTTTTAAAAGAAGTGAAAGGTAAATGTATTTACGAAGTAACAAAGAATTTTTTACTTTTATTACAAATTAGATTTATCATTTCAACGAATAGAAGAGTATGTGTTAATAAAATAATCAAGAGAACTTTTTTTTTAGATAATTCACCATAAATAAAATATTAAGAAGTCAAGAGGTTTTGACAAACATATGAGTTGATATTGATATTGAAGCATCATTTTTCTTTCTAAAAAACTATTTCTGAAGCTAAGAGTTGTAGAATCTATACACTACACACACATTAACTTTGATCCATCGATAAAACTTATTGCCATTAAAAATATTTTTCAATATTTGTTCTACTACCTTTATAACTTCAATAGTTACAATAAGGCCGGTGATATAACTTTATTTTTTTTGACCAATTTCACATTATTATTTTTCAAAAAATTCTAACAAGGTAGACACCTGAAGTATCCGGCTCCGATTTTAATGAAACTTCAATATATTGTAGAGGGTACAAAAATTATAGACAAATATTTTTTTATCTGTGGAGATTTATTATAACGGGGTGAAAACGGCCCCTAAAGTTCACCCCTAAAAACATCATTTTTGAGATATCTCAGGTTCTAAGTGAGATATTTTTACAAAACAAAGTGAAAGTTACTTGTTATTCGAAATGATGTTAAACCAGGGTATTTTCACCCCCAAGGATATCATCCCTTATTTTTATGGGGTAAACCATATATTTACGCAGGAAATTTAATTCTAAAAATTACGAAATTTAATGGAATTTGAAAATATTTTTTTCACGAAAACTATAAGTAACTTAAGTTGATGGGTTTCGGGGTTTCTAAAACTAAACTAGTAAAAGAGGGTATATATTTTAATTTTAAGTTACAGTTGAGATATCTTTACAAAACAAAATGGAAATTACTTGTTATTTGAAATGATGTTGAATTATGGTATTTTCACCCCTAAAGATATCATCCCGTATTTCTTATAACGATAAACCATCTATTAGGGCACGTAATTTAATTCTAAAAATTGCGAAATTTAATGAAATTGTTTCAAAGCATTTTTTCCACGAATACCATAATCAACTGAAGTTGAGATGTTTTGGGGTTTCAAAAAATGGAGTAGTGAAAGAGAGTGAGTCACCCCCAAATACATGTTTTCAAATCTCAAATTCTAATATATTTACAAAAAAAGTGGAAATTACTTGTTAGTTAAAGTCAGGTTATACCATATTGTTTTAATCCCATAAATATCATCTATTACTTTTTGTGAGGGTTAATCTTGTAATTCATTTGCATAACTTAATTCTGGACATTACAAAATTAAACCAAATTTGTTGATAATATTTTTTACGAATACAATAAGTAACTTAAATTGACGTGTTTAGGTTTGCAAAAATAAACTATAAGAGGTTGAGCCACTCCCAAAAACGTTTTTTTTTTATATCTCTAGTTTTAATTAAGATAGTTCTACAAAACAAAACTAAAATTACTTGTTATTCAAAATTATGTCAAATTATGGTATTTTCACTCCCAAAGATAGTATTTCCTATTTTTTATAAAATATTATTCTTAAAATTGTAAAATTTTAATTTAAATAAAAGGTACAGAATTAGGAAGCACTATTTGTCAGGAATTATAATAATTTATAGATATGAATGCTTAACCAATGAAATAAGTTTATGTTTTCTTATTAATTAAAACAAAAAATGTCAGTAAGCTCTGTAACGTTCATATCAACTGAAATTTGACAATTTTAAGGATAATTATACATGTATGAAATGACATCCTTCTAATGATATCCATGAGGGTGAAAATACTATAGTTTAACTTCATTTAAAATAACAAGTAAATTGAAATTTGTTTGGTAAAGTTATCTCAATTACAACTCGAGATGTAAAAAAAAAGAATTTGGGGGTGGCTCACCTCCTTTTACTAATTTATTTTTAGAAACTCCGAAACACAACAACTTAAGTGACTTATGGTATTCGTGAATAAAATATTTTCAAACAAAACCATTAAATTTCGTAATTTTTACAATCAAATTACGTGCGGAAATATATGGTTTACCCTAATAAAAAACAAGGGATTATATCCTTGGGGGTGAAAATACAATCGTTTAATATCATTTCGAATAACAAATAATTTTCATTTTATTTTGTAGAGTTATCTTCATTGGAACTTGAGATATTAAAAAATATATCTGGGGGTGACTCACCCTCTTTTACTAGTTTATTTTTGGAAACGTCGAAAGACGTCAACTTGAGTTAATTATGGTATTCGTGAAGAAAAAAATATTTTCAAACAATTTTATTAAATTTCGTAATTTTTAGAATCAAATTATGTGCGCGAATAGACGGTTTACCCTTATAAAAAATAAGGGATGATATTCTTAGAGATGAAATACCTTAGTTCAACATCATTTCAAACAACAAGTAATTTCCATTTTGTTTTGTAAATATATCTCAATTAGAACTTGAGATTTAAGAAAAAAAGTATTTGGGTGTGGCTCACCCTCTTTTATTAGTTATTTTCAGAAACCCCGAAACCCGTCGATTTAAGTTACTTATGGTATTCGTGAAAAAACTATTTTCAATTATATTAAATTTCGTAATTTTTAGAATTCAATTACGTGCGAGAATACATGGTTTACTCTTATAAAAAATAAGGGAGGATATCCTTGGGGTGAAAAAAACCCTAGTTTAACATTATTTCGAACAAGTAATTTTCATTTTGTTTTGTAAAGATATCTCACTTAGAACCTGAGATATTTCAAAAATACTGTTTTTAGGAGCGAATTTTAAGGGCGGTTTTCACTCCGTTGAAGTGAATATCCACAGATAAAAAAAAATATGTGTATCTTATTTTTGTATCCTCTACAACATAGTGAAGTTTCATTAAAGCGCAGCCGGATACTTCAGGTACCTTTCTTGTAAGTAATATTGTGTAAATATCATCCATATCTGCTTAAAGCTGTATAAGTTTTCAGACTGTCGGTATACATAACTAGCATCGGTTGGAGACATCCTTATTTTAAACGACGATTTGAAAATACCCACTAATAGACTATAAGAAATAGTTATTGAATATATTATTGACTACAAAAGATCATTTTCGAAGAAGGTACATATTTTAAATTCGTTTGAGTTCGGGGATAATGCACCACAATAATGTTAAAGCTTACTGTTTTAATTAATAATTGTAAAACTTCTGAGGCAACGTTTTCTGTAGCTTCTTCTTTATTTTGTGCGGATTTACCCATAACTAGCTCTCCATTTGTCAAAGTAATTTGTGATCTATACTTTCCATCTGTTTGGAAATACTGGTACCTTGGAATACCCAAACCATTTGACTGATAGTAAGTAAGTAATCTTACACTAGCTGGGGTGTTTGCCACTTTCTCCTAAAATAAAAATACAAAATTAGCAGATACCGTATTACTCTGCATATTAAAACTGAGCGAACCTTTTCGAGGTTTTAAGTTTTTTTTTTAAAGTCTGCACACTCTGCTATTAAACTTTCTAGAAGACTTATCTATTTAATTTTTTCAAGCCATTGAAAAATTCTTTCAGGTCTTTAAAAACATAATCAAAGAAGAAAGTAATAAAAGTTAAGCCTTAGGTTTACCTTTGTGCGAGAATTAGTTCTTCATTAAAGGCATAGCGGAATAAGATGGTCAAATCCGTCCCCAAGCGATTTACTATGGCCAGTATCGACCGAGTTCGATAACCAATGTCGAAAGATGTCTCTGTGCAAATTTTCAACCCCCCATAGGTCTTATAACGGTCTAAAGAGGTTATGTACACTTTTTTGACGGGCGCAATTTTGCATAAAAAAATCTGAAAAAATTCACAAATGTATATTTTCTGGTTGCAAACAACCATGAATTTTTTCGGATTTTTCGAGCGGAATCGAGCCCAAGAATATTTTTTAAACCATTTTTAGATTAAGTTCAAAATTTTTGGCCAATTTAAAAATAATGATTTTTTTGTGTATTTTTTTTTTTCGATCTTTCGAAAGCCGCTCATAATATAACGATTTAAAAAATTCAACAAACCTTGTTTTTTGACATTTTCATCAGTTATTTGGGATATAACTTCAAATGCAAATAGCTAAATAGATGCCACTATACTTAGTTATGTTCTAGAACTTATTTCCAAGGGAAAACATCTTTGAGAATCGAGATTTACTTCGAGTATAGGAAAAATTAATGTAGAATTTTAACATTTTTTTGGCAAACAGGTAATTAATTGCATATCAATCAATCATATTTTCTCTATTTAAATATACTTCTCAGATAATTACAACATGTTTTCGCCTAACTATTACAGATTAGAGTCTATAAATGCTCCATATATAAGTGGGCAAGGGTCTTACGGAAAAAATAAATAGTATATTATCTTAGTAATAATAGATATAAATCGAATATTATTAAATCAGCTAAAATTCTTTTTGGCGTATTTTCTACCACGGATATTGATCCAGTAATAGAGGAAGATAGCGACGAAGATTAAAAATGTTTTCTTATAATATTTATATGATACGATTCTTGAGAACTTTTATGAGTGTAGTTTTAACACACACACACACACACACACACATATATATATATATATATATATATATATATATATATATATATATATATATATATATATATATATATATATATATTAGGTAATACATAATCACTTGACAGATAGATTTCTTTATTTCTTACTGAGATTTTGATTTAAAAAAAAAATTCTCACTATTCCAGTGATTCATAGATGTCGTTCGACTGGCGATATTTTTCAGTCTGACATCGAGGTCGGTAGGTGGCAGGTTGCAATATCCTACCGACATACCTTGGAATTTATATTTCATATATCAGTTATTTCCTGCGAATGTTGCTCTCGGTCCGATACAGCTCCACTCACGAGATCACAAGTTGGTCCAAACACGTATGGAGAGAGGACCAGAACGGTATTTGCAGGAAAAAAAACTGTTTGTATATATTTTTCCTTTTCTCAGCCTGAAAGGAGAATTACATATATAACAACCAATACATTAATTAGTTACAGAGAAACCAAACAACCTTTCGTTTAATAAACCCAATTAAAAATAATATCACATATCATGTAAGATGAGAGATTTGGCACTTTAAACAATAACAGCGATTGGCGGGAAAGCGATATATTACTTTATATATAAAATCATCACATACTACTGATTTATTACCGACACTGATCGATTAAGTTCAAAATTTATATAAATGAATCGGATTAATAAAATAGCAAAATGTCAAGAATATAATTTTTAAACTCTGTGTTACTGTTTATCCATGTTGACCGATCATCTTGCACTTTTAAATTAAAATCTACCTTAATTTTGATATAATACAAGGGGTGTCATCAAAACTGTAAATTCTCGAAATCTGATAGTTTAATAAGTATTTTATTTTAGAAATTAATATGTTGTATTGCTACTAATAATCTTTTGTTTGAAGGTTGTAGACAATGTTGAAGATCGACTAAAATGTGGTTGTCGGATACACATTGTCGTTATTTTTATTTATTTATGGCTCATTTAACAAAAACAAAACCAAAAAGTACCGATAAGAAAGAATGTGTTTACAAAGTTCCATATGAGTGTGGTGAAATGTATATTGGAGAAACCAAACGACCACTAAAGTTAGAATTAAGGAACATAAAACTCATACACAAAAAGGGGAAACGACGAGATCAGGTATTGCAGAACACGCTTGGGATAAACAACACCATATAAAATGGTCTGAGGCTGCAGCAATATATATGGAATCCAACATGAAAAAAAGAAAATTTATAGAGGCAGCTTACATTAAAAACAATAATGGAATCTTCAGTAAACCGAGTGTTGAGATACCTAATCTTTGGCACATCAAATCATTAAGGTGTGTATAGTGAAGCGAAACTTTACGCTTCAGTGGACACAGTCCCTATATAAGCTTGTAATCTTAAGACAAAACATTCAGTTTATACTTGATAACGATTGGAAATACAACCTATCAAAACGTCGTAAAAATAAAAATAAATAAAAATAATGAAAATGCAAGTCCGATAACCACATTTTAGTTAATAATCTTTTATTTATAACGTGTAATTGTTAGATCAACAAACTTGTTCATTGAAGGACAATGAATCAATAAACGATAAATATAACAAAAATTAAATTTCTTCAAAATATTTTTTTAAATTTTAGTTATAGTTTTAGTTATACAGGTAACATACCAAAAACTTACGAAATGGCGTTTAAGACTTAGAGTAAATTACAAAAGTCTACATACACCTAAGAAATTTCTTATTACTATATTGTATAAACGCTAGATAAATGATAAACAGAAGGAAAAAATTGTTTCTTGTCATTTATTCTCAAACGTCTATATACAGTCGAGAAAAATGCGATTGTAATTTTTTGTTACTTGTTTATCACTAAAGAAGTGAAAACAAAATATTGCTTCTACTCAGTACAATGTCAAACTTCATTCTTCTTGTGTTATTGTATATCAAATGTTTAATAGTATGGCCAGGATAGAAGTTCCAGTGGCTATTCGATGCGTTGTTATTAGATTGTGAAATCATTGGAAAGCTAACGGATATGTATAATAAAAATGAAAATATATTTAATATGAAGTGATCTGGTTCTCAAACAAAAAATAAACGAACCATGCCCGTACAATTATAAAAAAAATAAATCTGAACCAAAAATAGGTACTTCGAAACTTGCGGCATATATTACAAATGTTACAGATAAATCCCAGTAATTTCAGGGATGCATTCCAATAAGAAACTTGAGGCAGTTGGACAATTAGAACTTGGCGAGTGGGGTGAATTAAATAATATACAAAAATTTCATTATTCAAGATCGTCAATAAAAACGAGGTAAAGGAGATTAAACATCTTCCTGAAGTCATTGAGAATAATTATGATGTGGCAGTATATATTTTTCAAAAAACATATGAAAACCAAAGGTCATGTCAAAAATATAAATAAGCAGCAAGTATAAAAATAATCATACACAGCATTACGCACGCTCATGGACAGCATTCTATGAGATTTGAAGGCTTTGAATTCATTAAAGGAAGCAGTAAATCAATAGGATATTTCACTTAGGTTCAGTGTTAGTGCAAAATTAGACATTGTTACAAAACGTGAGTGAGAAATACAAAGCTTAAAAGAACATTGTACAAAATTTGATGATTTACTTGAAAAGAATGTCAAATTTTAAAGCCAATACAGTCTAATAAATTTAATAGTAAAAATAATTTTCAAAAGTAAAGCACAGTAACAACTGACTACATATAGATAAAAAACTAAATTTATGAAAATAAAATTCACAAACGTACAAAGTATTTTATATTCATACAATCCATCTGAAAGAATATATTTTTAATCAACGTTCCGTGACAAATCAAAAGACAAATTTAAAACTAAGTGAAATATGTTCTACACACTCTTGTCAACAAATAAATTTTCATTTATGTCATTTCTATGTTTTGACAGTCAGAATAATTCTTACCAAGTCAGGACACTTTTGTAGATATAGGTTCAATGACATTTTTTTATGGTGTTATTGTTATGTGAAAAATTAGGCCCTCCAAAACAAGAGATAACGAGTAAAGAACAACCAAAATTCTGTTGGGTAGTGTCCGGTATATACGATTTTCATAAACCCAAAGGTGATTTATGAAAGTCAAATTTAAGAACATATTTGTTAACAACTCAATCACAGCTCCAAACTAGTGAGTTTAATTTAGGTGATCAACTTGAAAAAAATTAGAAATTTCAGTTTACAACTGAAGAACAAGAATGTAAAGGTTTATTCATCAAAAAAATCAGGAATGAAACAAAAAGGCTTTTTATAGTCACTTTACCTGTTAATAAAGACAAAAGAATTGGGTGATAACAAAGACATGGCCACAAGGCGTTTTTAGAAACTTGAAAAAAAGCTCAGAAGTCAGAATTTTTTACATAGAGTTAATGGATACTTAGAAGAAATTAGGAGAATTGAATCGTATACCTAGTGATGATGTTGCAGACTGCGAATGTCCAGTTCATTACCTCATCATTAGAGTAGTATTTATAGCAAATTTGGTCCAATAATATAATATGACCTATATTCTTTTTTAATACGGTTCAGGAAACACAATTATGTCTTCGGAGCCGATATAGCCAAGATCTACAGAATAGTTTGGATCGAGCCTATGTAACCTGATCTTTAGAGGATTGTGTGGAGATCATTCCCACAATAAGAATTACATTTTTGCTTAAATACAGCAACCTATGACACAGTTATTTGACAAGAAGACTACATGAAGCAGCAAGTAAATAAAAAGAAATTTTAAAAATTTAAAGTCGCTACAGATTTGATTTAAGAAAGTGAATATCAAATGACAGATTAATACTTGACAAATCATATCAACAAATAGAAAATAATGAACATAATTTAACGGAAGATAACCAAACAAAAAGTCGATCAGGATGAACTAAAATATACAATTATATTGAACACAAATATTAAACGGAATATTTTCAGCAACATTTTTGATCATCTAGAACTAATTGGTCTAGTCATTGTAAGGACAAAAATAGTATTACAAAAATTTGAACAAAAAAAGTAGAGAATTGGAAAGAAAACCTATTTACAAGATTTGTGAAAAATTACAGTCACGTGTTAGTAAGCATTTAAAAAAGAAGAGAATATAGATTTGATTTCTTTTTAATTAAACAAGTACAATTACAAGCATTTTCTATAAAAATTCAATGATTACAGCAAAATAAAGCTATAATAAAATCTTTTTTTTAATATCTTTTTGGATTCGAAATAAATTTTGTGTTTATGAGAAAAAAATAGGTATAACGCAAGCAGAATAGGACGAAAAATTCCCTATTTTATTATTACACCTTATTATTGAACTCATAATAAACCAATTTTACATATGGGTACTGAAGTACTTTTAGCAAATATACGTTTTAATTTTTGGCCACTATCGAGTTGAAATACTGTTTGGATCTTTTACATTGAAAAAACTGTCTATGTTCAATCGACTTCAAAAAATGAGGAAGTTCTCAATTTGACGAACATCTTTTTTTTTTGTTTTTGCATTAACGGCTCAATCGATTTGAATGAAATTTTTTGCACTCAGGAAGTGCCTGTGGTAGCTGAAAACGGTAGCAGTAAAAGACAATATGACGGTCAAAAGAATTAATAATGTCTGACTGCCTAAAAATTAGCGTGGAGAATATGTGAGATCACAAATTAGGAATCTAAAATGAATTTAGTATGTTGAATCTAATAAGGTGGACTAAAAATTTTACATAGTCAGATTTTGTCCAAAACTGCTTTTGGGAGGTTTTGAAGGCATAAAATACAAATTTAAAATTATTTTCTTAAAAGTCAGTATAGCAGATCCAGGGCGAGTTAAAATTTTACATTTTCCGAATAATTTCAAATTAGGAGGTATCTAAAGGAGTAGATTAAGGAATTAATTTCCTAAAATTCAGTATAGCAGAAAATTTTTTTTGCTTAGTTAACTTTCTTTCAAAATTAGCACTTGGGGAGTTCTTTGAAAAATAAATCTATAAATTTTTACCTGTACTTGAAATTTTTGATTCGGCACTTTTTTTGAAGGGAAATTTTATTATTTATTATTTAATTAAATATAATTGGTTTTGATTAATTTAATGTGTTTTTATTTATACCTAATAGAAAATAAATGTTAACTATTAAACAATGATCGAGTTAATTCAATCACAGTTTCTGGAAAGAAAGAAGTTCCTCAATAAATTGATGCTGGTTTCTACAACACAACATTGTCGTGGTTATATCATTATTTAAAAATTTAAATCTTAAGTATGTTTTATTTTTAAAGGTCTAGGTATATTTAGTATACTTCAACAGCAAAACTTTAAAACTTTTCTGCTTTCTTGACCTAAATTCATGTTGTTATACCTGGTTTGATCCAACGGACCTATTCTAAATTTTAGGGAAATGGAAAAATTGGAATCTGTGAAAAAAATACATAACAAAATCTTCCTACCAGAGTATTTTCTAGTTTATATTACTAGCATTCAATCTTATCAAGTGGTTTTGGTCACATCGTGTGCCAAGCTTACATGCCGAAATAATGATAAAATCGAAGCTCGGCGTACACAACTTTTAAAAGAGTAAAAAAGTATGAATTACTTACGTTTATTATTTTTTTAAACCAAAAACAATTATATTAACTAGTCCAGGCAAATGACAGAGATATATTGGTGATAACTTTACCTTTTATTAAATAATCACTCGGGATTAAAAGGAATCACGGTGTGGCTGACCTTTCAGTGGAAGGTGTTTGAAAATGACATGTATCTGAGGTTTTGTGGTCCACACACTACTAGAAAAGCAAAAATATCAAAACCAAAAATGGGCATTGGGCCCTTTTTCAGATAAGTTGATTTTTATATCTCCACCTTTACCTTATTTCGTAAATTTCAGTAAAATGCAGTTCCAGTTTACTATCGTCCAATTATTAGTTGATAATTATATATCACATATACACATAAATTTATACATATTCTGGCGTAAAAAATACTTCGTATCGGAGGAGTTACCCCTTCTCGACAAGAAAATTACTTGTTTTGTGGCCAGCCATTAATATTGCCCCATTGTAGCAATTCCTTATGAACTTGGTGTTACACATCCAGAAACCAGTTACCCGAACCATCAACATTGTGATTAATTAAAAATACAACAAGCAATTACAACGACTGGTAGAGACGTGAAGGAAGCAAAGACGATGCAAAAAATTATATTAACTGCTATTGATTTTAGATTTTGTTCCGCTTTCAGAGCTTCAAATGATGCAGGGTATAGTTAATACCATTTACAATCATATGCTGGGAATTGACGAGCAATTCGCTTTATCCCGGGCAAAATGATGCATCATTGCCCGAGAAGTTTACCATGATAACTCATGCAAAAAATTATTGAACAATATTAGAAGTATAGGAAAGATCGCTGGCTTAAAATTGGCTAAAGTATTCTCAGATTTTCATACAGTGGTTAAACTTATTTTGGTCAAAATTTCAAGGAGAATTATACAGCTGGTATTAATGATTTAAAAAACAGTTACTTAGAACTATCGACCAATATGACCTAAGGTCCAATTTTCGTTCTGTTATTATTGCTGTTCTAGTAGTGTGTAGATAACAAAACTACAGAGAAATCTCATTTTCACGCATCTTTCACTAAAAGCTTGTTCTGCCGCACCGTGAAATATATATATATTTTCTGTGAAAAGCTGCTATTTTGAATAAAAAAATACTTTTTGTTCAAGTTGTGAGGATCACCCAAGACCCAAAATTTGTTTGAATCCTTGACAAGAATCAGAATAAGAATGATTGATTATTTAACGACAAACATTTAAAAAACAATTATAATATAAGGTTGATTCAGTTTGGGTTTCCAAATGAACGTAAAAGAAAAAATAAAAATGATCGTCCATGTTCCTAAGGCATGAGGTCCATTTCTCGTAATTTTTGATAACATCGCGACACATCCCAGATTTTATGTCGGCTTTGCGATATCCAAATTGTTCAACTGATTCTAGAAAAAGTCTGTAATCATGATCCGGTTTTAAAAAAAATTCGACCTAATTATACAAGGCACACTAAACAGTTATTTTCAGAAGATGCATTTTCGTCTTGGAAACATCCTTTGAATTTTCCAGTTACCAAATCCGGTATTTCTGCAAACACACGATTGTGTAAATGATATCTATGCTTGAGTTCGTGTTATTTGGATTTGGTAAAGAAGTAAGTGTAAATCATTCGTCAAGATTATCTATTTAGTACCCAATTGCTGCGATTTATGACGAATGGATGTGTCTGATTATTCTGTTACACTTTGAGTAACGTTAATGTTTTAGAAAAAATAGCAACCTAAAAAGGTATGCAAGATCATACATTTCTTTTTAACTAACAAGTTACTAAATCCAAAATAGCGATATTATTTCTTTAAGTTAAACTTACTGACTAAAAAAGAATGGCAAAATCAGGTCCTACATTATAGTGCTTGATGCCCTAGAGATGAATATTATTCTCCCATGATGCAGATAAAATACTATATTACATTATATTCTTACAAAATTTATCAATTAAAATTCGCGTAATAAAATTAAAAAGTTTTTTTTACACAAATAATTTCAAATGGCCCACCAACTAATTAAACACAGCCAATCATATCTAGAAATTTCATTCAGAATAGTACGATACAACGTTGCCAAATTCATATATATATATATATATATATATATATATATATAAAACATAAATGATCTTATATATGTACTGGGTGCCCCCTTCAACTCCCACACGTAAATATATCGAAAATTAAGCGTTTAAAAACCACTAAAGACAAAATGTTCTTAATTTTTAAGAAACAAAGGGAACCTTGAATTTGGCCGTGGAGTTTTAAGATCATCTCAAGGTCAAATTGTTTTTTTTTTAATTGGAAACACCATTTTTTACCGCGTAAATAGAAAGTATCGAAAATTTAACATTTAACCGTATATTTATTAGTCTCCGATTGAGCAGATTTTAATAATACCTTTTTTTTATACAAAATGTAGCTCACCTAAATATATCGAAAAATTAGCTATTTTTTTTTAAACAAAAGAAAATTTTCTTAATTTTAAGAGGGCTAAATTATGGTGAACTTGAATTTGGCTTTGAAAGTGAATTTTAGAGCCATGGCAAAATCAAGTTTTTTTGGTCTAAGTGGAAAATTTCATTGTACGGTCTAAATTCATTTGGATCGAGAACCAAATTGGAATTTTCAGAAAAGAAAGTGCTTGTGATTAAGTGGAAAAAGATGTAGGAGGAAGCAGTTTTACTTTCTGCATCAATTATTTCGGAATGATCCGAGGAACGATATTTGACTTATGCACTAGTTTGAAATTGTGGACTCAAAGCGTGAAAGCTTAACAAAAAAATCGACGTTTCTCCTACTCTATTTCCACTATATCTCCGTAAATAAGGCATCCTTTTTGATTGTCGGCATATCGATTAAAAAATATCGAAATCAACCGGATAAAAGCCAAAACGGCGAACTTTTTATAGAGCAGTGCGATTTTCAATTTCAGTTTTGAAGCAACCTGTGTTAGTTGTTGGGGCTTTATTTCGTTTAATAACGGCAAAGTTAGCTTGATTTTAAATTGTAATATCTCGTCAGCTATTAATCGAATCGGGACGAAACTTTTGTTAAACTAAACGTCTTCTCGAGTACTGTATTGTTTTATACCATTTAGTTCAGTAATCGCAAAATTATTCAATTTGTTATATGCAACAAAAAAAAAGGTGACTTTCAGATGTCCCCTAAGCTTTTCTACATGTCTGACCTGAAAAAATCCAACGCGGTTTGACAGCTTGAGCCGCTTTATATATTAAACATTTGTCGAACATTTGTTGATTGCACAGTGATCGTGAGCTGGGATGGATTAACAAATTATGTGCAAAAACTATCTGATTAATTAGGACCATTCCTGGAGGCATTTATTTAAAAGTAAACTTAAAAAAAATCGTTTAATGCAATTTTTTTTAACCACGAAAAATGTTAAATGGACATACAAAACTGATCATCAGTACTCCAAAATTGTCTAAAATGGTGGAATTGAAGTCTCGAAAATGTTAATACAGATCCACAGATGAAAAAAGTTCGACATAACAAATATGTGTGTAGTTCATGCCCGTATATAAAACACTTAGCCGAAACGTTTTCGTAGCGTAATGCAGAAGGTATTGGGTTTAGTACGTTTCGCACTTCGAATTTTATGTGGCGGCTTACACAATATGTTAATATGAAATTGAATGTGACTCTCTGCTATGAAATACACATTCAATGTACACACAAAAATGATTCGCATTATAGCTGTGGTGTTTATGAAATTAACTACTCACTAAAGGCGGATTCCTGAAAATTAAATTAAGATTAGCATGGAATGCGCTCTATCATAACTACGGGCTTACAATCCCAATCACTATATATCAATAAATTCAGATTTTCCTGTTATAACCAGACAGTATATGACTTGATGTAAACTTAACAGAAACGGCCTACCTTAATCTATTCATAGAGAATGCCTTATCCTTGATGCATAGGGCAATCAACAAAAGTGTTGAAACCATATTGGTCAAATATATAAAAAGTATGGATCCAACAATATAAATTGAATAAAAGAAGATAGCCAAAATTATCCTGAGTTATCATTATATTTATATCATTCTTCAGGAGCCTTTGCCGTTCTGTCTACGAAATGAAAGTCTCCCAGTGGCGTCATCGCCTCCCTGTTGATTCTTGTGTTAATACCTGGTTGATTAATTCCACTTATCATTAATATGCCCCGCTGTGGCTAAATGAGTTATACTGAAGACCAAAAAACATAAACAAGGAAAAAATGTGACATTTTCATATTACCATCTACGCTATTGGGCTTTTTGCAATTCTTATTCATCGTCAATACTAACCACATAGCAAAAAAACCCGACCCCCAAGGTTAAGTATAAACGAAAGGCTAAGTTACAAAATTAGTCTTCAAATTGGAAACGAGACAACGCTTCATATGGAATCAAGAAAATTATAAATATTTTTTTATACATTAACATAGCAGATCTCAGCGATTAAAATTAAATAAGTTAATTCATACTTACTGCCAACATTTCAAAAGACACATTAGAACTTGACTCAGTGCTAGCTTTCTGAAGTAGAGTAGGTGGAGACAATTTGTTTTCTATCATCTTAGTGGGTGTTTTCGCTTTGCTTGGACTGCCAATCTTTAGCAAGTTTTTAAGATAGTCAGTATTGTCATTAGGTCTGTTGATTTTATTATCTTTTAATATTACAGGCCTCTCCGTCTAAAAAATATTAGGAAACACAAAGTGCTGCAAGATTAAGGATGCCATGAAATACATTAAGACATATACTTTAAAATACTTACTAAAACCTCTTTTTTCTGTGCCGGTTCAGTCTTCTTAGGTCTCTCTTTCATGTCAGTAAAATTAGGTATAAATGTATCGTTTGAGCCACAGGGTTCTTCCAGAGGATCTTCTTCCTTGTCGTTCTTTATTTGGTTAGATTGTATACGATTTGTAGAAGTACCGAGTTCTACATCTTTAGGAGGGTATGATGCTGTTTGTATCGGGTTATTATAAAACACTCTTGATTGATTGTTAAAGCTAGCAAAAGCAGATCCATGAGGGATAAACTGAGACTGGTTATATTGAACTGGCACATACTGAGGTGGAATTTGATAGAGTGAGCTTTGATTAGGTATAACTTGACTTTGACTTTGTTGTATTGAATTATTTTGCATTAATCGATTAAAGAACTTTTGCTCATTGTTATTTGGCAATTTGTTTTGTCTTTGCGCTGATTCGGCCATTGCCATAAGAGATCCTTAAAAAAAAGTTAAAAATCAAAATTCTCATACAAGTAAATATATGAAGTAAAAATTGTCGGTGAAATTAATGGTTTAAATGTTAATAATAAATTCAAATTCATCAAAAAAATGCAATAATAAAAGTTTAGCAATAAAAAATTAAATTCTACCCATTATTGATGTGTAACTACAATCTTATTCGGAGTTTGATCTAATTGAATGAGTTTGTTCACTCTTTTAAACTTATTATGGGAGATCTTGCAATGCAATTTTCGTCCCGATTTTTACTATACTTAGCACACCATTGATTTGGCTAGCAACAGAAAAGCCACTAGAACATTATTTGTCAAGAGTCACATTGGAGCTGCACCAACGATACTAATTTTAATTCTGCACTAGCCACTATTCCTTGAAATATGTTATGAACTTGGTTCATCATATTTGTGTAAAAAAAGTTCACATGTGTCCAACACATATGCTCCAAGGTATTTACATATTTTTCAACAAAAGTATTTTGGATGTTTTTTATGGCATCTGCAGCCACAATCGTTGGCTTGAAAGGTTTTGAGAACAGGAAATAAATTTTGTCATACTTCTTGATTATTAGTTGAAAATCATCTTTTTTGCTCTCTGTCATAGAGACAGCGAAACATAAGAGAAGGAAATTTTCGTTACTTATGTGATCCCCGTAATTTAGATAGGGGATCCCAGCCCGATGAGCTCGTAGATAGCATCTGCATATAAGATATCTATTACACGTTTACGTGCGCAAAAACATGTGTTAGTATGTTGTACAACACACTTAATACTTGCGCCATGCCCAGTAAATTATTTTACCGTTCAAATAATAATTACACTGGGTATTTATTTAACCTACCGTTTGAGTAAGTTTTGTGCTGAGAATACAGGATTAATCAACTAGTCAAATCGTTGTATATTACTAGTTAAATTTCACAGCTACAATTAATTTATTTACCGTAACGAAGTGTAATACTACTCATATGAATTATTAAATGCAAAACGTAACCACCCGGATTGTTAATTCAATTACTTTAAAACTGGTGTAATTGTAAGAGATTGAAATAGATAAGTTTTGAACCTTGAAAATACAAAAATATAAAAAAAAAATTGTTTTATTACCAAACTCACACAAATGGGCAAAATTGTTTATTTTGATGAGACAAATATTCATTGTAGCTCTATCTCTAAAAGGCTTTCTTGTTAAAATTTATAACAATATTATAAGCTAAAGAAATGATCAACTAGAAGGTCTAACTTCAATGACAAATGGATCGGGAGTAAACTTTAAAAATTTTTGTGAAGCGGCTGTTAATGTTTTCAAAATGGAAGAGAAGTGATTTTTATAAATGGGAAAAAAAATAGATAAATATAATAGTAAAGGGAAACTGGCAAATAAAGCATTGTCAACCTAACCTCTAACGTAGGTATTTTTTACGAAGGGATATATGCTCTAATGCGTATTAACTAATTCATTATATGCTGCAGATAAAACAACTTTATTTTATCTAAAACAAATGAAACTTAAAAACTCTGACTACTAAGATGAAAAAATAAAGCCGTTTTAACCGATTTCTATATATATATATATATATATATATATATATATATATATATATATATATATATATATATATATATATATATATATGCGCGTAAATACTATAGTTATGCCAAAACTATATAAGTTTATTCTCATGTAAACTGCATTTCGCAACTTAACAACTTTACCCAAGCAATATGAAGAAAGTAGATTCAGCATGCTAATAAACGTGTATTTTGCCGTGTGAACATATGCTGACACTGCTTTATTCTTATTATAAATTCATGGCATTATTTTGTAAATGACACTTATAATACATATTGTAAGTCGTCGTAATGCCAGTTTAAGAGTTGAATTTAATTATTGTATTTCAAAAGTAACAAAGTATGTAAAAGTAAATAAATTGTTTTTTAAAAAGTTTAAAGTGAATTTTTGAAAATAATATATATATATATATATATATATATATATATATATATATATATATATATATATATATATATATATATATATATATATATATGAAAGGGGGCAGACCGTATATTCTCTGCGAAGAATTCCACTCTTCTCTTAACGGTCGTAAAGAGAATAAAATAACTTTTCCAAATACATAGACCATGAAATTTTTTATTTTTAATAATTTCGTACCGCTCCGGGGTATATTCAGATGTTCATTTGTACTGTTTAAGATAACAGTCCGGCATCAAGTTGTGCAGGTAATATCCTGCCGATATTTTTCGATATGAGGATTTTAAGTAGACAGTTGTTTTCTGTGCATTTTACTCTCGGTTCGTTACAGCTCCACTGATGAGACCATTAGGTGGTCGAAAGTAGTATGGAGAGAGAACCAGAGTGGAATTCGCAGTCTGCCCCCTTTCTTAACGGTCGTAAGGAGAATAAAATAAGTTTTCCAAATCCATAGACCGTGAAATTGTTTATTTTTAATATATATATATATATATATATATATATATATATATATATATATATATATATATATATATATATATATATATATATTATTTTTAAAAATTCACTTTAAGCTTTTTAAAAAACAATTTATTTACTTTTACATACTTTGTTACTTTTAAAATACAATAATTAAATTCAACTCTTAAACTGGCATTACGACGACTTACAATATGTATTTATAAGTGTCATTTACAAAATAATGCCATGAATTTATAATAAGAATAAAGCAGTGTCAGCATGTGTTCACACGGCAAAATACACGTTTCTTAGCATGCTGAATCTGCTTTCTTCATATTGCTTGGGTAAAGTTGTTAAGTTGCGAAATGCAGTTTACATGAGAATAAACTTATAGAGTTTTCGCATAACTATAGTATTTACGCGGCTTTATTTTTTTATCTTAGTAGTCAGAGTTTTTAAGTTTCATTTGTTTTAGATAAAATAAAGTTGTTTTATCTGCAGCATATAATGAATTAGTTAATACGCATTAGAGCCACTTATGCCAATTGTTTCAATCCCGCTTTAAATAAATTTACTGGACTAAAGCTCAATAGAGCTAAAATAACCTCTGAGCTAATTCGGCTTCGCGTTAGTCGAGTCATTCGGTAATCTTTAAATAGTCTAGCCTCCAAAGAAATTTCAATGTTGTAACGAATGCCACAGCGACAGGATCGAATTTCGTATTGTGATATTGTAAATTTTATAGGTCTGATTGCTTTGAATTTCGATTGTGAAAATAAGCAGACAAAATTTTTGCATTTTGCCTCAAAATTTGTATTTCAGTAATTTTTCGGAATTTTGGGGCATAATTTGCGAAAATAGAAACCGAAATTTCGCAGAAGCATTTAGCTTTTATGATATCCCTTCGTAAAAAATACCTACGTTGGAGGTTAGGTTAACAATGTTTTATTTACCGGTTTCCCTTTACTATTATATTTATCTATTTTTTGGCCCATTTATAAAAATCACTTCTCTTCCATTTTGAAAACATTAACAGCCGCTTCACAAAAATTTTTAAAGTTTACTCCCGATCCATTTGTCATTGAAGTTAGACCTTCTAGTTGATCATTTCTTTAGCTTATAATATTGTTATAAATTTTAACAAGAAAGCAAGCAGCATACTCATTCCTAATATAAAAGGCAGAATGGGTTCTATTTTCCTGAACTCAAAGCTTTTGGGAGGGGGGGGGGGGCGTGATCGCAAGCATACAGACTCTATTCAAGAATTAGAGAGAGTAATAAAACTGTTACCGAAACCTCTAACGTACCTGCTCCAGTGCCGCAGGTAACTGAGAACTGCCGTAAATCTAATTATATTTGATTATATTTAAATATATTTTATAAATTTACTGCAACATAGAATTTCTGATAGTTTAATTTAATTTCTGTCAGTGAGCAAAGTACAACTTACAGTTTTTTCTTAGTGATTTATCTTGTTTGCGCTTATTTTTATATATTATTTGAGATTAGTGAGATACCCAAAAGATATGGCTTTCACCTCTATATTTATTCCAAAATCGTTAAACCAGGGCATTTTTTCCTCAACGAAAAACTTATAACGATGAATGTTTATGATGCCTTAAGATATCAATATCTAGATATTAATGTTAAAAGCTCTGTTGAGATATGTTCCAACATGACAGGAGTTGGAAAATCTACTATGTACCGAATGCTGAAGGAGAAAAAACGACTGGAATTGTTAGTACTCCCAAGCCACATTCGATCATAGGCAAACGAAAAACCTCGTTGGAAGAAGAGATGAAAATTGCAATTAAAGGGGTTGTATATACATTTTATTATGAAAAGCAGATCTCAATCATCTACAAAATTCTAACTAAAATCATTGAAGATCGCGATTTACCTGAAATTAAAAGAACTGAGCTCTGGAAATTGCTCAGAGAACTTAATTTTTGCTGGGAAAAACCAGATAGAAAATCTGTTCTTATAAATTGTCCGGAAACTGTCCGTTGGAGACGTAAATATCTCTCTTAAGTAAAAGGTAGAGTTGCTAGAAATAACACAATTAATAAAATTAGTAATTTAACTAAACTTTTGAAAGATTTTTTTGGATAAAGTTACTACGGAAAATTGGGAAAAATCCATATAATAAAAGAATAAAACAAAATGTGAGAACTCGATCTCATAATCGGTGAGATAGAGGAACCAATTATAATTAATTTTAGCGAAGATAGTTTCACTGACTTTGATTAGGAATTAGATACGTAATGTTTACTAGTGTAAACACAATTTATTATTAAAATTTTTGTTTTTGTTGTATTTTATTGTTTAATATTGTTTATATGTTTTTTTATTTTTTTATATATTTTTATTGTTTTTGTATTTTTGACAATGGATATTTTGTAAGTATTTAAATTATAACTTAGAATTTTTTGAGAGAATAATCCTACGTTTTAGTCTATTATTATAGACCGGTATTTTTGATTATAAAATTTCTAACCCTTTCCTATGAAAAATATATGTGTCTAACAAATTTTGCTAAAAACACCGGACTAAAGAACACAGGTAGTTTGCGAAGAGAAAAAGGGTAAAAAATGATTTAATACTCTCTCTAGTTCTTGAATAAACTATAGTATAAGAGGAAAAATCGGGTCCATTTTCCTAAACTCAAAGCTCTTGGGGGGGGGGGGGGGGGCGATCACCCCCACCGCCCCCCTGGATCCGCGCCTGTATATATATATATATATATATATATATATATATATATATATATATATATATATATATATATATATATATATATATATATATATATATATATATATATGGGAAATCTCCCGGATATGAAAAAACAAGTTCATATAAAATTTTTTCATATAGACCTCCTCTTCAGAGATATGCGCTCCCAAAGAGCTGCAATGGAAACAAGTTTTTTACACATAATTATTGAATCGCCAGGTATATTTAAAGTTTTTGTTAATATGATGTGTACCAAGTAAGACCCTTCAAATTACTATCCAGGAAAGTGTTGTGAATTACTCACAGCTGCAATGACGGACTAGCTGTGACACTCATGACCCCATTTCTTTACGTCCTGTATGATAAGAAGTTTGAACAACGTTGTTTACATATCTTTAACTATTGACTAACAATTAAGTACCCTCCATTCATGTCACTAATCCTAACCGTTTTCGAAAAAACGTCATTTTATTTACATTATGTATTAGGCGTATTTCGATAAAAGATACATCCTTGTTCCTATCAAATGTTCAACCTTTAACCTTATGATAAAAAAAAATTCGATCCGAAATTAGTGTTTACCTCTTTAGTTAAAAACGTCTAATTCTGTGAAATGCAGTTCGACTTAGGTTTGCAAAAAATGGGCGTTTTATTTTATCGGCACTAAAAACAAAGACTTGTAGTTGCAAAAGTTGCTAGGTACGAAAGAATAAATATCCTGCATTTCAGAACTTGTCAACTTTCACATCGCTAACACATTGATTCTTTACTTGGATATTAATTTACTGATTTTTGAATTTCGTGATGAAATTAAATGTGAAATAATTCAAAATATGGAAAAACGTTTATTGAGTATGCAGATATGCATGTGATGTATGGTCTTGCATCGTGCAATCCTAATCGTACTCTTCCAGATTAGAAAACATTTTAACGAGTTGACCAACATCTAAAGGAGAATGGTAGATGATTCCATTTAATAAGGTAATCTTATTAAATTTCTTCATGATTTTAAGAAATTTTGGGAAAAGAAATACTGATGCTAGTCGGGGAAGAACAGTACGTAAGTCGCAGTTAGAGGAAAATATTTTAAATGCTGTAGATGGCACTTCTTCAACGAAGACTCGAAAATTATCAGCGCAGTTTAATACGTCGAAAACAATAGTACATGAAGTTCTTCAAGAACGTTTTTTGTATCCATATCATTTGAAAGAAGTGCACGAACTGATTACTGAAGACTTTCCCCGTAGAATGCAGTTTGCAAACTGGCTATTAGATCAGCAACTAAATAATGTAAACTTCATTAGCACTATTCTCTTCACGGATGAAGCAGAGTTTATCAAAAATGGTATCATAAATTTACACAACTCACATGTATGGGCTGATGAAAATTATCATGCAACTATTGTTTCGCATCAACATCAGTTCTAATCAGTTAATGTTTGGGGAGAAATCATTGGCAATTTTTTGATTGAACCATTCGTATTGCCGGCACGACTGTGACCTCAAAACCTTGGTGTATTCCACTCCGATCGATAGTAGGGAGGAACTTTTACGGAGAATCATGTTTCATTGTGATCAAATAAGGAACAGTGCTGAGTTAATCTTTAGAGGACTAACAGTGTAAATAACATTACGGGAGATTTCCCACATTTTCCCGGCCACCCTGTATATATGTATATGTATATATATATATATGTATATATATATATATATATATATATATATATATATATATATATATATATATATATATATGTATGTTATTTTTTGCATTTTATCGCGCGGTTCAATCAAAACGTCCAAACAGCTACATCCATCGATTTATATAAATCCATGTTGTTAGCCAAACTGACAATCCGTGGAAATGTTACCTTACCTCTCTGTCCGGTTCGATTCTAGATTTATTTTATTAACTTAAAAAATCGAAAAATTCAATTTGTCTTGCATTGATATAATATCCAATAAAATTAATCTGTTATAAAATAAAGTTAAAAATAATAAACGCTTACCCTGTTTGCCCGTTTTTTCTTCTAGTAACCTTTTTCCATAAGATATATTAATAAACGACGTTTTAGGTAACCTATACCCTCGTCCAGGAGTGCAATTTAGCTGCATACCATCCTTAAAAGGCTTATCAAAAACTACGTCATACATGGTATCACGATCATTTTTATTTGCTGATTCAGATATTGCTATAATGGTACCTTTCAAACCAAAAGGTACACTAAAACCTTTCCTTGTGTTAACTATTCTGTCAAAAATTTGAACGTTCATTTTTGGATCAGGAACTAAAGTACCATTTTGGATTTCGGGCTAAAAACAGTATTAGCGAATTAATGGAAAAAAGTCTATATTGATATAAAAAAATACAATGTGTCGCATTTCTTATCGCTATGCCCTAGCCACAATTATTAATTATCAATACTCTTTAAAAAATTCGTATGTAAATGACACTGGTTTATATGGGATAACTGTAGAGAAAACTATTTTTTAGTAAAAAAATTTCGGTCGTTATAGTACTGATTATTTAGAACTGTCTCACCCAAATATTAAAATGTGTGTTATGTAAAAGCGCACTATTGAAGAGTTATCAAATATTATATTTTGACTGAACTAATAGTTACCTCACATAGATATTAGATTTTATGTATTTTTTATTTATAACAGTATTTTAAAACTTTTATTATATCTATTTTGTGCTTGCGAAATATATTAACCATAATTATGTTTTTGTTTACTTCCTTTCTTGTTATTTTATCCAGAAATAAAGATATCGTTTCCCAATGGTGCGAACGGTAGACACTAAATACAGATATAGGTGGGTAACAAACAGCATAGGAGCAAATAACAAATTTACATAAATTTGTTTAATGTTACTACTTTAGAAGAAATATTTATAATAAATAAAAATAAACTTATTTTTGGTACCGGAAAAACAATTCGATACTGCTAGATTTTAATTCACTTACCGGCTATACCATCATTTATATTGATTTATATATATATATATATATATATATATATATATATATATATATATATATATAATTTTTCTTTATTTTGTCTTTTCTTGGGTTTAGGTTCTATATTTAATAAATACACAAAACGATTGACGTTTCGCCCTTTATTCAAAGCATTTTCAAAATTCTTTCCTCCTAAAAATATATAATTAAAATACATCACATAAAAAACAAACAAGACACTTAAAAACAGTAGTCAAAAATTTAAAATTTTTTTAAAAATATTTAATTTTACCGGTACACACCTTGACATTTTGCGGTTCTGTTACTAAATAAAATTTAAATTTTACATCGTTTACTGAGGATACGTGGAATGCGAATGTGTTTTATTTTTTTAATATTTTTTATATTTTACAATGCATAGAATACCTTATTTGTTTTTTTATGCATTGTAAAATATAAAAAATATTAAAAAAATAAAACACATTCGCATTCCACGTATCCTCAGTAAACGATGTAAAATTTGAATTTTATTTAGTAACAGAACAGCAAAATGTCAAGGTGTGTACCGGTAAAATTAAATATTTTTAAAAAAATTTAAAAATTTTTTTTAAAGTTTTGACTACTGTTTTTAAGTGCCTTGTTTGTTTTTCGAAATTGTAAATATGCTTTTTATGTGATGTATTTTAATTATATATTTTTAGGAGGAAAGAATTTTGAAAATGCCTTGAATAAAGGGCGAAACGTCAATCGTTTTGTGTATTTATTAAATATAGAACCTAAACCCAAGAAAAGACAAAATAAAGAAAAATGATATAATCTATGGTTCAAGAATCAAGAATATATATATATATATATATATATATATATATATATATATATATATATATATATATATATATATATATATATATATATATATATTTAGGTGACCCATAAAATATTGATGGTTCAAATATTCAAATTTTTATCCGTACTCGGCACTATGTTGAAATAAAATAGAACAGAATGATCAAAAAATGTAAGAATGTGTTAATAAAGTATTTTTGGATTACTGAATTACTATTACTGATACCAGTTTCATAAATACTAAAATACAAAGGTACTATTTGATTTAAAGCTCAACTTCAACTTGTAAAATAACTTTTAGGTGAACGGTTTATGGCTCAACTCAAAATTTGCCCTTTTAAAGATTCTACTACAACTCAAGTTTAAATTATATCATTAACCTTGAATGTGTTCTTGATCTAAAGTTTGAACATTAATATATATTCGTAAAAGTAGCCTTTAATTTTAGTTCTGAATAGAATATTTTGAAATTTGGAGAAATCTCAAAACCAACTTCGTATGCATAGTTTTGTTTATCGAAAAATATTGGAGAATTTTGGGAAAATTATCAATTATCTAGTTAATAATTGATTACTTGACTTCTGAGATCAAAATTTGAGTGTTATTCGGATTTTAACGAATGCCCAGAATTGGGCTAGTTAACAAAAAGTCAACTAAACCGAAAGGTTTAAGGCACTTTTGTGGGACTGCAGTCAAAAGAATGGTTGGCCAGAAAAGAAAAGTCTTTTTTGTTAGTCCAGCTTTCGAGAAATTTTATATTTTATTCTCTTCATCAGACTTCTACAACATAGAAAATAACTTTCCTTAAATCTATTTATCGTAAAACAAAAGTAACCTACCAAACTGGGTATGAATAAAAACCAAGTTTTGTTCAATAGAAACAATCATAATACACTTTACACTAGGATTACATATTATAACAAAAATAGATATTCCAAAAGGCAAAAATTGTTTAATTTATTTGAGAACCTAATTTCTAGCACGTGGACACTGTCGAAACGCGCGCGAAAGGAGGTCAATTACATAAAACAATTTTTTTGAAAAACTCATATCCGCTTTCAATTATCAATAAATTCATATACAATACATAATATAACATACCAGAGAAGATTTTTGAAAGGGCAAGCCAACCTTCACTAATACTTATATAAGCAACACAATTATCACTACCAGTTGAAGACAACAACGCGGTCCAACAACTAACCTACATGTCGCTGCCCTTTACTGAAAATTTAACTCCTAGAGTCAAAAAAGTTTTCCAAAATGGAATTTCCATTAAAAGTGCTACTAAACAAATTAAAATAATCGCATTATTTTACTCGAGAACCAAAACACCTGTCTCACTGAAAGAAAACTGGAACATTGTTTATAAGATTCCATGTGACCAAGTATATATAGGTCAAACTTCCAGAAACCTTTTAGGTAGAATAAGTTTCCATTAGAGCGATTGTAATAGAGGAATGCTTTCCTGTTTTCTCCCTGAACATGTTTTAAATATGGGTCATATGAAGAACTTTGAGAGACTGAAAATTATAGGTAAAGAAAACAACTTTGATAAAAGAGTTTTCCCAGAAATGGTTTACATAAACAACCAGTCACTTTCCATGAACCAAAGAGGAGACATCGAAAACCTCAGCATAATATATAATTACCTGCTACAACTAGAAAGTAATGGCAATCGGTCCCCACAGTTCACTCTTTTTAGTCAGATACCGTTTAGTCACTGTCCAAACGGGTGCAGAGGTTGCCGTTGTCTGATTTTTAAATTACATTACACCTTGCAAAACGACAAACTGAAATCACAATCTCTATACTTTATCTACTTTCAATGTAAAAACATAATATTTTTTGAAACCGTTACCTCCATCCCCGGGAAGATTACCAGCTTTTGGGCAGTGTATACTTTATTTATTAAAAACAGACTTTTGGCGCCAACTGTCATTGGTCAATTTTGTTATAATATGTAATCCTAGTGAAAAGTGCATTATGACCGTTTCTGTTGAACAAAACCTGGTTTTTTATACATACTCACTTTGACAGTTTTTTTTTTCTCTTTTGTAGAAGTCCTGATGAAGAGAAATAAGTTTTCTCTTCTGGCCAATCATCCTCTTGACGGCAGCCCCACAAAAGTGCCTTAAACCTTTCGGTTTAGTTGACTTTTTCATATATATATATATATATATATATATATATATATATATATATATATATATATGAATGATAATAATATACTCATGCGAAAACTATACAAGTTCATTTACATGTCGAACAGCTTACATAGCATTTCGCAAATAATGCCTTGACCTGAGTGATTTTAAGAAAGCAGATTTGAAATGCTATGTAAGCTGTTTGACATGTAAATGAACTTGTATAGTTTTCGCATGAGTATATTATTATCATCATTCATATATATATATATATATATATATATATATATATATATATATATATATATATATATATATATATATATACAGCATCTCGCAAATAATGCCTTGACCTGAGTGATTTCAAGAAAGCAGATTTAGTATGTTTACAAAACGTCTCTTCGATTATCTGAACACATGGTGACAATGCTTTATTATCAATATGGCAAATAAATAATTCCGAAATAAACCTAATTCCATTGAAATTATTAAGATTCAAGGATAAAAAATCAATTAAGAACCGAACATATAAACTCGGAAGTGAAAGAATTAATCACCAATCTTTGTTTAGGATACCCTTATATTTTTTACCTAGAAGGCAATGTTCCTACTTTTTCTAATGAAGTAAAACATTTTGTAGAAACCAACAATGCCTGTCCTATATTTACAAAGTCATATAGGTATCCGCAAGTTCACACAGACGACGTAAAATCTCAAACTGCCAAAATGGTCGAAAAGGAAATTATTCTACGGTCAGTTTTACCCTGTTCTTCTGCTTCTGACAAATAAAAGTGGCACATTGTCTAATCTGCTGTATCAACTTGGCAAATGCCTATATTTTACGTCGCTTGATTTTGCGTCAGGATTTCATCAAACAGAGATCAATCCTGACAATATTCCTAAGACAGCCTTCTCAATCGAAAATGGCCATTAAGAATTAATTCGTTGCTATTTGGCCTGAAAAATGCATCGTTCACCTTTCAAAGAATCATGGACAACATACTCCTTGGCCTTCAGAATGAAAAATGTTTAGTTTACGTGGCATAATCGTCTACTTTGCCTCAATACAAGAACACATGGAATGACTTAAAGAAGTATTTAAACGTTTTTAAAAAGCTAACTTAAAAATTCAGTCAGATAAGTAGGAGTTTATTAGAAAAGAAGTCGGTTACCTTGGTCATATAGCAACCAAGAATGAAGTCAAACCTAACCCTTTCAAACCTCTGACTAAAGTTTTAAAGAAAGACGCCCAGTTCTTCTTCGATGCTGCATATAAATCTGCATTTGAAGAACTAAAAATGTTCTTATGGCATATCTCGTTATTACGGAAATACCCTTAATATTCTTTCAGCACTATGGAACTTCCCTAAGAATCCATTGCGACTATAGCCGTGAGCCCGATAACACCTTCAAACGGTCCAGTTGAACGATTTCATGCAACTCTCTCTGAAATGATCAGAACCAACATGGCTAAAACCCTCACATACAGACCTTCAACGTGTTACCCCATGCCACTATATGTTACAATACCCAAAATAAGACTCATGGATTTATACCCTATGAACTCCTTTTTGGATACACGTCCAGCAGCCCCCGGAGCCATATACAATCAATAAAAACTAATTTCTAAATACATAAGAGACCTAAACAACCGTATGGAACACTATTACAAACTTGCTAGACAAAGAGCGCAGACCAAAAAAAATAAAGATTTGACCAAACATCTGCC
Organism: Diaprepes abbreviatus; assembly: GCA_034092305.1. Classification (NCBI taxonomy): domain Eukaryota; kingdom Metazoa; phylum Arthropoda; class Insecta; order Coleoptera; family Curculionidae; genus Diaprepes; species Diaprepes abbreviatus. Next base: position 61,307,036 of record JASJET010000055.1, read on the forward strand.
AATATTTACGAGGATAAAATTGGTGATATAGCATATCTTAAAGAATCCTAGATCAAAACAAAATTTAGCAGATCTTTCAAAATAAAAGAAATTGTTCAAAATTCTGCCATCCTCATTAATCCTCGAACTAAACAAAATATAAAAGTCAACTTCGATAGGTTAAAACCATATTATGATTAGCGATCTTTTCTTATTTACAGATATTGCGGGCTATGCTCGGTTGCCCTTGCCTAATTTACACTCTCACCCATCGAAAACACCCTAGGAAACTTCTTCCATGAAGCAGGAAACTTGAAAATATCCAATGATAAATGGACGCTTCTTGTATGGAAAGACTTTATCAATATTAATGACAGTATTGTAAATAATGATAAAATTTTAGATGCCTTCATATACACGAAAATACCCCGAATGATTTATTTTTAAAAGGGCGTACAAAATTAGAATATTGTAAATCACTAATGGAAAGCTATAGCTTTATTGAAAACGTTCTTAATGATGTTTTAATCGACTCTTCTTTTGCGCGTCTAAATATTTCATAGCTCGATAATTACCCCGACAGATTTGGTTCAGCAAACTGAATTAGAGGTATACGAGTCTGACTCAAAGGTAGTCTTTGTTCTCAAAATATCATTAGTCGAATCTGAATCTTACACTCTTTACTACCTGTAACTCATAAATATATGGCGAGAGATCGTGATTCAATGTAATATGTACCTCTTCGGAACTTGAAGAAATGCAAATCCTTAAACTAGGGCAAATATGTTCCCAAATTCTACTCTATTCTATCGATAGCAAAGAATAGTCTAGTGCAGTTAAACGAAATAAATTTCCTCCACTGTTAATAAAACCCAAAAAAGTAAATTAAGATAGCAATACAACAAAGGAAATCGTCACGAAAAAAATAAGCCCATTAAATTTATCAATAGTTGTAAAGAAATATATATATATATATATATATATATATATATATATATATATATATATATATATATATATATATATTATAAATTAAAAAATAAGGCGGTCGCAGAGTTGTCGGGCGAAGAGAATAAAGGTTGATATTGTTGACATCTCTGAGAAAAGAGAATTTTGTCGCAAGAATAAAACGCTAAACTGAGATGTTAGTAACAGATGACACTCAAATTAGATTGCTAAAAAAATATGTACCAAAGAACACATACCTATATAATATGATATTGGATATGTCACCAGCCTTTTTTAAACACCTTGTGAAAAGCGAAAAAGTATTTATTGATTGGGATAGTTTCCCAGTGTATAAAAATCATAATAGTAATGAGTGGCAATGAAATAATAGGAATGTACTAACTGTAAATTTACAAGTGATATTTTGAAAATACCAGATGTTGATTATCGATACACAGTTATTAATAAAAATTGTGCCTTATAAAGAGGCACAGGAAAGAGTAAAATCATGAACACAATAGGTGTATTGTTTTTACATATTAATATACATGGTTTAGTGGGGCACATGGCAGAACTAAATCAATTAATAAGCAACAATAATCCTTTAGCTGCGTGTATAAATGAAACTCACGTTACTAAGAATGTTCAAGCATGCGAGTATGAATTAAATGACTACACAGCTTTTGCGACTTATTCAAACAGTGGGCAGACAGGTAAATGTGTGTTATATGTTCAGAATGGCCCAATATTATTTAGCGACTCTGTTTATAATTATTATGTACAAATCCCAAACAGTTTTGATTGTTTGTCTAGAAGAAAAGCTAAATGATGTAACAGTACAAAAGTCTTTTTTTATGGATGATTTCAATATGAACTATTTTGGGAATTTTCTTGATTCTAGAAATCTAAAAAATATAATATAATCTGCAGGTTTTAAACAAATAGTTACAAAGGCAACCTGTGTTACTAACATGTCAGCTACAGTTATTGATTTTAGTAAGCAAGCTGACTGTGTATATAAAAAAGTGGGAATAAAAAGATAAAATTTTTTCAGTCGAGTGTCAAATTGTATGTCTCAGTAAACTAAAATGATTGTGTACAATTCTATAATTTTTTCCATTTTCATATGCATGTTCTTTATTTTTTTATACAAAAGAAGAGGTGCATAGGCTCCAATTACAACAAAACAGAATTATCTGCATTTTAATGAAGGGAGATAGGTGCACTTCGGTTAATGATATGTTAACCGTTAAACTGGCTAAATATTGAACAGTGCATTAAGAGGATGAACCATGTTTTGATATATAAGATGGAACATAGCATGCTGACTGATTATTTATAATGTTTCCTTTAGAAGCGGTCTAATTTTAATGATTATAATGCGAGATCTGGTGAAAATTATAATACTTTTATGGTAAGAACAACAGCATTGCAAAAAACTTTATATTCTGATGGAGTGCGCTTATATAATGATCTTTCTGAAGATATTAAGCAGACTTGCGAATATTTAACAAACTGAACTGAATCTAGTCGAGGTATGAGTAACTGTATGATCCGTCAGCACAGTTCGATCACAGTACAGCTTAAACTCGTTTTGCAGTATAAGCTTCGGGTTGTATTCAGTATGGCACTCTCTTCACCTGCAACGGTTTCAGTTTCTCTTCCAACTCTTAATGGATGACCGAGGGGACTGAATCCTGCGTCTCCTTGTATTCCAGTGCGGCCAATGTTTGGTATTCTCCTGTTATGTACTGGATTGTCTCTGCTGTTCGACATCCATATCGGCATCGGTCGTTTTGGATTCTCCCATAGGTGTTTCAAATAGTTTCTTGTTAGGATGATCTGATCTTAGATAGCTAGTAGAAAGGCTTTGGCTTCAGGAAACATTTGTCCAGACGTCAGCGAAGCAGTAGTTCGACGCTAATTTGTCGACATTTTCTTGGTTCATCTCCCTTTGGGTGTCGTCTATGAAGAAGCTTTGGTAGCCAGGCTTGAAGCCTCTCTTAGTCTGGTTGGTGATGAAAAGTCAGCATGGTCTCTCAACCGCAGCGGTGTTGAATTGCATGCTTCGCATATTGCCCCGTGCAGCACAGAAGACTCTGCCAGCCTGTGAAAATATGAGCCTAGGTTTGTTAGTTGTTGCTTACCGACATCCACAAATCCTCTTTCTCCATGCTATCTTGGTAGCATTGTCCGCAAGTAGCACTACTAGGATGATGCCTGTGTGCCTTTGCCAAGAGCGTTCTGATTTTCCTTTGCATACTTTCTATGTGCGTCCTGCTCCATTTCATAATTTCAAAAGAGTAACTGAGTTTAGAGCACGCTTAGGTATTGAGTGCCTTAAATAAATGTTTACTGTTTAGGGTGATCACCCGTCTTATGGTTAATTTGGTTTTTATAATTCGTTGGCCAATTTTTTGTGTCTATTTCATGCCCAAACATTTATAGGTCTGTTCTTCCTCCATTGCCGTAATTGTTTGACCGTTCTGATCTTTACATGCTCTTAGTTGTATATTTCCTCTATTTGTATTAAAAATGTGAGATTTATCAAGGTTGAACATAATTTCTATATCCCCGGAGAACTCCTCCACAATTTTGAGTACTGGTTCTACTTAATTTCTGGTGACAGCCATCAATTTAAGATCATCCATATGATTTAGTTATTACCATCTCCTCACGATTGTTCTTAATACTGAAACCACATCTAGTGGAATTTAAACTGCGTGATAGTGGGTTCATGGCAAGGCAGAACCATCATGGGCTTAATAAATTTCTCTGAAATATTCGTCTTCGTATTGGGATTGTGTCTGTCTCGATGTTGTCGCTGAAAGGTATTTATGCATTTGGATCCTAGTTCTCCAAGTTGACATGAGTTGTTTTAAAAAGGAGAAAATATGTATATCGATTCTATATATTCTCAGTACAGCTCCCAGCCAGTCATGTGGTACAGAATCGAATGATTTTTAGTAGTCCATGTAGGTGGCGAATAGGTTCCTTCGTTTGATATGGGCCTGATTGCAGATGACCGAATCGATAATAGGTTGCTCCTTGCAACTCACTGCACTCCTGGCACATTCTTTTTGCTGAATTGCAGTGATGTTGTTCTGCTCACAGTGTGCATGGATATGTTGTGTTAAACAGGATAACATGGGAAGGCAGGTGACTGGCCGATATTTAGCTGGATCTTGTGTTTTTTGTTGATCCTTTGGCAAAAGATATAAGAAATAATTGCATTTTCTGTGGATCAAGTATTATTAAGACAGTCAGTCGTTGGTGCATATTCCAAAACTTTTTAATCCAGTAGCTCTGGACATGATCAGTGCCCAGGGTTTTCCAATTATGAAGATCCTTGGCGTTGCTAGTGATTTCCTCTTGGTGAAGGGTTCAAATTGTATCTGAGGACGTTTCAGTAAGTGGTTGTAGCTAGTTGACTTTTCCAGAAGCCTTCTACTTCTTCTTTATTGAGGTAGCTATTATCTGCCATGTTGGTAAATGATTTAATTTCCGATAAAAGGTCCTTTCCGATCGTTCGGAAAGAGCATCGTCTCATTTTGTTGTTTGTGTTTATATCTCTTTAGCCATCCTGCAGTAACGGAAATATTTTGTTTTAGTGTGTCAAAGCATTGCTGGGCAGTGCTGTTTATTGGATCATGTTGCGAGTGGTATTGGATCTGGTTCAATATTTTTTGGCCACGACTTTGCAATTTTCTCGTTTTAACACTCCCAATATACTCTTGTAGCCGTCCTACGTCTTTCCGAATATTTTCGATCTTTTTATTTAGTCTTGTCTCCGATTACGGGATCCTAGGTTGCGGTGTTCGTTGCCTCGTGGTGATCTTAACCTCCCTAGTTCTAGCGACTGAAGTTGCGGCGTAGTAGATCAGAGTATGTAGATATTTTAATTTGTGAGCCTCTGAAACATAAATTGGCAAAACTCTGAGCGTTTTAAATGAGTTAATCTTGGCAGCGGTAGCCTGCATAATGGGTTGGTTCCATCATACTCCAACTTACTCATTTCAGTGGATAATTTCTGGAAGAGTTTAGCGGATGCCGTCGTTTGGTTGTTCTTTGACCTCGGGTTCAGGATGTGGCTGAAGTTTAGTGGTCTGTTTATTGTTATGGTCAGAGCCTGGGAACTCTAGCTCGATTTCCATTTATATGGTGTTAAGTTGCGTTTCCTGAATTAGTGTACTTCGAAGAAAAACCCTGTACAGGTCTGCTGTTCCCTGTTGCGATACTTGTATGTGTGGGTATTCCTTGCATAATTCGGTGTGTAGTTATCGTCTGTAGCCGATCCTCTCTCGTCCTAGATGAGTTATTTTGTAAAAATTGCACAATATTGACTTATTTCGGGACAGTCGATTTCATGCGCTGCCTTATTCAGCTTGAATAAGCGCTGGTTGAGGTTCCTGAGTAGCACCTTCGGCGGGCGGAGGTCTTGGTGTTGTTTGGCTCTCGTGCCGATGAAGTTGTTGTTGTTGGGATATAGCTTTTTATGCGACAGGAGCCCGCTTCCTTGTCCTGTTATTTCTTAAAAATGGAAGATGTCCTCCAGAATCCGTGAGATAGCTCTCGCCAGAAAGGTGGGATTGTCCAGTGACACCGGTACCCGTCTGAGGTAAATAATTCCTATCTGTTTGCTCCTCCATCTTCAGAAAATTTTAAGGTGTGGTTATATCGAGTGTCCTTCCCTTTGACCTCGATCCGCCCATTTGTAGCTGTCTACTTCGTTACTCATTACCCATAGTGTTATATTGTTTTTTTAAGTATAACCTTAATTTTTTCTATCAAGTTTGGAGTTTCATTGAACCTTCCAACGCTTAACTTTTGTGCCCAAAAGCGAGGTTGACAAATTATCAAATTTCTACACATTTTTTGAACGAAATTAATACTTCGCTTAAATTTTTATATAGTCACCACGGCTTCGTACTTTTTTGTAGAAATTTTGTCTCATAATAGTACAATATTTTTTTTTATACAGAGCATCCACAATTATTATATAAATATTGATATTTTTAATTCCGTTTTACGCCATTTTTTAAAAAATAAAGCCCCCTGTATTGAATGATTATTAAAAGTCAAAACTAACACATACTCAACATAACATAAAAAAAGAAAATCATGGCTACTTATTTTTAAAATATTTTTAGATTTTTAAATGAAGCACGTATTGTATTAATATTATTTTTATACTTATTAATATTGATTTATTATTATTAGACAACTTACAAAATAGAGTTGTACAGAACGACAAAGCAAATGCATAGTCGTAATGCATAAGTAAAAATTCATTCTTCGTTTAATGGTAATTTTTTAAAAAATAGTTGGTGATAAAGCCAAACAGGTTGATATCTATCTGAAGATAAATAAATATTCCATAGATAAATACCACTAGATATAGGATGTTCAATTAAAAAAAAATAGCGTAAAAGCGAATCGCAAATATTAATATTTATATAACAATTTTGGATCCCTGATCTCAGCTAAGACTTACCTAAAATTTTTACTAGTGTAAAAAAAAAGATGGTGTGGATATAAAACCTTAAGTGAAATACTGATTTCGGCCAACAAATATTTAAAAATTTGGTAAATTGGTAATTTAAGGAAAAAAAAAGGATAAACTATTTTAAAATGTACCCCTCCTATCAAATTGTTGATCGATTTAACGATATAGGCGCAATCGACTACTGGAGTATTATTAAATGGACTCTGTTTATTATATAGGGTATTAAGTACGTAACGTTTAATAATTATTCAATATAGGGTGTTCCATTTTGAAAAAAAGGCGTCAGACAAAATTGAAAATATCAATGTTTGAATAAAATTTTAGATAACCTATAAAAAAAAATCCTAGCTAAGACGTCTCACAAATTTTTATAAAAAAGCAAAGAACGGAGGTGTGGAAATTAAAATCTAAGTAAAATACTGATTTTAATAAATTTTTTTTTTGATAACAAATGGAAAAATTTTGCGAATACTGAACCAAATGTTATTAAATAAAATAAGATGAAAATACTCGAAAAGACGGTTCTCTAGGATTTTGTAATTGTTGGCTCTAAAAAAAAAAACGCAGTGTGAAACTTCAGTGGTGGATTGAGCCTTAATATGCAGCAATTGTCGCGTATAAACTGAAACTGAAAGTTCAAAATCGGGCCGCCATTGTGAATGATAAATGATGTAATATATTAATTTGTTCGAGTACCTTAGGCACTAAATTAAAAATATAATTTTGAATGCCAAAAACTAATTATAGATTAATAATAATTAAGAAGTTACTTTAAGTCTTAGCAGTTTCTTAACCAAAAACGCCCAATAAGAAATAATGATATAAAAGTTCTTTAAATTTGGAAAATGTTTAGTTTATAACAAAACATAGAAACAGACTTATTTCTCATTAAGTTGAAATCCAGACTAAATAATGGTAAACTGGGCTTTGTAAATATACTATTTAATACCAAGAAAAATACTGTTTAATTGCCAGATTATGATCTCACCTTATAAAGAAATGTTGGTTTAATCTGCATTGTAACTTTTTTGGAAGTGGCCACCTTTGGAAAATTGTCAACTATTTTTTCAATTTCTTGAACAATTTCTGGTTCTGTAACTTGACTCCCACATGGTTGTCGCTCCATGTTATATGTTGGAATACTTTTTAACCACGTTTGGAGTTCTTTAATTCGTTCTTCCCTAAAATTATAAGTTTCGATATTGCGTCACTTACAACTTGAAAACTGGTATTGTATCGTTAAAAGTAATGCAACTTTGATAATGATTTTGCAAGTACCTACTTACTATTTTTGACAAAGTTTGGTAATTATTAGAATAGTGGATACATCGAATTTTAAATTATTTTTTACAAACCTCTTATTTTTGGGTCATAGAACACGAATATGTGTTTTTTTTTTGCCGATCTCGTATATTACTAAAAAATTTTTTTTCACTTCCACCTATATTAACTTGTATTTTCCGATCACTACCTTTTTTTGGGCATTTGTAGTAAAATTCACAAAACAATATTTAATAATTTTTTTTTAACAAAATTTACATAATAATCGTGGAAAAATTTGAATTTTTTAAAAAAATTGTCGTCTTTTCATTTGGTCTTATTTTTAGGCGTCTCAAGGATTTAGACAGAAACATGCGATTTACATGCTATATTGCCACGTTGCCGTATATTTTAAATTCCATCGGTGGTTCCAATGCAATTATTGTGGTCATTGCAATATTGTAGCATTAAATGTGGGTAAACGTACAGAATCGGAATGCAAAACATAAACAGATCGTTTGACAAGCTACGTTGGTCTAATAACCAAGGCTAAACGTGAACTGACCTGAACTAAACTAACTAAAACTAGATTTCACAAAAAAGCTATTTCGTATAAGTTCCCTTCTTGCATACAACTTTAACGCGTCTAACGATAATTAGTTTATGTATGGTAATCCCGATCCTGTTTGACTGGCGTTAAAGCTAACTACATTTTGTCCAACTTAGTCAACACTTTCTTATTAAAAAATGTTGCTGTCCAAGAGAGAACACGGGGAGGCGGAACACTTTCTGCCGGGATGCGAGTTGTTCTCAGAGACTGTCGCGGTTAGTCCTGGTTAGTTCACGTTAATTTACTTTAGTTCAGGTCAGTTCAGGTTTGATCTTGATTTTTAGACCAACGTAGCTTGTTGAACGATTTGGTTATGATTGGCATTCCGATTCCGCACGTGTACCCGCACTTTATGCTACAATACTGGAATGACCACAATTAATTGCATTTGAACTACAAAGTTTTCCATCCTATTGAAATTTATAATCCATGTCAACGTGGCAATATTGCATAGAAATCATATGTTCCGATCTAAATCGTCAAAAAAATATCAAGTCAATGGTTTTATTACTTTTTATTGAAAATTCGCATATTTCCGCGGTTATTTATGTAAATTTTGTTAAAAATGATTGTTGTGTTGTTTGTGAATTCTACTAGAAGTGGCCAAAATTTAAAGGTAGTGATTGGAAAGAACCTGTTACCTATATGAGTGAAAGTGAAAATTTTTTGTTGGGAAAATTATGCGAGATCGTAAAAAAAAAATTATATTCGTGTTCTACGATCTTAAAATAGGAGGTATGTAAAAAATCATCGAAAAATGCGGTGTTTCCACCATTACCGTTTCCTACGTAAGTTCGTCTTTTCCAAATAAATAAATGGTATGTTTTAATAAAACTTAAAATTGCTTTATATTTTTTAGATAAAATATAGGTTTTCTTTGCTTGTTATTTTAATGCTAACGTTTATTCCGAGGAGCGAGATACTTCTCCAAAAAGATACACGTATTCACTTTCCTGTCTTTTTTCCTAGAAAAAAACCACTATAAAAACGAGATATTTAGGTACCAACGGGAAGCTAATTACCGTTAGAGGTAATACAATAAATAAGTATACAAAGGTTGATTCCTGACCAATTTAAATATAGAATCTGAGCTGGACAAAATGTATACCTTGTTTGTCAACATAATTACCTGAAATCTCGCACACACTAAAAAGGTTGCCTAATCTCCTATTTAGTAGAATGGTAACTTCTTCTGCATAGCATGAAGACATTTTTTTAGTTCTGACAATGAGCGATAGTCATTAAGAGCGAGGTCTGATGAATAAGGTGGGCTTTGAATTAATTCAAATCATACTTCCGTAATAGCAGTCGTACAAGATATGGGACTTGGCGGTTACAGTGACGGAAGAGTACTTTGTTAACTTTCCTCTGCATTTTCTTTGTTTATACGAGTTGCGCATAATGTAGTCATATCATTGTGTGCCCTTTCCTTAAACATTTAACAGCTGAGATGGACACCTCCGACGTAACAATTCCATACTGCGGCTTTTACTTTCACAGCCGTAGTGAGAGACCCTCGATCATACATGGTTACGAAACTGTCGAGAAAGTTTTGTCTTATTTCTCTAATCCTAGTTAAAAAGGGTCTAAAATCATAACACGAGTTCGCTTTCGGGTACTGTTAACATACAAGGTACCATCTTGCCGAAAACTTTTTCATATTTAAATGTTCGCTTAAAATATCATAACCAGTATATGACAAGTGCGTTTCTCCTACTAAGTCAGCAATTTATCTTGCAGAACAAGATCACGCATTTTATCAATGTTTCTTGTTTTGCACGAAGTTTTACCTTATTTAAATTTTTGTGCATCAAGGTCATAATGGCATAGTCACCAAAACCATTCCTTAGGTCCACATCAAGTGGTTATATCCATGTTGTAACAACGTTTAGCGTGTGTATACAATAAACCAAATTTAATACACAATATACAAGTAGGAAGGAGGTAGATCATAAGGATCAGCCCTCGTATGTACACTATAAGAACTTATTATATAAAAATGTTTTATTTTTTTTCCCAAAATTAAACTATTCCCAAAATTTTTTCTTTGCGTTCAACTGTCCATTGTTCCGTTTATGAGAACATACAAAGTCGATTATTTAAAATGTAACGAACTGGTGGAAATGGTACACACTATAGAAGATCGGGCGATAGTTGTTTTATTTTTGTGTTTTGGAAAAGAACTATTGCTGCTGACCAGAGAGATATTTTAAGGGCATAATAAAATATTTTCCAAACTGGGGTTATTATCGGACAAAATTTTGAATAGAATATATAAATTTTTGAAAGCCTATGATTTGAAAAGGTCTTATATAACAATTTCTGGAGTTTTGAGGTATCCAGGAGCCCTAACAGTTCAGAAAATATTACCATTATTAATATTGAATAAATGAATAGGAGTGGTGATACTCGATCTTCGATGCTTAGGCCTTGTTGAGCCCATTACATTCCACCATGATAACAAGTTATTAGAGGCTGATCGCCATTGCGAATCCAAGCAGCCTCGTTACCTAACCTCGCCTGGCGATTTCAGGAGATATTGTATCCCCGAAATGTCTCGGTCTCAGTCTGTTGACTTTTTGAGAACATGCTCAATAGTTTGATCATCTTCCAGACACCATCACATTCCGGTGATGCCTATCATATGAAGATGGTTTCGCAGATGATAATGTCCCGCCAGTAATCCCCCTACAATTCGCACTTATTTTCTCTTCAAGAAAAGAAGCCCCCATTGTGGTCGCGCATTAGATCCTATTATATGCTTTTTGGCATATCTCATTCCATGGGCTTCTCTCTAGCATTGAATAACTTTGTTTTCCAGCAACCGTGACAGTTTTTTATTACCAACAGTAATGGGAACAGGTATAATGGTTTGGAAGTTGTACAATTCAGCCGTGCAATCCATCTTTGAAACAAACCGTTTCCTCGTTTTTGTGTATACTCGAGTGACCCGGGACCCACACGAGTCTGAATATAGAACCGTTCTTAATTAGATTATCAAGTACCATTATTTATATTATTCTGTACTCAATGAATAACAAGCTTAGTCGATACAAAATTTAAAATAGTTTTCTAGACAAAGTTATTCCAGAAATGTAATAACCCTGTTAATCCCCTCTCCCTGGCCTTGTGAACTTGCACATTTAGCCACGATCCGAGTATGATATAAATTTAGAACCAGGTCCCATACACACATTAAACTTTTTTTCTACACACAAACACACAAGGTAAATGCGAGAGTCGAGAATCTTTCTATTACTACTAGCTATTATCAGTTTGGAATGAGTTCTCCTTGGTGTTTTTTTTTTGCATATATAAAATTAGTAATTCTACATTCTTGTTTTGAACATAAAACGTGCATCTTTTAACACATTTATTATAATTCATCAAATTTCTAATAAAATTTGCAACGTACAATGAAACAAATATTACATCTAATTGGGTACAATAACAAATTTGAGTAGTTTTTTCCAGAAAAATACCACTTGATTAACGATAATAGAAATAATCATCCTAATGCATAATTATTTGATTTGATAATCGATTCATCATTAATTTAAAAGTATAATATACAATTTCTCTGAGCAATACTTATCCGTATTAGACATTTGTTATAAGAAAAATTTTAGGGAGTACTGTCATGTAGGACATATACACATAAAAGTAGAATGACCCTTATAATAAAATTGTTGGGCAAAATTTTCATATTTTGCTAATAGTTCCGAACACAGTTACCACTAACTTTATGAATTATTCCATGCAGTTGTTATTTACCATGTGTCTCCAAATATTGTTTCACAACTAATATTATCGTTATTTCCATTTGCACTGAAATATTGAAAAACATCGGGAAATTTTTCAGAATATTCTCTTACTAATTCTGCACACTTATTCGTATAATACCAAGTTGTTGCTATTTTTCTTGTGTAACCAGGAGTTTCCTTGTTCTTTTTATTAAATTTCAAGTCAAGACCTATATTAACATTCTTTAAACCTCCTTCTCCATCTGGGACAGAGACATATATTGATCCAGTTATCCGAGAATATAAAAAGTGGCTCATCCCTAGAACATATATCAATATATTAACAACTGAATTGTAATATATTAACGATTTTATGTTAAAAATACCGATAACAAATAAGTTTTGTATTAGCCAGTACTTTCAACAGAAAATTGAAATTCTTAAAATTGGAATCTGTAGAGATGATTTATAGTAATTGTAATTTTAACAAAAATAGTATTTACCAGATATTATTCCGAAAAACCCTTGTACATAAGAAAGACTAATATGCATCATCGTTTGTGTATTTTTTTTTAAAGAAAATTAAAGATAATTTTGTGCCTTGGCTTTAAAAAATCTCTCAAAAACATAATTTAGTAAATATAGCGTTCTTTTTGTAGTAAAATGTTATTCTTGTTGTATAGGGTGAGTATAGTTTTGCCATTTAAAGGTTAAATAACTTTTTGCATTTTCAATATTTTGTACTTTTTTATATTACATTTTTACTAATATTTGAAAACAATACCTGATAAATAACCATTCTTTTTGCTATATTAATTTGAGATCTTTTTAACTTTTAAGTTTCTTAACTGCAAAATATATTTGAAATAAGACATTTTCCTTTATGCTCTTTTAAGGCTGACTAAATAGTCAAAAAAACATATTAAAGTTCTTCATCTCAACGTCTTAATTTGTTATTGCTCACTCACTTTATTCTATAGGCAAGAAAACCCAGTTAATCAACTATTAATCCGACAACAATTGTAAAGATGGCGATCACTGACAACATGGAAATTAAAAAGAGTTTAAAAAATTAAATAAACCCGGTCTTATAGATTAATAATTACTCTAAAGTTGCCAGAAAGTGTAACAAGTGTTTACTTTATGAGTCCAAGTGGTGCAGTTGTAAAGAACTACTTGGTAAAACAAACAAATAAGCCAATTTCTTGAGGACTGACAAGAATTGTTGTGGCCACCATATTTGGAAGTAAGGGATAATCATGTTGAATAAACTATTATATTAGTTGGAAAAGTGTACTGATGAACAAGAAGAGTCGATAGAGAAAGTCAGTCTATGAAAAATTCGAAAAAGAATATTCTCGAACACTGGGTGCTATCGTAAATGAAAATATAATTTATCACTACCGGATGAACCTTTAGACTACGTTGTCGATAATAAAATTGTAGAGTTTAGACAAAAATTGTAGGTTTCTACCGAAATGCAAAATGGGTGGAGCCAATAACCAGCGTATTATAATCATCACAGGGTAAAAAGGTGATTTTACAGGTACCAACAATATCAACAGGAGCAATTAGTATTATTCCATCACATGAAGGAATCGGTGCGTCAGGCGCTAGAACAAATATTTGGAAAATATTCTGCACCACGACGATAATCTATGACTGGAAAAAATGACGACAGCGCTGTTTCGTTCTTATATGGGACTCATCAGGCCATTCTATCCGGTATAATCCATCATCTCGCCCCGTCCATCATTTCGGACCCGGTGTTTCTCCAATATCTCGGAGTTCTCCGCACTTTTTAATACGAGAGTAAAATTTGCCCACTATCTGTCCACACAGCCGAGAATTTTCTTTCATTTTAAAAATACACGGACGACACATCTCTTTTTTTTGTGTATTTGTTGGCTTAAAAAACACGCCGCGCTCTCTTGGGGAGATCGTTGCTGCGTTACCTGCTTAAATTGCGAAAGCCCGCCGTTAATTTGGTTGTCAATGCCAAATGATGCGACCTTTATCCCTTGAGTAGTATGCTTCGTGTATTGAGTTTTAATTTATTTCCATTTTTATTTTACCGCAACATCATCACACGGCGGTTTATACAACATTGTTTGTTGGTGTTGCTCTTGTGTTATTGAGTGATCCGTAGAGATGTCGCTATTCGTATCTTGTCTGCTGTTTTTGATCTTAAAAATAGTTGATAAGGCACGGATGCAAGATGATGCATTGTACCGGATGCAATGGCCTGTAGGTCCCAACAGCACTATCGTCATTTTTCGGACCCGGAGCTTTTACACTGTCTTTGGAGTTCCAGATCCAGTTACCAGTGAGGCAAATTTAACGATACATTTGTAGTACACTGCGTCTCTTATAAATTTGAAATGTCAAAACTTAAAGGGAATGAAATCCCATCCTCATTTACGATAAAATTTCCAATAATAGAATATGTTACCGAAATATATAATCTAAATTTATGTTCTCAGGGTGCAGCAGTACAAAGTTACAAATTTCCAAAATAGAAGGATTATGAAAAATTTCAAGTCTCAGCATCAGTGAAGGAGTTATCAGAGGGCCGAAAGCAGACAGTTTACTCAAAGTAATAGCTCAGGAAAATTTGAAATTACAGTTCGATAGGTATCTTAAGTAGTTTTTCAAAAATCTTGAAAAGTTGATTTATAAAAAAATTGTTGCGTTTCTTCATATAGTAATTTAAGGTACAAACATGGCTTACGGAAAAATTTCTTTGGGGGGTTGATTCAATATATACAAAATGGCTTAGACAGTAAAGAATATAATGTAGATTTGTTGTTTAATTTGTCTCAAATTTTTGAAAAAATTAGCCCTACATTCCTAGATCATAGATTAGAAAAACTTGATCCGTATTTCTGTGTACTGACGTATCCGATGTTTATAATATGGAGTACCGCAAGGGGATTCCATTGGTCCATTATTGTTTTTGTTGTATATGAACGACCTGTTAGACTATATTAATATTATAATAGGTGTATAATTTACTACACCACACAGAACACCAGATTTTCTATCAACTTCGTATGAAAATATAAATATTCCAATTAGGAAGTCAACAAAATTTCTTGGCAGCGTAGTGGATGAGACGCTGGATTTTGTGGAGAATATAAATGCGCTGCATGATAAACTTGCTCATATTTTTTCTTTCATATACTGAGAGGAAGTTTCGGATCATCACACCTTCTGAATATATACTATGGATTAGTATATCCATTTCTTACTGCTGATATAGATAATTGAGGCTATATTGCCGGTGCTCAAAGAGTGTTTGTCTTTCAGAAAAGGTTTTTACGCCTAATTTTCTGTTTGAGATATAACGAAAGTTGCAGAATTATCGTAAAAAAAAATAAGATTCTAACCCTTCTGGGAGTTCATTTGTATATGTATGCAACAAGACACGTAAAAAATTTATATTTAATAACACAAAACCATAGATTTACGAAATAAGAGATTAAGCGTCCTCAATGTCGGCCGTTCCCACAGTGCGAGGAAGGAAGAAGAGGGAAAGCAGTAATCTCCTCTCTAATGGGAGGAGCATAGAACCAGATATAGAGTATTATTCGGGTGTGACGTTATGTGGCGCTACGCACCGCTAATTAGAAAGAGAAAAGATTACTGCCTTCACTCTTCTTCCTCTCTCGCTCAATCTCCTTATTATGCAGGATGTAATTTATTTAACATTTAATGTTACAAAAAAACTAACAATATTTAAGTCAGGTTTCCTTTGTTCTTTTGGTATATTTGTAAGGTTCGTTTTTTATTGTATGTTATGTTCTTACTATAAATATGAAAATATAGGGCATATATACTATATTGTTTTGTGGAGCTGGTACACAGTGTTACTTCGATTTATTTTTAAAGAATAAATTGTATTTATAATTGGCTCGTCATAATCTATATTATATATATATATATATATATATATATATATATATATATATATATATATATATATATATATATATATATATATATATATATAAAGAAATGCTCAATAAAACAATAAACAGTAATAAAAACAAGTCCAATTTTGTGCAGGACACGCATTATGTTAGGGTTCCATAGCAGTTAGTGGCGTTGTTAATTTTTCTGCAATTTCGTTGAACGTCTTGTCTTTCGAGTTAACTGAAAGTATGTACCTGCCAAATTTTATCACTAAATATTATTTTTTTGACGGAAAGCACATTTAAATATCGGTAATCAATTTTTTTTTGTTTTCCATAAATTAGTAAACATAACTTAAGTCACATTAATTTTCGTTGAAAGTATTTACTAAATGCTGTTATGTTGATAACTAAAGGGGGGACACAGTAAAATGTCAGATTTATATTTAAAACAAATTAAGACAGAATTTGATAAAAAAGTTTAAATATAAATCGACACAAATATAAAACTGATAAATGAAAAAAAAAGTTAAAAAATAATGAAACATAACTGGCGCACAATTAAATTTCACAAAAGTACGGGAACAAACCCGTTGAAACATCGCGTTTTCATATCAAATAGCCCCTAAAGATCTGTTCCCCTTATAAAGGAGCAAAGTCCATATCTGATTTACCGACTATCTTCCCCGATGTTACACTCTTAAAATAGAACAATTGTAAGCAACTTTAGAGGCTTATATTTAGTGAATAGGTCAACTAAAAAAACATTATATGGCATATTTATTTGCATTTTTAAAGCCCTATTCAACGGTACCCCAACTCGATCGGATAAACAAAAAGACAAAATTAACTTTTTATTAAACTTTTTTATATCTCATAAAGTAGTGTTAGCATAACTTACCTGTAATAATTTATGTTATATATATTTGGTGATAGTTATTATACCAAAAATTTAAGATTTACCGTTTGAAAATTAAAGAGGAGTATGTAAGAAGCCACTGGAGTGCTCATATTTCGCGAAGGAAATGACTAAATAACAAATGTGATTCTTTCATCATTATTTTTCACACGGTGGAAGGTATCCCTAATTTTTTTTTTCCTATTTCGCCTCAGGTTTGTTTTTGGGTTCATGTGCCTGGGAAATTTCATTGTAAAAAATTAAAAACTTGCGAAGGCTGTGACATACAAACGGGCGGATATGGTGAACTATACGGGTTCATAGTTGGCTACGGAACCCTAATGCAAGCGAAACACAATATCTTCGTGAGTCTTTGAATATATCCTCGGGGATTTTTTTAAGATAACTATCAATTTTCTCCTCTACAGGATCGTTTATATTACTCAAAAAGCTTCACAGAGGATTACCTCTTTTTTAATATGACATATTGAATTTTACATTTTATATTTATTTATTTTTCTTTTAATTTTTACAGCCAGATTCACTCAGAAGGTTTAAGACTTAGAGCCGATCTAGTTTCCGTGGAATTTAGATCTTCTAATCGGCCAGTTTTGTTTTGCTTATGATACTGTCATAATTTATATTACATATATCAGCAATAAACGCTTATATATGGATATTAAAGACAAGAACCTAACGATAGAGCCTTGAAATATGAATGAGAAATAGTTGTATCCTGAAAATAAATAAAATTCTCCATTTTTGCTGGTTTGGTAATACTTTTATTTTTTTTTACTTGTATTTATAGGGTCCAAAACTTGCCTGACTTATTGTTACTCCTGTCAATTTAAACTCTCTGCTGTCAATTTATAGTTAAATCATGTTAGTGAAACAGGGAGTTAAATTTTAAAAATTTTTGCTTTAAACTGTGTAGAAATTATAGTGGATTTAGAAACTTTATATGTCGTTTTTCTTTAAACAGTTTGCTAATTTATAACAAACTTAACTGCTGGCTTCAAATTGAAAAAAATATTTTCTACAACAGATTTAAATTTATTCACTGTAAAAAGAGTAAATAAGTCCACCATTTGAAGAGTAACGATATCATGTAAAATCCGGTATTATTGTAAAATTAAAAACCCTAATTATATTATTGAAAGTGTAGAGATAACTTTCTGAAGAAGTGAAGTGGTCTAAAATGCAAATATTTATAGGTTCTAGTATGTACACTACAGGACAAAACTAAAGCAACACTTGCGAAACATGTTCAAATCCCGATATTATAATATACTAAATGCATGATATAGCATTAATAAACATTGTGTTTTAAAATATAAAAGTAGGCTGCTAGTATTGGCGACAATTATTTCCAACAATCAAAACAAGTGTGAAGTATGAAGGCGTTTCTTATAAAATGGGGTGGATACTTTAAATTTCATTAATAAATGATGCCATCGTGTTTTATTTTTCAACATGATAACGATCCAAAGCTCTTTTCACGAGTTGTTTAAAAACGGGTTCAAGAGAATAACGTTCCGAGTTTTGTAGTGGCACAATCCGCCGATCTTAACCCCAATGAAAATACGTAGGTAGTCGTATCTATTCGCACACGATTGTTTCCAAATAAACAATAGTTGGTAAATAAAAATCAATGAAATTTGGACCAATTTTCACGAAAATAAGTAATAAATAATAATGTGAATATTAGTAACTACTAACATAATGCCTCTAGCTACTGTAATTCTTAAATGTTTAATGTTTTTGTTGCAATAAGTAAATTATAATACTGTTAAACACAATTTTTTATGCTTTTCCTTATGTCGCACTTGTTTTCTTCGATTCTTTTAGTTATAAATATTTGTTAAAGTAAATTTTGTCAATTCACCAAAATGTTGTGAAATGTCTATGCTAGGAATAAGAATATTATATATACTTTTTTAATTCAAAGGGAGAAAAGCACTTTCTTCTTCTACTTTTGTTCAATAGCATATATGTATTTTAAATCTAATTATATGCCGTATACAATGTTTATACACAAATATTCACCATGTCCAAGGGTGCTGTAATCTTTATTTACTTTAAAGCGTGTACATGGATTGAGTTAACAAAATATCGAGTGGTATTAAATTTACTTTTTCATCATAGGATTTCTTGATTAAAGCATTGACGAATTATACTAAGACGGCTCATTCTTATGGTAGGATTGAAAGCGTTAAGTATTAAAAGCCGGTCATTGATAAAAGGTAGTTTTTACTATAAGTAGTAAAACAGCAAGGAATGATGTATATGCAGTGTTGCCGTATTGGATAGTTGATCTAAACTACGGGCACAAGTTGTTTACAAAGGGAACGTTTTAACGATCAAACCTTTCAGTAAAACTTCGCTAGGCTGTGGCAACCTTACATTTAAATCGATAAAAAGGTGGAGCTTACCCATCTTAGTCGGTAGGAAGGGATATGCAGAATTGCCACGTTTTCAACATAAATCCGAACATTTAAATCTTTAATACTTGTTTCTAACAAAAGAATGTATATCACATTAAAATACTGATATCTAATCATTGATAATATTGTAAATTGCTTTTTATGAATGAGACGGCGTACCAGTTTGCGTACCATTTAGGAGCGTCAAAATTACAGTACAGGATAAGAATTCTTGGTATATTTCTTCTATGATTAAAGGGAACATAATTTTGGTAATTTGGTATGTCTATTATAAATAATAACATCTCCAATTCTATATAGTTATCAAATAAATAATGACCTACTTAAAAGAGTTGATGCAGCTAAGGATTTGGGTATTGTAATGGATTCAAAACTTGGCTTTAACCTTCATTATGGCAGAATAGTGTCTGAAGCTAATCAAATGTTGAGTTTAATTATTAGAAACTGTAGATCATTTAAGAATATTGAATGCCTAAAATTATTGTTTATAGCACTAGTAAGAAGAAAACTTGAATACTGTTCACTTGTTTGGGCTCCAATTTATAATAAATGTTTTGGCTTTGCAGAACGTTCAGCGAAAATTTATGAAGTATTTGTGGTTGAGAACTGAGGGAGTGTACTCACCGGTCGGGATAGACAATCGACTGTTGCTGGATAAATTTAGTTTGAAAAGTTTTGAAACGAGACGTAACTTACATTCAGTTTTATTTTTATACAAGCTGGTCAGATTGTTTGTCCTCAGTTTTTGGGCGAGCTAAATTTTAATGTGCCACGACTGACGAGCAGGCATGATGTCTAATTTCATTTAAAGATACCTAGGACTAATCTATATTGTATGTCGCCAATATATTGAATGTGTTCTGTGTTTAATAGGGTGTCACAGTCATGTAATCTGAGTATGAGTTATACCGAGTTTTTAAGTTCCTGTTCAGTATTATTGTAGGTCTGGGACCGCTACTGTGATATTATTTTGTTATTTTGTAATAAGTCTGTTTTTTATTTTATATTTTACTACCTGATATTGTGACATTATTTCTGTTATTTTGTAATAGGTATGTTTTTTTATGTTATTTTTTATTATGGCCCTATTAATTATTGTTGTTGGGCTTTGATGTTAATAAATAAATAAATAAATTATGATATATAAGGTGAGAAAGAATCACAAAAAAACTATACAGACACGTGCTTACTATTCGGTTTCAAAATTTTAATTAAATAAGACAGTAGGGACAAACTTTTTTAAATGCAGAACTTTTTGCCCTTGAAAAGTAGAATTTTCCTGTCTTTGTCACGTAACTCACTCTGTGAACATGCTTTAAAAGCTTTGACCGAGTTCGTGAAGCATTTTTTCTTACCTAACAAATTGGAGGAATTAAACAAAGTTTTATAACTTCTGATGTACTCATCCTTCATCATTTTTATTTTCTCAAAGTCTGGCTCTTCAGTAACAGAAACACAAACCTTTATCCTTCCACTCTTCAAACATTCTTTACTATCTAAAACCTAAAACAGCAGTGTTATATTAGTGTACAAGGTAAAGAAATATAAAATTAAGGAACATGATTATATAGGTCAAGAGTTAATAGAACCATACTAATTTTGTTTATCTCAGTAATATACCTTCTATCTGTAGCACAAACTCATTAAAGCTTATGACTAGTGGCGCAATACTAAAAATGAAAAGTGAGTTTATTTTTACTTCTATAAAAGAGTTAAAAAGTTAAAAGTGGTTATGGATTGTATAAAAAATGGGATAGTCTTTATAAATGTTAAGGTCTAAGGGTATAAAATACAGATAACATTGCTCGGTTTAAATAAAAATTTAAAATGTGGCTCCCACCAGTTTATGCGGTACATAATTAGCAATTTTTAGAAATAATTTAGGGTTTTCTGTTGTTTTTTGTTGATCCACATTTTTAACAAAAAAATGTCGATCCTATGTTTAAATGAGAGAAAAAAAAAAGGGGAGAGAAGTTGAGAGTTCAATTTTATCTAGAATTTCTGTGGGCAAAATTCAAATTTCAGACTGAATTTATTTTCTGTTTGGCAGTCTATAAAAACCAAGATGATGGTAAAAATTAAGCATACACTAATTACAACGTATTCATTCTTGCATATAATGAAGATGCCTCATTTTGGTTGTTCATTACTGGGACCTTAAAAATTATAAAATATATAGATAGTTTAATCAGAGCTATTTCTATATATATATATATATATATATATATATATATATATATATATATATATATATATATATATATATATATAGAACTAAAAATTTTCACATTATATAAAATAAATAACAGATATGAAGGGATAATTTTATTGATTATAACAGGTCCCAACATAGACATTTTACATGGATCTTGTGGATAGCAAGTGACATGTAAGATTAAGAAAAAAGTGTTTGTTTTCCACGATTATTTTATGTTACTGAGAAAATTTAACATTTTTGAATGAACTAAACCACTCTTGCGTGATTCCGGTTTACAAGAGTGTTGATAAACAAATGACAGAATTATCGACTGAAATCGCTTATATCGTCACATGTTAAATCCGATGTCATATAGGCTTTTTAAATAAAGAGTGACTAATTGATTGATTAGGTTATTTTAAGGTTGGCTGTCAAATTTTATAATTGTTTGCACAAGAAAACAAGTTAAATATTGATACATCATGGCCAATTTTTACTGATTATTTACCCGGTACTATATATTTTAATACATGCTGCCCAAAAGAATCGACTTACTAGGGAGAAGCAAAATTTATCATAACATTTTGCTATTAGTGGTCTTCAAAACATACAGTTCGAGCAATTTTAGGCTAATAGAAAAATTTTCATATATTGAAATGATGGGAATATTCTTTATGATTAATTATAAAAATATATTTTAAACACTTTCCAATTATCATTGCTTAATGTTCATTTTAGAGTTATATTCGATAAGCTTAAAATGTATTGATAATTTCTTATGTCTTTACTTACAAGTCCTTGAGATCCATAATAAGGATTACACAAGGTAAAACAAGATGCTCCCTCTGGAAATAAGTCCAGAACATTTCTGTAAGTAGAATGATGTGAATCATGAGCCTCGATATTTAAAACTACAGTTTGTAATGGATAGTAGGCAACATTTTCAGAGAACTGTTTCTCCAGTGTCACCCTACCATTTGGGGAAAATGTATACTTTCGACCGATCAGAACTTGAACGTGACATAATACTTTTACATCTCCAACTTCAATCCCTAGACGATTTTTATACCTGAAATAATATTAGTTTTTTACATGCAATAAGTTTCGTCTAAATAAAAATACCAATGCAAATATCAATTTTACTTATAATACCATCAGCAGTTACGTTTGGAAATATATAGTGAATTTCTTTTCTAGTCTTATATTCAAGATAAATTATGAGAACATACCTCATATGATGGTTTATATAATTTTTTGACCCGTCTTACAAAACCTTTCTACCATGGCAGTTTGCTTGTTTTCTCCGTGCTACTATGATATTTTATTGGCAAACCAAAAATCATAATTCTCAAAAATTAGAAGACAAATAAAAAGTAGTAAATATTTAATTTTTATGTTTTACAAAAAATTTCTCATATTACATATAGTTGAAAATCATGATTCTTGGGTTTAGACCGTGTCAAATTGGAATTATTATCAGGGATGTTTACTCCACAAGATTAAAGCACTGAATGACTATCGAAGAGCAACAGCCCGGTATTTATATACGACTGGTGATCAGCGAACCGTGATCCAGCGTTACAATCGATTTCCACGTCTGATGTAGACTGTAACCTGCATCTCTATTAATATTATTTGGATATTTACAAATTTCGATTGATTCTTTAATTTTACGTTTAAAGAAACCAGAGACTGATGCTAGCACCTTAGTTTCTTTTGCGTGACCTGAGCAATGCTGGTGTTCTGCTACTGCAGGTTGTACAATTTGTTTCTTTTTTATACATCTTTCATGTTCCTTAAGCCTAGTGGATATAGACCGTCCTACTTCACCTACATACACTTTACCACAAGAGCAAGGTATCTTGTAAACGCCTTCTGTTTGAAATGGATTTGCGTCTTTTGAAGACTTCAAATATTGTCCAACTTTCTTACATGTGTTGAAACTTGTCCGAATGTTTGATTTTCGGAACAATCTGGCAATCATGTCGGCAACTCCGAGTATGTAAAGTAAGACAACACTGTCAATAGGAGGTTCATTTATGACATTTTGTTGATTAGCTGGGTTTTTATATTTATTAATAGAACGTCTTGTATCTACAGCGCAATATCCATTGTCTCTCAGAGCATTAGTCGGTTTTTCTGTTTCTGATTTCAGTGATTGTTCGTTACATATTGAAAGTGCTCTATGTACCAAAAAAATTATGACGGATTGTTTTTGAGAAGGATGATGGTGTGACGTTGCATTGAGATATTGATTTGTATGTGTTAGTTTTCTGTACACAGAATGTCCTAATTTGTCGTTCTCTTTCCTTTGTACTTGTATATCAAGAAAGGGAAGACTACTGACAGCGGGTTACAAATTGTAAACTTCAAATAAAAATTTCTACTCATCATTTTGAATTTGTTCTTTTAGTTTAATATAAAATATTTTTACGCAAGTTAAAATCTACTATTTTTAATTAAAAAAAGGTACATACTTTTAGTTGTTCCTTGACTTACCTTTCTAAAATTCCGGAGCATTCATCTTTAAAAAGGTTTTTATTTTCTATTTCTTCAGTATTATACTGGTTTGGACCTCCCATACTAATATATTTCCGTTTGCTATTGGAAATAGCAGCAACCCTAAAAACATATTATCTTAGTAGAATCGTTACTAAAACGTGTAGAAAATTGAAGCATTATTAGACTAGTCGTCATAACTGCAATTTAATCAACATTTAGAAATTTTGCCAAGGTTTATTAGGGAAATTTACCTAGCTTCTATTAAATGCGGCCAACCAACAAATATGTTACTGCCAAGTAAATCTACAGGAATGTTTTCTACATTTAACTGTTCGTCTGGAATAATTTTTATAATCATATTTTCATATCTACTTGGCTGTTCAAACACTTTGACTTTTGCTTTTTGAAGTTCAGCCTAAAAAATTAGAACATCTGTATCTCTTGCAAATTGCAAAAAACTATAAAATCGCCATTTACGAATTATGATGACACCTAAATTATATCAAATTCAAAATCATATGTTTCTTTTAACATTAATACAAGCCATTAGAAAACGGAACGAGGCTAACAAAACACCTAAAAAATTTAAAATTGTACAAAATAAGGACATAAAACATAAAACTTTCGTTTCACAAACAACATAATATTAAATTTAATTCTGGTAGGCGATTAAAAATTCTTAAAGATGTTATTAACGGACTCTGCATGTTGATTTCCTCTTCTTATTCTTAACCCTTATTCGTCTATTATAGGACAGAGGCCATCCCCATTCCGTTGGAATTTCGTCGGTCATCCTTATACACGCCAATTCTATCGATCTCTTTATATTGTCCTGCCATCTTAACTGCGGTCTTCTACTTAGTTTTAGTAATTCTTGGTAAAGTAGTAGTTTCTTATTCCATGTATTGTTTCATTGTATGTTCGCATCTATTTTTTTAACTCATGTATTCCTCTTTCGATTTTCCAGATTTGTCGTTCCGTTGCTTGGAGTTTTTGCATTTTGTCCATTTTGGCTTCAGTTATTACAGAGATGACGCATTGGTTAAAAAAGGGCGGTCAACCCTTTGGTATTATTTGAAAATCTCTATCTGCGTTTGATATTACGTTAGTTTTACTTATGTTTCTTCTTATTCCGATCATTTTCGATTTCTTTTTTACTTCAAGTCGTCTGATCGTTTATTAACCGCTGATATTTACCTATCGCCTAATATTCTATTGTATCAAACTTCTTCTTCTTTAGGTGCCTATTCACTCTGGATGTTATCGATCGTCCTGGTGATTAAAACTTTGTGGACTGTCGCACGAAAAAGACTGGTAGTTGTCATCGAGAACCATGCTAGTAGATTATTGAGCCATGAAATCCCTTTTCTTCCTGGTCCTCTTTTTCCCAAAACCTTTCGTTGTAATA
This sequence comes from Diaprepes abbreviatus, assembly GCA_034092305.1. Taxonomy (NCBI): domain Eukaryota; kingdom Metazoa; phylum Arthropoda; class Insecta; order Coleoptera; family Curculionidae; genus Diaprepes; species Diaprepes abbreviatus. The sequence continues at coordinate 61,332,445 of JASJET010000055.1, forward strand.
TGCTTTGTATAACACCATATCTATTTTCGTTTTTCGAATTAATAAATATCAGCATTCTCCAAATCAACAAATATTAAACATAGGATTAAATTATATCTATTTGATCTTTCTACTAAAGTCCCAAACATTAATAGATATTCACTAGTTGAGTATTATTTCCAAAAGCTTACCTGTTCAACTAACTGGCAATAATCTAGCTTTTGCACAAATCTGGCTGCTGTTGTTATTTTCGTTATCAGTTTGTATAAGTGAGGCAGGAGAGTTATTGGCCGATAGTTTTTTCGTTCTATTCTAGCCTCTTTCTTAAAGAGTAGAATCATCTTTGTAACAACCGATGGGTTTTGCAGATATTTGTTAAACAGTATTCTGATGGATAAGATTACCGGTTTTCCCTATTGTTTTATTAATAACTTATTTATTATGTGGTCTTTTCTCGAGGAACTCCATTTCCATTGTTCATATGTTTGGCAATTCTGCCGAATTAACGTTGATAATTTTTTGTTAGTTTTTGTCTTGTTTCCGGTGTTGGGTTACATTGTGACTATATAATGGCTCTACAGGATAAATTATTTCTCTTTATCCCTTACTTCTCCTCCTATTCTATTAAATATACCTATACCATTTTTATTGGTATCTTTAGCGATATTTTTAGGTACTCATTTTCTGTATAACGTTACTATCTTCTTGTAAATACGTCGTATTTACATCTGGTAAGACTAATAACTGCTCTCCTTTTCTTCTTGTTGCGGAAGGCCAATATGTCCCATTTTATGTTTGTTAAGTTCTTCATTCAATTCATGGAGTTTCTCATCTTTTAACATGGACCTTATATGCAATGTATAAACTTGGAATTAGGTTGTGATGGGTTTTCTGCGGGAATTGATCAAATTTTTGTCTCCCTCAGGCGAGTCAGTGTGGGAGAAATTTGTTAAAACCTGACAGTTCTATTATTTGAAGGGTCAGACTTGCCAAGCGTCTTGGAGAATGGCGGAGACCCAGAAGGGAGAAATAGGGGAGGAGATTTTAAGGGTTTTGCACGCTTTCTCCCGGTACTTGGGATGTGGAAGATTAATATGGCTCGCAGGAGCGTATCTTTCAAGTAGACCCTTTATCAAGACTGTGGAGGAGCAGCTACTCACTATTAATTGCATATTGATTAGTTCTAGAAAATGAATGATGATGAATAAATTATTATAAAATGACATGTATAAATTACTTTTACATTTACATTCATAAAAATTCACTCCCCCATAGGTAGTGAATAAAAGTAAATTGTATGATTCAAGCTCAGGAATAAAAATACTAAGACTGTAAGAAATTGTTATTTAATGAATTTATGCCTAAAAAATTCATACACTTCCATACGAAACATGCTACGAATTATCCTCTCTTGAGCAATCAAACCTCCCGTAGATGTACTAGGAATACATATTCGATAGCGTAGTATAGACAATACGTATATCATAACATATATGCAACACACCCGTGCTGACATGATTTCCAAGTTGCAGTAGGTCAAAACAGTAATAAAAAAAAGTAATTTGATCCTCTAATGACAATTATTGATCAATAGTGATCCCTAAGGATGTATAGTCTACAGGACGTAACTCCTATTTCAACATTATTACCACTCTACTGAAACTTTGCGAGTGGCTTCACTTTAACGAGTCCGACAACTTTTATATTTGCGAAAATGCCCGTACAAGCTGCGTTTTCCAACGCAGGAAATTGAAAATTCCCAACCTCAGACTGGTCGAAATGGCGCATAAAATTTGTCGGATATGACCACTCTATTGTACAAACATTAATTAAACAACTGTGACAAAATTAGCTCACTGGTAATAAAAACTTATGTTTACATGTTTGTGTCAATATAATGTGTACATATTTTTTTATTACCAACCAGCTGATTTCGTCACAGTTGTTTAATTAATGTTTGTACAATAGAGTAATCATACTGCCCGACAAATTTTATGCGCCATTTTTCCAGTCCGACGCTAGGAAATTTTCAATTTCCCTCATTGGAAAACGCAGCGTACACGAGAATATTCGCAATTAAAAAAGTTGTCGGACTCGTTGAAGTGAATGTCCAGAATTTGTTTAGTTAGTTCCAGTGTTAACTTGACCTTAACCACCCCTAACAGTTAGACGCTCTCCACGAACCCTTCGGTCGCTTCGGCGCGATGTTCCACGACAAAGACCGCTCGGCGTATTAGCGCGGGAACAAGAGGACAAGTACCTGCAAAGACATGTAGCTGAAAAAGACTTCACTCCAGATTTTACGATCTATTTTAGCATGTTAACACAAAAATTGTGAATTTAAGTTTAGTTTAAAGAGTTTTTGAATATTTACAAATTAAAAATCATTTTCATTGGCACATCAGTGTTTATTTCAACAAATCCCAGCTATCGAAGTAAAGTACAAGATTAGGTAAGTCTATTCGGGAAAACAAACAAAAAAAAAACCGCAGACACCTAACAGTGAAGCCGTTCACAAAGTTTCAGAAAAACGTTAAGCATGTTTAAATAGGGATTACCTCCTGTAGTTGTTCTCTTCTCAATAATACTACTAGTTTAATATTAAATCATGAAATTAGAATTACACTTAACTAGTTGAGGAGTTGAAATTAGGTTTTATGGGGTTTAAAACAAGATAATTTTGTTTTGACTGATTGATATTTGTCTCCCACGTTCATTTGTAGTTTCATACAAAATATATTAAACTGATTATTGCAGAAATGTTATTTGCAAAGGAATTATAAAATATTGATTACTGAAGAATAAGAAGTCATTAATATACATAAGAAACAAAATGAAACATAAACCTTAGGGTATATTGGTGCTTATTACAGTTTTTCCGGATTTGACTTAAATTATTCCTGTACTAAAGATAATTGCTTGGGGTAATTTCTCAAGAAAAGATTGGATCTAGAGTAAAGTTGGTCTTTACACTGTACTTGGTCAATTTATATAACAACAATGAATGATTTACAGTGTTGAAAGCCCTTTTTTTATTAAAGACCCTACTACCATATTTTAATGTTTATACTGTATTTACTGACTGTCAAATTCTAAATCCATATATGTAATTATTTGGTATAATACAGCACCTGAAATAAAGTAAAGTTTTTTAGTTGAACAGGTAGCGTATTGATTATTTATCAAGCTGTTTCATAATACAGAAAAGTTACCAAAAAAGCTAGACATGGTTAGAGTCCACAGGTAGATGTTTTATATAATGCTTTGGTTCTTTAATTATAAATTTTATAATAAAAAAAACCGTAACAGATTTTACCTAGGGAAAAATACGAGGGTTATTATATCAATTCAAGTTAGTTCGGATTTTTTTCTCTGTTTAATTAGGTTACAGGGAATTTGAGACTAGTCTAAGTAATATTTATCTATTTGGATACACTCATATCGGATCGGGATTCAAACCAGTATCCATTCGATCCTGAGGAAAGTTTTCTCACATAACCAAGGAAGGGAAAACTAAATGTATGCAATTCCTATTTGATTATATAGTGAAGTAAATAATCTTTTAATCAATTAGTTTAGTTTTTTTTTAAGAAGTGGTGACTGAATAACTAAACACATAATGCTACTTACCTCATAATTAAGGTGTTTCAGGGTAGGAAAACCAGGATAGTAAATGTTCATAGAGACCCCAGGATAAGCACCTTTCACTAGTTCTTCCTTCGATACCCTTATACTTTCCACATTTATGGCTTCCGTCTTACAATGGTTATGCTTAATAAGGGGAAAGTATGCTGGTGCATCATATTTACCTAAATCTTCTTCTGTGTAAGTGGAAATCAACATCGGTCCGTGAATATTTCTGTGTCGTTCCTCTTCTGTTAGTTGTTCGTTACAAGGCTTCATAGCTTCCAAAAGTTCTTTCTAAAAAAAATTATGAACGAAAATATAAACTAAAAATATCTGTCACAATGCTGTGAAGATGCAGACGAAAAATAAGTTTATAGAAAAATTTTGTTTATATCGGTTAAATTCCGCTTTTTTAAATAGTATTTTAAGGTTTTATTAAAAGTGATATCCAGAACAAAAAAGTTACACATATAAATTCGTTTTTGGTCGAATTTTATATGATTTGAATATAATGTAACAGGATTCTCCACAATCATAACTATGATTTATTTAATATTATTATAAAATTTGAAATAAAAAAAAGTTAAAATACGTAGTGATTGAAGAAAAATAATATGATGGTCTAGGTGAGCGGTGTAGTTATTCCTAAAGGTTCTTTTCTACCGCCTTAAATACGAAACAGAACGGTTACTATTAGTTATTAATAGTACATATTAAAACTTAATTACATATTACTGAGACCAGAGCAGGTTTCTAGCGAACAATATTACATATTATAGAAATATTTAAAAAAGTGATATATTAAAAAACTAATAGATTTGGAAGAAACTGACACTTTTTGAAGTCATGAATTTAAGTCCTCAAATTACACAATACTAAGACATAAATGAAGTAGCGAAACAATATCTGATCTATCTAAAATAAATGGTGTAAATTTTGTTCAATAAAAGTTTTTTATAGAGTTTTGAGATTCAAGTGGGTATATTTTTTACCTACCTCGTCCATAAAAGGAATTAAAACAACAGCCTCCCATTCTTGTCTTTTTCCGTTCAAATCGGTCTGAAATTCTTCGGGGTAGTATTTTTTAAGAGGCGATTCTTCGTTGGTCATTAAATAGTGATATGCTTTCGGTAAAAGGTTTTTACTCGCAGCAGGAAGTACTCCAAGAAGCTAAGAAAAAAACTGTACCATTAGAAAAACTACAAACCTGAATTGATAATAATGTTAATATAATTATATTTGATATTTTCCGGTGGAAGTGGATAATATAGTACAGTGGTGAATGCACAAATCCATGCCAAGGTTTTACTTTGGGTTTTCGTAAAATTATATGAATACGAATAACAAGTGTATATGTGTTAATTATTACCTTTATTTCATCTAAAGCACTCAAGAACCTTCCATATAATAAAAATTGTTTTGTACTAAAAACAGTATTCTAGATCAAAATTACCACAAATTACAATATTTTAAACTATTTCATGCTATGAAAATAAGATCATCCGATTTCCAAATATCTTTTTTTGGAGTATGTCTGGATACTTACGACAGGTTGCCAAATAAATTTTTTACATTTTCAAAGAAATTCAACAGAATTTAAACATTGACAAAAATCACTTTTTTAAATGTCTTTTGACTTTAAAGTATTGTTTCTAGAAAAATGGTTTACTTTTTTCTTTTGTATAAAAGATTTAATCTTGAAGTTACCAATTCTGCTTAATTTTTGTAAATCAAGACTTGTATTTTTCATTACATTTGCGGAACCACCTTTTTTCCCCAAATGCAGTCATGGATTTATTCAATGATTTTTCTCGAGGGTTTCACATTAAATATCACATTATTCCTTATTACTTTTACAACAATATAAGAACGATATAATATAAGAATTTTCGTGGAAAGAAAAAAAATTCTGTTTAAACAAACTTAAACTACTTATTATAAACCCAGCATACTAAATAATAATAAATTAGCTTACAAATAAAAAACAACAGTAATAAAATTGGTTAGTGCATGTTCGATACTCATTATGTGTTATGGTTTCGAAAAAGTTATTGACATTATTAGTTTTTTATGCAATTTCATTGCATATGTGTCTTTGAGTTAATTGAAACCATGTGTCTGCAAAATTTTAAAGCATATACATCGAAAATTAAATTTTAAACATTTTTTTTTGTATTTCATAAATTAGTCAACATAACTCAGTCGTATCAATTTTCGTTAAAAGGATTAAATGGCGTTATGTGCAATTTTTTCATATTTTTTAATATTTACCATTGGAAAACTTAAGAGGAGCATAGTCAAATTTAAGATTTATGTCAAAAAAAATTGAGATATTCTTAAAAATCTAGATTCACTGAGAAGGTTTAAAACTTAGAGCCGATCTAGTTGCATGGAAGTTAGATCGTCTAGTTGGCCAGTTTTATTTTGTTGATAATATTGTTATAATTTATATTGCTTATGTCAATAAATAAATGCTTATTTGGGAAAATTAGAGATAAAAACCTAGAGATAAAGCCGTGGAATTGGTAAGAGAAATAGTTATTTTCTGAAAACTAACAAAATTTTCCATTTTTGATGGTTGAATAATAAGTATAAACTAATTTTTATTCTTGTATTTTTAAGGTTCAAAACTTGTTTGACTTACTGTTAAACTTGTCAATTTAGACCGGTTTTAAAGTTAGACCATGTTTGTGGATTCAGAGGCTGAAGTTTAAATATAAACCGATATTCAGATTATTAAACTGGCACATCAAATACTGGAAAAAATTGGATTAGAAAAAAATGAAACATATAATGAAGGCCTAATCAAATCTCATGGAAGTACGGAAACAGATCAGTTGAAACTCTGCGCTTATATATCAAGAAAGAAAGGAATACGATCTGCACCCCTTACAAAGGAATAAAATTGACGTCTGGGCGAGACTCACTGTCTTGTCCGGCTCATTTTCTAAAAGTCCCAATCCTAAAATAGTACGACAATATTGTAAAGAACTTTAGAGGCTTATATTTCATGAATCAAACTATTAAATAAAAAATACTACATCACATTTTAATTTCATTTTTGTAGACCTATTCAACGGTAAGCCCTGTCGATCAGATATTTTAAATTAAGAAATTGAAATTTTTAGAGTTTTTTTATATCTTATATATTAGGTGGCATAACTTACTCGTAATAATTTTCGTTACATATACAGAGTGTCCGGTACTAATATAGGGAATCCGGTAAGTATATGTTAAACTCTAAAAAATGTACAGAAGGCTAGTATTTTATATAATTATATTTCCTAAGGTTTGGGACGGAGATATGGGGTAAAAAAGGGGTTCCCAGTGATTTATCTTTTGGGCTCTAGCTCTGGAGCAGACTAATGTTAATGGAATTTTGGCATCTTGTATAACTGATAAAGACTCACGAATCAGGGTCATAAACAACCTTTGACATTACCAAGGAAGTTAGGAACGGACTGGCCACTAAACTCATAGACTTAAAATTTGACAGGTTTCAGTTTTCAGAGCTAAAACTCCATGTTTTAGATACTGTAGGCAATTACTCAACATTTCTATCGAAAAATAAACCATTTTCGAGAAAATCGGAACCATACATACCCTAGTCATAGCACTAATTACATACTATACAAAATTAAATATAAATAATCATATATATATATATATATATATATATATATATATATATATATATATATATATATATATACCGGCTGTCAACGAATCTATTAGACAAGTCATAATTTCTAGAGTATTATGTGTATCAAAATGAGAATTGGTACAGGTAAATGTTATGTGAAGAGGAGAGTTTTCGCATATTTTCCACTTTCCGGTCACTTCCGGTTTCGCCGGAAATGGCCCCGGTTTTGAATTCTTAAATAGAACACCCTGTATATTTTAACATCTTTGGATTTCTGACACAATTCTAGATCAGAATAAGACATTTTAAAAACTTTTTACGTCTACTTCATCTTTTTAGAGCCACTTTTAAAATTGCATCAAGGTGGCCATGATCGGACGCAAACTAATCTAACGGCCTTAGGTGATGTCAAAAAAATACAATCGCAAAGTTTTAGTGACTTGTATGAAAGACAGGAATTGGATTAAAAATTTAACAAAATTAACAAAAAACTAACAAAATCAACTAATAACTTAGACGACGCACTTAAAATATTTGAAAGTACAGTAGCTGAATTTGTTAAAAAGTTTAGTGTAGTAAATGTTCAAAGTGCATTCCTTCTTTTTCACGACACATTTCAGCTCGTTCTCTCAACACGTTTTGTAGCATTTGGGGCGTTATACTTCTGAATGCCCGTAAAATTCTTTCTTCTAATATTTCAAGAGTGGTTGGGGCTGCTCCATAGAAAACCCTTTCTTTAACATATCCCCAGACAAAGAAATCGAGCACAGTAAGATCCGGTGAGCGGGCTGGCCACCGTACCGGACCATTGGTGGCAATAATCCGATTATTAAAATGCTCTATTAAATAATTAAGAACTTCTCTAGTATTGTGAGGCGGTGCTCCATCTTGTTGAAAGTAAATTCGCCGTAAAACTGCTAAAGGTATATCATTGAGATGATTTTCGATTTCATTTTGAAGAAAACCTAAGTATCTAACCCCTGTTAACTGACCTTGAAACAATATTGGCCCAATTATTCTGTTTCCAACGATACCAGCCCAGACATTGACGCCAAATCTTTCTTGAAAATTTCCCTCTCTCATTTCATGTTGATTTTGTTGGGCCCAGTACCGAGTATTTTGCTTATTGAACATACCATTATTTGTAAATCGGGATTCGTCGGAAAATAGAATAAAATCGATAAAATTTGGGTTAACTGTATGATTTTGAAGCAGCCAATCATAAAACACTACCCGTCTATCGCCATCCTCAGTATACCAATGTTGATGTAACTGATATTTAAATGATCGATATCCATGCTTTTCTTAACGAAACTGTTTTATCAACCTCAACCATAGCAAGTACGTTAATCTCAGTCTCTTCATTTATGATAAACCTCTGTTCCGCCTCTTGATTTCCTATTTGCCTAAAACGAGTCTCGACATACGGAAAATACTGATGGGCTGGATGTTGCCGATTCGGATATCTATGAGCATACAAGTCGGCAGCATTCCTTGAATTTCTATGACAATCTCCAAATATTAATAACATATCCACTTTTTCACTTTGAGTATACATTATTTTAACGAAAATTTAAACTAAACTTAACGAAAATTAAGAAACTTTTACGTCTGTTCTTAGAGCGTATGTCACTGTCATTATCTACTTAAGTGAGTGCTTTGTTTTCCAAAGAAGACTTGATAAAAACAGTTGCAAATTATTATGCATCATGGCTGGCTGTCCATGGCGCACTTGTCACAAGTAAATAAATTATCCAGTATTTTGCTTAATAATATTTAATTTCTGTTCTTATGTCTAATCCAATCGCAAATAAATTAGCACCGTTAGATTCGTCAAAGAATGCTTTTTTCGAAAAGTAGTTGTCAAAAAGGGGTCGCCATTTGAAAATTAATAGTTAGAAATGAAAACGTAATTTTGTCAACTTGTCTTATTCCTGTCTTTCATACTAGTAACTAAAACTTTGCGATTGTATTTTTTTGACGTCACCTAAGGCCCTTAGATTAGTTTGCGTCCGATCATGGCCACCTAGATGCAATTTTAAAAGTGGCTCTAAAAAAATGAAGTAGACGTAAAAAGTTTTTAAAATGTCACATTCTGATCTAGAATTGTCTCAGAAATCCAAAAATGTTAAAATATACAGGGTATTCCATTTAAAAATTCAAAACCGGGGCCATTTCCGGTGAAATCGGAAGTGGCCGGAAAGTGGAAAATATGCGAAAACTCTCCCCTTCACATACCATTTACCTGTACCAATTCTCATTTTGATACACATAATACTCTAGAAATTATGACTTGTCTAATAGATTCGTTGACACCCGGTATAGCGCTCAAAAGTATTTTTACAAATATGATTTCGAAATTAACTAACAGTAAATAAAAAAATACAAAAATACTTTAATAAAAAATATTACCTATTTTAAGAAATCTGTTTTTTTTACAGGTAGAAATATTTTAATACCGATTTGCTTATCTAAAATATGAAGTTTTAGTTCTGAAGGGCCTACGAGTTTGGTGGCGAGTCCGTTCCTGACTTCATTGGGAATGTCAAAGGTTGTTTATGGCTTAGAGACATTAGTACTTATCGGTTATAAAACAGGGTAAAATTTCATTAACATTAATCTGCTCAAAAGTTACAGTCCAAAAGGTACTCCTTTTTGGGCCCCATATCTCTGTTATGGGGCATTTCAGGTATATATATATATATATATATATATATATATATATATATATATATATATATATATATATATATATATATATATATATATATATATATGAGACACTAACCTTTTGTACACTGCTGAGTGTTTGACATATACTTACCGAACTCCTATAGTATCGGTAGAAAATTAGGGGAAGGACATTTAAAGCCCCATTTGAAGTTCATATTTTGCGAATTAAGAAACTAAATGAAATATCTGATATAAAACGTTTATCTGTCTTTTTTGAAGACCTATCCAATGATAAATTTTTTTATCATTCCTTCTTTTCACACCGAGGAAAGTAAACTGATAAGGCTGTGACATACGCATGGAAGAACGAACATGACTAAAACATAAGGGTTCCTAGCTGGCTACCGAACCCTAAAAAAACCAAAGAAAATAGGTTTAACTAATGTAAAAGCTGGAAATAACCTCTATTATCCCTTAAACATAATCGCGTATTTTTAATAATCCTTATTGATCGTTCTGGAGTATTCTGGAACAATTTTGTTACAGGAGAACATAGTAACAGTGGTACCATTTAAATTGCACACTTTGTATATTAGCCAATCGAAAAATAAGTTTCTGCTAATGTGAAATGCATGGGGTTTCATACCTTTATCTCCAAAATTTCTCTTACATTAAATAAAGAGAAAACAAAAAAAAATTGTTTAAAAATTTACCATATCAGATATTTGTTTTCTTTCTAAGTCAAAAACTATCATGATCCGAAAAAAAGTCTAAACCTAAAATTTTTAGATATTGAATAAAAAATAAGGTCTATAGATTGGTCACTGTAAAAAACTAGAATAATCAGTAGGTTAACTTAAGTTAGCGCCAGCAGAGGTTTGCGGTGACCTCGAAAAGGCCTAATAAAACAAAACAGTTCAGTGTTGTACCGAAAGCTGAGGCGATAAAATCGGGCTTTGTATGGTGCCAATATTGTAAGTTTTATATTTTTGATCGCTTTGTGTTCCAAATTGTGAAAGAAAGTAGGCAGAAATTTTGCATAATCTTGATGTTTATGTTTAAATAAAACCATAGTCATTATTTAGTTATATTGCACCACGCATAAAAATCATGAATATTCAGAATAGATGTAGTTTAGGGTGAAAATTGCCAAATTGAAAACGACATTTCAAGGAAACGTTGAGTTTTTGTTAAAATATATCTAGTTTAGAGGTTATGTTGTCAATGCTTTTCCTTATTTTGCAATTACAGTTTTTAAATCTAAGACCGGCATTACACTATCAAAGGCCTTTGACAAAGATCATTCCTAAAATACATTTTATAAAATATTTTATAGTGTACCTACCTTTCATAAAATGTTTCTTTATAAAAAGTATTTTATTAAATGTTCAGGCAGATCCCTATATTTGAAAAAAATATTTGTTGTAAATAAACAAACATGGTGGTTAGTAAATTTACTTGGACAGTAGAGGCTACGAAATTGTCAATTTCAAACTACAAAGCGGACGAATTACTATATATTAGTGAAAATCCAAGTTATAAGAATAGAAACAAACGTTTAGATGCTATACACAGATCGCAGAGAGGTCATATAAAGTATAACGGATATATAAGATTTAACCGAATGAACGCCAAAGGAAATGTAATAAAATATATTTGTCAAAGATCTTGGATTGTGTAATACCGGCCTAAGGTGCCCACAAAAAATTTCTGATTTTTTTTGTTTGTTGGGATAACGGTCTTTAGAACCATTTTATTTAAATTTCAGTTTAATCACAATTTCAATTAGTGAACTTGAATAAAATACTGCTCAAACATTTCTGCCAATAAACAAAAAAAAGAAAACAAGTAAATTTTGTATACGTGGTGCTTATTTAAGATTTTGAATATCTGAACTGATCACAATAAGAACAATAAACACATATAAGTGAAATGGTTTTTATGATTTCATTCAAAAAATGGATAAATAAATATAAAGGTAAAGGAAAAATAAAGCCTTGACAAACAAATCTTTAAAAAAAAGTATTAGCTTCTCGAAACTAAATTTCTATCTGTTTTTAAGAAATGGTTAATTATGGTGTGGTATGAATAATTAACGAAACTACTATATTATTATTTTAAAAAAACTAGTAATACAATTATTTTGATATTATCCCGGAAGCCTTAACAAACAACGTACTCCTATTGTGTTATAATGATTCACGTTAAAATTTATTTATTATAGAGCTAATCTAGGTTTTGATGAAACTTAGCTTTATAATAGGATGGAATGAAAAAAAATGAAGGGGTTAAAAAATATAAAGCCGCCACGCATTCTGAATCCAAGATTTTGTTATTCTAAAATCAGTAAAGATTTACTTACGTTAACAGCCTTTGTCGGAATATTATCTTTTTACAAAATTAAAGAAAACTACAAAACAAACTGAGCCAATTTGACATAAATTTATAAATAAGAGAATTTGGTTGACATAAATTGGTGGTTTTTCAAGAAAAATCGCTTGTGGTCATAATAAATGGCACTCAGTAGGTATAACGATTTTAACAAAAAAATTATTTATAATTCTTAACTTATTTCTGATTCAGTTAGCGTTAAATTTCTGACGAAGGCATTCTAATGAAGTCATGAGTCGTTTTTCGGAAACGGCAAAATTTTATACAAGTTAATTAAATAATAAAAATAGTTTAGGGATTATTTGATATGTATTCAAATCATTAGTAGATTATTTCGTGAAAGGGTTATAAAATATTGCCATCTAATAACATTTGATTTTAAACGAATAATATTACCTGTTCATATGGCTTAAAAGGTTTTCCTAAATCAAATTCAATATCAAAGTTCGAGAAACCTTTAATATCTGAAATATATGGAGCGTAATGATGAGGATAAAACCATGACCAGGAACAGACACCATTATAGTAGTAATTAAGGTTCCACTGGATTGCCCTAACATAGCCCTCAGCTTGGTCCCTCATAACTCCCCTAAAATAACAATAAATCTGTATTTAATAAAAACCTTACTGTGGCATAACGAATATATTTTGTTTTAAATATGAGAATCACACCATACTGCTTAAAAATTAAGAGGATTTTGTTTCTAAATAATATTGAATCTCTGTAATGTTCCAAAGGGCTACAAGCTAGACCGAGATAGTCGGTTACATAGATTTGTGTTGGTTCGCTATGGACGTGGTTCGATTTCACATTAGGCTGTGATTTTAAGTTGTTGCATTTATTAATATAGAAGAACAATTTTTTCAAGTTAAAGAAAATACAAGAGAAACATTAATGTGCCTCAAAAATTAGTAATAGGTAGAACATAATAAATAACAACTATCATTAGTCGAAACGGTAAATAATCGTTTTATTCAGAAAGATTTTCATTTTGGATTCCTTAAACTAAACCATGTTAAAAAAAATATGTGAAGATCACAATATATACTTTTTAAGGATAGTTCAGGTATACACATTTATAGGTTGTATGACAGTGTTGGCAAAATGTCATTTTTTTAAGATTTAAAACTAAAAATTACTTAATTGTTAATCACGCCTATCGCAATTACAATTAATCAACTGTAATTGTGAAAACTCGTGATTAACAGTAAATTAATTGTTAATTGCGAGTTTCCAAAAAGTTAATTGTGATTGATTAGTTGAAAGCTACAATTAATATTTTAATTGCAATTAATTTTAATTGCAATTAATTTTAATTAGATTAAATTAATTGCAATTAAATTTTCAATCAATTAATTAATTGATTGAAAATTTAATTGATTAATGCCCAACACTGTTGTCTGATAACACAGCTCTACAAAAAATAGGATCATGATTGTTGTTGGGTAGCTGGGAGTCATTTCCAAAGTAATTTACCGCATAAAATCTGAATCCGGGGTCAAAATTGGCCATTCACGTCAGGATTTTGAGATATTTGAGGTTATATATTCGAAAAATGTTATTTTGCTGCATTTGAAGCTATGTGCAGGATGTACAAAGTAATTTTGATCTTTTTTTAGTTGTATCATTTAGTATTAAATTGAAAATAAGTTAGTGAGCGGTCACCTACCATTTTTTCTTTCAAAGTTACAGCCATTTTAAGTACATGTTAGTAGGTTTTTAGAGACCAATATAGTTTTTTGCAAATTTCGATCCGCCATCTTAAACTGGCCATCTTAAAAATAAAATATTCCATTTTATGACATAATATTCATAATTAGTGATTCCGAATACCCCAAACTGAAGTTTTTTAGATACAATATCGTTTTTTGTAAATTTTGATGAGACACTTTCAATCCGGCAAAAATTTCAATCTTCTTACTTCATATTCATATGTACTAAGCGATTCCAAAAACACTCAAGTATAAATTTTCTAGATAAATGTATACAGTAGAAAAACGTATGCCTCAAAGGGTTAATGTAAATGCATATGACATTGTTGAGATATATTTCATAACTTAAAATGATCAGAACTATGAATTGTAGACCACCGCTCGACAGCTTATTTTGAAAGGTAAGAGTATAAGAATTTGTCTCATCTTACGAACTACTTACCAAAATAACGCTTGCGAGAAAAAGAGCTGGAGCTGTTCCTTATAAAACTTTATTTTTTAACTGTCTTTATTTTAAAATAATTGAGTTTATATAAAATGAATATAAAAAATAATATATTGTATAAATACACGTATAAATAGGATGAACCAACTGAAAAAGTCTTATCTCTAATAAATAAATAAATAAATAAATATATATATATATATATATATATATATATATATATATATATATATATATATATATATATATATATATATATATATATATATGTATGTATATATAAGAAGTCCTGACTGGTTGACTGACTGATCAACGTACAGCATAAACGGTTAAAGATATTGACTTCAAATTTCACACACACATTCCTGATATGGTTTAGGTTAACAATAAAATTAAAATATTATTCTAAACATAATTAAAGCCTGATTATATGAGCGAAACTTTTTCTACAATCTATAATCCATTTATTTATACATTAAAAAATATTTTGCGGACGAAGCCGCGATGGGTAATTTTTTTATTATTCCATAAATAATTAAGTGTTGAATATATGTGCGAAACTTTTTCTACAATCTATAATCCATTTATCTATACGATAAAACAAATATTTTGCGGGCGAAGCTGCGACGGGTAAAATGCTAGTATTATATATATATATATATATATATATATATATATATATATATATATATATATATATATATATATATATATTTACATAAATTTAGGGCACAACAGTACTGAAGTTACAAAATTAGATCTACCGCATACCCAATGAAATAGTATTGACATACTGCATTACTTTAATAAATTATATAAAGAAAAAATTCTCGTCACCCTATGGGTTTACAAATGTAATAATATAAAAATAATACTTGATTTCCTTTTTAAATACATCAAGGTAACAAAAAAAAAACGACATCTGTGCTGCTACAAAATTGAGTAAACTGAGACTGCAATTCTTTCCAGGAAAATTTAAACGAGATGAAAAAATGGGGAATCTATGAACTCGTCAATTATTTTGAAAATGATAGGTAAGTCCGAAAGAATCCTCTGCGCCAATGAATCTTTCAACGACCTGTTCAACTGAGCAACCTGCCTTAAAGACCATTTTAAGAAACTTGGTCTGAATCGATTCAATTCTTTTTTATGGACACTTATTATAATGGGTATTTCACATGATCGAGACATATGATAATTTACTATACATAAGAATTGTACAGAGTAAGGATATTTTTCCGGTTTCTAAATTCTTTGCAAATTCTCTTTATAAACACAGCAGGTTATTGACTTCAGTGGTTAACTTTTCTTAGTGGAAGTTGCTTTCAAGAATAACTGCAAGATCCGTAATTTTGCTAACCCTTTCGAGGATAAAATTGTTTATAATGTAATTGTAAAAATCAAATTTTTAAAAGTTTTTAAAAATGTTACTATTTTGACAATAGTGAAAAAATTGTCAAGGTTTTGTTGGAGTTGAGAGCAGTAATCTATATCGTTAATGGCGAGAAAAATGTTTAAGCCGTCAGCGCATAACAGAAATTTGCTGTTTTGAAATAACTATTTTGTGTTATTATTGTTCGGGAAAACTGTTTCAGACAAAAGTTGTACGACTCCGAAGGACAAGGCCAACGGTGATCTTAGATTTGACCTTTATAGTAACCCTTTGGGTGATGTCAAGGTTAAGTTGATTTATGTAAAGCGCAAAAAGGAGTACAGAACATTTTACGTTCAAACATATAAATATCATGAGGGATCAAATGTTATCTGGATGTCGTTTGATGTTTAAATGAAACTGAGGGCGTTCCAAAGAAATGTTGCTTACCAAAGTTGTAGGACTTTAAACAGAGCATCTCATGCTGGCGTAAAGGTTGATCTTGGGAGAGAATTGGAATCATTTCAAGTTCAAGGTGATTTTTATTGAATGGGAACCCATATTTTTCATTGCAAGAATGGAATAATGTACGGAAAATTCAACGTTCATTCATACAAATATTGTAGGCTGACTTGATAATAATACACTGAATCATTAAATCTGGCCTTAATACGATCATTCGAGTGTCAAATGAGTTTTTCTATTATTCAGACAGCTATTGAGACATTTTTTTTGAGGTTAGAATTTCAAGTGTGATGAAGTACCGTAAGTTTGCAAGTGTAGTACAAAGAGATTTTAGATTAAAATAGAGACCGTCAGGCCTATTCCCATCCATACAATTGTTTACAGCCAAAATTGCTATGAATACGTGAAGAAAAAACTATACCGATTTATGCGTTCAAACAAAGTTTAGTATTCCACACATTTATATATTTATTGATTTGAGGGTAAAGAAATTTGTCTACAGAATAATATCAAGTGATGATCTTAAACCTTTCAATTGAATCGTCTCGGAGTCTTCTTTGTTGAGAGCCATTAAATTTAGTTTCTACATTCTCCAGTCATATGTCAGGTGGGATCTAGAACGACAAAGCTTTCTTATTTTTGTGTTTATCCAGAGTACGTATATATCTTAGATGAAATGGGTATTCCATACTGGTACTGCATAATCTAATATGGGATTTTGAAAGTTTTTGATATCATATACATAACAGTTTATTCTTTTAATTACATCGCCTATATGCAGTGCCCATTTTAAATCTTTAGTTACCGTGACTCAAAGATCTTTTTGGTCATCAAAAGGGTTCATGGCCTGACCTTTAAGAACATAGCCATAAACAGGGTTTTTTGAGTCACGGTGTTGATATGAGAATTGATCCCTGCAGTACTCCCGTGGCAATCCAGAAGTTATGAGATGTTACACCTTAAAAGCAACTTGTCCTATCGGTAAGAAAGTCCACCATAATATTCCAGCTTTTGAATGAATTTATCGTGTCATTCCAAATTAAATGCACTTTTGAAATCTAGATATATTATGCCTACCGGGTCCCCACTGTCCAATGAGATTGTCCAATTGTTTAAACGTAGGAGTAGGTTGAAAGTTATTGAGCATCACGGGAGGAAACTATGCTGACATTTCAGAAGTTATTGTTATCTAAAAGAAACCTCGCAAGGCCTTATGCAATTAGTTTTTCCATAATTTTAAAGCGGATACATGTGAGGCTCCTTGGGTAATAGTTTTTGGGGTCGAGTGTGCCACCTTTTTGTAAATCGAGATGATAATTGATTTTTCGCTTTCTACAATGGACTTCTTTGGTAAATGCATGAAAGGCTTTAGTAATGCCGGAATAATGTTTAGAAAATTATGGTGAATTTATCTGGTCCTGGGCTACTTTGAGATTTTAGCTCTCTTAATAGTTTTTTTCAGTCTGTTCTTTGTTATTTATAAAGTAGACCGGTTGTAAATTTGACAAATTCTGCTGTTTTGATGGTATTAATGTTGCAAGGGTTGGTCTAGGATGAGACGATTCAAGTTCAGGAGCGAATATATTTTATACGAGCCGCGGATCACTTACAAGACCATTGTTTGTATCTCTCAGTGTCGGGGAGTTAACTCTTGATATTAAATATCTCTTTATATATTGAAAGAAATGTTTGTTACTTTTGCTGTTTACGAGACTGTTTTCATAGCTTGATCTTGCTCTTCTTATTTGTGATGTTGTCATTTGGGATAATTCGATAGTTTTCATAATCCACCCTTGTATTTGTTAATCGATGGTTGTGCCACAGTTTTCGTTTTTTGTCGATTCCTTTCTTTATCTCATTGGTAACCCAGGGTTTTGATTGATACGTAGTTTTCTTATAGTCCGGTACACAATGTTTAAAACAGTATTTGATATGGGATCTGATATTTGTCCATTGTTCCTTTTACCTAATCTATGTTACTGTAATGTTCATTGGTTTAGATGTGTATAATCAGTGTAGCGGTAGTTTTTGATATCTATAGTTTTTACTTTGGGAGCATTCGTTAAAAACTGGAATGTTACAATTATAACAAGATCATTAGATCCGACTGGTGGTTCTGGCAGAGTTTCAGTGACGAGACTAGTATCTGTGGTAAGGAAGAGGTCCAGGATGGATGGTTTAAGGGTTGATTTATATCTCGTGTGTTCTAGAAGTGCGGTATTAGTCCCGTAGACAGGAAATATTGCATCTGACGGGGAGCAATTTTCTGTTGGTCTAGAGTTTGGCCAACTTATTGATGGGTAGATAAAGTCTCCAAAAATGAATAGGTAGTCGAGATTTTTACCACCCTCTACAGTAGCTTGTAGCAGTGGGTCACTCTATTCTTTTGTGACATTTGTTGGTTTGTATACGAATGCAATATCAAGTATAAATTTGTCCAACTGTAGCTCAATCCAAGTGTATTCTTGAGGTGCAGTTTGTCGATCCGTTCTAAATAGGTTTTAATTTTGGACTTCCAGAAGTGTCTTGAATTGTATGTACTATTCAGCCATGTTTCGGAAAGTAGTATGATTTCAGGGTCGTCCTACCGGTTGACGACCTTCAAGAATTCCTGAAATTTAGTCATTACAGAGGCTATGTTAGTATATAGAAACTTGAGTTCTTTGATCTCTGGTTGTAGAGTCTATATTGTTAATGTAGCTGCATTTTAATGGCGTTTTTTTTTGTGTATTTGAATAGTTGGTTGTTTTTAGTTTTAGGTTAAGATTAAAAAATGTTTGTTACTTACGATTTGATAATGTGTAGTTTTTTGCTGTTCTTTTATTTTCAATTGAAATGTAGGGAAATTTGGATTCCGAGCAGTATAGTTTCGGTCAGGAAATTTCAGTCTTTTATAGTCAGGGCAGTGAAACGAGTCTTCATTGCATTCATTTCCAATGCGGTTCTTTCCACACTTAAAGCACACCTCGTCTTTTTTGCAATATTTCAGCGCGTGTTCTAAGTTGTAACATTTGTAGCGAAACGCTAAGTTAAAGTATTTTCGAGTGTATACCTTAATTAGGGAAAACACAGGTTTTAATTTATTAGGAATTTGAAAATATCAGGGGTAATTTGTAGCAACTTGATTTCTTTTTTTGGGATTTCGTTAGACTTGTCGGTGGCAATGATTGTGTCGTCTGTATTGTGGTTGTTGCCTCGTGAGTATTCGCGGTCTACGATTTCATGGGTGTTATATTGTTTAATTGAAATTAAAGCTTTAAGTTTTCTTGTTCTAAGTATCCTATTTTATAGGCAAATATTGCCAGTATCTTATGGATGTAGCTGATCGTAGCATTGTTTTATTTTGCGTTTTGTTCTTTGTTGAGCTGTATATATTTTTCCGAAGAGTTTTGTATTTTCTCCAAGCTATCCATAATGACTTGTATCATTGTTTGAGTCCTGATTGTGAGTTTTTTTCTCACTTACTTGAAGCGGATCTGATGATTTGTTGGAAAACCTTTACGGGTAGAAACCAAGGAATTTTAGTTAGGGCTAATTGTTTATAGGTCAAAAAATTCTAAACATTCCAGAAATTATATTATTTAATATCTTATAATATTTAAATAATTCAAAAATATTAATAAAAATTAAATTTCTTTAAATTTTAAGACCTTTCTATTTTCCTACAAACAGCACAGACTTAGCAACAAGGCAGATCATCACCTGGCGGTTACTATGGCTAGATGAACTAGTGAGACACTAAATATTTATATAGGTTAGGAATTTTGGACAGGATTTTTCTTGGCTCTTTCGGCCTCTGTGTTAACCTAACCTCTTTCGTGTAGTATTTAGACATTCCAAGATTGCGAGGTAGTTTCGCTAGTAATACATTTTAAAGGCGATTCACAGATATTTTAATATTTTGAGATTAGAAATAGAGATTTTAACCTGTCCTTTTGAGATTTTATCTTCCAATTATTTGGCTATATTAGCCAGTCTCATATCTACGAGTGTGAGATCCAACCAAGCTATAGTTTGCCACAGCCTCGTTTACTGACCGTAAATCTGTATTTCTTAATCTTGAGAGCTCAGTGCAACCTTGAAATCTGCTAACTTGTTATAGGTGTATGGGTTTTATATTTACAGTACCAAAAATTTAATACAATCATCGGAGAAGTCAGGAACAGACTTGCAGCCACACTCGGGCTTAATTTTTGACAGGTGTCATTTTACAGAGCTGAAAACTGATTTTTTAAATACTTTGGTTATTCCTCTTCAAAATAGACACTCTTAATTTATTTCGATAAAACTAGCGGTTTTCAAAATAAGTAGGTTTTTATGCGAAACACTCAAAAGTTACTACAACATTTTTTTTTCGAATTTATAAATCAGTTTTTCCAGAACATTCACATTCATGTTCCGTTAAATACTTATATATGTGTAAAAAATTTGAGCTCGATCGGATCATTAGTTTTTGAATTATCTTGCATACCAGATCGAAAAATGTTGTTTCGAGAAAAACGCGATAGAAAAAAAACTAAACTCTGAGAGAAGTTTTAAAAAATCGTAACGGTTTGGTATACTATAGTATATAATAGTATATCTATATTCAAAAATAGCAGTGGTAGGGATGAATACACAACTGGATTCCCCAAGCGCTCGAGACTACGGTGAGGTGACGCGTCTCATAATTTATTGCCCACACTGAATATTGATTTGGATCTTTTTCAGGCATATTCCACATCCCATTTACAACGTTAAAAATCAATATTTTTCATCGTTCTACACGTTCTTCCCCCCTTAACAGGGCTGTGGCTGAAAATAAAATAAGAGCGATTCAAAATGTCGCTTCTCCAGTGGATGATGATGGCTGGCAACAACAATGATGTAAACGTCGGTGATTTGTTGTTGAAAATCTAACAAAAACGATTGTGCCGTTCACACTGTTCCAAAGCAAGCGTCCTTGCTTGTGACACGACTTCAACCAAATAAAACACCAACTGCGCTCACAAAATTATCGAGAGCTAAATTTCCGAAGTAGTATGCGAACAACATGAAACAAAAAGATCAGATCATTACTCTTGAATGAAGATTACATTGAATCAATAAAACACAAAGGGCACTTGGCATCGAGATGTGTGGCCGGCCGTTGTGACTTTTGACAGTCTTTAGAAATTTTAAATAAAGTTATAGGGAAAAATTCAGCTTACATGGATATCTTATCCAGACTGGTCCTTTTGTATCTCAAATTACTGGTCTTAAGAAGGGAAAAACTATTATTGGCTTATAAGTATCGTAATTTACACTTTGGTAGACTCATATCCAAACGGCGAAGCTCCTTGTAGGAGCTAAAGATTTAAAAGAGAAGCGTGCTCGGTTTGAATGCTAAAAATATCGAAAGTGTAACAAGGGTCAAATTTTTTTATTTGTGAAAATAGTAATTGCTCATTAAAGTATGCTTATCTTAATATGATCATATATTATTTTTATTTGAAAGTTTATACACAGGGTGTTCTAGATCTTGGAAAATTTAGAAAACCTTTAAGAGTAAAACACCCCCAACCTAACGTTATATTGAATTTATGGCCTGTCAGTAATAGTTCTCTTCTTAAACAACATTATAATAAATCAAATCTAAACATTCGAGACAGCTCAACTTTTTCTAAAACGTCTTTTAGCATAATAGACACTGAAATTATCGATAATTTGACATATTTAAATAAGTCTTATTAGTATTTTTGAAGATAAATGATGTTGAAAATACTGGTGAACTGGTTTGATTGTTGTGGTGTGACATTTGCACAATAAATGAAAATTTGTATAAAGGGCTGTAAGACAGTTAACATTAAAACGAAAAGTGCTATATTTTTGTTCTTATATTTTTCGGTTACAAAATTGAAATCTCTTATAATTTTATTAAATAGTATTCGAATTAAAATTGTGTTAATTTGAAAATATAAGAAAAGAAATTAATTTGGTTTCAAAGTGAAATGTTGCTGGCTAGTTGTTTCAAAACAGTGCCATTAAACTCAATACACACACAAATAATTACTTGAGGATTTCTCCGTCTCCGGTTAAAAAAAATAGCATGCTATCAATCTGTTACTGAAATCTCTATATTTTATTTTATGATTATTAGAATCATATTTTGCTTAACATATATTATCCGTTGGATCTAAAAAATGGCGGATTCAATTTTTCACAGGTATGAAAAATCATAAATGTAAATAAAAAATAATCTGATTCCTCAAAATATTCCCTTTGAAAATTAGAATATAAACGAAGGAATATATAACATGTCCTCATACTTTTGAATTTACTCTCTAATAATAATAATAATAATAATAATAATTGTGTGTTGAGGAGGCGAGCCCCTGTCGCACAAGAAGCTACAGCCCAACAACATGAGAGTCAAACAACAACGAGAGCTCCACCCTCCGAAGGTGCAGCGCCGGAACCTAAGCCAGCGCTCACTCAGGCGGGACTTCCAAGACAGCGCATGAAATGGACAACATCCATGAATGAAACAATAATGCGCATTTTTTATAGGGTGACTCAAATAGGACGAGAGACGATCGGCTATAGACAACAGCTTCATGCCGAATTTTGTAGGGAATATACACACCAACAAGTGTCACAACAGAGAAAAGCAGACCAATAAAGAGCTATTCTCCGAAATAAACTAATCTAAGGAGCGCGACTCAACATCATCAAAGTGGAAATAGAACGAGAGATAAGAAGCACCGACGATAACAATGAATAAACCGCAGAACCTGCGCCACAGCCAGACCCAGAGACTCAAGAACAACCAAACAACGGCATGAGAGTTGACATCGCTGTGGACCAGCAACGGTAACAACAACTACATTAACACGAGGGTCAGATAACTCCAAGAGCTCCACCCGCCGAAGATGCTGTGCGGAAACCCCCAATCAACTCTTACTCAAGCGGGATGACCAAGACAGCGCATGAAATGGACTGTGTGCATGAACGAGACAATAATGCGCATTTTTTATAGGGTGATTCAACTAGGACGAGAGACGATCGGTTACAGAAAATAACTACATACCGAATTTTGCAGGAAGTATCCACACATGCAAGTGTCCCAGCAGAGAATAGCTAACCAATATAGAGTTATTCTCTGAAACAGCCTAATTCCTGAAGCTCGGCTTAATAGCATCAAAGCGGAAACTGAACGTGAGATCAGAGGCACTGACAATAACAACAATCCGATTGCTGAACCAGAACCACAACCGGAACCTGAGGTCCAAGAACAATAGGAACAGCTGAATGACGATGCCCAACAGGACAACACTTAACTCTTTTATCAGAAACTGTCAACGGAAATGAGTGCTGCGGTGTTGCAGAATCCAATACACCATCATGGGAAGAACGTCTAAATAAGAAAATTGAAAATTTCCGAATAGATATAGGACAGCTGACGGAGTACATCAGGGGTACAAGAACAAGTAGACTACAAAGGCGAGTTGAAGAAATTATGAATCGTGTCCGATATCATTCGCAACAAGATCCAGCGAATGTTACTGCTCAGCAATACCTTGATTCGCTGAAACAGAAGCTCTCTGTTATTGCAGGACGGCTAAAGAGATACAAAACCAGCAATAACTGAAAACGCGACAATGCGCTCTTCCAACGATCAGAAAAGACCTTCTACCTTAAGCTAAACTCTCTACCTAATATGGCAGATAATAGATATCCCAATAGAGAGCAGGTAGAAGAGTTCTGGGGAAACTAACTTTCCATACCAGCCAATTGTAATAACGCAGCTGATTAGATCAATGAAGAGTACCAAATCGGCCAAGACTACAGCCAGATGCAGTCTGAGCCATTTACCACCGAGGAAATTTCAAGAATAATCAAGGAATCTCATAACTGGAAAGCTCCAGGTCTCGACGGGATCCTGAACTATTGGCTCGAAAAATTCTGGTGTATGCATCGTTTTTCTTAACCCAGCAAAAATGCCATTGTTCTTGACCGAAGGTTTACGTACCTCCTGCTAAAGGACCAACACAACACACATGACCCAGCTAAGTATAGGCCAATCACCTGCCTACCCACACTGTATATGCCTCATGAGTGGCTCAAAACTATATTGAGAATGTATAGGGTCGATAATAATTTAGTTTCCTTTTTAGCACGCATCATGTCAACCTGGAGAACTAGGATCCAATTGCAAGTGCCATCCAGCGACACCATCGAAACTAACACCATTTCGATACGAAGGGGAATATTTCAAGGCGATTCACTTAGCCCATTGTGGTTCTGCCTTGCACGAACCCACTATCACGCCGTTTGAACTCCACCAGATACGGCTTTAGTATTAGAAATAACAACGAAGAGGTAGTAAGAGTGAATCATCTTCTATACATGGATGATCTTAAACTGATGACTGCTACCAGAAAACAGCTGGAACGAATGCTTAAAATTGTAGAGGGGTTTTCCGGGGAGATCGGCATGCAATTTGGACTTGACAGGTGCCGTATTTTG
The DNA here is from genome assembly GCA_034092305.1 of Diaprepes abbreviatus. Classification (NCBI taxonomy): domain Eukaryota; kingdom Metazoa; phylum Arthropoda; class Insecta; order Coleoptera; family Curculionidae; genus Diaprepes; species Diaprepes abbreviatus. Next base: position 61,357,240 of record JASJET010000055.1, read on the forward strand.
AACATCGTTAAAGGGAAGATACAACTAGGGGCTTTTGAAGTGCAGAACGGTGAAACTATAGCTGCAATGGAAGCAGACCAAAAATACAAACATCTAGGTATGAAACAGGCTAAAAGAATTGACCTTCGCACTATGAAAGCCGAATTGACAACCGAATTTGTCAGGAGGGTAAGGCGGGTATTACGAACTAACTTAAATAGTAGAAATTTGTTTAAGGCGCTGAACACATATGCTTGCTCTGCGCTGAGCTATTCTTTTGGAATTGTAAAATGGAGCAGGACAGACATCCCAAACTTGCAAAGAAAAAATAAGTACACTCTTAACAAAAGCACAAAAACATCACCCTCGGAGTGCTATTGAACGTACAATGCTTCCAAGACACCAAGAAGGAAGAGAATTGGTGGATATTGGTAAGCAGCTGGATCAAGAAATAATAAACTTACGTTCATATTTTCACAGGTTAGCGGACTCCTCCACACTAAATCGAGCAATATGCGAGGCAGACGATTCAACACCGCTACAGTTGAGGGAACAAGATATTGCTTCTTACCACCAAACAAACCAAGAGAAGTTACAAACCTGGCTACAGTAGCCACTTCATGGGCGGCATCCAAATGAGGTTAATCAGGACAATGCCGACAACTCAGCGTCGAACTACTGGTTGATTTCAGGACAGATGTTTCCGGAAACGGAGGGTTTCTTGTTAGCTATCCAAGACCAGGTTATTCCGACGAAGAACTATCGGAAGTTCATCATTAGAGATCCCTAAATAGAAAATGACCAATGCAGATATGGCTGTCGAATATCAGAGACAATCCAGCACATAACTGGTGGATGCCAAGCGTTTGTCGCAACCGAGTATAAGGAAAGACACGACTCAGCCGCTAAGATACTCCACCAAGAGTTAGCAGAAAAGTTAAACCTATTACAGATAGGAAAAGTGCCTTATTACAAATACAATCCAGAGCCTATTCTTGAGAACAACTAGTTCAAGTTATATTGGGACCGAACGGTTCTGACGGATCAGGCAGTTGCTCATAATAGACCAGATATTATACTAATAGATAAAATTTCTAGGCGAACTACACTAATCGACATTGCTGTACCTAACAACAACAATCTAAGGCCAAAATACAACGAGAAGATCGCCAAATACAGAGATCTGGAGGTGCAAATCCGAAGACGATGGGCAATGAACAGCGTCCAAACGATTCCTATAATACTGTCAACAACTGAAGTAATAAAAAAGAACCTCCTGCAGAGTATCAAGGGACTGGGCCTTAGTGAGCATCTGTATAAGCCGATGTAGAAAGCAATTCTCCTTGCAATCGCGCGAACCGTCCGAAAGTTCGTGGGAAATACAGCAGACCACGTCACCTAGGACCCGATAACATGGAAAGGGTTCCCACAGAGCTTCATACTTTTGGTATCTTTGTGTACCTGGTATGAGTCAATATTCCCTGGAGGGAATGCGAAGCCGTTTGGCTTGTAAATCTGATAATTTAGTATATTAACGGATCAAATAAATACAATCCATTTTTCTCTAGTATGACAACACCTAATTATTTAATTTTTTTGCGTTTAACTACGCCTGACTATAAATATATCTAAAGAATGAGACACAATTTAAGGTTGGAAATTTTCTTGCCCCGCATTCACCAAAATAAAAAGGCCTATAAACTTTTCTATATACAGTGTTGGTCTTGGTATTTGTCTATGCCTACAATAAACGTTAATTTAAAACTAAAAATTCGTTTAACTTACGGAGTAACTCTGGCATATTCTAGCTTGTTCTTGTAGTACTCTTTCTTATAATTTTCAAAGGCTAAGTCATCCTCATCGTCCTCTTTCTCTTCTTCATCGTCAGATTCAACACACTACAAAAAACAATTTTTTAAAAGATTAATCTTTGATACATTATAGAAAAAAAGTTATTATTTAGAATCACGGAAACAAATTAAATTATGTAAAACATCACTTATCAAGTAAGTAGATAATTCAAAAATAATAGAATATGAATTTTATAAAACATGGATTTGTTTTGCAAATTTTTTGTTAATCACCCAGTACATTAAAATAATCTCTTTATGTGAAGTTTTGTAACTACTAAAATTTACAAAATTTCCGAGCATAGAGGTGGAACAAAAGGTAATATTTACTAGATCGTCGGTTTCCTTTATTAAGGCTGCTAAACCAGCATCCATTCTATGAGGTTTATCCTGCTCTGGTTCAAGGGATTCAAGAGCTACCCCATTTTCAGTTTCATCTGGTACCCATTCTTCTAAATCTTTACCAGTCTAGAAAAGTAAAATACCCACTCAAGTATATTTTTGAATATAGTTAACCAAATATAAATAACAAACTAAAAAGTACAATTCGTTTAAATTTGGAAAATAAATTTAATGAGTATTATTTTGATCTTCACTTAGTTTAAATTAATCCTTACCGATATTTTAGAGTGAGCATTATATTTTCTACCAGTTTTAGCTTCCATATAAAATAAATCATCACGAATTTCTTCAAAATTTTCCAAATCAATATTACCTAGCTTTTGCATGAATTTTTCAAATCTTGCAAGATTTAAAGTTCCAGATTCATTAATGTAGCCTATAAAATAATTAAATAAGTGTATATTTTAATGACTTCATAAAATTATATCTCTTATAATGAATCTACAATCCCTTAATCCTAATTTCTAAGTCATTTAATATTTAATGTTATCATAGGCAAGGTGTACAAATCCACTGGATATAATTGGGAACTGGGAAACTATAAGAAACAAGGTTCTATGACTAAATTGGGGAGTTATAAAATAATTAAATGATTAACTTTATGTCATTATATGATTAATTTTATGTCGTTTGAAAAATGGGAAAGTGATAAAATAATTCTGAGTAATTTTATGCCATTTCGATGGTATGTTAGGCATAAAGTTCAAAATGACTGCATTAAAGACGATAAGATACATCAACAATATATATTTTTTGTACAGGTTGTTGAACACTGCTATTCTCCTCCTATATTTTTAAAGATTGTAGTGCTTAGGATATCACGCAGACACAGCAGTTTTTTCTACTTGTTTTCACTTATTCAAATTTCTTTCATATGTCAGTAATATTTAAAATATGTTCCATAGCATTACTTATTGGTCTTGTGATATTAGTACTTGCTACCTTAATTTCATTTGTATCTGTACAGTGTTATTTTACGTATTATGATCTTTAATAATTCGAATTGTTTGAATTTCTGTTAGCATTTTCAACTTAATGTTAAATTATCTATTTTGACGATTGTTTTTTTTTATATTGTTATAATGTTAATGTATGTTGCAAATCTGCTCTATCAATACGTTTACCATTCGACTTGTATTTAAATAACTAACTAATTTTAAGATCAAAATTATTCAAATTCAATAAAAAAAAATATACACCAAACAGAGCCAAGTTCAGTGCAAATATCAAACACGTAAAATATTTGGGCAGCAATTCTGTGATAAGTTTAAGTCGGAAATCATCTTTTTAGTAAATTTTATAAGAGTAATAATCAGTTAGCTTAATTCTGTGTCATGATATTAACCGTATTTCAAAAGTGTGTTTTGAAAATGATTTGCTACCTAGCGATAGTTATCAATTTTTTTTTGGTGGCTCAATCAGCTGATAAAAAAGAATATCGCTTTTCTATTACAAGATGCCTGGTTAACAATTTTCCCGATGTACTATTTGTTAAATAACCATGGAATAAAAAGTGGCAATAGCTATTGGTCGTTTAGGAACAGTTCCCTTAATTTTTCCTTTCACAAATTAAGAGGTAGCAGAGCTGGCGCTACAAGGACTTTTTTTTATGTATTTATTATTCAGGTTTATTTCAATAAGGGTATGAAATGGTTTCTGTCAAAATGAATATTAATTAAAATATAATTCCCCCTTAACTTATACAGATTCAAATATCTATTTCTAACTTGAAACCAAATTTAATCTACTTGTTGGAAAACAATTAATGATTGCTAATAATTATGAAAATTCTCAAAACCTTGTTGAGCAGGTTAAACTGCGCTAGTTACAATATTATCAAAACATAGTTGGGGGATTTAAAAGAATTAAAAGTCCTAATTCAAAACTTGATGGCATTATTTAAGATATACATTTATAGTTTAGCTGATGTAAATTGATATTAGTGCCCTGTCAAGAAATTTGTGATATCTTCAGGTTAGAATTTTAATATTTTTGAAACAAAACCGACAACACTTGTAGAAATTACTTTCAACTCCTGAAACTAACATTTTTAATTTAATATTAAAATTCTGAACAGTGGTGGCGGCTTTTTCTTAGGTTTGTACGTTTGCCCAATTCTCCAAAAGATTGTAAATAAAAATAAAATATACTAATAAATATATGTACAAGCATTTTTTAAATTTCTACTGATAATTTAATGATTAAATTTGAATCCATTTTTACCTAGATTATAGGCGAACGGCAGTCAATTATTGAAATAATTTAACTTACTTCGCCTAAATATCATTAATAATTTGTCTTATTACAGTATTACGTCTGGAAACGTTATCACTTTGCTGGTTTGCAATTTTAATTGAAGACGTGGAGATTAACTCCGTCTCATAAGCTTCATGTAGGTTGCAAGTCGACTGCAAACCTGTGTTTAGTTTGCCCGTTGATTTCGTAGTCGTAGGTGTTTTAGTTTGTTGTGCCGTACGCTATTGTATTTTTTTTCACGTTTCGCGTTTTGGTAAAAACAAAAATTAATTCCGTTCAGAGTTTAATTGCAAAGCCATTCTGTGGTCGGTCACTAAGTGTTAAGGTTGAAATAAAAAGGCTTGGAAGGGGAATAGAACAATCCGTGTCTAGCAAAAAAAGGACTTTTACTAGGACGTTTAACCTGGACCTTTATAATAAACATACGTGCCTTTGTGGTCGTGAAATTAAAAATGCCCTATTTTGTTTTTCTTGTTTACTACTTGAAGAAGAAACTTCTTGGACAAAAGTAGGTTATATCGACCTAAATCATTTGGGGGAGCGCATTAAAAAGCATACATATGAAAAATGTTTTGCAATATTCACTTTTTGGGACTGTTAACGAAGCTACTCAATTAAGCAGCGCTTATCGAAAAGATATTGAACTGCGTTTCTGTGGATTTTTCGAACTCGCGTTAAGAGAACATGATGAGTTTATGTCTTCCTCTAATCCCGGGGTTTTTCCGAGGTTTAATTGATTTTAGTGCTGAGTTGGACGGTGCTGTGAAACAACATTTGGAAAAAGCCTCGGTATTTAAAGGTACGTCACAAACCATTTAAAATTAAATTTTACAAGCAATGTTTATTGTATGCCAAGAGGAAATTTCTAAAGAAATAAAAGAAGCTGATTATTTGTCTATAATAGTTGACGAAACTAGTAACGTATCAAATATCTTTCAAATGACAATTGTCTTTAGATACATTGTACGAGGCAAGCCGGTTGAGCAATTTTGGGATTTTTTAGTGCATTTAGAACATGATGCGAAAACTGTGTCTTCAGTTATACTTAAAGAACTTGGAAAGCACGTCAAAGGTAATAAAAACAAACTCGTTTCGCAAACATACGATGGCGCATCAGTCATGAGCGGGTCGTCGATTAGGGTGCAAGCAATTATAAAAAAAAACATATGAATATGCTGCTAACGTGTATTGTTATGCACATCAACTAAATTTGGCAATCCGCCAATAAAAATGTCCGCATATTTTTTTCCATTTTACAAGGGATTTGTTTTTTTTTCAAATAGTCCTCAAAGAACCGCAATACTAGATCAAATTGTTAACAAACGCTTACCTCGTTTGACCCAACAAGATGGAATTTTAATTCTACAGTTGTTTGTACCGTATTTGAATACAAAGACAGCATTCTAGAGACAATGGAAAAACCTTAGATGACATTCGAAACGCTAGTACCACGAACCAACCATCAGGGTATGTCAAAATTTTCAAAAGCAACAGTTTCTTCTCATGGTTAAACTTATTTTATAAAATAATGTCTGAAGTTGATTTGTTATTTGGTAAGTTTCAAACAAGAAAATTGACGCTGTTATCGCAAATAAAAATATATTATCATTTGAATAAAAATTAACAGAAATTAGAAATAATATTAACTCAAACGAAGTTGAGCCATGTCCATCTACTTTAAAACGACGTAAGCTCGATGATTCCACGGAATTTTCTCGGGAAACAAAAGGAGTTTGTGATATAATTATTTGTCAAGCAAAAGAACGATTTAGCTTTACAGGTCACTTGGTAGCAGCCAGTCTCCTTTTTTCGGAACAGTATGTCGATAGTAGTACATGTATTCTCGACCAAACATTTAGAGATACGAATAAAATTTACCTTTTTTTTATCGAACAAAAACTACGTACAGAACTGATCGTCATACATGAAACTGAAGAATTCAGATCAATTTCGGGACTTTTCCTACTTTATGACTATCTTTCGCAAAACATCGAGCTAAGTAAGACATTTAGTGAAGTTCTAAAACTTTTAAAAATTTTAATCACTATTCCGATGGCATCGGCTGAAGCAGAACGGTGCTTTCTTACCCTCAAACGGGTAAAAACGTTTTTACAGAATACTATGAGAAAAGAACGACTTTCTGCTTTGACAATACTTTCCAAAGAAAGGGATATTATCGAAAGCATACCTGATTTCAATAAGCGTGTTATTGATAAGTTTACTAATGCCAAAGATCGGCGTATGAATTTTCTTTATAAATAACTCACACAGTAAGTTATATGTGCATTTTGTGTTGACTACTATATTTTTAAAATTTTCTACCTTCTTTATGTTTAGTTATTTAAAATACATTGTTTTGTTTCATAATAACTCAATTTTTAAAGATTTTTATTTTTCCATCTATCAGTGCCTATGGCAGGTTTTATATATTATATATATATATATATATATATATATATATATATATATATATATATATATATATATATATATATATATATATATATATATATATATATGTTTTTAATGTACCATTGGAATTGCAACCTTTGCTTTTTTAATGCATCAGCAGCCACTGGTTCTGAATGCAAATTGTATAAAATCTATCTCTACATACTAGTTTCTAGGTTTTAGTGCTTTTCTTAAGTCTTTGAAATAATCCTATGTTAAGAGTTTTAACTGTAACAAAAAGTATTACAACAAAAAAAAATTAACAGCCTATCAACACACTATGGAGTAACATAAATGTAGGACTGAGCAACTGATAAATATTACAGATTACAACTAAAGGTATAATAATTTATTTAACTTTATACCATCTAATGTGGGCAAAATGTCCATATAAGCTTTGTACAAAATAGGCAGTGCTCCATTGGCTATATGCAGGTTGGGTAAATGAGGTATAAAATCATTTCCAACCAAAAATCCCATAAGAACCTAAAAATAGAAAAATTGTTTAATTATTAATCGCATAAGCAATAACCTTTATTTAATTACCGATTTAATACAATATATTATTTTTAAAGAAATGTTTTTCTGGAACCTGATAAGATAACGTTTAATTTGACATAAGTACTATGAAAAGTTCTTTAGTTTATGATAACTTTAAAATTATATTTTAAAATTTCAGTTCTGTAAGCATAATAACGATTGTTATCACATATAAAGAAAAAGGTTTTGAAAATGTTGAATTACAATTTAAAATTATATTGGCAAAATGGTTTGGTAATAATGAATAAAAAAATACTTGAAATTGATTTAAAAGAGATATAAGTAACATGAATAAAATTGATATTTATGGCAAAAGTCCTCACTTTAAAGTTCAAAAATAAGAGTATGTTTTAATTTTTTGGAAAAATGTAGGTATCTACTTAAAATCTTATTTTCGACTATAAATGCATTACGAGATATGGCTAGTTCAATTTTTTGTTATTACTTACCCAATCGTCAATAATTTTTTCAAAATCATATTGAAATCCTACAAGTTTATCCTTGACTGGTGCAAATTCTAACTCTAAATATTCCCTCATTAAAGATAAATGTAACAAGTAAAACGTGATTTCCTCTGGAACGGATTGTCGTTTGGTCGATTTTTTTCCAAATTTTACCTAAACAAATTTAAAAATATATAAAATATCCTAATCTGACTAGAAATCGCATTAAAATTATTTCTGTAACTTGTCACTAACTAAAAGAGAGATTTTGTAAATGTAATTTCGGAAAAGTCTAAATCTGCAAATAACAAGACAATCAAAGACCGTAGAAAAAGTCCTGGCAGTTTTTACCACATTTGTTGGACTAGAACTAGTATTTGGAATTACTAAGGCCGTCATTTATAGGTGTTATCCTGTCGGATAAATCAACCGCACCTACTGAAACCACATTGCAGGCCATAGACACAGGTCACTGCTGAGCAGACCATTCGGCAAACTAAGCCATCCGGCGTCTAAGCAGACAACAGACTAGGCTGGTGACAGAACTATTAACTAGCCATTGCGGCTTAAGGAAACATCTACACGCAATGGGCTTTTTGAATGATGAACCAATATAAAGACTATATGACGGAGAAGAGACGAACCCACACATCATCTTCGAATGCGAAGCTTTAACCTACTGAATACATCTTCAGGAATAAATCAATCCGGAAGGCTTTTACCCAGAGGATAAACCTGGTCAAGGCAACCAACCTGTTTACAATAGAACATATATCCAAATTTGTAGGATCAAATCGCATTACTTCCCGAGGTATTCCTAAGGAGAGACAGTATATATATATATATATATATATATATATATATATATATATATATATATATATATATATATATATGTGTGTGTGTGTGTGTAAACATGCGACACAATAACTATCAAGGCTGCAGTGTAAGGGTTCCTTAATCCTGGCCTGCTATATCAATGTACCAAATAATACGAAACTGAAAACGGAAGATTCGTATCCGAAATCTGCAATATGAAATACGACACTTTAATACCTGTCATCACAGAACCTGTTGAATGTTCCTAAAATACTACGATTTGTGACAGCAACCCAACGTACAGATGTAGCTATAATATTTTGATACAATATATAATATTTTGATACAATATATTAAAATTTTAATATTGACAGATTTTATTTTTAATAAACCAAAGATTATTGAAACTTTAGTTCAAAGTTTTGGTTCCTTGATTTTTGCCAAATCTTAGGTTCTTAAATTGTAATTGTTTTACTCTAAACTTTAACAGATACTTAGATCAAATACTTTAATTTACCTGATAAGCAAGGTGTCTAAATTCAAGATGGTAGATGTTAGAAATGGTACAGAAATGACTAAAAAGTTACAATTTTAGAATCAAACCAAAATCGTGGAAGTTGGATGATATTGTCAACTTAAGGAATTTTGTAACGGTCACAATATTATCAAATTAAGTATGTGGTATCAATGCAGAGAAACAAAATTTTTAACCCATATTGACTTGCATCTTCTGTAAACGTATCATTGTTAAAATGTGGTAGTTATTCTACTTCTGTGTAATATTTTGTAATATACATCTATACCCTACATATACCCTTTTACGTTTTGGGTTTCCAAGCCCTAGATTTGAATTATATGCATAAACAGAACATTTTAATCAGTGGTTAAATAGGAACAACATATTGAATTTTAATAAAAACTCACAAAGGAAATGTTTGTAATAAATCTGAGAGACGCTTTATCTGAAATTTATTAACCACCGTCGCCGTCATAAAATTCTTCATTTAGTTTTACGTTACTAATTTTTATTTTTGAATCTTCTTTCTTAATTATTCTTCAAAATTGTTACAATGCAACTTAGTTTCACAAAATATAATTTACTTTTATTTGTACAAAACCCTTTTGGTACAAATCACTTAAACCTTTCCAACCGGAAATTCGCAGACTACAACTGGTCCATGAGAGCTATATATAAAAGTGGCCGGGTAGTTTAACAGTTCCTAAATAAATATTAACAAATAACATTTATTTTATTTAAAATTTTTTCATAACTTTCCTTGAAATTTTGGCTAATAAAAATATGGATTAATGGTGTTTCTATTTCAAAACTTCATATAAAAAGAAACATTACGAGGTATGTCAAGAAAATATTCGACCTTTTGGTGTAGCAGGGGGCAACTTATTTTTTGTTAATGACGATATTGTCCGATTCAAAGTACTCCCTTTTGGAAGTTGATTTGTTTCGAGCGCTACTAATATTACTGAAAGTTCTTTGTATAACTAGTTTTTAGAGTATCTAACAGAGGCTTTGTCACATATTTTTTTATTGATTCTGGATTATATTCATCCTTTAAGACGATTTTTAAACTTACGGAATAGCTAGAAGTTGTAAGGAGCCAGATTACAACTGTTGGGTGACTAAGAATATTGAAATATAATATGCTTCACAAGAAATTGCTGGATAAGTTGGGATGAATGGCACGTTGTCGTGATAAAGCACCCAGACGGTGCTTTTTCACAAATGGAGCCGTTTTTTATCATTGGGTAATGTAATTACATTAAAACGTCTAGAAATATTCGTTGGTCACTGTTTATGGCAAATAATATCTCCCGAGTCGCATAAAATGGCGAGAATTGTCTGTCAGAACTAGGGTCGCTTTTAATGGAAGTACTATCACTCCTTAATTTGAGCATCACTAATATTCAAGTTCAAAACATGCTTTACTGTCAAGAGTAAAAATTTTTTGCAGACAGAGCTATATGTCAGGATATATAGAGACTATACAGTACAAAAGTAAAAGCAATGAATAATGCCAACCAATCATATATAAATTATAAAAGAAAAAAATATATAACAGCATAAAATACATTCATCGACTCTATAGTAAGTCCTATTTAAAAGCATTTTGTTTTGGTTTTTATTTAAATATTGTAAAATTATTTTTTATCTTTACGTCCTCGGGTAAGGTGATTGGACAGCTTTTCAGCATTATAAATAAAACTATTTTTTATCATACTTGTCGATGAAACTGGTAGGCGAACGTTGTGAGTGTGTCTGATATTATAATGGTCTTCCTGACTCAGGCTTTTGCATTTTTTAAACACGATACAAATGCTCTCCAAAATAAATAAACATGGTAAAGTCATAATCCTCTCCCGCAGAAAAACGGGACTCTCGGTATCCTAATTAAAATAAAAAAAAAATCTACAGCTACCCCAGAAAGAGATTCCATAGGCCAGGTGAGATTCTACAAGGGCATAAGAAGCCATTTTAACAGCTAACGCCAACATCACTCTAGACACTGATCTGAGAGCAAAACAGCCACAAGCTAATTTAACGGATAAACTCTCAATATGTTTACTAAAACTTAGCATGCTATCCAGAAGTAAATCCAAAAACCTTATGGTACTTAAATTATTTAGTACTTGTAAATCTGCAGTATATTATTCAAGGTATATTTAAATGTAAGAACGTTATTTTTTTCAGTAATGAACTTTAATAAATTATTTTCACAACAGACCCTGATACATCTTCATTTACTCTCTTTTCTAAACTGCCAAGTCTAAGTCCCTCCACAGAATAGTACGTCGGGAAAGAGAGTAAATTTGCAGCTGATGTTTAAAAGTGCAAGGTCATTAATGTACAGAAGAAACACAATCGGTCCAATAACCGACTCTTGGGGAATTCCATAACTCACGTTTCCAGAATTAGATCTTGCTACTGCAAAAGGGACCACATGGGTCCTCCGACAGAGATAAGACTGAAGCCAATTTAAGAAAACATCGCAAAATCCATAAACTTACAGTGTTTGCAGCAGAATTTAATGACTGCCAAAATCAAATGCTTTTGTTAGGCAACGGAAAACCGCAACAGTTAACTCTTCTTCATTTAGGGTCATATATAAATTTACTAAAAATAGAAAAATTGCATCACTTGTGTTTTTACTATTCTAAAAACCAAATTGATTGCAATTTAAAATTTTATATCTCAACAGAAATGACATCATTATTTTTTTAACTAATTTCTCAATAATTTTTGACAGGGTAGGTAGAAGTTATATTGGTATGAAATTTGAGGGAGCAATGTCGACGTCACCCTTCTGAATGGGAATCACTTTACCTTGTTTTAAGAACAATGGAAACTGACAACTCATAAACGATCAATTTATGTCTTCAGTCACTACATTCAAGACACTTATAATTAATTCAGAAAATATTCTTGTGAACAATCATTCCAGCATGAGTAGTTTTTGTTTCTAATAGTAAAAAAAACTGTTTCTAATTCATAAGTATCAGTACAAATATTGTGGATAAAGAAATTAACTGATAGAAACCAATTGATCAATAATAGTTATTTAACTTATTAGGCGTCAAATCTGAATTTGGTGAGAGTTTCCATTTGTTCGCTGAAATTCATTGATGATCGATTATACCTTTCTAATGGCATTCCTTTACTCCAACATCCTTTGTGTATAATAACACAGTCTTTTTGGCGACCTCATAACCCTTCTATAAATAGTTCGATATTTATTAAAATAGGATATAAAAAGCAAGTTATTTGAGAAAAATTTGCTGAGGTAGTGCTATCACCGCATATTTCCCGCAGCGGTTCTTATACCACTCATTATCCACTACTTCCTAGTTTTTCCTTAATTTAACCAAAGGGAAGGCGTGGTTAAAAGTACCGCACAGTTTATTATCAAACTGTTCTAATGAGTTTTCATTATATGAAAAATTCCAATCTATCTCTACAAAATAGCGTTGAAAAGACTTAAAATTCTTTTGATTTTAGGGACCCTCTTAGGGGTTTGTACATTAATATAAAGTTGAGCCAATACAGCTTCACGGTCAGAGAGTTCGATATTATAGAGCAGAAAACACCCACCATATACAGTCAAGCGTAGAAGTTTTGTTGACACCTTCACATGCACGTGCAGATCAAAAGTATACAGTAAGTTTCGTAATGATAAATTGGTTAAATGGACATATATCTATCAAAAATGCTACTATAGCATTGACAAAGCGTGAAAAAAATTAAAAGCGTTCGTTTAAATTCGAAGACATCAATAGTTGATAGGGACAGAAATTAATCATATAGGAAATGATAGCTATTAACAAGGAAACACAAACACTACATAACAAAATTGACAAAAAGAACCTTGCTCAAATCTACAATAATGTAATTTAAACACATTATATCTTCTTAATAATATCAAAAGGGTATATAACCCCTTAAAAACAAAAATAAATTCCTTTCATTTTTTTTTTCATGCCCCGAATACAGAATGCAAGTCCTTAATAGTTTGTTGATATTAGTAATGGTTTCAACTAATTTGAAGGTGCGTAAAATTTTGCCAAATATTACTTTTTAAATATTTTTCCAGTATATGGGTTATTGTTGTAATAACTATAATAAAATTTAAGTTTTAGATAATTATTTCTAAAAATAACATTTTTAATATGTGCGATTGTTTATATTTAGATTCATAATTTTTTTAAAATTTTCTATCTTTCAGGTAGAATAAGTCCCCATAAGCGCGATTGAAATAGAGAAGTGCATTTTAGTGTTCTCGGTGAACATGTTTCAACTTTGAGAGACCGAAAATTTTAGTTAAAGATAACAACTTTCACAAAAGAGTCTTTCTGGAAATGGTTCACATAAACAACGAGCCACTTTCCATGAACAAAAGAGGAGACATAGAAAACCTCAGCATAATGTATAATTACTTACTACAACTAGAAAGTAACAGCAGTCGGTCCCCACAGGTAAATTTTTTCAGTTGGATACCGTTTAGTCACTGTTCTGATTGTTATTATCACATTTGTCCAACCGGGTGAGGGGTGTCCCTTTTTTGATTTCTCAATTACATTAAACTTAAACTGTCACGACAAATTTAAGTCACAACCTCTATCTTTTATTTACTTTTGATGCAATAACATAATATTTTTTGGAACCGTTACCGCCGCCCCCTGAATGATTACCACCAGCATTTGGACAGTGTATACTTAATCTATTAAAACGGGCTTTTGGCGCCAACTGTCATTTGTCAATTTCATTGAATCATTTTGAAATGGCGTTTCGACAACATCCACGTGCTAGAAATTAGGTTCTCAAATAAATTAAAGAATTTTTACCTTTTAGAACATTTATTTTTGTTATATGTAATCCTAGTGTAAAGTGCATAATGGCTGTTTCTGTCGAACAAAACCTGGTTTTTTATACATACTCACTTTGGTAGGTTTTTTCTTTACTTTTATTTTACGATAAATAGATTTGAGGAAGGTTATTTTCTCTTTTGTAGAAGTCCTGATGAAGAGAATAAAATTTCTCGAACGCTAGACTAACAAAAAAGAGTTTTCTTTTCCGACCAATCATCCTTTTGATTGTAGCCACACAAAAGTGTTATATATATATATATATATATATATATATATATATATATATATATATATATATATAATATTTTTGTTCAACTTGGTAAATTATAACTTAATAGTTCTAATTTAAAGGGAATTTCATACTTACTTCTTCTCTTAGTAAACTAAAATGAGGTTCATGAGAACATAAACCCAGCATTATCAGATCGGCATCTAATCCATATAAGCAATGCCTTGTATTGGGGTCATATCCAGGTTGGGATCTGATATACCTAATGTAGTCCATAATTTTATGCTCCCCTTCACCAGGAGTCTAAAAAGGATAAACAAATATATTTATTAAACTAACTTATGTCTTATACAGAAATCTATAAAAACCTATATGTTGATTTGAAAATTTATAGTAATTCTAAACTTGTATGAATATATATATATATATATATATATATATATATATATATATATATATATATATATATATATATGCGGAGGTTTTCGGGTACAAGTTACAGATCAAGAAAATTATCACAAAGAAATGGATGTACTGCAAGACGCTCTAACAAAAATTGTTACAAAAAAGAACATATAGACAAGGTTCTAAAAAACAAACGGTTGATCCCGAAAAATTGCGAAAAGCAAGAAAAGAGCTCCAAATATTTTGTTCCTTATGTCAGAGGTACCACAGACAAAATCGTAAAAATTTTCAAAAGATACAATATTGAAACCATTTTCATGACAGACTGTAAACTAAAAGACCTCCTGCCAACTCCTAAAGAAAAAATCCATTTAGAAAATCAGGATGTATACGAAATTTCATGCCAAGAATGCAGCTCATCTTACGTAGATCAGACCAACCATAAAATAAGCAACAGAAGAGACGAACATGTAAATGCAATCAGGCAAAAAATTTCTTCCGCATTGGCCTAACATTTGTTAAACATAGAACATAAGATCAATTCCTTAGGAACAAAAATGTTATCGAGATGTGAAAACCTGTCCACAAGACCTATAAAGAAAGCCATTGGAATTGCAAAACGGCTGGACAACTTAAATAGCAGAGACGACAGTCAGTGGTTGCATAATACTTGAAAAAACCTGCCAACGAAACATCGACCAGTAGTAGGTAGTAAAGACACGGATCGTAACTCGGTGAGATGAACTCAAATACTGGCAACAAGGCCGATGACATGCAACCTGATTGGTCATAACAATCCAGTCAAACAAACATGCCTCAGGTACACACAAAACCGGCCGCACCTAAGTCGCAAGCATCAGCTCGCCCACAGACGCCGTACAGGGAACTTTGAAAATTGGGAATGCGATTTCACCGAAACGTCAGTTGCCTTACAGTCCTTGGAAGGACTCAGCACACACACGGGATGCCCGCAAACCTTCACTTACACATATTATATATATATATATATATATATATATATATATATATATATATATATATATATGTATGTATATATATATATATATATATATATATATATATATATATATATATATGTATATATATATATATATATATGTATATATATATATATGTATATATATATATATATATATATGTATATATATATATATATATATATATATATATATATATATATATATATATATATATAAAATAAGGAAAACTTATTTTAAAATTATTTAAGATTCAAATTAAAAGATATCCGATTTTAAAAATAATTTTTCACCTCTGATGGTTATTTTCAGATCTCGATATAAATCAGGAAATAATTCAAGTAAATTAGTCTTTATCACAGTTAATATTAATAACGGTTTTGATACCTGTGGTATATCGATTGATGAGATGTTTCAGATGTAATGTTAAATTTTTAATTTTGTATAAGCGTTTAAAGATGAAATTTTTTTATTTTAAACTACACTTGATCATTTAGCATAAGTTTATTGCTATACTGTCTGATTTGGGAAAGTACCCTGTATCATCATTTATAGGTCAGTAGAGAAAAAAGCGCATTAATTTTGTAACTCCAGAACGGTCGAACAGCCCGGTTCCATAGGGTTTCTCGGAATAATGCTGGATAGTAATTTATTTATTTATTTACAAACTCAACACATTAACATCCAATTATAGAGTAGGAAATGAGACAGGTTAAAAAAATTAAATAATAATAAAAAAATATTACCAACACTAACATTCTATAGTATTTGTTACATGATATCATACAGCAATGTTCTGAGTATGATGATATCACAAATATCTAATCTGGATCGTATTTGGTCATATAACCTATACATTAAATAATATTTATATATATATATATATATATATATATATATATATATATATATATATATATATATATATATATATATATATATATATACAGGTCTGGAAAATCCAAACCAGAAACTCGATGTTTCTTAAGTATGATAAAGAAAATACTATATTATTCATCAAATCAGAATGGGACAGAAGATAAGCATCGTAAGCATCGACATACGTGTAAATTACCAGTTTGGCCCTCGGATGAGGGGTAATACAATGCTGGCGCGGTGAGAGCGGGCGGCAGCATACGCCACGCCCTAGCACACAAGAGGATTCCAAGTTATTTGCTTTCCTTCAGGCCGTCGAAGCGTAAGTACTCAGTATTGGTATTTCCGTGTTTCGCGCCAAATTTTTTTATATTTGAAATGGTAGTTTATTCCACGGAAGAAAAAGAGCTGATTATTAAGTGGTACTTTCTGGTAAAGATATGGATGAGATAATCGGCAGATTTGCATTTACGTGCGAAAAATCATCCTGTTCCTTGAAAATTTAGTATATCGGAAATTATTAAAAAATTTGAAACCAGTTGTCTAAAAATTTTGAAAAAAATGCACTGATAATAATGAGGAACAAGAAGACCGAGCAAATCGGGAGAATGACGTTTGTAGTTAAGCAGAAATTAATTTTCCTTGCAATAGTACCGTAATTGCGAAGAACTTGATATGAACGCTCGAACAGATCGGAATAATTTAAAGCGGAACATATATCGCTGTTACAAATTGCGAATAACTCAAGAAATTTTTCCGAAAGACCAGGAAACACGTATGGTGTTTTGTGAGGATATGATACAAAGGGCTAATAAGGATATAACCCCTGAAGTTTTGGTAAATACGCGCATCGTATTTTACAATAGACTGGGTTATTGTCTCGCTCAAAGTGGAGGCCAGTTTGAACACCTCTTGTAGACTTTTAGGTGTTTATTTATTTACAATTACTGAACGTGTTACTTTTATTTTTTACCAGAATAAAAGTTTATTTTTGAGAATGATTTTTAATTTTAAAGTGGTCTATTAGCTTATTTACTTAGAAATTACCGTTGCGTTTATTAGAATAAATGTTTATTTTGTAACAGAAATATCAATTTTCTTTACGCTCAACAGCCAACAAAAACTATTTTTTTTTGTATTTCGACTATTTGATGTATTTAAAACAATAAATGTATCAAATAGTCTTTAAATATTCCAAATTCCGTCGATTACGTTATATGTTTAGACGAAAAGTAATTACACTTTCTCATTCGTTTCAAGGTACTGCTCGTCTTCGTGTAGCACGGAAGTTAGCGGGGGTAATATTGGGCGTAGGCGTTCCCTACGATCTTCTGTCCCGAACTAACCTGACGGGCTTGGTAGGTTAGAATTTGAGAAAACGGCCAAAATAATTTAGAAATTATTTTGGCCGTTAAGAAATTTAAAATAGAAGGTTGGCTATAGTAACGTTTCTATTAAACCTCGGTAATATGAACGGCCAGTTTTTTCTTTCTAACCGAACAAAAGTCTTTAAAGAAAATAGAAAATCATGAACTCGAACCAGACAACTTGCACCATATAAATGAGTTCTCTTTTCCACCCGAGCTTCAGTACAGTACAACTTATTTATGATGATGATAGAAGGCTAGGTGAATGCTTTAGCTGGAGCGAAATCGGTCCAACGTTGTTACTTCTGCCAAACAACATCTCAATTCAACAACATTGATACTGTGTCCCAGTAAATACAGAGTATTTCAAGCTACAACTGTTAACTCTACACGCATGTATTCGATTCTCCGAATGCTGCTTGTATTTGTCGTATCAACGTAACACCCAGAAGTGGTAAGCCCGTAAGCAGAAAGACAAAGAAGTGAAAGCACAGACAAAAGCTACCATCCAATAGGCCTTTAAGGAGACAGATTAGGACTTCTTGTTGACATGCCAAAGAAAGGGTTAGGAAGCACTAACGATGGCAACACAGCTCGATGTTTCTTCGAAAACAGTGATGAGCCCGCTATTATAGCAAGAGTAAAGCGAAAACTGATCCTCTGGTTTCCCGTCATTTTGCAAACTATTGGAAGCGGACATTAAACTGCAATAGGGAAGATTTGGGAATACAAACTTCAAACAGCAAGATTATTCTTCAAAGGATATTCTTGGTTCAACATTCCAACAGGAATCCACAAATTACTTACTCCATTGACCAGACATCATAGCATTTGCAATATTACCGATAGGTAAACTATCGAAAGATGCACAAAAATCAACGGACAAGTTGATAAGAAACTATCGCCTAGACTTTGCCCGAAAATCTTCTCGAGAAAAAATATGGAGGATGTGTTCCAAAACTTTTCGCGTCGATGGATCCTTACACTGTTTTTGATATAGAAAGGATTCGGATAACAATTCATACGTATTGGAGAATGAGAAAAGAGCCGTTAACAAAGAAGGCAGTGATATCAATCCGTGCTTTCGACCCATATATATATATATATATATATATATATATATATATATATATATATATATATATATATATATATATATATATATATATATTTATTTTATAAAGATTTCTAGAGGCTTGAAGATCAAATGTACCATAAATAAGGTTTTTATGCTGAAGGACATTCGTTGGTCTGTAGGGTTCATATTTATATGTCCCGATAAATTATAATCATAATATTTAATTGTAGTGTTGTATAGTGTTTCACACAGTCTAATTAAGTTACGTGCTGTAGTTAACATAATTTAAATATAAAATTTGTTACTTATTTAAATAAAAGTTTCAGATAGCTTACAAATTGTGATTTCTCAAATTTATTATAGGTTGAGTCGTGAAAAGAATTATGTTAGATTTAACTGTTTAAAATTAAGATACTTGGCTGTTATGGACACAAGTATTTATGTTAAATCCATAAACAAAACTAGCCATCGAAAAACATTTTTAAATAGCAAGCTCATAAATTGAGTTATGAACAGAATCTCCTGTAATAATTTTATATGTCTGTAATCTTAAATTTACTTAATATTTGTGAGATATATTCAACTTTCTAAGGATATTTTATTAAAAAATTTGAAAATATTAAAAATATCGGGGTACCACCTAATTAACGTTTCAATTGTTTATTCAAAAAATAAAACGTCTTAAAGAAACGGTTCGTCAACATATTGTTTTTTTTTAATGACGAGTTATTTTTAAGAACCAAAAATAAAATAAAAATTTTTAATATTTTATTTTTTGAAATCTGTGCGTAAATATGTTATTTAGCGTATGTTTCACCCTTCGCTTGCCTTCCACCGGGCGAACGAGAACATGAGTGATGAACATTTCAAGAATACGCGTTCGCCATCTTTTCACCGTTCACTTCACGTTCCCCAGTTCGAGGATACGGCCCCAGATGCGCGTTCGGTACCTAAGTTAGACCTTGAAATTACTACTGCAGGGTCGATTGAAAAATGTCGTATTGGAATTTTAACGATAAATAATTTTATTATTTTACGCGAACTGAAAGTAAATTTTATTAATGAAAAGCAACGAAAATTGGACAATTCGCGGCCGAATTAACTAGAAAATCTGTGGTCGAAGGATCAGAAAATTCGAGGTAGAAGGATCAGAAAATCTGTGTTCGAAGAATTAGAAAAATGTACAAATGGTAGTGAACTGTATTTGGGCGCTGATAAAGAATTTAATTTCAGTCAAAATTGACGACGAAGGTATGATAACCTCGAAAAATTGAAAATGGCCTACTTTGTAGCTGCTCACTGATGCGGAAATCGTGGACACTTTTCTGGAGCAGAATTTCTTGGTTTTTAGCACTGTTATAGGTGTTTAATAAATAATTATTTTGATTGTTTTCAGCGGATTTAGCCGGCATAGAGAGATTTAACACTCGCGTGGTATTTTAGTGTTTGCAACACGTGTATTCTGATGAAGGTTCAAGTGCAAGATGATAGTGTTTTCTACCATGCAAAGTTGAGGTGCGTGCGGCACTTCTTGTCCATTTTGGGAAGAGATTGTCAAATATGGCACGAAACAATACATAGCGCGAAAAGAGGTTAAAATAAAATTAACTTCAGTTTGCTTAAATATAAATATACAAAACGTAGAGATATGGTAATTTTACCCAGAAAAATATAACTTAAAATTTAATAATTCGGAAAGACGGAACAGGTGGGTATAAAATATTTTTGTAATTAAAAACCATTAACCACTTTTCAATTATGGAAACATTAACAGAATATCTTCGCAGAAGAGCTAGAACTTTCTCAACAAAAAAACAATCATTTCACAGTCGATATGACCAACGATTAACACCGTATCATTTTGTAGCTTTTATGTTTGATACCAAAAAACAAAAGTGCAAGTTATCTTCAGAAGAAATAAATTTGGCCTTAGAAACTATTAGTAAATTATTTGAAGATATAGGATTGCTACCACTAGCAATAAAATTGAACGACCTTTAAAAAAATAATGCTTTCGGAAGAAGCAACAAAAAACATAAGTGGGATTTAGTGGTGAACCTCACAAAACGATAGCCTGAAATTGCAAAACAGTTACCAGTAATAAAGCAGCTCCAGTGTGCAGTTGCTTCTTTTGCACCGTGGAAAGTGTGTTTAGTACATTGGTTTTGTGCACTTCGATTTAAGAAATAGATTGTAAATTGAAAAAGGTGGAAAATTAGTATTTCTATTTAAATTTTACAATAAAAATGCAAATGATGATAAATTATAAGTTTATGATTTCAAGTTCTCTTTAATATTTATATTTTTTAACTGTTGCAAGTTTATTATTTGATCTAATAGTTAACATTTAGGTAGTTTAAGGTAAAGTTTATATTTTTTTATGTTCTTAGGTGTTGCACTGTAGTTATTAAGTCGTTTGTATTTTTTTTATTAAGTTGTTTGAAATATAATAAATGCTTTTGAAGTTGAAAAACTTAAGTGATTTAAATCGTGATTTTAAACATGACTTTAATCATTTGATTAAAATCAAAGCAACCCTGTCGCCTACAGCATTTTATTTTGGTATGGATCGTCGATTGAATATGCAAATATTATCAAAGCTCCAAGGGCTTATTCAAAAAGATGCAGTTTCTAATTGTGCAATCTTTGTATATCTCAATGTCTGTGCCCTATTTACTGGAAATAATTTTAAATTGTTTACCAGCAATGGTCACTTTTCAATAACCGAAACATAAGATTTAAGTATTTTAATGCACTGCATTTCCTTTTTTTGAGAGGAGACTGTTGACGAACTGTATTAGGATCTTTAACGCTCTTCCTAATGAGATAACTATGGTCAGTAGTGTGTTATTATATAACCTAACCTCAATATGGCACGTTGTTTTGTTGCATTATTTTATTGTATATCTGGTTCGGCTAGTCAAAGAATCTCGTGTTGATCACGCGCCGTTTCCACTAGGTTTTTTGGAAATTACAATTTTCAACAATGACAAACTGCCATAAATGCAAAAAAGCATGCATCATGAAGGATGAGAAGGCCCAATTGTTTGATTTTTCCTGTGATGTTTGTAAAAGCATAATTTATGCTGAATGTACTGGGACAAGTCCATCGGAAGACCGAGTCTTGATCATGAAGACAAGATCTCTTCTTCATTTTTGTCTCGACTTTGTAGACAAATTGTTTAACGCTATGTCAAAACTAACTCAAAAAATTAGTGGGATAGAGAATGAAATGAGAAAAATGAAGAATAGTATAAGGTCCAATGATTTGGAAAAAAGAATTAAATGGATTGCGAATGACTTCAAACAGATAAAACATCTCAAGCAGGATGATCATATTGCAGACATCAGGAAAAATGTTAAAGCTATTGAAGAAAACTTAGAATTAAGAATATCCAGAACTATTGAGGGCAATCAGCCTAAAAATTTAGAGGTTAGCCTGACTACAACTTTGTTTGAAACTTTGAACAAGCATATAGAGGTCAGAGTGTCAGACCAATGGAAATTCTGACAAAAATGGTTAAGGAGGAAAGTTCTAACCTTATGTTAATAATACAGTTGGAGAGTCGGGTTCGCACGGGAAGGTTGTCAGAGGTCCAGAAGGGAAATTTCCATAATTTCTGCTGCAGAAGAGAGTAAAGCTTTTTTTAAAGGCAATCTAAGTGTTGAATCATCTGCGGAAAAGCTGCAGTCATATCTACTTCAGAATAAATACCTGCTATGATCTGTGAGCAAATATCGAATAAAGAAGGTGCTTTGCCTGCTCGATTGGCATACCAAATTACAGTAAACCCAGAACTGGGGAAAAATATACTTAATGCCAACTTATGGCCAGAAAATGTTATTGAAAAACCATTATCCTCTAGAAAGCATCAATTTAAGTTCAATGGCAGAAATTTTCACCAACAGAAGCCTCGAGAATGGGCTCGGAATTAAGGGGTAACACTCCTGTAACGGCCGAAAAATAGGGCTAATTTTGACAATTTTTTTTTGGGAGTGTGGAAGAGAAATAGGAAAATTCTGTTCGGAGGGTTCATTCAGCACATATTAGAGTATGAAATTTTTTTTTTATTATTATGGCGCTGACAGTGCCGATCTTCGAAATCACCTTTTTTAAAAATTGAAAAACATTTTGCGTGAACTATGAGACCTGAAACAAAAAACAAAGTTTATATATAATTGGTTGCCCGATGACATTTTGAATACCTAATAGTTCGTTTAAAACAATAAAAAAATCGATTTTTCAACGTGTTACAGTGGTGTTACCCCTTAAGATCAAAAAAGCATATTCCACACCTCCTCTTTTTCAACTGCCAGGCTCTGAATAATACAAAGTGTAATAATCAGATTGACAGTCATCTGTTCGATCTTGATGACCTAATATTTTTGTGCTTTGCGGAAACATGGGCAAGGACTGAATCCATTGATGTTCTTCACTTTGAGAACTTTACATTGGGGACCAAGTACTGTAGACAAACGTGCAGACGCGGTGGAGTGGCCATCTGGTTGAGGGAAAAAATAAATTTTAGTGAATAAATAATAGTAAATAAATTAGAAACAATGTGTTGAAAAAATATTTGCAGTGTGAGGCGTATCGTGTATGCTAAATAATATCATATACATAATTTTATGTTGCTATAGATCACCATCAGCTAATGTTCAATACTGTTTATATAATTTGCGCGATATGGTAGAACATGTGTTTACGATGAATAAAAGAATCGTCTTATGTGGTGATTTCAATTACGATTCTACTAATAACTGTCAGAAATTTAGATATTTGAGTAGTGTTTGTCAAGAATTTATGCTGACTGGGGTAACTCATGCCACTTCAATTATTGATCACATATTTGTTAATTTTTCATGTAATAGTGTATATGTTGCAGATTATCTGGTTAGTGATCAGAGACCAATTTTTGCCGATTTGAACATTAATATAAAAAAATGCACATCATTCTTTGGCAGGAGATTTAATACCGGTGTATTGAATGAATTTAGGTCTGCTTTACGTGGCGGGGATTGGTTAAACTTGTATGGAATTATGAATATTGATGTTGCATTTTTCTATTTTTTTACTACTATTTTGAATTATGTTTCCCACAAAAAAAGCTATGGGTAAATACATCGTAATCATAGAGCATGGGTTAACAGTAAAGGCAGGTAATCTGGTGTTAATATAAGAAATTTGGGCGACTTAACAAAAGGGAAAGATCTCAAACAAATCTATAATAACGCAAAAAAGAAACAAACGGTTAGGTAATGAAATAAAAAAGCATTATTATCAGGACAAAATATTAAGGGCAGTAAATCCTGTTTCTGGTGCTTGGAATATAATAAACCGTCTAGCGGGTAAAATAAAAAAGCATCAAAATATATCTATTATCAGTGATCAATGATTAATAACTGATTGTCCGGAAACTATTTTAATTCATTTAATATATATTTTAGAGATGCTCCTGTTAATACTATTCATCAAATATCCCAAATTTGTACACGAGGTAATTCTAATTGTAGAGATAATCATAAAAACCCTTATCTTCATAAGAAGTGTATACTCTTGCTTCCATTTTGTGAAGATGAATTTTGCTTCTTAATATAAAAGGGAAACTAAAAAATCTGACAGAGGTACCAAGCTGAGTACTGAAGGAGGTTCTAAATGAGATAGTTCTTCCATTGACTTTTTTAATCAATTTGTCATTTTGTACTGGGAAGTTTCCAAAAATTCCAAGGACTGTTAAGGTCGTTCCTGTTCACAACAGGAATGATGTGCATTTAATGGAGAATTACAGACTAGTGACTATTTGTTCTTCATTTTCAAAAATTTTTGAATACTGTTTTTTGGATAGGTTTTTGATGTATTTGAGGGAAAATGACGTTATCAGTGATAACATGGGTTTCAGAGTTCGTGGTCAGCATAGTCTGCCATACACATACTATACGAGGAAATCATAAATGATATTGACTTGGGAGGGAGTCCTATTGGGACTTTCTGTTGATCTTATCAGGGCTTTCGACTGTGGCAATCATGAAATGTTGCTGAATATGTTGGCGGGTTGTGGTTATAAGGGCCAGTCACTTCACTGGATACAGTCATTTCTCGAAGAAAGCTTTATGTAACAATGGCTCGTACGAGGGTTGATAGTAGAGTGCAGGTTAATTCTGTGCTTTTCTTATTGTATGTAAATAATCTGCCAGATGTGGTGCCTGATGTCTCTGTGACGACTTTCGCTAATGGTATGATGGGTGATAAAGTGAACTTGGCTCTTCGTAAATTTTATAATTGGTTCTCATGTGACTACTTGTACTTTAATTTAAGTAAGACGCACTACTGTATTAGGTTTCATTCATAAAAGAAGTGTGATTTGATGCAATTTGAAATAAATAAAACAAAGTTAAATAATGGAGAACATGTAAAGTTTCTAGGATTATATCTGGATTCATGTCTGGATTGGAAACAGTACTGTGAGCTTGTGGTTGCAACATTAAATTTGGCTTACTATGTTATGTTAAATTTGAGGAATGTATTGTCAGAGCGGCAGGTTGTTATGTTATACTATGCACAAGCTGAGTTGGTTCTTAGACATGGGTTTTGCGTTTGGGGTGGCTCAGCCAAATCACATGATGTATTTATTAAACAAAAGAGAATTATTAGATGCATGACTCATGTTTCCCACCGGACTTCCTGTTGGAACATTTTTAGACATTTGAATATTTTAACACTGCCACGCTTATATATATATATATATATATATATATATATATATATATATATATATATATATATATATATATATATATATATATATATATTTGCGCTTTGTCTATACATATTTAAAAATAGAGACCAATATCCAAAGAATGGTCATGTGCACTCACATAATACAAGAAATGGAAATATTTTTTATATTCCTTCATATAAATTACAAATGAAGTATAATCTCCAAATGTTATTAGTCTGAAAAAGCTGCCAGATGAAATTAAGGATAACACACATATTAAAAAATTCAAGAGTAAATTAAAACATTTTCTTGTTTTGGAATGCATTCCTTGACAAGCCTGAATTCACTGTGAGATGTAGTGTGTTGATTTGTTCTACATGTCTTCTGTAACACATGCGTTCATAATGTATTTTGCTATATTTTAATTTTGTATATTGCTTAATTCTCTCATTAGTTTTAGTTACTTTAATTTAGTTTGTAAGATTTTATGATGGTAACTATTCCTATACAATTGGTTACTGTTCTACAGGAAGAAGAATAAATAAATAAATAAATCTAAAAAACTAATTTTATTCTTGAAATTAATGTTTTCATGTTTGAATGGATTATTTTAAATTGTAGTTTAAATTTTTGGAGTTTAACATTTACGGGTTCTCGTTTTTTGCTGAATTTATTTTGGTTGTAGTATTTGTTTCTTTTCTATTAATTGTAGCATAGTTATGTAAAGCTTAATTGTATCAAAGTTATGATGATGTGAATGTGCAATTTGAATGTTTATAAGATGAATAAATAAATATTGTTCTTTTTCAGTTGGACTATAATTTGTTATATTTTTAATATGTTAAGTAACTCGAATTAAATTTCAAATGAGTTTTACTAGTAAAGATTCAAAGTTGTTAATTTGAAGTGGACTATCAAACCTGGTTTTACTGTTCTTTCTGAGACGCATTTACAGCACCTTCTCATGTGCAGGCATTTATAATCAGGTTATTATTTATATTAAGGGAAATCCAGAAAAATTGCAATTATTGGAAAAATTCGGACACTCACTTTTCAGTTTAGGTTTAATTTTTTTCACTAAATCGTTAAAATTTTGTTACAACCACAAATTCCACACTGATAGAAGCTTTAGTATTATCAAAATTATCAAAAAACAAATCAAAACAAAAGGGCCGCTGCCCCTGGTGTGACTTCTTCCTAAAAGCCGAATAATTTGTGCTGTTGCCAGATTACAAATAATATTTCTGTGAAATTTACATATATTCTTTTATTTCTATTAAAACTAGGAAGAAAAGGACCTGAAAAACATTTTTCCCTTTCCTTTGATGTACCGCCTCCACACAGCCTCTACTGGATAATAAAATTTTTGAATTAATAAATCTAGGTTGGCTTAGGTTAGTTTCAGTTTTCCAAACTAAATAAAATCATAGACGAAAAAGAAATTAATATAATTTAATATAAACTGCGGATCCTATAGAAGAAACTTGGCTTATGCTTAAAAAAAGATAGTGGGTTTGGAGGAGTAGTACTTCTCTTTCTAATGGCAGCGGGAATCACTATAATACAAACGTCATTTGATATCTCGCCACCTGATCGAAATTAGACAGAGAAGTACTACTCCTCAAAAACGCTCTCTCTTTTTAAGAGTGAGTCAACTTTCTTTTATAGGATCCGCAGTCTATATTAAGTAATATTAATTTCTCTTACGTCTATGACTAAAACCAAGCCAAATGTGACATAACAAAAAATTTTGGACGATTAAGATTAATTGTAAACTTTTTTATACATTACAAAAATTAAACTATGTTGTTGACTGAAATGGATAAATTTTAAAGTTTATATTACGAAAGTATAAATCTGAGTCAGTTTAGGTTAGTTTCAGTTTTCCAAACAAACCAAAACCAAGCTAAACCTGAACTAACCAAAAATTTGGGTTAAGAATTTTATCATTTATACATTACAAAAATTAGACAATGTTGTTGACTGAAATGGACAAATTTTATAGTTTATAACATAAAAGTATTTTACATACGGCAACGTTGATATGAATAGCTGTTATTTTCTTTATAGTAATGGTCAATGATATATCCAAATGTATTTTTGGTTTTACGGTGAAAATACAATTTTCTAAATTTGTTTTCTAAAATTTGTGCAAAAATAGTTAAAACATATTACATACAATATATTTTAACTAGTACCATTTAAAATAAATATGAAAATTCGGGGTGTTCTTCAGAAATAAAAGTGCTTTGTAAAGTGATGTTCGGTGTTTTTTGAGTTATTTCGAGAAAGTGAGGAAAAATAGTGGGAAACAAAGGCCCGAATCATGTTCTATCTCGATCTCGAAATAGGGAGTAGGTATTGAAATTTTTTTGAAAAAATTTTCTTAGATTTCCCTTACTCTAAATAATCACCCATAATATTTAAATTTTAGGTTTTAAAGATTGTGAGATAGGAGTTAGAAAAAATTTTAAATACATGTTGCTGGATTTTTTCCTGAACACGAAAATAATTTTATTAAAAATAATTGGTAAGAAATCAAATGATTTCTTTGCACAAATTTTTTAGAAATATCAAATAAAAGAATATAATTACAAGAGTTCAATATGACCTTCATTGTTAAAAATGCTTTTTCTGTAGTGCTCATCCATTTCCTTTGTGTTCATATTGAGCACTTGTAATTATATTCTTTTATTTAAAATTTCTAAAAAATCTGTACAAAGAAATCATTTGATTTTTAATCAGTTGTTTTTAATAAAATTATTTTATCGTCAAAATGAATAATTATTTTTTTATAGCTAACTTGATTTTATATTATAATACGACTATAATATATCACGTTCTTCATTGAACAACCTCATTTTCAATTGCTTCATAACTTACATGAGTATGGGGACTGCTTGAAATATTTAATATTTTGAGGTAAATATTTCAAAAAAGGTTGGAGCAAACATAGGTAACATATATATTTTTGAACATTAATTTTTAAATATATATTTTGGAATTTTAAGCTCTATTATTATTTATTTAAAAGAACAATTTTTCATAAGAATTTGTTTTTTCTCTAACATATTCCTGCAACATAGAAAAAATCAT
The DNA here is from genome assembly GCA_034092305.1 of Diaprepes abbreviatus. NCBI lineage: Eukaryota > Metazoa > Arthropoda > Insecta > Coleoptera > Curculionidae > Diaprepes > Diaprepes abbreviatus. The sequence continues at coordinate 61,386,127 of JASJET010000055.1, forward strand.
AGGCCTGGTATAGAGTAGACAAAATATAAACAAACATTGTGTGAAGGCTATTTATGGTCAGTGGGGGAAAGGGGAATAATGCACAAGAAGCGTAGTTGTCGAACTGAGACGAAAGTTATTTTATTATTTTTATCCAGTAAAACTATTGGTACAAAAATAAATGAAAACTTATACAGTACAACGTCTCTTGAACTCTTATTACTGCATCTGTACCTTATTTGCTATTTTTGCTATAAAGTAAAAAAAAAAACATATGTTTTATATATCTGGTTAGGGTCCTAATAATAATGTCAAAAGATCTTTAGAGGGAAATAAAAGGTAAACACTTTAAAGTTAACGATCATTGTTATGTTTATGGAAAGTAGTACCTAAAAGTGGACTACAGTATTTATTTAGAAGAATTTGTGTGTATTATTTTTTTAAAAATAGTGCAGGCATGAAACGAAGTAAAAAAATGTTTTTTTTTTAATTATTACGGTTTGCAGGTGTAAAACTAATAAAATTTAATAAAGCAACAATATAAAAAGTGTGAACCTATTATTCCGAAATGTGATAAATGACATACCATATCTAAAACGTAGAAGTGTTTGAAGTAATAGATGCAGAGAACAGTAGAAATATATCGGCAAAAAAATTTATTATTTCATATACACATTAATTAACAAGAGTAGGACCAAATTCAAAATTCTGGGACACTCTGTGTAGCTTTCTTTAAATTATCTTCAGTTTATATGTTCTAAAAATATAGGCGCGGTCTTCCATTCATTCAATTATATATATATATATATATATATATATATATATATATATATATATATATATATATATATATATATGTATAGTAGGCTGTGAAGTGAGAGTGTCATATTTTGCTCCGCAGTTTAAGCTTATTTGAAGGAGTGTTTTAGCAGTTTTAACATAAAAATATTATGTCTGATAGTAGTGATGGAGAAAAAAACAAGAAACAAAATAAAACTCAGAAAATTCCAAGCCAATTAATGAAAACAAGGAGTTTTTCAGTGGGATCAAACGTAGATTTAACAACACAACAAATCGAAAAGATCATAGGTATCGATATGAAGATAAAAAATAAATTCCGATCAAACGCCGATAAGGAAAATACGTTAACCGATAAAGAACTAGGCAATACAAATGAGCAAGTTTACACCAATAACAGTAAATCGAATATGTTGGATTTAGATTTAGAAGATAGTGAACCATCAACTAAAGGAAAAATATCTGAGATTTCTAATGATACCGATGATATATTTAAACCTAAAATAACGGCGGCACGCACTCCTCCTCCAAAAGAAAACATAGAAATAGTAAAAAAAGACAACAAAGAAAATAACAGTGAAAAGTTAGGAAAAAGGCATAGATCTACAACGACACCAGACACAGATAAAAATACAAAAAGACAATGCGATAGAATAACTCCTATAGCTCAGCATAGCATAAATGAAAATTATACCAAACAAGAAGAAAAAAATGAAATTGATATAGAACAAATTATTCTTGAGGCCTTCTCATCTCTAGATATTATTTCAGATATATCACATAAACATATTAATTCTAAACTAGAGCTAAAATCTGTAAACAATGCAAGTAGCAAAATTCATAAATCTTTAACAATGATATTGTACAAGATGGGAGTTTTGGAAAAAGAATATCTTACTCTAAAATACAAACTAGAAAACAAAAGTGACCCCAGATATTTAAGAGACGAAAACGAAAAGAAAAGATCCTATGCCGATGTTAGTGTCTTAAAAAGAAATAACCCTACACCACCACAAAATCAAATAACACCAACAGAACCAAGTAATAACTGGACAATACCAAAAATCCGAAAAAAGCTTGAATCTAAAATTTCCATTGAGAATAGTAATGATGCAACTAAGACTGCAACAAATAAAGCAAAACTTATCGGCAAAAAATATAGGTGGCGGATTTAAAAATGTGAGATATCTAAAAAGTGGAGCTGTTATAATCGAAAGTCACAATGAGGAACAACAGGAGAAATTAAATATGGCATTTAAAAATAACAAAGAAGTAAAAATAGTAGATACTGGTAATGAAGAACCTACGTTCATGCTGACTGGTTTAAGAAAAGGATTAACAAATATTGAATTACTGGAGGATATAATAAACCTAAATGAAGACTTAGAAAAAGAACTAGGAAGGTCAGCAATTGACAAAGTAAAAATTGTAACAAAACGATCTTGTAGAGATCAATTTAAGGAAAATTGGATTCTGCAAGCACCACCAGACATAGCTAAATGGTTTCTTAAAAAGCAAAAAATTTATGTAGACCTTATGGTCGTTTACGTCCAAGAACATATTAATTTGGCAATATGCTTTAATTGCTCGGTGTTTGGTCACGTCGCGAAATATTGTAGAGAAAAACCATCCTGCTATAGATGAGGAGAAGAACATCAAGGAAACAATTGTGTCAGTGAAGAATTAAAGTGTCCCAACTGTACCAAATTTAAAATAAAATCGGAAGAAAGTCTACATTCTGCAAAAGAATTCAAATGCCCGGTATATCAACGAAGACTTAAGCAGTATCAAAGTAATATAAATTACAGTAGTACACAATCTAAAGATTTTTTACGAACAAAAACATAGGAACCAACATACATCGAAAAAGTATCATCCACCAAAACGTACAGTCCCTAGGAAATTCAATAGATCGCATCAACGCCATGCTAACAATTAATCAGAACTGCGACATTTTATGTATCACTGAACATTGGAAGACGGAAGATCAATTGAAAAAAATGGCAATTAATAATTTTAGTTTGGTATCAACGTTTTGCAGAGGAGAAGGAGAACACGGAGGTGCGGCGGTGTATTGCAAAAATAGCCTCAAAAGCAAGGCATTGGACAAGTTTAACTGTTTATCAATAAGTGGTGTGTTCGAGTGTGCCGTAGTAGAATGTACATTTGCAAAAGAAAATAGTGTAAATGTGGTTTGTATATATAGGCCCCCAAATGGAGACATAAACAGTTTTATGTTACAATTAGAACAACTTTTAGTAAATATTTTTAGCGTTAAAAAACATATTTTTATAGTAGGAGATTTTAACATTAAATTGTTGATAGATAACGAGAATGGTAGGACTTTGCTATCTTTAATGAGCTCTTTTAATCTAAACCAAACAATCTTTGAGAACACTAGAATAACGGCAACCTCTGCAAATTGTTTAGATAATATTTTTACAAATATGCAATATATAGAAGCAGTAACACTGGAGTATTTTATATCAGATCATAGGGCACAGAAAATCACCTTTAAATTAAAGTTTAAAACAGAAAATAATCTCAGTTATAATCGTATTTTTTCTGAAGAAAATAAAAGTGATTTTTTATGCAGTTTACGGGAACAAGATTGGGAAAGGGTATATCATATCGATAAATCGGATGTAAATGGTCAATGGAATACCTTTATGAATATTTTCAAAAACCTATTTAATCAGAGTTTCCCATTAAGGTTAAAAGGAAAAAAACAAAAAACGCTAGTGAACAAAGATGTAAATATTATAGAATGTAAAAGTAGGCTAGATATCTTATTAACATTGTCAAGTAAAAATCAAACATATAAACAAATGTATATTAATGAGAAAAAAAACTATGATAAGTTATTGATAGAAGCTCGAACAAAACATTACGAGAATCGTATAACAAAGTCGGACAATAAATCTAAGTGTATGTGGACAATATGCAAAGAAATTAATGGGACAGAAACTAATCGCGAATTAAAAATAGAGGGTTCGCCTGAGATTATTGCTAAGAATTATAATGACTTTTTACTCTCAGTTGTGCCGAACTTACTAAATAGCTTAATCAGGGTTCCTTTTAGTAGCAATATAAAAAATAACACAAAATCTATATTCTTAAATCCTGTAACATCTGATGAGATTTGTGAAATAGCTCAAAAACTAAAAAATAAACACAGTAAGGGAATAGATGAAATTCCGACAAGTTTAATCAAAATATCGGCTACTGAGCTAAAAAATGTGTTGTGTTATGTTATAAATAACTCCTTTACGTTTGGAATCTTCCCTACTAATTTAAAGATAGCTTTAATTAAACCATGCTACAAAAAAGGTGACCCTGAAATAATGGACAACTACAGACCTATTAGTTTATTACTGGGGTTTTCAAAGATTTTTGAATATGCAATGTACACCAGATTAATTCGTTTTTTTAATCAAAATAACTTATTTAGTCATTATCAACATGGATATTTAAAGGGAAAATCAACCCAAACGGCAATTTTCGATTTTGTTAAGAATATTCTTGAGCACTTGGAAAATGGAAAAATAGCTCTCGGTATGCTACTGGATCTATCCAAAGCATATGATTGTCTGGATAGGGACTTATTAACCTTTAAATTGGAAAAATATGGTATAAGAGGAAATGCGTTAAAATGGTTCAAATCATATATAAACAATAGAAGGCAATCGGTGACAGTTACAAAAAATTGTAAAACTGAATATTCGAAAATCTTGCCTAATGACATAGGAATAGCACAGGGAAGTGTATTGGGTCCAATCCTGTTTATAATTTTCGTAAATGACCTGTACCTGCTGATGGATTCGTCTGATCGGCATGTTGTAAAATATGTGGATGATACGAGTCTAGTTGTTGGGGGCAAGAACTTGCAAGAGCCAAAGTTCAAGGCAAAAGAATTTTTTGATAAAGTCACTGATTGGTTTATTACAAATAGATTAATTTTAAATAAAGAAAAAACAAATGTCCTTTTGTTCAGAACCAAACAATCTAAAATTGTCAAGCCGACACATGGAATTTGATAACAACAATTTAGATATTATGCAACATACAAAATTTTTGGGCGTTTACATAGATGAACATCTGGATTGGTCATATCAAATCTCTACCTTAAAAAAAAAATTAAATTCCATATGTTACGGTATAAGAGTAATAAGTAAATATATGAATGAAAAATCTCTTAAAATATTATATTTTGCTAATTTCGAATCGGTTATTAAATACGGAATTATCTTTTGGGGAAGGAAGAGCATGATGGAAAATATTTTTATAGTCCAGAAAAGATTATTAAGAATTATAAAAAACATGAATTACCGTCAGAGCTGCAGATCGATGTTTAGAAATAACGGTATTATGACGGTTTATGCTGTATATATTTATGAAAGTCTGATGTTTATTTTTCGCAATAAAACTTTGTTTGAAGCCAAAACAGAAAACAAATACAACACTAGAACATTAGATTATAAATATGTAGCACACAGACTTACACTTACTGAGAAAGCACCTCTTTACATGTGTGTCAAACTGTTTAATGCGCTGCCAAACCAAGTAAAAAGTATTAACACCATAAAAACATTTAAGGTACAAATTAGAAAAATTCTAATAGAGTTAGAACCATATAGTTTAGGAGATTTTTGTCCAGATCTGTAGTTGTGATTTAGATTGACGTCATTTCATTTCATGTACCTATATTTATTTATATATATATATATATATATATATATATATATATATATATATATATATATATATATATATATATATATAATTGCAAAATTGTATAAAATTTTCTTAATTTAATAAAATTCATACAGGAGTTTCTATAAAATTTTCTTAATTTAATAAAATTCATACAGGAGTTTCTATAAAATTTTATACAATTTTGCAATAAATTATTTGTAAGACAGATGGTAAGCAGGTAGAACAATAGGTTCTTAAAGCTCCAGGGAGTATGTGGAATATGTACTTTCAAATTTCTTTTTTCTCTGATAATAAAAAGCATATATAAATATCGTAATATGAAATAATTTAATAATAATCAACTTAATTTAGGTTTCTACCTATGGACGATGAAGATAAAGGAAATAGCTCTACCGAAACTGGCAGTAGCTGTACTGTAACTGCTGGAAGCTCCACTGAAAGTGTAGGTAGCTCCATGCACACTGTTCACAGTTCTTCTGTAATGGCTGGAAGCACCACTTTAACTGCGGGAAGGTCAACTAGATTTCTAATTCCATTAAAAGAAAGGTATTCTGCACATGGTAAGGAGATCATACCTGGCAAGCATATTTCAAGATTGACGTAATATAGAATAAAAAGTTTTAAAGCAAACAATGTTAATAAAATCTTGCAAGGTTCTTTTAATAAAGCCCAATAATTTTAATGCTTTATTAGCAAGATGATGTACATGAAAGTTAAAACTACTGTCAAAATATACTCCTAGGTCTCTGAGCTCTTCTTTACTTTCAAGCGATATATTATCAGTCGAATAACCATATTGAATAACATGTCTTAATATCAAGAAACAACATTTACTTACATTCAGTTGCATACTATTCAAGTCGCATCATTCACTCACACCATTCGGATCTTCTTGAATCCTTGATTATTCAAAAAATCTTTGAACCGTCAGCATATAAACCACATTTAGAATATTTTACATATTCAGTTTCATCGTTGAAAAAATATTATGGAGTATTATATCAAAAAATTTTAAAATAAATAAATTGATCAGCTATATATTGGTGACCCAATACATCTAAAGTGTCCTACGACATAAATTTTTAAACATTTTGCTGATTCATTAGATATTAATATTTATGATCTTGAAATATTGGTTGAAATATTATTAATTAAAATGTTATTTAAAAAAATAATTTTGTGTCTTATTTTTGAGTTTCTGAAAACAGCTAGAAACACCTATATTTTTGCCATGTATGCATTTCACAGCTTTATAACTTAGTCAGTTTTGATCTTTTGCAATAAAATTTTGAAGGTATATGCTTTCCGTTTAATCAAGTGAGATTGTAACCAAAAAAATTTGGGTACTTCCCATAAGTATTTTCTAAAATACATACTAATTTAATTTGTGTTTAAAGGAATGATCAGCTTTCTGGCTGAACCTCTTAAAATATTGTTTAACCTTTCTCTAAAAACAAATACCTTTCCCCAAATTTGGAAGGAGGCTAAAATTTGCAAAAAAGGGGATAACAGTGATGTAAAAAATTATAGACCTATATCCCTATTGTCATGTCCGGCAAAGAAATTTGAATCTGTTTTATACAAATTTGTATATAATTTTGTTGAAAATAAAATATCAAATCGACAACATGGGTTTTTAAGTAAAAAATCTACGGCCACTAATTTATGTGAACTAACCCAATATATAGCCGAAAACCTTGATAAAAAGAACCAGGTTGACGTTGTTTATACAGATTCTGCCAAGGCCTTTGACAGGGTATCGCATAACATTCTTATACAGAAATTACATGGGGAATTTGGCTTTCATGACAACCTTGTACATTTCTTGAAATCTTATTTGCAAAACAGACCACAAAGGGTGACTACTAAAGGCTATTATTCTGATTATTTCTTTGCTACATCAGGTATACCTCAGGGCTCTAACCTAGGTCCATTGCTCTTCCTGTTGTTTATAAATAATCTGGTTGATGAAATTAACGCATCTAAAGTACTATTGTTTGCTGATGATCTTAAATTATATATAAAAATTAATAATTACAATGACTGTCAGGTCCTTCAACAAAATTTGGACATACCGTATCAATGGTCAATCAAACATAATTTGCATTTTAATATTGACAAGTGTTTTGTCCTTAGTTTTAGTAGGAATTTTTTTTTATTTAAATCATGTTTATGAAATGAATGGGAGGGCATTGACTAGAGTTGACGAAATGCGGGATCTTGGAGTCACCTTTGACACTCGATTGACATTTAAAGATCATATATGTGATATAACTGGTAGGGCCTCTAAGATGTATGGGTATATAGTTAGAAATTGTAAAGAGTTTAATGTTAAGTGTATTAAGTTGTTGTATGTGGCCTATGTGAGGAGTATTCTGGAATATTGTTCAATAATATGGAGTCCATGTTATGAGAATCATATTTATGAAATAGAAAAAATACAGAATAAGTTCTTAAGATATATCTATTACAAAGAAACGGGCATATATTAAATGCATATACCAAAAATAGATATTATGAATAATCATAACATTAAAATACTTGAAAGTAGAAGGAAGGTATCATCTATCTATTTTTTATATAAATTGTTGAACGGTATGATAAATGCTCCTGACTTATTAGCCTTAATTAACTTTTATGCTCCGCCATATAGAACCAGAAATCCACTTGTTTTTTATATTGATAATACTCGTACTAACTATTACAATAATTCACCTGTTATGGTAATGTGTAGGTTATATAATCAAATACGATCAAGATTTGATTTTTGTGATATCAGCATATCAAATAGGCTTAGAGCATTGCTGTATGATATAATGTAAGTGATACAGTAGAATGTTAGTGTTTAGCAATGTTTATATTCTTATTAATATTGATTTGTTTAGACCAAGTCTCTTGTCCTACTCTGTAATTGGATGTAAATCTGTAGGGTTTGTAAATAAATAAATAAATTTAATAAAACCAACAAGCCTGAAACCACGGCTCGAAATACTATTAACGTGCAGGTCAAAAGAAAGACCCTCATCAAATATCACCCCAAGATCTTTTATACGATCTGAGCGAGTCAGCATTGTATTGTGCAATGTACAATTATAAACTATACTATCTTTTTTCTTTGAGAAAGTAATGGCAGAACATTTTGTTAATAAATATAAAATATATAGAAGTATTTAAATTAGGAAGTTTACCTCATGCCCTGACAAAATAACCTTTACGCCTCTCCATAAAGGGTCATTAGAAATTTTATCTGTTACAAAATATTTTAGCTGATCATGTAATCTTGCCATGAATACTGTTCCAGGTGTAATACAATTTGAATCAAACCTAGCCTCTGTTGGTAGAGTTTCTCCTTTCTTTTTAGCTTCTGTTTCTTGTTTTTCAGCATCTTTTGCTGAACGAAACCTGCGACCTCTTTGTTGATTCATTTTGGCACGAGGAGCTACGCCATCAACAGCCATAAAGAATAACTTTTGGGGTCTGATCATTCTAAAGAGCACCTCAAGATAGTGAAATATATCCTGAAAAATTTTCTCTTCTGTTATACGAAAATGCGGATTATTATCATCCGGATGGGAACACATGTGAATGATTCCATTCATATCCAAATACATGTTATCGAATTCGGGTAGCTAAAAAAAGTTGAAATAAAAAATGAGGAATAAAGTTCCAAAAAGGTAAAAAAAAAAATACCTGGTATTCCCTTACAACTTCACTTAAACATGGGTATCGCTCACTGATATACCTGAAAAACTTTGGAACACCCATTTTATACTGTTCAAATGTTTATATTTAACAAAACGGCTACTTTATGTCTTATAATTAGACAACAATTTCCACAAAAATTTGACAAAAAGCAGGGGCTATTCCCAATTCCTTAATTTGACAGTTCTTTTTAAAATTCTGGCTTTAGGCAAAGGAAAAAGTCCAACGTCAATTACTGCCCTCGATTCAAGAGTTTTAAGCTCAGGTGCATCAAACCCTGAGTAACTCCGAGCAAATCTGATAAAGCGGTTAAAGTGTTAATTTGAACGCTAAATAACCTCCAAATTATTTTTTTTGGAAATTTGTTTTTTTAATATGCATAGCAAAACATATTGAAGTCGAAAAGGTAAAAATACTATTTTATTACTTATTAGTTTTGAGTTTTGTCTGGTGTCATGGCATTTTTGGCAATAAATATTTCGCAATTCGTTAAAAAAAGTATGAAACCAATATCTTGTGAAATAATCTTATTTTTGTGTCTCCATTTCATGTGTAAAATGTTTTTTACCCAAAAATAGCATCTAAAAATGATAACTGATAGCTGCTAGGGCTTTAAGGCGGCATTTTTCAAGGTCGTTTGCGTCAAAATAACCTATTATTTTGACCCAAAAATCGTCATTTTTAATACGTTGAAATTCAACGAGGAAAAACAATTCTTACCTAAAACTTTCAAAAAATGCTTAGGAAAGGCATAATGAAGGGGAGAGTTACATAATATGCAAAGAAAAAAACTTAAAAATAGCATTTTTTATTATTTGAGTACACACAAGTTTCTAGCCGTCAGAAAAGACATGTTTTTTTAATATCATTTAAAATCTAGCCAACATTTCACAAATTTTATTGAAGTCTCCCCTTGTATTTTTACAAACACTATTCTGTCTAAAAAATCACAACCAATGGATATGTATTTTAAAAAAGTCAACGTATATAAAAAAAACTAGTAAAAAGTAACAAAGCATAATTCCCGGGTCCGCCCTAGGTCTATTCAAAAACTGTAATTGATGTGACCTGAACAGTCTGACATTGGTGTTCTTTTTTTATTTGCACTCAACAGAAGAAGACATTCGACTACCAACTAATAATCGGCGTAGAACGTTACTGTTAGGATACCGGAAGTTGATTTAGTTCGGCCTTGTTGGCGCAGCAGTCACTGCCGAATTATGAATGGAAATATTTCAAATGGGAATGATTTCTCTAGATTAGGATTCTACAAAAATAAATTATAACAAAATGTCATAAAAACAGATCTTGCATCTTCGTTACCTTTGTGGTAATGCATAAGTATGTCACTGTCTTTAACAGATACGGAAAGGAAAAGTCAAAAAATATACTAGGAACTTTCTGAACCTTATCATCAGGTTTTTAATTTCTTATTTATTGTTAGTTTTGTTACAAATAAAACTTTATTTGAAGATTAAAAAACTTGTAGAATTCTTCCATTTCAGGAGATTTTTTCATAACATACTGTCAAAAGGTAAGAATTTTACTTGTTATAAGCCCGGAATAAAAAAGGTTAGGTTATAAGGTTGACCACATTGAGGATATTTTTTTAACATTGTGTATTTGATATTATTTTTATATTATTTGTGTGTTAAAACTTTCTAGCATCAACGAGTTATTTGGAAGCGATGATAAAGTCATTTAAAAAGCGAAAATGCATTGGAGTCCAATCACATAAGAAAATTCAGTTTAATGTTTATTGAAAAAAAAAAATCTCTTGCTTGTATGAAGAAAAAATCAGACAGCGTTGAGGTAAATTATAAACCTTTGTTCAGCGTTATTAATTATGAATTATAATTTTTTTATTACAGATTTCATTAAACAGATCTGGAGATGTTGAAATTACAACTTATGCTTGTTCAAGGGAGATAAAATGTCACCATATTGGTACTTTGGACAGGAAACATGCCAGTAAAAATGTATCGAGATGAAAATGAGCCAGGAAGAACTAAATAAAATAAAAATGAAATTAAGCGTAATACTGTAGGATTTATTAAGTTGTGGCAAACAGATACGACAGCAGGGGTAAGATGTAAATTTACCCATTATTGAAGACAATCTTTCTCTGATGGTTTTGTCAACTCGTCTGACAAAATTAAATATTTGTCATTAATTATATCATTAAGAAAATTGCAAAAGTTGTCACTAGACAAATTTGTAATGAAAATTGGTACTTAAGAACAAAGTTCACTTAACTGCGAGCAATTTCGTGACCATTTTATCAGCTTGTCTAGGGAATCGATATCCTGATGATCTGTTTAAAAATCTTATTGATATATAAGTATTTAGTTAGAAATTATGAAACATAAAACCTTTTTGTTGTTTTCTATACTACTAACATTTAACACTTCCTTTATTAATACAGTCCAATAATATTTTAGGTTTCTACAATCTTTGTGGTATCAAATCCATTCAGTGAAGAAGAACCTATAATAAAAATGCCATAGATTTTCTTAAAAAAGAATTAAATTTAGATGCCAGTATGAACAAATACGTGAAAATCTTAATTTTTTGAAAAAATTGAAGTGTTACATTAAAACGTCTTTATTTTGGATGTATTCAAATTTCATGTTTTTTTTTTAATTGTAAAAAATAAATTTGTTTTTACCTGCAAAAATTAAACAAAAATGTCCTAACCTTAAGAAATAAAACAACACCTATGAAAATATTTTCTTTTTATTAATACTTAAATAAAATTATATGATTTACTAAATGTAAAAAACAGCAAAAAAATATTTATAATTTGGAAACATTTATTTATTCAATAATATTCCCCATCTTCTTTTATTAGAGGATACTGGAAATTAAAACACAAATGATATTCAAAAATCTACGAATAGCTCTTTCAACATGTATCTTTACCCTTGCTATAGTTTGTGTTTCATACACTTTAAATTCTGTGGAAAATAAAAATAGTGGGATATTTAAGGAAGCCTGCAGAAAGTAATTCCTTGATCAGGAATCATTTATCAGCTAGTATAAGATCACTAAAAAATTATTTGTTTCAAAATGTTCTATAACTTTTTTGTCCGACATAGATTCTGGATATGCCTTGCTCCCAAAAATAATCATTTGGTGATATACCTTCGAAATCTTTCTGTGTTTATAGACTCTGTAAGTCTTCCTTGGACTTTCTAGGTTTGTTGGAATCGATGAGTAAATTTCTGTGCAGTGTAATATTCTATAATTTCTAATTGTATAAAATGATGTTGGAAACAAGCTTTCGTCTTCATTAATTAGTCGAAAAGAACTTAACGTGGTGCTATATTTGTTACTGTAGTACTTTACAACTAAAGCAGATGTCCCAAATCAAAATTTGATTAATATTTGATAGTAGTTTAACGTGCTATGCCTCATAATACCTAATATTAATTATTTATTAATAATTAAGTGTTTATAGTTTTGAACAGTGTGCCTCTGAATTTCTGCTTACACTTTTGTATGTTGATGGCATATCTTCTACAATGGAATTTGCCCTTTTACATCTTGAAGGGCCTAAAGATTCAAAAACAATTGCTATATCAGGCCCAGCTATTATTATTGTTTTCCACTGTGGAAAGAATGACTTTGTCATCTGTTTCTTTCAAAGCTATTTTCCTGAAAAAAAAGAAAGTTTATATAAATATGCAGTTCTCTTAAAAAAAAGTAATACTATTTCTTAAAATTTCATTTCTAAATATTTTCTGTTATATTTGTAGATTTCAGCCAAAAAAAATATGATGAACAGGCCTCTTAAAAAAAAGTTTATATTTTGATATAGATACATACCATTTCTCTGGAGAAGGAAATTTAAGTTTCCTTTGAATGTTAAATTTAAATATGTTGATCCATTTCTTTGATCCATATTTAAGTTTTCTTTGAATGTTAAATTTAAATATGTTGATCCACTTCTTTGATCCGTATTTACAAAATGACAGTTGCATAGTAATCAATATTTTGAGGGTTCTCTGTCTTCTGTCCTACAAATTTGAATTTATATATAAAATTGTAATAAAATGTATTGCCAGGTTTCTTCTTCAACATATTTCCTGACATAAATGCTATTTATTATAAGTAGATACCTTATTAAAAAAATCCATTTTTTTTTGTTTCTCTTGAATCTGCAGCAAATGCAAAAAGTTTAATATCTTATGGTCACTGTAATGCTTTCAGCCAGGTACAAAACCATTTTGGTGAATTTATAAAGCTAAAAACATAATAATTAATAAGGAGTATCATAGAAACAAACACTGATTTTTGCATGCTATTTTTTGTAATGTAAAATGTACCATATTGTACCTACCTATTATTTTTGAAAAAACACGAGTCCCCACCTGCGATGAAATGCTTACGTCGTTTTATTTAAAGCCTTTTTTACAATTTTAAAAATATTTATGTTTTTCTGGCTTTGTGTTCCGATCTTGAACACCGCAAAATTTATTCTTTATTCCTAGAAACAATGTTTTTGTTTGTATGTCAGTTAACCTAACTTTTAGGTTATACGAGTCAAAATTGACAACATCTTAGGTTGAAATTAAATAAGCCGTCAAGGTCAAGTGGTTAGTCGGGGCCAGACACTAACTTGAGATATAAAACGCCAGAACATAATTTTATTCCCGTTTTTGCTAAATAAAATTCAGGATGCCATATGTTTAAAAAAAAAAGAAACTCATGGATTGCTGATAATAATATCTGTCGAATTCGAAATCCAATAATAACTCTTAAAATTCTAAACATTATTCACTAAATATTTCCTTATTTTTTATTCTGCAACATTTTAGATTTAGTGCTAGAAAGTGACCAAGAAGTCATTAAATTTGAGTAATGTAATGTAAGATGTAATGTTTGTGACAACACTGCCTTCATCAATGGAGATTTCTTAAATTGAGGATTTACTATTTTTTACGTTAAGAAATTTATTTCGTCCATTCTGCATAAGGGTGACATCTAGTATAAAATAACGGAATTAGTTGTGAATGACAGATAAATGGGCAAAAATGGCGGACCTAATGCCCCCTTAAGGGGGCATTAGGTCCGCCATTTTTGCCCATTTATCTGTCATTCACAACTAATTCCATTGTTTTATACTAGATGTCACCCTTATGCAGAATGGGAGAAATAAATTTCTTAGCGTAAAAAATAGTAAATCCTCAATTTAAGAAATCTCCATTGATTAAGGCGGTGTTGTCTCAAACATTACATCTTACATTACATTACCTAAATTTAATGACTTTTTGGTCACTTTCTAGCACTAAATCTAAAGTGTTGCAGAATAAAAAATAAGGAAATATTTAGTGAATAATATTTAGAATTTTAAGAGTTATTATTGGATTTCGAATTCGACAGATATTATTATCAGCAATCCATGAGTCTCTTTTTTTTTAAAACATATGGCATCCTGCATTTTATTTAGCAAAAACGGGAATAAAATTATGTTCTGGCGTTTTATATCTCAAGTTCGTGTCTGGCCCCGACTAACCACTTGACCTTGACAGCTTATTTAATTTCAACCTAAGCTGTTGTAAATTTTGACTCGTATAACCTAAAAGTTAGGTGAAAGATTGACATACAAACAAAAACATTGTTTCTAGGAATAAAGAATAAATTTTGCGTGATGTGTTCAAGATCGGAATACAAAGCCAGAAAAACATAAATATTTTTAAAATTGTAAAAAGGCTTTAAATAAAACGACGTAAGCATTTCATCGCAGGTGGGGACTCGTGTTTTTCCAAAAATAATAGGTAGGTACAATATGGTCCATTTTACATTACAAAAAATAGCATGCAAAAATCAGTGTTTGTTTCTATGATAATCCTTATTAATTATTATGTTTTTAGCTTTATAAATTCACCAAAATGGTTTTGTACCTGGCTGGAAGCATTACAGTGACCATAAGATATTAAACTTTTTGCTTTTGCTGCAGATTCAAAAGAAACAAAAACAAAATGGATTTCTTTAATAAGGTATCTACTTATAATAGCATTTATGTCAGGAAATATGTTGAAGAAGAAACCTGGCAATACATTTTATTACAATTTTATATATAAATTCAAATTTGTAGGACAGAAGACAGAGAACCCTCAAAATATTGATTACTATGCAACTGTCATTTTGTAAATATGGATCAAAGAAGTGGACCAACATATTTAAATTTAACATTCAAAGGAAACTTAAATTTCCTTCTCCAGAGAAACGGTATGTATCTATATCAAAATATAAACTTTTTTTTAAGAGGCCTGTTCATCATATTTTTTTTGGCTGAAATCTACAAATATAACAGAAAATATTTAGAAATGAAATTTTAAGAAATAGTATTACTTTTTTTAAGAGAACTGCATATTTATATAAACTTTCTTTTTCTCAGGAAAATAGCTTTGAAAGAAACAGATGACAAAGTCATTCTTTCCACAGTGGAAAACAATAATAATAGCTGGGCCTGATATAGCAATTGTTTTTGAATCTTTAGGCCCTTCAAGATGTAAAAGGGCAAATTCCATTGTAGAAGATATGCCATCAACATACAAAAGTGTAAGCAGAAATTCAGAGGCACACTGTTCAAAACTATAAACACTTAATTATTAGTAAATAATTAATATTAGGTATTATGAAGCATAGCAAATTAAACTACTATCAAATTTTGATTTGGGACATCTGCTTTAGTTGTAAAGTACTACAGTAACAAATATAGCACCACGTTAAGTTCTTTTCGACTAATTAATGAAGACGAAAGCTTGTTTCCAACAGCATTGTATACAATTAGAAATTGTAGAATATTACACTGCACAGAAATTTACTCATCGCTTCCAACAAACCTAGAAAATCCAAGGAAGACTTACAGAGTCTATAAACACAGAAAGATTTCGAAGGTGTATCACCAAATGATTATTTTTGTGATCAAGGCATATCCAGAATCTATGTCGGACAAAAAAGTTATAGAACATTTTGAAACAAATAATTTTTTAGTGATCTTATACTAGCTGATAAATGATTCCTGATCAAGGAATTACTTCCTGCAGGCTTCCTTAAATATCCCACTATTTTTATTTTCCACAGAATTTAAAGTGTATGAAACACAAACTATAGCAAGCATAAAAATACATGTTGAAAGAGCTATTCGTAGAATTTTTGAATATCATTTGTGTTTTAATTTCCAGTATCCTCTAATAAAAGATGGGGAATATTATTGAATAAATAAATGTTTCCAAATTATAAATATTTTTTTGCTGTTTTTTATATTTAGTAAATCATATAATTTTATTTAAGTATTAATAAAAAGAAAATATTTTCGTAGGTTTTGTTTTATTTCTTAAGGTTAGGACATTTTTGTTTAATTTTTGCAGGTAAAAACCAATTTATTTTTTACCAATTAAAAAAAAAAACATGAAATTTGAATACATCCAAAATAAAAACGTTTTAATGGCATTTATATAAAACTAAAATATTAACAATAACATCTTTTAAAACAATATGTATTTATTACTTAAACCTAGCAAATTTTTTGATAAATTACTTAATTTCCTAAAAGTTTTGGTAAATACTGATGAATATAAAAATTCCCTAATATTACTAAATTTTCTTTCCATGAAGTATCATATTCTATCGGTACTGTTACTTCTCTTAATGTTCAGAGACAGGTAACACTTCAATTTTTTCAAAAAATTAAGATTTTCACGTATTTGTTCATACTGACTAAATTTAATTCTTTTTTAAGAAAATCTATGGCATTTTTATTATAGGTTCTTCTCCACTGAATGGATTTGATACCACAAAGATTGTAGAAACCTAAAATATTATTGGACTGTATTAATAAAGGAAGTGTTAAATGTTAGTAGTATAGAAAACAACAAAAAGGTTTTATGTTTCATAATTTCTAACTAAATACTTATATACCAATAAGATTTTTAAACAGATCATCAGGATATCGATTCCCTAGACAAGCTGATAAAATGGTCACCAAATTGCTCGCAGTTAAGTGAGCTTTGTTCTTAGGTACCAATTTTCATTACAAATTTGTCTAGTGGCAACTTTTGCAATTTTTTTAATGATATAATTAATGACAAATATTTAATTTTGTCAGACGAGTTGACAAAACCATCAGAGAAAGATTGTCTTCAATAATGGGTAAATTTACATCTTACCCCTGCTATAGTATCTGTTTGCCACAACTTAATAAATCCTACAGTATTACGCTTAATTTCATTTTTATTTTATTTAGTTCTTCCTGGCTCATTTTCTTCTCGATACATTTTTACTGGCATGTTTCCTGTCCAAAGTACCAATATGGTGACATTTTATCTCCCTTGGACAAGCATAAGTTGTAATTTCAACATCTCCAGATCTGTTTAATGAAATCTGTAATAAAAAAATTATAATTCATAATTAATAACGCTGAACAAAGGTTTATAATTTACCTCAACGCTGTCTGATTTTTTCTTCATACTAGCAAGGGATTTTTTTTCAATAAACATTAAACTGAATTTTCTTATGTGATTGGACTCCAATGCATTTTCGCTTTTTAAATGACTTTATCATCGCTTCCAAATAACTCGTTGATGCTAGAAAGTTTTAACACACAAATAATATAAAAATAATATCAAATACACAATGTTAAAAAAATATCCTCAATGTGGTCAACCTTATAAAATTACAAGTAAAATTCTTACCTTTTGACAGTATGTTATGAAAAAATCTCCTGAAATGGAAGAATTCTACAAGTTTTTTAAACTTCAAGTAAAGTTTTATTTGTAACAAAATTAACAATAAATAAGAAACTAAAAACCTCTTATGATAAGGTTCAGAAAGTTCCTAGCATATTTTTTGACTTTTCCTTTCCGTATCTGTTCAAGACAGTGACATACTTATGCATTACCACAAAGGTAACGAAGATGCAAGATCTGTTTTTATGACATTTTGTTATAATTTATTTTTGTAGAATCCTAATCTAGAGAAATCATTCCCATTTGAAATATTTCCATTCATAATTCGGCAGTGACTGCTGCGCCAACAAGGCCGAACTAAATCAACTTCCGGTATCCTAACAGTAACGTTCTACGCCGATTATTAGTTGGTAGTCGAATGTCTTCTTCTGTTGAGTGCAAATAAAAAAAGAACACCAATGTCAGACTGTTCAGGTCACATCAATTACAGTTTTTGAATAGACCTAGGGCCGACCCGGGAATTATGATTTGTTACTTTTTACTAGTTTTTTTTTATATACGTTGACTTTTTTAAAATAAATATCCATTTGTTGTGATTTTTTAGACAGAATAGTGTTTGTAAAAATACAAGGGGAGACTTCAATAAAATTTGTGAAATGATGGCTAGATTTTAAATGATATTAAAAAAACTTGTCTTTTCTGACGGCTAGAAACTTGTGTGTACTCAAATAATAAAAAATGCTATTTTTAAGTTTTTTTCTTTGCATATTATGTAACTCTCCCCTTCATTATGCCTTTCCTAAGCATTTTTTGAAAGTTTTAGGTAAGAATCGTTTTTCCTCGTTGAATTTCAACGTATTAAAAATGACGATTTTTGGGTTAAAATAATAGGTTATTTTGACGCAAATGACCTTGAAAAATGCCGCCTTAAGCACCAAATATTTTTATTGGTGCTTGAGGGGTAAGGGGAAAGCAGATCTGACAAGCGCCGAGGCATAATGCACTACTTGAATGAAGCAAGGGCTTCTTGCACCTGTACAGCTCCGAGCTGTTCATGCCAATGAATCGAGGGCAGTAAATTACTGCCCTCGATTCAAGAGTTTTAAGCTCGGGTGCATCAAACCCTGAGCAGCTCCGAGCAAATCTGAAAAAAGCGGTAAAAGTGTTAATTTGAACAGTAAATAACCTACAAATTATTTTTTTTTTCAGAATTTGTGTTTTTAATATATATAGCAGAACATATTGAAAACAAAAAGGTAAAAATATTATATTATTACTTAATAGTTTTGAATTTTGTCTGGTGTCATGGCATTTTCGGCCATAAATATTTCGCAATTCGTTAAAAAAACTATTAAAGTAAGTCTGATATCTTGTGAAATAATCTTATTTTTGTGTCTCCATTTCACTTATAAAATGTTTTTTACCCAAAATAGCATCTAAAAATGATAACTGATAGCTGCTAGGGCTTTATACACCAAATATTTTTATTGGTGTTTGAGGGGCAAGGGGAAAGCAGATCTGACAAGCGCCGAGGTATAATGCACTACTTGACTAAAGCGAGCGTTTCTTGCACCTGGACAGCTCTGAGCTGCTCATGCCAATGAATCGAGGGCAGTAATTGTTGTCTATGGTCACGAACGTTTTATATGTCAAGTTCGTGTCTATGGTCTAGATGAGCGACTTATTCTTGGTCTTGACCTTGATGCAAACTTGCTCCGCCTACGAGTCTGGTTATTATTATGTTTTTCTCTCTCGTACTGAGAGAACCCCACCCTCTCTCTCTCTTTACTGGAACCGTTGTTTATATTTTATATATCTATGATTTTCGGCTACACATTTTTTAGGTTATAGTATTTCTCTAATTTGACATTAGTAGTTGTTTCCCTTATTTCACTTATTTGTGTAAAGTTTCATTTGTAATATTTTCTTTAAAATAACGTATAAAATGGTAAATATATTAAACTTCTCGTATTAAAAATAGTAATAATGAAAATAATAATAGGGAATATAATATTTTAACATATAACCAAAATAAAGTCTTTTTAAATTTTAGCACGGTAGATTAAAAATTAAGTCTACAGAGGAACAAAAGGCTGAAAAACGAAAAGAACAACAAAAAAAATTAGTAGCCTATCGTATGGGCATGAAAAAAATTTTGTCATCTAGACGAAGTGATAGTTATGACTCAGAGTCGTTTGGTATTTCATCACAATTACTTTGTGTTAATCCTGATATTTATACATTATGGAATTATAGAAAGGAAGTAATACTAATAGAACAAGAAAAATGGTAAATTTATTTGTTGTTTTATTATATTTATTTGTTATGTTTTAAATAATTTCTTAGAAAACAGTGAAATGGTCATTTAGTTTTAGCCAAGTTCCCTGCTTTTTTAGCAAGCAGGAAATAAACATATTTAAGTTATATATATGTTGTTTCAGTTTGTTGATGGTTTGTAAAACAATGCAATATCCTCAAAAGATCCCTCTAATAGAATATTATCTAAAATAGTAAACTGTGGTTGAAAGTTTTTAGCGCCACTCGAAATTGGAGAGCCAAGCTTTCAATGGTGGGTGGCGGCGCACATTCGTTTAATTATTTTTCTGTTATGGTTGGCACATGTGGCATATATGAATAAAAATCACAATATTACATTTTAAAATATTTTCATAAATATACTCAAAGTAAAATTAAATCCATAGAAAAAGAAACAACTTTATTTTTTTTTGGGACCATGTCTAGAACATAATTTCAAAGTCAAAGTAAAATTACTGCTCATACTAAAGTATCTTATACTTACTTAAAGAATGCTTATACTAGATATTATAAACAATATACAATGCATCCTTAAAATCTTGTACAAATTCCATTAAAATTAAGACAATATACTACAAGAATAATACACTATAGATAAATATGGCCTGTACTTTGCTCTTGATTACCTTTGTTAGGATCCAGCTTTAACTTTCATATATAAGAATGGGTCTATAGATTGTCCTGTGTACTGTCATTTTTTGTCCTCCTACTTATCTCTTTTTATCCAGTGGATGTATTACAGAGACTGTGGTATACGTTGGAAGCTTTCTCCATTCATTAATTTCTTCTTCTGTGTTTCCCTCTTTGGCCAATGTTACACCCAAATACTTAATTGTATCTACTTCCTATACACTCTCATTATTCAATTTTATGTCCATTCTCTCTTTCTCCTGAAAAAAAATATTCTTCATTTATTTGTAATATGCACACCATAATATTTACAAAAGGCTTATATTATATGAATTAAACTATTTGTCCCGAAACTTCTATGCTGTACATGTCAACAGAATGTAAAAAGTTGAAATATCATAATATGTACCTTATAATAATGTGGAATCATCCAACATATATTTACTTAAAAATGTCGACATACTTTAAAATGCACTTATTCCAGTATTTTGTAAACATATTTTATGTTCAAAAATAGTTAGGGTGTTTTTTTACGACATTAAAAATGAATAAAATTGGAAAAATATCTGTAATATTCTCTGTTAGTTCTATTTTTATTATAGCACGTCTGCTACAAATGATTTTTTTTTTAAATTTTATAGTGTAAAAGATGATATGGAAGGTGACAATAAATTAGAAAAATTTTTGGACAATGAAATTTCGTTAACCGAACAATGTTTTCTTGCAAATCCAAAATCTTATGGCTCTTGGCATCATCGATATTGGGTGCTTATGTTACATCCTAAACCAAATTGGGACAAAGAGTTTAATTTGTGTACTAAGTATCTTACCTATGATGACAGAAATTGTAAGTTGGTTTACATTATTAAATTAACAGTATGATATACAATGTTATCGAAGTAATTGAACAGTTTTTGAGATATGGATAACTGAAATCTCTTTTTTTCATAACTGTTTAAAATGATAGAAAATGAGTGACCATTCTTATCTTGATGTACTAATTAATTTTCAGTTAAACAGGAAACTAAAATTTTGAAATATTTTGCATTTCTAAAATTAAGTTCATTGTTTTTATTTTAGTTGGTTCTTTTGAAAATTGGAGCAAGTTAATATGAAAGGTTAAGTTTCTTTTAAAAACAGGAAATCAGTTAAATTTTATGATAAATTTCATTTTTACAGTTAGTTGAACAGTAAACACAAGCTAAATCGCGTTAAATAACTTTATTTAAAATGTTAGGATGGGTGTATAAAATGTACATATTTTAAAACTTAGTTATTTATTAAGTAACACATGGCCATAGGCGTTTTGCAATATATATTGCAAATTTTCTATTACAGTTTTCTATATTATTGTGTGGAAATCCTTTAATTTCTTATAAGCAACAAGTTCCATCAAACATTATTTGAAGACGAAATATTGATTGATTGAATGATATAGCAGGCTAGAGTTGAGAAGCCCTTACACTGCAGCCTAGTGACTTATAATGTTGCCTATTATGTGTGTTCTATATGAATAGGTTGGTTGTCTTAATCACATTTAGCAGTCTGTTCACTGGTTTGTCTTCTGGGTATAAGCTTTCCAGATTGATTGATCCTTGAAAGTGTCTCCAGTAGGTTAGAGAATTACATTTGGAGATGATGTGAGAGGCTGTTTTGCCCTTTTATTCACATGGTTTACAAGTTAGTTCTTTATTATGGATGCCCATTGTATGTAGATGTTTCCTTAAGTTGCAGTGGCCAGTTACTAGACCGGAATTTCGCGGCTTTATTTGCCGGTGGTTTGCTCAGTAATAGTTTACTGTGCCTGTGGCTCTCAATGAGATTCCAGTGTTTCTGGTGTTGATGGTTTATTCACCAGGACAACAATCCATGAATAGCAGCTTTGGTAAATTATTCTGGTTTTGGTCCAATAAATGTAGTAGCGGACCCTTGTTTTGTAAGTTTATTCGCTTTTGTATTCCTTAGAATATCCTTGTGCCATGGTACACATTAAGAGTAACCTTGTTGTGTTTCCATAAGATAATTTATTAGTGATAGAAAGATCGATAGATAGATATTTATTTGTGTCAACAATTACAGTCTATTTAAGAACTAGAGAGAGTAATAAATCATTTTTGATCCTTTTTGTCTTTGCAAACTACCTATGTTTTTTAGTCTCGTGTTTTTGGCAAAATCTGTTAGACACATATATTTTTCATAAGAATGGGTTAGAAATTTTATAATCAAAAATACCTGGTGTATAATAATGGGCATTTTCCAGGCAGAAATATGTGCCATTAAGATATGTATTCAGTTTAATAAGGAGAAAAACTATCATGACCAAGAGATTATCATTATGACGGATAGTCAAGCAGCCATCAGTGCACTATGCTCTTACGTTATTAGTTCCAAGATGGTCTAGGAATGTATAGAGGAACTGAATGATTTGAGTAAGAATAATAAAGTTAGCCTCATGTGGGTACCGGGACATACCGGGATAGAGGAGGATGAAATAGTAGACAAGCTTGCGAGGCAAGTGGCTTAGATACATTTTCTGGGGCCATAGCCTTTTTGTTGAATCGGTAGCAGCATAGTGCTGGAAGAACTTAAGATAGAAGAAGAAAGCAGGAGATCCAATTATTGGACGGAGCTGCAAGAATTGAGACAAGCGAAGATACTTCTGGGGAACTACAACCAGAAGAGATTCAAAAAATGCATAAGCTTGAGTAAACAACCAGGTCAGAGTTCTGACAGGGGTCCTGATGGAGCATTGCCACCTGAAGGGACACCTCAAGAAACTCGGACTGGTAGAAAGAGAAGAGTGCAGATTCTGTGAGGAGGAGGAAGAAACCTCTATTCTTATCCTTGCATTGTGCAACGCTCTAGAAAACCCTAGGATGCGGTTCTTGGGAGCACAAAAAATCGAAGAAGGGGAACTACCCACCTTGAAGCCGTTCAACATCCTGAGATTCCTGAGGGAAATAGGACTGGAGGACCTGCTCTAGTCGATAAGGTAACTCTTATGATTGGGCAGCAGTAGGGGGACACAATAGATCTACCAGGTGGCAGTGTACATACCCTCAACTCTACATACATACAATAATGTATGTAGAGTTGCCTGCATTAAGGTACCGGCTAAGGAACATAGAAAGAACATTGAAGGGAAGTTGGATGCCATGGTTGAGAATATTTTCAAACCTAAAGGAGAGGTCATGGAAGATCGATTCAAATGTCTTAAGTTCAAGGATTGATGCAATTGAGGAGAATGTGATTAAATTGAATGGAAATCATGAAACATTAAAGTCGCTAATAGGAAGCTGTAACAATGAAGTTATGGATAAAATGACTATATTGTCCACTACGGTAACCGATCTGAAAGATAGTAACATAGATTTAGTTAAGCTGTGCTCGAGTACGGATTTCAGAAAAAATAATAATAATCCTTTCAATAATGACGAAAGTAGGATTGAGTTTGAGCAAAGATTATTATAGCTAACGCTAAAGATACCTCACGCTTATGGCAGACCGTGTTTTTATTTTTCCGCAGCACAACCGACCGAAAAGGGAATAAATTGAAATTGGCGGTCCACGAAGTTTCACGATCGCTGGCAATGTTGTCAGATTAGTTATAGCTAGAACAATGAATTGATTTATTTAAAAGTAACGTAGTTTAATTGTCCGCTTCAAAGGGAGACAAATATTGAAAACTGAGGTTGTCGGCATAAGATAGGAATCTATTTTAAGTAGCCAATTCTTGTGATGGGATTGATTTAGACTGGGGGTTTATATTTTACTTTTTATTGAAAATTAAAAATGGAAAATTCTATATTTTTAATATTAGAAACAAACGAAATAGTAATGAAAATATTAAATCGTTGGTATTCTTTTGCAATTTGAAATAATGTTTTATTTCTAACCTTGTAAGAAAAGAGTACTTCTGTCCTTATATTAGTATCAGGTTTTTTTCAGTTTGTTGAGAACTAAAATATTTTCTCTAATATAACGTAAGCTTAAACATTTTGAATTATAAATCTTATTAAGAAAAATAGTATCTTTTATTGTTTTAATAAAATTGTTCACATAAGTATTTAAACTTTAAGAATACAAATTTCAGTGGCTCTATGGTAAGATTTTTTTTTATTGTCCACGTTTATGTGTTGCACTCAGTTAAGGCCTTTTGGTAGCCAACGTAGGGGGTAAAATGGTTCCTTTTGTTGATTTCTTAATATTAAGTTGTATATTTCTTCTAGATACTCTTTTTCGAAAATATTATTTCTTTTCTAGAACAATAAATGGATCACAAAAAATGCCACTTAAAAGCACAAAATAAACCAAAAACTGTTCTATATTGCTATTAATTTAATACAGATTTACTTATTTACTTAGAACGGTTTTGAGCTCTGCTTTGTATTAGTCGAATTAGTTATTTTTAAGCTAATTATGGGTGAACTGGTATGTTTTTCCATCACAGTAGGAAATTATTTACATAGCTTCTGATTTATGTTTCTTTGTGCCTTAGTTGAGATTATTTTTGCAGTTTGCAGCTGTTTTCTATAGCTTCTAAATTTGAAGCAGACCTAAAAAAATAATATTATTTTTTTTGTCCGCCATACTATAAGC
This sequence comes from Diaprepes abbreviatus, assembly GCA_034092305.1. NCBI lineage: Eukaryota > Metazoa > Arthropoda > Insecta > Coleoptera > Curculionidae > Diaprepes > Diaprepes abbreviatus. The sequence continues at coordinate 61,411,563 of JASJET010000055.1, forward strand.
TCCGTTTGCCCTTTTGGTTTATCGTAGAAACTTAAAAGTTCCGCAAGAAATCAAATGGATTAATATTAAATCATCTCGATGCGCACTTTCAAAAAAAAATCGGAAAAAAATATGTTATTGTATTAATAAAAGCATTAACAAACTCATGTGGAATTTCAGCTCTTAAGGTACTCAAGAAGCTGAGATATGGCCATTGAAATTGGCGAAATGGGCTCTTTTTATTCTATTTTTTTATATATTTTTTGCCCCGATATATATTTAAAAAAAAAGCATTTTAGATTACTTGAAAAGACCTTTTCAAATTCGTTAATCTATTTATTTCTAATTTTAATGGCCTTTTTTGCAGCATGAGTTGTGCAGGGCTGTTTCTGCGAATTTTTATGATTTTTGGGCAATTTCAAACTCTTATAGAATATCGACTTTTGATTCTTTCTAAACCGATAGGGTTCAGTTTTTTGTTCAAAATATACCTTTGATTTTTATTTTGAAAAGTTCAGATTGGTTAAAACGAACTTGAAGTATCGGCCTTTAAAGGGAGATCTGTTTTCAAAAATTACAAAAATACTGATTTTCGGAAGGTTAATGCAAAAAAAACATATTTTTAAAATTTTTATTTTAAAAGCCTAAACCCTTACTTTAATGCATAGAAAACACTGAAAAGACTTGTAGTTTTTGTAACTGGCCCTTAAATTGTATTTCCATATCGATTTTTTTTTACATTTTGAACGCTTTTTCATTTTTTTTTAAATTACTTTTTTTCTTTAAATTCTCGCCAGATCTAAAGTTTGGTCTCGATTTAAATTATAAGAAATGTATTTTTTGCATCTTGAAAAGGCCATTTTAATCAGTTTATTTAATAAATATTAATGATTAGATTGTGCTTTTTTAAACTACAATTTTTTTTAAACTCCGTTTTGCTAATTTTTATGACTTGATAAGCATGCTTTAGATCGTCATTCGTTCTTGAATTCTTATTATTTTTTGACCAATCAGATCTTATATTTTCATTTTAGAAAGACTTTTGATTTTATTTTAAAGATCTCAGAATTGTTGTAAAGAGAAGCATGTGTCAGTCGCTAAAGGAATATCTGTTTTGAAATATTTACAAAATAGCTTATTTTCAAGAGACTAACGCAAAAAAGAAAATTTTTGGATGGTTTTGAATTCTAAAAATTTTCTTCGACTTGCAAAGACCTTCGAACTAATTTATTATATACTTTTAATAATAATTGGCTTTTTTACGATTCCATTTGTGCAGCGCTGTTTTTGTTAAGTCTTGTAATTTTCAGGCATGCTTTAAAGCTTTGTGTGATCTCGAGTTTTGGTCAATTCGTTTTCTTTGAAAATATTTTTAATTTATTTTTCGAAAACCTTGAATTGGTTAAATAGAACCGGATATACCAGCTTCTAAAGGAGGCCTTTTTTTAAAAACTGCTCTTTCATTTTCCACAGACTGATGCAAAAAAAAATTTAGGAATCTACATTTTTCTAGAATGTAGCAGAAACATGGGAATATTTTAAAATATGCCTGAAAATAACGAAAATTAGCACAAACAATGCTGCACACAATGGAATTCTACAACGAAGCAGATTCTAATTAAAAGTATATAATAAATTAACTGGCTGAAAAGGTATTTTAAGAGAAAAAAAATGCTTATTTTAGAATTTATATCGAAACAAAATCCTACACTTGGCGAGCATTTAAAGTGGTTAAAAAAAATCTAAGAAAAATGGAAAAAAGGTAAAAAATGAGAAAAAATTGATATATTTAAGTCAAAAAAAAAGTAAGGACCTAAATACAAGAACTACAATTTTCTTTAGTGTTTCTGATGCATTTAGGCCTCTAAAGTAAAAAGATATGATTTTTTGTATTACCCTCCTTTAAATAAGTCATTTTTCTAATTTTTGCAAGAGGCTATCTCTGATTCTTTTTAAGGGATATGACTTTTTCAAAATAGAATTGAAGGTCTTATTAAGACGAATAAAATAAGATCCGCAAGAAATCACAGTCAAAAAAGAATAAAAAATTGAGATCTTGTGAGGGTTTGTGCGGTAAAAAAAAGCCTATTTCCAGTTAAAAGTAAATAGACTAAATGGTGTTTTGAAGGTAAATAAAATGCTTTATTCAGAATTCATATCGAGCCAAAACTGTAGATTTAGCGACCATTTGAAAATATGCGAAAAATTGACTACAAAGACAAGTTTAAAAGGATATATTTCAGCTTATTATCCCAAATTCGACGACGAGTTCTTTTTTATGATTCAAGTTCAACTTTTGATTTCTTTTTGAGTGAAAAGATCTTATTTTTTCGCCTTAAAAATATCTTCAATTTCTATTTTGCAAAACTCATATTGCTTAAAAAGGACCAAAGATGATCTTTAAAGGGAGTCTATTTTCAAAAATTTGAATAATGACTTTTTTTCAAGAGGCTAACGCAAACAATCATATCTTTTTACTTTAGAGGCCTAAAGACCTATTTTCCATTTTTCTTAGATTACTTTTACCACTTTAAAGGCTCGTCAAATTTAGGGTTTTGTCTCGATTTGAATTCCGAAAAAAGCATTTTTTCCTCTTAAGAGGACCTTTTCAACCAGTTCATTTTTTATTTAGTTTCAATTAGAATCTGTTTTTTTTTATTATTAATATTCGTGATTTCTAGGCATGCTTTAAGGCCATAAGATCTTATTTTGTTGTGTTACTTCATTAACTAAAATTTTTTCTAAGATTTTGTAACCTTAGATTAACGGTTTCACTGTATATTTAACGTCTGTCATGTATTAAAACATTCGAAACATGATAGTATGTGGAGATGTAGCTTTAAACCTAAAAAAGTAATTTAAAAAAATTGAAAAGAGGTGAAAAATCGGTGAAAATCGATATTCTTAGACGAAAAAAAAATAAAAGATTCAAATACAGAAGATCAAATATTTACTTAGAGTTTCTACTACATTCGAGAAAGGGTGTAGATTTCTAAAAAAAAATTTTTTTTTGCATCAGCCAATCGAAAAAGAACAATTTTCCAAAAGGCCCCCTTCAGAAACTAATATGGCAGGTTCTATTTAACAAATTGGAGGTTTTGAAAAATGAATTAGAGATCCTTAAAAGATAAAAAAAATGATCTCTTTACTTAAAAATAACCAAAACTCGAAATCATTAAGGTTTAAAGCATGCCTGAAAATTACAAAAATTAACAAAAACAGGGCTGTACAAATGGAACCGTAAAAGAGTCGAATCTAATTAAACGTATGTAAATATTAATTAGTTCGAAAGGCGAAGAAAAATCTTTTTTCAAAATTCAAAACCATCCAAAAATTTTGGGGAGCATTTATAATTGTTAAGTTAATCTAAGAAGAATGGAAAAAAATAGATAATTTCAAGTTAAAAAAATATATTAGTACGGGAGTCCAATTTTTTTCTATGTATCTTACGCATTCAGGGAAGAGTTTTTTCCCCTCAAGTGAAAAAGGAAAATATTTTTTTTCATTAATATTTTGAAAATATACTATTTTGCAAAATTTTGACAACAGGCATTCCTTAAAAGACTGATATCTGCGTTTCTTTACGGTCAATCTAAACCCTTCAAAATTAAAACGAAATTATGAGATCTTATAAGTAAAAAAAGAGTGAAAATTCAAGATTTTATGAGGATTTCTAGTATGCTTATCAAGTCACGAAAATTAAGAAAACCGAGTTTTAAAAAAAATTGTTGTTTAAAAAAGTCGATTCTAATTCGAAGTACATAGTAAATGAATTGGTTGCAAAGGCCTCTTCAAGATGGAAAAAAAACATTTTTTAGAATTAAAATCGAAATAAAACATTTCAAAATACATCTATCTTTAAAGGCCCATATATATAGTTCTTTTTAACCGATCTAAACTTTTTAAAATATAAATTAAATATATTTTTGGGACGAAAAAAATGGAACCAGTTTAGAAAGAATCACAAGTTGAGATTCTATGACTGTTTGAATTGCCCGAATATCATAAAAAGTCTCAGAAACAGCGCTGCACGACTGGTGCTGTAAAAAGGTTAATTTAAATTAAAAGTAAATGAATCAGCGGATTGGAAAGATCTTTTTAAGAAGTCGCAAATACTTTTTTTCAAAATTCATATCGACCCAAACCTCTACATTTGGTGGGCATTTGAAGATATGAAAAAAATGGCCTAAAAAGAGCCCATTTTTCAACTTTCAATGGGCATATCTCAGCTTCTAGAGTAAGTAGTTTATTTTATCTATTTAATAGTACAATAACATATATTTTCACTTGCTTAGTTTTATTTAGAAATTTGCAGACGTTTCGAAAAAATCTCATTAGGCTCGTTCTGTGCTTGTGATTTTGGGGAAACATCTGTGGATTGAATTAATCCCATACAAAACTATTCTGTATTTCATTTAAACTACATTACAATTCTGCAAGAACACTAATCAAGTTATAAGTTAGCCTAGAATGTAGAAATGTAGAAGTTACATTTATTTAAATTTCCTAAAAACAGTAATTTTCAAATTTATTTCTTGACTACCATTAAAAGTGCTACAGGATTTTTGAGGTATTAGCATGATGGAGTTTCCAGTCAGTTTCCATAAAAATGGATAGGATGACGTTCGGAAACACCTTGGCTACCTAGGTCGCTCTTTAGACGTTTTCCTCTGGGGGCGATTAAAAAATATCATTATAGAAGTACAGATCTTTTCGTATTATTGATTGCCTAGAATAAATTAAAAGGTATTGTATTCGATAAATTATACTCCGTATCATCAGGAACTTTGTATCAGCGTAATCAAGAAAAACATTTATTTCTAAGATAGAGGGTGTTGGAGCCACGAGGCTCTTCAGCCTTGCTTTCCCAAACGGGGGTTTAACTGTACAATAAGGCGCTGGTTCATGGGGGGTAGATAGGGTGAAGGACCATCAAAGTTTATAAATAAAAGAGCACCACAGCTGATTTCCTTGGTATTTATTAATAACAGTAAAAAGAAGAATTATAAAAATGGTTATTTACAGAATTTCTCTTGAAACCTTATAATGCGCCACTGCACTATTTTTTTACTTTACATTTATACTATTTCACTTTACTTTTATTCCATCAAATCTACGAGAGAGGGAGAGATTTTACTAATACAGGATTGGACACACCGCACCTTTGTTTCCAGTGATTTACAACGAGCGTTTTCTTTTTCAACTTGAGAGAGCGAGATATTTCTTTTCTTTTTTACGCGAGCTGAGAGAGTTCTTCTTACAAGAGCTGAGTACTTTCTGACCCCTTTCAAATGCGGAGAAGATAACTCTTTTTAATTTGTATTCACGTCCTTTTCTCTCTAAAAAGCCCCGCTGGCTCTTAAAAACTGCCAATCGCAATTTTTCCTGACGAGGCCGAAAGTATCGGTTTATCTCTCGGCTTAATTTCACCGGTGTTTCGCCTTTTTGCGGCACGGATCAAAAAGATCTGGCAATCTTGGAAGCAATAAAAAATTAAAACATGATATTTCAACTTATTATAGAGGAATAAGCAACTTTTAAAAAGGTTTTAGAATAACATTTTCTTGTGAATGTTATAAAGAGTTTTGGCATGACCAGATTTGTTTATTAGATTCAAATAGTGGAATTATCTACTGACCCCGTTGTGAACGTTTTCACAACATACTGCCCCGCGTTGAAGTTTTCTAACTTCAAAACTATAAAAATCTACTAATCTTACATCTCAAACAAGAACTCAAACATGAACAAATGAAATAGATAAGTTGCGCGACATCTTTAACACAAGTGACACGAATACGAGTGAGAGAAAAACAACATGAATGGGAGAATAATAACGCGAGTTATTTGAATACAATTGAGAAAAAGCGATATAAAAAGACAAAGTTAACATTACACCTCACACTCATCTAGTATAGCATGTGATACCTTTGTACTATTTATGGGCAAAGGGCAAACTTTAGTAATAGAACGTGTGAACACACCAGAAGGAGTTTGAATTTTTACAACTCTAACCTTCCCATCTCTACCTTCATATTTTTCAAGGATTCTAGCAAGTGGCCATTGCAGGGGGTGAGCGTTTTCTTCTTTGAGAAGAACTACATCATTAACTTTTAAATTCTCATGTGGAAGTAACCATTTAGGACGATTTTGAAGTTGATTGAGATAGTCAACAGACCATCTTTTCCAAAAATTTTGTTTAATCTGATCACATCTCTGCCAGAACTTTAGTCTATTTTCAGGGGTGTCTGTAAAGTCTTTTTCAGGGTACGCTGTCAAACTAGTCCCAATTATAAAATGTCCTGGAGTCAAGCTCTGGGAATCTGAGGGGTCATTGGAGAGCGAGCAGAGAGGTCTAAAATTGAGAATTGCTTCAATCTGGCATAAAACAGTGCTAAATTCCTCAAAGGTGAGTTGACTGTTACCTACTATTCGATGAATATGGTATTTTGCACTTTTGATCCCAGCTTCCCATATTCCTCCCCAATGAGGTGAACGAGGGGGTGTGAATCTCCATTCAATTTCATTTTTTGTCAAGTATTCTTTAATAATATCAGAGTTTTCAGATTTTTTGAAAAAACTCATAAAGAGACTTGAGATAATTTTTCGCACCCTGAAAATTTGTGCCATTGTCACTATAAATAATTGTGGGGTTGCCTCTGCGAGAAATAAATCGTTTGAAAGTCATAATAAAGGCTTCAGTGGTCAAACTAGTTACCAATTCAATGTGAATAGCTTTGGTGACCATACATATAAAAAGAGCAATATAACCCTTGATGACTGGGGCTTTACGCAAACGAGATGATTTAATCATGAACGGACCACCAAAGTCAATCCCTACTTTCTGAAATGGGCGAGCAATTTGAATCCTATCTTTTGGTAAATCAGCCATGATTTGTTGAGAGGGGAGAGCATTGAATTTGAAACATATGATGCATTTTCTAATTATTCCTTTTATTTCTCGTAATCCATTTAAAGGCCAAAATCTGAGCCGAAAATTTGACAACACTGTCTGAGCACCAGCATGTCCTAACCTTCGATGTTCTTGAGTGAGCATAAGTGCGACAATAGAGTTACGAGAGGGGAGCAAAAGAGGGTGTTTTTGCTCATAGGGTATATCTGCATTATCCAATCTACCACCTACTCGCAAAAATCCTTCATTATCAACAAAGGGTTTGAGAGAAATCAGATTTTTATTAGATAGCGATTTTTTATTCTGTTATTCTGAAATTTATTTAGAGAATGATAGATTTTGAAGAACTTTGACAATTAACTTCTGAGCTGAGTTGATTTCACTGATTTTAAGAGAACCTTGCAGTTTTTCATTTTTGTTCCTAGTATTGTGAACAAAACGTAAGACGTATGCCACTGTATGACTTAGAGAAGAGAATTTTGAAAATTTTGAGAAAACTTCATCCCAAAATAATTCTAGATTTGGTGTACTAACATTTACAAGGGTCACTTTCCTTTGTTCTGGGAGTTCTTCAATATCACAATGGGGGTCTGAGACATTTAAATTTAAACTTGGAGAGTATAGAAAATCTGGTCCCTGAAACCAAATTCCTGAATCTATTATTTGCTGAGAAAAAATTCCACGTGACAAAATATCCGCAGGATTATTTTTTGAACTTACATATCTCCACTTACATCCTGAAGTCAGTTCTTGAATTTGGCCAACACGATTTGACACAAAAGCAGTCCATCTGCTTGCATGGTCTCTACACCAAGCTAGAGCAATCTGGGAATCTGACCATAAATTCACCGAGTCAATATTAAGGTTGTCATAAATTTTGATAATTTTTTGACTAAGTTTGGCTAGAAGCAACATTCCACAAAGTTCAAGCCGTGGGAGAGTAATTGACTTCAAGGGAGCCACTTTTGATTTGGCAGAGATAAGCGCGCAAGAGATAAAATCATCTGAATAAATTATGCGAAAATAGATACAAGCACCATAAGCGGCCATACTTGCATCTGAAAAACCGTGTAGTTCAATACTTCTGATAGACTTGTCCTGAAACAAGTACCTAGGAATTTTTACATTTTTGAGAAGAGAAATAAATTCCACAAATTTCTTCCATTCATCTAGAAGATCCTTATCCACAATTTCTGAGTCCCAATCTAATTTCTTGAGCCAAAGTTTTTGCATCAAAATTTTTCCTTTTACTATCACAGGATTTACTAGTCCAAGAGGGTCAAAACATTGGGCTAGATTTGAGAGAACGAGTCTTTTCGTGGGGGGTTTATCACAACAACTTTGAGGGATTGCAATCGCTAGCATATCTTCGAGAGGTTGCCACTTTAGGCCTAATACTTTATTAGGGACATCTTCTAAATTCAAATCATATTCAATCACGTTTTCCTGCGAGATTTTTTTCAAAAAACTTTCAGAATTTGAACACCATTTATGTAGCCTAAAACCTGCACCTGACAAGAGAGCTACTAATTCCGAGTACAATTTTTCCAAATCTTCAATGTTATCAGATCCACTCAAAATATCATCCACATAACATTGAGTTAAAAGGGCTTGAGAACCTAAGGGGTACTGTTCTTGTTTAGAGCAGGCTACGTCTTTTATTACCCGAGTGGCAATAAAGGGAGCGAAATTAGTGCCATAGGTTACCGTTTGCAATTCTATGCACTTCAGGGGTTCACTTGGGTCATCACGCCAAAAAATGTTCTGAAGAAAGTTTTGTTCTGGATTTGTTTTTATCTGCCTGTACATTTTTTTTATATCGGCCGTGAGGATGAATCGAAACGATCGAAACCTGCATAAAATATCATACAGTTCTGGCTGTACTTGGTAGCCTTTTAGCATTACGTCATTAAGGGACACGCCAGCGGAGGTTGTACTAGATGCGTCAAAGACTACCCGTAGTTTTGTGGTGATACTTTCTTCACGTATTACACAGAGATGTGGAATGAAATATTTATTTTCACCTTTTTCATTTTGTTGAGAGAGGGGAACATATCTAGCATGACCAAGGTCAACATATTCATCAATAAAATTCTTGTAGTCACAAAAAAGGTTTTTATCTTTCTTAAATCGTTTTTCGAGGGTGAAAAAGCGTTTTTGGGCAATATTAAAAGAATCACCTAACTTGTGGTGTTCGAGAGAGCTTTTTAAGGGCATATCTACCTGGTAGGATCCGTCTGCCAGGATTTTAGTAGTGGAGGTAAAAATATCTTCGGCTAACTGCTCTTCGGGAGCTAAAGAGGGTTTTTCAGGAATTTCTTCTATATTCCAAAATTTTGTTAGCATATTGTCAAGATCTTGGGTTTGAACAAAAAATGAAACATTATTTTGTTCAATATTTTTACGTGAGTGAAAGGAGTTAGACTTAACATGGGGGCTAGTGCACTGAACTGGGACATTTCCAGCTATTATCCAGCCTAAGTGAGTGTTGAGAAGAGTAGGAAATCCGTTCCCCAATTTGTGTACACCTGGACAGATCAGTGAGTAAAATAAATCCGCTCCAACGAGCATGTCGATGTCTGATGGATTGAAAAAGCCAGGGTCGGCCAAACTGTCAGCCAAATCATCAGGAATCGCAAGTTTACTTACCTGAATAGGTACCTGTGGGAGTTTATAAGTTATTGTATCTAATAAGACACAAGAAACTAAAAATCTTTTACTACTATCCATATTAGAGTGTACAAAAACATCTGTCATTTCATTTGATAGAATACTACTTTGAGATATGCCAGAAATATTTAAATATTTTCTGTAAGTTTTACACTGAAGTTTTTTAACCAAGTTTTGAGTAATAAATGAACTTGGGCTTCCATTATCCAATAAAATTTTAGCATTAATAGGGATACCTTGCTTAGAGTACAAAGTAACTTGAGCAGTAGCCAAGAGAACGTGAGATTTCCTAGTGGAAAGAGTTGAGATAGAAATAGAATTATTATTTCGATTAACATTTCTACTCGCTGTATTGCCTGTGTTCACATGTTTATTCGAGTTACGAGAAATTTGATTTTGGTTAGAATTATTATTTCTAGTATTTTGTACCGAATTTTGCGGAGAGTTATTTCTTTTAGTAGAATGTACATTTTGGGGGTTAGAGTTAGGGTTGCGTATTTGAGATGAATTATTATAATTTCCCTGTACGTGCAAGAGAGTGTGATGGAATCTATAACAAATTGAACATGTTTGATTTGACGGACACGCTCGCGTTGTGTGTTTTGTGCCCAGACAGTTAAAACATAAATTTTTAGATTTTACAAATTTTTCTCTATCATTAACGGAGATATTTAAGAACTTCTGACAAGAATAAATTCTGTGTCCTAAAACATTACAATATAAACAAGAGAAAGTGCCATTCTGTGCGCTCTGAGAATTATTATTTACGTTATTTTGAGTAACAAGAGAAATTTTGTTCTTATTTTTGGACTGAAGCGAATCACTGCTTGATAAATTCTCAAGAACAATACAACGTTTCTTCAAAAAGTCAAAAAAATTTTCCAAAGTGGGCAACACGTCAAGATCTCGAGCCATTTCAAATGATTTCTTAGTGCCAAAGTCTAGTTTCTTTTGAAATAGATAAATAAAGAGATATTCCAGAATTTCTGTTTCTACAATATTTAATTTTTTAAGATTCTCCAAATTTTTTTCAAGAGTAGCAATAAATTCTCGGAGATTGGCGGAAGTACACTTTGGAATTGGAGCTATATCTAAAATATTATTAAAATAACTATTAACAACACAAGTTAAATTTTCATATCTTTGTTTTAAAATATTAATTGCCACTTGAAAGTTGCCATTAGTTATTTCTAAACTATCAATTAATGTCAAAAGTTCACCTGTTAATGACGATTTTAAATAAAAAAGTCGCTGAATGTCTCTTAAATTTCTATTATCTATAATAAGCGCGGAAAAAAGCTCAAGCTTTTCCAATTAGAGATTTTACCATCAAATGGCGTAATGTTTATTTCGGGCAACTTTACAAAGGGATTTTGTACCTGCGATACGGGCGGAACTCCTTTGTTTACTGGTGATAACTTTTCAACACAGTCTTGCATAATCTCTAAAACTATATGAAACTTATTCTCTATTGCCACCCTGTCGGTAGAATCTGCATCTTCATATTCATCAATCTCATCCTGAACTTCACAATACTTTTGAAATGCCTCCCTTAGCAACTCTTCTCTATTTAAAAATAACCCTTTTTTAGTTTCCGAGTCTTTATTTTCATTTACCCAAGTACTAATACGAGTAATAGCCGCTTTCCATTTTTTACGTTCTTTTTTTAATTTTTGCAATTCCATTTTTAAAGAGCAAGAGAGCAAATTAAACAAATAAGATGCAGAAACTTTACCTTAAATTTACTTAACTAGACAAGAGAATCCAGATTTATTTTAAATCAAAAGAGCAACAAATTTTACACACCTCGTATAAATACAAAATCAAGAAAATTTACTTATAAGGAATATACCTAATTATATCTACCAAAATATAACAATATATTTAAAAAACAGAACAAGTAAATTCTACTTTTTGGTGCCACCCTATAAATAGCAACTAAAATAATTAGACAACACTTTTGGTTGCCATAAAAATGAGCACGATAAATAGAGCAGGGAGAGCTAAAACAACACAAAATAGAGCAAAGTGCAGTGCTTTTACACCGCAAATTAATTATATACATTCAAATATCAATTTACATTGTTTATTTAAATTTTTAAAATGAAATTCTCTACTCTGTTTATCTGACAAAGAAACAATAATATAGGCAGATTAATCTTTAGATAAACAATACGCTGAAACAAACAATCTTTTATATGAATAAACGCGGTAACATTTTTGTCACGTTTGCACAACACTCACTTATTTTATTTTTAACCGATCTTTAATTTCACTTTAGTTCAAGTCTAAATTAGAGATTTTTCGATAAATGTATATGTTCAAAAACTTACCGAAGTTTACTGTCTATTTCTTACCAATTCGAAGAGAACCCGTTGCTGAGATCAAATGGACGGGCACTTACTTTTGTCGGGATTGAAAAATTCCAATGGAGGGTTCGAAAAGGATCAAATAGAGCATTTAATTCAATCCGGCTCGAAGGACCAAATGTTGGAGCCACGAGGCTCTTCAGCCTTGCTTTCCCAAACGGGGGTTTAACTGTACAATAAGGCGCTGGTTCATGGGGGGTAGATAGGGTGAAGGACCATCAAAGTTTATAAATAAAAGAGCACCACAGCTGATTTCCTTGGTATTTATTAATAACAGTAAAAAGAAGAATTATAAAAATGGTTATTTACAGAATTTCTCTTGAAATCTTATAATGCGCCACTGCACTATTTTTTTACTTTACATTTATACTATTTCACTTTACTTTTATTCCATCAAATCTACGAGAGAGGGAGAGATTTTACTAATACAGGATTGGACACACCGCACCTTTGTTTCCAGTGATTTACAACGAGCGTTTTCTTTTTCAACTTGAGAGAGCGAGATATTTCTTTTCTTTTTTATGCGAGCTGAGAGAGTTCTTCTTACAAGAGCTGAGTACTTTCTGACCCCTTTCAAATGCGGAGAAGATAACTCTTTTTAATTTGTATTCACGTCCTTTTCTCTCTAAAAAGCCCCGCTGGCTCTTAAAAACTGCCAATCTCTCGGCTTAATTTCACCGGTGTTTCGCCTTTTTGCGGCACGGATCAAAAAGATCTGGCAATCTTGGAAGCAATAAAAAATTAAAATATGATATTTCAGTGCTGTGAATTCCTTAGTCGAAGAAGCAGCGATTTTTGCTTTCCTGTGGCAGAGCTAATAGCGATCCGAGGAGAGGTTTTTTCTTTATCCAGATACTAAAACTGTGTAGTGTTGTGTAATTTTAAGGGTAAGTTGGGCAATTGTATTGGCTATAGACTTGATTAATTTGGCTTTTGATTGTGCTTATCTTTTTTTTTTTTTTTCCTTTGCATCTATATAGTTTATATATTGCGCATTGCAGCCTTTAACTATAGGCTTCGATAACTACGGCTTTTAAAATGTTTGAACCAGGGGGGGCAAAGCCCCCCAGCAATGATTTAATTAACGAGAAAAAGTCCCTACAGGGAGAGAACATAAAAGTTGATGAAAATTCAATAAATACGCGTTTCCAGAATAATACACATGCCATTGTGGCCAATGAACATAAAAAACAAGAAACCATTTTTTACAAGGAATTAGATAAAGGTCCTTTTTTTGTTTACTTAGAATCAACGAGCACGGTAGGTTTTAATATAGGTAAATTTAATAACATCAAGATAGCAAGAGATATCTTTAATCTTAACTTGAAGGATGTTAAAAAAATTAATAATAAAGGATTAAATCGTATTTCTATAGAATTTCTCACAGCTAAGGCTGCTAATGACTTTGTAAAAAATAAAACACTTCTAGATAAGGGGTACAAAATATTTATACCTTTCAACTTCGTCACCTGCAAGGGTATAGTCAGACAAATTGATGTAGATATATCCGAAGAAGAATTACTAAAATGCAGCAAAGTAGAGGGTAATATTCAAATTCTGAATGTAAAGAGACTAAATCGCAAAGTTATCAGAAACGATAATACAATTTATGAACCGACCGGAACGGTGTTATTCACTTTTTCAGGCGTGCACATTCCAAAAATGATATCTTGCTATTGGCTGGATAGGCCAGTTATGATCTATATATCACCTGTGACGCAATGTTTCCGGTGTTTACGATACGGGCATACTAGAAACAACTGTAAGAGCACCACCGAAAGATGTTTCAACTGTGCAGAGAAGGCACATACAGAAGAAGGGGCCCCATTTACATGTGAAACCAAATGTTTCTATTGTAAAGATCACCACAGATCCTCATTTAAAAATTGCCCAGAATACCTCAGGCAAAAGAATATAAAAGAAGTAATGGCATTGGAAAATTTGACTTTCTACGAGGCAAACGAGACCTGTAGAAAAAATTATGAAATTAAGGGGGAATTTATCTACAACCCCGCTGACTTTCCCAATATGGTCAAAAGCGGAAATAGTTATACTGGTAGCCGCAGGTCATCGGAAGACGTAGTAGAGGTATCACAAAGAAGGTCCCAATCATTCAAAAATGGAACGATCAAACGTTCATATCAACAAGCCCTGTCAGTGAATACCAACAAGAGGAGAATCATACAAAAAGGATATGACAAGAAAGCTCATGAAGAAAGCTTATATTACCCCAATTCTAGACCTATTAAAATGGTATCTTGCACACAAGTCGCGAATTCGTCCAAACCTAAAGTAGATCTAGAGTACAGTTTGCCTGATAGTGCATACCATAGCTTTTCCAGCTCCCCAATACAGGCTGCTCTTAGTGAGGAGCTAAGGGGATGCATCGACTTTATTAAGAACACATCAAAGTATAACAAAGAAATAATTAAAGAAATTCTCATGTCTGAGCCAGTTGCGGAACACCATGTGGTCCAAGACACAGACTCAGATTGAAAAGACGAAATTTAAGAGTAGTTAAGGTAAAATTCAAGCGAGCGTTCATTGAGATTTTATCTGAGTGTTCAGTGATCAAACAATGCAGTAATAAGATAATCCCTAAATGTTTAGTCAGCTATTTGCAGATTAAAATAAAATAAACACAGCAAAGAAGGCACCAAAAACTTTCTAAAAATAATCCAATGAAACATAAGAAGTGTCAACGCAAACAGGGAAAACTTAGTAAACTTAGTGGTCAATGAGGGCCCAGATGTTATACATCTTAATGAAACTTGGCTGAAATCACATTTTAGATTCTCCTTAGCAGGTTATAATATAATTAGGCTAGATAGAGAAGATGGATATGGGGGTATAGCCACTTGCATAAAAAATAATAGAATCTTCTCAAAAGTAAAGGAATATAACTCAGACTCGGTGCAGTTTATAAGTATTGAAATCGACAACATTTATTTAATTAACATATACAGTAACTCACACATGCACATCACTTTGGCACTATTTGAGAACATGATAGAGGGCATAGATGTAAATAAAACTATAATAATGGGTGATTTAAACTCACATCATTCAATATGGGACAGTTCCCCAATTAACAGAGGGGGTAAAATAATTAGTGATTTTATCATGGAGAAAGACATGGTAGTACTTAATGATGGCTCAAGGACACTTTTTCAAAACTACGAACACAATGCAAGTGCGGTTGATATTGCAATAGTTAGCAGCCAGATGGCTGTCAAGGCCAGCTGGTATGTGTTGCAGGACTGCGGTAATAGTAACCACTTTCCAACGTGCGTGGAAATTAACGTTAAGAATGACCCTAACTTTGGCCAGAGTCTAGTGGGAAAGTATGTAAAGAGAAATTTTGGTAAAGCAGATTGGGAGGCCTTTCAAAGTAAAGTGTTACTTCGACTGATGGATGGGGATGGTATAGAGACATATGATAAGCTGGAAGAATACATGAATATCGCAGCCGAAGTAACTATACCTACAAAAATGTGTGGACCCGGGCAAAGAAGGGGTAATCCATGGTGGGATGACGACTGTACGAAATGGATCGAAGAAAGAAAGAAAGCTTTGAAATCTTTTAATGAATGCCCCAACTTATCAAATTTTATCAACGCTAAAAAGGTCACAGCAAAAGTTAGAAAAAGCATTAGAGAAAAGAAACGAGTTAAGTTCAAAAAATTTTGTGAGACCTTAAATAGAGAATCTAATATGAAATATGTATGGAATAAAATAAAAAGTTTCTCGACTAAAAATTCTAAAAATAACATGTATATAACCCCAGATAGCATCAAACAAAGTATCTTGAAAAAAATGGCAGTGATAAATATTGACCCATCTTTTACACTACTGCAAACAAGTCAAGACCATGAGATTATGGCTTTTAAGATGTACGAGCTGAATAATGCCTTGAAGAACAAAGGCTTTTCAGAACCGGGTATAGATGATATCTCATACGCAATGATTTTAAATCTTCCTATCAGAGCAAAACAAATATTGTTGAATACTTATAATAATTGCCTTAACGGAATGCCGATTCCCAGCTCATGGAAAAAATATAACATAATAAGCTTCCTAAAACCCAATAAGGATCCTCTCAAACCAGAAAACTACAGGCCCATTGTATTATCATCATGCTGTTGCAAAACGTTAGAAATAATGATTAAAAACAGATTAGAATGGCAACTGGAAAGAAAGCTGACTTTCCCCATGGAACAATCAGGCTTTCGCAAAGGCAGAGGGATAAATGATAATGTAGCCTTGCTAACTACATACATTCTGGAAGCCTTTAACTCGGCGGAATCGGTGTTGGCAATTTTCCTCGATATTAAAGCGGCTTATGATAACGTTAACATATATAAGATGTACCATACCCTCATAAATTTAGATATACCAATAGAACTATGTAATATCACACATAGCATTTTAAAAAACAGACTGCTATACAGTAGAAGCAATGATGGGTCCTGGATAGGCCCGGTCCTTGGAACTAAAGGTTTACCACAGGGTTCACCATTGAGTACGATTCTCTTTAACATATACATAACTAATTTGTTTAAACTGAATATAGACAAAGTAGGGATAATTGGATATGCTGACGATCTGGTAGTTTTTATTCAGGGAAATAATATTGATTACATGGGTAATAAAATCAACACAGCTTTGGAAACAATACTCGAATTCCTTACAGAAAGAGAGCTCCCCATATCAGCGGAGAAATGCGAAGCGGTTTGGTTTACTAAGGGAAAACGTAAGAATAAACCTCCACCAATCAAAATTGGTAACCAGAATATTCCCTACAAAAATCAGGTAAGATATTTAGGTATCACTCTGCAAAAGAACCTTAAGTGGGATAAACATATAGAAGTGGTAACCAACAAAGCTAAAAAAGCTATTAACACCCTTAGAGCAGTGTGCAGAGTGTGGTGGGGAGCGGATCCTAGTACTCTCTTAACTATGTTTTTCGCCCTAGTTAGGTCGCATTTAGATTTCGGGGCCTTATTTTTAAAACCGGCAAGTAAAAAAGCATTTAATAAATTGGAAACAATATTTTTTGAAGGACTTCAAGTATGTTTAGGGTGTATGAAATCCACCCCAAGGGCAGCACTCCTAGCGGAAGCAGGGATTATGGATTTGGAACACAGGAGGAGAACGTTAGCCTGTAAATACATTTCGAAAATAATAGGTTTACAAAAGCACCCCCTTATACAAAGCCTAATGAGAATACATAGTAATATAGCAGAAAACACTGATTTTGAAAGACAAGGTAATATACCATATCTGATTTCAGCCTTACACCTTTTTGTTCCATATAAGAACAAGATATACAAAAGTACTAATTTCCCCTGTTACGAAGTTAATTTTGATATTTTAAATACCACGGTAAGAATTATAGACTGTAAAATCAAAAAACAAGATTTATTGATCAAAGAAAGGTTCATGCTAACAATAGAAAAATACCAAAATTCTCACACCTTTATTTACACTGATGCCTCGAGAAAAGAGGACAAAGCCGGTTTTGGTGTGTATATTCCAAATTTAAATTATAAATTCTCATCTAAACTACCTAAAGAACTATCCATATGTAAAGCCGAGATTGTGGGTATTCATGAAGCTATTAAAGTAGCAATCAATAAACAACTTTTTAAGACTATTATATTTAGTGATTCAAAAAGCGCTATAACTAAGATTAATAAATATCTTTTAGACGCCACGGCGGATTACTGGACACTCAGAACAAAAAGATTACTATGTCTAGCGAACGAAAACGGTTTTGATATAAATCTTGCATGGATCCCTGGCCATGCTAATATCAGCGGTAATATGGAAGCGGATTTGCTAGCCAATATTGGCACAATGTTAAATGTCCCAAAAACTATGGATATAGACTCCCGGGAAATTTATAATGTAATCAATGAGCAGCTACGCAATCAATTTAGAGATAATTGGAAGGTTCTAGTAAACGAAAAACGACTTCGGTACACGAGAGTACAGTCAGTATTTCCTGGTAAATAAAAAATGGTTTTCATCATTTCCATTTAAAAACAGAAGACATGTCACAACAATTATAAGAATGCGCACAGGGCATTGCTTAACTAGGGAACATCTTTTAAAATGAAAATGCGAAATGATCCATACTGCGAATGTGGTACAATAGAGGACCTAAATCATATCTTTTTTGAATGTCCCATCAACGTTACACGAAATTTTGATCCTTATAAAAAACTAATCAATTTGAATTGTAAGACTCCAATTTCAATTTATATAGTGTTAGCAAACCTTAATGAAAATATTATAGATATATTGATGCAATTTATGAAGATTAATAAGATTAATTTGTAAAACAATTGCTCAGCTTTATGTGTTACGTTTTTTCTCCCTAATTTACATCCTCACATAATATATCTATTTCAGTATTTTTCCTTTCCAGAAGCCTGACATCTGAATTCCTATATATGTATTTACCCGCTACTAACATATAACCTCTATAATCAAGAAATTGCTACAAAACAAAAATATACATTCACAGCACTTTCCGTATATCACCAAGTCGAGCACTAATCAGTGGTCCGGTTATGGTCTAGAGCCAGACAACACCAGGGCCACCAACAAATCGAGCTGGCAATTGCCCTGCAGCAAAGCCAAAACAAGCAAGCAAGCAAGCAAAATATGATATTTCAACTTATTATAGAGGAATAAGCAACTTTTAAAAAGGTTTTAGAATAACATTTTCTTGTGAATGTTATAAAGAGTTTTGGCATGACCAGATATGTTTATTAGATTCAAATAGTGGAATTATCTACTGACCCCGTTGTGAACGTTTTCACAACAGAGGGCATATGGAGACTTAAATGCTTTTTGATCCACTCGCGAGCGTTTTATTTTCTGTAAAGTTCTTTAAAATGGTTATTTTTTAACCACCCTGTATATCTAATTTTTTGTCCTCGACTAACTTAAAACCTGATTCGTACTCTTACATAGTGGTAATCTAGTCAAAAAGAAATTTAAAATAGTATTTTATCACACTTTTTTAACCTCCAAGTAGGTTCTAAACTAATTATTTAAATCACAAGGTTATGTTCTCAAAATCATGTTATATCTACTGTCAAAATACACTTTTAGATAAAATTTTTAAGAATTTTTTACTTTACTCAACTAAGACTTTTACTCTTTTAAGCCACCCTGTATGTTCTACATCTATTTTTTTCTTCCCCCCTGGTGAGAATTTCTTAAACCAGGTTAATATATATATATATATATATATATATATATATATATATATATATATATATATATATATATATATATATATATATATACAGGGTGTCCAAGATAAGGATCCTAAACATGGGGATCTCGGAAACAGTTGGAGATACGAGGTCGATTAAATTAGAGAAAAGTTGCGCAATTTAGTGCTAAATTAAACGCAGTTAAAAAAATTTAAAAATTTCAAACACTTCCGGAGATTTCCGGAAAAAAACGAAATTTGGCAAAATCGTTTTTAATTTTTGCAGGCTTTATTTAAAGAGATATCCGAAAATAAAAGGTAGATTCTCATTGCCACTTTTTATTTTTTATAATTTGGTCTAAACAAAATTTAAATCCGACGTTTCGTTTCTAAGATACCATCATGAACTTTCATTTTTTATATGGAACAAAAAAAAGTATCCCATGTATTTGATAGCATTTTTTATTGCAAATTCAACGGTGTATCACACTTGCATATCAAGTGTGTAGTTCATTGGCTTTTATAAAACTGATATACCTTTCTCTCTCGCTCTCACGGAGCTCTTATGGAAAGTACTTGAACTACGTATTCGATATGCAAGGGTGATACACCGTTGAATTTGTAATAAAAAATGCTATCAAATACATGGAATACTTTTTTTTGTTCCATATAAAAAATGAAAGTTCATGATGGTATCTCAGAAATGAAACGTCGGATTTAAATTTTGTTTAGACCAAATTATAAAAAATAGAAAGTGGCAATGAGAATCTACCTTTTATTTTCTGATATCTCTTTAAATAAAGCATGTAAAAATTAAAAACGATTTTGCCAAATTTCGTTTTTTTCCGGAAATCTCCGGAACTGTTTGAAATTTTTAAATTTTTTTAACTGCGTTTAATTTAGCACTAAATTGCGCAACTTTTCTCTAATTTAACCGACCTCGTATCTCCAACTGTTTCCGAGATCCCCATGCTTAGGATCCTTATCTTGGACACCCTGTATATATATATATATATATATATATATATATATATATATGAAATTAAATTTTTTTTCTTTTTGGTCGATTAAAAAAAATGTACAATTGTCTCACAATTCAAATAATAACAAAATATATTTGTATGTATACCGTAATAAATAGTTTATTTATTTTAATATCTACAGAATACTATTAAAAGCAATAAAATTATTTTAACATCGGAACATTCGTTGCGAAACTAAACGAATGCCAGAACAAATCACAACATCCCCATAAGACATTCAAAATGCTACTAAATTGTATTTTTTCCGTATCGACCGGCGACAGGCTTCTTGCGCCAGTTAAATGACCAGGGTCAAATTGGCAACGAGGCTCACGGCGAAGATCCATTACGCTACGTTCGGTACCGCTGGATCCGGCCCGTAAATCGGCTGGATCCATAGAGATTATCAAAAATTTAACACGGCGTGAGGTATCTATAGCGTTAGCTATAATAATCTTTGGTTTGAGCAACGGCTTACAACACTTGAGAATGAACTTAGGGAACTGAAAAATAAATTTAATAAAAATATTGGAAATAAATTTTCTGGTCAACAAAACCGGCAAGTGGCTGATTCAAAATTTTTAAAAGATAAAGCCCATGTCAGACTGCCCTAGCGTTCTTCTCATACAGAACAACAAGAATTTTCACCTGGGCATCAACAGCCGAGAAATCAAATAACAACGGCTAATGCCCAACCTGATCAAAGAACTCTAGACTGTTCTCGGCTAAGGACTGGTCCGTCTTTTGAAGCTCAGGGAAGTTCGCACAAGGTAAATGATCCCGTAGCCACTCTAAATAAAAGAAATACGAACATAATCAGAGGATCAAATGACCAATTTACCGCTGTATTAGCGGCTCAGCAGCGGAGATGGTTTTACATTCGAAACCTTGTATCTGAGTGTACTGTGGAGATGATTAGATCTCATATGGAGAGTAACCACATCAGTGTACTGAGCTGTGAGAAGCTGCCTTCCAGACAGGAGCACATTGCTTCATTTAAGATTTCGGTCCCTACTCATCTTCAAGATAATGTTCTTGACAGTAATAATTGGCCAACAAATGTAATAGTTAAGCCCTTTATCTTTCCTGGTACTAATGGAAAGCGTTACATCAGACGAAATTTTCAAAGGAGACCTCGACAGAACCAGGGGAGATGAATGAATTTCAGACCGTTATAACAGCATACTATCAGAATGTAAGAAGTGTAAATAATAAGACATTGGACTTGATGTCCTCAGCAGTCACTGATGAATACAATATTCTCTTCTTTACTGAGACATGGTTAAAGAATGATATTAACAATAGTGAATTAAAACTCTTTGACTATAACATATACCGATGTGACCGTTCAAAGGATACCAGTGTAAGTCAACGTGGCGGTGTCATGATGCCATAAGAAATCTCCCATCTTATCAGCTCAAATCACCAAACAAAAATGTCGAACAGGTTTTTGTTATGGTCACCATAAATCAAGTACAAGTGCGATAATTTTTTAATGTGTGGTGATTTTTACTTGCCAGGTTTGTTATGGACCAATAATGAATTTGGAGCGATTCTCATGGGAAGCTTAAATAAACAATCAGATTTGTCAGCATATTTAAATATGTACCAACTGAATTCATTTCCGAATGTCTCGGGCAACATATTAGATTTAGTATTTAGCAGTAGTTCAGATGTTAAAGTTAAAATAATAATTATGAAATTACTAGCACAATGTAATAATACTTTAATATTTTTTATAAAAGATCATCATTAAGGGGCTGATAAAACTATAGATTAGTTTTTGTTATTTATATTTATTTCACAACTGTAATACGACGTTGACGGATTCTACCGACTGCGCCAATGGTTATCTTCAAAAATTCACTTTTAACTTTTTAAAGACAGTTATTTATCTTTACACAACTTTGTTACTTTTAAATACAATAATTAAATTTCAAAACAAACTGGCATAACGACGACTTACAATACGTACTATAAATGTCGTTTACAAAATAATGCCGTGAATTTGTACTGAGAATATAGCAATGTCAGCATGCGTTCATAGGGTAAAAAGACACGTTTCGTAGCATGCTGAATCTGCTGTCTTCAAATTGCGTGGGAAAAGCTGTTAATTGCGAAATGCTGCATAAGCAGTTTACATGAGAACGAAGTTTTATAGTTTTCGCATAACTACAGTATTTTCGCCTATAACAACTCCCCCTTTTAGAAAAAAGGTAATGCGGTGCATTAATTTTTATGTGCTTTTCCTGAGTTCGAAGACTTCATCTTCATAAACTTCCTGGGACCGAATGGAGGGTCTTTTACTTCCTAGGGTACTGGGTAGTCTTAGCCTAGGATGTTTCCGCGGTGCTGGTCTAGGTGGATAGGATTGGTCTTCATTTGCTATGAGCCTGGGCAACCTCTTCTAACGACATTTGCCGAAAATGTTTGAGTAATGGGGCAGATATCAGAACAATGGTGAGGATTGTGAACTAAGACAGGTGTTCGTATATGAACGGCCGGTTCATTAGTTGATCATGTTCCTCAAAGTATTGGTCCAATTTTTGTTGGGCCATGTTAAGGTCTTTGATATCGACCTTGTTGAGCTTAAGAAGATTGAGATCGGGAATGTGATTTTTTTGAGGAAATTGTTTCGCAGCAAATGAATGGAATTTTTATTGGATGGTTTTTGTAGGTCACATTTTGATATCTTTCTATAAGATATTTTGACTGGAGTCTAGTGCTTTGTATTTATTATTTTGGTTTTCATTTCTTTGCCTTCGTATTTCGCTGTTACCGGTAACGGGTCGGAAACTATGATTAACCAAAAGTTTTGGTCAATTTCTTCGACGTTGTATTCCTTAGCAGGGAAGACTCTAACTTGGCAGATTTTCGGAAGATAGGTTTTGGGCTTCAGGATTTGTGCTTCACACATGGCTTCGGTATCGATAGGATATGTTCGAACTTTGGAACATATCTTCTTGTCTTGGTTTAGAGACTTGCATTTCTCCAGGTTTCGAAGAGATACATTTAACATTGAATCGTCATCTCACACGATATATTTACGAATAACAGGAATGATGTGATAGAGACCTGTTCGATTATCGAGTACGGGTATAGGGTAAAAATGATAAAGAGTGTAAGATTCAGGTTCGACTAATGGTATTTTGAAAACAAAGACTACCTTTGAGTCGGACTGATATGCATTTAATTTAATTATGTTAAATGTATTGTGCTAAGCTAGAAGAATAGACAAGCAAGGAAAGATTGTTTTTCTTTAGTGATTGAGAGATTTGTTGTAAAGATTGAACCAAATCTATCGGGGTAATTATTGAGCCATGTAAAATATTAAGACGCGCGAAAGAAATGGCGTCTAGAACATCGTTAAGAAAGTTCTCAATGTAATGGGGCAGATATCAGAACAATGATGAGGATTGTGAACTAAGACAGGTGATTCGCAATATTACAGATTTGTTATTTGGGCATGGTAGAAAGCTAGATCATCTGATAAATTTAAGATTGATTGGTTAATTTCGTTTAAGTCTTTATTGAAAGGTTCCTCGTCTATTTGCATTTTTTGTATTGTAGTACTGAAATTTTTGATTACCGATGTCGTTACCGAAATTTGGCTTTTCAGAAGACTTTCTATGTGTCGCTTGTCTTGTTATACCCTATTGATACATTCGTTAAAGTATTCCCCATCTGAAGCATCAAGATTTCCTGTGACTGATTTCCAAACGGTACCTATTCCGTTAAAAAGTCCTAGTTTTTCCCTAAAATGGGTTTGTACGTCCTTTTTAAAGGATATCATTCGGGATGTTTCCGCGTACATGAAAGTACCTAAGAGTTGGTCTAAAATTTTATCGTTATTAACAATACTTTCTTTAATATGTATAAGGTCTTTATATACAAGAAACATCCTCTTATCATTAGATATTTTCGAGTTTCTTATTTCATAGAAGAAGATTTCTACGGTGTTTTCGATGGGTGTGAGAGTGAATTGGGCGATAGCAACCGAGGATAGCCCGCAATATCTGTTAATAAGAAAAGAACGCTAGTCATAATAGGGTGTTAACCTATCGAAATTGACTGTTGTATTTTGTTTGGTTCAGAGGTTAAGTAGGACGGTTGAATTTTAAAAAGTTTCTTTTTGTTTCAAAGGGTCCGTTAAATTTGTTTTATCTTTTGTTTTGATCTGATATTTCTTAAGATATACTTTATCGTCAATTTTATAGCAGTGAGTATGGGTGGATGTTTTTTGGTTAAATTTAGCTTTGGCTTTTTCTTTTTTAGGGTTGCGTTCTTTCTCTAGCGAGTTTGTAATAATGTTCCATGTGGTTGTTTAGGTCTCTCACGTATTTTGAAATTAGTTTCTTTTGATTGTATAAAGTCTCCGGGGGTCTGCTGGACGTGTCTCCGAAAAGAAGTTTATAGGGTGTAAATCCATGGGTCTTATTTTGAGTATTGTTGTCATATAGTGGCATAGGGTAATACGTTGAAGGGGTGTTAGTGAGGGTTCTCGGTCATGTTAACTCTGATCGTTTCAGAGAGGGTTGGGTGAAACCGTTCAATTGAGCTATTTGACTGTGGATGGCCTACGCTTGAAAATATCAATAAGTTCGCATAGGTCTTTTATGAGGGTGTTATCGAATTCACGGCCATAGTCACAATGGATCCTTAGTGGAGTTCCATAGTGGATATTAGTAGAGTATTTACTACAGTATTTGCTTTCTTGTCTTTTAAGAGATAGGCCCGAGTGAATTTGGTAAGTTCTTTTCGTATGGTAAGGGCATAATTCCATTCAGGACATTCATAAATGTCAATATTTATCCTTTCAAAAGGGGTCTTTAGTGTTTGTGTTATTACGAGAGGGGTACATAAGTTTTTTCTACAAACTTTTACTTTTTGGCACATTTTACACTTTTTTATAAATTTTTCGACATCTTTATCTAAATTTGGCTAGTTGTACTTTTGTTTTATTCGTCTAACTGTTTCATTTATACCACGGTGTAAATTACTTTTGCCAGTATGATAATGGTCTAAAATTCCGGGTTTCTGACGATATTTGGTTTAATATCTTTATCTGCAAATATAAATGAAAAGATCTTGAGAATGGGAAGCTCTACATTATTTTCTATATAATAGGTTTTTCGGGTTAAAATTCATTTTAGTTCTTAAATAAGACATAAAATAAATGTTCTACAACAGATTCAGGTAGGGAAACAATAAAATATGTACGATATTTGCAACTGTTTTGCTGGAAATTATATTGACTTTATTATGATCGAGTATGAGGTTTTCCTCGAATATATCATCGATTAGTTTATGGTGGATGGCTTCGAATTTGTTTTGCCAGAAAAAGGTTACTATATTTTTTTAGATTTGTCTGTATAGTTGGACAAATCTATTATACTTTGTCGTGAGAGTTTCGTCGCCTATTTCGGGATTTTCTGTATTTTCGTTCTCAGAGTCATTTTCCTCGTTCTCTGTATAAATTGACATTTTTGATTGAAAATTTGCGCATTCTTGAAAATGATTAATGCGTATTCTAGACATAGTGTCCGGTTTCTTGTTTACTTTTTCCGTTTTATACTCGATTTTATTATCGTAATTCTCAAGTTTGAGGCTCCACCGAGCCAATCTATTACCGGGGTCTTTAACAGAAAAGAGCCAGGTGAGAGGCCTGTGATCAGTTATAAGGGTGAATTTTCGTCCAAATAAATAGGGGCGGAAGTGCTTTACTGCCCAAACAATGGCAAGTAGCTCTCTTTCAATGGTGGAATATTAAGTTTCTCCGCAAAGGTTATCTTGAGATCTCTACCTATGGATCCTTGAGAAAGAACTGCACCTATGGCAAATGCGCTGACATCTGTGGTTAGAAGAAAGGGTTATTGGGGTAAGTGAGAACGGGATCTGAGATAAGGACATTTTTTTAGCTCTTCGAATGTAGATTTACATTCAGCATCGAAAAAGAATTGGACGTCTTTCGTTAAAAGCTTAGTCAGGAGTTTTGATGTTTTGGCGAAGTTAGGAATAAATCGCCTGTAGTAATCTACTAATCCTAAAAAGAATTTAATTTCCTTAGGGGTTTTAGGTTCAGGAAAATTTTTAATACAATCAACCTTGGAAAGATTAGGTTTGACTCCATCTTTGGTTACTATATGACCAAGGTAGGCGACTTCTTTTCTAAGAAACTCGCACTTCTCAGGCTGGATTTTTAAGTTGGCTTTTCGAAGACTTTTGAATACTTCTTTAAGTCGTTTCATATGTTCGTGTATTGTGACAGAGTCGACAATAATGTCGTCCATGTAAACTAGATATCTTTCGTTCTGAAGGCGGAGTACGTTGTTCATGACTTTTTGAAAGGTGGACGGTGCATTTTTCAGGCTAAATGGCATACGAATGAATTCGTAATGACCATTTTCGATTGAGAAAGTTGTCTTAGGAATATCATCAGGATTGATCTCTATTTGATGGTATCCTGATGGAAGATCAAGAATAGTACAATATTGGCATTTGCCAAACTGATCTAGCAAATCAGAGATGTTAGGAAGGGGATATCGATCATCAACACTGACCTCGTTTAATTTTCGGTTATCTATTACAATGCGCCATTTTTGCTTGTTAGATGCATCCAATTTCTTAGGTATCACCCAAACAGGAGAAGACCAGGGTGAAATAGATGGTCGAATAATTGATTGTTCGAGCATTTTGGCAGTTTGGGCTTTTACTTTTTCTTTATGGACTTGAGGAGACCTATATGACTTTGTAAATATAGTGCGTGCATTATTCGTTTCTATAGAATGTTTGACTTCATTGGTATAAGTTAATACATCGCCTCGAGGTAAAATATGTCGAGGTATTCTAGACAAAGGTTGGTAATTAATTCTTCTTCTTCCGGGTTCAAATATTCGATTGTTAATTGATTTTTAATCGTTTGAATCCTATCGGTTTGGATAGAATTAGGTTCGTTTTCGAAATTAAAATTTAATAATATTTCACTAGGGGTGAAAGATTCGATAGAAATATCAGAGAAATCGATATCTTTGGAAATTGTATTAGCATTAACGACAGTTGTTAAGAATTCGCCGTTTTCATTTACAAGTACAAGGACGTTTGGTAACCTAACCTTTTCTTTTTCTTGAGAGTGAAGGACCGCGTCCATATTTTTAAAGTTGCATGTTAATTTAAAATTTTTTTCGGTACGACCTATAGAAATATTAGTTGTTTTGACTTAGAAGGAAACATATTTAAAGTATGTACTTTATGTAGGGGTACGGTTATAAAATTAGTATAAAATTTTTTGATTTCAAATCTATAATGCATTCGTAGTGTTTTAAGAAATCGAGATCAAGGATGAAGTCAATATCTAAATCATAAATAAACACTTTATAGGGATCGCCTATGTTGAAAGGTATAAGGGTAGATTGCTTGACGTAAAGTTTTTGGTTCGTTATCCCTTGTATTGTTACATTTTCAGGAGAACGGTTAGGGAAATTTTTTACTGTGTTTCCTTTAAAAATAGAGATTCCAGCGCCGGTATCAATAAGAAATTTGAAATAATTTGTAGAATCATAAATGTAGTACAGGTTTTTCGAATTAACTGCAAGTAAAGGGTTTAAATGAAGGTTTGTTCTGGAAAGTTCAAGTTTGGATTCAGGTCGTCTAGATACATGATCTGAATTTGTTCCCGGAGCCTTGTAACATGATCTGTCTGTCTGTATGTGTTATCGGGCGGTTGGTCTGGTTGAGGGAGTTAAAGAAAATTTTGGTAACCCTGAAAATCGATTACCGGTTTACAATTTTCTTCAAAATTTGTCTTTGAAAATTCGAATTATGGTTTGGAAAATTATTAGGATGTGATTGCATTTGGGAACGGCAATTAGCGGCTAAATGGCCCATACGTCCTCAATTAAAACAACGGCTAACTTGCATCGGGGGTTTCCTTATAGGTTGGGGTGGTTTTTGAACTGCGGGTTTGGTAGATTTCTGGGTTTCAAAATATAATAATTGCAGCTCTCGTCTAATGCGAGACTGAGCTTCTAGGAGATCCTTAAGATTTCTGACCCGAATTATCTGGCCTAGTCTTGGCTTAAGACCGGTCAGGAGGGTGTTTAGTGGCATTGTGTTAATTAAGGCAGATTGAGCCGCCTTTTGGTCATTTGTCAAAGTTGATTTTTGGACATTCGTCAGCATTTTGGCGTTCAGGGTTTATAGTCGATTAACAAATGTTAACGGTGATTCGTTAGGAAGCTGTTTTAGCCTTTGCAAATCTTGAATAAGGGACGAAAGATCCCTAGAATCGCCGAAGTGGAGATTTAAAAGTTGTTTAATGTCGTTGTAGGTCGACGGGTTTCGAGAATTTATCAGCTGAGCTGCACGGCCTTTTAATTTATTTTTAATGTGAATCACCAGCAGAATGCATTGATCTTCTGTTGCCATTTTGTACCCACAATCACAAGCGTTTAAAAAGATACCGAGAGAGATTTGGTCTCAGGAATGATTGAAAAAATTTCCGAGAGCTTGTAGGGCTCGACATCAGTATTGGTTCTTTGAGATATTGTTTCCGGCATGGTTTTTGTTTTTGGTAATTATAACTTAAATTAGTTTACACTTATTTAGAATGACTTTTAGGTTTTCGTTTAAGAAAAGTACTCAAAAATCGAACAGTATAATAAAATTTACGAAAACACAAAGTGACGATCAATATTACTTGCACTAGTAGAAGAAGAAGCATCGGCTCTGGTTCTCTCGGTCTGTTGTCAGGGGCTTTACCAGGTGTTCTTTCCACAACTTCTGGGAGTGAGGACGCCATCGAGGCTCTTTTTTCCGTTGAGGGATGAGAATCCGACATTGACGCATCCTACCAACTGCGCCAATTGTTATCTTCAAAAATTCGTTTTTAACCTTTTAAAAACAAATTAATTATTTTTACACATTTTTAACTAAATTTCAAAACTCAAACTGGCATAACGACGACTTAGAATACGTACTATAAGTGTCGTTTACAAAATAATGCGGCGAATTTATACTAAGAATAAAGCAGTGTCAGCATGTGTTTATACTGTACATCAGCTTTCTTCAAATTGCTTGGGTAAAGCTGTTAATTGCGAAATGCTTCCTGAGCAGTTTACATGAGAACGATATATATAAATATATATATATATATATATATATATATATATATATATATATATATATATATTACACTTTGTATAGCTAATATTTATTTAGGGTTTCTAATATTCACTTTGTCACCTATGTTTATATTGTGCGATTTACCACAGGATTACTTATCATCTATATACGTAATATTGTCATGTTTTGGCACACAATGTAACAAAGCCGTTTCGATGAAATTATATTAATTGGTTTTGATTCAAGAAACTACTACATCAATTATAATGTTGTTAGTGGAATTGTATAAGGAACTTACTGTTTTTATTTGATAAATTGTGTTCATAATTCCTTCATTCATTATACAAACTGGTATTATAAATAAAACAACAAAATATGTAAATGTTTTTTTAGTTACTTAGCAAGACTTATATCCTAATATTTTCTAATTAGAACCAAAGATGATTCAAATGTTAATCGCTTTGACTGACATACATCTTCGTAGTAATCTATCTTTTTCGTTTAGCATGAAAGTTTATCAGTAAATTTTTTTCTGAATGAAGGGGCTATGCACGAAACATATCACTTTCAATCATTATTTCAAATTGACGTAATATGTTGTGAAAAAAATGCTAAGTGCCATTAAATTCTTTATTCATTAAAAAAATACTTTATTGTAAACATACCACTTTCATTATTATGTAAATTCCACTTAAATATTTAGAATATGAATTTTGAAGGTTTTAAAGACAGCATTTATGTCAATAGAAGAAGTAAAAACTGGGACATGCTACATTAATTCGCTCATATTTCCTAATAGTTCTTGTAACAATAAATAATATTGAAACTGGCGCCACGGCTGATTAGCCTAATAGCCGAGAAACGGTATTAAATCTGATCGCTTTACGGAAGGTACCAATTAAAGAAATTATTTTAAAATTTTGTATAGTTTATCAAATATATACTTAAGCGTCTTTTAACAAAACTTTAATCAGAATATAATGCATATACCACATTTTATTTTCATTGTTAACTGTTTTAAATATATTGTACTTTTATAGCTCAGAATTTATATACATAGTATTTGCATCCGTTTTTGTGTGTATTGTATTATTTATGAACTGTAGTGGTTGTGAAATTTATCTTTTAACGAGAATTGTTCTATTATTTGCTCATATGCCTCTTTATATAATGGTGACTATAGAGGATGTTTCAAAACATGTGTCGTTCCTTCTGGGAAGATGCCTTATCCAAAATTGAATATAATACCTTCATTTAGTTCTTATATGTGCGACTCTTGCTTTCTTTATTTTTAGTTGTTTTCAAGAAATCTGTTACGACTGAAATTTGGATTATAAGAAGTAATTCAAATAGTCCATGTTTTAACATTAAAAGATGTAAGCTGCTTTAGTAGGGGCGTATGTACATGTGTACTAAAATTATTTTACAAAAATGTATTACTTTTTTATTTTTAATACACTTTTAGAGAATTAAGAGAGTAAAAATTGGGAAAAAACTTGCCTCTTGATATGTTTCCATTTTCGGCTTCATTTAGGAAGTAAATGTAATTTCCTTAAATCAAGTTTTACATTAATCCGTCAAAAGTCTAGTATGACATGATTGGGACTGAAACTGATCTCAATAGATTAGAACGTAGCCACGCAATAAGTGCCCATATCCATTTTTTATGAAATCGCAAATATTTATTTACCGTTTTTTACAAAATTTTGAAAGAGCAAATGCTAAAACCATTGATTTTTAATTACATACAGGCGTACTTTTTCGTACATATAATATATTTTTTTTTTTAAATTTTAGTTCATTGCTGGGATTATAGAAGACTACTTATAAACAAAATAGGTATAACACTGCCAGCAGAGCTTAAATTTTCGACAGATCGTCTTAATAACAATTTTTCAAACTATTCTTCATGGCATTATAGGAGTTCTTTAAGAAGTTTAGATGAAAAATGTATTGAGGAGGACCTAACTTTGGTTCAAAATGCGGTGTTCACGGACCCAGCAGACAGTAGTGCATGGTTTTACTTGAGGTGGGTGTTGAGTAATCCCGCCCTTAACAAAAATAAAAAGCAGGAGTTATTGAGTGCCTTTGAGCAATTGCAAGAGTTGGAACCTGATTGCAAATGTAAGTGAAAATATTGTTATAAATCAAAACCTTTCTCATTATTGAGTTTTTTTTAAATATATATTATATAATATTATCATATTTGGTTTCATATTTCTTTGTTTCCCTTTCGATAGTTCAGAATTTTTGGTTCTTTTCACATCAGATGTAAAAATATTTAATTTGTGATATAACAAACTAGAGCAGTTTGACGATACTGTTATTTTTGCAAACTATAAAATTTACAGAAAGTTAAATGCTACAATTTCAGCCGTGAAAAGGGCACGTAGACTGACTTTTTAGACTCATCTGTTTATTTTTGTTATTAGCACAAATTAACAGAAACATCGATAAAAAATATTATTGTATAGGTAATTCCAACTAGTAGAAAATATTAATAGAGGAATTAAAAAGCTTTAAATTTTAAACCGATCCTAGTTGCTATGGAAGTTAAATCTCTTAGTTAACCTGTTTTCGTTTTCTTATATTGTTATAGTTTGCATTATAAATTTTAAAACACTTTTATTGAGGAAAATTAAGGATAAAAACCTAGAGATGAAGCGTGGAATCAATAGCCGGCAGATGAATTTAACTATTTATGAGTTCAAATCGTGAAAGTTTAAAAGGTATTTTTTTTTACCAAACTTGACATCCATTCAGATTTCAATCGCTGTCGTAAACTGTAATGGCAGGAAATTTAGCCCATTTTGTACATTAATGTTTTTGGTGGGATATATACATATCTGTACTCAAAGATATTATTGCGTAACTTACCGGAACTAATTAAAATCAATTATCGTAATTTACTTATGCAATGGTAATTTAAAGTTGCAACTGTTCAGAAATTTTCTTTAACATTATTTCATAACGCTTATATAAAAATAGTATATATTCTATATAAATGTTTTATAATGCAAAATTGTATTTAAGAGTACCAGGGGGCACTTCAGCATATTTAAAATGGAAATTTTTTGGGATAACACCAATAAATAACAAAAAAATACAGCAGTGTAATAATTTTTTTTTGTTTAGTACTTAAAAGTTTTAACAACAAGTTGCATTGTTATACTCAAATAAGTCTATACCCACGATTTCGGTAAATAGGGAGAATGCATTATGTAAGTTAAAAAGAATATGAAATTATTATCAAAAAAAATTACTGATTTTTGGTAATTCCCTTGGTAATTTTTCCCGTAAATTATTCTCATTTAACTACTACTTTAGTTAATTAAATATAAATTTACGGTAATTTTACATCGCTAATGTACATATACTAAAATTATATATTTATTACTCACTATACAGGTTGTGCCATAACGAAATTGAATTAAAGTTTATTGGGTTAGGGGAATTTATATGAGAGAGTCGTGAAACACTGCTTAATTTGTTTTATTTTTTAAATATATTTTTAGCTTATCTATAATTTTATACGTGCAGACTTTGGTTAACCTTTTTGAAGAAAAACGTACACATGAACCTAGATGGGTAATTTCTTTAGAATTTTAAATTTTAGGTTCTGGAAAACCTCTGTATTCCAAAATAGAATATTGTTAGGTACTTAATTGAGTAATTTTGAACTATTTCTATAAATCTTTTGTAAATTTGATATTAGTGTTATTCCCGTATTTAAGTTTAAACTGTTACAACTGTTATGTGCACTAGTATTGGTTGATATAAATAATTATTATTTTTATAACAATATTATATGGTATTTCTTTTATTGCAAACGTTATTATGTTTATATTTTTAATACTATAAAAAGCGGACGCTTAATGGAATTAAGTCACAGAGTGTTCTGATAAAAATAAATTTTATTGATATATTTTAGGGATACTTTTGGCAAAATGCTGGTTAACTGGAAGTTTAGTATTAAGCGATAATGAATATGTGGACAGGAGGATTCAGTATTATAAAGAATTAATAAAGTTGGATCCCTTAAGAAAAGGCCAGTATCAACACTACTTAAAAATAGCTGAAAAAAAAATTCTAAGTGAAAACCAAAGTTCTTAGTATAAGTATAAATAAATTTACATTCCTATTTTTACACAAAGTAAAATTATTATACACATATTTGTTTAGTTATATAATATATTTCCATCAATTTATATTTATAAGTTTTATAATATTGAGAAAATAAAGAAAAAATAATCACTAATGACTAAGTCTTCTTTTCTGTTCATTGAGAATCTTTTGTTCTATTTTTTCTGGGTCTATTGCAACTTTTTCCCTTAAGCTGCTATATTTATTATTATTTTCTGGTTTTCCTAATGATTCTAGGTATTTTTCTCTTAGATATAAGACAGTGTCAATGTGGGCCTTGTGTTTAACAGCTAAGTCCAATGCTCTAAAAAAATTATACATATTATGAACAACATTAGTTTACAGCAATTTTATCATTATTCATTGACCTTAAACAAAAAATGAGTATAAAAAGAATTGTTGATATAAAGTCCAAGTTATAATAACACACCAAAAGCTATTTCTTTAGTTTAAAACACATTGTTACAGTTCTCAACTTAATACGATTTTTTAATATACTATTATAACTTTGATAAAAGTGGCTATTTTAAAAGTAGAAGAACTACATTAATATGAATGAAAAAATTATTAATTAAAAAAGTAGATGCTACAACGAAGCTAGCTAACAGCAAACGTTGTATAAAAATGGCAATGCAAATTACATAAAATAATAAACTACTTTTTGAGGTAGCGTACTCCTAGATTTTTATACGAATGCTACATTAAAAAACAAAAATAAAAACCCAGATTTTTGTTATTAACATGACATTATAATAAAAACAGTTATTTCAAATTAATACAATTTAACGGTAACTCTAGGCTAAAGGAGGTATTCTAGTCTAGAGGAGTATATTTAAGACATTTTTTTGAAGCTGAATAAAATAAAAGATAAATATTTTAGTATCCATTTTTTTACTCTCTTTTTACTTATAGTTCGTGAACTTATAAAAAATTAAACAATCAGTTCTTAGGATCCATATATATTGCCATAAAAAAAGTTATGGTGTGGAATACGCAATGTAACGACCAATTTTTTTTTCGCATTTTTAATCCATGAAACCATTTTTATTGAATTTGTTATATTTTTCTTAGTAATTTTTCTTAATATTTTGTTTTCTCTGGGTAGGCCGTCATTTGTTATTAACAAAAAAACTTGCAAAAAAAAAGAAAATACACGATTCGGAAGATTTAGATTAAACACGCTAAAACAAACGCTTTTTGTCTCTTGACAAATTTTCGAAAAATGCTTCTTTTTCGAAATATTTTCGATTTTATGCAAAAAAATGGCGAAATTCGTACTTGTAGTTGGGTGTATAAAATACAATTATATAAGAGAAACTTAGTTCTCAACCAACTGAAAAAACCTTATACTATAAGGACAAACGTACTCTTTTCTAACACAGTTAGAGACAAAGCACTATCTCAGATTGCAAGAATACTAGGAAAGAGTGGAAGCCTTTCCTATGGTAGTGCAACGCCATCTGTAGACCGGTTTCGAACTTGTTAGTTCTTGTCAGTACAGAATAGGCCTATTCTCTCTCTACGAGATTATATATTCAGATTGCGTGGACTGCTGGGACATGGCGCCGTTTGTGTTAGATTTCATATTTTGTCTAATATAAGTTGCTTACAGTATTTACTTTTCCGATGCTGAAGTGCGCTGGCCTATTCTGTACTGACGAGAACTAACAAGTTCGAAACCGGTCTATAGATGGCGGTGCACTACCATAGGAAAGCCTTCCACCCTTTCCTGGTATTCTTGCAATCTGAGATAGTGCTTTGTCTCTAACTGTGTTAGAAAAGAGTACGTTTGTCCTTATAATATAAGGTTTTTTCAGTTGGTTGAGAGCTAAGTTTCTCTTATATAATTGTTTAAATTAGAAATATAAAAGTAAAACTATGACAAGAACATTAGCCAAAGTTATCTATAATTAAAGATAATTTTTTTATGATATTTGGATCTAGAAGTCTGTCGTTTAATCATAATAAAATAGGAATTTATTTACCTTGTCCAGTTATGCATGCTGATGTTAACATAAATAGCTTGGAAAACCATTCCATTGTGAAGTAAAATTGATTCTGCTTCTTCTGTTCTTCCTCCTAATAAAGCCATATAAGCTTTTTGTTCAGGTTTTGATGACAAAGTCTAAAACAATATTTGTCATAAAGAGTAACTAATGATTTTGAAACTATATCTTTTTCATAGAACGACAACGAAGTGGTATTGTCTTAAAAAAAACTTTTTAAACATAAATTTGTAATTAATGTTCTGCATTAGAAGCGTAAAAGTGCTTAATTTTTAAAAGAGGCCTCGTTTAACATATGAACAAAAACTATTTAAAGTTTAAAGTCTGTGATTCTCAAACTATTTTTAATCGTAACCGTTGTTCGATTCTTTAAAAATGGCCACGACTTCCCTTTCCCATCGCCCATATTTGATCAATAAAACAAGAACTAAAGAGTACGTCAACTTAAAATTACATAGATCATCCTAACATTTAAAAAAGTCAACAATTGCAAAGCTAGTGTATGTTTAAAGATTTCTAACAACCCAAAAGCATGTCAAAGTCATAACATTAAAAAAGATAATATACAATAAAAAAATTTAAAACAACATACATGTCAAAACATTAACGTGCTTATTACGACTTAATAAGAACCTATAAATTATAATTATGGAGAGTCAAAAATTCGTCCACCGTGTATGGGCTTAAAGTGTATGGATATTCTTTCAATCTTTTCGTAAAACAACCAATAGATCCGGCGTTTAATATATCTCTAGGCATTACATTGTAAAAACGACAAACGTAATGAATAGATGGATATTAAGTCTCACAAAATAATCGCATATATGTAGACTGCAGGTGCAGTTAATATAGAAAATTGATATGCCTACTTTATAAGTGACTGCTTTTCAAAATCCCGTTCTCTTAATGCTTTAGCCTTGCCGCACAATATAATTATATAGTCATTGTCAGTAAAGCTCTTTGTTCAGTGCAGTTAATCAATTTTGAAAGTTTGCGTTTGGTTTCACAATAGTCGAAACCTGATAGCTATCATCTACTTTCTGACCAAGAATTCATGAAAATCTTCCAGTCATTCTATCTCCCAAAATAAGAATTTTTGATTTTTTACCATTCCTCTCGTTTCTTGGCCCTCTCACTCATTGATTTATTAAACCCAGAAATTACTGGTGGTTTATTAGACAGGTTAGCGTTTTCTGTTGCTGTTTTTGAACCAGTCGTAAATGTCCGAATCTTTTTTCAAAAGAAGTAGTCCTTTTAATTTTGTGTTTTGTGTAACTAAAAATCCTTTTTTTTTCAAATGGTTAATTATAATAAGTTACGAAAAGGATTTTTTGTTTGCCTTAACTGATTTACGGTTAGAAGTCTTATATTCAGAATGTCGATTGATTGATGTTGTGCCCCGAATATCCAATAAATAGCTGGAATTTAATGCTGATCTTGACTTCTCCAAAAGTACTGTTTTTGTTCGTGTACATTTCACCTTTTGTTTTTTTTTTAATTCGGTTCTTATCTGATTTAACTTCATATCTGATATTTTTGTTTGTACGTCAGGTGCTATACATTCTTAATTTGTACTAATTAATATGCGATTATTACCTCGGAAAACAAGTTTTGGTCGTTGATAACAAAACCTACACTAACTCTAAACACGTAAAATATCTCTATGCACTTTGCACGAAAACCAAACAAAATCTTGTAGTGTAATTCTCCCCAAATTTCCTACAGTAACACACACACTGAAATGTTTATCACTTGTATTTGTACTAGAAGGCAAGCAAAGCAAAGACGAAAATACAAGTACAATATTGTAGGCAATTCCGTGTTCTCTTTAAGTCGGAATTTCATGATTAATATTATGATTGAGCTTGGATCTACCTAACAAGTGTTATAATTCTTGGTTGGAACATCCAGTTTAATACTAGCTTTTGTCTTGATTTACCGAAAAGTTTTGCAGAGGTAGATTGTAGATTGCGAGTGAGCGGTTAAGGCTGTCTTTGCTTCTCTACAGCACTTCGACTTATAAGATTTTTTTTACATTATCCTGATGTAATATAAGCATGAAATATTTAGACCTTTCATGGAGTCTATTATTCTTTTGGCAGGTAGGTGCTTTGCTTCTTCACATTTCAATTTGACGACTTCTAGGAATTTAATTCTTTTGCGGCACAGTGCCACGCATTCACATAGCAGGTGTTCTGCTGTTTCAGTTGCCCGATCGCAGAAATTGCCCGTTTTTTTGAGACGGTGTCTTAGAGGACAGTGCAATGTGAAAATATTTGTTATTACTCGAATATCTTTTTTTGGGAGATCGAGAAGCATTTTTGCGTTCTTTGGCCATCGATTTATGAATTTTTTCGTTGGTTTGAGACCAGACGTCTTATTACACTTTAATTTTTATCTGTTTTTGTTCCCAGCTCCGGAATTCCTTCTTTAGCGGCTTTTTGGTAGTCCACAGCAAGGTTCCGGGCCTAGGAAAGGAGATTTTGTCCACTGTTTTGCGAGACTGTCTGCTTCTTCGTTTCCCTTGATTCACTTGTCCCCTGGCACTCACATCAGGGTCACCCAGTTTTTCTTGTCAATTGCTTTGAGCTTGCCTGCAGAGATAAGTCGAAGCAAATGGCCTTAATATTCGAAAAGAAAGCACGGAAACTTGAGGATACGAATGACGTATAGCACACTAAAATTGAGGTAACGATTTTTCTTGAAATATATCACGTACTGAGAAGTAATTTCGTAGCTGTAAAAATTCATCTGGTACTTTCTCGGGAAAGTCGGGAACATTAAAAGATACATGAAATGGATTTCGTATCAGTGCAGCTTCTTGATGCCAGTTTGGCAGCTTCAATACGGACGGATATAATTTCCGAAGTGAATAATGTGTATTCCTTTATTCTGCAGTTTCAAATTTGGCTTGTTTAGTCTATCAAAGATATCAGACAAATAAGCTACTCTATTGTTGGGCAACATTTTTGCGAAATAATCAAAAACATACGTTTACAAGAAAAAGAATTTCTAGTGAGTTTCGACGTAACATCACTTTATACGCAAATACCAGTCGAAGAAGCTCTTTCTGTAATAGAAAACAAATACAATTTGCCAAAATATATCATCGAATTAGTTAGACACTGTCTTGATAACACCTATTTTACTTATGAAGGCAGACGATACAAATTGAGGGAGCCCCTATGGGATCGCCGCTATCTCCTGTACTCGTTAACTTATTTATGGAAGACCGAATCAAAAGCTTTAGAGACCTCTTCACACAAACCACGACTGTGGCTGCGTTACGTAGATGACACATTCGTTGTCTGGCAACACGGAGAGGAAGATCTCAAAAATTTCCTGAATCACATAAACAGTTTACACCCAAAAATCAAATTCACCATTGAGATAGAACAGGAAAGAAAACTACCGTTTCTAGACATCCTACTGAAAAGAAAAGAGGATGGCTTGCTTTCGCACACTGTCAACAGAAAGCCCACTCAACGTCGATTCACATCACCGTCCCGCCCAATTATTTGCAGTAGTGAAATCACTTGCGTTTCGATTGCAGTCCCTTACAGATCAAGAAAATTACCACAAAGAGATGAACATATTGCAAAACGCCCTAACAAAAAACGGTGATAAAAAATATAGACAAAGCTCTAAAAAACAACATAGCTTCTGTTCCTTATGTCAGAGAAACCACAGACAAAATAGCAAAAATTCTCAGGAGATACAACAATGAAACCATTTTTACCATAGACCGTAAAATAAAAGATCTCTTGCCAGCACTTAAAGAAATAATCCCTCTAGAAAACCAGGATGTGTACGAAATTCCATGCGGAGAATGCAGTTCATTTTATGTAGGCCAAACCAACCGTAAAATAAGAGCCAGAAGAGACGAACATATAAAGGCCGTCAAGCACTGGCCCAACACTGGGTAAACATAGGACATAGGATAAATTTCTCAGGAAAAAAAAGGCTGTTGAGATGTAAAAACCTTTCCACAAGAGTTATAAGGGAAGCCATCGAAATTGCAAAGAGGCCCAACAACTTAAATAGCAGAGATGATAGCCAGCGAGTGCCTAATACTTAGAAAAATCTGCTTACAAAACATCAACCAGTACCGCTTAGTATCTAAACAGATTACAAATCGGCAACGCATTTCCAAACACTGACAACAGGGCCAATGACGCGCAGCAGGTCTCGCAACCTGATGGGCCAGAATCATTCAGAAAACGAACGCGCCCGACGTACACACGGGACCAACAGCATCTGAGTCGCGTGTGTCAGTTCGCTCGTCGATGCTGTACAGTGAGCTTTGAAAATGGTGAATGAGATTTCACTGAAACGTCAGCTGCCTTAGTCCTGAGAGGGACTTGGCATATACACGGGATGCCCTAAAACCTTCGATTACACATCACACCCGTGAGAATATCCGACCTAACAATATATATATATATATATATATATATATATATATATATATATATATATATATATATATATATATATTTATATTATATTTTGTTTTCTTTAAGACACTTTTTAAAAAAATTTCATTTTATTTATTTAACAATTATTTTATACTTTCAAAATTAAATATGAATTAAATCTTAAATCAAAACTTAAACTAGCAGAGTAACAGCATTAATTGCTTTGTTTACTATTACTAACTTACAATAATAAAAGGGAATATATTTATACTTTCCTTATAGCAACATCAGCAAGTTTGCAAGAGATAAAGGTCAAGTAGTCACGTATTGCAACATTGCTGATTTTGCTTAATTGGAAAACAGTCTGGTTGTTATTGCGAAATCTGACACCTGCGGTCAATGAACAATTATTATTTATAACATGGGCGTAGATTCTCATGTAACAACTCCCCTTTTAAATAAAAGTTGGTGCCTTGCAGCAACTTTTTAATCTTCTTATCGGAGTTCCATTTCCTTTTCGTGTAGGGATTGGTCCAGGCGGATGCTGGGTCTTCTTTTTGGGAGAATACTGCAAAGGCCGGAGGCATTTTTCCGGTTCGTTGGTCTTGGTCCTGAAGGGGAATCATCGTCGGAGGGGCTTGAGGTAATCATCGGCAGTCTTCTGCGTCGACATTTGGATAGGGCATAAGTTGTAGTCAGGAGAACGACTATGACTATTGTCGAGACTGTAAACCAGTGTAGATGCTTGTTTACGAAAGGTCGGGAGATGATTTTATCCAACTCTTTCGAATATTGGTCTAGCTTATGTTGAGCAATGTTGAGGTCATCACTGTCAATTTTATTCAACTTCAAGGGTTTGACGTCCGGTACGGATGGTTTCCTTGGAAGGTGTTCGCAACACTTGTATGGAATTTTGATTGGAAGATTCCTGTAGGTGACGTTTTGGTATACATCTATCAGACGCTTTCCATGAACTCTGGTGGTTCCAATGAATGCGCTGCAGTCTGGTTGAAGACGTAGAAGGGTGTTGACTTGGACGACCTTCGTAGTTAGTGGCTTCCCGTCGCATTTTACAGTGATGGGTAGATTGGTATGAGATAAAGGCGATACTTAGTGTATGTTTCGGGGTCAACCAGAGGAATTTTTAAGACAAACAATACTCTAGAGTCTGATTGATATGCTTCTAGCTCGATAATATCAATATATTTAGCGAGGCTAGAGGAATAAACCGGTAGTGGTAAATTGTTTTTATGTAGAGGTTGAGAAATTTGTTTTAGCGACTCGATCAGATCGAATGGGGTAATAATGGAGCTATGTAAAATTCTTAAGCGAGCGAATGTTATGGCGCTTAGGATATGGTTAAGATAATTTTCTATGAAAGAGTAGCTCTCCATAAGGGATTCGCACAAATCCAAAGTGTCTAGTTTTGCGTTATAAAAGGCTAAATCGTCTGATATGTCTATTATTGCCGTTTGTATGTTTCGTACGTCGTCGTTAAAAGTTTCTTCGTCGATTCTTAATTTTTCGATGGTAGAATTAAAACTTTTAATTACTGAAGTTGTCACCGAAATTTGATTTTTCATTAGATTCTCAATTTGTCTTTCGTCCCGCGTGATTTTCTCTATACAGTCTTTGAAGTATTCGCCGTCTGACGCATCTAAGTTACCTGTAATTGTTTTCCATATTGTTCCAATTCCGTTAATTATTCCGCGTTTATTCCTATAGGCATAATTTTGTGTTTCCGCGATTATGTCTTTGTATTTAAGATTAATGGAGTCAGAGATTTGTCCGAGTAGGTTGGCGTGAGTTTGTACTTCTCCTTTAAAGGCTATTAGTCTTGGTGGTGTTATTTCCGGAGCGATCAGGTTATCTAGCATCGAATTTAAGATCTTATCGTTATGTATAATAGATTCCTTTATGGGCAGCAGTTCTTTGTAAACGAGAAGTGTCCATTTGTGGTTTGATATCTTTATGGTGCCTTCCTTGTGGAAGAAGATTCCAACGGTATTGTTTATGGGTGTTATAAAGTATTAAGAAGACGTAGCTGCGAGCAACGGGTAGAGTCTGCAAAAGAAATAACCCTTATTCAGAATAAGGCTTTAACCGGTCGAAGTTAATCTTTGTAGGTTGATTTGTTTTTGGATTAATTAGGGTGGCTGAATTTTGGAAAATTTTCAGTAATTTCGAACGGACCGTTAAATAGGTTTTCGGCTTTAGTTTTAATTTGAGATTCCTTTACATATACTCTGTCTC
Organism: Diaprepes abbreviatus; assembly: GCA_034092305.1. NCBI lineage: Eukaryota > Metazoa > Arthropoda > Insecta > Coleoptera > Curculionidae > Diaprepes > Diaprepes abbreviatus. Next base: position 61,453,684 of record JASJET010000055.1, read on the forward strand.
CGACTTTATATTCGTAGGGATTTTTTGAGACTCTTTGGTCGTATCTTTCTTTTGATTTTTGTTTTTGTGTTTCTGTTCTGTCCTTTGCGACCTTGTAATAATGCTCCATTCTGTTATTGAGATCTCTCACATATTTAGAGATAAGTTCTTTTTGATTATATAATTTTTCGGGACATCTGGTTGCGGAGTGTCCGAATAATAGTTCGTAAGGGGTGAATCCGTGGGTTTTGTTTTTCGTATTATTATAACATATTACCGCATAGGGTAAAACGTTGAACGGGTGTTCTTGGCGGTTTCCTATGAGATTTGCACGGATCATTTCAGATAGTGTGGCGTGAAATCTTTCTAGTGCCTAACCTGAACTAACCTGAACTAACGCTCGTAAAACATAATTTTATATCGAAAAGGTGACAGAGGTCTTTCTTGAGGGCATTATTGAATTCTCTGCCGTGGTCGCATAGTATCCTTAACGGGGTGCCATAGTGTTGAAAAAACACCAGGAGAGTATTTACAATTGACTTGGCTGACTTGTCCTCGATAGGATAAGCTTGTGTAAATTTGGTTAGCTCGTCTCTTATGGTGAGTGCATGGTTTTTTGTGGGGTATTCAAAAATGTCTATATTGATTCTTTCGAAAGGTGCTCTCGGTGTTTCCGTTATGACTAGAGGTCTGCTCAGGTTTTTCCTGCATATTTTGACCTTTTGACATATTTCACAGGCCTATATTAATTTTTCGACATCCTTAATAAGATTTGGCCATGTATATTTTTCTTTTATGCGTCGTACCGTTTCATTTATTCATCTGTGTAAATTAGTTTTTACTCGGTGGTAATGATCTAGAATTTGTGGGATTTCGTCCTCTGAGGGTGTCTTGACCATATATTGGCCAATTTTTAGTTTTATCTCTTTGTCTGAGAATATATAGGAGAAAGTTTCTAGAATTGTGAGTTCGAGGTTATTTTCGATACAATATGTTTTTGAGACCTCGAATTCATTTTGAGCTTTATAAAGAACATAAAATAAATGTTGAACAACAGTTTCTGGATCGAACGGGAGTGGTACGATGTAATACTTTCTATTTTTGACGGACTTGCTGTTAACTATGTTAACGGTTGTTGTTTGATATTCGAAGTTTTCTTCGAATATATCGTCTAATATTTTGTGGTGTAATTCTTGTAGTTGTAGTAATATTGCAATACGTGACTATGTGACTTTTCATCATGCAAACTTGCTGATGTTGCTATAAGGAAAGTATAAATATATTCCTTTGTATTATTGTAAGTTAGTAATAGTAAACAAAGCAATTAATGCTGTTACTCTGCTATTTTAAGTTTTGATTTAAGATTTAATTCATATTTAATTTTGAAAGTATATATATATATATATATATATATATATATATATATATATATATATATATATATATATATATATATATATATATATGACGAAGAACTGTCCCGATCGATTTCTCGGAAAATAAACTTTGGAAGATTTTTAAAATTTGGCAGTTTGCTAATGTCGATGGGGGCAATACGGCTAAAATATTTCCAAAATTGTGGTACTCCTGTTTATACAGGAAGTTGCTGCCTTCTTGCTTATTTTAAATGGAATATACCATATGTTTTATCATCTTTTGATTCTACGCAAAATTATTGACATATTAGTATGTTTTTGACATATTTTAAATTTTATGTCAAAAATGGCGTTTGCAGACCTAAACATAATTATATGTCCTATACGAAAGTCGTTATTATTTAATTAGGGTAGGTTTTCTTCTAGAAAGGGACCTACTTTAGTAGACTGTGATTGTATTTTCATAAAAAATAAATTCGGGGTGATCAAAAACTAACATTAAATATTAACTTGAAAAAATTGTCAAAAGTTAATTTTCATAAACGTCAATCCCCTATTTTTTTTTAAATTTATCTTATTTAGCATTGAAAATAAAGATGACTTTATATGAGGTTGTCTATTCCAAAAATTGGCAGTTTTTGACATATTGGCATTTTAATATTTTTGTATTGTAAACTGAACGGATTATCTACACAGAGAAACAACTTATTTTTATAAATGTTCAAAATTTCTACTCCGAACTTCCAAACATTTTTCGCATCTTCGAGTTAGTTCGTCATGGGTAGCCGCTCTAACTAAATCTGGAGATAAAGTTTCGAACGCGTCCCTTACTCTTGGCATAGAGTCCTTCATCGTTGTCACTGGATTACAATAAACGATGTTTTTTATCGTTCCCCATATAAAATAATCTAAGACAGTCAAATCAAGAGAACGAGGAGGCCGCAGCAAAAGTCCATTGTTGGCAACTCTCTTGTCTTGAAATGTTGCTTGTAAGAAGTTGATAACTGAAACAATTGTATGGTAGGGCGCCATCGTGTTGGAAAGAAATTTGCTTGTATTCCGTCAGAGGTAAATTGTTTAAATATTTATTGTCTAACTCTTCTAGAACATTTAAATATCGTTATTCTAAAAAAGTTAATACATAGTTTAAAATGGGGACGTAATTTACTTTGTATTATAAATGAATTCCCATTTAAGCTTTCTTCATTAAAGTGTAGTTTTACTATTCCATCATTTCTTACAGTACGATATACGTTAAATTGCCAGGTTTCTGGAAAATTCCGCAATCTTACTGCATGAGGATTTGAATCACTCCAAAAAGCGGATTTTGTCTGTTAAAAAGGCTATTTTTTGTAAATCTTCATCACACAATTTATGTTGTCCAAAAATCGAGGGGCGTCTTGTATCATCGTTAATATAAATTTTCACAATTTCACTCTTTTCGACAAATCAGTATCTCTTAGGTGTTGAAATAAAATATTAAATAAGGGTGAAAGTTGTGTTTCAACAGAATTTTATGTACTGAGCTTTTCAAGATTCCTGTTTGTAGAGCCACTTGTCTTAAGGATGTCGTAGGATATGCCGCAAAATATCCCAGAATTACAATTTCGACATTTTCATCATTGAGAATAGGTTTCCTTGTATACATTTTTACCTTAACGGTGCCAAAATTTTTGAAATTTTGTTTAACAGGATATCTATCAACAAATGTCTGGCATGTTCTTGATAAAACTTTGTTAGATTCCCAAGTTAATTGCCAAATTGCGAGAAATAGTGACAGCTAATAACAAAAATTAAAAGCCTTATAGCTCTTTTACAATACAAAAAATTTAAATTGGCAATATATGGAAAACTACAAATTTTGAGACTTATTCAAAGTTACCCTAATTTTTAATGCTAAACAAGATAACATTATAAAAATACGGGGATAAATTTTTAATGATTTTTTCATGTCAATATCTATTGAATGTCAGTTTTTGATCACCCTGTATTTATTTGTTGTCAAAATATCAACACAGTATACTAAAGTAGATCACCTTCTAGAAGGAAACCAACCCCAATTAAATAATAAAAGCTTTCATGTAGGACAATTGATAGTTATGTTTAGGCCTGCAAACGTCATTTTTGACATAAAATTGAAAATATGTCAAAACAGTTAGACTTAAGTATAGTTCATTATTCATGATTCTATAATGTTGAAATAACAATAAGCAAGACGTCATCAACTTCTGGTATAACCGGAAGTGTCGCGATCTTGAAAATATTTTAGCCAAATTGTCCCCATCGACTTTGGTAAAATGTTAAATTTAAAAAATTTTCCGAAGTCTATTTTCCGAGAAGTTGATGGCCGCAGTTCATTGTGGGACATCATATATATATATATATATATATATATATATATATATATATATATATATATATATATATCTATATATATATATATATATATATATATATATATATATATATATATATCTATATATATATATATATATATATATATATATATATATATATATATATATATATATATATATATATAAAATTTCTTTATTGTTATCATCCATTTTTTATCTTTTTTTTTTTTTGAAGAATATTATCAAAACTGTATAAATGATTTGACGAATTTTACCTTTATGTGTTGGATATAGTATACTTTTTCATAATTATTGATATTTGCGAACGCTTCTTCTGCTAAATCCATTGTTTCAGAATTAGACTGGGTGGCTAAGACAGCTAAACAAGCCCACACCATTTCGTTATTTATACTTCTGCATAAGTCTAAAGCTTCCGTCCATTTGTTATCTTGTATTTTCCTTAAAATAAAAGTATTAATAACTACTTAATTGTGTTACAATCAATTGGGATTTGAGAACCAAGGACTAAAATATTACTACTTTACATAAACTACATCCAAAAATTATGGAATAAGTAAAAAAAATCATATATCAGAGGTTTTCAGAGTGTGCGCCGTGAAGAGTAAACAAGGGCGCCGCAAGGCGCACCTGTTTTCTTTTTTTTGGAATCTAAATTAACTTATATTCGCCGGTACAAATTAAATAATCCAAATTGCGTGTACTTCATGAATCATCCGTTGCCTAGGCAATGTCGACCGTTTTATACTTAGTATTATTACGGGGGACCAGTTCTCCGTAACACGTAGTTTGGTTTAGGTTTGATAACGCCGAATTCGTTGCTGGCTTAGCGCGGAAGAGAGCGCAGTATACTTGAGACGCCTGCATTCGGCCGTCGACGGGATTTTTCGCGAGTGCTCATTGGTAGTATAAGGGTGTTTCTAAATAAGTGCAAAAAATTTTAAAGAGTTATTCTTGAGCTAACATAAACTTTCATATAAACATATGCCGATAATGCTTAGTTTTTAAGGGTGTTAAATTTTATTATTATTTTTAGTTTTTTAAATTTATATCATTTCTTTTTAAAGATAATTGAGTCAAATTTGGAACACATAACACTTTTTACAGTTCTCACAAAAAAAATATTAGGTGAAATAATACACAGAGTGGGGCTTTTTTCTGGGTTTGTAAAATTTTACCCTCTCGCATTTTTTTATCGGCACCACCAACTCGATTTGATTATTCAGTTAGCTTTCCCATCTTATTATGAACCTTTTTTGTCTCCCAAGTTTGCCTCCAAAAGTCAATAGTTTTTCCACAAGAAAATAGGCTGTTGTCAAATAAGTTCACGCCTAATTTGTCATATTGTTTTTTTACTGTAATGTGTTATAAGTGTGATTTTATGTACTCTTAATGTAAAGTAAGTAAAAAAAATAGTAAAAATGTCAGAGTTTACCAATGTTGAAGTGTCAGATATGTTTTTTGTTTATGGTCGTGCTAATGGAAATGCATTAGAAGCTCATCGGATTTACGCTGAATTATATCCACAACGTAGATTATCTCATCATAACACACTTGCTCGTCTTCATCAGCGTTTACGAGAAAATGGTATATACAAAACGAACTTCTGACTGTGGACATCCTCGGAAGATAAGAACCATAGCGCTAGAGAAAGCTGTTCTTAATTTAATAGAATCTCCTAAAACAAGTACCAGAAAAAAAGAACACCAATTGAATTTCTACGATATCCAGCGAGTGCATGCACTTTTACCTCGTGACTTTGTGTCGCGTATAGTTTTTTGCTAGTGGATACTTCAAATGATCGCCCAATCTCTTCTTTTTTTTTATCTTGTATTTTGTTTACTGATGGAGGAAATCCATAAGAAATTTTCACAATAATCATATTTGAGCTCGAGAAAATCCGCATGCATTTCTTGAAGCCAATTATCAACATCAGTTCTCATTAAATATATGGGTTGTGTTATAGGCGATTATCTAATTGTCCCATGTTTATAGCGCCCGAAAGTATGCTCTCAAGTAAGCTTAAGCGACATCTCGAGACCATTTACTTTACTATGGTTGAAGAATCGCGCGAATTTTTTAATAAAAAATTGCAAAATTTACAAAAACAAAAAGACGTGTTCACTCAACAAGCTTCAATACATAGCATCTGCTGGCATCTTTCAAGGTGTCATACAGGGTGGCGAAGTGAAAAAATCTCACACCATTGCAGAAGAACTTATTTTACCTGCTGCTCTCGACATAGTTAATATTATGATAGGAGAATCGGCGGGAAAACTAATTACAAAGGCACCTTTATCTAACAACACTCTTAGTCGAAGAATCCATCATATAGCTGAGGATCTTAATGACCAATTAATAGAGAAAATCAAAGGCAAGGAATTTGGTATGCAATTTGATGAGGGTACTGACAGTAATAAAGATGCACACCTTATTTGTTACGTACGCTTTCTGGATGATAATATTATTGTTGAAGACCTTCTTTTCTGCAAAAGCATCACCGAACGCGCAAAGGCTCAAGACTTGTTTGAAATTCTTGACAAGTGTATAACACAAAATTATTTAGTTTGAAAAAATGTATGTGTGTATGTAATCAATCTTTGGCCGCTATAGAGGATTGCAAGCTCTTATTCGCAGTAAATCACCGCATGCTACGTAGACCCATTGTATCATCATATGGGAGCACTTGTATCGAAGTCGATGAGCTGTGAATTGGATTTGGTATTGAAACATATCATAGACGTGGTAAACTACATAAAAACTAGGTCGCGAAAAGCCAGACTAATCTAAAAACTTTGCGTGGGCATGGGAGCTGAATACACAGCCCTGCTATATTACTGTAGTTTAAGATGGCTTTTACGTGGAAATATCTTATCCCGTGTATTCGGGTTACATCAAGAAATTCACACTTTTCTGGAAGAGGAAGGTCATGCAAACTCCAGATATTATGCCGAACCAGACTTTTTACTAAAAATGACATATTTGTGCGATATATATATATATATATATATATATATATATATATATATATATATATATATATATATATATATATATATATGTATGAATAGTTTGGTTATTCCGGATTTCAACCCGTTCGTTCAAAAAATCGTTTTCACGACGTTTCGCCAAAATCTTGAACTAATGACAATGATAAATTAAAGGCCTTAAATCTGTCTCTGCAAGGCAATAACAAACATGCACATCTTGAAACTATTGGAGAAGATTGCGGCGTTTACGAGAAAACTGCAGTTGTGGATAAGAAAAATGAATGAGGATGGCGGTCAAGATTGTTTCCCACATTTGCATAAATACGCGTCCTCTAATGAGCGCGTTGTCTTTCAAGTCTTGCCGTCCCTTTTCACGGAACACCTTTCGAAGCTCTCTGAATGCTTTGTAAAATACTTTGTTGAAGAAAATGTCGAGAAATTTTCGTGAATCCAAGATCCTTTCCATGTTCAAGCTCCACTAAAATTCACTTCACAAGAAAAAGAGAGTATCATTGATCTCTCATGCGACAACAGCCTTAAAACAAAATTCGCTTCTTCCGATTTGGTGGAGTTTTTTGATAACCGTCAAAAAGGAATATCAACTCTAAGTTTAAAACTTATAAGGATTCTCATTCCCTTTGCAACATCCTATTTATGCAAAACTGGATTTTCTGCTCTAGCTGTAATAAAAAGCTCAAAGATAAACGTGGAGCAAGAAATGAGAGTGGCAGTATTAAGCCTTATCCCTCGATTTGAAAAAATACGTGGAGATCATCAAGCTTACCCGTCTCATTGACTTTTTTCCCTGTTTTCCTTTAATAACAATATATTCTTGTATATTAGTTCAATATGTACTTATATATGGGCCTCAGATTACGGTCATTAGTGTCAATATACAGTCGTGTTCTATGAAGTGTTGTGGTTTGCTACTATGTAGTAGGCAGGTTGTAAAGCACAAACCTTGTACGACACTTCGTCGCACACATTTCGACTAGCGCGCCGTGACAAAAAACTAAACTTGTAAGTGCGCCTCTAACTTAAAAATTTGGGAGCTTCTGTTTTATATATTTTAATTTTTCCAATTGTCGATATTTCAGTTCGTATTAAGGCAAATTTAACTTTCGTGGTGAAACAAGAAAATGTGGCCATTCAATTTTTTTCGTCTTTATAATGTTTACATTTTTTGTATTATAATAACTTTAGAGATTGTGATTCTCCGAAGTTTTAAAATTTGTTATGTTAGCATCTGTTTTAAAAATGACAACCGAAGTAAATTTTTACCCAAAACAGAAGTAGGCTGATAAAATTAAAACATCTTTTGATACGGACGCTATGAACAGAAAATTTATGCTTACGAAAAAATATAATAAGTATAAGCAACATTTAATATTTTTTAATAGAAATTTAGTTTCCTCCTTGATGTATAAACAATATGAAATTTGTTTTGGAATGTACTACAAGATGATTATTTAGGTTTTGAATTCCATAAAACAACTGATAGTTCTAATGAGTAGAGATCGGATTTCAATAACAGGTGTCGCAAACCACAGGGGCGAATTCAGGAACACAATGCGAATGCATGATATAGCTATAAAAATAAAATAATTTACTTAATAAGGATGGATTAGGCTATTTGAATGATATTTGCTAGATTATGCAGAGAAAAACTTTGACAGAAACACAGTACTAAATTTCAACGTACCCTACCGTTTCATATTTAGAAAGAACTATATTGAGAATGGAAATAAATTATCCATAGCTGTTCTAAATGTTCAGGAGTAAGTCTGCAATCCTTGTCACTAAAAATCCATTTACAAAACAAAAACAATCATCCTATATCCACAAACGTAACATTAAGTCTTGCCTAGATGATATGCTGACGTTAACTTCGGATTTCTTTACCAGACAAAATATCGGCAATACGGCACCTACTGTTAAATTCAGGATTATTTTGTCAAAAGCTATGAAACTTTCTCTTAGCATGTTCAGTGAGTTTATGTCACTTACTTGATGCACTTACTAAAACATTTTGCACACTAGTCTTTGGATATAACTCCTTTAAAGTCTCAGCTAAGCCGTTAAGTCCGTGTGCTAAAGATATGGGATGTATTAAATTAACATATGTGGTTACAGTCGTCGACCAGCTCCCATTCTATACACAGCTGCGCCTGGTACGAACAGCAAGGCATTTTTTATTTTATTCGTAGTTTTCACCATATAGTGTTTTAAGCTTGCTAGTGTCGCATTCATAAATCATCTCTGCATTTGTTCTTTGTAACATTTTTGAATGTTATTACGTGACCTTTAGGCCAGAAGGTGAAAAGTGGCAACTTGTTAAACTAACTCTATCGCCGTAAAGATTTCTTTATCTTTAACTTAAATTTTAATTTTTAAGTTTCTCACTATAACAGTGGTCTTATAAGGATACGTGTATTTTTAAAGTCACCTAGATAGGTCACTTTGGCGTGAAGCGTGTGTCCTTGTTAAATTTATGTTCAGGTTTGGATGAAGGAATTGTTTACATATATTGTTGCTAATTTATGTGAATGATATAATGAGTTAAGTGCCCTTAAGTTATGGTAGTGGCTGTATGCACCCTGTGAAAAGCCAAAAATTAAAGAAAAATCTCACTAACCCGGTGTATTTTATATTTAGATTTTATATAGACAGCTTGTTGCTCGAGCTCCATTAACGAGACCATTACATGGTCGAAATGCGTATGGAATCAGGACTAGAGTGGTATTTGCAGGAAATAAACTATTTTGTTTTCTTTTAATGGCCTACAGGAGAAACACGACAACTTGTAGAATGCTGGGTTTATTTTATATAAGTTTATAATTCATTTAATTAAATTTATTCTCATTATACTTCTTAGAGAATATCTAAAATTTACACATATTTTGTGATAAAAAAATTTTGGGCTACCTAGAGCTAGTTAAACCGTTCTGTAAATTATTAAGAACCGATTTTTGTGGGCAGTTCATTGCAAAGACGTAAGATGTCGATGTTTCATTGTTATAGTTTTTAAAATTAGTGTCATATCAAGGATGATTTTTAAATAAAGGTTGTTAGTAATGTACAAGAAGTGCTCGAGACAAGACAACTACCATACATGCAGGAGTTAAAATTTTCTACGAACAGTAAAATAAAAGAAATGGAGGCCAGACAAGAAAATCTAAGAACACAGCACGGAAGAAATGAAGAAGTTATGGCCAAATATTACATGAGGGGACAATTCTGCGAAGTCAAACGGACGGACCGAAGTTCTATCGTTCTGTTACTTTATCATTATTTCTTCTTAAACCATGGTGGAAATTAATGATCAACAAATAATGAGCGATTTTTTATCTCTTAAACTTAATTTAATTAGAAACTATCTGCCCACCAGTCCGAAAAATCACCGCTTTGCAAGTTTCGTTAGATATATCAAAAACATATTCATGGCACAAGAAGTGACTCCGACATTCAAAAATCTGCAGAACGAAGTGGAATTGAATTCCGGATGATTAGGGATTAAGGCTATATTTAAAATCTCAAAAAATCAGTTCAAGTATAGAAAGGTATTGTCTGGGTAGTAAAGAATTCTCCCGCAAAACATTTTTAGCGTCAGTTTTTTCGCAGTTTTACAAAAGGCGGTGTGCAGATTATCTCGAAAAAAAAAATAAAAAACTGAAATGTACCATTTTATCTCGAATCAGAAAAAATCATGGAACATACTTCTTGCAACAGCGTAGAATTTATCTCTCAAGAATTTAAATTTCTTTTACTCCCGAAGGTGTTATTCAATTTGTAGTCCAGTGCATCTTAAACTATTTTAAAGTTAACTGTATTATGGGTAATAACTAACGAGGGATATTCACAAAATATTTTTTGTGGTCCTAGTGAAAGGGGGCTCTCTTAATATCGAGCGATCAATATAACACTGTTTTGGTTAGTTGGTATTAAGATTCTTCATATATTTTTGGCAACTTTTATTGTCAAAATAACCCTAATAATTGGGAGCTGGTGAAGAATTTGTTTTATATGTTTTATACTGATTGAAATTCCTGATAAAGACATTTTGTATATATACAAAATATATGCCGACATTAGGGCGAACAACAAGATGGTTGCGCCTTTTTTTTTGGACATAATTCTTGTGACTTTAATCTTTATGAAATTCGGTGATTTTTTTTTATTGCTCAGAATTTATGGAATATTGAGATCCAGTGGAAACTTGACTGACACATTACAAAAATTCTAATACGAAAATAGACTATAATTTGACGAATTTGAAAGCTGAAACTCTTAAATCCAGATTCATTAAACATGGTTAAGACACATCTGATCTATTTGCCACGAAAAACCCTTTACTGTCAGTTTAGGTCAGTTTCCAAGTTAGATTATATTAGTGAATTAGAGAATTAAGCTCCAAATTCTCAAGTTCTAAACCTTAAATATATAAAATTTAATAATTTTATATCTTTAAACTCGTTAAACTTTAAATGCTAAATCTTTACAGCCAGGTTTACTAAGAAGGTTTAAAACTACAAGGGGAGCTCGAGGGACTGGGTATATCGATCACCGTTATTGTTTTGTGGCTTAGTTATTTGAGGCCTAAGATTTATCGAACTGGTAGTAGTTTCTGCCAACATGCCCTAATAAAAAAGTAGGGTCAGTGGTGAGGGCAAGCAATTCATGTTAATTAATGCAACGTGTGTTATTAATATATGAATTTTCAATCGCTCGATGACTAACAACAGGCGAGAGATGACGATGTCAATTTTGAGCTTGAACTTTAAGAAAAGCGGCCGAACAAAGAGCATATTACTCTATCCTATAAAAGGAAAACAGTGGAACTCTTCTAGAAACTCCTGACCCTGCTATTTTACTAGGGCGTGTTGGCAGGAACGACTATCCGTCCGATAAACTTTGGGCCTCAAGTAACTGAGCTCCAGAGTTTCACTGGAATCGGTATAGCCAATTTCTCGAGCACCCCTTATTAGACTCGATCAAGTTGTTTTGAAAGTTAAATCTTCTAGCTGGTGAATTTTGTTTTGTTTATGATATTATTATAATTTTATAATATATGTCAACAGCTAAAGCTTCACATAGAAAAATTAAGGATAAAATTGTAGAGATAAAGCCTTGGTATCAATAAGAGGAATAGTTGTCTTCCGGAAATAAACATAATGTTACGATTTTCTCTCCTAAAAATCGCTCACTGGATCCACAGCATAAAACACAACACATCTTATTAAATTTCTTCCAATACTATGTTAAATAATTTCTAACACTGCTAAATCACAACTATCTAATTACTACTTCTTAATATCTTCACTATTTAAATAAAACTATACAATTATATTAAAACTCATATCCTATCTCTATTAATATACCTATAGAACTTCCTAGAAATATACTAGCATAAGTGGAGAACTATCTAGAAATATGACTTACCGATATGATATTCCTTTCGGCAAATTATAATAAAGATGACTCATCGCTTTGAAATATTATTTGTAATACAAGGGCGTATTAAAAAGTTATTTTAGTCCTTCGTTACACTGCCCCCTGCTAAATCTGATCATTTCGATTAGCTTTGATAATTCCGTGGCATGACTTCAACTTGTGGAGATGTACTACTTTCATTTTGGTCTTGGGACTTCGTTGGACAATGTCATTGATTTTTTTCGGAACAGTATATGGTCTTTCTCACGCTGGCATCAACTTAGATGATTTGCTTTTTTCCTAGGTGGATTCCATAATCAGACTCTATCACCTTGCTGGAAACCTTCCGAGTTTGCCTTGATGTCATATGAATTGACTAACGCCTTCGGTACCAGGTATTTAGAGGGTCTGTTGGAGTGTTGAACTAATTCGACGTTGCTACCAGAATTCTCGTCCAGTCTTCTTGCATTTCTCCAATCACATCAGCTGCTTCACCAGTTATAGTTCTTAACGTTACATTTCTGGACAATGGTAGGATTTTTAATTTATCAACAAGACTTAACTAAATCAGAAATAGTGCAGCACCGTATCAACAGTTATGGTAATAGGTGTATCATTGACGGTGGTCTTTTCTAATCTGAGCTGTACTTCATCTGGATTAACGTCAAATGTGACTCTCCAAATAGGAAACTCTTCTTCTTACAAAGTCTTCTTGACAAGGTATCTGCGTTATTATGTAATTTTACTGGTCTATATTTGATGTTAAAATTGCACTGTTGCAGTTTTTCCTGGTTCTCTTCTGTGCGATCTCTGAGCGGTGAACTAGACCTTAATTGCACCTGACAGCCCCATCTCATGTGTCCAGTTCGTAAACATCTGTAATACTCGATGTGCCTTCTTAATTCTACCCAACATTTCCTTATCATGAGTCCAGTTTGTCCACATCTGTAGCACTTTATCTGGTTCGACAGTTTCTTTTCATATGTGCAATTCGACTACATCTGTAGCACTCGATCTGGTTTCTGCTATAACGTCTAGTATCACTTATTCTACGTTTGATTTTAGAATTGGACTGTAGTTTTTCCTGGTTTTCTTCTATACGGTCTCTGGATGGTAAACTTGACCTTAATTGTACCTTACAGTTCCTTCTCGTATGTCCAGTTCATCCACATCTGTAGCACTCGATTTGTTTTCTGCTATAACGTGAAATATCACCTCTTCTGTTCAGTTCTTTCTGGTTTCTTCTATAACGTGAAGTATCACCTATTGTGTTTAGTTCTTCCTTGGTTTTTCCTAACGTGAAGTATCACCTCTCGTGTCTAGTTTCTTAAGAATTTCAGAAAACATTGTCTTTATTGCTTGGACTGCTGAATCCTTGTTTTTCTTTATATTAACGGTTCTTATTTTTGACCTTGATGCATTATAAGCTGTCTCTATTTCCAAAGCCCTGTCCCATTAATAAAATACTGGATTGTAAGCTCTTCTCGGAATTATTCCGTAGCTCCTAGGTAAGCTAGATGAACAAGGCGTCGGACATCTGTTTGATATTCCTGTAAACTTTCTCCATTTCTCTGTCGTATTGATTTGAGTTGTGATTGATATAACTGGCGCCAATGCAGCATTAATGATTTCACAGTTCGGTCCTGTGGTTATTACCTTATCACAAGGACTATGCTTCTTTAGGTTCTTGATTTCTGTCTGAAGGTCCTTCATTTTAGATTCTACTTCTTGTACTTTTGATTCTATCCCGTCTATAATTTCTTTCACTTTTTGTAGCACACTTGATTCAATGTTGTATGCTTCTTGGCATACTTTTCCTTCTATTCCGTCTCTGATTTCTTTAATTTTTATCGCACTTCTCCTATATCTTGTCGCACTTCGCCTATCTGATTTTTAAACTCTTCCGTTTATCCCTACACAATTTGATCACATTTATGCTTTTCTTGTATAGTGACCTCTTGTATCTATTTGTAGAGTTTATCTTCATGTTTAATGTGACGTTCTTCTTCTAGGCGGCGTTTTTCTTCTTCTTTTAGATGACTTTGTTCTTCTTTTTGGCGATATTCTTCTTTTTCTTGATTTTCTTTTAGACGGCTTTGTTCTTCTTTTAGGTGGCGTTCTTCTATTTTTTGATGATGTTTTTCTTTTTCTTGTTTTTTTTTGGGGACGTGCTTCTTCTTCCTGTTTCTCTTTTAACGACGTGCTTCTTCTTCCTGTTTGTCGAGGCGAAGTTGTTCCATAAAATCAACCAGTGTTTTCTTTATTTGCTCCAATTCGAAACGAAACGAAAACTCGTTTCTAAACCTCTTTCTCGATAGCAAATCCGATGGTGAAGTCCGTTTTTCGTTATCTCTTTTAATTTTCAAATATAATGTTCCAGAACTTTATAGAAAATTCGGTTCTAGGCTTCGTTCTTGATGACAAATCTGATGGTGCAGTTCGTTTCCGCTATCTCTTTTAGTTTTCAAATAGAATGTTCTAGAATTTTTCGTTTCTCGCTATCTCTTTAGTTTTCAAATAGAATATTCTAGAACTTTGTCGGAAATTAATCTTATATTCTTACTTGATAACAAATTCCACGATGAATTGATTTTTCTCTATCTCTTCTAATTTCCAATACAATTTTCTGGAAACCCGATGATAATCCTCACTTCTTACACCAATCGTACTGATTTTATCTCTTTAAATCGCTCACTAGATTCTCAGAATAAAAGACAACACTTCTCACTAAATTACTTTTAATACTGTATTAAATACTTCTTAACACTGCTAAATCACAAGTATCTAATTACTACTTCTTAATATCTTCCCTATTCAAAGACAACTATAGAACTATATTAAAACTCATATCTTATGCCTATTTATATACCAATAGAATTTCCTAGAAATAACAGGAAATATACTAGCATAAAAGTGGAGAAATATCTAGAAATATAACTCATCGATATAATATTCCTTTCGCCACATTATAATAAAGGTGGCTCATCGCTTCGAATTATCATTTGTAATACAAGGGCATATTAAAAAGTTATTTTAATCCTTCGTTACATAATTTTCCATTTTTGACTGTTCGGTAATAAGTACGAATAATTCTTTATTCTTCTCAATTTAAGCCCTCTAGTATTAACTTAGACAGGTTTTTAAGTTAGGCCATGTTAGTGAATTAGGTGGTTAAATTTAAAACCGGAAACTCGGGTTGCTCTTCTTGTCGTACTTATGTAAAACACCATTTTACTTCTTTTACAATGTAGTAACCATTTAAATCATCTGACTTGCGATAATTATTATTTTTATGGTATTTTAAAAATGAGGTATAAAACATTTTAAACTCTTTATTCAATAAATCAACTTTGGAATTGCCTAGTATTAAATAAAAATTAAACAGGATGAACAGCAGTCTTTTTTTGCAGTTAAGAAGGTATGTAATTTAATTAATTTAAATTTCAAGAGGTATACCAGTCCTTCAGTTTAGTTTTTTTTTTAGTTTCAAAAAATCCACTAGGTGGATGTGCTCTGTCAAGTTGTCGGCCTTTGCTGTGCAATGAATTTTAACCGGTATAAAATACTTTGAACTGATCGTGAACCAGCTGCTATACTATAACATTCAATTAATAACAAAAGCCTGTATATATGATTTCTGCCGATCATTAAATATCAGAACATTCAAGAAATACTGTTATGTTTGAACGTGGGTAAAAACAAGGAAAATGGAGTTTTTCAGTAATTTACATATAATTCATAGACGCTTCATGTACAGAAATATTTCGGATTCATTTATAGAGGTGCTTGAGAAAAAAAAAACGATAAATAACTAATAAGCTCAGAGAAAATAAACCTAAATCTTAAGCAAGAATCGACATAATTTAAAAATCTAACATAGTAAAGTTCTTCATGGAACAAATCCCCCAACTTCCCTTCTAGTTGTGCATATGACAATGACTTTCATTTAAAGTTCGTCTAATTCAAAAAAATGTTTCACTTTTTTAGACAAAACAGTAACATTTATTATGTCCTGCAATTTTTTTTTTAAAACTTATTAAATGTACAAAAATATTGTAACGATATTTTCCCAAACACATTTTTTAATAATATATAACATTACTTGTTTTCATAACGACGGATAATCGAACACAACTACCATCAGGTGGTCATGTTATGTAGAATGTACTGATTATAGAAATTGATAGTTCCTAAAGTATATTCTTATATCCTAAAATTGGCAGTGAGATTCTATTATTTTATGTTTAGAGTTTCCATTACTTCCGACAATAGAACCATATTAATTACAGATTAATGTAGTGAAATGCAATGAACTAGTGCAATAGCACTATTTCTGTCAATTTTACATTATTAATATTTTCTTGTTAATTAAATTGGCACAATGCACTTCTCACTCAATTATATTGCCCACTTTCATCAATTACAGGCGGTTATCATTGTTAGCATTTTTTGTATCAATCAGAACCGAACAACAACTGACAGAAAAAGTGGCAATTAATAGAATAAGCGTTAATTTATCAGATGTCAAATACATACATACAACGTACAATAAAAGTTAAGTTTTATTTGAATAGGTAGCGAAAGTGGCAGGGGATAATGCTTTGTACAGAACAATAGCAGAATTGTTTTAAAATATGCAATAATAATTAATTATGTGATAGATGTTTAAATTGTCACTATTAAATAAACGTAGTCTGGAAAAATCCAATTATATACGATGTTTTATAAGTTCAACTTGAAATTAAAATGTTTTAACTGGCGAAAAAAGAATCGCCTCAAAATTATATGGAATAATATTGTTTTTATTTATTATTTTAGTTAAAATTTTACCAAAATATTTTTCTGTATTCCAAAATGAGACAATAATGAAGGGCTTTTGCTAGTCCCCAAAAATGGTTCACTAAAACTTCTTTAATTTTAATAAAAATATTGACAGTGGTTCGCACATACTATATTGGACATAGTGTAGAAATTAGCCGTGTTATTTCGGCTTCTTCTTCATCGTTTTTTAATACTTATTTAATAAATTTTCAGTGTGTTTACTTATGAGTTAGTTCAGGAAAAGACGATATTGGCACATTTTTCTGTATTCCAAAATTTGAGTTAATAATGAAGGGCCTTTGCTATTTCCCAAAAATGGTTCACTAGAATTTCTTTAATTTTAACAAAAATATTGACAATAGCTCGCACATACTTTGTTACTCATTCTATATTGGACATAGTATACTAAAAAATTTGCCGTTTTATTTCGGCTTTTCCTGCATCGTTGTTTAATACTTATTTAATAAATGTTCAGTGTGCTTACTTATGAATTAGTTCAGGAAAAGGCGATATTGGCACATTAATTAAAGATCCATCAGCTCTTCTAATCGAGACAGAATTTCCCACAAAATCGTTTATTCGTGGATTTCTTCCTAATTCAGGCGAGTCATATTGCAAGGAACAAATATGTAATAACTTGGAATTAAATGATGCAGTCGGGCAATACCAGACAATCAGTTGCGCATCTTGTATTGCTGCTAATATATTTATAGTGGAGTCCCATTTAAATGAATCAATTTTTCTTCCTAAAAAAGGAGAAAAATTTATAAAATGACATAAAAACTTGAAGTTAAATATTATACAAATTTTAGTTCTTGAACGTTTAGTATACTATTTTGAAATTCAATTCAAATGCGCTTTACTGCTTTTCTTTAATCGTTAAGGTTTTTTAAAAAAATTAAAAATAGTTCTTTATGAGTCGACTTTTAATTTTTACAAATAGTTAATAAATAAAAACGAATTCCTTAATTTGTCCTCAAAGCTTAGCTATGCGCGTAAGATAAATCTCAACATTTTAAAATCAAAACTCAAGTTTTTCATATATTTAAAAACAGTTTCGTTAGTTGCTCTTTTCTTCGAAGTGTTATGGTTTTGGAATCAGTTCGATTTCTGTTTAAAAATTACTTGTTTTGTATTTTAAAACATTGTTCTTTCTTGAAACTTGTTCTTGTACTTTTATGTATTTTGTGTCGTTGATTCAAATTACGATTCCTAATTTTAGCTAGCACCTGCCAATTTTTGGGGCGGCGGATGGATATATGAAATTAAAAAAATAATATTGTATAAGTTTCTTTTGTTTTCAAAAAAAATTAAAAAACGTTCATATCATGTGTATTTTCACCTTATTTAAATAAATTTACGAAAAGTAAAATACCGTAAAAGGGGGCTATTTGAGATCAGCGGGGCTAATTGTGATAAATAAAAAACAAATTCTTCCGCTTTACCTCCACCATAAAACGTGTGTTCAAGATTTCAGCGGTGGCCGTTTGACTTGGCCTACGTGTTTGAGATATTTTCAGGTACAAAAGGGATCAGATATCGGTGTGTCTGAATTTTTAGCCAATTTGTTTAGCTAGTAAGCAAAATATGTGTTAATTTTCGGTTGCAAACTTCTTTTCGACCGAGCGAAACGGCGAGTCTTATAGTTATTATTGTTTTTATGACTATTTATATAATTGTTGAGGACATGATTTCAAGAAAAAAAATATTTTGCTTTTCGCTGAACTCGCTACAGAATACAGCGGGGCTGTTTGAAGCATATTTTGGGGCTATTTCAAAAACCCGAATTTCACGCAAATATTGTAAGCATCGGATTGAATTTTCACTTTTGTTTGCAGTCAATGAAACAGACTTAAACCAGCTCTTAGAAAGCGAAGACGAGATGGACTTCGAAGTAGCATGTTATGACATAAATGACGAGAATATCTTTGAAGAGATTTTTTTTGGTAATCGGCAATTAGTTTTAGTCAAATATAGAATCAGCCATTACTATGTTGGAAAAATTCAAAGCACCATATCAACTGAAAATGTATCATACCATATAGAGTTTTTAAAAATAGTGCCTGGAAAATTGGGCAATCACCTAAGGTTTGTACAAACTACCTCGAAGGGTGAGGACTGGATATTGCAGAAAAAAGATCTTTTCTTACTTTACTGTGTTAAATGTTTTCTTTTACTTCTATTTAAAAAATATTTTTTCATTAAACATATTTTTCTCGAGAACGAGCTTACTTGTTCCAGCTAATCAGTTATCCATTCCTAATTAGTATATTACACTATTTATATTAATATCCCAAATAGCCTCGGTATGTGGGGCTATTTCGTACGACGACTAAAATATAAATTGCCAACTGTCACTGGAGGGGCATTACCTAATTTACATGAAAATCTTTAGTACTCGTCATAATATTGTTTTTATTGGCAAAAAAAAATAAAAGTATTGTCTCGAATAGCCCCGTTTCATTATTGTATTTATTTTGTTAACATGAAAAGATCAGTGAAATATATATGTATATGTGTGTGTATGTATATATATATATATATATATATATATATATATATATATATATATATATATATATTCTTCCAAATTCTGATTAATTGACTATTGCTCTCAGGAACGCTTGATTACATTTTCTTATGATATTTTTTAAAAGTATTTAGTTTTAGAATCAGTCAGGTGGTATCTTACTATAACTTAAACAAAAACTGTTGGTTTAGGAAGATTGAGTTTTAATGCTCGCTGGTCTCATAGACATCAAAGTTAAGTATATAGACTGCAGATCCTATAGAAGCAAGTTGGCTTTTATTTTAGATATAGACTATGACTATTTTATTTACTTAATTACCTCATAACTTTGAGCTTTTTTTCAATCATTGCCTTCCTTATACCCTATACTTTTAAGTTGAAAAAAAACAATGAATATTTTGAATTGTGTTAATTTTTATCATATCGCAATCTAGAGACTATGAGAACCATAATTTAGAAAAAGAACTAACAAGAACCCAAAATTTATCAAATTTATCGTAAAAACAAATCGAAGATTGAATTTTGAAAAACAGATCGTTTACCTTAAATGATACAAAATAATTCAGATATTTATCCACATCAGTTATATTAATATATTAATTAATATGAGTTTTTCATTTTTTCTGTAACAACAACAGCTAGTGTTTAATTTTGGTTACTACATTTTATAATGTATTGATTGTGCCAATATTCAATATCCTAATTCCTTTAAACACAATCGTTCAATACACTGGAAGAGCTTTACTTTGGTCTTTAAGATAAAACTGTATTGAAGGTTTTATAATTTTTAGGCTTCAAATTTTAGGAAGTAGAATGAATATCAACTTGCTCTCCCAAACAGAAATATGCACTGATTAGGAGAGGTACTACTCATCGAAAACATTCTGTCTCTTTTTACGCTTGAACCAACTTTCTTTTATAAGATTCGTTGTCTATATATTTAACTTTTATGTCTATGGCTGCTCTTGGCTATTTGCGGTCTTGGTCACGCGAAACTTGTTCCCCCTTGGCTATGGGGTTAGGAAGTTGGGAGGTTGAAGCATGCCTGTTGACTCGCTTCGCTCGTACGTCCAACTTTGCCCTTGTGCGCAACTGGCTATTTATCGCACTCACTGCACAACATACTATTACTGAGATATTAGAGACATTTATCAAATCAGTTATAGCTGGCCTGATAAGCATCTTAGAAGCGTTATAGTACGCTCGTAACGTAAGAATATTTTGTGTCATTTGAATATTTTATCTGTCCAATATTCAAACAATAATTGCCAAATTTATTCATTACCTGAATCGAGTGAGGGTCATTACAGGTAAGAAGTATGAAAGCTAGAAAAAAACGTTTTATTGTCCAGATTTGTGGCATTCAAAAACAATATTTTCATCTTAGCATTCCAATCTTTGAAATTTACTAAATGTTGCTGTACAATTATTTAAGTAAAGAACGTCATAATCTTCCATGATTTGTTTTCATGTCATAAAAAAAAGACGAGAAAAACTTTCGTTTTCAAGTAAGAATTATCTGGTAAACTGCACCATTTTGAAACTTAAAATCTTGTTTCGATCTACCGTTACTCTTCTTGTAGAAACGTTTTGGAAACATTAAAGAATAGTTTTACAACGACATTGCCCAATCATGTATTTAAGTATGCACGATGCCAATTTTAATATCACCGTTATTTTTACAGCTTTTAGATCAAAACTTATGTCTATATGTAAAGTATAAAAAGGTACAATTTTTTTGATATGCCAGATGGTTTGCCAAATTATAAATTTTTCCATAATTTATAGTGCTAAAATTGTAACGAATTATTACTAAAACAAAATTAGCCACGCCTTTAGTTTAAAAAGGTGTACATATAACCGAGATTTATTAATATATTGATGATAGTGATTTTGTTTAAGCTTAAAAATTATAGGACCTTCAATCAGGGGCGGATCCAGCCTCTCTCTTTGGGGGGGGGGGCGGTGATATCACAAAAGTACAGTATGGCAAGAAAAAGGAGTTGTCAACGGGGGGGGGGGAGTGCAAGCAGCATATTCATTCCTAATATAAAAGGCAGAATGGGTTCTATTTTCCTGAACTCAAAGCTTTTGGGAGGGGGGGGGGGCGATCACAAGCATACAGACTCCTATACTCTATTCAAGAATTAGAGAGAGTAATAAAACTGTTACCGAAACCTCTAACGTACCTGCTCCAGTGCCGCAGGTAACTGAAAACTGCCGTAAATCTAATTATATTCCATTATATTTAAATATATTTCTGATAGTTTAATTTAATTTCGGTCAGTGAGCAAAGTACAACTTACAGTTTTTTCTTAGCGATATATCTTGTTTGCGCTTGTTTTTATATATTATTTGAGATTAGTAAGATACCCAAAAGATATGGCTTTCACCTCTATATTTATTCCAAAATCGTTAAACCAGGGCATTTTTTCCTCAACGAAAAACTTATTACTATGAATGTTTATGATGCCTTAAGATATCAATATCTAGATAATAATGTTAAAAGCTCTGTTGAGATATGTTCCAACATGACAGGAATTGGAAAATCTACTATGTACCGAATACTGAAGGAGAAAAAACGACTGAAATTGTTAGTACTCCCAAGCCACATTCGATCACAGGCAAACGAAAAACCTCGTCGGAAGAAGAGATGAAAACTGCAATTAAAGGGGTTGTATATACATTTTATTATGAGAAGCAGATCCCAACCATCTACAAAATTCTAACTAAAATCATTGAAGATCGCGATTTACCTGAAATTAAATTGCTCAGAGAACTTAATTTTTGCTGGGAAAAACCAGATAGAAAATCTGTTCTTATAAATCGTCCGGAAACTGTCCATTAGAGACGTAAATATCTCTCTCAAGTGAAAGGTAGCGTTGCTAGAAATAACACAATTAATAAAATTAGCAATTTAACTAAACTTTTGAAAGATTTTTTGAATAAAGTTACTGCGGAAAATTGGGAAAAATCCATATAATAAAAGAATAAAACAAAATGTGAGAACTCGATCTCATAATCGGTGAGATAGAGAAACCAATTATAATTAATTTTAGCGAAGATAGTTTCACTGACTTTGATTAGGAATTAGATACGTAATGTTTACTAGTGTAAACACAATTTATTATTTAAATTTTTGTTTTTGTTGTATTTTATTGTTTAATGTTGTTTATATGTTTTTTATTTTTTTATATATTTTTATTTTAGTGTGTCCCACTCTTTAATTTTATATTTATTTAATTCTAATTAGCCGTAAGTTTTTATTATTTTATTATTGTGTTTGTGTCTTTTTCTTAAGCGTGTAGAATTAACATGCTTATCTTATTTTTTTGGGGCTATCGTATTTCCATATATAAAAGTAAATTAAATTAAGATATCAGAACAATAGGAATAAAAATAAGTAGGTCTAATTTTAATTACAACATAAAAAAAGTAATTACATTTGAATCCCTTTTTAGTGTTTAATTGTAATTCTGCAGATGGTTTAAGAAATAAATAAACTGAAACGTCAAATACCCTGAAAATGTTTTTAATTAATAATAAAATGACCGATAGCCCAAAAAATATTTTATTATTATATGGACGAATTTATTTTTTTAGATATGTTTAACTTTTTGTATTTTTGACAATGGATATTTTGTAAGTATTTAAATTATAACTTAGAATTTTTTGAGAGAATAATCCTACATTTTAGTCTATTATTATAGACCGGTATTTTTGATTATAAAATTTCTAACCCATTCCTATGAAAAATATATGTGTCTAACAAATTTTGCTAAAAACACCGGACTAAAGAACACAGGTAGTTTGCGAAGAGAAAAAGGGTAAAAAATGATTTATTACTCTCTCTAGTTTTTGAATAAACTATGGTATAAAAGGAAAAATCGGGTCCATTTTCCTAAACTCAAAGCTCTTGGGGGGGGGGGGGCGATCGCCCCCACCGCCCCCCCTGGATCCGCGCCTGCCTTCAATACAGTTTTATCTTAAAGACCAAAGTTAAAGCTCTTCCAGTGTATTGATAGATTGTGTTTAAACGAATTAGGAAATTGAATATTGTTGCTAATTTTAAAATTAAAATTTTTTTCTTCAATTTTTTGTCATAGTCTTTAAACAAACATTGTGCTAGCTTTAAAGTTGATTTGATTTTTAATTTAAATATTCAGTTATTTTACTAGATATCTTCTATAACCTTATTTAACAAAAAGTGTTAAAAGATATATATTTTCCGAAACTTTTTTTTAGAAGTTTTCTCACTCTATGTTTTCATTATAAGTTGTCTAGTACTGTAATTTTAAGAAATAAGATTTTGCCAAAATATGTCACGCCACAAGTTTGACTGTAATTATTTTTTACATATGAAATTAAGAAATGTCATGCCCTAATTTAGATAAGTAACACAGCTAAGAACATTATTTTAATAAAAAACAATAGATTATAAACTGTTGTAACTAAAATTAGACACTAGCTGTAGGTAGTAACCAAAAGAAAAAAAAAAGAACTTAAATTAATATAACTGATATGAATAAATATCTAAATTATTATCTTTCATTTAAGTAAACGATCTGTTTTTTGAAATCTGCTCTTTGATTTTTATTTTATTTAATTTTATAAATTTTAGATTCTTGTTAGATTTTTTCTAAATTATGGTTTGCATAGTCTCTAGATTGTGATGTCTTTATCGTCCTTTTCAAGTTAAAAGTAAAGGGTATAAAGAAGGTAATGATTGGAAAAAGCTCAAAGGTGTGAGGTCATTAAGTAATAAAATACTTATAGTCTATAACTAAATAGCTACCTTAAGAAACGACACATGCAATAATTAGATTAAAATATAAAGCTAACCTTTTTTTACAATCTGATAAAATAAATAATGGGTATATTTGGTTACCAGTAGAGACCCGTCTATTACTATGTTGTTAAAAATACATTAAGATTTTACCTAGTTTAGAGAACGTTTTGTTGGGATTCCTTATTTGAACAATATATAAATCACGCGATTTATCCAGTATTGCCAAAATTCTACCGGATGGTGGACCTTGTTGATCCAGAGCAATTTGAATAATTGAAGAAGTATGTTGTATGGATGTGCTCGATTCATTTGTATTTCTGTTATTTCCAAGGTCTATAATATGTAGAGCTAAAATAAAAACTTATTAATTATAACAAATTCATTTAGTTAACCGTCAGTCGTAGCAAAAAATCTCAAGGGTGAACATTTTTAAAAATAATAGTACAATATTAAAGAGTGGCAAAAATTGCCTGTTTTTCGGTTGTCGATTAGGGATATAGGAAAGAGGCAGTTGAAATTCTATTCACATCATATTAACCTTTGGGCTGATGAGATGAATATAATTTTTTGTTTTTCGAAGAAATTACAAAAACTGAGAGTTGGAAATAATTAAAAAAGGCCAATATCTAAAAAAAAATTGAGAAACACAGTACTATTGTTAAGAATCGTATTTGAATATGCAATTTGCCAAAATGATCCAATCAAAGATATCAACTTTACAATATTGTTCGCATCAAAATAGTACCCCCTATGTCAGCGAGGGGGTTGAAAATTAACAATTTCACGAAACAGGCAAAAAAAGAACCTCGCATAAAAATATTTAGAATCGTATTCTGTTTTTACATAATGTCATTACATTTCTCAGGTAATAATTTCATACATAAGACTATGCATACCTGTTAATATGCAGCAAAGTAGCAAATATATGGCCACGATATCATATTTAAAAATAAAAAAATTTGAATACCATTAAATAATTCTAAAATTGCATTAATTGTAATAGATCGCCAATTTACATTTCCAATTATTAAATGAATTTTATCTAGTCAATAGATATTATTTTAAATCATTTTTACTTCTTGCCCATTTTTTGAGTTCACGTGGGTCGGAAAGCTTTTCACTTTGGCCACCAGACGTCTCTGGGGCATCATTCAGTTGTCAATTGGTATAAAGTGCAGTCAGATTAATATATACATAATGTTTCTAAATAGTGTAACTTGGGGAGAATTATTTGTCTTGTTTCGGAAGTATGTTCACCTCAGTTTAAATATAAAAACTATTAAAATGGCTGTGATTTTTTCTACATTCATATAAATATACTAGCATTTTACTTGTTGCGGCTTCGCTCGCAAAATATTTGTTGTAATGTATAAATAAATGGATTACAGATTTTAGAAAAAGTTTTGCTCATATATTCAGGACTTAATTATTTTTAGAATAATAAAAACAATTACTCGTCGCGACTTCGTCCGCAAAATATTTGTGTTATCTTATAAATATATGAATTATAGGTTGTAGAAAAAGTTTCGCTCATATATTCAGGACTTTATTATGTTTAGTTTAATAAAAACAATTACCCGTCACCTGTTGTATACAGTAAAGATAACTGTAGAAAATATTTTTTTGTTAAATAGAATGTTTTGTATATTAAGTAGTTACCAGTTTTATTCAAAATTCTGTACACATTTTATATGATGCTTTATATAGCTATATTAAATTGGGATGTTGACTGTATTGAAATAAAAATATAATTTCGTCGCGAAACGGTAGTTTTCACAATTGAAATCCTAGAAAACATAATATTTTTTCTCTATTTTTAAGGAATTTTATTTTTATTTAATAATCAAAAGGTAATTAAATCCTCTTCGAGTCACATGACAATGAACACCAATCAAAGTGAATGATGCCACTCCATATCAGCGTCATCGCTGGCACTCCGTCCTGATACGGTTGTTTCTTTGAGCCATTATTACTTTCAGTTCTATCACTTGCAATAATAATGATCACTTCGACCTAATGACAAGTAAATGTATATTAAAAAGAACATGGTTATCAGTTTCACTTTCTCCACTTGGATCATTTGATAATTATTCTAAAGAATACAGCCAACGTCATCGCTGTCACGAACTTGACATATAAATTTTTTGGTTTTATGTCACATTCGTGATCGCTGTCAAGGGTTACGTTGCCTAGTTAATACTTTATAGTGATTTTCATGTAATTTCTTCGAAATTTGCTTACTTTTCCCTTTGAAAACGATTTTAGGAAATTTTTTCAAGATGGAAAATAGATTTATTGAGGCAAATAATTTTAATTTGCCGAGAACTGATTGTTTTATGATGGCC
Organism: Diaprepes abbreviatus; assembly: GCA_034092305.1. Lineage (NCBI taxonomy): Eukaryota > Metazoa > Arthropoda > Insecta > Coleoptera > Curculionidae > Diaprepes > Diaprepes abbreviatus. The sequence goes on from JASJET010000055.1 coordinate 61,480,319, forward strand.
AATTTCTCCGCACGAACAATAACTTCTGCCCTGCTGAATTTAGAAATGTGAAGACTTCCATGTAAGAAATTTAGCAAGGATTGTTATTTCCGCAACCGATAATGAATACATAATAGTAATCATAGGTATTTATAAACTTAAAACTAAAATAAAACAAGTATTGCCGAATCCATCCTTGCGGGCTAGCTGAAGCCAAATTTTCGTATTATTTTTCGAAGATCGAACCTGAATAAATAACTCTTCAGGTGTTTGAATTGTAGTTCTTGTACACTGAGGCACCGCACAACACTTAAAATCAATTAGAACTCATCTTTTATTATTATTATTATTACAAAAATTACGAAAAAACTATATCTCCTTGTCAGTTTACCAGTGTTTATATACTAATGACGTCACAGAGATAAAGTGACAAGTATTGGCGTTTTGGAGGGAAATTTAAGACCGAATTTAAAATTTATGATTTTTAAAGTATTAGTTGTGTTAAAAAATTTTTAAAATTACATTAGGTACTTATGCATGGTTTTAACCACCTTCCCAAAAATAGTCATCTTCCTAATTGTCGAGTATCTTTGAAAATACATTTTAAAGCAAAACGGTTAGCGTGTCTCTGCAATATTTTTTATGGTTTATTAAGAATTTTCAATCTGGTATAATCTCGGAACTGAAAGTTTTTAATTTTTGGAAAAAAGCACTGGGAGTTGATAAACCTATCGTGGGAATGGTTTTTTAGGGATTAATATTTCGAAAATATTCTTATTTCAGTATTCTGATTTTTCATTGCGATAAAGTATGATAAATAAAAAGCGATATTATTGTAAACCTGAATCACTTATTCCACATTCTCTTAATTTACTTAAATCATATATTGTAAAGTCTTTTTCACACTTTATATCAAATTTAATACTTACTTTTTGGATCATTGACATCTCGAACAACTAATGTATCATTTGATAATGATATAAGAGAAGCTCGTAAATAATCAAGTCTTATATTGGGCCATCTGGGTTGACCACTTAGTTTTCCCTGGTAATTGTAAAGTCCAACTGTGTTCTTTTCTATTAGGAGCATATGCCTAAAACATAAATTTGATTGTAATATCAAATTTGTTAAACAATCAAAATTTCAGTAAGAAATAAAGAAATCTTTCTGCCGTATTTAAATAGTTTGTTATATATGTAATTCTCCTTTCAGGCAGAGAATATGAAAAATATATGTACAAATAGTTTATTTCCTGCAAATACGATACAGCTCCACTGACGAGATCATGAGGTGATCGAAACGCATATGGAGAGAGGACCAGAGCGATATTTGCAGGAAATAAACTGTTTGTACATATATTTTTCATATTCTTTGCCTGAAAGGAGAATTACATATATAAAATCAAATTTGTTGTTTTTAAAGATATGTTATTTGCTGGGTTTGAACAGAAATAATTGTTAAATTGGAGGGATAAGAATGGTTTTCGATGTGATTCTTTCTTGTTTTTTTTTTTATAGTAATTATGCATAAGAAAGTTTTATTTTCAGTAAGGGACATAATAAATAACAAGGAAATATATTTAGTACTAAATTTAAAATAAAATACCCACTCTGGAAATGGTCTGATTCTTGAACTAACTTAAAAATTTTACAGTTTGGAACTTCGAAGAAAAATTAGTTTTAATGATTTCTTATAGATACAATAATGAAACGAGTATATTAGGAAACAACATAGCTTAGCTGTGCCCGATCTACCTCCGTACTACCCGTATCAAGTTCAATAGCGAAGTAGTATAGAGGAACTCTCATCTGGAACACGTCACCAGTCTGGAAATACAATATTTAGCAATTCAAAACCAAAGTTTAAATATCTTTGGGCAGCGGAAGTGGTAATTCTTTAAAAGTCGTCATGTCAATCCAAATTTCCCGCATAATATTTGGCATTTAAGACTTTTTATGTTGACATTTGATGCGATTTATGGCTTTGTGATTAATTAACATATATGTAAAATGACTTATGTTATATATATATATATATATATATATATATATATATATATATATATATATATATATATATATTTATACGAGCCTCTACTACTAGTACAGAACTTTTGTTTTACTCCTTATCATTCTCAATATCTTGAATTGTGAAGTACCTATGTATATTTATTCTAGGAGGTATTAACTGACATTTGATGCGATTTATGGCTTTGTGATTAATTAGCATATATGTAAAATGACTTATGTTATATATATATATATATATATATATATATATATATATATATATATATTTATACGAGCCTCTACTACTAGTACAGAACTTTTGTTTTACTCCTTATCATTCTCAATATCTTGAATTGTGAAGTACCTATGTATATTTATTCTAGGAGGTATTAACTGACATTTTTCGTGAAAGTATCTACATCACACAAATGGGTCTTTTCTAAATAGAATCTGATAATCTCAAGGTACTTTGGGAACAGAGCTATAAATATCAAACCAGTAATGATGGTCGAATTTGGGCTTAAAAGCTGTTGGAGTGTATTTAGTATGCTTGTTTGAAATAGCGGCTCACTTTTTCATAGTACTGCAGTATTAAGTTTACGCCCAGGAGGTTGATTGACGATGTGAATGGAATCGATTGATTAGGTATGATTATATCAGAGTTTGCAGCGTTGAATTCTTAGAAAAAATTACCGCTGTGTTTTCTTAGTTTTAAATATACTTGGTTACTGTGAGCTCTATTAAAGTATCTTACAAATTATTCTAAAGATACAAAACTTGTTGCACAAAGATGTGCATTGGTGGTTGGTGTAGAGTAAAAGAGAAGAGGACCTAAACTGGATTTTTGGTCTACCCTAAGTCTTAACCCTTATATGAATTTGTAAATCTTGGGCCAGAAGTCAAGAAAAATTTAAAATCTACAAGTCGATCTGGAGAGAGCTGATGTTATGGAGGTTGATATTACTTAAAATTGTAATTTTAGCACTTGAAGGTTTTATTAGCAGAAAATTAGCTGTGTTCGTAGGTGACGAAAGCTGTCCCTTTAAGGATATGCCACTGAGGAATCTAATAATTCTTTAAATTGTGATTTTAAACTATATGGGACCGAAGAACTTTAACGTCTCTTCCTGCTTAAATGGGGAATAAAAGTTTTTAACTAGACAGTCCTTCAAAAACATTTACTATATATATATATATATATATATATATATATATATATATATATATCGCACAAATATGTCATTTTTAGTGAAAATAACGAAACAAGTCGTTAATATGAAAATATGAATACATATATTAGTGCATTGTAAATATATTCGAAGAAAAATAACATGTAATATATATATATATATATATATATATATATATATATATATATATAAATAAGTAGATAAGTTTTTGTCCGTGTAATTTAAAATAAAATAGAATAAAATATTGGCGAAGCGGACGTGAAAATTTGTCAATCTACATATATATATATATATATATATATATATATATATATATATATATATATATATATATATCCCGTGTATGTGCTGAGTCCCTCTCAGGACTGTAAGGCAGCTGACGTTTCGGTGAAATCTCATTCACCATTTTCAAAGCTCACTGTATGGCGTCTACGAGCGAAGTCAAGTATTACTGTATTATATAGAGATGGTTTTGAACGTAATCCTTTTAGGTGTGTATTTAATCCATGGGAAACTGTGGTTTCAGCTGATCTATTAGTTAATGTCGAGGGTGTATCAAACACCTACTGACCAATATCCTGTTTTGAAATGCGCTGCTGCTACTGTATAGGTGTAGAGGTTTTAAAGGAATGTTCAAGTTGAGAAAAACCAGACATTTGAGTCGACTTTACTGATGTAATGTGTAATGTAATTTTTTTCTAACGGCATTGGTAGCTTCCACTAGTTTACGTTTTAAGTCGATTGCGTTATTTATGATGTTAACAAAGGCCGTTTCAACTATGAAATTAGTCTTTTTTTACATTATTACTTTGCGGTATCTTCGCGATTTCACATCACTGCCTTTATCCATTAATAAAAATCTATACCTATTATCCCGACAGTTTGAGCTCATTTCTTGAAATTGCGTAAAAGTGAAATCTGGTGAAACGTGGTCGGAAAATATACGTTTCATATTCAGTTAATCTTATTTAAACATGCTGTTTAGGCACCCGCGAATATGTTTGCGCTAGGTAAAATGTGTCGATATTTTTATGACTTCCCAGGCTAAAGTACGATCTTATAACATTTTGTTTTTCAAATATAACATCATCATAAATAAATATAGGGTTTGGTTTTGCATCTGATGGTTCCTTAATATTACTGGAATCCCTAATAGCATAGTAGTCTAAATCTTTGATGGGTGTTAAAATTTTCCTTAAATATTCATATTTCGGTTGATACAGAGATTGTGAGTTACTATTAATAAAGAATATAATATAGATATTTTCAAAACTTAGCCCAGGGGGGGTGTGTAAACAGCGAAATCATGATATTAGTTTTTCCACATATATATAATACATATTTTTTATTACTGCGAAAACATATAAGACAAACATTATACATGTTGAACAATCAAAATAATAATAAAATATAGATTTTCCAGAGTACTTGTTGTCGTGACTTGAAAAGGATTTCAATACAACTAAATCGGCTAAATTTTTCTCCTGATTTGTTTTGAAAAACTCTATGTCTGCATGCTCCCAAGTTAGAGTTCTGGTTGAATTGGAAACTACATGAGATTTATCATCGCTATGTGATATTGCTACTTTATTTATTATGTTGGTATAAATGTTATGCAATTCACTTCTAAATGTTTTCATTTTCCTTAATATCAAACCACCCCTTTCAACGATTTTTTGGTAGTCTTTCTGATGAAGTTCTTTCTCGATAACAGATTTTTTGATACCTTCGGCATTTTCCAATTCATTATTAATGAACTTTACATAATAAATAAGTTATTAACCGGTTGTACACCGAAGAAATCAAGAAATAGACGGATTGTGTATTTTAGTGTATATTTTTTTTAATTATTATTATCAGCCAAGCGCGACTTAGGCCATCCTTAGGGCTCAGACCCTAGAAACAAGAGAATATGGTCAGCAAATAATCTTACTCAGTACTCACCAACCACACTCACTCAAAGGACACACGTTAACCCTGCCGTTTTGAGAACAGTCTTCAACAACGCCAGCGTAGCCTCCACACAGAACAAATCACATATACAATTAAAAAAAAAAAAATAAAAAATCTATCCCAAATTAAAATTAAAAACATTCAAAACACTGCATACATTAACATTATTAAAATAGTAAACCTTTACAATAACAATTCCAAAAGACAATGAGGTTATGGTACACACAGTCATAATATAGCAATAAAAATTGTCCAAAAATTAAAAATATATACAAGTATGTGTAAGCCTGAGTAGAAATTCACTGTATGATTTTTTAAAATTTTTTGTTTATTGTATTTCATATTAATAATTCATTGACAGTGAGCAAAAAGAGAAAAAGGGCAGAAAGAAAGGGCAGTAAAAATTTATTAATCTACAACGTTACTGTTATTGGCCATTCTGTGTTATATTTCGAACACTTGAGTTCAGTGGCATGAAATAATTTCCATTTTTGTAAAAAAGCAATAAAATACACGAACATGGGCGTAGTTGGAATTTGTTGAAATGTGTTAACTATTAATATATTTAGAATGAAGTGTCTGAAACTGAAAAAGGTGATCAAAGTTATTATAAGATTGCACCTCACGCAATCACAGCTCTCAGACATTTAAATTTTTTAATGATTTAAGGGAAAAGTTTAAAAATGGGGTTGCGGTCATTTACGTTGTTCATTCTTACATTGAGGCAATGATCGGGGTTTCTTTTTATCTCCCTGCATATCTCAAGATCCTCTCTGTAATCCAAGGTTTTAGAGTTATTACCCCTGGAGTGATATAAGATTTTACTAATTCGGACTGCTAATGGTCTAATAGTTTTTCCTATATACGTTGAAGGGCAGTCTGGGCAAGAAAGTTGATAGACCCCACTTTTTTGGATATGAGATATCAATTGTTTGTTATTGACCAGATGGGAACTGAGTTGATTTACACTCTTAAATGAGATCTTCACGTTTTGAGTGTGGTTTGTTAGAGTCCGTGCTATTTTATTAGAGAAGTGACCTAAGTACGAGAGTGAGAAAAATTTTCCTTGTTGACTTTCATTGTAAGGAGTCGAGCTTTAAGCTTCTTGGGATTCTTTCTTGTTTTTAATTTTCTCTATATATTTGTCGATACCCATTTTTTACGGCAATTTGCTTCAGAATATTGACCTCGTTGTTGTAATCCTCCGCTGACATGGGAATGTTGAGCAATCTATTAACATAGCAGTTTATTGAGGCCATTCTATGTTGTAAAGGGTGGTTAGAATTAGAAGGAATTATGTGGTCTGTTTGGGTGGGTTTTCGAAAGATTTTGAAACTGAGAGAATTAGTGTTTTCTTTTTTGATAATTAAATCTAAGAAATTAAGTTTGTTGTCGGTTTCAAGTTCTAAGGTAAATTTTAGAGCAGGATGGTCAAAAGACTGAACTCTGTAACCATGCCAGACAACTCTTTGCTTGTTTCCTTCGATGCATGCAATCTGTTTACGTCGAGTCTGAGGATGGAAACTCTTCCGATTATATAAAATCTGTTGACAGCGAACAGCATCTCTAGTGACGACCAACTTAGTATAATGTCACTTCTTCTGTTCTGTTTATCTCAGGACTTTTTTGCTTTCAATAACAAATATTATGAACAACTCTCGGGGTTGGCAATGGGGAATCCTCTATTTCCTCTTTTAGCAGACATCTTCCTGGACAACTTGGAAAATGCATTAATTCCGAGATTCATTTCTGAGAGCAAGATAATTAACTGGCTTCGTTATGTGGATGACTGTTTTACAATTATTCTGGGCAGTGAACAGCGGGCTATTGATGTTCCAAATAGTCTTAATTCTCTGCATCCTGCTCTAAAATTTACCTTAGAAATTGAAACAGAAAACAAACTTAATTTCTTAGATTTAACTATTAAAAAAACCAATAATTCTCTCAGTTTCAAAATCTTTCGAAAACCCACCCAAACAGACCACATAATTCCTTCTAATTCTAACCACCCTTTACAACATAAAATGGCCTCAATAAACTGCTATGTTAATAGATTGCTCAACATTCCCATGTCAGCGGAGGATTACAACAACGAGGTCAATATTCTGAAGCAAATTGCCGTAAACAATGGGTATGAGCACACAGTCATCGACAAATATATAGAGAAACTTAAAAACAAGAAAGAATCCCAAGAAGCTTACAGCTCGACTCCTTACAATGAAAGTCAGCAAGTGAAATTTTTCTCACTCTTGTACTTAGGTCACTTCTCTAATAAAATAGCACGGACTCTAACAAACCACACTCAAAACGTGAAGATTTCATTTAAGAGTGTAAATCAACTCAGTTCCCATCTGGTCAATAACAAACAATTGATATCTCATATCCAAAAAAGTGGGGTCTATCAACTTTCTTGCCCAGACTGCCCTTCAACGTATATAGGAAAAACTATTAGACCATTAGCAGTCCGAATTAGTAAAATCTTATATCACTCCTGGGGTAATAACTCTAAAACCTTGGATTACAGAGAGGATCTTGAGATATGCAGGGAGATAAAAAGAAACCCCGACCATTGCCTCAATATAAGAATGAACAACGTAAATGACCGCAATCCCATTTTTAAACTTTTCCCTTAAATCATTAATCAATTTAAATGTCTGAGAGCTGTGATTGCGTGGGTTTTAATCTTATAATAATTTTGATCATCTTTTTCAATTTCAGACATTTCATTCAAAATACATTAATAGTTAACACATTTCAACAAGTTTCAACTACGCCTATGTTCGTGTATTTTATTGCTTTTTTATAAAAATGGAAATTATTTGCCACTGAACCCAAGTGTTCGAATTATATCACAGAATGACCGATAACAGTAACGCTGTAGATTAATAAATTTTTTACTGCCCTTTCTTTCTGCCCTTTTTCTCTTTTTGCTCATTGTCAATGAATTATTAATATGAAATACAATAAACGAAAAATTTAAAAAACTCATACAGTGAATTTCTACTCAGGCTTACACATACTTGTATATATTTTTAATTTTTGGACAATTTTTATTGCTATATTATGACTGTGTGTACCATAACCTCATTGTCTTTTGGAATTGTTATTGTAAAGGTTTACTATTTTAATAATGTTAATGTATGCAGTGTTTTGAATGTTTTTAATTTTAATTTGGGATAGATTTTTTTTTTTTTTTTTAATTGTATATGTGACTTGTTCTGTGTGGAGGCTACGCTGGCGTTGTTGAAGACTGTTCTCAAAACGGCAGGGTTAAGGTGTGCCCTTTGACGAGTGAGTGTGGTTGGTGAGTACTGAGTAAGCTTATTTGCTGATCATATTCTCTTGTTTGCAGCGTCTGAGCCCTGAGGATGGTCTAAGTTAGACCGAAAGCGCTTGGCCAATAATAATAATTTAAAAAAATATACACTTAAATACACAATCCGTCTATTTCTTTACATAATAAGCCTTCGCGCCGGTACCAAAAAAACACATTATCGGGTAACCAGGAAACTCATCTTTCATTTTACCAATTACAGAATTACCTTTAATGATCTTGAAATCATTTATTTCGGGGTAATATGATGTGCCAAACTTTTCGGGGTTATCTGATATAGTATGATAAAAGTTTTCTGTATACATTTTTAATATAAGTGAGTCAGTATTGGTGTAAAGTAACGAAGCATCATCGTCAAAATTTAATAAAATTATAATAAAAATCGTATAATACAGTTTTTGATATATCTAATATGGAACATCGGATATAAATTGGTTTATTGTATACTATTTTAATTTTATTCATATGTATGGCAATAAAGGTTTCGGTAAATATCTAGCGATTATTGAAATTGGGGAGGGCAATTATGCCTACACTGTTTTTCCAATGAGCTATTAGTTTTATATCTTTTCGATTTTCTACATTTTCCATAGTTTTGTCAAAAATGGTTTTGTTATGGCTTTGTTCCGTAAATTATTATTTAAATCAAAATATGTTTTGAGCCCCTTTCGTAGTTGCTTATTTTAAAGTTCTATAGTGTATAATATATTTTTTTTATTTTGTAAATTAGGGATAAATTTCGGCAGTTTTGAGGTTTCTGTTGGTGGTATGATATTTTTCACTTGAAAAGGAAGATGTGCATCATGCAACTCTGTCGGATAATGCACATCCACTTCCAAGACGTAGCCATGTAAACTATCATCATCAGGTAATCATCATATGGTAATGCTTGCGACATACTATGACCATATAGATTTGTAGGATCAAGATATGTTGTAAATGAAGATGGTTTTCTTGGATCATAATCTGGTAAATAAATATTAGCAATGTGCTTCCTTTCTATATACTGACTGTTACGTTGCCGCATATACATTTCTTTAAAAAAATGTATCATGTCTATATCAGTTAAGAGCTCTAGCTCTACCATAGTCATATGTAACATACAATCAAAGGATACACTTGGAAAGGTATACTAGTGTGCCAGATCCATCGAATTTTATCAATTTTAAACAATTATCCTGAAACGGTTCAAAAACATCGCACAATAGCAGCACATCTGATTTTAAATACACATCTGACTAGTCCCGCAAAGTTTTACACTCATACAAGCACCATACTTTTTTTGCTCGCCTATAGGTTTCATCGCTAATATGTTCTTTTTTTAAATTATCATAAAACTGATCTTTAGTTGGGAGACATGTATTATTCTTTTTTTCTATTGAGTCAATAAAACTATAGGGAAAAAACACCCTTTTGTCGCACCAAATTAAATTGCTCGGGATTTAAAAAATATTTTCGCGTTTCAATAAAATCGATATCATTCAAAGCGTTATCTAAATTTTCCATAGAAGTTTACAGAAATTTGAAACTGTCACTAAACCGCAACTTTAAATAATTTCTTTTGACTTTTCCACATTTATTATCGAAATAAACGTTTGCATTTATGCTTTTTGTATTTCATTAAATAAGCAAAAGAACATGGCTTATGCTTAAATCTTTTCATCGAATAAGAATTTTGGGGATTTTGTTGCAACGTTTCAACAGGTTTTAAAAGAAATTCAAAATGCGCGTAAACAATAAAAGGAACGCGCATTTGCTTTTTTATACCTTCAAATTTTAAAATATTTTCCGACACACTCTTTCCAAATTTGTGAATTTTTAAATCCACTGAGGGTGTTTGCGTGAAAATGTGGTTACAATCGTGTTTCTGATGTAAATTCAAAACTAAGGGTGAACTAAAATTAATGAGGTAACTATCTCAAAAATATAATTTATGTTCTTAAAAATTAATTTGACTCGAAACTAAGCGTGATAAATTCTTAATCCAACAGAAATTACTTATTGAACAGGTTATATCACAAATATGTTCACCACCATCTTAACTATTACAATCTTGTGAAATTAACAATAAATTCATATGTCTATCCAACTTTCTTGACGCATACCTCAGTGGACCAATAATTTCATATTTTAATTTACTGCCTTCGTATTTGGATTCTAAACCGTATGCATTAACCGATACGTTTTTCATTTCCTCAAATTTGGTTATATCACGTAAGTTTACGGAAAAATCCATACCCGTTAAATTCAGAACTTTAGAGAAATGAGGTTGGTGCTGCGGCAGTCGGAAACAATATTTTTATGTTTTTGTGTTCATTGATGTGCTAAGATAAGATTTTCTGGAACATCCACATTACACGTAGCACAACTAATTAATGCAGAAAATGCTGCACGATCCTCAATTCGGAGCCGTTTTCCTCCTCGTACTTCATTAAGTCTCGCCGCACTCGATTCTCTTGTATGACGCCTTATATTATAACTATTGGTAAACTTGGTACCTCAATTTTTATACATGTATGCCATAATTTGTTAAAATGATATCAAGTACTACCAGTGCGAGTCAGGATAAGTAACGAAAGAAACTATCTCCATATCATATATGTATAAAAATATTCAAGGTTACCCCAAATTCTGACACACAACTTAAAAGTCAGACACCCAAGTTGACTTTGATCAAATTCAATGTCACATCCAACAATGCGCAAATGACCACTTCAGGGTCACGCACCCAAGGCGACCTCGCTCAAAGTCAAGGTCACATCGTATAATGCACAAATAACCACTTTCTCCCAAGGTCAAGGGCACGGCATACGCGCCTTTTCAAGGTCAAAGGCAAGGACGTGTGGGCTTGGGCAATGTCAGGAGTGAGGGGAGGGGATAAAAAAAACTGGTACAGCTCAATACTTGCGGCAAGTCGGGAATAGTATGAAATGTATCAGCGTAACAACACACACGGTTTTCAAAATAATAAGCGGTTAATTGGAATATCAAATAGCCTTTATCTCAGGGAAATATTATTATAACTAGGGGCCATAATAACTTTTGCTTCATGTCAAAAGTTTTTAATAAGAATAATGTTCTCTCCCAGAAGACAAGTTTGCGCCACCTTTCTTACATCTCTAATTCAAGTCTAGAGAAGTTTTCATAAGTTACAAGCAGTGTGATCACATAGCGAATAGTTAGTCACATATTAATTTATTGAAATATACCTAATCAATATATAAATAAGTAATTTCTTTATTTATTATATTATATGTACTTAAGTACAATCTTTGTTAGCTACATTTTGATATTTGCCAAAATTCTAAATTTTGGTGATGATCTGCTGAAATAAGATCCACTTTCGTTTACCCTTATTTACATCTCATATACCCCCATTTTTTTTTCCATTGATATGGACCTTTTCCAGGTCGCAGTCGACCTCTGGGTGTCCTTATGCATTATTTTGGAAATCAGTGTTGTGGAGTCTAGTTTCCTTGGATAGAATGAATTTAGATATTTTGGCCTGCCTAAGGGTGAGTCCGGGCGCCGGGAAAACTTCGGAGCGTAAGAAAACCTATGTCAAATTTCAAGCATTGTGATTATTAAATTTTAAAAAAATACAGGTACCTAAGATTTACCGCTTAAATCTGCTTCTTACAAGCTCGTTACGCAAGATGGTGTTAAACTCTTCTGCTTGAAATATGGCGGAAACTCTTTATTATCAGTATTTTGTATAAACCTAACCTATGATTTTTTTTCAGGTGTTTGTTTGTTTTGTTTACTTTTTTATTTTGCGAGCTTTGAGATAATTAATATTTATAAGGTTTGTTAAATGGTTTTCATTTACTAAAAATGCTTATTATCGAAGACTGCTTCGTCCTCAAAAATGCATTCTTGTTATTTAAAATATACTTATAAAAACACATTTTGTCACGGATGTTAAAAGAAAAAACTTTACAATAACTCAGATAATGGGCATCTTAACTTAGAATATTTTAATTTTCTTAAGACCAGATAGAGTAGTGACGACTTTTCTGTTTTTTTTTTAGTAAAGAATATATGGGTCCGGTCTGTATTTGAGGAAAACATCGGAGAAAGGCTTGGATATACTAATAATTTAATTCAAGAAATGTGAGAAAACGATCCTGATTTAAAAAAAATATTTTCCTGTTACTACTAATGAATTTGAAGATCTCTTCGCTATTGTTGGGCCAATAATTAGGAAACACGATATGGAAATGTGTACAGCTATACCTTTATTACTAGGTTGGAAATAACATTGTGATATTTAGCTGATGAAATCAGCATGTGAAAGCAACAGTGCGAATTCCGAGTTGGTAAACAGTGTTTTTGAAATTATTCAGGTTACTTGTGTGGTACAATGGGACTGTTTAAATGAAGTTTTATTTCCAAAGTTTACTACTTCTACCTGGTAAAGAATTGCCAAGGAGTTCAAAGACGAGTTTTTCAATATAACGGTGTAATTTTAATAATCGTTTTAATAATTACAATTGTTTGTAGTTTTTAGAAGAATATATTACATATGATACTAACTGGATTTCTGTTATTAGATTTCCATCAATGTTAATTTTCACTTTTTAATTGTTTATAATAGGTTTATATAAAGTTTGCTAAGGGTAGGGTTACCAGACGACAGAAATTTTCCTGACATGTCTGAAATTTTAGACCCTTTTAGGGAAACAGGAAAAAACTGCAATTGTCAGTATTTTTTTTGAAATTAAAAGAGAAAAATATATTGCAATACTGAGTACCTGACGTATAGAAGGCTGCTGATTTTTCTTATCGTGTGGACCCACTCTGAATGTTAACGTTTAGAGCTTGTTTAGTATCGTTATTTAGTAGTTTTAATAGAATACTTATACTTTCTTTGAATTAAATTCATTACAAATAAAGGAAACTATTTGGTAAATAAACGATTGTTGCATTATTTTTCCTTTAATGAAAATATTAGTAAATATTTGTAAATCAATATATAAAAAACATTTACTGGGAACTATAATTGTTGTATTAATATAATTTTTACTTATAAAGAATTTTAAAAATCCCTCCAAGCATAGTGTAATTAATAAAAAAAATATTTTTGTGTTGTTCAATTTAAACTTACTTTTCTGCCAACTCTAAATGAATAACAGATCCATCTTTTAAATCAAAAATAAATGGTGTATTCCAATTATTTGTACTGTAAATATAACATTGTGTTGGTGTCGTTATTACTAGATGCTGGTATCTTAATACCATTTGTATAACTCTTTCAGGAAGTTCTAGCTGCTCTACAGTATCATCCAAAACGTTTTTGACAGTTACCATTTTTCTTTCGTCAACAGTTGCACTAAAAATAAATAATATAATCCTTTAGTAGTATTAATACGAAAAATATCTAGATCGAGGTGATAAAATATCAATAAAATTTTTTTATTTATTATATATATATATATATATATATATATATATATATATATATATATATATATATATATATATGTATGATTCTATATTAAACCGGAAGTTCATTCGTTCGTTTGTTTTTTTTTTGCTTGCAAACGTTTTGCGAAAATCTTATTTGATAATTTGGTGCAACTAACCACAACAGAACAGGCACTCTACAAACTTTCTCTGCCTCTAAGTAACCCAATACATCCTCTCCTATGTAATCGCATACAACACTCTGCTGCTGCAGATTCCACCACATATCTTAAAAACGACTAAGACCCATATCGTGGACTCATCCTTAGAACTTGATGTCAAACGAAAACTGATACGACGGAAAAAATCCTGGTGGCGCTGAAAACTCTACGGACTTTCAAAAATATATAAGCAAATATCCTCTTATGACCCATCGTCAGCGCTTACAATTATTAAACCCAAAATCTCAAAAAATTGTTTTCTGGTCTCGTGTGTAAAAGCCGTATCTTACTATTCTAAACTCTGTAAAATCTGAAAAACATGATATTGTAGTAAGCTTTTACGTAAAATCTCGATAATCTGCTGCCTTTCTGGACCTAAACCAAGCCTTTTATACAGTCCAACATAACTTAATTCTAAATTCTATATGGAACTGGGAGCTGACGGACAATATATTCTCCTTCATTTCGAGTTTCCTGCTTGGCAAACAATTCTTGATGAGAGTGAATGGACATATCTCCAACATCCACCTCCAATTTAATGGTGTCCCTCAGGGCTCCGTACTAAGTCCCACACTTTTTAATATTGCAATTAATAGCATTAGAAATTCAGTTCCTTCGCATATTTCTCTGAGGCTTTTCGCTGATGATATTTTCATATATCACACCCATGCCGATCCACGTAGAAGTGAATCCTTAATTCAGGAATGCCAAATTAATATCAACACTTGGTCAAAATCCGTTGGTATATCAGTTTCAACCTCCAAATCCGAATCTGTTCACTACTGTAGAATTAATCACTGCCGTAAAATTTGCGATCTTCATCTGAACCACCTTCCTATCCCAAATCCCTCTCGTCGCAAATTTCTTGGTCTTATCTTTGACTCTTCTCTCACCTGGAAACAATACATTGACCACCTAATTAATAAATGCTCTTCGGACTTAAACATTTCAAGAATGCTTATAGGAGTAAATTGGGGTTCTCATAGAACTTCCCTACTGAGAATTCACAATGCATTGATAGTGTCTTAAATCGATTCTGGTCGCGTGGCTTATTACTCGGCCTATGAAGGGCAGTTAAATCACCTCAATTCTATTCATCATAATGGTCTCAGAACAGCTTTGGGAGCTTTACACACAAGTCCGATTAGAAGCTTATACTGTGAATCAGAATTCTCCTTTCTTTCTTCCAGAAGACAGATCCTATTGGTGAGATACGCTAATAGCCTCAAGTTTCTCCCCTACATTTCACACCGTAATTCTTTTCCCCACTTATTCTCCTTTAAAACGTCTTGGCGAACTGCTTCTACGTCCGTTACAATCAATTATTTCAAGGCATCTAATCAACTCCCCCAAAGTTATATCCTTTAAAATGTATAACTTCCCTCCCTGGAATCGCCCTCCTATCTACCTTAATATGTCTTTGGCTAAATATCCTAAGGATCGATACAGTAGTCAATTTCTTACTAAGCGATTCTATTCTTTAATCAACTTTCAATACAAAAATCACCTCATTATATACACAGATGGTTCCAAAACTCTAGAAAGTGCAGCATTTCACTGTAACCTAAAATGCATGTCCTATGCCCTTCATAGATCTACTAGTATACTGTTGGCCGAATTCTTTGCTATTCATAGAAATACGAATTTGATCCTTTCACACAGTATTTCAAACTTAGTTATTGCATCAGATTCTCTAAACTACCTTCATTCAATCCATTCTAGACTACCGAATTCTCCTTTACTCAATCTAATTTTCTATAAAATTCAACGTATCTTAACTCAAAACAAGAGAGTTTCATTTATATGGATCCCCAGCCATGGGGGCAGACTCGTTGGACAAGAGTGCTTGCAACACAAATTCCTCTCCAGGCAACTATATTTTTCCAAATTTAGATATTAACAAATTCACTGACATGATTATCAGGAATACAATACAACTTGATGAGGATGTTAAACTTCATGAAATTAAAGACATTGTTTTCAGTAAAGAAGACATTTCACAGATAAATGGTAAAACTCTAATATTAATGGCTAGATTGAGAATTGGACATTCGAGTCTGACACATAGATATCTCCAACATTGTAATACAGGTCTTTCCATCAAACTCATCTTCTGCTCCTGTCCACAATATGGCTCATTTTTATTACCCTTGAACATTACTGGCTCCCTACGAGAGAAGTTCTCATACAAAAACACTCCACAGATCCTCAAATCTCTTGAAACATGCAAACTGCTTAATCAGATCTAAATTCTTATTTTAGATATTAAAAACCCCAGGAGGCTGAGTGTCTATAATTAATATATATATCTCTCTCTCTCTTACAATAAACTGACCACACAAAATGCTACTAAAAATTAAAAATTAAACCGTCATTTATCCTGTATTGCTATTAATTTAATGAAGATGTACTTATTTAGTTAGAACTGTTTTGAACTTGGTTTATCCTAGTTGAATTAGTTATTTTTAAATTAATTCTTGGTGAATTGGTCTTTTTTCGTAACAGTGTATTGTTTGCTTAGCATCTGATTTATGTTCTGTTCCTTTTTGCCTTGGGCGTGAGTCTTTTTGCAGTTCTATAATTTCTAAATTTGAAGCCGACTTAAAAAAACAATATGAATATTTTTGCACCTTTTAAATGCTCATCAAATCTAGAGTTTTCGCTCGATATGAATTCTGAAAAAAGATTTTTTCGCAACCAGTTTTTCAAATCCATTTGTATAGCGCTGTTTCTGCGAATTTTTATGATTTTTGGACAACATTAAATCCCATAGAATTTCCAGTTTTGATTCTTTCTTGATTTATAAGGTCTTATTTCTTTCATACTAAAAAGACTATTAATTTTCATTTTGAAAAACTGGTCTGTTTTAGAAAGTTTTAAAAATGACATTTTCAGGAGGCTAATGTAAAAAGACATATTTTTTTTCTAGAGGCCTAAACTATTACTTAAATGCACAGCAAAAGCTGAGAATAATTGAAGATTTTATATTTCAGCATTTATTTTTTATAACTTGAAATTATCGATTTTTTTTCATTTTATTTTTTTTTTCGGTTTTTCTTAGATAATTTTTGCTACGTTAAATGTTCGCCAAATCTAGAAAATTTTGAAAAATACTTTTTTTTTCGTCTTGAAAATACCTTTTCAACCAGTTAATTTATTATGTACTTTTAATTAGAAAGGGCTTTTTAGTGGTATCATTTTTACAACCTCGTTTGTGCGAATTTTCGTGATTTTTAGATTATTACATCTTTTTTTCTCATTTAAGAAAGATCTTTGATTTTTGTTTTCAAAAGCTCAGATTGGTTAAAAAGAATCGGAGATAGTCTCTAAAGGGAGACCTGTTTTTGAAAGTTTGCAAAAGAGTTCATTTCAAGAAGTTAATAGAAAAAACTTATATTTTCGTTTTTCATTTTAGGAGAATAAACTCTTCCCTGAATGCCTACAATACATCGAAAAAAATTGGAACTCCCATATTTGGGTCCTTATATTTGTATTTTTTACATGAAATTATTGATTTTTTTCAATTTTTAACTTTTTTTCATTTTTCTTAGATTACGTTTACAACTTGAAATGCTCCCTAGATCAAGAATTTTTGGCTCGTTTTAAATTTGACCTTTCGGCTTTTTTACGGTTCCAATGGTGTAGAGCAGCTTTTGCTTATTTTCTTAATTTTGAGGCATGCTGTAAAACTTGATATGACCTCGAGTTTTGATTATTTTTTGATTTATAAGGTCTATTTTTTTGTCTTGGGGAGACTTTTAATTCACGGTTCGAAAATCATGAATTGGTTAAATAGAACCGGACATATCGGCCTTTAAAGGAGACATCTTTTGAAAATTGCCCAATTTCAAAATGTTAATAAAAAAAAACATTTTTTTGGGACTTAAACCTTTTTTTAAATGTAGGAGAAACACAACGAAAAAATTTGATCTCCCGTATTTGGGTTTTTATTTTTTTTTTGGCTATTTTTTTCGAATATTTTAGATTTTTTTAAATTACTTTTATGAAATTGATGTCATATTTCCATAAATCATATTTTCAATATTTTAATACCTGGGGGACATAAAAATACAGAGAAATCGTTATTTTAAGGTTTTAACATCTTAGAAATGTTTTAATTAATGAAGTCACACAGCGTGATTATACCTTATGACTCAAAAATAATTATAACTTGAAGTTACATGATGGTTTAAAGCATTCCTGAAAATCACGAAAATAGGCAAAAAAAGTGTTACACAAATGTATCTATAAAAAAGCTGATTCTAATTAAAAGTATATAATAAATTAACTGGTATTTTCAAGGCAAAGAAAATGCCTCTTTCAGAATTCAAACCGCGACTAAACCTTAGATTTGACTAAGAAAAATGGAAAGAAGTTTAAAAATTAAAAAAAATCGATATATTCAAATCGCAAAAATCAAGTATAAGGAGCTAAACATGAGAGCTATAAATTTTTCAGTGTCTCTTATGTATTTAGGTAAAGGTTTAAGCCTCTAAATAGAAATAAAAATATGATTTTTTGCATTAGCTTCCTGAAAATAAGCCATTGTCCAAGTTTTCTAAAACAGTCCTCCCTTTGAAGGTAGTTATCTTTAGTCCTTTTTAACAATATGAGTTTTTCAAAAAAGAAATTGAAAGTCTTTTTAAGAAGAAAAAATAAGATCCTATCAGTCAAGAAAGAATCAAAAGATTAGATTTTATGAGGATTTCAATTGGCTTAAAAATCACAAAAAAATCGCAAACACATCGCTGCACGCCTTTCGAACTAAATCTAAATAAACTAACGGGTTAGAATAGCCTTTTCAAGCCGAGGAAAATGCTTTTTAAGGAATTCATATAGAGTCTAAATTCTCAATTTGCCAAGCATTTGAAAATAGGCGAAAAATGGACAAAAACACCTTTTTTGCTTCTTCAGATTTTTTAATAGTATAAGTACATATATATTTTATAAGATTCTTTTGAAATTTCAACTGCGCGGCGAAAGTTTAAAATACAGAAGAATGACCCATGATTGAAAACAAGCTCAAAATATATATGTTTTCGACTACTAATTTTTTTTTTCTAAACATTTTTTAAAACTGGATAAGACGTGGATAATAAGCGATCATGGTACCCAATGAGGAAAGTTATAGAGAATCAAAAAAGTCTTCAAAATAAGCCCTTATATAAGTAAATCGGTTAGCTTTTAACTTAGAAAATCCGAAAAAACTGACAAAACTCCAAGAAAAAGGTGTTTTATAAAAAATCATAACTCAGCCAAATTTCAAGTTAATTTAAGGTTTTAAGATCTTAGAAATATTTTAATTAATGAAGTCACGCAGCATAATTATACCTTATGAGTCAAAAATAATTATAACTTGAAGTTACATGATGGTTTAAAGCATTCCTCAAAATCACGAAAATAGGCAAAAAAGTGTTACATATATATATATATATATATATATATACATATATATATATATATATATATATATATATATATATATATATATATATATATACATAGTTGACATTCTTCTTATTTTAGGAGAATGTCGGAAAAATTACCTAGCAGCAGCAAGGCTTCAACAACGATTACTTAGAATACAGCGTTATCTTGATTTTTAAGTTATAAAATACATTGAAGTGCGTGTACGACAAGGTAATCTAGTTCGAAAAAAAATGTCTTTGAATGAAGATGATTATGAAAATAAATCTGGTTTACTAGCAATATTAGCTATGATAAATTTGAATGTTCATATAAGCTCAGGTGAGATATAATCTTACGGAGTCCGAAGATCTACTACTAATAGATACTTGAATAAAGTTAAATATCATCCGTATCATGTAAACTTGAATCAGACTTTAATTGAAGGTAATCATCAGCGAAGAATCGAAAAGGAATTAAATGATTTGAGTAACAATAATAAAGTCACCCTCATGTGGGTACCGGGACATATCGGGATAGAGGGGAATGAAATAGTAGACAGACTCGTGAGGAAAGGGGCTGAGATACCATTCCTGTGGAATCAGTAGCAGCGTAATGCTGGAAGAACTAAAGATAGAAAAAGAAAAAATTATTAGATTCTGTGGGGAGGAGGACGAAACTTCTATTTATATCCTTTCAGAGTGAAGCGCTCTAAAAAACTTTAGGATGCTGTTCTTGGGAACACACCAAATCGAAGAAGGGGAACTACCCACTTTAAAACCGTCCAACATCTTAAGATTCTTGAGGGAAATAGGACTGGAGGGCCTGCTTTAGCCGATAAGGTAACTCTTACGACTGGGCAGTAGGGGGCACAATAGATCTACCAAGTCGCAGTGTACAGACCCCCAACTCTACGCACATACATACATACATATATATATATACAGTGCCGGTTTTAGCACTACTAGCGCCCTGGGCGAGATTTCTTCGGCGCCCCCTAACTGCAATTCAATTACATACGAAAAAATGCAATGGGTACAATGAAATAACCATCTATTAAAAAAACCATTTATTTAAAAAAACTAATAAAATTTCACTTTTCTAGCCTTTCTATCAGCGAACTCTTTTATTAGACATTCAAAGTCTATGTTTTCTGCAATTTCATTTTCGATTGACAAAGTTGCTAAGTTTGTTAATCTAGATTGAGAGATTGTCGATCGCAGATATGTTTTAATCAGCTTCAGCTTGGAAAAACTCCTTTCCCCACTAGCAACCGTTACAGGTATAGTCAGTAATATTCGCAATGCTATCCATACATTTGGATACAGTTCCTGTAAGTTGCGATCTTTAATAAAATTCAAAACATAAGCAGGGGTAGCCACATTCTGATTAGGCAAAAAAGATTTCAGGCTTATTAGTTCATCACACAACATACAACCATCTATATCTGATTTAGAATCTACAGTTAATTTCAATTGGAGATCACTACAGAGTTTGACAAGGTCGGGTTTTTGAGGAATCTGTTTTATATTGTACAAAAAAGACCAGCAATCCGAGTACTCATTTAACTGTTCAAATCTTTCATTAACTGAAATTAATGTAGCGTCCAAGAGAGAATTGAAAAATTCTACCTCAAATTTCTTTTCAGGAGAAACAATAGGCTCGTCGCGGGCAGTTTCATCAGCTTGACGCTTAAAAAATCGCATTCTTTTTGTGGCTCTAAACACAGGTTCAACTTCCAGTTCTTCAGCCAATTCCTTTGCAGTTGAAATGGCGGTTTTAAAGCCTGTATTTCTATATTCTTCCAAGAAAGTGCAGCATTTTTTCAACATTTCTGTGCATTTACTGAGATCTATATCTGGTGATTGTAGAGATTTACTAACGACGTTAATTTGAAAAAGTATGTCATACCAAACAACCAATGAAACTATGAAACTGAAATCTTTTAACTGTTCAGCTAGAGTAGTAGCCTCATGAGAGACTTGAGCATCAGTTTTCTGAGTTTCAATTGCCAAAGTAATTAAAGCGTCATGGATGGCACTAATTTGATAACGAACTGCTTTGACACTGCTTATTCTTGCTTCCCAACGTGTATCACTGAGCTTTTTTATAGTATATAATCCCAGGCAATCGGTTAGAATTTTCCATCGATGAACAGAAGCTGAAAATAATGTGAACAATCTCTGAAGTACCCCAAACAAAGTGACTGATTTTACGGAAGACTTAGCGGCATCGCATAGTACGAGATTGTAGCTATGACAGCCACAAGGTACATAAACGACTAAGGGATTTATGTCTAGTATTCTCCTTTGAACACCAACATTTTTCCCTTTCATATTCGCCCCGTTGTCATAACCCTGACCCCTACAGTCGTTCAATTTAAGTCCGTGTTTATTTAAAATATCAATAATAACTTCAGTTAGTTTTTCACCAGTCGACTCATTTACAGGTAAAAATTCTACGAAATACTCTTTTACTGATATTTTATCGTCATTTGATGAAAAATCAACAAATCGTATTGTCAGTGAAAGTTGTTCTACGTGAGAAATGTCCGGTGTACAGTCAGCTATAATAGAATAATATTTTGATTTCTTTGCGCGTGATATGATTTCTGACTTCACTTTTTCACCCATCAGCTCTATTAATTCATTTTGAATGTCTTTTCCGCAGTAGTGGTCTGCAATATCACCCTTCATAGCTAATCGCAAGTGCTCCTGCATAACTGGATCAAATTTGGCTAGTAATTGTACTAAGCCCAAAAACTTTCCGTTATTTGGCGTATATAATTTGTCAGAACTACCTCTGAACGCCATATTGTTTTCAGCTAAATAAAGTGTAATATGCATCAATCTAGACAAAACATTATTCCATCTTGTAGTTTCCTTTTTAATCAAATATTGCTCTTGGCAATCTATTGTTTTGCCTAATTTTAAACGTAGTTCAGTTTCAATCCATGAAAGGTAAAACTTCTTATGTGAAGTGCTATTCTCGTGAGTTTTTAACATTTCAGACAAGTGTTTCCAGTCGTTATATCCTTCAGATACTAAATTCGACGTTGAGCTACTATCAAACAGCCGGCAACAAAAACAATAAACTCGATCCTTGGAAATGGAGTATACTAACCAACGACGCTGAATTGTTTCATTGTTTGCTAGTTTTTTAATGAAATGAGAATTAGAGAAATGTCGCCCTGTATCATTTTTCGGATAACCATCAGCATCACAATGAGTTTGCAGTGGGCCACTAGTTATTAGATGATCAATTATTTTGCTATTTCGAATAAGTGGCCAAGTAGCTGGATCCGCTATATTCGGAACAACAGTATCAACATCATCTAGTACATGTATTTGTTGTACATCAATATCAGATTCATCCTGAGCAGCATTTGTAATTGCAGTACAACTTGCTCCCTCACTTCGGGATTTTTCATCAAAAATCTCTTGAGTAGCCATTCCATCTGATTTACCAGACAGAGGCTCCACTGCCGATGCATCATTCGTTTGTATTGCAGATGTAGATGCCACATTCAACTCTTGATTTTTTGTTGTGATATATTTATCTATATTCATAAACTTCTTTGTTTTTTGAAATTCCTTTTCTTTTTCTGCTTTCCGTTTCCTATATTCTGACCCAGATGGTTTTCTTTTGATGAGATCACCGTGTTCAGACATTTTGTACCTACTAGTAGTAATCAATTAAATCTGCAACAAATTAAATCTGTGTCAGTCGAAAAATATAGTATTAATTAATTTATTTACATTGCACGTCACAAAGTTACAACAATTACACAAAGTTATATATAACAATTATGTTATGTGACACCCTGTTAGGGTGTTACAAGGGTAGAGAGCCTGGAGCCAATTTCAATAATTAACCTGTTATTTTAACATCTTATATACTTTAAGTATTAGGGCTATTAGAGAGTGTGTGTGTAGTATAGATAGTAAAAATAAAATTGTACTTACCTAATGATGTGATCCGTCAAAAATGAAACACCTACTTATACACTATTTATATGTCTACTTTTAAAATAAAACCAATGTCACTCAGTAGTTGGAACAAGAGCATCGTAACGTAGCGTTAAACGTCTGATTACTGTGTTTGTTTGTTTTAAAACGATCGAATAATTGTTTTAAGAGCGTCCACTTATGTCAAGCAAGAATGATTGTGTTTTGCTTTGTCAAAAATTAAAAAGAAATAGATCTCGGGAATCCCCGACCATAGAAAAACACATTTTTTCTGTATGGTCGGGAAGTCGGGGATTCCCGAGATATTAAACCGATTGAACACTACGTTCCATTCTAGTGCTGCCAACTTAATAATTTTTACCTAAATTTAGGGAAAATTACAAGATTTACAAGTACCGGGTCGGCAAAAAAAGACAAGAAACTAGATAGTAATTGTTTGGCCAATGAGCGAGGGAACTATAAGGGGGCGCCTGTGGGAAATTATACAGAATCATAAAAAGGCGCCGGAGGAAAAGGGGCGCCGCAGGCAGCCTGCGGCGCCCCTTTTCGTGCGGCGCCCCTGGGCGGTCGCCCAACCGCGCCCTACCCTAACGCCGCTCCTGTATATATATATATATATATATATATATATATATATATATATATATATATATATATATATATATATATATATATATACATTACTTAAAACTATCGTAAACTTAAAAAAAGTATATTCTACTTTACATTTAAGTAAATGGTGAAACGTTCGAACATCTCCAATAAATGATTGCCCTTTCTTGAGTTACTAAATTGTTTCTAATCCAGTCAGTTAACTCCTGATCTTGCCTTAAGTAGCCGCATTGTTTCTGAACTTGCCTTAACTGACTGGATAACTTCTGATCTGGCCTTAACTACCGGATTGTTTTGGCTTGACTGGCCGGATTGTTTCTGATCTTGACTTAACGGGCCAGATTGGATCTGATTTCGACTTAACAGGCCGACTAAGGTCAAGGCCATATTCGAATGTAAAATATTTCCCATTTCTGGGATAAGAAAAAATGGGCTTTCATTAAGAAATCAACTTGATCTTATAATGATCTTGAATGCCCTCGTCAAGTTCGAGGTCAAGGTCATATTTAGATGTAAATATTCCTTTCTTCCCATTTTCAGGGTAAAGAATATGGGTTGCCATTAAAAATTAACTTGATCCTAAATTAACCTTGAAGGTCAAGGTCAACGATGTGTAACGAAAACTTATACCACGGAAAAAATCCAGGAAATACTCACAATTCAATAGACTTTCAAAAATATATATCTTTAAGACCCATCGTCGTCATATCTTACAACTCTCCCACCTAAAAACTAAAAAAACATTCTAACATCATGTAATCACACGTAGAGAAGGCCGTATCTAACTGGAAAAAGAGTTTATAACTATTTTATAATTCGTAAAAGCTTAAAAGATGACATTATCGCAAGCTTTGACGTAGAATCTCTGTATCCAAGCCTACCGACGGATGAAACACTGGACCAGATCGCTCGAGGATAACTTTTCAGTTCACATTATGAACCTCTCACCCGATATTACCTTAAAATCGTCTATTCCTTATTAGATAAACAGATGTACAGATAGAGGAGCTATCATGGGCTAATCGCTATCTTTAGTTGTTGCGCAAATCTTTACAGTATCTATTTGGAGACCAAAGCTCGTCAAGAATAACACTTGAATCCAAACTATGGTGTCGCTACGTAGAGGACGTATTTTTGTTATGGCCCTATGACACACAACAGCTATACTTCTTCCCGGGTTTCCTTAAATATGTACATACGAAGATATAGTTCAGTCTGAAACTTGAAGAAAATAATTAGCTCTCGTTCTTGGATATCCTAGTAACAAAGAAAATGGATTGACAGCTACAACATACACCATATCGAAAACCTACTAACAGGAGCAGATACTTCAATGCCCGTTTACATTATCACGTCTCACAAATACCGGATGTAGCCAATATCTTAATGTCAAGACTAACCTACAACCAAGGATAAGACAATGAGTTCTCAAACAAATTGAGCATGAACAATCAACTGTAGGCCATAGACATATATTTATGCTAGTTTAATTCATTTTTTTCGGAAGTTTAAATAGGAACGAATTTCAACCTGTTTCCGGGAAAAATTTCAGTTTTTTGATATGTTAACCACCATATTGTATCTACCAACCTGAATTTGATATATACACCGTATATGAAGGAGAGCACAGTTTGGATGTATCAGAATTTTAATTCGAAACGATTTTCAGCCTGTTCCGAGAAAAGTCTCAGTTTTTTGATGTCTTATCTGCCATAATGTATTCACTATCCTGAATGTTGACACGCATAGTGTAGGTTTAAGTATAAATAAAAGTAAGCTCATTTTAGGTGTATTAAAAGTTTCATTTAAAAGGATTTTAAACCTCTTTCGACGAAAAAGTTTATTTTAGTTTTACTTTTTAACTACTATATTGAGTGCGTCATGTTGAATTTCAAAACGATCTCTATGTACAATGAGCATAGATTTAAAATCCTACAATTTAATCCTGAATGAAATTTTTTCGGTACATATTTTTATCACGAAATCCAACTAATTATTTTGTTTCGTGAGATCCCCTTCTCTTAGGCGCCATACTGAGTTCGTCATGTTGTTTGCTTGGAAAAAGCAACTCGGCAAAAAAATTAAGGTCACAAGTTAAAATTTGAGTTGACAGAAATTTGTTGAACTCTCTCAATTTTAAATAAATCATCAGCGTTTTCATGAAATACAATTATCTGTATGAGAAGAGACTAAAATGATTTTTAATCCACTGACAAGCCCTTTATTTGTTGAAAAGTTGCTCAAAATAAAGATATTTTTGAACCTCTCTGTAAATCTCATTCTACGTCCTAGACTAATTTAAACTTTGTTTCGTACTGTAGCAGCTCGATCTTAAAATTTTATTTGTAAGTAAGTTTAAAAGTCAAAAATAAATAAATAAATCGAGTAATAAAAAGTTCCAAAATATCAAAATAAATAAAAT
Source organism: Diaprepes abbreviatus (assembly GCA_034092305.1). Lineage (NCBI taxonomy): Eukaryota > Metazoa > Arthropoda > Insecta > Coleoptera > Curculionidae > Diaprepes > Diaprepes abbreviatus. The sequence continues at coordinate 61,506,819 of JASJET010000055.1, forward strand.
GTTAACTTGCTCCACCAGTCTTATTGTACTGAACCGGATTAAATAAAATTCAAACACCATCTGAAATAAAAATTGAAAATTTTCAATAATAGAAATCGACCAACTGCAAGTACCCGCATTTGTAAAATAAAAGAACTTAAACATTCCGGTGTGGAGTCTCCGAATCCCGTGCCTTTGCCGTCAATAGAAGTGGCGTGATCTGTGGGTGTTTTTTTGTCGATGTTGCAATCGTAAGTTCTAGTACGAAAATTTAGGATGGTAGGCGATCAAATTGTTTACACATTCCTTCACGAAATTCTCTAGCTAGCAATTAACTGCTGCCAGTAATTAATTAAGAAATATTATTTATTGTTGTTTTTCGGCGAGATTTCTAGCCAAAAGTTACGTTCCACCTATAAAGCAAATTCTTAAGGTGTCAGATTTTAATTAAAAATATTGATTTATGTATGTTTTTCGCAAAATCAGCTAGCCAAGGCACGTACATAGAAAAAAAACCCGTAGATTGCGACATCACTAGGTGATATAAATACATCCCGAAATTATTGCAAGAGGATAGTATAGATTCCAAGTTAGACAAGTTAGTTCGGCAGTATAATTTCAAGCTGAGTTAGTTAGTTCCGAGTCAAATGTAACAGTAATCTCACGGTACGGTGGGCCAGTCCGGTTGTGTGTAATCTGAAGATAACGCGAAACACAATTAAGTCTTAGAGGTGGTGGCGCGAAATTTTTGGAGTTAGAAAACGGCCTTAAGCAATTGTGAAAAGTAAGCAAATTTAAAAACAAGTGAGTCCGTAGCATAAAATCGGTAAAATCTTATAATTTTGAGAAAAAGTACATTTTGTAGAAAAGGTGGCTTCTAAAGTAATGAAAATAAATTATGCTACGTGAATTTTTAGTTTAATTATGTTCAAACAAAATACTTATAATTCCAAAATTTTATCAACTTCAAAGTTGAGAATAATATTTTATACTATATACCCTTTAGAGATAAATTAGCTTTTATAATCTACCAAATTCTAACAAGTAAAATAGTGAGTGAAGAACTTGTAGCAGCTCAGGAAGATGAAAGGCCTAAAATAGTAAGTAAAAGGGGGAAAAGTGGTAGGCGCTCCAGTACCCTTACATAATGGCAATCTGGTTTAAATGGAGTTTAAAATAGCACTGAATAGGATTTATTCATACTTACATTTTTGAACCTCCCAGTATGTATAATTAACAATTATTATGTTAATATATAATTTAATAATATATAAGTTAGTAATATTTAAATCACAAGATTACTTTCTCAAAAATCATGTTAGATCTACTGTGAAACTATAGATTTAGATAAAGTTTTTCTGTATTTTTAACTTTACTGAACTATGACTTTTACTGTTTTAAGTCAGTTTGCATGTACTGCATCAATTTTTTTCCGATCTGATCAGAACTTGTGTGCACAATAGTAAAAGTATATATTTATGCCATATTTTAATTATTTTAACTATCCCAAAACAATATTAAAGGCAATAAAATTACTTTAACATCGCTTGCGAAGCATATTATTCAAATTCTTTCAATTTTTGGCAAACTATTTAAAATAAAACCAAATATTGTAAATGCCAGGGCAAATAACAACTAACTAGTAGGACGTTGAGAATGAAAATAAATTATATTTTTCCGGATCGACCCATGAGACAGGCTGCTTGCGGCATCAAAATAACAAGGCTCGATTCCTTTACGCTTCATGTCTCCGCTGGCGCCTCATCCTAAATCGTCTGGCTCCATAGAGGTTATTAAAGATTTAACACGGCATGAGGTATCTAAAGTGTTAGCTATTTTAGTCCAAGCCATAGATAAATAGAGTGACGTAAGATCCGAGATGGATGAGACTTACACAGGGGTGTTGAGAGCAATGCACGAACAAACACTAAATAAATTTTTTTAAAAAAATTTGTTATTGTAAAAAGGCCAAAAAACCGTCATAATTGGCCATTTCTTTCATATCAATTATTTATTGCTAAATTAACTTTTTTTTGTACTTTTTTGTTTTTAAAGGGAAGCAGTGGTCTTTCTCAACAAAATGATATTTTATAATAGTAAGTCGAATAATTTATTGCTAAGATATTGCTAATTGTTTATCCCAAGAAGCAAAATGTTGATTGCTGTAAATTTGTTTTGAGTAAACATTTTGACGTCCATGAAGGTTCAATCTCTTTTTGAAGGCCTAAATTTTCATATCTTATTAGGGGCAAATGAAAAAATTAATTTCGAACCCCTTAAATATCGTTTTAAAAAAGGAGGTTTTTTTTTTATTAAGAAATAGAGCTGGAGCCTCCCACTTAAATGTTAGATATGTATAAATTCGAATAGCTGAATTCAAGACGAAGGTTTTGAAAGAAAAAATTTTTTGGACCAATAGGAGCCGAGTTAAGACTTTTTTTTTTCAAAAGATCGCAGTGCTTTTGTTTATAATAATCAAGAAATAAATCTAATGGCGTTTGATACTTAGAGAGTCATAATTTTGACGTCCATGAAGGTTCAATCTCTTTTTGAAGGCCTAAATTTTCATATCTTATTAGGGGCAAATGAAAAAATTAATTTCGAACCCCTTAAATATCGTTTTAAAAAAGGGAGGTTTTTTTTTTTTATTAAGAAATAGAGCTGGAGCCTCCCACTTAAATGTTAGATATGTATAAATTCGAATAGCTGAATTCAAGACGAAGGTTTTGAAAGAAAAAATTTTTTTGGATCAATAGGAGCCGAGTTAAGACTTTTTTTTTTCAAAAGATCGCAGTGCTTTTGTTTATAATAATCAAGAAATAAATCTAATGGCGTTTGATACTTAGAGAGTCATAATTTCAAAATGCATGGTCAGATCTTACAAAGTGCGGTTTTTTGTTAATAAAAATCATACGTACAATAGAGCGTCCAAAAAGCTACTGGCCGACCGCGGTGGTGGAGGAACCCACCGCCGAGCCCTCATGCGCTCGAGAAAACTGAACTCGTAGCTTCAAATGTTTTTTTAGAGTAGCTTGAAAAATTATGAAAATTGATGCAACTAGTTTTTAAGAATAAGCTATATTTAATGTGTTATGTGGAGTATTTATAAAATTTTAAATCTGTGGACCAGTTTAATTTCAATCTTAATCAACTATACCTAGTAAATAATTATTCAAACTTTTTCATATTCAAACATGAAAAACGCAAATTTTTAATTGAAAAAAAATATTTCGTATATTTATTAATTTATTTATTAAACAAGTATAAAATAATTGAGCAAATTTCCAAAAACGTAAGCTATTATGTAATTTTCCGTTTTTTTTTTGCTTCCGGTTAACTTTCTTCTTCTTCATTGTCATTAAAAATGCTATCTAAAATATCATTTTCGGGGCTCGTTTAAGAGAATTTGGCGGTAAGCTGGGTCTTAAATAACGACAGGAAGTTCAAGAACATTAGGAAATCATGCTTGTTTCACTAATTATATTAACCGGCTGAGTATTATATCGTATATGTAAAAAATCCTTGTAAATAATATTTTAAAAATATTGATAAAAAATTGGAAATTTCACCCCAAACCCCCTTTTTTATTCTTCGAAGTTGGCAATAGAAAAAATTAACACTTGCCATCGAATCAGAGATAAAAAAGCCCCTCGTGTACAAAATTTGGAAAAGTTTGGTAAAAACTGAAATAAATAATAATTTCACCCCAACCACTATTTGTCACCTTTTGGAGATGTCATATCAATAAAATAACTACGGAAATCGATTGAGTGACTCACAAAACCTCTATACACCAAATATTGTATGATTCCGTACATTATTCGAGGCGACCAGTTTTGGCACGAACAGTGAATAAAACCGTACCACTCAACCGGTTAAAAGTTAAATATGTTACTTACAACGTGCGAAAATCCTTTGTACACCGATCTTGTTCAAAATACGATTTTTTTGAACGAAGTAATATTAAAATTATTTTTATCTAAGAGTACAACTATCAACGTAAATAACGTAAAAATACGTCTATTGATGTCAGAGATTATGACATTTGTCAAGGACAAGCATAGCTATATGGCTGGAAATTCCAAGTCTCCCCCACTATTCGTTCTTTCAGTCTTTTTTGCACGTCTCCCTCCTTTTTTCCATATACATCTGTTCCTACGCATACTTTGTAAAATCTGATCATGATTTTGAAAATATAACTCTCTAAGTATCAAATGCCGTTGCATTTGTTTCCTAATTGTTATAAAAAAAGGATTGCGATTTAAAAAAAAACTCGGCTCCTAGTGGTCCAAAAAAATTTTTTTTCAAAATTTCATCTTGAAGTCGGCTATTCGATTTTTCAAATTAGAAATGTCCAACATGTAGGGGGGAGGCTCCAGCTCTATTTATTTTTATAAAAAAACCTTTTTTAAAGCAATATTTAAGGGGTTGAAAATTAATTTTTTCATTTGCCCTTAACAAGATATGAAAACTTAGGCCTTTGTGGAGGTCAAAATGTTTACCCAAAAAAAAAAAACGTTATAGCAATCAACAAATTATCCGATTTACCATTATAAAATATCATTTTATTTAGAGAAAGATCAGGGCTTCTCATTAAAAGCAAGAAAGTGCAAAAAGTTTAATTCTGCAATAAAAAAATGATATGAAAAAAATGGCTGATTTTGAGGGTATTTTGGCCATTTTGCAATAAAAGAACTAACAATAATGATCGCACAAAAGCTCAAATTATAGGTTTTTAAAATTTCACTTTTATTTGAAACTTTTTTTTGGCTTGTAGATTCAAAAAACCAGTTTCAGCTAACTTTGACCCCCCCCCCCCTATTGGCTCCAACTAATTTTTTGCTGTTACATTTTATGGAAAGTTTGTTCTTACATTGCTACCAATACCCTTGAATAGGTCTCATCCATCTCGGAATTTACGTCAAAAACAACACTAATTTTTACCTATGGCTTGGATTATTTAGCTATTATAATAGTATTAGTTATTATAATCTTTGGTTAGAGATATCGCAAGATTTTATGAAAATAATGATTAACTTTTTTCCTAGATTTTTTATTCGCCTTTTACGGTAAGATTTTCACCATATTTTTAGACGTTTTTTGCCGTGAATATTTTCTTCTTTTATTTTTACACCTTTACACACAGATCACTGATCCTTATTGGTGACATTGTCAAAACCAAAGTTAAATGTAAAAAAATTGATAAAAATATAACAATTAACAAGAAAGATTAATCCGTATTACCGAAATTATTCCGATTAAGAAACTATTTTTAGCTTTTTTGTCAGCCTCTTTTTGATTATTTACTTAGTTTAGGACTGAATGTGATTGATTTTATATAAAAATATTTCGTTTGCCAGTGTAGGAAAACGATTCGGTAAAATTATTTGACAATACCTAAAATTAAGATAGTGAGCGTGACGTCCAACTACATGGGCAAAGAACACATGACCATTCGCGCATGCACCTGCAAGTTGAGTACCATCAGTTGACCATGCCATTTTATAAATACTTCCTGTGACTGGTTTTTCCAGGGATCTAGACCACTGCAAGGTAAATGTAACAATTATTAAATATTTATTTTGTCTTCTCTACAATAGCGGTACTAAAAGTAATCAAACTTTTAATCATAATAAATTTTTTGAAAATTACCCAGTGTCTAGAATTTCAAAAGATAATTAAAATTATGATATCACTATTTGTTATATTATATATTACCACATATATGCTATGTGATATATTTCAACTACATCATATTTAACCCTAAATAATATCAAATACTCCATTTTTAATGAAAATCTCTAACTTTCTGTGACATTTGGCTTATGTTTCTTATTAGATAGTAGGTAAATTACACAGGTTTACAAGAAAAAAGTAGATGCCTATTTAACCAAACGATTTTATTGTTATATAATTTGACGACCTGAATCCAAATCTGAGGTCCGCTAACCCCTATCATATCCGGGTCAAGGTCACTTCAAGGTCAAATGGAGTAAAATGCACTAAATAAACCTGAAGAAGTAGATATATAGATTCTTGAGGTCACTGAATCCGAATTCATGGATTGTTTAATCCTCCAAGTTCAGCCAGAGGTTATTTCAGGGTCATTGCAAAGTTAAATTGAGAAGAAAAACACTAAATAAATCGGAAAAAAAGATATATAGATTTTTGGGGTCGCTGAATCCGGATTCGTGGTTTGTTTAATGCCCCCAAGATTAGACAGAGGTTATTTCAGAGTAATTTCAAGGTTAAATTGAGAAAAATTCGCTAAATAAGTCTGAAAAAGATGATATGTTCATTTTTGGGGACGCTGAATCCGAATTTGTGGTTTGCTTAATCTCCCAATGTCAGCTACAGGTCACTTCAGCGTTATTTTAAGGTCAAATTAAGAAAAACTGACTAAATAAATCTGTAAAAGAAGATATGTAGACTTTTGGGGGTGTTGAATATGAATTCGTGGTTTGTTTAATGCCCCAAGGTTAACCAAAAGTCATTTGACGGTTAAATTGTAAAAATTTATTTTAAAAAAAAGAGAACTTATGCGCAGGTAAATCGATATCCATTACACAGCAGACAGGTAAGCGGATCAAGTTTTTGAGCCGCAACTCAAATCTTTAAAACAACATGTGCGGTACAAGCAGGCACGTGAACGGAGCGAGTTTTCAAGATGAAACCTAAGCTTCTAAAATCACGTACCCCACGCGCAGCTAGATCGATATCCGTTACATAACAACTAGGCTAGCGAAGCGAGTTTTTATAAGTGTATAACACAAAACCCAAACTCTTATACATGCTGTGTCTGAGACATATGGTTTTCAGAGAGCTTGAGTTTTATTTCATACACTCATAAATCCTTGCTTTTCGCCTCTGTCTGCTGCGTAACGGGCATTGATCTCACTGAGCGTGGGATATGTGGTTATGAGAGCTTATGTTCTGGCATATTTATAAAAATTTGATCCACTCGCCTATCTGCTGTGTAATGGATATGAATCTAGCTGTGCGTGGATTATGTGAGTTAGGGAGCTTGGGTTTTGGATTACTATTTCACAATAACTCACTCCGCTTGCATATCCGCAGTGTAACGGACATCAATCTAACTATGAGTGGAGTATGAGGTTTTGGGAGCTTGAGTTTGGGCTTAAAAATTTGGTCCGCTTGCCTGTCTGCTATGTAACGGGTATCGATCTGCATGTGGGTTCTTTGCTTTTACAGATTTATTTAGTGGATTTTTTCAATTTGACGCTGAAATGACCTCTGATTAATCTTGAGGTATTAAACAAACCATAAATTCAGACTCAGCGCCTCAAAAGTCTACATATCTTTTTTTACAGATCTATTTACTCGATTTTTCTCAATTTGACCTAAATTAAACATACCACGAATTTGGATTCTGCGGCCCGAAGAATCTATCTATCTCCTTTTTCAGACTTATTTAGTGCATTTTTCTCAAAACCTAAACTTTGAAATGACCCTGAAAAGATCTTCGGCTGACCTTGTGCGATTACATAAATCACGAATTCAGATTCAGCGACCCCAAGAACCTCTTTTTTTTTCAGATTTATTTAGCCTTTTTTTCTCAACTTGATCTTACAATGACCCTAAAATGACCTCTGGTCGACTTTTGGGGCTTAAACAAACAACGAATTCGGATTTAGCGACCTCAAAAACGTACACGTCTAGTTCTTCAGTTTATATAGTGAATTTTACTCCTTTTTACCTTGAAATGATCTTGAACCTGACGTGATAGAGGTTTGCGGATTCAGAGCGTCTAATTACATAGGATTAAAATAATTTCGTCAAATAGGCATCCACTTTTTTCTCTTGTAAACCTCTGGTATTAGTTTCGTTCAAGAAATACGAAAAAAGAGTTTGTGGTATTTTAAAATTTTAATGAATTAAATATCGACGAAATAATTATCGAGATTTTGCAATGAAGTATAAGATTTGTTGATTGCATAAATGGGTATTTTATTTACAGCTAGTAAATGCTTCTAAACATTGTTTGTCATAAAAATTCGATCTAAATCAGCTCAGATTTTATTTTTATTGCCTATTCAGAAAAGTTATGTTTTGGATGATATTTTACGGCCTATTTCGGATTTCGGTAAAAATATGATTTGGCCTTCATGTTTAAAGCAATTGCTAAAATTTGTCATCATCGAAAAGAAAATATACGGCAGAATTTGAATATAAAGAAAATGTTTCTATTAAGTTAGCAAAAGTTCGTTCGTTCGTTTTCAGTAAACCTTTAATTGTGTTATTGGGTCACTGTAGTTTACTAACGTTTCACAACACAAGAAATTAGAGTTAATGGTGCCTTAATAACGCTAGTTTATTTTCAATTTATTGATTTTTTCGGTTTAAAATTATTTTGAATATAATCATTGAAATAACTTCTATGAATAAATATTTTTTTTGATACACATTTTTTTTATGGCTGAAATAAATTGGCTACCGAATGGTCGACTTGTCTATTAACAAAAAAATGAGTTTAGTATATATATATATAGTAGTGAAAAATACCAGTTGTCCTCCACTCCTTGACCTTGACATTGGTCACGTCCACATGCCCTTGTCTTTGACTCTGAAAGTGCACGTGTGAGCTGTCAACCCTGACCGAGGAGAGAAGTATTATTTGTGAGTTACATGCTGCGACCTTGACTTTTATCAGGGCACCTTGGATGTGTGTGATCTTGAAGTGGTCATTTGCAAATTGTTGGGTGTGAGCTTGACTTTGATCAAGGCCGACTTGGGTGTATGTGACTTTGAAGTCAAAGTTTGTGTTTTATAGTAATGTGGGATGATCTTGAAATTGTTTTGACTTTGTAAATTCTTCTACAAAACTGCTTGAGTTGGTTTACATTCATTCAGTGTGAAATGTCAGACAGAAATATCTCAAGACAAAATTTTTGTTTATACCAAAGTAATTTAAAAAATTTGTGTGATTTTGACGAAAAGGATCTATTATTTTTCCCTTTCGAATATTTGAGAAGTTACTTCGATTCACTCAGTTTGCAACAAATTTGGGATAAGCTGCCAGAGTAATATCAGTGTGACAAGGAACTACAGTTCAACTTACCCTGTTACATTCACTATGAACAGATATATCGTCGTCATATAGATGGTCCACCGCCACCAATAAAAAAGTATCGTGAGTGTAAAAAATAAATAAAAAAAATATGAACAGTGATTTACAAGTTTCATAAAAAATCTTATTAAATTAAATGAAATTAGAGTGCAGGAATGTTGTTTAACGTAGTAGTAGTTAATATGGAAAGTTTAGTTAGAGAGATGTATGAAGAATTTTTAATTTCTGTAATCTCTTCTGAATTTCACGCATATGAAATGCAAGATTCGGAGGCTCAGGCTCAATAAATTAGATAAAATGTAGCCAGTTGTTTCATTATGTTTTGACCTTGAAGTTCCCCCCATACTATTTTAAACGTGTGATATCATTCGACCTTGAAAACCCCCCCACTATCGTTGGTGTGGCTGTCGTTAAGCCACTCCTCATGATTGGTGTAATTTGACCTTGAAAATTGTCTATAAAGGTTAGTGGGAAAAGAAGTGACTTCAAACAGTCGCACATATCAGTGGACTAAACATCAAATATTGTGTTCGTGTGGTGTTCTGAAAGTGCCTTTGTATTCACGGCGAGTTTTTGGATTTTTATACCATTTTTCAATAATGAGTATTCCACAAAAAACTCTAGATGAAAATAATGAATTGTTTAGTAAAGATTTCGAGGTTTTAGAGAGAAAAAAATTAATGAAATCATTGTGGAGAAAGTGCATAAAATTGTAAAAATGGTTTTAATGACTACACGATTTGGTAAAACTCTTTTAGTGGCTCTACACGATGACGGTGATAATAGCAAATTTGGGACTTTTTTGCCAAAACGTGCGGCTGAAACACTGTCAGACGCTATTGTAGATATTATGAGTAAAACTAAAGGGAAATACACTTTAACTTATTTGGGGCAAGGTACTAGAGTTTTTGGAAACGATACTCGAATATTATTACGTTTTGGCTCATTGGAGTAATTTGTATGTAATGTTTGAAAAAAGGATATAATTAAATTTAAAAACTTTATTGCACATATCAGAATACTTACGCGTGTCCATTATTTCTGTTAAAGATGTCTGCTGATGCGGCTGCCAAAGAATGTGTAGATATATACATATTTTGGTTGGGAAGAGAATAAAGCAATATGGCTTACGATATGTTAGATATTGCAAATAATTGACTTCAGATTGAGGCAACCAAAGATCCATTTAAGAATAAGATCAAGGATGCAATTAATTTTATGGCTGGGGCGCACTTGATTCCAAAGACATGGCTACATTTTGCACTGAATTGTTCGAGGAAGAATTAAAAGAATACCTGCTTAATATTCCACATCTACCTGGTGAGTTAGCTACAAAATATGAATTGGTTCCAGCCACAGCAACAGCCCAAGATGTTGACGATTGCAATAATGTTGAATGGCATAGCATTTTGACGAACGAAAATTGTTATTTTTGTATTTGTACAATTAAATAACTGTAAATAAATATTTGTAATAGTCACTGTTTTATTTTACTTATTTTATAAATAAACCAACCAGTAGATAATAGTCTGTGTTTCTTTTTCCCAGGTTAAATATTTAGTATAAGTAGAGCAAATAAAAATAATCTAGTGTAGATAAAATTAAAACTGAGTCGTGTAAACAAAAAATTTGGTCGTAAGAAATGTAATTGAAAAAATCACATATTACGCGGGCCACCAGAGATTGGTTTTAAACTTACAGTACGGTATGGATGGAAAATCGATAACCAACTTAGGCCAACCTTAAAATGATAATGATGCTGTGACAAAAATTTTTTTTAATAGAAAATTTCACAATTTTGTAGTTATTCTTTGTGCCATATTCAACGAGGATATCCTCCCCCTGATAAACAAAAATACTAGTGAGCTTAAAATAAAAATTGAAGTTATTCAGAAAATAATCAGTCTTTAAATGACTCATTAAGCGTACTGTCGTATGGCTCGATTCCAAAAAAAATTTAAAAAGGGAAAGCAGGTTAAAGAAAAGGAGAATGCATTTCGAGTGGCATAGCCTTGAAGATAACGTCATCGTCGTCGGTGAACTGGATCTTCCCTCCAAGAATATTTAAATACCATTTATGTGTATGATGTTTTATTGTCGTTGTTATTGATGATTATTTTACATTTTAAATTAAAATTATATTCATACAATATCTGACTTAAACAACATCTGATTTATCTATCCACGAGTTGAACTGGTTCGGAAATCCTAGCCATTTGACAAACGATTGATCGGTGTGATTTTTCTTACGTTGTCTAAGGACCTTTTCTACTAGATAAATGCCAGCATTGCTTATTGCCTATTTTTTGTCGTTCTGACTCATAAAATACCCTCTTGTAGGCTGACCTTCTAACGATTCCAACAAGTATGTAGGTGGATTTGTAACGTCAAATTTTACAATTTTAAACAGTTAAATTGACCGTAAGGGCGTATATCCTTTATCGAATAAGCCTTTGTGCTAGCTAATACGCACAACGTCACCCATGGAAAACTTAAATATTTTAGGTACAATTTTTAAATAATCGTATACTTTAATTTGGGTTTCTTCTTGCACATCTGTCGACTTCATTCCAATGGTGCGATGTTTCAAATGGTTATATGCTTCTGTTACTGACGATAATATATGTACCCATTTATAAGATCCTCTTGTCGAGAAGTGTTTATATAATTTATTTTTAAGAGTTTCTTTGACTCGCTCAACATTTGCAGCTTTTTTCGTGCTGTAAGTAGAATAATGACTTATATTATATTTTTCCATCAGGGCTTGAAAGTTACTATTATAGAACTTCTTTCCTTGATCACTTTGCAGATTTGTTGGTGTATATGATGCCTCTTCAATGATGCTTTTCATCGCATTAGTAACTATTATATTTATATGTCTTGATTTTTATTGCTTTGGCATAGACAAATTTAGAGTAGCAATTGATACAGACCAAAATTTATCGATAACCATTGTTTTCATCAGCATACTGTTGAATTTCAACCAAATTAATTTGCCAGAAATCCTTGTGTCCTTTTATTATCGTATGCCTTGTTATAATATTTTTTCTAGCCGTTCTATGTAGTTCAATAACAATTTTGTTTTTTTTTTCTTAACCGGGCTCCATATTATTAGTAATATTAAAGGTTTCAGATCGAATGAAGAACTGAAGAATGTCATTAAATATTGGGATTAATATATTATATCTTCTTCTCATAATTTCTCTATGATTGACACAATTTCATTTTCATGTACAGTGTGTCCGGCTACTTTGGAACTCCACAACAAACATAAATATCCACCAACTCTTTAGCTTTGTTCCAGTAGATATATTGAAATGTTTTCGAAGATAATTTCTTTTTTGGTGGTAACTGTAGTTTATCGGAAAGATTTTTTCTTCTAATAGTACCACCTAATTTTGTGCCCATTATTAGAAGTTTAATGATTCGTATATAGATTTGTTACATCTGGTCTCCAGTAAACTATAACTTTTTTATAATTTTTGTCAACTGGGCGTGGATTCCAAATATCCTTGTACATTATTACCTTATTTTTGTTCCTTGCTCAGACTTGTTTAAAAATAATAATAAAATTGGCATTATCTCGCACCCGCGAGTAAGTTTGCGCTAGGTAAAAGGAGTCGATATTTTTATGACGTCTCATGCTAAAGTACGATCTTATAACATCTTGTTTTTCACATATGACATCATCAAGAATATAGAGTTTGATTTTGCATGGGATGGTTCCACAATATTACTAGAGCCACTAAAAGCATAATAGCCTAAACTTATGATGGTTGCTAAAATTTTTCTTAAATATTTATATTTCGGTTCATACAGTGATTTCGAGTAAATATAGACATTTTCGATACGGAGCCCAAGGAGCAAATTAACAGACCACGAATAGAGGAAGGAAGTAGAGGACCGTGCCTCTTCATATTTTTTTTTCAAGTCAAAATCCAACTTTTTCATCGAGATTGTCAATAGGAAGTTTTTGTTTAAGATCGATAATTCGCATCGTAGGAAAATTTGATATTTTATAGGCACATTTTCACGAAAACTGTTATTCAGATGCCGAGCTTCAAACGAATTGGACGGTCTCACGTTTCTAATAAAACACATCCCGGGTTTTCAATATTGCGGAACAAAAGTAATAAAACGTGTAACAAGAGGTGATCCGGAAATTAATCCTTTGGATGCCGCATGCAAAAAACTCGATCTAGCCTATTTACATAACAATAACTACATAGGTGCGAGACATTAAGCAGATTACGAGCTCGAACAAAATGCTTGGAATACAGTAAAATCGAAAGATTCCAGTTTAGGTGAAAAGCAGAAGTTTGGTTAGTGACAAACATTATGAAGGCAAAACAGCGTTTTGGTATGGGTGTACATCATCGCCACTAACAAGAAAAACACATAGTAAAGGCACACATTGTACAAAAGGGAAAGGTGTCAGTAGAAGTTGACAAAATTTCTTGAAAATTGCTTATATCGTAGCTTAAACAGTTTCTAAAGTTTTCCTCAATTTTTTTTTATTGAAAATGTTTCTTTTTATTATCTACTTTTCAATACTTACTATTTTATATTTAATTATTATTGTTTTGTATTTAATTTAACAACCTTTGTTGATCCACGCACATACTTATGCATTTACAAAAATAATGAGAAAACAAAAGAGCAGGATGATTGGATAAAGAGTATATAGTCAATACTCATCCTCATTGGGTCTCTCATATATTCCTTACTGGATATCCCCATTCTGCAATGCAATGCAATAGCAGTGGATATATCCACATTATGCCGTTGTAGTGCTGAAATTACATTCAGCAAACGTACAACTATATGCAGTTCCGTGTATAGAATGTGAATATATCCACTGCTATTGCATCTCACACGGAGGAATCCGTGAAAGCCGCATAAACATATATACGGGTCGGCGAAGTATTTGCATGCTTCCTTCTGATCTGACCTTTGCACAGCCAGGTGCATGTCGGTACCCTGATGAGTCTAGTAGAGACGAAACACGTATCTCTGCCGTATCACTGTGGAGGGGAGGGTAAGTTTTGACTTTCTTCTCGGTATGGTGGTATAGGTAGGCCATCATCTCGATGGTGGTGGAATAGGATAAATTGCGTGTTATAACAATTTGTTCTAACTGTGCAACCCCTAACACAGAAAGGATAAGATGGAGAGAAGTTTGCATTTACTGTTCGTATTTTACTTCATTCTATACACGGAGCTGCATATAGTTGTACGTTTGCTGAATGTGATTTCAGCACTACAACGGCATAATGTAGATATATCCACTGCTATTGCATCTTACACGAAGGAATCCGTGAAAGCCGCATAACCATATATACGCCATCCGGCGGGAGGTCGGCGAAGCTGCGTTCAGTATTTGCATGCTTCCTTCTGATCTGATCTTTGCACAGTCAGATGCATGTCAGTACCCTGATGAGTCTAATAGAGACGAAACATGTATCTCTGCCGTATCACTGTGGCGGGGAGGGTAAGTTTTGACTTTCTTCTCGGTATGGTGGTATAGGTAGGCCATCATCTCGATGGTGGTGGAATAGGATAAATTGCGTTTTATAACAATTTGTTCTAACTGTGCAACCTCTAACACAGAAAGGATAAGATGGAGAGAAGTTTGCATTTACTGTTCGTATTTTACTTCATATATATATATATATATATATATATATATATATATGTATATATATATATATATATATGTATATATATATATATATATATATATATATATATATATATATATATATATATATATATATATATATATATATATAGACTTATTGCCAAAACAGGGTCTTTGAAGAAAGGAAGCAGCAATTATTAATTCAGATGGCATATCGAGCGTAGGGACAGAAAGACTAAATTGGATGTAACTTACTACGATGTTTTGGGATAAGTAACCTGAACGTCTACAAAATGATATTGATATATTAAAGTATTAATATTCCACCGATTACTATATCAGAAGGAGTTTAAATAGAGACGAAGCAGGGGGAAGCTTCTTATTGTTATTGCAAAGTAAATGACGAAATTACACCGATAAAGTTCTTTGTACGTCACTACAAGCAGCTACTGAAGACTACGATGAAAAAATTATAACATTGATGGGGAATAATAATATTCTAAAATGTGAAATAAAATCCAACTGTATTCTAGATTTTAGAAGAGGAAATAGAATTGGAAAAATGCTGGGATCTAGAAATGTGGTATTGGATGGTAGTCAAAAACTTAAATGTGCTTTTTTAGTAAACATTATAAAAGTGCGCATTATAAGAATCGATTCTAACATAACCACCTGGGCACATCTAAATTCGCAGTCGTTATTCGAATTTAATATAGACGTGAAACACTATCAAGAGGACCTCAAAATATTATCTATGGGCCGTTAAAGCCTAGGGATCGTTAGTTTATTGACAAAATCACTCTACGCATTTTGGACGACTACGGAGACTTGATGGATTTTCACGAAGGGAAGATAATCGTGAAGTTGGAAATTGAATTTGTAATAATTGGTTTTTAATATAATTTTAATATGTATATGATATCTATGATAAAAAACTTCATATAACAGCATAAAAACAAAATGAATGGCAAGGCAGCATTCATTCCCAGTGCAGATATTAGTGGGAAAAAACATCGTCAGTCATGTTTGTCAACCGCAGACAGCAACCTTTTAGGAACTCTAGCATTAAAGGTACGAAAATCTAGAAAATGGTGACCACAAGCGAAAAAATGGAGGTTTTTACCAAAACAATATTTGACAATTTCCTTAGTAGTTTACAGGAGCACAAATATAAAGCATAAGGTTCCCCAACATTTCACAATTCTGATGACATTCGAATTCCAGTACACTTTCAAGATATTATTTTGGACGTTTCCGAAAGGTACATTTACATAGAAGGGATCTTTAAATCCAAAGATGCAAACAAAGTGAGTCATTTATTCAACAACGCCCTCGTTTTGAGATGGCGGTGAACAAGTGGTCGTGGTTCTTATGAAATGTTCCAAGAAGGGCATCTCACTGTTTGTGGGTGAGACCTCAACCAAAACAACAAAGGTATTTTAGACAGAGTAAGCGGTGAATTCTCTGGAAAACTACCTCTAAAATTCCTTATGGAATTCGCCGAAGATTATATGAAGGGTATTTCAACATAAAGCAGGAGCTTGTCATGATTATCGCACATACATTCAGCAGTTCTTACATCGGTGAGGCAAATGCCGACACAATTGATAAAATCGAATGGAAAATCTGTGCTATTACTCCGAACGAGCGACAGAAGTTTAAAATGTCGTGTATTAATGAAAGTGAAAGTAATGTGAGTATGCAAATGGCGTAAATGGAATCTTTACGAACTATCCGCACTGCGTCAAATTCGTCAGGTGCCTGAGTCTTACGAACAAATACAACTATAGAAAAGCTACATTATTTGATAATCGGTTCCATAACAGTAAGGTGTGTGACGAAAAGAAGATAGTTCGACACAATTTATTACTGCCGATATAACTGACATTAGACTGCTAAAATTTCACCGTGGTTTAGCACGAACGATGCACCTTGGACTTTTCAAAGAAATTATAAGCCACAGCATAGTATGGCTACAAAAATTTCCAGAACAACTACTACGGGCGTAAAATAAACGAGCCAGTGATGAATTTGACAGCATAACTCGACAACTCAATTTACGTTAACGGCAGCAGCCATCAACCGAAAATTATCAACTCCACCACAGTCGACATAAAATTGGAGTTCAAAATCCGTAAAAACAAATTTCCTGAGGACACCAAAGAGTACTCATTGTTTATCCAGAACTCTTATTTTGGTTATAGTATACTGAACTTTTCTGTTACAAACTATTTCATACTTTAGACTTCGAAGATTATATACTATTATATTAGAAGCATGTAAAACATTAAACTCTAAATAGAGATAGATATATAGTAATTTTTAAAGTTTCATTATTTCATAGTTTCTAATTAAAAAATTAATTAGTAAAAAGGATTTTCAAGAAAGTTTTTTGTTAGAAATTTTTTGAAATCAATATTTGAAGCTCTTCTCGACAAAAAACGGAAAATTGCAATGATAATGAGATAAACTGAAGAGAAAACGCCTATACTTTCTTTAATTTGTTTTGAGCAGAAAAAAAAAATTATATTTCAATTTTCGTTCACTTTCTTTGGGTTATTGCTCAACATTTCACAAAAAAATATTTAGAGTTAAAAAGACTTATTTTGAACCTAAGAATCGATACCAATAATTTTTTTATTTTTTAATTCTTTTTTTGGGGTGAATTTTCCCCGGAGAAACCTGCGCAGTTGTAATTTCGCTCTTTTTTGATAAATTGTTAAAAAAATAGTAGAATCGTTTTTTTTTGCAAATTGTTAAATAAAATTTTTATAAAAAAATTAAACCGACTTGTGTGGGTGCTAAAAAGGGAAAAATAACTATAAATTTTTATACGAAATTGAAATTTTTGAAGTCGGCGCCAAGCTAATACCTGACAAAATGTGATTCGCATAAACAGATTAAAGAAACTTTATTTGTAATTGCTTTCTTACCATAATTTGTATATATTAGTAGTTATTTATTTCATTTAGAAATAATTTAGCGGTGACTTCAAAAATTTCAATTTCATTTAAAAATTTATAGTTATTTTTCACTTTTTAGCGCACTTTTAGAAGTCGGTTCAATTTTTTATAAAAATTTTATTTTTCGATTTTTAGTTTTGAATTCATTATGATATCCATAAATTATTTGCATTAAGTACTAATCCAGATTAGTGTATCTCGCAATGACTCGTGTGTAGGTCGCAAAAAAGTACCCATTTTATCCAAAGTTGTAAATCACCCTAAAATGAACCACTAAAAATCCTTTGATTCTCCGAATTCTCCAAATACCAGTGAAATATTTAGTCTGTCATAGTAAATCCACTATCTTAAATTTCAAATTAATTTTTGATTGGTCATATAGGTCCCTAAACCTTCCAATATCGATATCTAAAGAACTTGAGACGTAAATTTCTTAGCCGGATATATTTTATACTGCATATTGAGGTTGTGTACGACCCAAGAACCCCGCCGCAATATCAGTTTTAGATAAAATCGGAAAATGTAAAATTTTCAGTTTCTCATTTTATATCTTGTCAACCTAATAGTTGTAAAAATTAACTTCATATTCGTAATTCACGACCTCGAAAACCCCATAATTCCAAATATGAAAAAATGCGAATAAAGTAAAATTTTTAAACCACAATATTGGATCCGCCATACTGAATTTCAAAAAAATAATTTTAACGTCTTAATCTAATCTAAATCTAAACCTTTCAAAGCCCCCTATAAATTTAAAATTTCCGGACAAAATCAACTTCTTATCTATCATATTGGATACGCTCTATTGACCCCAAAAACTCTCCCATACTAATTTTGGAGAAAATTGGACAAAATTGATTTTTTCGTGTGCCATACTGGATTCGCCATATCGAATTTTTTTAAAATAATTCTAGATCCGTTATGTGCGACACCGAAAACTCCCCCGTACCAATTTTGGAGAAAATAAGACAAAATTGTTTTTTTGTCCGCCAAATTAGATCCGCCATATTGCATTTTTTTAAACATATTTTGGATCGTTATGTGCGACTCCGAACACTCCCCCACACCAATTTTGGAGAAAATCGGACAAAATTAAAAAAAAATTTCCGCCATATTGGATCCGCCATATTGAATTTTTTAAAAATAATTTCAGATTTAATGTGTACGACCTCGACAATTTCCACATACCAATTTTGACAAAATTAATTTTTGTGGCCGCCATATTGTCAGCGCCATCTTGGATTTTACTGCATCAATTTCTTACAAAAAAATGTGGGACCACCGCAACAACTTCCTGAACAAAACGTAAAAAATTTCATTCAAATCGGTGCTGCTGTTTCGGAGTAATCGGTGTACATACATAAAAAAATACATAGTCGACGAATTGAGAACCTCCTTTTAGAAGTCGGTTAAAAAATTAATGAAAATCGGAAAAAATGAGAAAATTAAAAGCAAATATTGAATAGACAAAATAAGATGTTTAGTATTTGAGTTTAAATTAATCATTTTTTGTTCTATATATTTTTACCGTATCATATTGTGGAGCTCCTTAAAAATTTATTGAAAATCGGAAAAGCCGAAAAATTAAAACTAAAAATCGTATTAACATCAGTGGAGTTTTATATTTGGGCTTAAAATGAAAATTTTTGTTCTTTTAATTTATTTTCGTATGTCGGAGAAAGTCATTAAAAAATGGATATCTATCTATCTATCTATCTATCTATCTATCTATATATATATATATATATATATATATATATATATATATATATATATATATATATATATATATATATATATATATATATATAGTTTCCTTTTCTTACAACTTCATCAATTTATATATATATATATATATATATATATATATATATATATATCTATGAAGGGGGGTATATATTTATATGGTTGCTTTTACACTAGAAATTGGAATGCCCTTAACTTTATATATCACATATTGCGCATTCCAATTGTGATTTAAATTATAAATTACCCAATTTTGTCCCCAGCATATTTCAGAAGTTAAGCGGCTACGACTCTCATTTGTTTACAAAATAGTTATGTAAATATGTGGATAAAAATGATATTTTGATGCAAAGTAAAGAAAAGTACATATTTTTTATAAAAAAGCATTTATGTACATGATTGTTTCGATAATAATTGTGGGAAAGTAAAGGAAAAATATTTAAAGTTTCCGTTTATTCACAATTTCAAATTCTTGTCAACCATTTTGGAAAATTCAGGTAACGATTTAAATAATAACGACGTAACTAAAACGCAAAACTTTTTTCAAATTCTGAGCTTCTTAATCTATTACTCCAAAAGGGTGTTTTCCCTACAACTTTATTGACTCAACAGAAAGAATGAAAAATACATGTCTCCCAAGTAAAGATCAATTTTATGATAATGTACGAAATTAACACGTTACCGGTAAGAACTATAGGCGAGCAAATAAATTACGGAACTTGTTTGGGTGTAAAAATTTCGGGCAGTTTCGGAATAATTGTTTAAAATTCGATAAATCTATCCGGCTATAACCTTTTCAATTTATCATTTGATTACATATTGCATATGACCACGGTACAGTTAGAGCTCTTAACTGATATAGGCATGATAAACGTTTTTTTCCAGCGTTGTTCTCGGTGTAGGATTCTAGGTTCAAACCATTTTATGTGATGTCCATGAGTCTAGGAGTGGTTGGTTGAACCAGATTTTTCTGTTTCTCCACGAAATGTGTTCTTTGGGGTTTATTTGATTCTTACTTCAAGGAGCCTCTTTCGCCAACGAAGGAGTTGCAACATTCTCATGGTATATGATAAACACAGTTCTTCATGTCCCATTTAGTTGTTGGTTTAAACCAAGTCAGCTGGCTTCTCAAAAAGTTATTTGAATTAAAAACAAGGTTGATGTTGTATCGTTTTCTTATTCTTCTAACTTTTTTTCGAAATGCCTCTAACATAGGGGATGTTCAACATCGGTTTTCGTTCCTCGTTCGTTGTCGATCTTGTCCTATTTCTGCAGTGTTCCAGAATCTTGCCAGATTTACTGCATATTGATCGGCTGTCAAATCATTTTTAATGTTATCTATCTAGTTCTTGTTACAGTTCAAAGATTTATTGGTCGATTTAAGTGGTTGGATGAAGAGATATGGTCTTGTGTGTGTGAATTTTCTGTAGACTGAGGTTCCATATCTTTCAACCAAAACATCTAAGAATGGTCATTTATTTTACACTTCCTCTCCATAGTAAATGTATTTAATGGTTGGGCTAATACCGTTGAGATGAGAAAGGAAGTGGTAGAGATGTTCCTTCTACCAAGGTCTGGTCTTCTTCAAGTTTCTTCTTTATGATCCTACTTAGTGTGAACAAGACAAGGAGGCATACACAAAAAGAAACTATCCAAATACCAAAGTAGATAAGAACGACAATTGCCATCTCAAGATCAGAGGGCAATAGTTAATATATCTGCAAAGTAATTAAAACTACAGTAAAAATCCATTAAATGTCAAAGGCTTAAACTTCACGGTTACTCCGAAAGAGGTGCCTATTATCAACATAATTTCTGTCGCGGATTCAACAAGCACTGAGATCCTTTTACAGTTGAGTTCAGGGGGAAGGTAAAAATCTGGAAAAATCAAACCGAACATCAGTAAAGAAGAGAAAACTGCCGCTAGCGAACTTACAGATATATTTCGGTATTAAGATTCTACCAGCGGGTAAAGGAAATGACACAGTCATAATGAATGTTAAGACGTGCAACCAAAAAATTAATAAGGTTGTAAGAAAAGGAAACTATATATATATATATATATATATATATATATATATATATAGATATATATATATATAGATATATATATATATATATATATATATATATATATATATATATATATATATTAAAAATAAACAAATTCACGGTCTATATATTTGAAAAAGTTGTTTTATTCTCCTTACGACCGTTAAGAAAGGGGACAGACAGTATATTCTCTGCGAATTCCACTCTGGTTCACTCTCCATACTAGTTTCGACCACCTAATGGTCTCATCAGTGGAGCTGTAACGAACCGAGAGCAAAATGCACAGAAAAAAAATGTCTACTTAAAATCCCCATATCGTAAAATATCGGCAGGATATTACCTGCAGAACTTGATGCCGGACTGCTATCTTAAACAGTACAAACGAACATCTGAATATACCCCGGAGCGGTAGGAAATTTATTAAAAATAAACAAATTCACGGTCTATATATTTGAAAAAGTTGTTTTATTCTCCTTACGACCGTTAAGAAAGGGGACAGACAGTATATTCTCTGCGAATTCCACTCTGGTTCACTCTCCATACTAGTTTCGACCACCTAATGGTCTCATCAGTGGAGCTGTAACGAACCGAGAGTAAAATGCACAGAAAACAAATGTCTACTTAAAATCCCCATATCGTAAAATATCGGCAGGATATTACCTGCAGAACTTGATGCCGGACTGCTATCTTAAACAGTACAAACGAACATCTGAATATACCCCGGAGCGGTAGGAAATTTATTAAAAATAAACAAATTCACGGTCTATATATTTGAAAAAGTTGTTTTATTCTCCTTACGACCGTTAAGAAAGGGGACAGACAGTATATTCTCTGCGAATTCCACTCTGGTTCACTCTCCATACTAGTTTCGACCACCTAATGGTCTCATCAGTGGAGCTGTAACGAACCGAGAGTAAAATGCACAGAAAACAAATGTCTACTTAAAATCCCCATATCGTAAAATATCGGCAGGATATTACCTGCAGAACTTGATGCCGGACTGCTATCTTAAACAGTACAAACGAACATCTGAATATACCCCGGAGCGGTAGGAAATTTATTAAAAATAAACAAATTCACGGTCTATATATTTGAAAAAGTTGTTTTATTCTCCTTACGACCGTTAAGAAAGGGGACAGACAGTATATTCTCTGCGAATTCCACTCTGGTTCACTCTCCATACTAGTTTCGACCACCTAATGGTCTCATCAGTGGAGCTGTAATGAACCGAGAGTAAAATGCACAGAAAACAAATGTCTACTTAAAATCCCCATATCGTAAAATATCGGCAGGATATTACCTGCAGAACTTGATGCCGGACTGCTATCTTAAACAGTACAAACGAACATCTGAATATACCCCGGAGCGGTAGGAAATTTATTAAAAATAAACAAATTCACGGTCTATATATTTGAAAAAGTTGTTTTATTCTCCTTACGACCGTTAAGAAAGGGGACAGACAGTATATTCTCTGCGAATTCCACTCTGGTTCACTCTCCATACTAGTTTCGACCACCTAATGGTCTCATCAGTGGAGCTGTAACGAACCGAGAGTAAAATGCACAGAAAACAAATGTCTACTTAAAATCCCCATATCGTAAAATATCGGCAGGATATTACCTGCAGAACTTGATGCCGGACTGCTATCTTAAACAGTACAAACGAACATCTGAATATACCCCGGAGCGGTAGGAAATTTATTAAAAATAAACAAATTCACGGTCTATATATTTGAAAAAGTTGTTTTATTCTCCTTACGACCATTAAGAAAGGGGACAGACAGTATATTCTCTGCGAATTCCACTCTGGTTCACTCTCCATACTAGTTTCGACCACCTAATGGTCTCATCAGTGGAGCTGTAACGAACCGAGAGTAAAATGCACAGAAAACAAATGTCTACTTAAAATCCCCATATCGTAAAATCTTAACGGTCGTAAGGAGAATAAAACAACTTTTTCAAATATATAGACCGTGAATTTGTTTATTTTTAATAAATTTCCTACCGCTCCGGGGTATATTCAGATGTTCGTTTGTACTGTTTAAGATAGCAGTCCGGCATCAAGTTCTGCAGGTAATATCCTGCCGATATTTTACGATATGGGGATTTTAAGTAGACATTTGTTTTCTGTGCATTTTACTCTCGGTTCGTTACAGCTCCACTGATGAGACCATTAGGTGGTCGAAACTAGTATGGAGAGTGAACCAGAGTGGAATTCGCAGAGAATATACTGTCTGTCCCCTTTCTTAACGGTCGTAAGGAGAATAAAACAACTTTTTCAAATATATAGACCGTGAATTTGTTTATTTTTAATAAATTTCCTACCGCTCCGGGGTATATTCAGATGTTCGTTTGTACTGTTTAAGATAGCAGTCCGGCATCAAGTTCTGCAGGTAATATCCTGCCGATATTTTACGATATGGGGATTTTAAGTAGACATTTGTTTTCTGTGCATTTTACTCTCGGTTCGTTACAGCTCCACTGATGAGACCATTAGGTGGTCGAAACTAGTATGGAGAGTGAACCAGAGTGGAATTCGCAGAGAATATACTGTCTGTCCCCTTTCTTAACGGTCGTAAGGAGAATAAAACAACTTTTTCAAATATATAGACCGTGAATTTGTTTATTTTTAATAAATTTCCTACCGCTCCGGGGTATATTCAGATGTTCGTTTGTACTGTTTAAGATAGCAGTCCGGCATCAAGTTCTGCAGGTAATATCCTGCCGATATTTTACGATATGGGGATTTTAAGTAGACATTTGTTTTCTGTGCATTTTACTCTCGGTTCATTACAGCTCCACTGATGAGACCATTAGGTGGTCGAAACTAGTATGGAGAGTGAACCAGAGTGGAATTCGCAGAGAATATACTGTCTGTCCCCTTTCTTAACGGTCGTAAGGAGAATAAAACAACTTTTTCATATATATATATATGTATATACAACTGTGTTTATCATATACCATGAGAATGTTGCAACTCCTTTGTTGGCGAAAGAGGCTCCTTGAAGTAAGGATCAAATAAAACCCAAAGAACACATTTCGTGGAGAAACAGAAAAATCTGGTTCAACCAACCACTCCTAGACTCATGGACATCACATAAAATGGTTTGAACCTAGAATCCTACACCGAGAACAACGCTGGAAAAAAACGTTTATCATGCCTATATCAGTTAAGAGCTCTAACTGTACCGTGGTCATATGCAATATGTAATCAAATGATAAATTAAAAAGGTTATAGCCGGATAGATTTATCGAATTTTAAACAATTATTCCGAAACTGCCCGAAATTTTTACACCCAAACAAGTTCGGTAATTTATTTGCTCGCCTATAGTTCTTACCGGTAATGTGTTAATTTCGTACATTATCATAAAATTGATCTTTACTTGGGAGACATGTATTTTTCATTCTTTCTGTTGAGTCAATAAAGTTGTAGGGAAAACACCCTTTTGGAGTAATAGATTAAGAAGCTCAGAATTTGAAAAAAGTTTTGCGTTTTAGTTACGTCGTTATTATTTAAATCATTACCTAAATTTTCCAAAATGGTTAACAAGAATTTGAAATTGTGAATAAACGGAAACTTTAAATATTTTTCCTTTACTTTCCTACAATTATTATCGAAACAATCATGTACATAAATGCTTTTTTATAAAAAATATGTACTTTTCTTTACTTTGCATCAAAATATCATTTTTATCCACATATTTACATAACTATTTTGTAAACAAATGAGAGTCGTAGCCACTTAACTTCTGAAATATGATGGGGACAAAATTGGGTAATTTATAATTTAAACCGAAATTGGAATGCGCAGCACCAAATCTTTTTCACTAGTTATGTGACAATAATTTCTTACTTTAACTTCATCGTTCTCAAAAGGGCGGTTACATATTTTAGCACCATTAAACATTTGCTAAATATCTTTTAAATATGTGATATATAAAGTTAGGGGCATTCCAATTTCCAGTGTAAAAGCAGAGACGGGTCTATTTTTTTGAATTCGAAGCTCTTGGGGGGGGGGGCGCAATCGCAAGGGAAAACAAGTTATCGACGGAGAGGGAGAGATGTCAGCAGCATACATATTCCTAGTATAAGAAGCAGAAAGGTGTCTATGTTCCTAAACTCAAAGCTCTATGAAGGGGGGGGGGCGATCGCCCCCACCGTTCCCTCTTTGGTTCCGCACCTATATAAAGCTCTGTAATTACATTCATATCTCCCTAACAAAAGCACAAATTTTGAAATCGAGTCATCAAAAGGTTTTAATAAGCAAAATAATATGGTTCATGCTTAAAGATGTTTGCACTGTAAGAAGCGTACAGCTTCATAGGCTAAATATCTTTTAAATATGTGTTATATAAAGCTCTTTAATTACATGTATGTCTCCCTGATAATAGCACATATTTCAAAACTGAGCCACCAAAAGGTTTTAATAAGCAAAATAATAAGGTTCACGCTTAAAGATTTTTACAGTGTAAGAAATTGTAGATTTGGTTGTACTGTTTCAACAGAATTTAAAATAGGTTCAAAGTCTGCGTATATAATAAAACGAATGCTCATTTGCTTTCCTATATCCTCATATGTATATACCAATAGCTAACATGTTAATTTTTAAATCGTGATGCATCAGTAATAAATTATTATCCAGTTCTACGACTTTCGATTTAATGTCTGCAAAAACATTAAGTAATCGGAATGTTTCCTATCATTACTAATCCGATAGATTGCAATTGCACACTACGATCTACTGGCAAACATGAATTATTTTATGTTGTTGTGTTCGTTGATGTACTAACATAACATTTGCAGAAACATCCCCTCTCTAGTTGCCCAATTACTTAATGAAGGTACAGATGGACACTATTCAATTCGGAGCAGTTTTTCTCCTAGCGCCTCATTAAATCTCGCAGCAAACGATTCTGTTTTATGACATTTCATATTATAAATGTTAGTAAATTTAGTTCCGCAACTTTAACACACACACATGTTACGATTTGTCAAAATAATACGAGTACTACTGATACAAGTTAGGGACAACCGATGATTGAAGCTCTCCTTGTACCATATATAAAAATATTTAAGGTCGCCCTAAACTCTTTTATACAAGTTCATAATCTATCTCGAGGTCAAGGTTACACCGATGTAATAGGACATGGCCAAAGTCATTGCTTGGAATAAGGGATGGGAGAAAACGAGTATTCTTCACTACAACTTTACAGTCATATTTGGATGTTTATTTTCAACGCTTCTGTGTCCAGTTTTTCTAATGTTAATTTTTATAAGCTAGTCACAACTGTAGATATTCAATTAAGGATTAAAGCTTATCGAAAAAAAAATAGATACCGAAAACAAAATTCAAAATGATTTTAAGCTGCCAGTGCTGTTCAGATTTTCCCAGTTATCTTTGAATTGTTTTAATTAATGGTTTTGTCATGCATTTAACCAGATTTTCATCGGTAATTTTTTTAGCTAAAAAGATTTATTTATTTTTCACTAAAGTAAAATTTTTCGCGATATTGTAATTTTTTTTTTAGATTTTCAATAGACCTTGTACATAACTCACCCCAGAGTAATCGCATAATCTTAGTGTATTGTAAGATCCAATTGCAAAAAGGTCACCAGCAGGGGCCCATGCGATGGAAGTAATATGGTGGTCATGGTGAATACTTGAAAATATGGGTCTTCCTTGATTATCCCATACCCTATATTTACAGTCTTCTCCTCCAGAAACTATGATATCTGATGATGTACTCCATGTTAGGCATAATACTAGACCTTCATGAGCTTTCCACTAAAATAAATTATTTAAATAAACACATATAGCAGCTGACGTTTCGGTAAAATCTTATTCATCATTTTCAAAGCTCACCGTATGGCGTCTACAAGCGAAACAGTTCGGTCGTAGACGTGAGCTTTGAAAATGGTGAATAAGATTTCACCGAAACGTCAGCTGCCTTACAGTCCTGAGAGGGACTTGGCACATACACGGGATGCCCGAAAACCTTCGATTACACATCACACCCGTAAGAATATCTGACAAAACATATATATATATATATATATATATATATATATATGTATATATATATATATATATATATATATATATATATACCGGGTGTCAACGAATCTATTAGACAAGTCATAATTTCTAGAGTATTATGTGTACCAAAATGAGAATTGGTACAGGTAAATGTTATGTGAAGAGGAGAGTTTTCGCATATTTTCCACTTTCCGGTCACTTCCGATTTCACCGGAAATGGCCCCGGTTTTGAATTCTTAAATAGAACACCCTGTATATTTTAACATCTTTGGATTTCTGAGACAATTCTAGATCAGAACGTGACATTTTAAAAACTTTTTACGTCTACTTCATTTTTTTAGAGCCACTTTTAAAATTGCATCTAGGTGGCCATGATCGGACGCAAACTAATCTAAGGGCCTTAGGTGATGTCAAAAAAATACAATCGCAAAGTTTTAGTGACTAGTATGAAAGACAGGAATTGGATTAAAAATTTAACAAAATTAACAAAATGAACTAATAACTTAGACGACGCACTTAAAATATTTGAAAGTACAGTAGCTGAATTTGTTAAAAAGTTTAGTGTAGTAAATGTTCAAAGTGCATTCCTTCTTTTTCACGACAGATTTCAGCTCATTCAATTGTTTCTCTCAACACGTTTTGTAGCATTTGGGGCGTTATACTTCTAAATGCCCGTAAAATTCTTTCTTCTAATATTTCAAGAGTAGCTGGGGCTGCTCCATAGTAAACCCTTTCTTTAACATATCCCCAGACAAAGAAATCGAGCACAGTAAGATCCGGTGAGCGGGCTGGCCACCGTACCGGACCATTGGTTGCAATAATTCGATTATTAAAATGCTCTATTAAATAATTAAGAACTTCTCTAGTATTGTGAGGCGGTGCTCCATCTTGTTGAAAGTAAATTCGCCGTAAAACTGCTAAAGGTATATCATTGAGATGATTTTCGATTTCATTTTGAAGAAAACCTAAGTATCTAACCCCTGTTAACTGACCTTGAAACAATATTGGCCCAATTATTCTGTTTCCAACAATATCAGCCCAGGCATTGACGCCAAATCTTTCTTGAAAATTGCCTTCTCTCATTTCATGTTGATTTTGTTGGGCCCAGTACCGAGTATTTTGCTTATTGAACATACCATTATTTGTAAATCGGGATTCGTCGGAAAATTGAATAAAATCGATAAAATTTGGGTTAACTGTATGATTTTGAAGAAGCCAATCGCAAAACACTACCCGTCTATCGCCATCCTCAGTATACAAATGTTGATGTAACTGACATTTAAATGCTCGATATCCATGCTTTTTCAGTATTTTTCTTGTTGATTCATAACTTATCTGCAGTTCTTGACTAATTTTTCTTAAAGAAACTGTTTTATCAACCTCAACCATAGCAAGTACGTTAATCTCAGTCTCTTCATTTATGATAAACCTCTGTTCCGCCTCTTGATTTCCTATTTGCCTAAAACGAGTCTCGACATACGGAAAATACTGATGGGCTGGATGTTGCCGATTCGGATATCTATAAGCATACAAGTCGGCAGCATTCCTTGAATTTCTATGACACTCTCCAAATATTAATAACATATCCACTTTTTCACTTTGAGTATGCATTATTTTAACGAAAATTTAAACTAAACTTAACGAAAATTAAGAAACTTTTACGTCTGTCCTTAGAGCGTATATCACTGTCATTATCTACTTAAGTGAGTGCTTTGTTTTCCAAAGAAGACTTGATAAAAACAGTTGCAAATTATTATGCATCATGGCTGTCCATGGCGCACTTGTCATAAGTAAATAAATTATCCAGTATTTTGCTTAATAATATTTAATTTCTGTTCTTATGTCTAATCCAATCGCAAATAAATTAGTACCGTTAGATTCGTCAAAGAATGCTTTTTTTCGAAAAGTAGTTGTCAAAAAGGGGTCGCCATTTGAAAATTAATAGTTAGAAATGAAAACGTAATTTTGTCAACTTGTCTTATTCTGTCTTTCATACTAGTAACTAAAACTTTGCGATTGTATTTTTTTGACATCACCTAAGGCCCTTAGATTAATTTGCGTCCGATCATGGCCACCTAGATGCGATTTTAAAAGTGGCTCTAAAAAAATGAAGTAGACGTAAAAAGTTTTTAAAAATGTCACATTTTGATCTAGAATTGTCCCAAAAATGTTAAAATATACAGGGTGTTCCATTTAAAAATTCAAAACCGGGGCCATTTCCGGTGAAACCGGAAGTGGCCGGAAAGTGGAAAATATGCGAAAACTCTTCCCTTCACATACCATTTACCTGTACCAATTCTCATTTTGATACACATAATACTCTAGAAATTATGACTTGTCTAATAGATTCGTTGACACCCGGTATATCTATATCTATATCTATATATATATATATATATATATATATATATATATATATATATATATATATATATATATATATATATATATATATATATATACCGGAAATGGCCCCGGATTTGAATTTTTAAACGGAACACACTGTATATTTTAACATTTTTGGATTTCTGAGACAATTCTAGATCAGAATGTGACATTTTAAAAACTTTTTACGTCTACTTCATTTTTTTAGAGCCACTTTTAAAATTGCATCTAGGTGGCCATGATCGGACGCAAACTAATCTAAGGGCCTTAGGTGATGTCAAAAAAATACAATCGCAAAGTTTTAGTTACTAGTATGAAAGACAGGAATAAAACAAGTTGACAAAATTACGTTTTCATTTCTAACCATTAATTTTCAAATGGCGACCCCTTTTTGACAACTACTTTTCGAAAAAAGCATTCTTTGACGAATCTAACAGTACTAATTTATTTGCGATTGGATTAGACATAAGAACAGAAATTAAATATTATTAAGCAAAATACTGGATAATTTTTTTACTTATGACAAGTGCGCCATGGACAGCCATGATGCATAATAATTTGCAACTGTTTTTATCAAGTCTTCTTTGGAAAACAAAGCACTCACTTAAGTAGATAATGACAGTGACATACGCTCCAAGAACAGACGTAAAAGTGTTTTTCACTTTGAGTATACATTATTTTAACGAAAATTTAAACTAAACTTAACGAAAATTAAGAAACTTTTACGTCTGTTCTTAGAGCGTATGTCACTGTCATTATCTACTTAAGTGAGTGCTTTGTTTTCCAAAGAAGACTTGATAAAAACAGTTGCAAATTATTATGCATCATGGCTGTCCATGGCGCACTTGTCATAAGTAAATAAATTATCCAGTATTTTGCTTAATAATATTTAATTTCTGTTCTTATGTCTAATCCAATCGCAAATAAATTAGTACCGTTAGATTCGTCAAAGAATGCTTTTTTTCGAAAAGTAGTTGTCAAAAAGGGGTCGCCATTTGAAAATTAATAGTTAGAAATGAAAACGTAATTTTGTCAACTTGTCTTATTCTGTCTTTCATACTAGTAACTAAAACTTTGCGATTGTATTTTTTTGACATCACCTAAGGCCCTTAGATTAATTTGCGTCCGATCATGGCCACCTAGATGCGATTTTAAAAGTGGCTCTAAAAAAATGAAGTAGACGTAAAAAGTTTTTAAAAATGTCACATTTTGATCTAGAATTGTCCCAAAAATGTTAAAATATACAGGGTGTTCCATTTAAAAATTCAAAACCGGGGCCATTTCCGGTGAAACCGGAAGTGGCCGGAAAGTGGAAAATATGCGAAAACTCTTCCCTTCACTTACCATTTACCTGTACCAATTCTCATTTTGATACACATAATACTCTAGAAATTATGACTTGTCTAATAGATTCGTTGACACCCGGTATATCTATATCTATATATATATATATATATATATATATATATATATATATATACCGGAAATGGCCCCGGATTTGAATTTTTAAACGGAACACACTGTATATTTTAACATTTTTGGATTTCTGAGACAATTCTAGATCAGAATGTGACATTTTAAAAACTTTTTACGTCTACTTCATTTTTTTAGAGCCACTTTTAAAATTGCATCTAGGTGGCCATGATCGGACGCAAACTAATCTAAGGGCCTTAGGTGATGTCAAAAAAATACAATCGCAAAGTTTTAGTTACTAGTATGAAAGACAGGAATAAAACAAGTTGACAAAATTACGTTTTCATTTCTAACCATTAATTTTCAAATGGCGACCCCTTTTTGACAACTACTTTTCGAAAAAAGCATTCTTTGACGAATCTAACAGTACTAATTTATTTGCGATTGGATTAGACATAAGAACAGAAATTAAATATTATTAAGCAAAATACTGGATAATTTTTTTACTTATGACAAGTGCGCCATGGACAGCCATGATGCATAATAATTTGCAACTGTTTTTATCAAGTCTTCTTTGGAAAACAAAGCACTCACTTAAGTAGATAATGACAGTGACATACGCTCCAAGAACAGACGTAAAAGTGTTTTTCACTTTGAGTATACATTATTTTAACGAAAATTTAAACTAAACTTAACGAAAATTAAGAAACTTTTACGTCTGTTCTTAGAGCGTATGTCACTGTCATTATCTACTTAAGTGAGTGCTTTGTTTTCCAAAGAAGACTTGATAAAAACAGTTGCAAATTATTATGCATCATGGCTGTCCATGGCGCACTTGTCATAAGTAAATAAATTATCCAGTATTTTGCTTAATAATATTTAATTTCTGTTCTTATGTCTAATCCAATCGCAAATAAATTACTACCGTTAGATTCGTCAAAAAATGCTTTTTTCGAAAAGTAGTTGTCAAAAAGGGGTCGCCATTTGAAAATTAATAGTTAGAAATGAAAACGTAATTTTGTCAACTTGTCTTATTCCTGTCTTTCATACTAGTAACTAAAACTTTGCGATTGTATTTTTTTGACATCACCTAAGGCCCTTAGATTAGTTTGCGTCCGATCATGGCCACGTAGATGCAATTTTAAAAGTGGCTCAAAAAAAATGAAGTAGACGTAAAAAATTTTTAAAATGTCGCATTCTGATCTAGAATTGTCTCAGAAATCCAAAAATGTTAAAATATACAGGGTGTTCCATTTAAAAATTCAAAACCGGGGCCATTTCCGGTGAAACCGGAAGTGGCCGGAAAGTGGAAAATATGCGAAAACTCTCCCCTTCACATACCATTTACCTGTACCAATTCTCATTTTGATACATATAATACTCTAGAAATTATGACTTGTCTAATAGATTCGTTGACACCCGGTATATATATATATATATATATATATATATATATATATATATATATATATATATATATATATATATGAAGTAAAATGCGAACAGTAACAGCATAATGTGGATATATCCACTGCTATTGCAACTCACACGGAGGATTCCGTGAAATCCGCATACATATATATATATATATATATATATATATATATATATATATATATATATATATATATAGATAGATAGATATACAGTGTGTCCGGAAAAATGTGGAAAATCTCCCGAATATGAAAGAAACACGTGAAAGGAATACTACAAGTATATGTAAACTCTTTTCGTATAAGCCTCCTCTTCGGAGATATGGGCTCCCAAAGAGCTACAATTAACTCAAGTTTTTTACTCATAATTATTGAACCGCCATTTATATTTCAATTTTTTTTTAATATGATATATACCAGGTAAGACCCTTTAAATTACTATCCAAGAAAGTATTGTAAATTACTCTCAGCTGCAAGAACGGACTAGCTGTGACACTATGACTCCATTTTTTTAATCCTTGTATGATAATAACTTTGGAAAACGTTTTTTACATACCTTTAACTATTGACTAAAAATTAAGTTTCTTTATTCATGACCCTAACTACACTGTTAGTCTCCTAACCTCTGTCGGGTTAAATATGAAAAAGAGGAATTTTTCCGTGTCACCATAGTTTTAATAAAGAGTTAAACTAATTGCTTAATTAAAAACTTCATGAGGGTTCACGGGCTTCGTGAATCTTGATACACTCGCGGGTACGACGAATTGAGGATTGCTGTACCTGCCAGATTAACTCAGCATTGTTCCTTATTTGGTCACAATGAAATGTGATTCTCCGTAGAAGTTCCCACCTACTATTGACCGCAGTGCACAGGTAAAAATCCAACGACGTTTGGCTTGGAGATCGAGGAGACCAGGCAATAGGGTCTTCAATATTCATCCAACGGCTTGGATAGACGTTATTCAGCTGCTTTCGTACAACAACGCTGAAATGAGGTGATGCCCTATCGTGCATGTAGCACATGTTTCGGTGGGTTTCAAGTGGTAAGTGTTCTACTAAATCGTGAAAAGCGTTCTGAAGGAACTCCAAATAAAGTTCATTATTCAGTCGTGCCGACAAACGAATGGTCCAATCTAAAAATTACTTATGATCCCTGCCCAGACGTTAATAGATTGGAACTGATGTTGATGATTTAAACAAAAATTGCATGAGGATTTTCATCGGCCCATACATGTGAATTGTGTAAATTTATGATACTATTTTTGGTAAACCCTGCTTCATCCGTGAAGAGAACAGTGCTTATGAAGTTTACATTATTTCGTTGCTGATCCAATAGCCAGTTTGCAAATTGCTTTCTACGGGGAAAATCTTCAAGAATCAGTTCATACACTTTTTTCAAATGATATGGATATAACAGCTGTTCTTGAACAACTTCATGTACTATTATTTTCGACATATTAAACTGCGTTGATATTTTTCGAGCTTTCATTGAAGAAATGCTATCTACTGCATTTAAAATGTTTTCCTCTAATTGAGGCATACGTACTGTTCTTCCCCGACAAGCATTAGTATTTCTTTTCCCAGAATTTGTTAAAATTATGAAGAAATTTAATAATATTACCTTATTAAATGGAATCGCTCACCATTCTCCTTTAAACGTTGGCCAACTCGTTGAAATGTTTTCTGATCTGGAAGAGTACGATTAGGATATGTGTCGTGATATAATCTCCTGGCTTCCAAAGTATTGTAAGATGCAAGGCCATACATCAGAGCATGTCCAATACTTAATAAACGTGTATTCCATATTTCGAATTATTTCACAATTAATTTCACTACGAAATCCGAAAATCAGTAAATTACTATCCAAGTAAGGAACCAATGTGTCAGCGATGTGAAAGTTGACAAGTTCAAAAATGCAAGATATCTATTTCTTTTGTACATAGCACATTTTTTTGCGAACCTAGGTCGAACTGCAATTCTCAGAATTAGACGCTTTTAACTAAAGAGGTAAACTCTAATTTTGGATCGAATTTTTTTTATCATTAGGTTGAAGGTTGAATATTTGATAGGAATAAAGATGTATCGTTTATCGAAATACGCCAAATACATGATGTAAATAAAATGAAGTTTTTTCGAAAACGGTTAGGATTAGCGACACAAATGAAGAGTATTAATTTATAGTCAATAGTTAAAAGTATGTAAAAAACGTTGTCCAAAGCTCTTATCATTATATAAAATTGAAATATACTTGGTGGTTCAATAATTATGTATAAATTGTGTAAAACCAATGCAGATTTTTGGGAGCTCATATCCCCGAAGCGGGGGCTTATACGAAAAAAGTACATATGAACTTGTAGTACTCCTTTCCCGCGTTTTTTTCATATCCGGCCCAACACTGGTTAAACACATGACATAATAAAAATTTCTGCACTTGAAGTCTTTGTATACCTGGTATGAAACAAAATAAAATAGATTTCGATAATGCCATAAGCACTCCAAAGGGCGTAAAATTCCACCCCTCCACTCCTCACGATTACAACAGAATCACCGGATTAATGTTTGATATAAAAATACTACTTCATACATACAGTTTCCCTGACGAGAAACTGCTTCAAGTCGTCATCCTTAATGCCCTAGAAAGTTGGGATACAAATCAAAGCTGATCTGGAGGGGTTGGGCTTTACACCAAAATTCGTAGATAGATGGTATAATAGATCCCCTATGCCGTTGTTCTTGAAAACTATTCGCAAAGACCAAAAGAGAATCTATGATTTTAGATACCTCGACAATATGAAAGTTAAAACAGAATATCATAGGTCAAGGATTCCCAGTGTTACCGCTGTCAGCTGTTTAGCTACGCGCAAAGTCGATGCACAGCGGAGCCCAGGTGCTTAAAATGTGCTAGAGCACATTTAACGTATAAATGCGAATTAAAGCGGGATCAACGGCCTAGCTGCGCAAATTGCGGGGGCGACCACCCGGCCAGTTTCACAGGATGCTCAAAACATCCCAGGGTTATTAGAAAACAGGCTTTACTTAATAAAAATAATAAACAAGTTTCCCCTTCGGCTTCTCAATTTAAGTGGGGGCATGCAAAATAATAACAATTTAATGACTCCTAGTCAAAATACTCCCGTACCTCAGCAAATGCAATTGTTCATGACAAATTTTCACGAATCTATGAAACAGTTTAACATTAATATGCAAGGGTAATTTACATAGTTTTTAAATACTTTGGATTATAACAATGTTATGCGATCACAATGAATATTACAAAGGTTAACCCATCCTATCTGAGGATTGTTTCGCTAAATGCAAATGACATATTAAACAAAAGGTTGAAAATCATAAATTTTGTCAAAAATCATGGCATCGATGCCTTTTTAATTGAAGAAACTTGGCAAAAGGTGAACTTTTTCCTGTCCAAATTATAGCGTCTATAGAAACGGCAAATTTGAAAGACCTTTAGGTGGTACCATGATTTTACTTGAAAAGCACATAGTTGCATCCAAAATACCTAACCCGGATAATATTTTTGAAGGATGAACACACACACCTAGCTCCTAGGGGTCTGCCGGAGATTTTAGATGCTTTTTTGGGCGGATAGATTGTCCGAATCGTTCTACATGAACTAACATCGGACCATCTTCCAGTTCTAATAGAGTACGGAGAACCGCAATCAAAATGTGAGGGCTTCTCATCCAAAATATCTACAAATTAAAAGATCTATTCATGAAGATTGAGTAAACGACTGTAAAGTCGGACCCCCAATCTATCGATGACGTAATCGCAAATCTAAGTTTCCAAATACAAATTGACCTCTCAAAATCTTCCGTCACGAAGACGTTCAGATTATCGAAATACGGAGAATTATCTAGAGCTATACAGGACGATATTAGGGCCAAGAACAGACTCAAGAATAGGGTTTATTGAACCGGTGACCCTGAAGACAACAGAAAAGCCAAAAAAAGCATCTGAGGAGATAAGGACAGAATTACATAAGCTCTATAGCCGTAACTGGGAAAAAATTTTATAACAAACCGTTAGTATCTATAAGTCATGAACCTTCAAGTTCAAAATATACCTATCATTGGCCTTGATAAAGTAAAAAGCTTTACTTCTGTTTTAAACGTTAAAAAAGCGTCTGGCTTGGATGGTCTGCCGAACGTGGTTATAAAAAAGGCTCCTGACAAGACTTTAAATGCATTAAATATTGTTAATGCAATTATTAAATCTGGCCATTTTCCCATGTGAACGCTAACATAATACTTATTAAGAAAAAAAAAACGAACCAGCAACCACTATTAACGCCTACAGGCCTATTAGCCTTCTCTATAGCGTAGGAACGGTGATAGTGAAAATTATACTTGATTTATTTAATGACTTTATAATATCGAAGGATATACCTTCCACAAGAATAGTTGGGTTTCCGGAAAAGCCATAGCTGTGTTCTCCAGACCACTAGGCTAGCCACAGACATTCTTACTAGTTTTAATAGAAAACACCATACTGGTGCAGTTTTCCTAGATATAAGCTAGGCTGTTGATAAAGTACGGCACCTTGGACTAGTTAAAATGATAAGACTAGGAGCCCCAAATTATTTCGTCAAATGAATCCTTAGTTTCCTTGCAAACAGAAGTTTCGTAGTGTCGGCCGACGAACATATGTCTAAAGAAAAAATTATAGAGACCGGAGTACCTCAGGGTCCCCCTATGTCTCCAACACTTTTTAATTTATACTCACAAGACATACCTAAAAATCTACAAACAAAAATATATTTGTTTGCGGACAGTAGTGGGCATTATCCGGAGCGCTCAATCTCTCTTGGTCTCGTCCTTGACCATGATATTCGACCTTGAGTTGATATTACTTTGACCTTGAAAACGTGTGTGACGCCTTCAATGGCGTGCGTGACCTTGACTTTGACCCCATCCAAGGTCGCCCTAGCTTTGCTGGAGGTCACCTTGGGTGCGTGACTTGAAGGAGTTATTTGCGCATTGTAATGGTGTGGGATGATCTTGAAATGGTTTTGAGCTTGCAAATTCTTTTATAAAACTGTGTGAGCCTATTTACATTCATTCAGTGTGAAATGTCAGATACAGAAATATCTAAAGATAAAATTATTGAGCAAGTCGGCAGAGTAATTTGTTTATATCAAAGTAATTTAAAAAGTTTGTGTGATTTTGAAGAAAAGGATCTAGCATTTCTTCCTCTGAATATTTAAAAACCTACGTCGATTCACTGAGTTTACAGCAAATTTGGGATAAGCTGGGAGCTACAGTTGAACTCACCCTGTTACATTTACTATAAACAAATATATCGTCATTATATAGATGGGCCGCCATTAGCAATAAAAGTGTCATGAGTGTAAAAATAAGTGAAAAATATGAATAGTGATTTGCAAGAGACAATAAAAAAATTGGGCAAGTAATTACTTCAATGATATAGTGAAAAGTCGACCAGAATGGGCGTTGCGCTATTGTGATTTGGTTTTTGGATATGAAAAGGCTGCCAATGTATGTCATAAATATTGCAGCAAAGCATTAAATTTACTGATTAGTTTCATTGAAGATCCAGTTGTCTTAAATGAAATTAGAGTGTAAGATTTAAGTTTAACGTAGTACTTAATTTGGAATTTTTTAGTTAGAGAAATGTATGAAGAGTTTTAAATTTCTGGAGCTTGTTCGGAATTTTACGCATATGAAATGCGTATAGATAATTTTTAATAGATAAAAACGAACAAATATTACTAAACAAATTAAGAAATTTAGGTTTAAACGATTACATTACACGTATAAGAGAACAACAGAAAAATGTCAATCAATAAAGTACATAAAATGTAGTTATTTGTTTCGTTATATTTTTACCTTGAAGTTCTCCCTATACCATTTTAAACGTGTGAAGTCGTTCGACCTTGAAGACTCCCCCCACTATTTCTGGTGTTTCTGCCGTTAAGCCACTCCCCACCATTGTTATAATTCGACCTTGAAAATCCGCTATAAGGGTTAGTGGTAAAGAAATGACTTCAAACAGTCGCATATATCAGTGGCATAAACTTGTTCGTGTAGTGTTCTAAAAGTGCTTTTGTATTCACGTTAATTTTTGGATTTTTATACCACTTTTTCAGTAATGAGTATTGTAAATGAAATTCTAGATGAAATTAATGAAATGTTTAGCAAAGATTTCGAGGTTTTAGAGAGAAAAAATGTTACCGAAATGGTTTTATGGCTAAGGCACACTTGTGAGACGAATTTTCGTATGGTTCCTCAGACATGGATACGTTTTGTGCTGAAATGGTTGAAGAAGAATTAAAAGAATACCTCGGTAATATTCCACATTTACCTGGTGAGTTTGCTGCAAAATCTGAATTGGTTCCAGCAACAGCAACAACCCAAGATGACAATTGAAATAATCTCGGATGGGATAGCATTTTGAACTACGAAAATGAAGACATTCTATTTATATAAAATTAATTTTTTATAATTTTTTATCTGTACAATTAAATAACTGTAAATAAATATTTGTTACAATCACAGTTTTATTTTATTTAATTCGTAAATATACCAACCTAGTAAATAATAATCAGTGTTTCTTTTTCTTAGTTGAAATATTTAGTATAACTAGAGCAAATAAAAATAAAATAGTTTACTTAAGATTAAAAATGAGTTAAGGAAACAACACAATTGATAAATTTGGTCGTCAGAAATGTAATGAAAAAAATCATATATACCGCGGGCCACCAGGGATTGGTTTTAAACTTACAGCGGATGGGCAGTATAAAATGGGAGGAAAATCGATAACCAACTTAGGCAAACCTAAAGATGGTGATGATGCTGTGACAAAAAAAATTCTTAACGGAAAGTTTTACAATTTTGCAGTTTTACTTTGTGCCATATTTACCGAGGATATCCTTCCCGTGATATACAAAAATAATAGTGAGCTTAAAACAAAAATAGAAGTTATTCAGAAAATACTTTATCATCAGCCTTTACATGACTCATTAAGAGCACTGTCGTATAGTTCGAATAAAAAAAATCTAAAAAAGGGAAACCAGATTAAAGAAAAGGAGAATACATTCCGAGTTTCATAGCTTTGAAGATAACGTCATTGTCGTCGGTGAATTGGATGTTCTCTCCAAGAATATTTTTGTTCTATTTGGTCTCCAATAAACAATTACGTTTTTGATAATTTTTTTAGACAACACTCGTGGATTCCAAAATATTCTTGTATGTCGTAAGTACATTATCACTTAATTGTGGTTCCGTGCCTAAACTTGGGGGTGTTTTTAGAACTAACAAGTGATCCATCGTTTTTTGCAATATTTTTTCCCTTTCTGTATAAGGCAATATTTCCGTGTGAAAATTTTGAACCAAAACGTACATCATGTACAGTATCCTATAGATATGGTTTTAAACGTAATCTTTTTAGGTGTGCTTTTAAAATATAGGAATTTTCGGTGTTAATGGATGCGCGAGATGTATTAGTTGATGTCGAGGGCGTATCAAACCCGATTGGCTCATATCCTCTGCGACGCTGCTGCTGCTGTTACTGCTGTATAGGTGTAGACGTTTGAAAAGAATGTGTAGGTTGGGGAAAACCAGATATTTGAGTCGACTGCACTGATGTACTGGGACTACGTGATTTTGTAGCTGGATAATCTTGCGGCTGCTGTTGTTGTTGTAGACGTTGCTTGACCACATGAGATAGTTGTCAGAGGCTTAGAAATGGGTTCATAAAATTTTTCCAATTCGGCAATATTTAATTTTTTAGTCGCTTTATTTGTTTAAATTTTTTTCTAACGACATTGATAGCTTCCACTAGTTTACGTTTTAAGTCGACCGCTTTATTAATGATATTAACAAAGAACGTTTCAACTATCAAATGAGTGTTTTCTTTTATTATTACAGTAATATATAGCTATCATATCCTTTGCGGTTTTGAACACATTTCTTGAAAGTGTTGGAAATTCCAGCATCGCCGACACTCGAAGATCCTCAGGTTCCTTGTGACTCTTCGAGTTGGTGGCCTGTCGATGAGTTGGCACCATAAGCCTCACACCCTCCCCGGCCCTTTTTAAGGGCACAAAATAACGGTCTTTTTCTGGACCATAAAATACTTTGATCATAGTTTTTGTTCATATTGGTACTTTGTTACTAATATTGTATTTATAGAACATACAATATTTGATACAAAGTATTAAAAGTTTAGGTGCCGCTAGAACTCAGCAAAATTATTTATTCGTATATGCGACCACATACAACTCTGGTCTCAATACGTAATACGACATTTGTCGTTACCTCTACCACTAATTTGTCTCTATAGATACTGCCACCAATACAATCGTTTGAAATCACAATGCCTAATGAACAACAACAATCAATCCAATGTTCGGTGGTAGATCCTACCACGGACAATTGTTTGGAGTGGGATTTGGATGGTCCTAGGTGGGATGTCCTCTGGGATTTTATAATCCAATAGACATTCAACAAGGCCATCGTTGAAGGACTGTGCGACTCTACAACACTGTGAAGAGTCGTACGTTTCTTGCCACACAACAAAATGGTCCTTTTCAGGATCACAAAATACTTTGATCCTAGTTTTAGTTGGTTATAATATTTTGTGACAATATTTTATGTTTTATTTTTAAAACATGAAATATGGGAATGCAATGTATCAGAAGTTCTGGCGACAGAACCTGAAATTCTTAAACCGAACTATGTTTTTGCATAGTTGTAGTTATAATCAAAAAATATTTAAAACTATTGATACTACGTTGAGTTTAGTGGATGATTGACACTTTTTTAACACCTAATATTATGCGGGAAAAGTCGTACGAAATAAAACACCAAAAATATATTTTGAAGCAATTTTTATTCTATATGTAAAAATATATATTTGTAAAAAATATTTGTTAAAATATAAAGATCTGTTTTATCAAACAATTTTTTTTTATTAAACTACAAAATATATTTATAAACTTAACACTATAAATTAAAAACTAATACTTACAACTACTTAACACCTACTACAAAACTTATAAATGTCCGCTAATTGTCTTCTATATCTTTCACCCGCACTTTTTCTAACTGCTAATTGTTTCTGTACTTCTAATAATTGTTTTTCAAGATCTATTATCTATTATCGCACAGTCATTTTCACTCACTTTAGTAATTAAGTCTTTTTTATTATAAACATGTCCGATAGTTTACTCTCTTGCTAGCTGGTAAAGTCTTTAACCCTGTTGAAATGCTCCAGAACATGTTGAAGAAGCAGTTTCGTTTGGCGATGGTTCTGAAGACGACGACGCTTAAAGTTGAACTTCTTCTTTCCTTGCCCCACACATTTAATCGCCGAATACAAGGTTTTTTTTATCGACGATTTACGATTTTGGCATGTTCAGAAGTTTCTTTAATTTTGAACTTTTAAGAGTGGAAGCCCGATTTGGTCAAGTCGCTTTTCGAACAACCACATTACTTAGCACTTTGATTTTCGGCTCCTTCTCCTAACTCCAAATTTTTAGAAAGTCCTCCGCCGGCTGCATCAATTTCGCGTCACGACCATCGTTAAGGCCCTTATCTGCCTCAGCATTCTCTTGCCCCTGGCGTTAACTATTCCACGCAACTCATGTTTTCCAACATATCTTGTTGGGATGCACAACTCACATTAAGAGCATTCATGAATGAACCAACACTTTGAGCTCTGGAAGACATCTTTCCTTTAGATTTATGTTTTACGTTAATTTTAACTTTAGCACTGCACTGTACTGTGTTCTAATGAACTGAGTAGAGCTCGAGCCAGCAAGTTTACTTTTATGCCTATTTCCCATCCAACACCACTTTTATTCCTGTTGTTTGATGCATCAAGTGTTGTATTTAAACTTGTCAGATACAAGGCCAAAGCCAATGCAACAAAAATGCCAGGGTCGTTTTCGAGGTTGTAATTTTCAAGGATTTTTTTCCCTATCAAGGTTATTTTAAAAATTAACATATAAATATAGTACACCACTTGAAAAATTACAAAATATTTAAACATCATGTTACCAATTGATGAACAACCTTGTGAAGCAGTCAAAACATATGGGCCCATACCAAGATCTTTTCGTTTAACTTGTCGTCGTTGTAAAAGATAAGGTATCGGCTGCAGAAATGATCTCAAACACAATTTCAACTACATTGACCTTCTCAGGATCAAATTTTTACAATGTGCTTTTTGTGAACTAGTTCTCTACCAGGGCCAGGATATTAATGAAAGCTCCATCCAGAGGAGAAACTGGGTGATACAAGAAGCATACCTGTGCAGAAGGAATTAACTTGTGCATTTGATATTTTTTCCGTTATATTTTCATCTCTTAATAATGAAATAAAAGTAAAGTGAATCTGTGTGTGTGTATTTATTAAACATCGGCTAGAATACGTTTTGCAATCCATATTTTTCTGCACAGTCTGTTTATTAATAAAATATTATCATATATTAGGATGAAGGTTTCAAATCAGTCTCAAATAACAATGTCAGAAGTAACCACTATTGATAAGTTCGGTCGCAAAAGAAAATTTTA
The DNA here is from genome assembly GCA_034092305.1 of Diaprepes abbreviatus. Classification (NCBI taxonomy): domain Eukaryota; kingdom Metazoa; phylum Arthropoda; class Insecta; order Coleoptera; family Curculionidae; genus Diaprepes; species Diaprepes abbreviatus. The sequence goes on from JASJET010000055.1 coordinate 61,550,111, forward strand.
GGATTTTAACTTTATGCGCGGACCTTCAGGGACCGACATGGGAAGCAAGGAAGATGATGCTATCACACGAAGTTATGTTGATAATAACCTTGCTCAGTGTATGCAAGATACGCAGAAAGCTGTGCATGACTCAACATTTGTTATTAAAGGTATATTCAAAAATCAACTTGAAGGTTATGTACGCAAGAAATTATTTGAAACTTCTCAAGAACTTAGAGCATACGTTGATGAATCTGTTATTGCAGTATATTAGCTTGGACAAGACGAATTGCGTCAACTTAATTTTAGAATACAGAAAATTGAAAAGACTATAGAGGATCTTGTCAATAAAACTGCTCCACTTTAAACATTTACTCGTAGACTCGTAGTTTGTTATGTGTCAATACTACATTATATTTATAATTTTAAAATTAAGGTTGAATAAAATGCAATCAAGTAATGAAAACATATTCTTTATTTAAAAAATAAAAAAGACTACTGTTATCTATTAATGCTGTATGTTCAATGAAACTAATAAAAACAATACAAATAATGAAATACGAATTTTCCAGATTACGTGCGGTCCCGACTTGATTCCAACACAATGACTAAATTTGCCAAATTTTTTTCTGGATCTGTTTTGTAAAAATCTATGTCTGCATGTCCCCAAGGTAGAGTTTTGGTTGAATTGGGAATTACATAACGTGTATCATCGCTATGTGATAATGCTACTTTATTAATTATGTTGGTATAAATGTTATGTAATTCACTTCTAAATATTTTCATCTTTCTTAATATCAAACTACCCCGTTCAACAATTCTTTGGTAGTCTTCCTGATAAAGGTCTTTTGATACCTTTGTCTTTTTTAAATTCATTATTAATGGACTTTATATAATAAGCCTTCGCGCCGGTACCATAAAAACTTACTATTGGGTCACCAGGAAACTCATCTTTTACTCTACCAACTACAGAACTATTTTTAATTATATTAAAATTATTTATTTCGGGGAAATTTGATGTATCAAATTTTTCAGGGTTTTGTGATATAGTCTGATAGAAGTTTTCTTATACATTTTTAATATAAAGGAGTCAGTACCGGTGTCAAGTAACGAAGCATCATCGCCAAACTTGGATTTCATAAAATTATAATAAAAATCATATATTACAGTTTTTGATATACCTAATATGGAAAATCCGATACAAATTGGTTCATTGTCTACTATTTTAACTTTATTCATATATATAGCAACAAAGTTTTCGGTAAATATCGAGTTAATATTGAAATTGGGAAGGGACATTAATGCTTTAGCTCTACTTTTGCCCACACATCCTTTCGATTTTCCACATTTTCCATTCTTTTGCCAAATATGTCGTTATTTTTTAATTTGAATGTGTCTTTGGCAAATTTTGTGGTGGCTTTATTACGTATATTGGTATTAAAATCAATATATATTTTTAGCCATTTTAATTGGTTCAACTGTAATATCGATGAGTTTGCATTACCACTAAGCCGTTGGCTTGTTTTAAAGTTCTATGGCGTACAATGTATTTTTTTTTTATCTTGTACATTAGGAATTAATTTCGGAAATTTGGCGTTTTCTGTTGGCGGCATGATATTGTCCACTAGAGAGGGAAAATCAGAATGTGTATCATGCAACTCAGTCGGATAATGCACATCCACTTCAAAGACATAGCCATGTAAACTATTATCACCAACAGCCATAATATTTAAATTGAGTATTTCACGCTCTGTTGACCATCGAAAACCGCCATATGGTAATGCTTTTTATAAAACATGACCATATAGATTTGTAGTATCAAGATATGTTATAAATGAAGATGGTTTTGTTGTGTCATAGTCTGGGAAATAAATATTATTAGCGATGTGCTTCCTTTTTGTACACTGGCTTATGCCGCCACGTATACCTTTCGTAAAAAAATGTATCATAAACTTGGAAGGGTATAGTTGATTGCCGAATCCAATTTATCGAATTTTAAACAATTATCCCGGAATTGCTCAAAAACATCGCACAATAGCAACACATCTGATTTTAAATACACGTCTGAATGGTCCTCCAAGTTTTTACACTCACACAAGCGCCATACTTCTTTTGCTCGCCCATAGCTTTCATCGCTAATTTGTTCTTCCCGTAAATTATCTTAAAATTTATCTTTACTTGGAATACATGTATTTTTTATTTTTTTATCGAGTCAATTAAGCTATAGGGGAAAAACACGCTTTTGACGCATCAAATTGCTCGATATTTGAAAAACGTTTTGGCGTTTCAATAATCGTCATCGTTTAAACCGTTGCCTAAATTTTCCAAAGACGTTAACAAAAATTTAAAACTGTCAATGAACCGTAGCTTTAAATATTTTCTCTTGACTTTTCCACATTTTTTTTTTTCAAAATAATCGTGTATATAAATGTTTTTAATAAAGGATATGTACTTGTTTTTACTTTGAGTCAAAACATTAATTTTATCCCCATATTTGCGTAACTCTTTTATAAATAAATGGCTGTCGTAGCCGCTTAAGTTATGAAATATGATAGGGATAAAAGAGAGCAATTTATAATTTAAATTACAAATGGAATGTGCAGCACCAAATCTTTTTGCACTAGTTATGTGACAATGATATCTTACTTTAATATCATCGTCTTCAAATGGCGTTCACACATACCACATATTTTAGTATCGTTAAAGTTAATTCTGTAGGCGTTAACGGTTTTATAGGCTTAATGTCTTTTAAATATGTGTTATATTGAGCCCTTAAATCACACTCAATACGATCCACGAAAACTTGAGCTGCATTATACCCCCAAAATAGCTCAAATTTCGAAATTGAGCCGTCAAAAGAGCATTTAATTAAATAATCAAAAGAATATGGTTCAAGTTTAAAGCTTTTTTACAGCATAACAATTTCGTGGGTTTGGTTGTACTGTTTCAACAGGTTTTAAAACAGATTCGAAATCCGCATAAACCACAAATGGAACACGCATTTGCTTTTCTATTCCCTCGAGTTTTAAAATATTTTCCGGCACACTCTTTTAAAATTTATCAATTTTTACATCCACAGAGGGTGTTTGCATGAAAATGTGGTTACAATCGTAGTTTTGATGTAAAGTTAAAACTGATGGTGTACTAAAATTAATGAGACAACCATCACAAAAATATAATTTATGTTCTTAAGAACTAATTTGACTTGAACTAAGGGTAATAAATCCTTAGTCCAACAATAATAACTTTTTGAACAAGTCGTATCACAAAAATGTTCACCACCATCTTTACTAGCACAGTCTTGTAATTATCAATAAATTTAAATGTCTATCCAACTTTCTTGACGCATACCTTAGTGGACCAATAACTTCATCTATTACTTTATTATTTTCGTATTTGGATTCTAGATCGTATACGTTAATGGATATGTTGCTCATTTCTTCAAATTTTTTAATATCGCGTAATTTTACTGGAAAATCCGTACCCGTTAAATCTATCACTCTAGAGAAATGTAGGTAGGATGTTAAATTTAGCACTCTAGAAAAATGGGGATAGGATGTTAGCTGTGAAGGCGCTGCTGCTAGCCTAACCAATGCTGGTGTTACAGCCTACGCAAAGCTACATTCGTCATGGATTATCACATTGACGACAGCTCCTCTTTATTCAATAGAGTACGGTAACTTGATGTATGATGAGCCACTCATAGGCATATATTTGTTGACACTGATTTCCAAGTATAAAATTCGCACAATAGCTCATCCTATAACAAGAAAAAAACTACAAAAATCAGTTAAATATATCGGATTTTAATTTTTACATACCTGCGTTGTTATTAATTCGTTGAAAAAATGATAAACGGAATCCAAATCACTTTCTACAGTAATTATTTGATTAGCAGTGTTGAAGGATTTTTCACTGAATATTTCTTGTGATGGAAGCATGTCACTGAATATTTCTTGTGATGGCAGCTGTCATGTTAGCTTTTAAAGCGTGATGCACACGTAATAAATTATTAACAAGTTCCACCACTTTCGATTTAATGACTGCAAAAAACAGTTCATAATCGGAATACTCCATATCACTCGTAACGCGATAGGTTGCAATTCTCTTTTCGAAAGCACATTCAACGAGTTGCACACCATGATATACCTGCAAACATAAATTATTTTTATGTTTTTGTGTTCGTTGATGTGCTAACATATGATTTGCTGGAATATCCACATTATATGTATGGCAATTCATTACTAGAATTACCGATGCATGTTCTTCAATTCGGAGCCGTTTTCCTCCTGGCACTACATTAAATCGCGCCGTTCATGATTCTCTTTTTTGACGCCTCATATTATAACTGTTGGTAAGCTTAGTACAGAAATTTTCACATACATATGCCATGATTTGTTAAATAATAAGACAAGTACTACGTATGCATGTCAGAGAAAACTGATGAATGAAAGTGCCCCCCTACCATATATAAAACTATTCAAGGTCACCCAAAACGACGTCCCGTAACTTCAAGGTCACATACCCTAGACGAGCTCCAGTAAAGTTAGGGTGGCCTTGAACAAGCTCAAGGTCAAGGGCACACGCACAATATTGAGTACATAACATTTTTCAAAGTCAAGCTCATATCAACTCAAGCTCGAATATCATAATCAAGGGCGAGGTCAAGGGAGTCAAGGTCAAGGAGTGGGGGATTGAGAGCTCTTGGTAATGACCGCTACTGCGGACGACACTGCGATTACTTGAACAGCCGGTAAATACTGGCTAATTATCAGAAGACTTCAACGTCATCTAGATAAACTTGAGAAATGGAAGACCGATTGGAAGATAAAGATAAATCCAAATAAGACTCGGTCGATTATGTTTACCAAATCTCGATTCCTCATTTTTTCCAGTCGGGTGTCCATTTCAAAAGTGCCAATTTGTTGGAGTCATAATGTCAACTACTTGGGTTTGATTTTTCACAACAGACTCAACTAGTTTAATAATAATACCTATTTACAGACTAAAGCTAAGAAAATGATCGCTGCCTTGTACCTCTTACTAAACAATTAAAGCAAATTAAATTTGAAAGTTAAGGTCATGTTAGTCAACTTATATATAAGGTCAGTAATCACGTATGGTACACCTACATGGATCACCATGCATAATCAAAAACTAACGAGGTTTTGTATTCCAGGGTTTGCAAGAAATAGAAACATGCTCAACGACATACATTGTGACAGCTTGAAAGTTTATTTGGTTAAAACTGTGAAATACTTCGAAGGTGCTGCTAATTCTGGTAATCCTCTAATTGCGAATTCACATAAAGTTGTGGCTAAGCCAAGAAAGCACTTAAGTTCCCCAAAGATTGTTTATCACGCTATTAAAGGTAAAGAAACACTCTGCTTAAATCCGATTCTTTCCTAATCACTGTCAAAAAATTCTGAACGAAAAGGAATCAATGGACATTGTCTTACTCATAAACTTAAATATGATCCCATAAGTTTATTTCACCTCTGAATGGTTTTCATATAAATTAAAAATTAATAATTAAAATATGAAAGCATACCTTTACTGGTTTTGTGTTGGGTGCTAACTGTTTGATAATAATACATTTTCCTTGAGTATAGATTATACTTTGGCTATCTGGTGACCAACAAGCTCCATAAACTGAGCTTTCGCTGTTTACCACTGTCGAGCGTAACATTCCACTCCTAGACCATATTTTGATGAAACCATCCTCACCAGCTAGGAACACATAATTTGTTTTATTAGTAACAGTTGTGAAATGTGCCTTAAAACATTATAATTTTTATCAACGAGATGGCGTCTGAAATTATTTTATTATAAGCGTCACAATAACAGAAATGTTATTAAGAATGGTATCACTTGAACGTCAATCAATGAAATGCTTGAATATGATAATTTCTATTTAAAACAACCAACATTTAAATTATCATAGATAAATTATAGAGTAACACGTCTAACAAAATTGACCCTATTTCGATGGAGGCGATGGAAAATACTCAACGGACTTGCGGCGAAAAAAAATCCCTTCGTTAAAATTGCGGCGAAAAAATCTCTTCTTTTCGTTGCCATGTAAATATTCACGCCACAGTAAGATTCGTTGATCATTGTCTGGAAGAGATTATTTTCACGGCACCTATTTAGGAAAGATTTTCTTCGTTGCACCATTATTTAGAGGAATTTTTTACACTGACGCTTACTGTGTCGGATTAAAAAATCCTTCAAAAAATTGTACGGCGATGAAAATCCTCCATAAATAGGTGTCGTGACAATAATCACTCCCAGACAATAAGGTTAATGACTTACGAATCATACTGTGGTGTGATTATTTAAACCGTACTAAGAAGAAGGAATTTTTTGTAGCAATTTTAAAGAAGGGATTTTTTTCGCAGCACTTATCGTTGAGTGATTTTCTTCATAGCCACCATCAAGAGGAAGGTCGAGCAAAATTTTCGTTTTATTTTTGTTTTTTTCAGGCAAGAGGAAAAATATAAATTGTCTTTTTGCCGGTTGAGACGTAATTCCAGTTAACCGGAAATCTGTCAAAGCTATTCATTAACCTATAATGACCTAGTTTTAACCTAGTGTCTGACACGTCGGATCCAAAATATGTGGTTATTTAAAATCCGACCAAACCATTTTATTTATCTTTCCAGAAAATGTTATAGAAACAGTTATTGTCAAAACGAAATTTAGTTTCCGTTTTTTTTTTAGATAAACTGGTCAAGTGTTTATGGGACACGCATTGGCTTGAGGAGATGTTGATGTTATTAGTTTTTTTTTTTAAATCCGTTCCACTTCTAGCTATGATTTAGTTGGAAACATGTGCTAGCAAAAACTAGAAAATCATCGTAGAAGATGGAACTTTCCTTGCAAATCATATTAAAACTAATTTTCTTTGAGAAGATTTACTAAGTGTCATTATGTCGAATTTTGTCAGACGACTTATATGAGATTTCGTCTAAAATTCATTTTTGGGTTAATTGAAAGCAGGTGCTTGACAGTGCAAAGAAAACGGATATTTAAATCGATTGCATACAGATAGACAGATAGTCGGATGGACATGACGAAATTATAAGGGCTCCTAGTTGGCTACAGAATCTAAAAGACTATATACTGATACCAAATTTTATACAATATTTTTTCTATGAACATATCTATTATAACTATTTCACGAGAATTTGGATATCTGTCTCCTTTGGCACATTTAGTTATTGGAATTTCATATATAACTGCTGGTTTAGATTTATTGCATATTTATGGCGACGGAATGTAGAACCTGTGCATCAAAAAATTATTTATTGCATATTATTTATTTTAGCAACTAGTGAAAAATATTAAGTTGTATATAATGTACCAGATTGGTTAGCTAAAAGGGCAATATTTCGATTAAATTTTCATTTAATTTTAGTGCTAACTTGTATAACCGACATCAAGAGTTAAAAATTTATAACTTTCATTATCACAGTTGGTAAGTTTAAAAAAAATGATTAGCTCTATTTAATATATATCTCAAATTATATTTATTATGATAAATTGAGGTTTTTTGTTTACAACAATCGATTTATATTCCTCCAGGAAGATATTTTATATATTCTGGGATGAATATATGCCATAATGGTGTCTATTTAGCACAGTGACTATTTATCACTTTAACAGTTACAATATGGCAATTTACTATATTCCAAGGAAATACTATTATGATAAGCGATACACCATAGAAGAGATTTTCAAAAAATATAAGTGGATATAAAATTTTCACATATGTTCATAATACTGTTTTTAACCCGATTATAACGCAATTTAAGGAGGTAATATCGGATGAACATGTTTAATGATAAACTTTAATAAATTATTTGAATTATCCTCCACGTGACCATTAAGAGCACAACTAATGCTTTTATATATACAATACTTGTTGATATTTGAACAGCTATAGCAGAAACACACATGATTTTGTCCTAAAATGCGAATTAATCATTTTTAGAAATTACAGTTCTTTAACTCAGTGTATGTATACCCTGCCATTCTTTAATTTTACTTGTTTGTTTTTTCATATGATAAATATATAGTGATACTAGTATATTAATAGATTTAAATAAACACACGATTGACTATTATTTATAGAATAATCACAAGCCTAACAGAATCACATAAACATAATACATGAACTGGAGAACAAATGTTAATTCTCTCATTTAAATGTCTCTCTTAAGTTGCTCACTTAAGACAGAAGATTTCGGTTACAAAATCCTGCTTTTCTGAAAGCAATTTCCTGTCATGTTTAAATGCACCGTAAAAGCTTGGGCTCTTACAAAATTGTTCATTAGAGCGTATCATTCGAAATATGAAGCTCAGCTAATGAAATTAATTTAAAATTAGATTACTATTATAACGTAGAATTTTGCTAAATCAGTTCTGGATTTGTGATTGTGAGGCCATCAGTGAGAAGTGTCTCACAAATAAATACTTCATATGGCTTGTTATTGTTACACTCTTGTAAATTAGTAATACCTTAGTTAACAAAATTGAACCTTTTTTATACCCATGAAATGGAGTGAATATTAAATGAGGCCAAATAAGCATTTATTTTAGTTTGTATTTCGCATAAATATTAGCTCAAGTTTAATATGTAATTGAATAATAAGGTTGTTTCCAGGATTAAAAGTGAAATAGCATGACCTATTGGAATTAAAGGGTATTTGTTACCGTGTGTAAAACTTTGATGCTCAAAACCTTTAAATAGCTCATTTACGTGACTACAGTAAAGAAAATTACCATTTATGCTGAAGACGTGAGCTCATAAGTTGTGCTTGTGCTTTCGAGAAATTTAGGTCTCTCACTAAGTTATATAATTTAAGTAGAGAATTGAGATAAGGCTCGAATGACTAAATCACAATAAAATCTGTATCTGTGTACGGTGTTTCCTGAACAAATCTAATCACACATTAACTCCGAAACTTCAGTTAAATTTCTTCTCCGTCTGTTTACACCATCTCCCTTTGGAGGTTGGCGATCCAAAACACTAACATTGTTTTGGATGTTGCGGCTCGGAAGACATCAGCCGATGTGCGACCAAACCATCTTCGTAAATCTTTCACCCATGAATTCTGGTGTCTCTCAACTGATCGTTTACCCTGAATCTTCTCCTCGATTATCAGTTTCAGTAATCCATATCTATCACTTCTCATAATATGCCCGAGGTAAAAAGTTTTTTTTTTAATGTTAAACTACATTCCTTCTTGTTGGTTTAATATATTAAGAATTTCGATGTTCGTTTCTCTTTGGGTCCATAGTAATTTTAGTATGTGGCGATAGTAGAGGCACGTTTCGACAGCTTCTATTCTCTTCTCCATTTGTGGGTCCAAGGTCCAGCTCTCATAACCGTATAATGAGACAGGGAATATTTAGCATCGAATCATATGTATTTTAAGTTGTATTTTAAGGTTAGAAGCAATAAAGAATTTTTTCATATTTATAATGTTTGTTCGATTCTGGCTTTTATGCAATGCGGTTGATTCAACATGTTTATGCAATGCGGTTGATTCAACATGTTTTGTACTTCTAGCAGATTGTCGGATAAGCAAAATATATATTAGATGCTGTTATAAGAAAATTTTTATATATATTTTTTTGTATTTTTTAATTAATTGCTTGACAATTTTTAGTTATTTTAAGAGTATATTTTCAATAAAACAAACGAGATTTAAAAAGTCCTATAATACTTGGGCTTCCCAAAATATAAGGTAACAGAAAAGTGGGGTTTCTGCAAAATATTTGATTTTTTGCTTAACTGTTATTCTGACTTGTCGACTGAGAAACCAATCTATATAATTATTATTTTAAAGTAGAGGAATGTTTGGGCCAATAGTATGAAGCTTGGTATCTGTCCAAACAAATACATTTATAGTACTCAAAATTTCCTAGAAATAAGCTGTATCTGAATTTTTGGCTATTTTGAAAAATTTTGATCGAGTTATTATTGTTGTTTACATGAGTAATTGTAAGTATTAAAAAGTATATATTCTTGCTAAAATAACCCTAACGCGCTAGTTAAGGGTTTATTTCACGTGCAAATAAAACTCAGTAGGTAGCTTAGGATTTTCACTTTGTGTTAATAAAAAAATTATAGTTAAAAGGTAACAAATTTGAGTGAAATAATTTATATTGTTATAATCCCTTTGCAATAAATTTATATGAAGCAAGACATAACTCTATAAATATATATATATATATATATATATATATATATATATATATATATATATATATATATATATATATATATATATATATATATATTATTAGTAGTTATTTGTTTCATTTTGAAATAATTTTGTGCCGACTTCAAAAATTTCAAATTCATATAAAAATGTATGCTGTTTTCGGCGCATTTTTAGAAGTCGGTTCAATTTTAAACCATAATTCGTACATTAGTGTACATTGCAATGATTTAAAGGTAGCAAAAAAGTACCCATTTTATCTAAAATTTTAAACCATACTAATAAAGAAGTAATTCTCCTAATATCAGTTTTGAATGAAATTGTATCAAACAAATATTTACCCTATCACAGTAAATCTGCTACCTTAAATTTGAAATTAATTTAGATTAGTAATATTACGCCTCAAGAACTCCCCAATATCAGTTTTAGATAGAATTTGAAAAATGGATAGTCCCTCATATTGTATCTGCCATATTAAGTTGTACCAATTTAACTTCAGATTCCTAACCTACGACTCCAAAAACCCCCTAATACCAAATTTGAAAAAATGTGAATAACGCGAAATGTCTTATTAAATCTACACCCTCGAAAACCCCTTAGTACGAATTTTGAATACAATTTGGGGATTAAAACTATTAGAACATCATATTGCATCTGACATATTAAATTTTCTTAAAATAATATTAAATTGGCTATTTACACCCTCGAAAACCACCCAATATGAACAAAACAAAACCAAACAAAATCAAAAAAAAAATATTTTGTCATCTAAATATAGTTTTAAATTCGTAATTTACACCCTCAAGAACCCCCTATATCAATTTTAGAGAAAATCGAGAGATGCAAAATTTTTAGGATGTCATATGGAATCTACAATATTGAATTTTTCAAAAATAATTTTAAATTCCTAGTTAATATTCCCAAAAATCTCCCAGTACCGAATTTGGCTAAAATCGAAAGTTATAAAATTTTTAATCCGCCGTATTGGAGCCGCCATATTTCATTCTTAAAAATTATTGTAGATTCGTTATGTGAGACCCGAAAACTCTTCCGTACCAATTTTGGAGGAAATCAAAAAAATATCTTTTCCGCCATATTGGATCCGCCATATTGACTTTTGCTCCACTCTTCCGCTGTTTAAAATCAGAGGGTGTAAAATTATATTTAAAATTATTGAAGATTATAATTTTACATATAATTAACTAAAAGTGACCGTGACCAGTCGAACTGCAAACTGCCATTGATGGTTTCGGTACTTTCTCTACAGTATTGACTTGTTTAATAAATAACTTAGGGATTGAAAAAAAAATCTGGATGTACATACTAACATCTATTAACTTCAATTTCAATAGAATTTAACATAAGCAAATATTTTTAATGAATGATAACTCAAATAAGGTCCATTTTAGAATATGAGCCCAAACAAAAAAAATCAGCATACTAAGGTAACATTTTAAAATGAGCAAACTAATATATTTAAAGCGTTTGAAGCTATGCGCTGTACAGCAAGATGTTAACTTACGTGTCAGAAAAAAAAAATTATAACGTCATTGCCATATAATAAAATTGGCCAAATCTAAGCTTCATATAACCAAATCTTGATCACGCCTTGTGTCAAGTCTATCCTATTTGAAATTAAGATTGAGTTAACTTAAATATATTAAACTATTAATCACAGATCATAAATTCTGAACTAAAAATCATTAAACATTACTCACAATTCATAAATAAAATTTTTTAAATTAATTTAAAGCTATTAATGAAGTCTCGAGAGACTGGTAAACTAAATAAATATTAAAAGCCCCAATCTTTGGAGAAGTTAGTTAACGATTAGTCACCAACAGCTGAAAAATTTCTCAATAAAAGCTTATCTGAACCCTCGATGTAATTCTGGTCTACAGAAGCAGGACTTCAGTGTATCATAAGGGGCTCAAATCACCATTCCAGTAATTAGAGAACGGGATCCTTGATGTATGAACTCCGGTCAGGAGGCTAAAATGTAACTTATGCCAAAAAGATAAAAAAAGGTGGATATAGAAAGTAAATTCCAGTAAGGAAAGAAAATGAACGTTAAAAGGAGGTAGGAAGAAAAACCCTTAAGATTAATAAGTTGTTCGGGGAAACTTAAGAGTTCTGGTAAAAACAAGTTTCTACAGAGTTCTGAGGACGCTCATGCTATAATATGTGTCTCAACGAATCCTAAAATGCACAACAGGGTAAATATATTTAAAGAATGAACTAAAACCAAAAAAAAGTCTGCACTACGTGTGTACTTACTTGTGAAATAAATTCTTCGGAGAAGCAAAGTCAAAAGATAAGGTAAAAAAAACAAAAGAAACCAAAATGCGTAACTTTTTAAAATCATTTGGCTGAAAATCCCATTCAGGGGAGTCAATTATTTTGGACAAAAGTTGCTTTTCACTCCACGGCTTCGTTAAGACGAAATGGCTTGAGAAAAATAGCGTTTCCTCCCAAAGAGCTAAAAAAAAATTATTAGAAAAGAGCAGTAATGAGATTGACCAAATTGACCACAATTGTACTTAGTCCAATACAAACGCAGAATTGGACCTGCCTAGGTAACTTTATTAACCAGAAAAACGCAAGTGGATTAGTACAGCCCCTGATTGTTAAATGTAGATACTAAATGAATAAAACATAACGAATATTAATTTACCGTAGAATAAAGTCAAAAAAATTATTTTATCCAATTTAAATTTATTTTGGTACAATTAACAAAATTCGGTATATACGCGATACCTTTGAACATTACTAAATAAAAGACAACATTGTGGACAACTAGGCAGCCCATTAAACAAAGTATAGCTAAAGATCACTGACGCTGAATATTACCACAACATTGTGACAACATTAATCAATAAATACCCATGGGTATGATATGATATGGGACTACCGCATAGCGGTTGAATTGAGAACTTCCTTCTTTTAGAAGTCGGTTAACAATATGTTTTATTATGTTGAAGATTTTATATTGATATTCTCAGATATTACTAATATAGCAAAAGGCAGTAATTTTCATTCCCCGAATGAACAAATAATTTAAATAGAACATTTCGTTATATTTTCTGATTCTATGATTCTACTCGTATGACAGAAACGGACTTTATAGCATTATACATTTCATAGAATTAGTTTGTGTTGGTAGTTTGCAGGTTTTTAGATTTATTTTGTACGAGTTCAATTTTACCTTTGTTAATTTCCTCAAGAAAAGAAGGTGTGAAACTTTTTAGAAAATTGTATATTTCTTATTTTTTCACATGGAACGCCTATTCGAGATATTTCATTTTTCTTATTTTTATTAAACCATGTAGTATATAAATCCTTCTAGAAGATTCGAAATCTTCTGGAATCCGCAAAAAGGGTATATAAAGGATCCAGATCGGCTTTAGTGGACAGTTTATTTTCAGAAGTCGTTGATGTAAGTTGAATTGTTTGACAAGTTGTCATAATTGTAAAAATAGAAGAGTATAAAACAATACAGTGTGTATAAAGACAGGCCGTCCAGAACAATATCGTTTTTAAATGGTCTTTTTTGTTTTAAATGAAAACAGGGTATGGCAGATTTACGAGGATTAAAGTGTATATCCCTAGTAAGTATCTATTTTAATATTTGATAAATTGGTAAACTGACTTTCGCTATTGATTTTAATGTATTTTCGAGACCTCTAACAAATGTTTGTTTATTGGACTATATGGCTCATTAGTTAATGCCTATACCAAAAAGAACTGCAATTATTATTGTTATTAGATATTGTATAAATCGTAAATGCTCATGACTTGGGTTTAAACGGAAAACAATTTTTAATTAGGTCTATGTAAAAACTGTTATTGAAAGAGTGGACTCAAAGATTATTATAACTAACGCATGCTATAATAATTTTTGGTAGAAGTAGTGTTATAAGTTAACAAACTTCCTTTTTGGAATGAATTAACATAAGGGTTAATTCTAATTTCTATAGAAATTTGCTTTCTTAGAGTTTAATTTTATTTATAAAACAAAAATTAGTTTAAACCAAAGATAGATAGAAATCAGGCTATGAGTTTATAATAGATATTAGATGCTTAATTTTAGATAATAAAAACACTTCATTAAAAAGCTTCGAGTTCTAAACCCGATCTAAATGCCATTGTTGAATTTTTTAATCGGCCAGTTTTATTTTTCTTATGCTATTGCCATATTATTTTAAATATGTCAACTAACTATTGGAAAATAAAAAAAAAAAAACAAGCGACAAAGTCTTAGAATATACAATAAACTTTGTTTCTTTTTAGAATGTAAAATATAGTTTACCTGTAAGAAGTCCTGTTCCGTCGTTACCCCATTGGCCAACCAAAACAGCCCCTTTATGAGCCTCAACACTTCGTTCAATTCTGCCAGATCGATTTATTATGTGAAACCTGAGAATACGATACATTTATATTATTTAGTCAAATGTACACATATATGTTTTTAATACAATATTAATTAGTACAATATAGATGTTTTCTAAAGAAAACAAATTCAAATGTTTTATTATAGAAAATTACAAGGCAATGCAGATTTAAATGTTAAAGTTTCAATTTGTTATTATTATTATTATTTATTTATCGACGGACAACACTGTCCATTTTACAATAATTAATTACAGAGCTAGAGTGAAACATAACAATGTGATATCAATAATAGTATAAGAAAAGAGTGTTTACAAAGGAAAAAAAAAAGAAAAGTGTACACCGGTCAATCTGTAACAGTAAAAACATAAAACATCAATCAACAATCAGTTCCAACAGCCTTCGTTTAAAATAATTCAAGGACGTACCAAAGAAATTCAAGTCACTCAGCCTATTAGCATATCCAACCATCCTTGGTATAAAATAATGACTTGCATAATTTGTTCTGTGAAAAGGCTGGTGAAATATATGGGAAGTACAAGTACTCCTGGGAGGAACCCTCAGAGAGAGAGAAGTTGTAAGTCTCTACCCTTTCTTCTATTTGCAAGGGGGAGCAAATTAAACTCGGAGCACAAAGCAGCATAATCAAGATCAGCACCCCTATAATTCCGTGTTAATATATCTGAGGAACCTTCTCTGTACCTGTTCGAGCCGGTACACATGTGATTCATAGTGGGGTTTCAAACACAAGAAGCATACTCAAGATGTGTTCGAACTAATGAGCAATAGAGGGACTTCACAGTGGAAAGCTCCTTAGTATGGCGTCTAATAAAACCTAACATCCTGACGGACTAACTAACAATGTCAGTGATGTGAGGAATGAATGAAAGGGTGGAATCAAAAAGAACTCTTAGGTCCCGCACAGAATCAAGGGAAGTCAGCGGCTTACCATCCAAGTGATAGTTAAAGTCCAGTGGATAACGCGATTTAGAAAACTTAATGAATTTATACTTAGGAATATTCAAACCCATCTCATTTACTTCGCACGAGGAAACAAATCTATAAAGGTCCCCCTGTAGCTCCAAGCAGTCACTATAACTGTCGATAACCTTATACACCTTCATGTCAGCCGCAAAGAGTAAGAACTTGCTTGACGTAAAGCAGATTGATACATCAATAATGAATAAGTTGAACAATAATGGACCAATGTGTTATCCCTGAGGGACCCTTGAAGACACTGATATCTCAGAAGATATAAAATCATTCACCTGCACTACCTGACGACGATCATTTAGGTAGGTCTCAATCCAAACAAACAGAGGACCAGAAATGCCCAGCCCCCGAAGCTTATCCAGCAGAATCCCATCAGGCACCCTATCAAAGTCAGTATACATCGAGTGGACCTCAGATCGGCCCTCCAAGGCCTCAGACAAACCGCACACATAAGAGACCAGATTCACCTCAGTGTTCCTGTCAGCACAAAAACCAATCTGCTCCTCAATGATGGCAGACTTAAAAGTAGAGGTGAGAAAGGCATTAACCAGCTTTTCGAAGATTTTAGGAATAGTATTAATTATGCAGATAGGTCTATAGTTTTTAATGTCAGCCCTACTACCGGTCTTGTGAAAAGGAACCACAAAACTCGTTTTTCAAAATTGAGGAAAAATGTGATGAAGTGGGCGAGCCAGAACGAACGAGCAGTTTCTCAGTAGCATTGGATGAACGCCATCAGGGCCAGGACCCTTATAGGGGTCAAGACCATTCAGCTCGGCGTAAATGTCAGGAATAGATATGGCGAAGTTGGAGACATTTATATCAGTTGAGATAGCCACCGGGCATTACACTGTTACATCAGTGTACACTTTGTTGAAATATTTAGCAAAAAGTTCAGCAATCCCAGGACCCATGACCGCTCTCTCGTTCTCCAAAAATAATTCAGATGGCATACCGTTCGAGTGACGTTTGTCATTCACAAAGTTCCAGAATGGCTTCAAACTCCGGCCGATACCAGATTCTGTGTCACGAATATAATTATCATAACAAAGGTGTGACAGTCCCTTATATTCTGCAAGCAAACCTGCAAACACTTCATAGTCGTTCCAAGAACCACTCGACATAAACTGACCGCCATATTTTTTTTTTTGTATAGTTAACGGAACTAGCTCGTTAGAAAATCACCTGAGAAACTCTCTTGCAGAAACTCTATTTACAGGCACAAATGCCTCCATGGCAGAATATAATTCATTGTAGAAAATATTTAGCCTATAATCAACACTATCCACAGAAGAAAAAAGGGTCTCCCATGGTACAGAGCACAAATAGTCATTTAACAAGATATTATTGGCATGTTTAAAGTCGAAGTAAAAATTCTGTGCATGAGTGCTGGTGTCATGAGAACGAGAACTCGGAGAGACAATGTTAAAGGCAATTGGCGGATGATTGTCGTCTACGCGAACTAGCGGTGGAACAGAGTCCACAACAAGCCTCACGTGACTCAAAACTAAATCTAAAATAACATTGTTAATATTAACTATAAAGTTGGACTGGAATAAGTTATGGAAGGCGCAAAAGTCAGACAGCGCAACAATAACTTCCCCATTTCGAGGGGAGACGTAAATACCAACCCGAAGGACGGCCACTACACAAATATCCTCATTAGTCAGGCTGTCTTTGGTAAATTAAAATCCCCAACCACGCAAAGTTCGGCGTCAGAATAATGGCTTGTGATATAGTCCAAGCCTTCATAGAAGGCTAAATAATTCTGAAGTGGTGAGTTCGGAGGCAGATATATACCGTCAAAAACCAGTAATTGTGGTGCGCCAAGTACGATAAAAACCTGCTCACAATTCTCAGAGCACATAATTTGCTTACACGGAATGACGGCTCTAGTCGCTATAAGGACACCTCCAAATGATTTTTTAGTACTTGTCAGGTGAGAATGGTCCTTACGGAAATAGTAAAACCAAATATCCCAGTTCAGAGTCAGGTATGTCACTAGATAAGTTAGTTTCTGTTAAAATTATTACATCATATTCGCTACTTAGAACACTTACCACCAGCTCATCAAGTTAAGATCTCAGGCCACGAACGTTCTGATAATAGACACTATACACTATATCTCCAGACTTAATAGTGCACTATCCGTCGACATTCAGTTTTCCTCCACAATGCTTGAGACACTCCTTTTATACCGCAATCGAACCTTTTTCTCCCTTGGCCTTCCTTTCTTTAAACTCCGTCAAAGTAGCCTTTTCAACATCCCTGTGTCTAGGGGTCAGATCTAAGTTGATGTAAACATTTCGACCCTTGAGTTTATGGCGGTTTTGTATTAGATTCTGGGCCTCACCAATAATATTCATTGTGACTTTAATAGCCCTGGAGCCTCTAACATTACCTCTGCCCACTCTAGCAAAATGAGCAACAGGCAAGGGAGTGCCATTGAATTTTGATAAAAATAAGGATATTTCCTGTGCATCATTGTCGCTTTCGGTTACGTTGTACAGCATGACGTTCCTAGCTCTGCTGTGTAGGTGGTTCATCTCGCTCCAAATCACATCCTCAGTCAGATTCCAAAGATTAGGGCCAGCATTACCATCCACGGGTCCAAGTGGATCACCCTGACTAGTAAGATCCTGAACTTTCATTTTAATATCATCCAGGTTCTTAGTAATAGACGTAATTTTTTTGTCATCTTTGAGCAATGAAACCTCCTTTTCAAGGACACCCACACGGTCTATCAATCCCAGCAGCTGTTTGACGCTGAGCATACAGTCTTTACAATAGAAAGGCATTATTTTTTTGCTTAATAAGACTACCCTTATTTCAGTGGCACTGATTTCACTCCAAGTTTGACATACTATATTTTTGCAGTGAAAACAAGGGTAGCTAAAGACCTCACCGATTTTCCTAGGCTCCTTGTGTATAATTGAGGTTTTGCATTTAAACCAGACATTCTTTACGACAACAAGGAAAACGGATTATAGGTTAATCGAAACTTGATTGAAAATTAGATTAAACACACTATATAATTTTTTTTGAAGGTAAAAATATTTATGAGGTGAAGATATAAAGGTCGCAAATTAACAAACAATAAAAATTTTCTGTAGTTGCTTACTTTTTGCTACGTACAAATGGCAATTCAGCAAAATCTTATGTTTTCTATTAATAGGAAAGTCGTGTTAATTAAAAAAAAAGACATTAAAATGTGATTACAAGACAACGCAAGTCCAACAACTATATTTTAATGCATTTTCAACAATGTCTAGAGATTTCAAGCAAACATTATCTTCCTCCACTAAATATTTTTTCTTTTATTGATTTCAGAGGAATCTATTATAAATTAACTCAAATTGGGCCAGTTTTTAAATAGCATGAAATATGGGTTTTTCTTGATTGAAAAGCGATTTAGTAGGGTGATCGTTTTTTGATACTACAAAGATCTTCAAAAATATCTACCTGTGTTCTAAAAAGTGAATTCAGTCATAAACTGAACAATTCTTATAAGGAAAAGTCGAAGAAAATGTTAATGTTAGGTATTTAGTCCCAATTTTGGACCTGCTATTTTATATATCCGATAACAGACTAGAGCCTTGTTCTATAAATATTTAGGAACATGGATGTGTGGTAATAATGAAATAAAATATCGAATTGAGATTGCTAGAAACGCCTTTGTTAAAACGAAGAAATTTCTTTGCAGCCGTGATATTGATCTCAGCCTTAGAATCCGAATGCTGAGATGCTATATGTTTACGACAATGGAATGACCTATATATACGGGTGGTGACAATGATAAATTTTATATGTTAATGAAAAACAACGAAAATTTAAAATGTACTGCTTTACTAGGTTCATAATTTTTCATTTTAAAAGCATCTCTTCTGGAAGTGACTCCACAATGTATCAAAAAAAACATTTCATTGTTGTCGAATCCCAAGTTTCGAATTAGTTTATTCATTAATACCAGCTTATTAAATAATATTTTGTATTAAAATTAGTAAATATATTTGAATAGCTCAGTGATTCCTGTTTCCTCTTTGATATTTTTTAGTTTCTAATTAATTAAAGTTGGTCCTTTTTCTGTTAAAAAATAATTCTATTTGGTTTATTTACAGTCGAAATATTCACTTTAATTAGTATTTTCATAATAAAAGTACTATTTTATACGAAAGAGAACACGAAGCATGAATTCACATTCAAATGCTACATCTTTATATTCAGTTTTATTTTTAACGTAATTAAAATTTTAGGTGAACTTTTATTGATCACAAATTTTATTTTATTTAATAAGTCCATGGTTTTGCTAAATAAAATTGGTATGTATGTGTCGTAACCATAATTGTTATTGTTGCGAGTTAGCAATTAGCTATCACAACAAATGCGTTGACTGAAATCTTCAATATTTGGTCAAGTGATTTACCTTGTTTTTGTAATTCTGTTTAAAATTAAAAAACTATAAAAATTACATTTAAAAAAAAGATACGAATTTTATCGATGAATAGACAATCTTAAAAATGTTAAACGGTTAGTATTTAGTTACTCTAAAAGTTATTAAATTCAGGACTTATTAAACTCAAGATTATTAAATACCTTGAAGGAAATGCACCTTTAGAATGGACTTAGACTCTTGTAGGCTGTTCAAGACAAAAACGGTAAAATATGAAGGAAAAAGTGTTTGTGCACATCAGATGTCAATCATATGCGCAACCAATTTTCTGTTATCGATTATTTGATTTGGTAGCATCACACGTAGACGAACAGTATCAGTTCGACGCAATTTTTGTTTTGTGGTTTTAACCTTGTGAATTGTTTGGGATATAAACACATGAATAGTGTTATAAGTGACTTATTTCTTTTATTTTTTTGGTTTTATTTAGTATATTGTATGTATTGTATATTATAAAATAAAGGCAAATTGAATTTCAAATTCGCTCCTGCCGATTGTCAGTTGAACAAATAGTTTTGTGTGTGTTCAAAAGTGCGGGATTATAATTACATTATAACATCATAATTTGCTATTTTTGAGATTAAACTTTGCGGATCTAATAAATATTTTGTCTGTAGACAATTTCGCATCATATTTGATTAATAATGTTTTTTATTTAAAATTTATTTATTTAATTAAAACGTTTTTTTAAATGAATTTGGGAATCCTATCCTGCCTCTCGGTGCCGATAAATGTTTTTTGTTGCTCTGGTTAATATGAATGTTAACTGTCATTTGAAGAAATTTTTAAATTATGTAGTAAAATTTAAATTTAATGCTAAGTTAAATGGAACAAATAAAAACAAAAACCCAAAGAAACTTCGACGGCCCGATGGTTAAAACAAAAGACGATGTTTATGACAAGAGAAAGAAGTTAAATGCCTTTTTTTAAAGACTATTTTTAAAAAAATATTTGGCGAATGAGATTTAATGAATGTTAGGATGTATGCAATTCCGAAACAACAAAAACAGTCGCCATATAGAACTCGGTGTTTTAGTTTTTTTTTTAAATAATACCAGATTGGTTATCTCCAACGCTTTCTTAAAGATTGATTTTATTGTTGATATCAAAAAATCATTACTAAGTGATTTAAAAGTATCTTAGTATACAGGATGTCAAGAAAATAACTTTCGTAAATTTAACCAACGAGTCTGCAAAGTGCAACGATTTTTGCGGAAATAGGTCCGAACATTTCAATTTTTCTTAAGAACTGACAACGTCGCACTGTTATAATATTTATTTTGATAACTATTTACTGCCACGTGTATAGAACGGAATGTTTGTCTAATTGTTCTGTCAGCATATTTATTGGCAAAATGCATTTTAGTTTTTAGAGGTATTCATTCCAAGCGCTTTACCATAATTTTGATTTGTTTTCTTAGAAAAAAATAAGAAAAACTTGCCCATTATTGCTTTTTATGGTCAAAATTAAAATTAACAGAACTAATTTGTGACATCATAAGACTTTTTAAACGATCCATGTCTCATAAAGAAACACATGATTATTGTCTTCATTATCTTAAATGCTCAAAATGTCTATAAGTTAAGTCTTTACATGTCTTGCATAGTCAACGAGTATTCCCCGAATATGTTGAGAAACTCCTGGCATATTATTAACGTGGTTGGTAGGAGAAAAAACACGCTGTCGAAAAACATTCATTTCCTATTTCAAACTCATAAAAAAGATATTTTATATTACTTCAAAAGAAAAATTCAAAGAATTAAGATCAGGAGATCTGGCAGGCCAACGATTTGGTCTATTTCTTCCTATTCACCTGTTTTCAAAATTATTGTTTAAGTGCTCGAAAACCGGACGTCTTATGTATGTTGGGGCGCCATGATTCAAAGGCAATTGAAGGGGCAGATTTTCTAACAATTTTTTTAAAACTCATTTATTAAAATAATTAAATGATACTGTCCATTTAATCTTCATAATAGCCTTATAAGCTGATTTTTCACTATTCCAGTTCATTAATTAATCTAAAATTCATATTTCTTTTTTAGTAACTAGGTGGGGATTTTCATCTGACCCATTGTGGAAATTATGAAAATTCTAAATAACATTCCCCATGAAAGAAGATTTGTCGGCTAATAAAATATTGAACACAAAATTTGTGTTTTTTGGTTCTGATCAAGAACTATTTATATATATCAGCGGACAATAGTTCTTGTACCCTTTGTCCAAGCTAAGGGTAGAGTAATTGCTCTTTCAGTATTCTATGTACAATTTACTGGGAAACTCCTATTTTTCTAGTAATACTTTGAGTATTAGAATCCTCTTCAATAAGTTAAAAAGTTTGTTTTCCAATTTCAGGATCGGTTTCTCGCTGCTATTCAGGTTCTTTGAGAGCTTGTACAATTTTTTTTCGAACTGTAAACGCCTTTCTTAGGAGAACTTCTTCGTAAATAAGAATCATAACTATTTGCATAAAGAATACATATTAGAATTTTAATCAAAATTAATTACACACACTGACTGAAAGTGCAAAACTGCAATTTTAAACACTTTTTGTCGTATCTATCGTTTTAAAAGAAGTGAATTAGCCCAAACAATTATTGACATAAAAACAATTTATTTTCTAACTACAAGTATTAAAAATTGTTGTGTCACATTTTTTTATTGAAATATGGCGTTTTTTAATTTCATAAAACTGTTTTTGAAATAATCACTGTATCCTTATTCTCGTAAAACACAAAAGTAATTTAAAATTTTACTGTCCGATTCACTAAGAAGGTTTAAGACTTAGTCTAGTTGCCACGAAAGTTAAATCTTCTGGTAGGCCAGTTTTATTTTGCTTATGATACTGTCATAATTTATATTACATATGTCAACAAATAAATGCGTATATAGGAATATTAAGGACAAAAACTAAGCACTAAAGCTTTGAAATATGTAAGGTAAATAGTCGTGACGCGAAAATAAGTAAAATTCTCCATTTTCGCCTGTTCAAAAATAAACGAAAATTATTTTTATGCTTGTAATTTTAAGGTTCAAAACTTGCTTGCTTTCGTCAGTTTTTAACCCTCTACTGTTCACTTAGTCCGGTTTTGAAGTTAGACCTTGAACTGAATTAGGGGGTTAATTTTTGTTTTTATTTTGTCTTTTTATGTAAGTAACCAAGTTGGTCTCACAAGCAGCTAAAACTTACATTTAAAAAATACAAAATGCGTTTAGAACTTCCAATTTTTTAAATTAATTAAATTAGAAATTCCATATTTTATATTTATCAAATGTTATTTTAAGTGATAATTCTAGTTATTTTAAGCTACATGTTATGTAATTTTCTTACACTGATTTAGCGTATGGCTTACATGAATAATATTACATTCTATGAATGAATGAATGAATGAAAAAGGGGTGGTGATACTCGATCATCGATGCCTAGGCCTCTATTGGGCCCTTTACATCCCATCATAGCTGCAGGTCATTCGAGGCAGATCGCCTTTGCGAATGCAACCAGCCTCGTTAGTTGAACTTGCCTAACTGCTTTCGGTAACAAAATTGTCTCAGTCGGTTAAGTGTTGGGCACTCTCTGAGGACATGGTCAACAATTTCATCCTCCTCCAAATAACATCTGCACGTCTGGTCGTCTTCGACACCGATTCTATCGAGGTGGCCTCTCAGGTGACAATGTCCTGTCAACAATCCCACCACCATCCGCAGCTCTTTCTTTCCTAAGGGGAGAAGCTCCTTAGTACGCCGTGCGCTAGGTATAGTTATATGTTCCTTAGCACATTCATTCCAGGAGCTTCCCCTTATGATTCAACAAATTTGCTTTCCAGCAACGATTTTAATTCCCTTTTGTCAACAGCAATTGGGACAGGTAGTATTGGTTGGGCTTCATACGGTTCAGTTGCCGAACCCAACTTTGCCAGACGCTCTGCTTCATCATTCCCGCGAATGCTCGAGTGACACGGGATCCACGCGAGTCTGACTGTATAGCCGTTCCTTGTCATACCATTCAGTACGTTCTTGCACTCAGACATCAGTCGCGAAGTTACGACCCTGGACTTCAGTGCCAATATCGCAGCATTACTGTCTGAACATATATTTATTACCCTATTCCTGTCTATATCCCTCTCACATAGATGATCACACTGCAGAATAGCATAAATCTCCGCTGTGAATATTGTCGCACGTTGTCCGAGAGGATAGTACTCTCTGACTCCTGTGCTCCTGTCGAACACTCCGGCTCTAGCTCTTTTATCTTATTGAGATCCATCAGTATACTACCAGGACCCATTTTTCGGAAGATTTAGCCCTCCCTCCCAATCTTCTCTACTTGGCAGAAATATCTCCAGGGAGAGGTTGGGTGTCAAAAGCGGCGTCATGTAATCTGTCTGCATTGGGACTGATGGACACCTCTTCACCGCGCTTTCTGAGACACTTGACTAGTCGCCCGTTCCAATTTCAAGATGTCCTAGGCAACTGAGAGGATAAACAGTCTTCAGGGCCTTGCTCTCTATGTATACGTGAAGAGGAGGCAGGTTCACCAGGACTTCAAGAGCCCTAGTGGGAACAGTCTTCATCACACTCAATATTTCCACACCAGCCATTCTTTGAACTTTGTCAATTCAAAGACTGTGTTTGCGCTTTGTTGTACTACGCCATCATACAATAGCGGCGTATATTATCATGGGGCGGATCACCATAGTGTATATCCAAAATAGCACCTTAGGTATCGGCCCCCATGTGCACCCAAAGGCTTGTTTACAAGCCCACGATGTACGTATGGCTTCTATTATATTATATATTATATAATTAAACAATTAACTAACAACTGTAATAAAATTTTTATAAAAAAATGCATCCAACTTCTAAAAATTCGCTAAAAAGTAATAAAATTTATATGAATTTAAAATATGAAAACGTATATAAGAATATTGAGAAATACTTTATTTGTAATTGGTTTCTTACTGTAGCTTGTATGTATCTCGTTTTACTAGTTATTGTTTAATTTAGTAATGATTTAGCGCCGACTACCAAAATTTCGATTTTATAAAAAAATTTATATTGTTATTTTTCACCTTTTAGCGGACTTTTAGAAGTCGGTTCAATTTTTTTATAAAAATTTTATTATTCGATTTTTAGTTTTGAACTCGTTATGACATTCATAAATTATTTGAATTAAATACTAAGCGAGGAGTGTATTTCGCAACGTTATCCTGGTTGCAAATATGGACCCATTTTTATCTAAAGTAGGAAGTCAAAGTGAATTTAATAAAAAAATCTTTTTGATTCTGAGAATTCTTAAAATAACAGTTTTGGATGAAAGTATACCAAAGAAAGATTTAGTATGACATGTTAAATCCGCTTTCTTGAATTTTAAGAAACCAAAATCCCCAATATCAGTATTAAAAGAACTTGATATTTCTTCAACATATTTTATCAGGCATATTAATTTTGCAGAAATTAATTTAAAATCCGTAATATACGCCCCAAGAATCCCCCAATGAGAGTTTTAGACAAAATCGGAAAAATATAAAATGGTTAGTCCCCATATTGTATCTGTCATATCTAATTATAAAAAAATAATTCAGATTCGTAACTTACGACGATTTTCAACCAACTATATTGGAATCGCCAGTACCCATTTTGGATGTGTAAAATATTTAAACCACCATATGACATCTGACATATTCAATTTTTTAAAAATAATTTTAAATTTTTTACTTACTACCTCAATAAACCCCAGTACCAATTTTGAACAAAATCGAGGGATGTAAAATCTTTGGTCCTCCATAATAGATCCGCCATATTGATTTTTGTAAAAATAATGCATAATTTACATCCTCAAAAACCCTTTTATACCAGATTTGGACACAATTGAGAGATGCAAAATGTTTAGGACGCCATATTAGATTCGCCATATTCACAGTTTCAGAAATAATTTCAAATTCGGTGTACAACTTCAAAAATCTCTATATACCAATTTTGGACAATATTAAGTAAAATTTTTAGGACTCCATATCGGATCCGCTATATTGGATCAAAAATATCTTTAAATTCGTAATTTACATCCCCAAAAATCCTCTAACACCAATTTCGGACAAAATTGAAAGATGTACAATTGGATCTCCCATATAATTTTTTTGTAAATTAGTTTAGATTCTTTATTGTAAAAAAATATTCATTTTTCCGCAATATTATGAGCACCATTTTGGTTTTTACTGAATCGATTTCGGTCAAAATTATATGGGATCACCACAGCAACTTACTGAACATAGCGCAAGAAATTTCAACCAAATTAGTGCTACCGTTCTGGAGTAATCGACGTACATACATAAAAAACATAGTCGTCGAATTTAGAACCTCATTCTTTTAGAGGTCGATTAAAAAGGCCACTAATTTGTTCTAACATGTTGTCCGTTACGTGGAAGAAATCGATGAGATTATTCGAATAGAATATTTGACTACAGTCACGATGTCTTTGATAGCACAGGCCGACAACATTTTAGACCCAGAAACGAGACTATACTTTTCTAATGGTTTGAAATCCGAATTAGCTCATCAGCTTTGTTTTTCGAGATATATTAACCTAAAAATGAAGGTTATGTTTCAGGGTAGCATGAAACTTTTCGACATGATACGACAGGGCATCTGAAAGAACCACTCATTTACTTCGAAATCCGTTTTGAATCGTTTCAAAATCTTTTTTTCTCTCTAAGATATTGATTGCTTGTGGAAACTTATGGTTGGCCGACCACTTGCACTATATGAATGGATAAGACAAAAAACTCGCGAAATACTGAGAGATATTCATTCCAGACAACTTTTTAATTCACATATTTTTCGAAAAATGAATATTTTTCAGTTTCTCGCGAGTTTTTTTTTACTTTCCCATGATGTAATGGTTTACAAAACCATACATGTTTGTTTGAAGGTCATAGATAATGATGTTTCTTGCGAAGTAGTTGATATCTGTTGGACTTCCATTGTCTTTATTTTTATTGAATATCACGACGTTTCGGCTAGTAGTTATCTCTAGCCGTTTTCAAGTGAAACTAAATAAATCCCTTAGCTACATGACTATTTATACTGAAAGTAAGATGGTTTACTAAAACAACTCGGGTTCTGGTGTATAACCGCGGCTTCTTTGAATTTTCGTTTTTTCCAATGTTGTTCATGGTGTAGTATTTTAGCTTCAGACCATTTTATGTGGTGTCCATGAGTCCAGGCATGGTTGGCGGCACCAGATTTTTCTGTTTCTCCTCGAGATGTGCATTTTTGGTGTTCCTTGATCCTTACGTTAAGAGGTCTTTTTGTTTCGCTAATGTAGGAATTTCCACATTCACATGGTATCTGATAAACACAGTTCTTCATGTCTCTTTGAGTTGTTGGTTTGACCCTAGGGAGCCGACTTCTCAGAGAGTTATTAGAACTGGAAACAACGTTGATTTTATATCGTTTTCCTATCCTTCTAACTTTTTCTGAAATGCCTTTAACATAGGGGATGTTCAATACTGGTTTTCGTTCTTCATTCTTTGTTGATATTGTCCTATTTCTGCGTTGTTCAAGAAATTTATCCACTAGATATACTGGGTATCCGTTGGCTGTCAGATCATTTTTAATGTAATCTATCTCTTTCATCAAGTTCTCGTTGGAGTTGCAGAGAGTTAAGGCTCTATCTACGAGATTTCTTATAATTCCTTGTTTGGTGTTGTTGGAGTGATTAGATGAATAATTAAGGTATTGTCCTATGTGCGTGGCTTTCCTGTAAACCAAAGTTCGAATTTGTCTGCCATTTCTTTCAACCAAGACATCTAAGAACGGTAATTTATTTTCTACTTCTTTCTCCATGGTGAGTTTAATAGTTGGGCTGATATTGTTGAGATGAAAAAGAAAGTTTCGAAGTTCTTCGTCGTTTCCACTCCAAATAATAAAAGTATCGTCTACGTGTCTGAGCCATAACTTTGGTTTCTTAGTTATGGATTCAATTGCAAACGTCTCTGAAAATATTTGCGACCACCGGTGAGAGTGAAGATCCCATCGGTAGTCCATCATCCTGTATGTAGAATTTCTCCTTTTCTTGAAAATAGGAATTAGTCAAACAACTTTCCAACAAGTCCATAATGGTGTGCGGTGGTAAAGATGTTCTTTCTGCTAACGTCTGGTCTTCTTCAAGTTTCTTTCTTATGATTTTTAGCGACTCCTTAACTGGAACATTGGTATATAGGCTTTCCACGTCAAAGCTAATAAAATGGTCTTCTGGTTGTACTTCTATTTCACGTATAATTTCTACGAAATGTTGCGAGTTATTAACCCAGGACGATGTATTTCCTTGTAATGGTCTCAGGATTGGAAGAAGAAATTTGGCAAGTTCAGAAGTTGGAGAGTTCCGGGAACTCGTGATAGGTCGTAAGGGCATGTCTTGCTTATGTATTTTCGGGAGTCCATAAAGATGTGGAGCTTTGCTATGGTGTGGCGTCAACTGAGTCCGAATCCTCTCAGGAATATACCGTTCATGTTTCTTAAGAACGCGATAAATTCTTCCTTCAATTGCAGATGTGGGATCTTCAGCAAGAGATGTATAATTTCCTTTCCTTAAAACTTTGTCAATTTTTTGATTGTATGTCTCAGCATTCATTACGACTGTAGCATTTCCTTTCCCCTCTCTTCTGCAGGTTAGCTAGGGCAGTTTTCTCGTCTTTGCTGATGTTTGGTTCGGTTTTTCTAGATTTTTGTAGAGTTTCTCTTATTTTCCATCTGAACTCATATACAAAAGGGTCTTCGATATTCGCTGAGTCTGCGGCGCTAATTATATCGAGAATGGGAACATCTTTTGGAGCAACCGTGAAGTTCAAACCTTTGGCAAGTAGTGAGTTTTCTACAGAAGTTAATTCCTTGGCAGATATATTAACAATTGTCCTCTGGCTTTGAGATGGCTGTTGTCGTTCTTGTCTTCTCTGATATTTGGAAAATTTCTTTTGGTGTATGATTTCTTGTTTTGTTCTCACTTTGTCACAAGTAGCGTCAATTTTTCTTAGGATGGGGGCGTAGTCTTCTTCTAATGTATATTCTTTAATTTCTTCGAACCGTTGGCGAATGTCCTCTAGTAGTGTAGCCTTCTTGAAACGATGATAGTTTATCTGTGAACGTATTAATGCCTTACTAGCATTTTTCAATATCCTGTTTGCCCGTTGTCCTGGAACTGGAGATTTTATACGGAAACCATCTAGTATTATTCCCTGATTTCGTGTTTGTCGTAGAAACTGGATGTGCCTCTACTCTTTTGTAAGCTTAATCTTGGATTTCTCGTAGCCTCGAAATTTGTCACTTATACCGGGTCCATACCGGGCTTCTAGTATTTGTTTGAAGGTCATAGACAATGATGTTTCTTGCGAAGTAGTAGATATCTGTTGGACTTCGATTGTCTTTATTTTTGTTGAATATCACGACGTTTTGGCTAGTAGTTATCTCTAGCCGTTTTCAAGTGAAACTAAATAAATTTCTTAGCTACATGACTATTTATACTGAAAGTAAATGCATTAAAGTGGAAAAGACGAAGAACTTCAAAACTTTCTTTTTCATCTCAACAATATCAGCCCAACTATTAAACTCACCATGGAGAAAGAAGTAGAAAATAAATTACCATTCTTAGATGTCTTGGTTGAAAGAAATGGCAGACAAATTCGAACTTTGGTTTACAGGAAAGCCACGCACATAGGACAATACCTTAATTACTCATCTAATCACTCCAACAACACCAAACAAGGAATTATAAGAAATCTCGTAGATAGAGCCTTAACTCTCTGCAACTCCAACGAGAACTTGATGAAAGGGATAGATTACATTAAAAATGTTTATCAGATACCATGTGAATGTGGCAATTCCTACATTGGCGAAACAAAAATACCTCTTGAGGTAAGGATCAAGGAACACCAAAAATGCACATCTCGAGGAGAAACAGAAAAATCTGGTGCCGCGAACCATGCCTGGACTCATAGACACCACATAAAATGGTCTGAAGCTAAAATACTACACCATGAACAACATTGGAGAAAACGGAAATTCAAAGAAGCCGCGGTTATACACCAGAACCCGAGTTGTTTTAGTAAACCATCTTTAGATATAAGAGAAGTGTGGAAACCACTTCTTAGTAATTGTAAACTAAAACTAAATGCAGCATAAAAAAATGGGATTTTGCCATAACAGGCTTGACTGCCCCCCCCCCCTATCTTAGTCACACTCTACTGCATTTACTTTCAGTATAAATAGTCATGTAGCTAAGGGATTTATTTAGTTTCACTTAAAAACGGCTAGAGATAACTACTAGCCGAAACGTCGTGATATTTTTAAACAAAAATAAACACAATGGAGGTTCAACAGATATCTACTACTTCGCAAAAAACCATCCATTTCTACAAGCGAGAGAGGAAAAAATATTTTAAGACGATTCAAATTGTGTTTTAAAGGCAATGAGTGGTTCACATGCCCCGTCGTGTCATCTTAAAAAGTTTCATGCTACACTAAAACATAACCTCTAATATAACAGAAAACAGCGTTTTTTGCACGTTTAGGTTAGGATATCTCGAAAACCAGAGCTGGTGGCTCAAATTGGAAATTAAATTCCAACCCAGAGCATCAAAAACCTTCGGAAAACTATAGTCTCGTTTCTGGGTCTGATGTTACAGGAAATTTTGTTGTGTTATGTAGTTTTTCGTCACTATTTATAAAAAATGTCTTGGCAGATGTCATGGGAAATTCTCATTTTGTCTAAGGTCTTCCACTGACTGCGGAACAATTGTGCAATAGGTAGGAGTTTGGTAGGGTCTTTACTAGGTTTCACTTGACCTTAAGCATTTTGCCGCCAATGTTCTCGCCACTGTTGTTTCGGAATAGAGTTATTTGCAAATAGCTCTTTTCTCAGTGGAACAAGTGGGTTTTTGGACTTCAATCTACCTAGTGATGATTTGTCTCGTATAGGTAGTGCAGCCGTTTGTTCAACATATTGTATCGCTGATCTTTGTGGTGATATATCTCCCATGATAGCTGTTTAGTCAAATTGGTAAATAGTGTTTGGATCTGCACTCGTGTTGTTCTAGAAAGTTTTGGAAAATAGTATATTTATCTTGGCTTCAGTATTATATATATATATATATATATATATATATATATATATATATATATATATATATATATATATATATGTTTGTCTATTACGTCAAAATATTTGCGAAATCTAGTCCTCTGTTAAAATACTGCCCAATTCATTCAAACTTTTTGACTTTATCGCACCAGCATCTACTCGTCTGTATAGCCAAAAACTTTGCCTCCTAATTCACTAGCATGGTTGAATTTTTAAATGTTCCTAAATTGACAGTATATGGCTTAAACTGACAAAAGCAGTAATAAGTCAAGCAAGTTTTAAAAAGCATAAAAAAACATTTTCTTTTATTACTGAACCGACAAGAATGGACAATGTATTTATTTTTGGGATACAAAGATTTCTCTTACATATTTCAAGACTTTGTCGCAAAGTCCTTATCCCTAAAAAGTCTTATATCTTCTTAGTGAATCTGGCTGTTCATGTTTAACGTGAGCAAATTAGAAATGTAGAGCTTAAAGAAGGTAGGGACAGTACCTAATCATGTGGTAGTCCAATACTCAGCTTACTAATTTTGAGAATGCTTGTCCCACATGTTGTTTGTTAAGGTGATAATTTTACCAACTAATATTATGTTTATTTATTTAAATAGTAGTCCAGACTTACTTAAACCAATGCCTTATTCACTTTTTCTACAG
The DNA here is from genome assembly GCA_034092305.1 of Diaprepes abbreviatus. NCBI lineage: Eukaryota > Metazoa > Arthropoda > Insecta > Coleoptera > Curculionidae > Diaprepes > Diaprepes abbreviatus. The sequence goes on from JASJET010000055.1 coordinate 61,581,939, forward strand.
GAAGCGGTCTGAAGTATTCAAGTCTGGTTTTCGTGACCTGTCGCAGCTTTCATCGACTTAATGCGATATTTATCTATTGATGCTTTGGTAAGATTTACAAGTCTTTGGAAAATTTTGTTTGGTGAGATATTCAAGTATTTTCGGATGTGTGGGTATTTAATTTTCTTAAGAGTCAATTCAATTCATTTTCCAACTTTCTTTATTGTTTTACAAGATAAGCCGTAGTGGCAATATGAATAAATACATTTTGTATGTGCACTGCTGGCAGCCAACAGCAACTATTCAGACAGTAGAGGAAACAGCCGTCGCCGAAGCCGGTATTAGGCATGTGGCCCATTGCAGATTTTTTTTTTAATTTTAGTTTTTCGCAGTCTAGACGGTAGGAACCTTAAAATGCATACTACTCTAGAATGCCATGGCTTGAACATGATGTGGATTTCTATATTGTGTTTTTTCAATAAGGAATGGGATGTGGGAAAAAGCTCATAAGGGACCTTATGTTGTACTGGGTGAGCTCATAATTATGTAAGTTGATATTTTCGTAAGCTAGTTTTATTGTGCCAGGGTATTAATTTGTAGGCGTAAGTTGTCCTCTCCATTATTCATCTTCTAGCGGAGGGAGGGTGAAGACTGCCGCCGATGACATGGGATGTGCCATATTGCTTCTGTTAATTGGAGATAATTAGTAGCTTGCTTTATGATAGTTTGTTAACTGGCACTCCAACACGTGGCGGGCGACCACCACTAGCACCCCAGTTCAAAGCAGGAGCACTGATGGTTCATCAACCTTCGACAAGCACCCAATGTAGGACGTCGTTCAACGCAGCACTAGAGTAAACGCCTTAATGGCTCCTTCAACTATTAACCTCGTTGTTATGGCGTCACTTGTGTGCTAACCTCAGGCAGGCTATTGCCGGGGTGCCAGACAACGCAGTGTTTTTACAATTAGGTAAATATTTTCCAGCCTAGTTCAGGTACGTAAAGACTATAGAAAGTGGAAGAAGGGGAAGTCGACACGTTCAATTTTCTTTATAGTAATTAAATGGTTTGTGTGTAGCCTCGTAATCTAGATCATATCTGAGATTTGTGCTATTACACGTCAACGCTGAGTTCTGTAGTGTAAATTTATAAAATTTCCGTAATTCTCATATATCTTAGTATATCTTGTTTTGTATACGCTGGAGTCTAGCCACCTGTATCTTACTCGTGGAATACCCTATTGAGGCTGCATGAGTCATGATCGGTCTTACTATTTGTATGTTGAAGGTGTTTTTGTTATATGGACACAGCACCGATTTCCCATTTAACAGTACATATCACTGATGTATGATACTTTTTGTCTATTTTATATTGTGTTATAACTTTAAAGATTCTTTGTTTATACTGAGCATCGGTTTCAATGATTGTGGACAAACTTTTAAAACCACTTCCAATATTTTGTTTTTTAAATATTTATATAATTATATAGGAGAAAACAAAGGCTTTTCTTTTTACAACTTAGTTTCTGGTCACTCTCATAACCATAATAATAATAGTCTTAATTATCCCCTTCATCCAATTTGTATCTTATATCTCTCCCTACAGTCATAGTCGTACTCAAAAATATAATTTAGAGCTAATTGAAAAGTATGCATATTATTGGACAATAAGGCAACAAGAATAAAATAATGATTTTACAAAAACGAAGGTTTTTGAATTTGAAAGATTAGGACTTATTTTATTTAAGCTGTTTAATAAATATATTTACTTCATATATAACTTTTCTAAAGTTTAGTAAATATTAGGCTACATCATAGGCGAAACTTAAATATAATATTAATATATAACGACATAATAGTAGTTTTTAATACAAAAAATAATTGGTTCACTACTGACATGATGGAGAAAAGAAAGTTGTGAATCATTGGTGATGTCAAGATAGCTTGCTGTTTTTTAATCAAAATGTTTGTAGTTTGTCCAAGATTTCTGTATCCCCACTTTTGCTAAATCCGCAATACAGTGATAGCATTTTATTGTGGTTGTTTGAAGGTCATTGACAACGATGTTTCTTGCGAAGTAGTAGATATCTGTTGGACTTCCATTGTCTTTATTTTTGTCGAATATCACGACGTTTCGGTTAGTAGTTATCTCTAGTCGTTTTCAAGTGAAACTGTGTTTTCAGTTCGCTCGTAGACGCCATACAGTGAGCTTTGAAAATGGTGAATGAGATTTCACCGAAACGTCAGCTGCCTTACAATCCTGAGACGGACTCAGCACAAACATGGGAAACCCGAAAACCTTCGATTACACATCACACCCGTGAGAATATCCGACATCACATTATATATATATATATATATATATATATATATATATATATATATATATATATATATATATATATATATATATATACTTTTTATACTAAACTTACTTTCCATCAGCTGACGTTATCAAAATTAAATCTCCATGTTTTCCAAGACTGGTACCGATTCTTGGTAAAAACTGCATATCAATTGCAAACACGTCTTTTGGAAGTTGAGTAATTTTAGTTGGTTGATTGTTGGAAACTGACCATGATAAAACTTGATTATCATCGCTGAAAAAATAAATATTAAAAATAAATGCTGATTTTTAAAAATATCGAAAAAAAATATAATTATTGATTTAATAAAGGCATTAAACATCTGCTGCTTTTGTAATATATATTATTTCAACCAGATAACTGCTCTCTAGATTTACGAGGACTGGAATCTGAATAGAAACACGGCAATCTTTAATTTCTGAGACATCCTGTTACCAAAGTCACTAGTTTTTCATCGGAGAATATATTTTAAACAATTTTCTTTTATGTCATAAATTAGTAAGACTACTAACTTTCATTAGAAATTCAAATGTGGGGAAATAGGATAAGCAATTTTGAGAATGAGACGATTAAATAAAGCATGTTAAATGAGCCATTTAGATTTATTTTTGAAGGCCTATTCAACGATACATCATTTAATAGAGCGAGGGAAAAAATCACGTTTAATTTCTGTTTACTGGGAAATCCCAAATTTTTTTTTATAATTTCACTTTATATTTCTTTGGGTTAATAAAAGAATATGCTTGTAAAGTTTCATCGTAAAGAAGAAAAACTACGAAATTACAAAGCTGTGAGATATAGACTAATGTACAAATGTGGCCAAATTATAATTACTATAGATTGTCATATTACACTTCTCTCTACCGATAGTAAACATATTTATTTTGTAAACTCTATAAATAAAATTTCAAATACACCAAAAATTCTGCCATTTTGCTTTAACAAAAAATATTTCTATAACTGATCTATTTTTGATTGTTTATTCCATCGGTTTTCATATCAGTACGTTTTGCTTACATATTATTAAAGTTAACCTGGCAGATTTGCTAAGGAAAGGTATGAAAATTCATGAAATGAAGAACATACAAAATTACGACTGTGAGTAAATACTCACATAATTTTAGAGATTTCGCTCCGCTCAGTCTCCAAATACTATTTCCAATTAAATTAGTAAATCGCTCCTGTCACTCTATTTAATATACCGTTATGCCACTGCAGCCCTTAATAATATATAGAACATCTTTAGTTAAGTCCAAATTATACCAAGCAACGTTTCACCTGACATCTTCTAAGTGTTCCAGATAAGCTTTAAAATGATATAATATGGCTACTTTACCTAATTGAGTAAACTTCCTCTGTGTTACTCCAGCCAACACAAGTAACCGGAACATTCTCGTTCAGTTTCTGGCTAAGGGTCACTTTAAACTTCATGTTAAGGAAATACTACGAAAATAGTTATTTGCAAAATAAATATCCAATATTTGTACAGAACTTCGTAACAGTAAGCTTTATGCTGGTTTTGTTTGAAATGTAACACTGAAGTTGTCATGGAGATATGACCCGCTTTAGCTGCGCCTTTCAGTTGTGTGATTATAAAAATATAGGCTGGAACTATAAATTATTATACAGATTTTTGTGAATAGTATGTACGTATCATTGAAAGTGTGATAAATTCGATTACTAGGCATTTAATTATATGATATAAAACGTTTTAAATGCATATTCGAGACCATACATATTTCAATAACTTTCGTCACCGTTGCCAAAATGAATTTTCTAATATGATGAAAATTATCGAATAATTGATATGCCATCAGTGTATTTTTTTATATAACTCAACATATTTCGGCTTATTTAACTTATCTCAACGCTTCATTGAGTTAAGATAAATGTTTAGAATACCATTAAATTCAAAAATGGATTGGTAAAAATTATACATCATACCATCAGAAATCGTTATAAATCCTGACATCATGAATAATCTTGTCCTTGAATTTGAAGATTTTCTAGATAGTATATTCTGCCTGCTGTGTAGCACTGAAAATAAAAATATAAAATAATTAAAAGACTCTATAAAAACAAGCTCGTATTATACATATATTGAAATATTTATATAAATTAACTTTTTCAGGGATATAACATAATTCCATGCCTGCATCATAACATTTATAAAACTAACTGGAATATTAACTAAGGCAAGAGAAGTACGACAATTCACAGGACCCACTGCATTACATGTCTCCTTTTTGCTACTTCAATTATTTTATTGATTAGTATATTCAGTTTATGTTATAGTGCAAGAATAAATAAGGTAAAACTGAGATTATGTAATATTCCTAAAATCGTTAATTTATCTGAATTACTTATATGTTCTCGAGTAGAATGTAAAATAATGTTGAGTAAAAACTGATTTTTAAAAAGTTTATTTTCTAATTTAGTGTAGTGCAACAGCAAAGAAATTCTGTGAAAAAATTAACTTCAAATGTGTACATTCGATTATATATTTATACGTGAATACATGTGTAAATATGCTCATACATACATACGCATTTGCGTACATACATTTGTAATCCGATATATCCACGCATCAATATGTCTAATGTAAGAAAAATAATTCTTCTACACATGGACTTCCATAACTAATAAAACAACTGAAAATACTAGACATCAAAATAGATTGATTAAATCATATAATTTCTTAAAGTGCTATTCGTTAAAAAGAGATACAGACTGTTCAAAGTAAAAAAAATATTTTGGAAAATAATTCATGTTTTGAAAATGGTTCAACGTAAGGTAATGAAAAACGATATTATTATGTTTTTGTGGGTGAGAAATAATGATTTATGAACTATTTAAAATTTTTCACTAGTTACATATGTTGAGTTTGATAATTTATGCATTTTTTTTAACCTATAAAATTAAGTGTTTTTCAATTTCATTCTGAAAGAACTATTATTTCTTTGCTAGAAAGGTAGGTTTGCTCGATCTTCATGTCGCCAACTGTTTTCAAGATATTTGTGTTTAAACATTACAATATTACAATTACTAAATTCATGTTGAAAAAAAAATTGCGAAGTTAGCTGTCGACCACAAAATCTACGCCAATAATTGAATGTGACTTTTGTCTAGCAAAGAAATAACGCAATGTCAAACTTGTGTTAGAAAAAATTTATAAATTGTTGTTATTTTATTGAAATAAACTTATTTTTATTCAAAGACGCGGCGACATAATCAATATGCCAACAGTAAATTGAGAGGTATGATACGTGAGACTTAAGGTTTATTCATTTCAAATTATAATAGTTGTGCTACTGTTAGCAGATATTTAGAGCAATATTTAAATAAAGTTTACCCACATGGAAAAACATTTCAACGTATTAATACTATTTCAGGCGAAAAGGATTGTTTTTATATCAAGAATCCTGGTGACTGACCAAAAAATGTAACGTAGCGCAGAAAGAGCGTCTAAACAAAAAATATATAAAAAAGAGTTACCAAATATGGAACAGTATCTCTAATTAGGGCTGCCACCTTTCAAACAGAGCAGACCGGGAGGTCGTTGAAACATCGCAATTTTTTTTCGTTATAATAAAATAAAACATATTTTTAGGTAGATATTATTTATTGAAATTAGATGTATTACATTAAATAAATCAACGTAAATACCACTATTGCTAAGGTCAGGTTATTTTTTAAAACCATGTTTTTTATTGGTAAGAGTTTGTTGTAGTATATTTGCTTGCTCAGGTTTTTTTCAAAAAGTTTTAAAATTCTTCCAACTCATTTTATAATTAATCTTTACAATTAACTCCGACAAACCATTTTGACCCATAACCAGTTTCATTCGTCTGTCCATAAATTCCCCATCAATGAAAAAACGCGTTCAACAAATGCATTACTTATGGAACTTGATAAAATTTTGCCTATTATCAAAGATTATTATAGCTTACGATATAGATATCTCACGTCGTGTTAAATTTTTGATAACTTCTACGGAGCCAGGCGATTTAGGGCCTGGCTCCCGTAGGCTGAACGTAATGTAATGGATCTTCGCCGCGACCATTATTGCCAATTTGAATCTCACTGTTTCGGTGACGCCAGGAATCTGTCTCACCGATTGATGCCGAAAAAATATAATTCCGTTGCATTCTGAATGTCCAACGTGTTTGTAGTGATTTGCTCTGGCATTTGTTTCGTTTTTTTTTAAAATAATTCGCCGAAATTGGAAAAATTTGAATAGTCCTCGCAATGGATGTTCCGATGTTACAATAATTCTATTGCCTTTAATAGTATCCTGGAAATCTGTTGTCAAATTGTTGAAAATAAAGTTACCTCTTAACCAACCTGTAAATCTCGTTCTGCTTTCTAAACTAACTTATAACTTGATTCGTGTTCTTATGTAACTGTAATGTAGTCTAAATGAAATATAGAATAGCCTTGTATAGGATTAATTCACATCACATATGTTTCGCCAAAAACTCAAGCACAGAAGATACCTAATGAGTGGAAAGTTTCTAAAAAAATCAAACGGATATATGTACCCCCTGATCTATATTAAACTATATATATATATATATATATAATTTTTTTTAAATTAAAAAAAAAAAAAAAAAAAAAAAAAAAAAAAAAAAAATATATATATATATATATATATATATATATATATATATATATATATATATATATATCCATTAGCTGGGTAATGTTTATAAATGGAGGTCATTTTACCTTAATTTTTCACTTTTTTCAGGTTTGATTAGGCGAAGCAGCTGCAGACTTTCATCTCAATTGATATTTGCGGAATTTTTGGAATTTTGAGATGGAAAGTCGAAAATTATCCTGGCAATTTTGTTGAGTTTTGGTGTACCGCATCTTTAGCAGTTATGGTTTTTTTTTACCGGGATAAACTTGAACAGAGGGATTTTGGGCAGTTTGCAACAAAGGAATCAGTCTAAACCCCAAAAACATCGGGTAAGGAACCTTAAATTAACAACTATTAAATCAATCCTACATTGATTTTTAAATTTTAAAAGATTTCAGCTCATAATTGATTTTTACCAAGTGTAATTTAAGCGTAATTTAAAACCAACCGTTATGTTATTTTAAGTCTCATTTAGATCCAAAATTATTCAGTTTAAAATATTTTTAAGTTATATTTTGGAGTTTGATGGCCGATTGTGCCTTTTTTTGTGATAAATATGTATTTCTTGAATTTTCAAATTTGTAAGTTGGGGTTTTTTTTTTATATCTACTACCTTGCAGAGCCTATTTTTTTTCTTTTTGTTGTCAGTAAGAGTTAATTTTGAGAGTACTTTCATTATCAATTGTAGTTTGCACTATATTTTGCTTTGTTTTTGCCTCCTGGACATATCACGATTTTCCAAATTTTTAGTTAAATTAATTTATTAGTGGTAATATTGAAGTATTTTGTATTGTATGCAATCTTAGGGTTCCATTCTGGGTTTGTTATTGGCAGATTTAGAGTTTTTTTGTGCATCATAATATGTTCATGGTCACATTAACTTTCACACGGCAATACATGGGTACTAGAGGCTGGCTTGTTGAGTGAAACTAGAAATTCTTTCAGTTCTTTTTTTTTTAAATAAAAAGTTAATGTCTAAACGCGTATCTCGGCTTTTCACATTGTATTGTAGACATTAATTAATATAATCATATTTTGAGTGTATCTATTTTATTGTTATTTATAAAGAGAGTTATTGTAGAGTTAATAAAAACGCGTTCCACTTTAGTCAGGTTTTACCCAATTTATTTGAAAATAATTAATATTAATAAACCAAGTATTGCAACGTCGTCATACAGTGGTCTAGAGTTATGAATTTTATGTCCAGTCTCGTGATGATTAATTTAATTGGGGAACTAATTATATTCTCTAGTAGATCTTTTGTTTTATATTTTATTAAAGTAATTATCGGTATCTTTAATTGTGGATTGATGAATTTCTTTTTATATGATTAATTATTATTTTTTAATGAACTTGTTGTACTTTGCTGGATTAATTTTGGTCATGCTGGTAAAGTAAAAATTTTGGTCATGCTGGTATTTTTTTCAATTGAGCATATATATTATTATTACTCTTATGTAACTCGAGCTCAATAGTTAGAGCAAGTAACTACTTTGAGTTAATGATCTGTTTGATTTTGCTGATAAGTTTTATTATTTCTTATGCTATTAACGTGAAGTTTACTTTTAATAATTTTTCTCTTTTCTTTTATTATGGTGTGAATTTTGGATTGGATTATTTCTTGACATTTTGGCGGTAGATAGTATATTCGCTCCTGTTTTTTTTTATATATACCCGGGTCCGTTCTAAAGCCGGATGCATTGCGACTAGAGTAGGCCTATTGTGCTCACTCTAGACATTATAGCCACTCTGTCAACCTAGCCCCCTGGCTCAATCTGTACAGTCCTGCTAAGGAGTGAGTGAGTATTTCTCCTGGTTCCAATTTTACTGACCCGAAAGTTTGTTGTCTAAATCTCACCAGTGACTCACAGTCACATATGATATGCTTCACCGTTTCCTCGGCTTGTCCACACAGTCTGCAGCCGAGGTTTCCGTTATATAGATTCATTCTATTCAGATGTACTTTGACGGCCATGTGTCCCGTCATTATACCCGTAGTAGTTCTTAATTGGTTTCTACTCATTTGTAGTAGTTTCTTTGCCAGTTTCGGGTCCGGATTCCCAATAAATAGCTTGCTGTGGTTTAAACCTTGTCTGGTCATCCAGTGGTTTTTATGTGCTCTTTTGATCCATTCTTTGACTGCTTCTCGTGCCGCATACCGCGGCACCCCAAAGGCCGGTTCTAGACCAATGTATTGAGATGCTGACCCTGCTCTAGCTAGCTCGTCAGCTTTTTCATTTCCATGTATGCCTTCGTGTTCTGGTACCCACTTTAACATAACTCTGTTGTCTTTTGTCAGAGTTTCCAGCTCGCTCTGACATTCCCAAACTAGCCTCGATGATACCTTTTGGCCCTTGAGGCCTGGCTGTCAGAGTAAATGAGGATATGCTTCCCTTTGTAAGCTCTCCTGTTTATCTCATCTGCGCACCGTAAGATTGCGTATATTTCTGCCTGGAACACTGTTGGGTATTTCCCAAGGGGCTGTCAGAGTAAATGAGGATATGCTTCCCTTTGTAAGCTCTCCTGTTTATCTCATCTGCGCACCGTAAGATTGCGTATATTTCTGCCTGGAACACTGTTGGGTATTTCCCAAGGGGAAGGGTTAGTTCCTTCCTCGGTTGTAACCCGTATATCCCAGCTCCAGTACCCTCATTAGTTTTTGAACCGTCAGTGTACCAGATACTTGCACCCGAGAGTGTTTCCGGTCTTTCTCTTTTACTTGCCATTCGATCCTCTATTTTGACTTCAAACGGTATATTATAACGGTAGCTCGAGTTCATATGGTCCGTGTCCATTTCCAACTCAGGGCTCCTGATTTTTTTACATATGTTTTTATGTCCTGACATCGTCATTTGCGATTTTACTGTTGAGTGATTTAGTCGGTGAAGTCCCATTCTTGCCTCTGCCTGAATCACTATGTGTAGCGGAGGCAGATCCAGAATACACTCCATTGCCGAAGTGGGCGTTGATTTCATGGCCCCAGTAATACACAAACAGGCGACCCTTTGTATTTCACTCAGCTTTGTCATAGTTGCTCTCTGCATTACCTTGGGCCACCAGACCAAGGCTGCGTAAGTGATGGCTGGTCTCACACTGGTGTATAACCAATGTACCATTTTCGATGAGAGACCCCATGTTTTCCCACATAATCTTCTAACAGTCATAAGAGATGTTTCCGATTTTCTGGTTATGTTTTCCACTTGTCTGTTCCAGGACAGCCTGGAGTCTAAAATCACCCCCAGATATTTTACTTCTCTGGCAAGTGGTATTGTGTTTCCTTGGAGGATGATGGGACCGAGATCCTCTATCCTCCTCTGTTTTGTAAAGGAGATTAGGACAGTCTTTTGGGGACTTATATTGAGTCCCTCCTGCCTTACCCATCTTTCTACAACTTTAAGAGCCCTCTGCATTCTCTCTCTTACTATTGTATTAAATTTGCCTTGGGTTAAGATTACCAAGTCATCTGCATATCCCAGCACAGAGTGACCCTCCCCTCTTAGGGTTCGCAGAAGCCCATCCATTACTAGGTTCCAAAGCAGTGGGGAGAGAACCCCCCCCCCCTGCGGACACCCCCCAGTCATCCGTGCCATCAGCGACTCTCCGAGCAGTTCTGTATAGATCACTCTGTCTTTTAACATATTTCCAATCCACCTGCAACAGGTCTCTTCTAGGTTGATGTTCCTTATTGCAGTGATGATTGATTGAAAAGACGTGTTGTCGAACGCCCCCTCTATGTCTAAAAATGCTCCTAGAAGCACTTCTCCATTTTCCAGAGTGTTTTCCACCTTGCTGACCAAATCGTGGAGCGCTGTATCTGTGGATCTCCCGGTTCTGTATGCATGTTGGCTCCGATGAAATGGACTGTTTACCATTAAATCATCTCTGACATGTCTGTCCAATAGCTTCTCGAGAGTCTTAAGGATAAACGACATTAGACTGATTGGTCTAAATGCCTTTGCTGTAGAATAGTTGGGTTTCTTAGGTTCTTGAATGAACACTACCCTGGTTAACCTCCAAACCTTTGGTACATATCTTAGAGCTAGAGTGGCTCTTAATATGCAGCAAAGTCTGTTGATCAACAGGTTTGGAAACTGTTGTAGCATTGCTGGATAAATCCCGTCCGGTCCCGGCGATTTATATGGTTCAAATGAGTTTATGGCCCATTTTATCTTTTCATAGGTAATCACCTTTTTTGCCGTTTGCCAATTGTCCTTGGTGGCTCTCACAGCAGTATTAATCTCTGCTTCAGTCCTCCAAGTCTCCGGTGATTTCTCAATTATTGTTGACCCTGGGAAGTGAGCCCGAAATAACTCGGTCATTGTTTCTTTCCCACTATAGGTGTGCTCCCCTGTATTTGTTTTTAAAGAGTTTATTGATGGTTGCGTATCCTTTGAGAGTATCTTTCGGAGTCTGGCACATTCTGGAGTCGTTTCGATCTCCTCATAGTGCTTCCTCGAAGATTCTCTCTTAGCCTTATGCAAGTTCCTGTTGTATTCAGTCAGGGCCAGTCTATATTCGTCCCAGTTTCCTGTTATTTTTGCCTTGTTCCATGGTTTCCTAACTTGTCCTCTATTCGCCTCTAATTTCGCATTCCACCACGGCACATTGCGAGTAGAATGTTGAGTGATCTGAGGACAGTTAGCTTCAAAGGCTGAGACTGTGGCTTCTGTTAGTTGTTCTGCCATCAGTTCTACTTCTATTATGTTGCCTGCCGAACTTTTGATTTCCGCTAGTCTCTGTTCTAGGTCTAGGCAGTAGTTTCCCCAGTTTGTCCTTCGCGGACTCCGGTAGTTTAGTTGTTCCCGTTCTATACCCGTTATTTCAAACCTGATGCACCTATGGTCAGAACAGCTTGCCTCCCTAGACACATACCAGTTTTTTATAGAGTTGCCAAGATATGTCGTGCTTAACGTTATATCAATGACCTCCTGCCTTTGTCTGGTGACAAAGGTGGGTTCATTGCCTTTATTCATTATGTCTAAGTTATTTACCATTATGAATTCAAAGACTGACTTACCTCTTTGGTTGATGTTTGTGCTGCCCCAAGCATCGTGATGGGCATTGGCATCACACCCAATGATCAGCTGCGATCCATTTCCTCTGCAGTCTCTCACTAGGTCTGCCACTGCTCTTGGTGGTGGTTCTTCCAGGTCATCATAGGGGAAGTAGGCTGAGCCGATAGTGATGGTTGTTGGTCCAGCTCCCCTTGTTGCTATTTTTGCGGCAACAAGATCCCTAGAAATATGTTTCGTTAGTGCAAGCACTTTAAGGTGTTTTTTATACAATATACAGGTCCTTGGGTTATCGGCTGTTCTGCAGTATATGAGCTCACATCCGATTCCCGTAATCCCTTTTACTTTCCCCTGGTGTATCCAGGGTTCTTGAATGAGGGCGATGTCACAGTCCTTCATCTCCCTGCAGAGAGCGGCCGAAGCCGCCCTACTGTGTTGGAGGTTTGCCTGTATCACCCTCACTTTTCTTCCCGGTTCCCAGACTACGGAAGGTCACCTTCCCGAATTTATAGAATGTCTTGAACTGGGTCTGTTCAAGGCATTTAAAGGATGCCGCATCAACCGAGAAGGCCAGTGTTTGACCTTTCTCGTCTATTTTGCGGCTTAAATTCGTCCAGTCACTCACCTTCAGCCCTGGGTTCTGGGTTCCCAGGCGTGTTCTGGCTTTTTCTACCTCGTCTGTCCCTGGTAGCCAGACGAGGACTTTAGGTCTTTTGGGAAGGTCCTTAGCCTCGACTACTGTCAGGTCTACTCCTTCCCATAAATTCCCTAGTTTTTCAACAGATTGTTGCAACCAGGTTTTTGTATTTACATTGGCACACGTGATCCATAAAATGCCTCCTGTGTACTTATTTTCCTCAAACTGTGGTAGATTCCCACTGCCAGATGGCGTCTCATCCATGATCTCTAGAAGCCTATTTAGAATTAGGTCAGCTTGGATCTGGTCAATTGTGAAGTCAGGGTGACGACTATGCACAATCGCCATCCTGAGATCACTTAATGCCCTGTTATAAGAGGCTCCAGCCTGTTCTACTTGACTTCTGGTTCTCTTCGCAAGTCGTTTGTCTCCAGGGAAGGTACTCGAGTCCGAGTGCAGCCGTTTGCTGGTTGCACTCCCCTCTTTTTTGGCTTCGGACCCCGACTTTGGTTTTTCCTTAGTCCAAGCCCCCGCTGCCATTTTCTGTGCTTTCTGGATCTTCCTCTTTTGGGCTCCGGAAAGCTTCTTTCCCTGTGGGTCAACTTGCGTTTTCCCTCCATGGTCTGTTTTCCCAGTGTCTGATTTTTCGGTGGGACTTTCACCCATCCTACTAGATTCAGCCACTAGAGTGTTGTCAGAGGAGTCTTTTACAATGAGATCCACCTCTGATAGTTTGTCGGAGTCACTCATTGCTGAGTCCTCCTTTAATAAAATTTCTTCTTTTTTTTCCTCATACGCAAGGCTGTATTACTTTGGGATTTCGCCCTGTTTCCCAAAGGCACCGTCTGCAACAACTGATAGGCCCAGTTGCCATACATCCTCTCGGCACGGTCGCCACACGTTAGAATTAAGCCTGTGTTAAGTGTTTGTGTAAAGGTGCGCCCGTCTACAGTCAACGGATCGATACCGCCCACCTGCAGACGGCCTAGTGTAAAGTGATGTGTTAGTGTAGGCACCACTGTGCAGTTGTATCCCTCTTAGTTTGGTTCCTAACTACAGAGACCTATCCAGCTTGGTTGTACCTGCCGGCAGTCTGAACTGCCGCTGGCTTAGCTCTCTGTGTCATTGAAACTCGCAAGCCCCACCGGAACGTCAACCCGTGGATACTTCGGGGGGGGGGTCACCTCCTGTTGGTCAACCTGCAGACAACCGGATCTATACAGGCCAGCGTTGATTAAAAAAAAATTGTATAATTTTAATTTTAATTAACGGCCTTCGCTTATCAGTGTAGCGGTTAATTGATTGAAGTTTATATTAGAATAGGATAAATTTTAATTAAAGACTTCCATTACAAGTTACAACGAATTTTATTTGATCCCCTGGCTTTTTACGTTTGTTTTTTTTTGTTGTGGTTTAAATTTTGAGAGTAAGGCAAGGTCAAAGCGACAACGTGGAGGGTTTCTGCGTTTACCCAGCTTAAATGCAGTGGCGCCCTTAATTACCTGCCCCTACTAGCTTGGCGTTTTGCTTGCTACTGTCGCCACTAACCTTCCGTTCTGCTCTGCTACTTTTACCTTACACCTCTCTGCGAGGTCTAACGCCTTAAAAAAACCAGTGAAGCAGTGCAAGTTTCACAGCTTTATTTTTCATACCTAAGATGAGAATGATTTTAGATCTCACAGGATGGTACTAATGATAAATAATGAATCTGTTAGAACAGTATGGTTTTCTATATCATTTAGTTTTTAAAGTGTTTTCCATATCCAAAAATGGGATACTATTGTTAGTTTCTTCCTCCACTGTGAATTGAATATGAGGATTAAAGGAGTTAAAGAGTTCTAGAGCCATCTCAATTCTACCCGCAGGCCCAGCAACCAATAAGTCATCAACATATCGCTTGATAAATGGAATGTAAAAAGGCATGTATTGGAGACTATCCTTAACAAGATCATCTAGCACATAGTAACTGAAATGGAGGAAATTTTAGACTCCACTGGTGTTCCCAAAAATCTGTTTTTAATAGTTATTATTGAACACTAACACTTTGGAATCGAAAATAGATTCCATGAGTTGCTCAAAGAAGTCGTAATCGATCCCACAGTGTTGTGATATGTCATCTCATTTCTCACGAATGCTGTTGAGGATAGCCTCTAAGTTCGCTAATATCATGTAAAAATATTAAACAAATAATTTTCTAAATTTTATTTTCTATTTTTGCTACTTGACTACGCCACTGTTTACGCATCTGTGTTTTCCTCAACTTCTTAAGCAGCGCGCTCACTGGTTCGGTTCGGTTCAGACCGCTCGGCTCCGCACAATCGGCCAGTTTTGGTTTACACGTAAATAAATGAGAGCCCGCTCACTGGTTCCGACCGGCCAGAACGCTTCAGCGCTTTCAGCATCGGAACCAGTGAGCGCGCTGCTTAAGAAGTTGAGGAAAACACAGATGCGTAAACAGTGGCGTAGTCAAGTAGCAAAAATAGAAAATAAAATTTAGAAAATTATTTGTTTAATATTTTTACATGATATTAGCGAACTTAGAGGCTATCCTCAACAGCATTCGTGAGAAATGGGATGACATATCACAACACTGTGGGATCGATTACGACTTCTTTGAGCAACTCATGGAATCTATTTTCGATTCCAAAGTGTTAGTGTTCAATAATAACTATTAAAAACAGATTTTTGGGAACACCAGTGGAGTCTAAAATTTCCTCCATTTCAGTTACTATGTGCTAGATGATCTTGTTAAGGATAGTCTCCAATACATGCCTTTTTACATTCCATTTATCAAGCGATATGTTGATGACTTATTGGTTGCTGGGCCTGCGGGTAGAATTGAGATGGCTCTAGAACTCTTTAACTCCTTTAATCCTCATATTCAATTCACAGTGGAGGAAGAAACTAACAATAGTATCCTATTTTTGGATATGGAAAACACTTTAAAAACTAAATGATATAGAAAACCATACTATTCTAACAGATTCATTATTTATCATTAGTACCATCCTATGAGATCTAAAATCATTCTCATCTTAGGTATGAAAAATAAAGCTGTGAAACTTGCACTGCTTCACTGGTTTTTTTAAGGCGTTAGACCTCGCAGAGAGGTGTAAGGTAAAAGTAGCAGAGCAGAACGGAAGGTTAGTGGCGACATTAGCAAGCAAAACGCCAAGCTAGTAGGGGCAGGTAATTAAGGGCGCCACTGCATTTAAGTCGGGTAAACGCAGAAACCCTCCACGTTGTCGCTTTGACCTTGCCTTACTCTCAAAATTTAAACCACAACAAAAAAAAACAAACGTAAAAAGCCAGGGGATCAAATAAAATTCGTTGTAACTTGTAATGGAAGTCTTTAATTAAAATTTATCCTATTCTAATATAAACTTCAATCAATTGACCGCTACACTGATAAGCGAAGGCCGTTAATTAAAATTAAAATTATACAATTTTTTTTTAATCAACGCTGGCCTGTATAGATCCGGTTGTCTGCAGGTTGACCAACAGGAGGTGACCCCCCCGAAGTATCCACGGGTTGACGTTCCGGTGAGGCTTGCGAGTTTCAATGACACAGAGAGCTAAGCCAGCGGCAGTTCAGACTGCCGGCAGGTACAACCAAGCTGGATAGGTCTCTGTAGTTAGGAACCAAACTAAGAGGGATACAACTGCACAGTGGTGCCTACACTAACACATCACTTTACACTAGGCCGTCTGCAGGTGGGCGGTATCGATCCGTTGACTGTAGACGGGCGCACCTTTACACAAACACTTAACACAGGCTTAATTCTAACTTGTGGCGACCGTGCCGAGAGGATGTATGGCAACTGGGCCTATCAGTTGTTGCAGACGGTGCCTTTGGGAAACAGGGCGAAATCCCAAAGTAATACAGCCTTGTGTATGAGGAAAAAAAAGAAGAAATTTTATTAAAGGAGGACTCAGCAATGAGTGACTCCGACAAACTATCAGAGGTGGATCTCATTGTAGAAGACTCCTCTGACAACACTCTAGTGGCTGAATCCAGTAGGATGGGTGAAAGTCCCACCGAAAAATCAGACACTGGGAAAACAGACCCTGGAGGGCTCTCATTTATTTACGTGTAAACCAAAACTGGCCGATTGTGCGGAGCCGAGCGATCTGAACCGAACCGAACCAGTGGGCGCGCTTCAGTCAGAACGCCGATGGCCCCCGCTCACTGGCTCCGCACAATTCAGACTAAACAGTGATTAAAACTGCTTTAAACATTGGAGTTTCTAGAGCTGTTATTTTTGATGAAAAGTGAATAAAATGAGTAGTTCTTCCGACTCTGAGGAGGATATTGTTATGGCTGCTGTAGTCTGTGTTGAAGCGGAAGTGGAGGAAAAGTGGAGAAGAAGATATTGGGTTCATGATATTAACCTTAAAAGAAAAGTTCACGGGGAATTTTATCATTTATTTCCAGAGTTGATGACCGACAATGAAAAGTTTTTCAAATATTTTAGAATGTCTAGTATAAAATTTTATGAAATTTTAAATATGTTGATGCTCAGGAAACAAAACATTAACCTTCGAAAATCGATTCCACCAGAGGAACGTTTAGCAGTTACTTTAAAGTAAGTGTATTATATAGTCGAATTAATTAAATTTGACGTTTACATCACAGATTTTTGTGACATAATTAATGTTTTTTGACTGTGACGTGAACGCCTAGACAATTTACTTTAAGTTTATTAGGGAACAACTATGTATAGAGAATATTATTATTATTATTATATATTCTGTATGCTCTGACGTTTTCTATCAATTCTTTGTCCGACATAGTAACAATACAAACACTACGTCGATACCACAGATTAAACTACCTCTTTCTATTTTTAAAATAGTCGAACGCTTTCATACCTTTCGGCAATTTTTGCCTTCTTGAGAATAGTCGAACACGCCGATGCTGAAAGCGCGGAAGCGTTCTGGCCGGTCGGAACCAGTGAGCGGGCTCTCATTTATTTACGTGTAAATCAAAACGAGCCGATTTCACGGAACCGAGCGGTCTGAACGGAGCCGAACCAGTGGACGCGCTGCTTAAGAAAGCCGATTCTAATTAACAGTATATAATAATGACTAAAATGTGGTCGGATTTGTATTGTCTTAATTTTTATTTTTACGACGTTTCGGTTAGGTTGTATCTCTAATCGTTATCAAGTATAAACTGAATGTTTTGTCTTAAGACTACGAGCTTATATAGGGATTGTGTCCATTGAAGCGCAACGTTTCGCTTCACTGTACATACCTCAATGATTTGATGTTACAAAGTAGTGGTTGCCAAAGATTAAGTATCTCAACACTCGGTTTACTGAGGATTCCATTATTGCTTTTAATGTATGCTGCTTCTATAAATTTTCTTTTTTTCATATTGGGTTCTATATATATTGCCGCAGCCTCAGACCATTTTATATGGTGTTGTTTATCCCAGGAGTTTTCTGCAATACCTGATCTCGACGTTTCCCCTTTTTGTGTATGAGTATTATGTTCCTTAATTCTAACTTTTAGCGGTCGTTTGGTTTCTCCAATATACATTTCACCACACTCACATGGAACTTTGTAAACACATTCTTTCTTATCGGTAGTTTTAGGTTTTGTTTTTGTTAAATTAGCTCTAAGGGTATTTCCTGATTTAAAGGCTGTTTTTATATTATAACTACTTGAAATTCGTCTTATTTTCTCCGACGTTCCCTTAATGTACGGAATTGTGAAGAAGGAATGTGTTTCTTGCTGTCCAGTGTTCGTTGTTCTAAAATTATTTATAACATCGTCAATTAGTTTTAAAGGATAACCATTCTGTTGTAAATCGGATTTAATATTTGCTACCTCTTTTTCCAATGGTTCGGCATTATTACATATAGATATAGCACGATTATAGAGGTTGCGAATAATTCCTCGTTTTGTTACAACAGAATGATTAGAACTATGATTAAGATATTGTCCAGTATGTGTTGGCTTTCTGTATACTGAAGTTTTAATAGTTTCATTTGAATGGTTCACCATGACATCTAGGAAGAACAATTAAACTTAATTGTAGATGGGATGGTGTATAAATGTTTCAATAAATCATTAAGTTCTTGATAATTGCCCTTCCATACGATGAAAGTATCATCGACATATCTCAGCCAGACTTTCGGTTCTACTGTTGTCGTTTCTATGGCATGAGTTTCGAACCATTCCATATATATATTGGTGACGACTGGAGAGAGTGAAAAACCCTGATTACTTTCAAGTAAAGGGCAAGTTCTACGCTTAGGACGATGGGCTTCCATTTCCATTTTAGTCATTCTTCAACATTGTCTACAACCTTCAAACAAAAGTATATAATAAATTAATTAGTTCGAAAAAAATGCTTTTCTCAAAATTCAAAGCCATCCGCGGCGACCCTTTAAAACTGTAAATTTAATCTAAGGAAAATGGGAAAAAATCGATAATTTTAAGTCAAAAAAAAATAAATATCATCAAATAAATACGGGAGTTTCAATGTGTTCGATATACATATCTTGTGCATTCAGGGAAGAAATTTTTCCCTAAAATCAAAAAGGAAAATATATGTTTTTTGCATTAGTCTCTTGAAAATAAGCTATTTTGCAAATTTTCAAAAACAGGCATTTCTTTCACGACTGGTATCTTCGTTTCTTTATAACCAATCTGAGCTTTTCAAATTAAATCAAAGATCTTTCTAAAACACAAATATGAAAGCTTAGAAGTCAAAAAGGACCAAAATTCAAGATTATACGTGGATTTAAAGCATGTTCATTAAATCACGAAAATTGTTAAAAATTATGATTTACAAAAGCCGATTCTAATTAAAAACACAGAGTAAAAAATGATTGAAAAAATCTTTTCAAGATAGAAAAAAATTCATTTTTTAGAATTCAAATCGAGACAAAACTTTAGATTTAGCGAGCATTTAGAGTAGTAGAAGTAGTCTAAGAAAAATGGAAAAAAATCGGAAAAAATTGATATTTTCAAGTTGGAAAACAAATTAAAGGCCTAAATACAAAAGCTACAAGTCTTGCAGCTGATCCCTGTGCGTTGAAGTAAAGGTTTATGTTTTTAAAATAAAAATTAAAAGATATGTTTTTTGTGAACTGGCCTCCTGAAAATAAGAATTTTTGAAATTTTCGAAAAAAAGATTCGATGATAATTTGTACTTCTGAAAAAATTATAAAAATTCGTAGAAAGACCATTCGAATTAAAGTAAATAGATTGGAAAGGTCCTTTCAAGAAGTCGAAAATATTTGAAAATATGCGAAAAATGGGTTAAACCGAGCCCATTTTGCAACTTTCAGTGGACATATTTAAGCTTCTTGAGTTTGTTTATTTCTTTAATACTACAATAACATATATTTTTTCCAGATTTTTTTTGAAACTTAAAATGCGTAGCGAAATGATTCAATATTAATCCGTTTGGTTTCTTGCAGAAATTTGCGAGTTTCTACGAGAAACCAAACGGACCAACGGATGTATTACAGGATTAATACTAAATTATTCCGCTATAACAACCATCTTGTAATATGGCAGACAAAAAGAATAAATATTTTTTTGAGTTAGCTTCAAATTTAGAAGTTAAAGAAAATAGCTGCCAACTGCAATTGCTACTTTCAACAAAAGCCCAAAGAACTAGAACATAAATCGGGAGCTACGTATACAATTTCCTACTGCGATGAAAAAAAATATAAACTTACACATAATTAATTTAAAAATAACTAATTCGACTAATACAAAGCCAACTTAAAACCATCTAAGCAGATAAACAGATCTATATTAAATTAATAGCAATATAAAACCCTTTTAGGTTAATTTTTTACCTTTTAGGGGCATTTTTGTGATCGGTTTATTATTCTAGAGAAAATTTTTTTTTTCAGTATATATTTGTGCATACTTAATTATGTAGCAATAATATTCATAAGCGAACAATATTAACCATTTCTGCCTTTAGTTGAATAGAAAAATCGAGCAGTTAAAATTACTTGCTTAAAAAAGTAACCGTGTCAAAACAATTAGAATTACATGAAAGATTTTGGATGTAAAATATTTAAATCTTTGATTAGGAAATCTATACGATAACTCATGATAATGTTGCTGTATGAATTAAAAATATATATTTTAACCCAATATTAATAAATCAGTCAAAGTAACCTTTTAACCCCCTATGTCCACTACTAGAAGGCTTGATTGAAGGCACATTAATGAGGAAAATAGGGATAATAAAACAATTTCACCGTAGAGCCACCCAAATTTGCTTTCTTAAAGTTTAATTACGTAAGTGAACAATTTTACTGAAATAATAAAAAAAGCCACTCTCTTAAGTACGATTTATAATTTAAAAGTTTAAGGTTAAATTTATATTAGAGAAGCTATTTTAGTTCTTAACTAACTGAAAATACTTATACTAATTATAACAGCAAGTGTATTCTCTTCTAATACAGTTATAGACAAATCACTATCTCAGATTGCAAAAGAATACCAATACTTTAATATAATTACTATTTCGTTTGTTTCTCCTACTAAAAATATAGAGTTTTCCATTTTTTATTTTCAATAAAAAGTACAATATAAACACCTACTCTAACCAACCTCATCACAAGAATTGGCTATGTAAAATAGATTCCCTTATGCCGACAATCTAACGTCAGTTTTGCAATTTTTGTCTCCCTTTGAAATGATCAGTTAATTTACGTCACTTTTTAATAAATCGATTCATCTTTATAGCTATAACTAATAGGTATAAAATAAAAGCATCTGACAACATCGCCAGCTCTCGGCATAGTTCGTGGACCGCCAATTTCAATTTATCCTTTTTTCGGTCGGTTTGCTGTAGAAAAACAAAAACTGGGCTTGTTATAAGTGTGAGGTATCTAGACCGGTAGCATTTATAATTCGTTGAAAAATCGTCGCTTTCTTCAAACTGAGGATATATTTGTTTCAATTTGTTAATCTCATCATAAAATCGATCCTCGTCTACAGCTGTTATGTCAATTTTTAATGCGTAGTTCACGTATAATAAATTATCAATACTTTCGATTTAATGCATGCAAAAATATTAAATAATTAGAATGTTCTCTATCACTACTAAATCGATAGGTTGCAATTCTATTTTTGGAAACACATTTAACGAGTTGCACATCATGACATATTGGTAAACATGAATTATTTTTATATTCTGTTCATTGATGTGCTAACATAAGATTTGTGGAAAAATCCACATCAAATATAGTATGACATATTGGTAAACATGAATTATTTTTATATTCTGTTCATTGACGTGCTAACATAAGATTTGTTGGAAATTCCACATCAGATGTAGTAGAATTAATTACTCTTTACACCAATGCACTGCCTTCAATTTTTAGCTGATATTTTCCTCGCACTTTATTAAATCTCTCCTTACGAAATTCTCTTTTATTACGCATCATATTATAACTGGTGGTAAATTTAGTGCTGTAATTTTCAAACACATATATCATAATTTGTCAAATAATACAGGTACAAGTCAGAGGCAACTGATGAATGGTCACATGTCTAAGGAATGGCGGTCAAATTAAGTTCTCTACTGTCAACTTAGACCTGCTTTAAAATTAGACCATGTTAGTGAATTAGAAGAGGCTTTTACAACTAGTAGTGGAATTTAAATAATTTCCAATAAATAGGGTGAGTAGTGAAAATAACCCGATCCTCATTATCCCCCCACTCCTCGACCTTGACCATGACCATACCCCACTCCGTCTTTGGCCCCGCACAGATGTCCTTACCATTGACCTTGAAAGTGCACGTGTGCTCTGTCTTTGGCCTTGACCTTGTGTTCAAGGCTGTGCGTGCGACCTTGACCTTGTTCGAATGCGACCTTGGCTTTGTTGAAGGCCACCTTGGGTGTGCGACCTTGAAGTCGTTATTTGTGCATTGTAATAGTGTGGTTTGATCTTGAAATGATTTTGACCTTGCAAATTCTTCTATAAAATTGTGTGACTCTATTTACATTCATTCAGTGTGAAATGTCAGATACGGAACTATCTAAAGAAAAAAATATAGAGCAAGGTGGCAGAGTAATTTGTTTATATCAGAGTAATTTAAAAAGTTTGTGTGAATTTGAAGAAAGGAATCTAGCAATTTTTCCTCTCGAATATTTAAAAACTTACGTTGATACACTGAGTTTACGGCAAATTTGGGATAAGCTGCCAGCGCCATATCGGTGTGACAAGGAACTACAGTTAAGCTTACCCTGTTACATTCACTATGAACAAATATATCGTCATTATATAGATGGGCCACCACCAGCAATAAAAAGGTGTCGTGAGTGTAAAAATAAGTGAATAATATGAATAGTGCTTTGCAAGAGACAGTAAAAAAATTGGGCGATGAGTTCACTGAAACGGCAAGTATTTGCTTCAATGATGCAATGAAAAGTCGAGCAGAATGGGCGTCACGCTATTGTGATTTGGCTTTTGAATATGAAAAGTTTGCTAATGCATGTCGCAAATATTGCAGTAAAACATTAAATTTACCAGACTTTGTGAAATAAAAAAGTTGGGGTTTAGTGACTGTTTGGAAAAACTGATTAGTTTCATTGCAGATCCCGTTGTGTTAAGTGAAATTAGAGTCTAGGACTTAAGTTTAACGTAGTAGTAGTTAATATGGAAAGTTTAGTGAGAGAAATGTACAAAGAATTTTTAATTTCTGCAGCCTGTTCCGAATTTTACGCATATGAAATGCAAGATTCGGAGGCTCAGGATTTTAGTGTATTTTTTAAGTATATGAACCATGCTGAAGTGTGTATTTTAGCGAGTATAGTTTGTAAGAATTTTTTAATAGATAAAAACGAACAAATATTATTGAACAAATTAAGAAATTTAGGTTTAAGCGATAATGTTACACGTGTAGAAGAACGACAGAAAAATGTCAATCAATAAAGTACATAAAATGTAGTTATTTGTTTCATTATATTTTTACTTTGAAGTTATCCTTATACCAATTTAAATGTGTGACGTCATTTGACCTTGAAGGCTCCTCCCACTATTTCCACCGTTAAGCTACCCCCACCATTGTTACAACTCGACCTTGAAAACTCGCTATAAAGGTGAGTGGGAAAAGAAATGACTTCAAACAGTCGCAGATATCAGTGGCATAAACATCAAATATTGTGTTCGTGTAGTGTTCTGAAAGTGCTTTTATATTCACGGTAATTTTTGGATTTATATAACATTTTTTCAATAATTGCAATATTGCAAAATAAACTCTAGATGAAATTAATAAAATGTTCAGCAAAGTTTTCGAGGTTTTAGAGAGAAAAAAGGTTTCCGAAATGATTGTGGGCAAAGTGTTTAAAATTGTAAAGATGATTTCAATGACTACACGATTTGGCAAAACTCTTCCAGTGGCTTTACACGATGACAGTGATAATAGCACATTCGAGACTTTTTTGCCAAAACGTGTAGCCGAAACACTGTCTGACGATATTGTAGATTATGAGTAAAACTAAAGGGAAATACACTCTAACTTATTTGGGACAGGGCACTAGAGTTTTTGGAAACAATACTTGAACATTATTATTTTTGGGCTTATTGGAGTAAAGTATGTAAATTGTTTGAAAAAAAGGATGTAATTAAATTTAAAATATAGTTGCACATGTCAGAATACTTACGCGTGTTCATTATTTCTGTTAAAGATGCGACGACGACCGTCAACGAATGTGTAGATAGATACATATTTTGGTTAGGAAGAGAATTAAGAAATATGGCTCACGATATGTTAGATAGCGCAAATGATTGGCCGCATGTTGAGGCAACCAAAGATCAATATAGGAACGAGATCAGGGATGCAATCAATTTTATGGTTGGGGTACATTTGTGCGACAAATTTTTATATGGTTCCATAGACATGGATACGTTTTGTGCTGAAATGGTTGAACAACAATTTAAAGAATACCTCGTCAATATTCCACATTTATCTAGTGAGCTTGCTGCAAAATATGAATTGGTTCCTGCAACAGCAACAGCCCAAGATGTTGACAATCGAAATAGTGTCGGATGGGATAGAATTTTAAGCAACGAAAATGATGACATGGAAAATTAATTTTTATAATGTTTGTATTTGTGCAATTAAATAACTGTAAATAAATATTTGTTACAATCACAGTTTTGTTTTATTTCTTTTATAAATATACCAACCCGGTAGATCATCGTCAGTGTTTTTTTTTCTCAGCTGAAATATTTAGTATAAGTAGCGCAAATAAAAATAAAATAGTTTAGTTAAGATTAAAAATGAGCCGAGGAAACAACACAATTGATAAATTTGGTCGTCAGAAATGTAATGAAAAATATCATATATTATCTGGGCCACAAGGGACTGGTTTTAAACTTACAGTAGATGGGCAGTTTGATATGGGTGGAAAAATCATAACCAACTTAGGCGAACCTAAAGATGCTAACGATGCTGTGACAAAACACTTTGTTAATAGAAAGTTTTACAATTTTGGAGTTGTAATATGTGACATATTTAACAAGGAAGTCCTCCCCATGATATACAAAAATAATAGTGAACTTAAAACAAAAATTGAAGTTATTCAGAAAATACTCCATCATCAGCTTTTAAATGACTCATTATGCGCACTGTCGTACGGCTCGACTTCAAAAAAAATCTAAAAAAAGGGAAAGCAGGTTAAAGAATAGGAGAATGCACTCCGAGTGGCATAGTCTTGAAGATAACGTCGTAGTCGTCGGTGAATTGGATCTTCCCTCCAAAAATATTGAAATGTTATTTATGTGTATGATGTTTTATTGTCATTGTTTTTGATGATGAAGATTGAAATAAAAAATTTTGTTTTACAACATATTGTTTATTTATTTTACATTTTAAATTAAAATTATAGTCATACAATATGTTATTTAAACAATATTAGCTTTATCTATCCAAAAGTTGAAGTGGTTGGGAAATCCTAGATATTTGACAAATAATTGATCTGTGTGATTTTTCTTGCGTTGTCTAAGGACCTTTTCTACTAGATAAACGCGAGGACTGCTTGTTTTTTGTAGTTCTGACTCGTAAAAACACCCTCTTATAGGCCCACCTTCTAACGATTCCAACAAGTATGTAGGTGGATTTGTAACGTTAACTTTTACAACTTTAAACAATTCAGTTGAACAAGAGGGCGTATATCCTTTTTCTAATAAGCTTTTGTACTTGCGAATACGCACAATATCACCCATGGAAAACCTAAATTTTTTAGGTACAATTTTTAAATAATCGTATGCTTTAATTTGCCTTTCTTCTTCCACATCTGCAGGCTTCATTTCAATGGTGCGATATTTCGAATGGTTATAGGTTTTTGTTACTGCCGATAATATATGTATCCATTTGTAAGATCCTCTTGCCGAGAATGGTTTATATAAATTATTTTTTAAAGTTCTTATGACTCGCTCAACAATTGCAGCTTTCTTTGTGCTGTAAGAGGAATAATGATTTATATTATATTTTTTCATCAGTTCTTGAAAGTTTGTATTATAGAACTCCTTTCCTTGATCATTTTGCAGATTTGCTGGTGTATTTGATGCCTCTTCAATGATGCTTTTCATCGCATTAGTAACTTCTATACTGGTCTTGTTTTTTATCGCTTTGGTATAGACAAATTTAGAGTAGCAATTTATACAGACCAAAATATAATGATAACCATCGTTTTCATCAGCATACTGTTGTATTTGAGCCAAATCAATTTGCCACAAATTTCTGTATCCTTTTATTATCGTGCGCCTTCTTACAAAATTTTTTCTAGCCGTTCTATGTAGTTCATTAACAATTTTGATTTTTTCTTGACTGGGCTCCATATTATTAGTAACATTAAAGGTTTCAGATCGAAGGAAGAACTGAATAATATCATTAAATATTGAGCTTAATATATTATATCTTCTTCTCGTAATTCCTCTATAATTGACATAATTTCATTTTCATGTCCAGTGTGACCGGCCATTTTGGAACTCCACAACAAACGTAAACGATCCACCAACTCTTTAGCTTTGTTCTAGTAGACATGTTTTCGAAGATAATTTCTTTTTTGTGGGTAACTGTAGTTTTTCAGAGAGATTTTTTCTTGTAAGAGTATCACCTAATTTTGTGTCCTTTATCAGAGGTTTAATAATTATTAAGTATTTGTCCCATCTGGTCTCCCGTAAACCATCACTTTTTTAAAAAATTCTTGTAGACAGCACTCGTGGATTCCAAAATTTCCTTGTACGTTGAAAGTACATTATCACTTAATTGTTGTTCCTTGCCTACACTTGGGGGTGTTTTAGGAAATAACAAGTCATAAAGTGCCGGTGATCCACCATATTCTGCAATATTTTCCCCCTTTTTGTATAAGACAATATTTCCATTTCGAAAACGCACCTCTAAATTACCAATAAAATTTTTGGTATAATCTGTTTTTGAACCAAAACGTACACTATATACAGTATCGTATAAAGATGCTTTTGAACGTAATTCTTTTAGGTGTGCGTTTAAAGTATCGGAAGTTGTGGTGTCAGCGGATGCGAACGATGTATTAGTTGATGTCGAGGATGTATCAAACACCGATTGGCTAATATCCTCTTTTGAAATACGATGCTGTTGCTGCTGAATAGGTGTGGAGGTTTGAAAGGAATGTGTAGGTTGGGGAAAACCAGATATTTGAGTCGACTGCACTGATGTACTGGGACTATGTGATTTTTTAGTTGGATAATGTTGTTGTTGTTGTTGTTGTTGTTGCTGCTGCTGACGTTGCTTAACCACATCAGATATAGTTGTCAACGGCTTAGAAATGGGTATATAAAACTTTTCCAATTCCACAATATGAAATTCTTTAGCCGCTTTAATTTGTTTAAATTTTTTTCTAACGGCATTGGTAGCTTCCACTAGTTTACGTTTTAAGTCGATCGCGTTATTCATGATGTTACCAAAGGACGTTTCAACAATCAAATGAGTGTTTTCTCTTATTATTACAGTAATATATAGCTATCAAATCCTTTTCGGTATCTTCCCGATTTCACATCACTGTCTTTATCAATTACTAAAAATCCATACTTATTATCCCAACATTTTGAGCACATTTCTTGACATTGAGTAAAAGTTAGATCCGCTGAATTGTGATCGGAAAATATGTGTTTCATATTCAATTCATCTTGTTTAAACATAATAATAAAATTGGCATTGTCTCACACAAGATGTTTAGGCACTTACGAATATGTTTGCGCTAGATAAATGGAGTCGATATTTTTATGACGTCCCATGCTAAAGCACGATCTTATAACATCTTGTTTTTCACATATAACATCATCAAAGATAAATATAGAGTTTGGTTTTGCATCGGACAGTTCCACAATATTACTGGAATAACTAAAGGCATAGTAGCCTAAACCTTTGATGGGTGCTAAAATTTTCCTTAAATACTCATATTTCGATTGATATAGAGATTTCGAGTAAATATAGACATTTTCGAAACGTAGCCCAAGGGGGTGTGTAAGCAGCGAAATCATGACATTAGTTTTTCCACAATTGGATGGACTATTTAACAGACCGCGAATAGAGGAAGGAAGTAGAAGACCGTGTCTCTTCATTATTTTCTTTTCAAATCCAAGTCCGACTTTTTCACTGAGATTGTCAATAGGAAGTTTTTGTTTAAGATTGATAACGCGCATCGTAGGAAAATTTGATATTTTATAGGCAAATTTTCACAAAAACTGTCATTCAGATGCCGAGCGTCAAACGAAATGGACGGTCTCACGTTTCCAGTAAAACTGGACACGGTATTGTGAATTCGTTAATAAATAAATTACAATTCAAGGTACACATTCCCGGTTATCAATATTGCGGACCAGGAACAAAAGTAACAAAACTTGTAACAAGAGATGATCCATCCATTAATTCTTTGGATGCCGCATGCAAAAAACACGATTTAGCCTATTTACATAACAAAGACAACATAAGTGCGAGACATCGAGCAGATTACGAACTCGAACAAAGTGCTTGGAATAGAGTAAAATCGAAAGATTCCAGTTTAGGTGAAAAAATAGCAGCTTGGTTAGTTACCAACATTAAAAAGGGAAACAACGTATTGGTATGGGTGTACCATCATCATCATCATCATTACCAACAAAAAAAATATCTAGTAAAGGCACACGTCGTACAAAAAGGAAAGGTGTTAATAAAAATCGACATGTTCGGAAAGTCAGTTTTGGAATAGCTATTCCACAAGCAGTTCGAAAGGAATTATTAAAAGCCGGAAGGAAAAATGTGTTGGAAAAAAATGTCATGAATGCATAATTAAATAGCTCTGTCGGCAGCACGTAGATCGTTAAAAGCGGCAGGTGGCAAAAAGGAAGGTTCGTACATCGAGAATAATACCGATTCCTAAAACTGGTGGAATATTACCATTAATACCAATTTTTGCCGGGTTATCAGCTTTGGGTTCATTAGCCGGTGGTGCAGCGGGAATTGTGCGTGCCGTAAAAGTTGCAAAAAAAAGCAGTGAAGATAAAACCGGTGCCGACCTGTATTTAAAATTGAAAGGAAATGGTTTGTTTCTAAAGCCATATCGTAAAGGTATGGGATTATTTTTAAATCGAAGACCATTATCTAACTTCGATATTGAAAAATATGCCAAAAAGAAGAGAAGAGGACACTTTCGAGGTTTTATATGAGGGATTCATTACCTAGACAAGGTCTTCGACGTTACGAAGCAGCAATAGTGAATTTGGATAGTACGTGTAGTGCAGGGACTCATTGGGTAGCTTATAGAAAAAATAATTCTAAAGTAACACGATTTACCCCCACCGATCGAATTGGTATAATATCTACAAACGAAACTTGAACCATCAAAAATTATTTACTATACATACGATCGTCAACAGGATTTTGGAACAGTCTAGTGTGGCTATTTGTGTTTAAAGTTTCTTGTCGCATCATCAGCGTAAAAGATGTCATCATCGCCACCATTAACACCGCAAATGGATCGCAATAACTATACTAAAATGTTGCAATCGCTGAAAGCATTTCATCTAGCCGGTGGATTAAGGAAAATGACCGTGAAACAGCTAGAAAACGTGCCCAAGGGAGTAATGATTGCATTAGCCCCAAATGAAATTCCATTTTTTTGGGATAAGTTGCTCGAGCACCTCAAAAGCGATGTCGATATATTAAAATATCAGTGCGGTTGCAAACATTATTTCAGCAGCAATTTAAACAAGGATACGGCTGATGAGGGTCTTACGGCTACAAAAATATTTTGTTGTTATTGCAAAATCAGCGATGTGCGCATAAAAGCAGAAAATAGCATAAAAACATCAATATCTAATGCAGTGAGAAAAGGTGTGAAGATGAATCTTTTTAAATGTTGCCGCTAAGAATAAAACCGAGATGTGTGATGTTTTAATGGTTAGTCATGTCTTATACGTTCACACTAATAGGACACTCGAGCGTCTTAAGCGCCGATTTTTATCCACCAGTCGAATTAAATAGAGAAAACAAATATGGTCTGGCATTGCTGGGATTTTACACATACAATTCAATTTTTAATGTGGACGAAAGCAACAATAAGTTTGCCTACATGAAGGAGGGTTACACCACCGAGCCGATACAATTGCAGATTCTACCTGGGGCCTGTGAAATAGATGAGATAGGTAAAGCTATGTCGGAGGCTTTGAGAAATTTAACTGAAGAAAAGAACGATGGAATATTTTCCTTGGTCGATAATAATAATACGCTGAAATGTGAACTGAAATCTCAGTATACTATAGATTTCCGGGGAGAGGCGATTATCGGTAAAATGTTAGGATTTAATCATACAGTGTTAAAAAGAGACAAAAAGCACGAATCAACCGATTGTAATATAATTTCCGGAGCATATATGAAGTCTGTGGAAGGTCACACCTTATTCGAATTCGATATCGACGTGGATCCTAGTTACAAAATCAGTAAAGAACCACGACATAATATTTATATGCCGTTAATGCCGGAACGACGTCAGTTTATCGATAACATTACTCTTCGCATCTTGAACGATAGCGGTGATCTAATCAATTTTCAAGGCGAGAAAATTATCGTGAAATTGGAATTAAAGAAACTTTCATAGAAATGGGTTTTTGCTTCAATCGTCAATTGTGTATGATGTCGACTAAGATTGGGGAACCGCCGAAACATAATAAAAGCAAACGTCAAGGTTAGTCGTCGTCTAGACATTAGATCACAAACATCTCAACAATTATCTGCCGAAGACTATAAATTTTTAAAATCAATAGGTCTTAAAGTGCGAAAATGATTTCCACCAAAAGCGATAAAATAGAGGTTTTCTCCGAACCCATCTTGGACAATTCCATTATTAGTCTAGAAGAGCCTACATATAAACCATACGGATCTCTATCATTCAACAATTCCGATGAAATCCGTATCCCCTTTAATTTTCAAGATATTATATTGGATACGCCGAAAGTTTCATATATATCGAAGGAAAATTTAAACCCATAGACGCAACGAAAAAATATTTTTTTTTTTATCAAATAATGCCCTTGCATTTCTGTTCGATGAAATTCACTACGAGATGGGAGGTGAGCAGGTCGCCGTGGTTCGTAAACCTGGAGTTACCACGACATTAAACACCATGGTTTCATTCGGAAGTTTGCAACAAAGATCTCTCATGACGTGCGGATGGGGTCTCGACGAAGCAAACCAAGATATCGTCGACACGCCAAGTAACGTATTCTCCGAGAAATTACCCTTAAAATATCTTATGGGATTCGCCGAAGATTATATAAAAGGTGTTTTCAACGTAAAACAAGAGCGTATTATGATTATAGCTCGCACTTTTACCAAATGTTACGTCGGCGAAGTAGACGTAGAAATTAGTATCGACAAAATCGAATGGAAAATTCGTCACATCATTCCAGACGACAAGCAAAAATTGAAAATATTTTCTCGCGTTAATAAAGGTGAAAACAATGCCAGTATTCAAATGGCATATCGTAAAAGGGATCTGTACGAATTGCTAGCTTTAAGACAAACATCTTCCGACGTGTGGGCCTTGAGAACGAGTACAAGTCTGGAAAGACCGCGTTATATAATCGTCGGATTTCAAGGCAGCAATAATTGTGACAAAAAGGAAAAAAACGCAACCCAGTTTACCCACGCCAACGTATGCGACATTAGACTGTACCTGAATTCAACCGTTTATCCCTATGAAAGATAGAACTTAGATATCGCCAAGAAACTGTACGCAGCACCCTATTACAATTATGAAAACCTCCAAAGCAGCTACTACAGGCGCGTAATAAACGATCCGATGATAACGTTCGCCGAATATATGAAAAATCCCGTTTTTATTATGAATTGCAGTCATCAACTAGAGGCTATTAACTAATTGACGGTGGATGTGAAATTGGAGTTCCAAACGAGAAAGAACAATTTCCCCAAAGACACTAAAGTGTACGCATTAGTTATTCACGACTTATTTTTTAGTTATAATGTATTAAACGGTTCCGTGACCAATAAATCTATATTTTAATGTATCGATTATATGTAACACAAAATAATGTTAAAATATGGTACTTGGATCAATAAATTTGTAATGTAGTGTGAAGTAGTAGTTTTATATTTATTTGAAACCCAACAAAAAAAGCGGACGAAAAGCCAGCTCCTTAAGAAAAGAGTACGGGAGTTTAGATAATGGGGTTTATTTAGTGGAAAAAAGTACTTAGAAAACGCAAGAAAAGTTTTTTAAGGAAAAATATAAACACAACGATTTAGAAAATTTGTAGGAATGTAACGGTTAGGAATAGGGAAGAGTTATAGGAAAAAATTATAGAGAAAATCGGGTACTATAAGCAAGTATTTTTCTCGATAGTAAAAACGTAAAAAAAAAGATTTTTTTCAAGAAATTATTGAAAAATGGTGGATGCGCCCCAAAGTTGAAGATTTAGAGCAAAACAATATTAGGATATTAGAAATAGAATTTTTTTCTACATATGGTAGTATTTTTCAAAATTCAGAAAGATGAAATTTGAAGAGAAGGGTTATATTAAGTTAGTAATTTGGATTTTTTAAAGCGCTGTAGCTCAGGAACCGTTCAAGATAGAAAAAAAAAAATAAAAGCACTTTAATAACCTAAAATTTTAAGGAGATGCAATGAGTAGGTAAACTCACGAGGCTTTGTGACACTCGGATAAAATGTACCATCAGAAGAGACCAAAGATTTCTACAAGAAGTAAATTTTCAGGAAATTTTTCCTGAAAATTTTACAAGAAGTAAATTTTTCAGGAATTCTTGTGTAAAATCGTCAAAGAAGTGATCATCAATGACGTCACAGATCCAGTGGTTGTTGACCAAAAAGACCTTATTGCTGAAGAAGTTACCTGTAGAAACCTGGAGTTACCTGTAATTTTTTTAAATTACTTGTAAGAAAAGGTGAAGGTAAGTGTGACCAAACCTGTGTTTACCTGTGATTACCTGTAATAACCTGTAATTAGCAGGTGTTTTACCTGTAAATACCTGCAATTACCTGTAATTACCTGTAATTAGCAGGTGTTTTTTTTACCTGTAAATACCTGTAATTACCTGTGATTAGCAGGTTTTTTCTTCGCTGTAATTACCTGTAATTAGTAGGTTTTTTTTAACCTGTAAATACCTGTAATTAGCGGTTATTTTTATTTTTTTGTGTAAACAGTACCGTGCATGATCAAGAGGCTCTTGCTCAAAAGTTCTTATTTCACTGGGTCTTGAACTTGATTTCACTGATTGTTCAACAATTAGGGGAATGTAGAGTAGGATAGAATAAAAAATGTGTGGTAAATTTTATTGTTTAATTGGTAATTTGAATAAATGTTATATTTTTTTTTTCGCTAATGACTCTTACTTGTAAATTATTGAGAAGTAAACAGCATTTTTTTTTAATGATTTAAATAAATAGACATTGGAAATTTTTCTTCATTTTAATGTTAAACTTAATAAAATTTAGTCGTATCTAAATTATATTAAAAAATGTTACAAAACAATTACTGTCGAGATAAAGTAATATATTCAAAGAAAGAATTACCAATTTGCTAAAAAATTTACCAGAACTAAGTGTGCCTATTGTTACCAAACTATTAGACAGGAAAATATGTTGTTGGCATCGAACTGCTGTTGCTGTCTCATACATGGCAAGTGTATTGCAAAGAAAAATGAAAATTTAAAAACCTATATAAAGAATGGATATTTTGCTAAATAGTTTAAGTTAAAATAATATAAAACATATAAACTTTTGTAGTACATATGTTTATTAAATATAGCTTTATAAAAAATATAATATTTGTTTTATATGAAATAATTATTTCCCAGTGGATCCAAAACCATTTTCTCCCCGTTTGCTAGTACATAGTTTGTTTACTTCCTTTAGGTTTGGATAGTAAATTTTTTCACAGATTAGTTGAGCCACTTGGTCTCCAACATTAATATTAACATCCTGATCTGAATGATTGAATAGGACAACCATAACTATTTTTTTATAATCCTCATCAACAACACCTGCTAAAGTGAAAAAATCATATGTAAATAATAACAAATAATAATATTTTAAAAATGTATACCTCCAACATCAATACTTTTGTTTATAGTCAAACCAGATCTTGGAGCAATCCTTCCATAACATCCTTCAGGCAGTTCAAACTTTAAACCTGTATTTATTAGAGTTTTTCCCCTAGCAGGAACAATGGTGTTATATATGCTTTGTAAGTCGTATCCAGCTGCTCTGTCAGATCCTTTAGTGGGTGTAAAAGCACCAGGAATTGCTTTTACATATTTTAAAACAGGTGCTATATAAAAGAAAATGTAGTTATAAGCTAATTAAAAGAAAAGAAAATTAATGTGTGGATTAAATATTATTATTATTTTGTAAGTATCCCCAAGGCAACGTATCGGTATATATAAAATTTACTACTCTTTTATCATCGTGAGGACTTAGTGCTAACTTTTTTTGAGTCACTGTATATACCTCATGTTTTTTACTTTTTATAAGCGGAATAAATGTTTGTATTATTAAATAAACAGTTATAATAGTCATTAAAAGAAATTTTCTTTAAAGATGCTTTGGTTATCCCTTTATCTTTCTTAGTGGTTTCTATTTCATCTTCATCGTTAATAATTTTAAAAGTGTACATTTTAGACCTCAGACCAACAAATTCAGTCATGATTTTCCCATTGTTCTCATCCTTCATTAATCCCAACATTTTTTTATTTCTCAGTGGAATATTATAAACGTTATTTAAAGCAAAGTCTGAGGTGTCAAATCTATGTATGTCCTCCTTTATTTGCTCATAGATGTCATCAACGTAAAAATGATAAATTAGCGAATCTGTGTCCGTATATAATAATTTCACATTTTCTTTAAATTTAGGTTTAACATAATTATAATGAAAGTCATACAAAATAGTTTTAGAAATTTCCAAAATGCTAAATCCAACATATATTGGTTTATTAAATTTTATATTTAGTTTTTTCATTTCTATTATAACCAGATCATTATCGAAGATTGTTAAACTATGGAAATTAGGTTTGGCAATATAATTTTTCGCACCATATCTACCCTCCCATTTGGTTACTAATTTTACATCTTTATATTTCTGAACATTTTCCATAGTTTTGCCAAAAACAGCATTATTCATTAATTTAAAAAAGTTTTTCTCAAATTCATTTTTGCTTTGTTTTCTTAGATTAGTATTGGTATCTATATAACTTTCAAGCCAATTTTTTTGTGTAAATTTTAGAATTTTATGAATATTTGTAATCTGTAAACCTAAATTTACAGCTTGTTTCAAATTTCGGTAATGAATAATATAATTTTTTTTATTGAAAATTGTTGTTAATAATTTAGGTTGTTTGGATGCACTTAGAGGTGGTTTCATATGTTCGGGACACAATGGTAAATCTTTATGATCATTATGTAAAGTGGTAGGATATTCTAAATCAACTTCAAGTATATATCCTACATCAGAATTATCAGGTGGGTTAATAATATTTTCAGAATAATAATTATGATTGTCAATCCAACAGAAATCGCTAACTGGTAAATATTCACTCATAGCTGTACCATACAAATTATTAACATCAAAATACATGAGAGAAGAAGACGGGTCATCTGGCTTATAATCTTTTCCCATGTATTTATTGTTAGTCTTTCCATATCGATTACAACATTGCGAAACTCCCCCTCGAATCCCTTTTTCAATAAACATAATTTTATCAATTTCAGTTAATAATTCCAAAGTAACCCCAGACATTTTTGAGCAACTTGAATATGCCAACCCTGGACTAGTATAGTATTTTAAACATTCTAGGTTATATGTTTTTAAACATACTTTTCTAAAGTTTTCAAAAACGTCGCTTAAAAGTAAAACGTCAGTTTTCAGATATAATTCAGCATATTCTTGTGTTTTTAATTTTAAACGTATTCCAAACATTAGTGGCATGTTGGTAATCAGTATCTGAAATATGTGATTTAGTAATTTAATTAAAAAAGAGCTCCTTAGGTGGTAACTGTGTTTCCTTTAACCTATCCCAATTATTAAGATAATCGTATGGAAATATACCCTTTTTTGATAAAAGTTCAAATTCTTGATTGGTTTTACAATTACTACGTGTAATGCTTTTTTCATTATTATTGAAAATGTTTTATGTCTGTTTCACTAGTTTGCGGTTTAATAAAATTTTCAAGAAAAGTTACATTTACTTTTAATAGGGATTTTTGAAGTTCCTTTTTAACTTTATAAGAAAACGATCTAAAGGCCTTGTTAAAAAAGATAACAGCATCTTTAATATTAAAATTAATAATGGCACCAGTCCTAACTCGATTTTTAAAACAAGATTCTACGTCTTCCCAAATTAATTTTGGTATTTTACATGATTTATTTAAATTTTTATTATACCTAAAAGTTGACTTAAAGTTTTTTTAACAGAGCTAAGTTAGATTCCAATTTTAAGAAACCCTTCTTGTTTTCAGATGTGTTACTTTTAATATATTTTTTTAAAATGAAAATATTTTTATTTAAAAATTTAATCCACTTACAATAATCTTCCTTGGTTTTAATTAACTTACCAACTTGTTTCATTTTCTTAACAATTTCATCACTCAAATTGTTAATTTCAGCACCTGTGCTCATTTTTTTTTTTGATTTTTTCTACCTACAAATATTAATAAATATAAATACTTATTATACTTACAAGGGTTGTGAAATTTAAAAAATAAAAAGAAAAATGTAACACTACTTACCAACAAAATCTTGAAATTCACTTAAACAAATTGACTTGCTGAAACAACTAACTCTTACAACTTTTCAAAATAGTCTAACTGATTGATTTTCAAAAACAGATTTATCAAAAATTGAAAATAAAAACAACTTCATAATTTGCGTCAAAAATAGAGTTCTACTGCATTTCAAATTAATTTACAACACCATTTTACATTAGAAAACAGACTTAACGGACTTATATGAGAAAATTATTTACCAGAGTATCCTAATATTCTTATCATTCATGTTAGCTTGAGGGATCAATCGGGTCAGATAAAGTATTATTTTTATAACTTATTACATTTTTAAAATTTAATCTAACATTTCATTTATTTAACCTTTCACCTCATATATTTTTACAAATTTTAAGTAAATTTTGTTGAAATTATTTTAACATTTTTATGGACTTTGAGTCGCCTCTAGTTAAAAATAGGGGATTATTGGATAAATAAAGACAGTAAATTTTACATTGACTTTTATGTAATAATTTGAAATAAATTTATTCAACTTCATAGTTTTACTCCATATACCTCTCAAAAATTTACCCTACGTAATAGAAAATACGTTTTGGTTGTTGTATAAAATCTGAGGAAAATTATAATATTTTTAAATCAGTTTTAAAATCTATTAAGCTAACGTAGAACAAAAACATTCAAAAAAACAAAATGAGTTCTCCTCCATGTACAATAATTCTAAAATCAACAAATGTCAACGAATTGCCGGTAGAAAAATTATTGGTGTTATGTAAACATCTATTCAGGTAAGTTTTTATTCTATCATTATATTTTTAAATTTAGAAAATAAACAAAAAAATCTGGGTGTGGGATTAGCCTAACCGTTTAAGGCGCTAGGACTGATAGGGACGACCACAACCAGCGCGAGTTCGATTCTCGTGCGCGGCCACTTAAAAAAGTTGTCAGACCATTATAGGTAGAGTCCTAATAGTCGGTAGACACGAAAACTGACAACGAGTGAAAACTCGGGGTTAGTTTAGTGTCGGAACCCACGTTAAATGACCGATGTGACTTTAATCTAAATCAATCAACCAACAAAAATAACTTGAATTGTTACAAAATTGTATTTAAATAATTAATAAAAAAATACAACTAACAGTAGGTTTCTATTTTCAGATTTGGAGTCAAAACCCTTGAGAAAAAAGGAGACCAAATCTTTCTCAAACTGACTTATTCACCGAAAAGGAAAACCATGCGTCTGAAATTGGGAAACCTTCCTGTCCAATACATAAGCCTGGGGGTGGAAACGGACGAAGAAATTGACATTCTGAAAACCTATATGAAAAAATATGATTTTGACCTGCCAGCAATTGGACAGGAAGAGGACCCCTTATTATTACAACCACCACCACCACCACCACCACCACCACCACCACCACCACCACCAACCATGAAAGCGGTTGAATCTGGCTTGGGTAAAAGGAAATCCGGAACAGCGACTCAAACTCATAAGAAAATAAAAATTCTAGAAAATAGAATTTTGGAACCATCATCATCTAAAACTTCTTTTGTTGAAGTTTCGGATGATGATGCTGATGAGTTTGAGTCGCAAAAGTATCATATAGAGGAGAGATGAAAAAAAAATGTTAATATTTTTTAAAAATTAATAAAATATTTATTTTTATTAAAGTGTGTTTTATTTTTCTTGTTTTCATATCACATTATCCTTAGATATCCAACTATTATATTTATTATCAAAACCTAACCATTTTACAAAGACTTTATTACCTTTACGTTTTAAAACTTTTTCAACTAAATATACATCTGGATATTTAACCTTTTGTAATTGTTGCTCATAAAAACCACCCTTAATTTCTTGTTTATTTATATCTTGCAATAAATAAGTGGTAGGATTTGTTAGTTGTACTTTTTTTATAGTGAAAATTTCAGTTGACCAGTTAGACTGATATTTTTTATCAAAAATGCCTCGTGTTTTTGAAATTCTTACATGTTCACCAATTTTATATTTTGGTTTTTGTGTAATTTTAATATGATTATAGGCTCTCTGAAGTAAAAATTCTTCATGTTTTTTAGTTACGTCAGTAGGTTTCATACCAATAGTTCAATGTTTTTTATTATTATATTTTTTAACAACGTCCCCTAACAAATTATACCACTTATAGGAACCATTTACATTTAATTCTTTCCAAATCATACTTTTAAGTGTTCTAATTACACGTTCAACAATAGAAGCCTTTTTTTCACTATATGTATAATAATGTTTAATATGATATTTTTTAAAAGTTGTTGAAACTCGTTCGAAAGGAATTCACTTCCTTGATCCGTTTGTAGAAGTTTCGGGGGAGTTGAGTCCTTGAAAACTTTTTCCATAGCTTGAGCTACCTTTTTCCACTTTTGGTTTTAATTGGATAGGCCCATAGATATTTTGAAAAGCAATTAATTACCACCAAAATATATTTAAAACCATTATTTTCTTTTGCGTAAGAACCTAGTTCACAAAGATCTGCCTGATATAAATCCTTAAGACCTTTCAATATTACACGACGCCGCTTAAAATTTATTCTGGCAGGCCTGTGTAGTTCTTCTACTATTTGTTTTTTAGCTTCACTCATATTAGTCTATAATATTTGCTTCATGCAGTTCGTCCACTATTGAATTAATTTCATTCGTATGGCTTGTATTACCTGCACTTTGAGATGCAATTAATAAACGTAATCGATCTACAAGTTCATTAGGATCATCCCAATGCACGTACTCAATAGGTTTTGTATTAAATTGCATAAAAAGCTGCTTTTTTAATGTTGTGTGTTTACTGTCTAGACCGTCACCTGTTTTATGTGTCACAGCAGGTGCAATTATTCTTTTATATTTAGGTAAAGTTCTACCTTGAACCTGTTGTGAAGCTTTATAATATCTTCTATGAGCATTTGTTTTTAAAACAATTTCAACGTAATTTCTTTCATCCTGTACGCTAAAATTTATGGGATATTTTTTAAAAAGTAATTCATATAAACCAATTGTACCCTTATAGCGTTTTCCTTGAACCATAACATCTGAATCCACTATTTTTAATTGAGAATCCTTATTTTTATCGTTTATCATGTCTTTAACATATTTTCTAGGTAAGGGTTCATACTGATCTAAGTATTCTCTAAAAGATGCTTCCATAATTTCTTGGTTTCTTGTACGTTCACACTGAGTTTGTAAATTTCTTTCATATTCACTTTCTTGTCTACTGGCTTCATCAATAATTGATCTTTTAACACAACTTGGTTCATCATCATCATCCCTCTCAACATTTATAGGTGTTGACTGTTGAAATTATAATCGTCTTCTAGGAGGCAACGGTGTAGAAGCATTTTCAAGATAATTTGATTCATCATTGTTAGATAAACTCGGATATCTTTCTCGTGTTTCCTGATCCATTTCCATAGTTTCATTTTTTACCGATTTTAAATTACTCTTTGATTGAGGTGACACCAGTTTTGTTTCGATACTTTTTAAATGTTTCGTTATCGGTAAGAAAATATCTTCATGTGCAACTTCACCTTGTCTTAATAAATCCAATTTTTGTTTAACAATTTTACGTTTTTCTATAAGCTTTCGTTTTAATTGCTTTTCAGATGCTTCCATTTTTTTTTTTAAATTTATTATTTAAAAATGCAACCTCTTCTTAATGTCAATGTCACTGAAATGACAGGTTGAGTTTTTTACAAGTATATATATTTATCAAAACAACAACGATATCGTCCCTCATTTATTTTGTTATCTTTAAAAATGGATAGAAATTGGTAAGGCGTTTCCCAACAAATACCACAGAGATTTGTAAACTCTTCAAATTTCATATCCGTTCCGACAAACTCGTTAAAGACATGTTTTAAATTTAAAAAATCCTGCCTAAATAGAATGACAACATTTGCATTGTCACGTATCAAATGTTTTGGTATTTTTGCATAGGTCTGAGAGAGATAAAAACAGTCAATATGATTATGACGTCCCATACTAAAATATTCACGAATTACATCCTGCTTATCGCACGCAACATCATCAAAAATGAAAATTGAATGCTGCTTGGCTTGAGAGGGTGGTAAAATTTCTTCTCCATTATCAAAAGCAAAATAACCAATACCTTTAATTGGTTTAAGTAATTTCTCTAAATAAATATATTTAGGTTGATACAATGACTTTGAGTACAAGTAAACATTTCTAAATTTCAGTCCATTAGGATGTTCAATTAAGGTAAGCATCACATTCGTTTTTCCACAGTTTGACGGCCCCACAATGATACATCGAATTGATGAAGGTAAAAGTAAACTATGCTTGCTAGTTGAAATGGGCTCGAGACCGTGATTATCAATAGGTAAAGGCATGCGTTGTTGAGTAATTTTCATTTTTTTTTTCTTTGTCTTCTCACAGATCCGTTTTCTCTTAATGTCTAAATAGGAATATTTATAAATGAGTAAAAGGTATAAATTTATTTAGTTAATGTGAAAAATTATTACAGTAAAGATGCATTTTTATCCTGATACAAGTGCTGAGATAGTGGAAGGAGAAGGTCTTTTAAACAGCGCAATAAATAAGTTACCTATTGAATTACACATTCCTGGTTATCATTATTGTGGACCGGGTACGAAATTGGAAAAACGTTTGACTCGTGGTGATGTAGGCATTAATGAATTGGATGAGGCATGTAAAGAACATGATATTGCCTATTCAAACAATCAAGATCTCAAAGTTCCTCATGAAACTGATAAAATATTGGCAAAAAAGGTAATGGCACGAGTTAGAGCAAATAATTCAACATTTGGTGAAAAAATGGCTGCATTTGGAGAGGCTGGAGCAATGAAAGCTAAAGTTAAACTAGGTATGGTTCTTGGAAAGAAAAAAGAAAAGCGATGTGAGTTGACATTGAAAAAAGGTGTAAAATTAATACAAAATGCACTAATAATTTTGGAAAGTGGTCTACAATCGATTAATTCTAGTGTACCAGAGACAAGACAAAAGAATAATAGTAAAATGAATAAACCTAGAAAGAAACAACTACTGAAAGATCTAAAAAAATTTAAAAACAAGTATGAAATAGAAATGGAAGAAAAAATTCGAAAAAGAAAAGCAATGAATCAGTCAAATGGGCAAAATACTGATGAGCTTATGAATGTAGATCAAGAACCATTAATAGAAGAACAAAAACGTACAAGAAAACATGATTTCGATCCATATAAAGATGAAAATGTGTTATTGTTATCAGTGAAAAAGAACAAATTTCACAATGATGATGATAATAGTAATATGGGATTGTTTGAAAACCAAGAAACACGAGGTATTAAAAGAGGTCATGATTTACCTGCAGATATGGAAGAATATTTTGTTTCGAAAAAATCAAAAATATCTTAAAACATATAAACTTGAAATAATGTATTTATTAGTTTAGTTTCAAAACAACAGTTCAAGTGAAAAGTTATACTCATTATTATGTCATCTCACAAGAAAAAAACAAAATCGAACATTCAACTACAACGTCCAAGTAAAAAGAACAATTATAAAAAGTCAAAAAAAAATATCAATCAAAGAAAGAAATTAATTTCCTTTAGGGAAGCGACTAAAGAAATTAAAAAAAGTATAATTAATCAAAAACCAAAGGATTTAAGTGGAGCTTTAAAGGTGGCCTTAAAGAGAGCTAATAAATTTAAAAGTAAAATTAGACCTGCTCGAATTATAAATGTTCCCAAACAAGGAGGATTTTTACCTCTTATACCAATTTTTGCTGGTCTTAGTGCTCTGAGAGCATTAAGTGGAGGTGCTGCGGGTATAGCGAAAGCCGTTAATGATGCCAAGTTAGCAGCTCAACGATTAAAAGAAGCTCAACGTCATAATAAATCGATGGAAGCAATAGCACTTGGAAAAGGACTTTGTTTAAAGTCACATAAAAAAGGTTTGGGTCTTTTTTTACGTCTACCCGAATTTCAAAGAAACTACCCCTGAAATTACAATCTCGACCTCTAACAAATCGAGATTTAGAAAAATATGTTAAACAGTTGAAAATTCAAAATTTTAGAAGCATTTTTATAAAAGATAATTTACCTAAAAAAATTCATAAAAAAGAAACTGGTATTATTAATATGGATAATAGTGATGGATCGGGAACCAATTGGACTGCTTATAAAAAAGATGGTTGTAATGTCAATTATTTTGACAGTTTTGGTAACCTTTCACCTCCATTTCAACTGGTTAGGTACTTTAATTCTAATGGTACAACGAATATTATGTATAATCATGGTTCATATCAATCGTATAATTCTGTAAATTGTGGTCATTTATGTTTTACATTTTTGTATAACAAATAATCTATATATAAATGTGAAAAAACAGATATTAACTATTATTTGTCGTTTGATTTTTATAGAGTAAACATGTCATATACTTTTACCTTATCTAAAAGAAAATCCTTATTATCTGCAAACATTCATCCTCCCATTATTTTAAATGAAAGTGAAGAATATGTTTTGGGTCTAATAAACTTTGAAAGTTATAATTCAATTCCAAATGTTGATGAAACAAATGATAAGTTTCATTTTAATAATACTGAAGTCATTACAATTCCAGAGGGTTCCTATGACATAAAAGACATTAATAATTACATAGAAGATCAACTTGAAAATCATTTAAAGGAAAAACAAAGCGGTACTACTGAAAAACCATTTTTATCTATTAAAACAAATTACAATACTCTCAAGTGTGAAATTAAAAGTAATATGGAAATTAATTTCAAAAAACTAAACAGTATAGGATTATTATTGGGATTTAATAAAATAATACTTATGAAAAATAAAAAACATATATCAGATCGTCCTATAGATATATTTAAAGTAAACAGTGTTTGTGTGGAATGCAATCTAGTAACAAATTCTTTTACCAATGGAAATCCAGGTCATATTATCTATCAATTTTTCCCATCCACATTACCTGGAACGAAAATAATTGAAAACCCCTCAAATGTTATCTATTTACCGATTAACACTCGGTATATTGATGAAATTGCACTTAAAATAGTTGATCAAGATTGTAATTTGATCAATTTCAGAGAAGAGGTGATAACAGTCAGATTGCATCTAAAGAGAAGATAGTCTAACTTAAAAAAAATGGAATTTTTATATAACATTTCTCATCCTATAAGATCTTTGAGTAGCACTGATGAAGGAAGAAAAAAAGGAGAAAAAACATCTATAAAACATGAAATGTTAACAAATAAAATTAGCACTAATAGCAAGCTGAAACCGTTGACATACACGAATAAACAATTTTTAATTTCTTTGGGATTTAAACTTAAGAAATAAACAGACAAAATGCCTATTTCAATGAAATACAAATGTTCAAAATGAAGAGGAGAATCTGACAGACCAAATAAAATTTGTCTTCATTGTTACTATGAAAAAGAAGTTGTAAAAGAAAATGGAAGGAAACATCCTGTAGCAAAATTTGGACTTTTCAAATGACGTCTAAATTGTAACCATTAGAAAGTTCAATCTCTAAACGTGTGAAAAAAAATCTATAAATAAAGACTGATTAACCAATTAGTTTCAGTTATTATAATAAGCTGAAAGCGATAACATATACAGATAATTTTTTTAGTCCGTTGAAATTTAAACTTTAAAAATTAAAAAACTAAAGCGATTTTGGTATAATTTTAAACTCAGATTTGGAATAAGACTTAGAGAACTTTTACTATTTATAAGGTGTTATTGTGTCATTAAACAAATAGAAGAGAACCAAGAATGAGTTTTAATATATTAAATGTTGGTGAAAGTGTCTATTCTGACAATTCAATTGTAAACTTTCAATATCATACACACCAACCGTATGCATCTACGACACTTAATAATCACGATGAAATAAGAATTCCAATACAAACACAGGACCTTTACACCTTACCTGGACAAAGTTTCTTGTATGTTGAGGGAAAATTGGTTAAAAAAGATGGTGAATATAG
Organism: Diaprepes abbreviatus; assembly: GCA_034092305.1. Taxonomy (NCBI): domain Eukaryota; kingdom Metazoa; phylum Arthropoda; class Insecta; order Coleoptera; family Curculionidae; genus Diaprepes; species Diaprepes abbreviatus. The sequence continues at coordinate 61,626,826 of JASJET010000055.1, forward strand.
TCAGCACGTCAGTTTCATTAATAATGGAATTGCATTTCTTTTCGATGAAATTCGCTATGAACTGGGTGGTACTGTAGTGGACCGTGTAAGAAATCCAGGTATAACATCCACCATGAAAGGTTACGTTTCCTATACCACAAATGAAATTAAACGATTACAAAATGCAGGATGGCAAATCGATCAAAATCCAAACCTATTAGATAAAAAAGGCAATTTTAATGTATGGATACCATTGAGGACCTTACTGGGATTTGCGGAAGATTTTCAAAAAATTATTATGAACGTTCAACAGGAATTAATTTTAATTAGAAGTAATTCAGACGTAAATGCATTCATTCAAACATCTGTTCCTCCAGTGGATGCAGCTGAAGAATATAAAATGATATTAAATAAAGTAGTATGGAAAATACCTCATGTTTCAGTGTCAGATGTAGAAAAGTTGCGACTATTAAAACATCTTGAAAGCAACAGAGATCTGAATATTGCATTTAGAAGCTGGGAACTACACGAATATCCTGTTTTACAGGAAACCACTAGACATACATGGGCTGTCAAAAGCACTGCCCTAATTTCAAAACCACGTTTTCTAATTTTCACCCTATCAACTGATTAAAAAAAATAAACAAGACAAAAATATAAGTGTTTTCGATCATGGAAATTTGTCAAATTTTAAACTGTTTTTAAATTCTGAAATGTACCCATATGATAGTTTAAATCTCAATTTTGATACTAAACAATGGGCTGTATTATATGAAATGTATGCGCAATTCCAAAAAAGTTTCTACTATCGACATCACGGGGAACCATGCTACGAACCTATAAAATTCCATGGAGTTTGTCCTTTTGTTGTAGTTGACTGTTCACGCCAGAACGAAGCACTCAAAACCGGAGCCATAGATATTCGTCTGGAATTTGAGACCGGTAAAAATATATCCAAAAATACTACAGCCTACTGTTTAATACTGCACGACCGATTAGTAAAGTACAATCCTTTAACCAATATAGTTAAAGCAATCTCCTAATACAAACAAGAAAAATGTTTATTTTGGACGTTCAAGGGTTTCAATTCAAGAAAAGTGAATTTGTTTGTAAGGAAATAACGATAATAAACATTCAAACTGGTCAACTTTTCCATACCATGATTAATTATTCTTATGAAATGGAATGGTTTAGTGAAGAAATTCAAAAAAGACTGGGATGGCTAACAAATAACATTCACGGACTAAAGTGGAACCAATGCAATTTTAACTACTTACCCTACGAAAATATTTCCTATTATATAAAAAATATTGTTAAAGATGATACTGTATTTGTAAAAGGGAATGATAAAATGTGTTGGTTAAGAAAATTAATTTCGAATAATATAGAGGAACTTATGTTAGTAGGATGTCCAAATTTAAATAACTTCAAAAAATTAAAAGATAATTGTAATTTTCATTGTTTAGATCATTTCTATAATGATAAAAAATGTTCTAAGGAAAATGCACTGTTATTATATAATTGGTTTATAAATAAAACTATTTAAATATTTATAAGGCTTTTATTTTATTCTCAAATTACATTGAAATTATTAACAATATTAAATATTATCATTATTATCTTTGTGAATTGTTTCGTTCATTTCTTCTATTGCCTTTTTTCTCCTGTGAATCAAAGTAATGTGAAGGTACATATTTTGCACCGTCCATCCTTTTAAAATGATCACAACTTGCACAAGCTAGACAGTCTTCATTATTAGGAACATCTGATTCGCCCTTACATTTAGGGCACTTATATGTTACTGGTATTAGCATAATTGCTTAAATAATAAAATTGATCTAACCTATCTACCTTCAAACCATTAATTATATAAAAACAAATTGATATGAATAAAAGGTTGTGGTGGGGGTAGTTATCCAAACTGTATAATTCATTAAAAAGGCACTTATTGTTAAATTATAGATAGTAATAAACAATCCTAGAAACAGTTCATTTCAAGCTATAAAAAATGTTTCTATTTATAATTGTACATTTTTTAATTGTGATGGTTTACGGTGAAGTGTCAAATATTCATGAAGAAGACAGTAATTACCTTAGAGATGATTACATCACTCTTTATAACACAAGTCTGGACTTGTATTTGGAATGTGTCACACAACTAGATAACACGGTTGAGTTATATGATAATGAGCTAATGGTTAACGATTTCTGTATGGAGAAACTGGAAAAATGTGAAAATACCACTTCAGACTTAATTTCCTCTGTCAATTATACCAATCAAGTTAAAGTTCTAAAAAACAATATTGAGCTGGAATCTGCTCTTCTTTCCTTAGAGAAAAAATACACGATTCTGGAAGAAAAAATACCATTGCATATTTATTAATAAATGATAATAAAGAAAAAGTTTTAAATTTAACAAATAGTGGTACCAACATATTGCGTGAATTTCACATTACAAATGAAGATTTGAACAAATGTCATTTGGATTTACAAAACCAATTTAAAAATTATGATACAATTTTCTCCAATCTAAATGCTTGTTTGGAAAGAGAAGAAACCCTACAAGATCAAAAGAATAGATATGTTATAAAATTAACAAGTTGTAGAAAAAATTTGAGAAAATTAAAAGAAAAAACTTCTAATTAAAGTTAATATAAATTTATACTTACGTACCTTAGTCTTGTTTTAACCTTCTAATACTTAATTTATGAGAGCAAAAATGTCATTTTATTATAAAGATGTTTTTAAAATCAAAAAAGAATGTGATGAATGTCATAGAAAAACAGAGGCTCAGATTTTAGTAAAGGACAGTGAAGAGTACAAAAAAGTAGCAAGAAGCAGTCATAGACCAATGTTTTGTCATCCGAAAGCAACATGGAAAACGGAGGTTAGAGGAGACAAATGGGGAGAAAAGCAAGTTGGTGTTTGCAAACCTATTATGAATAATAAAAATCTGAATTTTTCATTTGGCAATTGAATTTGTATCTGTATATTTAAATACTTTTAATAAAATATTAATCCTAGTACAAATAAATTGTTTTATTTTTAGAATTTTGAAACTAAGGAAGACACATTCTATTTAAAATTGATAGAAGTTACTCCACATCTCCTCGTTGTTGAACAATCAGTGAAATAAAACCTTTTGAGCAAGAGCCTCTGGATCATGTACGGTACTGTTTACATAAAAAAATAAAAATAACCGCTAATTACAGGTATTTACAGGTTAAAAAAACCTACTAATTACAGGTAATTACAGGTAATGACAGCGAAGAAAAAACATGCTAATCATAGGTAATTACAGGTATTTACAGGTAAAAAAACACCTGCTAATTACAGGTAATTGCAGGTATTTACAGGTAAAACACCTGCTAATTACAGGTAATCACAGGTAAACACAGGTTTGGTCACACTTACCTTCACCTTTTGTTACAAGTAATTTAAAAAAATTACAGGTAACTCCAGGTTTCTACAGGTAACTTCTTCAGCAATAAGGTCTTTTTGGTCAACAACCACTGGATCTGTGACGTCATTGATGATCACTTCTTTGACGATTTTACACAAGAATTCCTGAAAAATTTACTTCTTGTAAAATTTTCAGGAAAAATTTCCTGAAAATTTACTTCTTGTAGAAATCTTTGGTCTCTTCTGATGGTACATTTCATCAGAGTGTCACAAAGCCTCGTGAGTTTACCTACTGCAATGGTGCAAAAAAAATTATTTTTTTTTTGAAAATGGTGAATACGCGCTAAAGTTGAAGATTTAGAGAAAAACGGTATTGGAAAATTAAAGAGAAAATTTTTTTCTACATATTGTAGTATTTTTGAAAATTCGAAAAAATGAATTTTGAAAAAAAAGGGTTATAAAAGTTAGTAATTTTAATTCTTTAAAGCGCTGTAGCTCGGGAACCGTTCAAGATAGAGAAAAAATAAAAACACTTTAATTACCCAGAATTTTGAGGAGAATAAAATGGTAAAAAAATTTTGAAAAATTTGAAAATAAAGAAAATATAGACCAAAAAATTCAAAAAATCTATAGAAAGGAAGTTCATCCGCAACATGGAAGTATCGGGAACTCGTAGGGGAAGGTTTGGAAAGTTGTAGGGGCTTTTTATAAATCCGCCCCTTCTCCTGGTAGCATATGCCCCCTGTAGAGGATGTTTAGTACTATGTGCTAGAAAAGTGGAGGGGGTAGTTTGTGTTTATAACAGAGATACGGTGAGTTATAAACTCATATTATTTACCCCATCCAACTTTTTGAATGTATATAGAGGCCGGTATTAGAATTATTTTATCATTACACATTCGACCGTTAACATGAAAGGTGTACCAAAAAAGATTATTGGCATTGTCAGGCCATTCGTACCGGGAAAACTATGCAAGTGTGACGAGTGTAAACCAGTACCGTCGGCAACGCCGGCACCTTCAGCAACGCCGGCATAGTCAGTACGGCTTTGGAAGCCCGAGCTCGTGGTGCAGCCAAGGAGAAGACCAAGAGCTGCACCTAGGTCGGTGTTAATATCGTTGGGTATTACTCCACGGTAGACACACGACCCTCCCCTCAGGCCCTTTTAAGGGCACAAAAACGGCCCTTTTCAGGACCACATTATATTTTGATCGTAGTTTAGTAGTCGCCACTTATGGGGCGAGATATTCGTTTAACGACGATTTGTCTCGTTACTTAAGTGCCAGATTATATGCTTGAGAACCTATGAAAATATTAACAGTCCAAACAAGGCTTCTATTAATTTTTTTTTTGTAATGAATTCTTCACAAAGTGTTAAGAATTAGTCTTATTGTCCAAACCAAAAAAAAAAAACAAATCCAATTTCTTGTTTAAAGTGTTTGAAAAAATCAATAATTCTATAAGCTCTCACCAATACACAACATTTAGAATCCGTTTGTGGGGAGGGGGTAGTTCTATATATATATATATATATATATATATATATATATATATATATATATATATATATATATAATTTTTCTTTATTTTGTCTTTTCTTGGGTTTAGGTTCTATATTTAATAAATACACAAAACGATTGACGTTTCGCCCTTTATTCAAGGCATTTTCAAAATTTTTTTCCTAAAAAAATATATAATTAAAATACATCACTTAAAAAAGATATTTACCATTTCGACAAACAAACAAGACACTTAAGAACAGTAGTCAAACTTTAAATTTTTTTAAAAATATTTAATTTTACCGGTACATACCTTGACATTTTGCTGTTCTGTTACTAAATAAAATTTAAATATTATATCAGTTACTGAGGATACGTGAAATGCGAATGTGTTTTATTTTTTTAATATTTTTTATATTTTACAATGCATAAAAAACAAATAAGGTATATGTTTGGTTTTATGTTTAAGAGGATACTCCATTTTTGATTCTTATTTGACCGGATCGAATACTTAATATTTTTGTTTAAATTAGGCTTGCGTAAATGTGGCTCAAATTTCCCATATCTGTTTTGTCGTTAACAGTGTTTTTATCTTTTTTAATTTCAATCATTTCCTTTATCTGTAATCTTTGGTAATTCATATCTTTGTTTTTTGTAATGGTACTGTTATAATCAAAAGTGTGTTTTTCGTCCTGTGTGTTTGTTTAACGCTGTTGAGGCGTTTTTTGTATATTTATGGCCATTTAATCTGTTCTTCAGTAATTGGCTCGTCATGCCTATATATTTTTTGAGACAATTTGTGCAAGGGATCGAATATATTATATTTGATTTATTCATTAGAGGAGTTTTACTTTTTAAATTTGTGAACAATGTATTTAATTTATTATGTGACCTGTGACATACGATAATATCATGCTTTTTTAAAATGTATTTTATTTTTTCTGACAGCTCACTAGTGTAAGGTAATGCCACATATTTTTGCTGTTTATGTTCTATGTTTTTTGTTTCTACGGTATTATAAAACTTATATGTTCGTTTATCAATTATTTTGGTGATAGTCTTTTCGTTAAAATTATTATTTATTAGTGTCTCTTTTACTTTTTGCAGTATTTTTGTTCGGAATTCTGGAGATGTTAGAGAGATAGCACGATCAGATAGACCGATTATAACGCTATTTTTTTGAGTTTTTGAATGATTAGAGAAATAGTTTAGATATCTACCTGACCAAGTTGGTTTGGTGTACCATTCAGTTAAAATTTTGTTTTTTCTGTGTATAAGTGTCATATATAGAAAATTTATTTTATTATTATTCTCTGTTTCGAACGTGAACTGTAATTTTTCGTTCAAACTGTTAACCTCTTGGAGAATTTCATTTATTTTATTTTGTGATACGGCTGCTATGCAATCATCGACAAAACGTCTGAAAAATATTATATTAAAATTGAATTTTTCTAAAACTTTTTCCTCTAAATATTCCATTACTAGCTGAGCAATGGTAGATAAAATTGGTGATCCCATAGCACATCCATCGAGTTGTTTGTAAAAGGTATTTTCGTACTGAAAGTAATTTGTATTAAGAACGAGGTCAACAGCATCCATAAAGTTATTTTTTGATAGCGTTGTATGTTTTTTTTAAAATTTCCCATTTTTCTGCTAAAATAGTGTGGACAAGTTGGTTTGGTATGTTTGTATACAAAGATATAACATCTAGCGAAATGAGTCTGTAATTTTCAGGTAGGTTTACTTTATCAATAAATTTTTTAAAGGCGAATGAATCTTTAATAAAAAAATCGTTTTTGCCTGTAATATTTGAAATGCAATCTGATAAGAATTTTGATAAACTATAGAATGGCGATTGTATACAAGAAACAATAGGTCTTAGTGGTATATTTTGTTTATGTAATTTTGGTAGGCCGTATATTTTTGGTGGAATAGCATTGTGAATGGTGAGCCTTTTTGCATCTTTTTCAGTTAGTTCTTTTACATTGAGCAATTTTTTTATGAAGGTATTATTTTTTTTTTGATATAAGTTCGTTGGATCATTCTTAATATTTTTATATGTATTTTCGTCCTTTAGTAAGTTGTTCATTTTTGTCTCGTAATCTGCTTTGTTCATAACTACTGTTTTATTGCTTTTATCAGGTCTTAGAACAATGATTTGAGGATTGTCTTTGATAAATTTTTTTGTTCGATTTAATTTCTTTTTTAACTTTTTTTGGAGGCTGTTACTTTTTATTTTTTGGTGTCTTATTTTGATTTTATGATTAGTTAAAACATTAGTTACTTCAGCTCTAATTGTGTCCTTCTTGTCGTCTGACTCATTGCTAATAACAGATTCAATTGAGGCTATATATTCGGTTATTGGAATTTCTTTTTCTTTTGTAACATCTAATAAGAAATTTGGACCATATGATAAAACTTCATTAACTTCGGACGGTATCGGGGTATCAGATATATTTTCGATCCATTTGGACCTCGTTGTTTGTTTTCTTACAGATTTCACGCTTTTTAAATAATGGGTTTAATTTTTTTTGGTGTCTTTTTTTAATTTTTTTATGTAATTTCTCAAACTTTTTATTTTCTAACGATAAGAATCTATCTAATATATTATTTGTTAAGTATCTCTCAGTTTTTTTAATGTTTTCTCTAATGGATGTATTTAAAGAATTTATTGCTTTGGTTGCCTCTGTAATTGATAAATTTAAAATACTATATTTGGCTTTCATGATGATATTATTAAATTTATTTTCAAGGTACGTACCTGCAAAACAAATATGTGAAACATTCAAATTTAAAAATATAGGGAATAGATCCAAAAGCTTGCATCTTAATAAAAGACAAAATAAAGAAAAATGATATAATCTATGGTTCAAGAATCAAGAATATATATATATATATATATATATATATATATATATATATATATATATATATATATATATATATATATATAGATATATATATATATATATATATAGATATATATATATATATATATATATATATATATATATATATATATATATATATATATATATATATATATATATATATAGATATGAGACTGGGCCAGTTACACAGTCATATACACTTTAACTCTAACACGAATAACATGGAAGAAGAAAGACCCGCAAGCAGAGGCTCGTCTATCTTTTATCGATGACACCGTCGCCGGCAACGTTGGAGACCTGGAGGAGTTCGACGACAATGACGTGGACTTTGACATTGATGTCCTACGTTGGGACGACCACGATCCTGGTCTTGTGGAATTGAATGATGTGGGCGACTGGGTTCTACAAAGACTTGACACTCCGTCGCTGCAGCCAGAGCCGGATTCGAAGGAAGATGCAGTGCTGGAAATTCCAGCATCACCGACACCCGACGATCCGCAGGGCCCCTGCGATTCGTCAAGCTGGTGGTCGACCAGCGAGGATGGGGCACCATAAGCCCCACACTCTCTCCGGCCCTTGTTAAGGGCACACAACAACGGTCCTTTTTAGGACCACAAAATACTTTGATCGTAGTTTTTGTTCATATTAGTACTTTGTTACTAATATTGTATTGTATTGTATAGAATATACAATATTGGATACAAAATATTAAAAGTTTAAGTGCTGGTGGAACCCAACACAATCATTCGTTCTTATTCGAAACCACAAACAACTATACGTAATACGACATTCGTTTCATCCCCCCACCACTAATTTGTCTATATATATATATATATATATATATATATATATATATATATATATATATATATATATATACGACCACCAATGCTTATTACAATCATTTCGGTTGAACATGTCTGACAGTGAACAACAGCCCATCCAATGCCCTGTGGTAGATTCTACCACGAACGGTTGTCGCGAATGGGAGTGGGAAGATCCCAGATGGGAAAAACTCGGGGAGTTTATAGTCCAATGGACGGAGGACAGCACCACCACCACCGTTGATGACGGGCCGTGCGACTCTACAACACCATGAAGAGTCGCATGTTTCTTCAACAAAACGGCCCTTGTCAGGACCATAAAATACTTTGATCGTAGTTTTAGTTGATTATAATACTTTGTAAACAATATTTTATGTTTTTTCATAAAAACATACAATATTGAGATGCAAAGGAAGTTCTGGCGACAAAACTTGAACTTCTTAAACCGAACTATGTCTTATCATAGTTTTAAATATTACAACTATGCTAAAACCTGGATTTAGGGAATTACTGGTACCTTTTGTACTACCTAATATAATGCGGGAAACGTCCTATATGAAATAAAACACCAAAAAGTATATTTTCAAGCAATTTTTTTATTCTATATATAAAACATATATATTTCTAAAAAAATATTTGTTAAAATATAAAAATCTTTTTTTTAATCTACAAAATTCATTTACAAAATATATTTACGACCTTAATACTATAAATTATAACCTAATACTTATAACTACTTAACATCTACTACACAACCCATCAAAGTCTGCCAATTGTTTTTTGAACCGCTCACCTGCACTTTTTCTAACCGATAATTTTTTTGTATGTCGAGTAATTGTTTTTCTAGTTCCCCTATCGCACTGTTATTCTTACTAAGTTTATTCACCAAGTCTTTTTTAATTTTTAACATGTCCGATAGTTTTGTCCTTTGCGAGCTGGTAAAGCCTTCAGCCTACTCCGGTTGGGATGTCGCAGAACATTTTGATGTGTCAGTTTCGTTCAGGGATGAAGACGATGAAACATTAGATGTTTCATCGCCTTCATAACACTGCTTAAACCGCCTCTTGAATGGTTTGCTGCATCCCAATATCGGAGACAATGGCGCATCAGTCTTCACTGGTGAAGGCTCTACCTCTGACACCTCCACTACACTGGCTGGTATTGGTCTATCGTCGCCTTCCATTATCTTCACTTCCACGGACAATGGTTCTGTCGGTCGCGGTGGTGGTGAAGGTGTTGTCAAGAAATCGGGTAGCAGTGCGAGCATCTTGGGTTTCTTAAAAGTAAATTTTTTTCTAGATTGCTGTACACTTTTAATCGCCCAATAAAATGTTTGTTTATCCGCAATTTTCGATTTTGGCATCGCCAAGAACTTCTGCAATTTTGAAGCTCTTGGAGAAGGTGCCCGATTTGTACGCGACGCTTTTCGCACTACCACATCACTGATAACTTTTATTTTGGGCACCTTCTCCTCACTCCAATTTTTCAGAAATTCCGCTGCCGACTAATTCTTCGTCCCGACCATCGTTCAGGGTTTTGTCTTCGGCATCCTCTTGCTGCTGCTGCCAGTCCTCGAAGTCCCCTGGAGTTAACACTTCCAGATCACTCATGTCTTCCAACATCTGGGATCCGTAACTCACATTAAGTCCATCCAAAAGTGAACTGACACTAGATGCTCTTGAAGAAATCTTCGTTTTCTTTTTGTTTTACTTCGACTTGTAGTTATTATTGTACTGGTTGCTGCTCTGACGAACTGTGAAGAGCTCTAGCCAGCGAGTTTGCTGTTATGCCTATTTCCCCCACTGCGCCACCTTTGTTCCTTTTGTTCGACGCATTAAGTATAGTATTTAAACTTGTCGGATGCAAGGCCAACACCATGGCCGACGTAACCGGGTCGTTTTGAAGGTTGTAATTTTCATTGATTTTTTTTGCCCCTGTCAAGGTTATCTCAAAAAGTAACATATAAATATAGTACACCACTTGAAAAATTACAAAATATTCAAACATCATGTTGCCAACTGATGAACAACCTGGTGAAGCAGCCAAAACATACAGGCATATCCCAAGAGATATTTGTTTAACTTGTCATTATTGTAAAAGACAAGGTATCTGCTGGCGGAATGATCTGACACACGATTTCAACTACACTGACCTTATCAGGGTCAAACTTGTACAATGCGGTTTTTGTAGACTAGTTCAGTACCAGGGCAAGGAGATTAATGAACGCGCCATCCTAAGAAGAAATAATGAAATGTGGATTTTTCAGATTACGTGCTGTCCTGACTAAGAAATGATTCCAACACGGTGACTAAATTTGCTAAGTTTTCTTCCGGGTCTGTTTTGTAAAAATCTATGTTTGCATGTCCCCAAGGTAGAGTTTTGGTTGAATTGGGAATTACATAACGTTTATCACCGCTATGTGGTAATGCTACTTTATTTATTATGTTGGTATAAATGTTATGTAATTCACTTCTAAATGTCTTCATCTTTCTTAATATCAAACCACCCCGTTCAACAATTCTTTGGTAGTATTCCTGATGAAGGTCTTTCTCGATAACACATTTTTTGATACCTTTGGCTTTTTTAAATTCATTATTAATGGACTTTACATACTAAACCTTCGCGCCGGTACCATAAAAACCTATTATTGGGTCACCAGGAAACTCATCTTTCATTCTACCAACTACAGAATTAGTTTTAATTATGTTGAAATTATTGATTTCGAGGTAATTTGATGTATCAAATTTTTCGGGGTTTTCTGATATAGTTCGATAAAAGTTTTCCGTGTACACTTTTAATATAAGCGAGTCAGTATCGGTGTAAAGTAACGAAGCATCATCGCCAAACTTGGGTTTAATAAAATTATAATAAAAATCGTATATTACAGTCTTTGATATATCTAATATGGAAAATCCGATATAAATGGGTTCATTGTATAATATTTTAACTTTGTTCATATGTATAGCAACAAAATTTTCGGTAAATATCGAGCTACTATTGAAATTGGGGCGGGATATTAGTGCTCTAGCTCCATTTCTGTCTACACTGTTATCCCAATGTGTTACTAATTTTATATCCTTTCGATTTTCCACATTTTCCATAGTTTTACCAAATATCGCGTTATTTTTTAATTTAAAAGTGTCCTTCGCAAATTTTGTGGTGGCCTTGTTACGTAAATTGGTATTAAAATCAATATACGATTTTAGCCATTTTGATTGCTTAAACTGTAATACTCGATAAGTTTGCATTACCACTAAGCCGTTGGCGATGGCTTGTCTTAAAGTTCTATAGTGTACAATGTATTATCTTTTATCTTGTACATTAGGAATTAATTTCGGCAACTTGGCGTTTTCTGTTGGCGGTATGAAATTTTCTACTAGAAATGTGCATCATGCAACTCAGTCGGATAATGCAAATCCACTTCCAAAATGTAGCCATGTAAACTATCATTACCATCGAAAACCACCATATGGTAATGCTTGTGATATACTATGACCATATAGATTTGTAGCATCAAGGTATGTTATAAATGAAGACGGTTTTGTTGGATTATAGTCTGGTAAAAAAATATTACTAGCGATGTGCTTCCTTTCTGTACACTGGCTTATGCCGCCGCGCATACCTTTCTTAAAATAAATGTATCATATCTATATCAGTTAAGAGCTCTAGCTCTACTTTAGTCATACGCAACATACAATCAAATGATAAACTTGGAAGGGTATAACACTGTGCTGGATCCAATTTATCGAATTTTAAACAATTATTCTGAAATTGCTCAAAAACATCTCACAATAGCAACACATCTGATTTTAAATACACGTCTGAATAGTCCCCCATAGTTTTACACCCAAACAAGCGCCATACTTCTTTTGCTCTTCTATAGCTTTCATCGCTAATATGTTCTTCCCGTAAATTATCATAAAATTGATCTTTACTTGGAAGACATGTATTTTTAATTTTTTCTATAGAGTCAATAAAGCTATAGAGAAAAACACCCTTTTGACGCATCAAATTAAATTGGTCGATATTTGAAAAATGTTTCCGCGTTTCAATAAAATCGTCATCGTTTAAACCGCTGTCTAAATTTTCCAAAGACGTTGACAGAAATTTAAAACTGTCAATGAATCGCAACTTTAAATATTTCCTCTTGACTTTTCCATTTACTGTCAAAATAATCGTGCACATAAATTCTTTTGGTAAAGGATATGTATTTTTCCTTACTTTGAGCCAAAACACCAATTTTATCCCCATATTTACATAACTCTTTTATAAATAAATGGCTGTCGTAGCCGCTTCAGTTACGAAATATGATAGGGATAATGATCTCGTACTTTATTTAGTCTCACCATCTTCAAAAAGGCCTTCACATATACCACATATTTTAACATCATTAAACTCCCTTTTTTCTTCAGGCGTTAACGGTTTCATAGGCTTAATGTCTTTTAAATATGTGTTATATAGAGCCCTTAAATCACACCCTGATACGATACACAAAGACTTGAGCTGCATTATTCCCCCGAAATAGCTCAAATCTCGAAAGTGACTCATCAAAAGAGCATTTAATTAAATAAGCAAAAGAATATGGTTCATGTTTAAAATTTTTTACAGTGTAAGAATTTTGTGGGTTTGGTTGTACCGTTTCAACAGGTTTTAAAACAGATTCGAAATCTGCATAAACCACGAAAGGAACGCGCATTTGCTTTTCTATACCCTCGAATTTTAAAATATTTTCCGGCACACTCTTTCCAAATTTATCGATTTTTAAATCCACTGAGGGTGTTTGCGTGAAAATGTGGTTACAATCGTAGTTTTGATGTAAAGTTAAAGCTGACGGTGTACCAAAATAAATGAGACAATCATCACAAAAATATGTTTTATGTTGTTGACAACTAATTTGACTTGAAACTAAACGTGATAAATCCCTAATCCAAAAATAATGACTTTTTGAACAAGTCGTATCACAAAAATGTTCACCGACATCTTTACTACTCCAGTCTTGTAATTAACAATAACTTTACATGTCTATCCAATTTTTTGACTCATATCTCAATGAACCAATAACTTCATGTATTACTTCATTATTTTCATATTTAGATTCGAGACCGTATACGTTAATGGATATGTTGTTCATTTCCTCAAATTTTTTAATGTCACGTAATTTTACTGGAAAATCCATATCTGTTAAATTTAGCACTCTAGAAAAATGGGGTACGATGTCTGCTATGAAGGCGCTGCTGTTGGAAGAAACATTGCTGATGTTACAGCCCACGCAAAGCAAAATTCTTCCTGGTTAATCACATTGACGACAGCTCCTTTCTTTTCAAAAGAACACGGCAACTTGATGTATGATGAGCCACCCATAGGCGTATACTTGTTGATACTAACTTCCAAGCATAAAATTCGCACAAGAGCCTATAACAAGAAAAATAATATATAAAAATCAGTTTAATATATCGGGTTTTGATTAATTCGGTGAAAGAATGGTAAACGGCATCCAAATCACTTTCTACACTAATTATTTGATTAGCAGTGTTGAAGGATTTCTCACTGAATATTTCTTGTGATGAAAGCATGTACTCGCCAACAGCTGTCACGTTAACTTTTAAAGCATGAAGCACATGTAATTAATTATTAACAAGTTCCACCACCTTCGATTTGATGTCTGCAAAGAACATTACATCTTCGGAATGCTCCATATCACTGCTAACCCGATAGGTTGCAATTCTCCTTTTGAAGGCACATTCAACGAGTTGCACACCAAGACATACCGGCAAACATGAATTATTTTTATGTTGTTGTGTTCGTTTATGTGCTGACATATGATTTATTGGAACATCTACATTACATGTAGCGCAATTAATTACTGGAATCACCGATGTATACTCTTCAATTCGGAGCCGTTTTCCTCCAGGCATTTCATTAAGCACACGATTCTCCTTTATGACGTCTCATATTATAACTATTGATAAACTAAGAACCTCAATTTTCACAAACATATGCCATGATTTGTCAAATATTAATACATGTACTACCTATGCAAGTCAGAGACAACTAATGAATGAAACTGCCCCATACCATATATAAAACCATTCAAGGTCACCCCAAACCATGTAACACAACTTGAAGGTCACATACCCAAGATGGCCTCCACCAAAGTCGAGGTTGTCTCGAACAAGGTCAAGGTCAAGGTCGCGCGCACAACATTGAACATAATGTCAAGGCCAAGGGCAAGGCACGCGTGCACTTTCAAGGACATGTGGGTGGGGCCGCAGCTGGAACGGGAAAGGTCAAGGTCAACGCCGAGGAGTGGGGGGATGATGAGGATCTGGTTATGTTCTGGGTGTTTAGTTAAAGAACAGCTTTTCTAATTTTAGGGTTAACCTGTAATTATAACTAAAACATTTTTAAAATATTTATCTTAGATCTAGGCAACGCTTGTATGAAACTCTTTTATTCCCTCAGATAGCATAAATTTTAATAAACGACATTTTTGTCTTGTGCAGGGATTATATGTGTTACCAGTTGAAGAGCATCCTATGATTAAAATGTAGCCAGATTTAAACTTTTGATGTCCTGCTTTAGATAAAGTACCATAAATACAATGTACACCTTTGTTTTTAATTTCTTTTATAGACTATTAAAATATTGTCATGCCAATAATACATTAAGTGTTATAAAAGCATTGGATATGTTTTCATTAGCCAGGCAATAATATCCAAACTTATCTAGAAATATGATGTATAAGTTGTAACGATATTTAAGAAATAATGTTATTTCTAGAGGGTGCTGTTTTTATAATTATTACCTCTGCATGATATTATCTGAATTAAACTTCGTAATAAGTTGTTCCAGTCTAAATGACGATTAACGTGATACTGAAACTTAAGAAAATAATAGTAGGATATTTTTTCATAAGAACAGTGCGGAGTTTCAATTTCAATAGTTTTTGAGTTCTGAATGATGAAATCAAGTTCGGAACATAGATAGTTTTTTGCTCATTTTATTTTTCTACTTAGTTCCTATCCAACCAGTTATTAATTATTCTGATAATTTTTGAGGTCTCTATGATGGAGTCAAATTCTGAGCATTCTGAAGAACACCACACTTGCGCCAGCTGAACTTCGTGTTTGGATCCCATCTTTTTAAACGCTTTCATCCTAGTCTTCAAAATATGCGTGCGACGCCCTCCCTTTTTTTCTGTATTTGTAAACCAGCTATATCATTCAGGTAATATTGATACTAGTGCTGCGAGTACCATCTCTTGAGGGGACTGGAAACCTTTCATGCCATCCTCATAAAACCTTACTTTTTGTTTCAAGGCGTAAACGAATTTATTGATCCAGAAACTTATATAAAGGAATTATTTTGCGGGCTTGCACTTTGAAGATGTATTAAAGAATAAGAACAGGTCGTTAAACATATCTCAATTATATAGAATTTAGTTCATATTAATGAAAGAATTTTTTGCTTTATAGTTAGATGCAGTTATTTGATTTTGTTTTTGGCTTCGTTAGACGTTCCTAGGATGAACGTGCATTTGTTTGCGCTTATGTTTATTTCCCAATAACTTCATTATGCTCAAATTTATTTTAATAAGCTTCGTTTTGTGTAAGCGATACGAAATATCTAGAAATTAAAAAAGGTTACTTATGAAATTAAAATTTCAAATAATGAAAATATATTATTAATTTTGTATTTCAATATATTGTTTCTCAAACAAATAAAGACTGAAATTTCTGCTTTGGTCTTCATTAGCGCATTCGCAGTTGTACATTACTTGAACGTACAAATACATGAAAATGAATTAATTTATTTTATCTGTGTTTAACCTTTATACGTTAATTATCACTCTGTATATTTATCTAAATCGATATGAACCTTTTCTACGAGAATTTTCTTTCTTTTAAATGATTGACATTAAGCACACATCATTATCTTTTCCTTGGTAGGAAATAGTAATAGATATTCTCGGCAGTCATTGCTTTATTTTCAAATTGCTTTTCCCAATGTTGTAGTATATTTTTCGGTCTTCAATTATCAATTAATTACCATTTTATGTCCGTCCCAGCCAAAGCTAAACTTGAATACTTTTTAAAATAATTTTCTTTCTTTTAAACGATTAACATTAATCACGCCTCATTACGTCTCTCCCTTCCTATAAAATAAAAAATATACACTTTCCACAATCGTTAGTTTATTTGAAAACGTGCTCTTTCGACTGATGTGGTTTCCAATTTGGCTTCAGCCGGGTCCAATCAAATTACTAAACAATCCATTAGGGCAAAAAGGGACTAAGGTATTATATCCTGGAAAATATACGGTGGTCACTATGTTGGGTTCAGCCAGCTGTGAATTGGAAAGCTGAAGTAACATTTAATCCTTTCAAAAAGTCAAGAAAGTACCTAGTCTGTAACCCATAATAACATAGTGTAAACAGGTAATGCTTACCCTTATTTTTTTGTTTCATGTGTTAAGCTTAAAATAATATTTTTAATATTATAATTCTTGAAAACGTAAATATAATTTTACGTTGATAGGCATAGTTATTATATTTTTTTAGAGAAACTTCTTGAAATGGTACTAGATGCTAGTGTAGATATTACTTGCAAAATACATTGTATTTATGTAGTAGTTTTTTAGTTTAAAGGTTTTTTTCACATATCTGTCTTGTAAATACTTGATTGAGTTCCTTTGTGAGAGTACATTGTAAAAAAACAATGAAACAAAATTAACTTTGTTGGACTTATCACTTTTATTATTATATTGGCGTGACGGCGGTTTTGTAACAATGTTACATTTTGAAAATCAATGCCTTAAAAATGATGTAACCCGTAGCTTTTACGGCATTGCGTTTGAGAATGGAATAGTATTACGAAACGGCGGTCACACCAATTTAATAATAAAAGTTATAAGTCTAACAAAGCAAATTTTGTTTCATTAATTACTCTGTAAATGACACAATAAACAAAAATGTGATAAATATATTCCTTTTGCTTAAACAGAGGGTTTGAACAACTTAAGTATAATTAAATATCATTCATAAATGTACACACTTTATATCCTTAATAAAAGTTGTTAAACTTATTTCGGTTACATCAAATTACATATAAGTTTTACAGGACATTTCGAACCGGAACAAAAGTTTCGGACTTGTTTACTTCCAATATTGCTTTGGGTGTATGTGCGTGCATGCATGAATGGGTGCGTGTGCATGTGAGTGCATATTTCGTCTGCAGAAACGTGAAGTAGTACGAAGTATGATCCATTTTTTGGAAATAATCTGGCAATAAAAGACGATAGACGGCTAATTTGCTTTGTGGTTATGGTATTTCGTGGCAGCAAAGGCAATTTATTTTTTGGGATTTTTACCACGTAAATTAGTTTCTAAACTAAAACAGAAGTACTTTAAAATATTTTTAATATAGCTTTTTTCATTTTTGAATTATAATTTCCTTTCTTGTTTTGTTTTATATGTTTGTTTTAGTAGAGTTCAACTATCTCACCAGGTAAGTTTTTTTCCTAAAATCTTGCTTTTAGTGGCCTGATTAATCACGATCTTTATCGGCTGGAGCCTAAAAATCTATTCTGCAATACCACAACTTGGATTATGGGCATCGTGTTATTATATCGATGACTAACCAGTGGCGGATCCAGCCTCTCTCCTTGGGGGGGGGGGGGTGATATCACAAAAGTACAGTATGGCAAGCGAAAGCAAGTTGTCCCCGGGGGGGGGGGGGAACACCAGCAACATTCCCATTTCTAGTGTATAAGGCAGGGACAGGGCTATTTTTCTGAATTTGAAGCTCTTGGAGAAGGGGGGAGCGATTACAAGAAAAAACAAGTTTCCGACAAGGGGGTAGAAGGATGCGATCAACATACACATTCCTAGTATAAGAGGCAGAATCGGGTCTATTTTCCTGAATTCAAAGCTCATGGGGGGGGGGAGGGTGCTCTCGCAAAAAAAAGTTGTCAACGGGGGGGGGGGGGATGCCAGCAGCATACACATTCCTAATATAAAAGGCAGAATCGGTTCTTTGTTCCTGAACTCAAAGCCTTTGAGAAGAGGAGGGGCGATCGCAAGCATACACATTCCTATACTCTATTCAAGAACTAGAGTAATAAAACTGTTATCAAAACCTCCAACGTGCCTGCTTCAGTGCCCCCAGTAACTGAGAACTGCCGTAAATCTAATTATATTTAAATATTATAAGCTTTTATAAATTTACGGAAACAATAAAATTTCTGATAATTCAATTTCATTCCTGTCAGTGAGCAAAGTACATCTTACAGTGTGTCCTTAGTGATTTATCTTGTTTGTGCTTGTTTTTATATATTATTTGAGATTAGTGAGATACCCAAAAGATGTAGCTTTCACATCTATATTTATTACAAAATCGTTAAACCAGGGCATTTTTTCCGCAACAAAAAACTTATTGCGATGAATATTTATGATGCCTTAAGATATTAATATCTAGATAATAATGTTAAAAGCTTTGTTTAGATGTATTCTAACATGATAGGAGTTGGAAAATCCACTATGTACCGAACACTGACGGAGAAAAAAACGACGGGAATTGTTAGTAACCCCAAGCTACATTCGATCACAGGCAGACGAAAAACCTCGTTGGAAGAAGAGATGTAAACTGTAATAAAAGGAGTTGTACATACATTTTATTATGAGAAGCAGATCCCAACCGTCGACAAAATTCTAACTAAAATCAATGAAGATCGGGATTTACCTGAAATTAAACGAACTATGCTCTGGAAATTGCTCAGAGAACTTAATTTTTGTTGGAAAAAACCAGATAGAAAATCTGTTCTAATAGATCGTCCGGAAAATATCCGTTGGTGAAGGAAATATCTCTCTGAAATAAAAAGTAGAGTTGCTGGAAATAACACAACTTAAAAAATTAATAATTTAACTGGACTTTTGAAAGATTTTTTTGAATAAAGTTACTGAAGAAAATGTGGCAACTCGATCTCATGACCGGTGAGATAGAGGAATCAATTATAATTAATTTGAGCGAAGATAGCTTCACTGACTTTGATGACGAATTAGATACGTAATGTTTACCAGCGTTAACACAATATATTATTTAAATTTTTTGTAACATATAAAAATTAATGACATTTGAATCGCTTTTTAGTGTTTGATTATAATTCTGCAGATGGTTTAATAAATAAATAAACTGGATCGTCAAATATCCCAAAAATGTATTTAATTAATAATAAAATGACCGATAGCCCCAAAAAATTTTAATATTATATTGACGAATTTATATTTTTTTTATATATGTTTAACTTTTTGTATTTCTGATAATGGGTATTTTGTAAGTATTTAAATTATAACTTAGAATTTTTTGAGAGAAAAAGGCTACGTTTTAGTCTGAATGTGCCTAAAACGGTTTCTATGCCAAAATTAAAAATAATAAAAATACAGTTGTGATTTGTGTTAAATATCTCAAAATTATTTATATTTTCTAATGTATGTGAATTATTAAAGAATCATAAGAAATAAAATAATATTATAAAAACTTTTTATTATAAGTTTATTACTGAAATAATATTCTATGCCATAAATATTTAGTGATAAAATAGACCTCCTTTCGACGCCTATGACAAGGACTAAAATCCTTGTTAACACTTCACACATTCAAATATCTATTGCTATCCAACCCAAATAATCCATTATTATAGACCGGTATTTTTGATTATAAAATTTCTAACCCATTCCTATGAAAACTATATGTGTCTAACAGATTTTGCCAAAGACACCGGACTAAAGAACACAGGTAGATTGCGAAGAAAAAAAGGTAAAAAATGAAAAACTCTCCCTAGTTCTCGAATAAACTATAGTATAAGAGGCAAAATCGGGTCTATTTTCCTGAACTCCAAGCTGTTGGGGGGGGGGCGATCGCCCCCCCCCCCCTTGTATTCACGCCTGTGACTAACTGCATGCACTGGTGTGAATAGTTTTTTTTATCTAAAAAATTCAGTTACGTTAGTTAAGAAAAGTCCTTGTATGAAGAGTAATATTCCATATCTGAGGAGTTACTTTTCACTTACAACATAAATACACATCCAAAAGTGAAATTTTGCCAACTCTAAGTCTAGGGATCAAGTGACAATTTTGTTAACCTTCCTTTGATGACAACCTCTGTTATTTTTACTACGAAATTCGGTGGTTCTATCCATAAAACAATGTAGATCTTAAAATGACCTTGGGTGTAAAATTGAAGGTCATAGTTAAGGTCTCATTTCGGCTAGAAACTCCATAATAAACCGTTATATAGATAATTTTGGTGTTCAAGCCTGCTTACTTGAATAGCGACTCATATTGAACATATTTGACCTTCTATTTTTATAATAAAAAAAGAATTCCTATTTAAGAAAAAGCGCTTGTGCTTAAAATAACTTTCAAGATCATTATTAAGGTAAAATTTAATACCACTTTTGGATATCTCCTTTGAAATACAACAACTTTTAATCGGTCATTTTACATGAAAAGGCTTCGGTAAAAAATTATTTAGCTGCAACTTTTAAAATGGGACACCTTGTAAATAACTATTAAAATGTGTATCAAATACGTATTGTAAAAATCGAAAAATTGTATTATTTCATTTGTGTTAAGTTCCAAGCAGCTTTGGCTACCACAAAAATTAAGTCAGTGGTGGACTTGGAATAATATTTTATTTTTCTCGAAAATGTTCTTTTTGACAGTGACCAGTGCGCCACTGGAATATGTCAGGGCGTCTTTTCATTAAACAAACAAGAAAGGTCACTAAAAAAAGGATTTACATAGAAGGGTAAGATTAGGGAACTGTAATTATAATTTCAAATTTATATTATGTAGAGCAAATATAATCACATTATATACTTTTCTATTTTCTATGCTTAAGGATATTATAAGGACTCAATTTTGTAATCATAATTTCAAAATGTGAATTTATTTCGTTGTGGTATTTGCTGCATTGAGGAATTATGTGATTCATGCCACATCACAACATGACGAACATCGCAATTTTTGAAGGTAGTATATTAATTTTCTGTGAATGTGCAAGGGCTATCGCATCAAAAATCAACTGAAAAATTTTTATGTATTTTTAATCTATTTTTAAAAAAGGAAATCTAAAATTTGACACTTATATTCGGATATTTTCTTACATCTGTCGCCGATTACTTTCACCGATTTGAATTAAATTTTTTGCGTTATGTTCAGGAAGTTTCTGTGATGAACCTATATTATTTTGTCCAAAATTGGTTCAGTAAAATCGAAGATAAAATAAGATGGTCAAAAAAAAAATAACAGAATAAATTAAATTGTTGCTCTATCCAATTTCTTACAAAATCGCTAATCAGAACTAACACATTTGTCGCTTTTTAATTTAGTGTGGTTTACAATAATTTTTGGTTTAAATGCGTACTTTTTTTAATGGATCTTAAAATAGGAGGTGGTTCTCAATTCGACCGCTATATGTATATCTTTTATGTATGTATGTACACCGATTACTTCAGAATGGCTTCACCGATTTTAAAGAAAATTTTTGCGGTATATACAGAAAGTTGATGCGATGGATCCATATATTTTTTAGCTGAAACTGGTTCAGCAAAATCCAAGATATGGTGGATAAAAAAATTATTATTGTTCGATTTCCTCTTAAATTGATATTATGATTCTGAAATTATTTTTTGTTTAAATTAAATATGGCGGGTCCAATATAATGGACTATAAATTTTATATTTTACGGATTTTGTTCAAAGTTGATATAGGTTTGTGGGAGTGAATTCGAATAAAAACTATTTTTTATATACGGTAGATCCAATATGGCAAGCTAAAAAATTTCTCTAAATTCAAAACAGCATGTTTAATATGGCAAACTAAATCTTTTTGTCGTTCAATTTAGTCTTATATACAATAATTTTTGTCTAAAACAGAACTTGAAAAGTGACATTTCACTTTTAATTCGAAAATTCTTAAGTGCATTATTCGTAACACATTTTAATATATCATATTTCAAAATGAAGCTATTTCGAACAAACGCCCATATTTGTGTGAAATTGATTGTATGACATAGCGGGCTGCGTTGAGAGGCCCTAACACTGTAGCTTTCAGACTTATTTTCTTGCCTGCTTTATCGGTTCTAGGTGAACAGGCTAGTTACCTTGATCAAGTTTAGCAGCCTACTAACTAGTTTATCCTCCGGTAATAAGCCTTCCGGATGAATTGATTCCTGAAGGTATCTCCAGCAGGTCATAGCTTCGCACTCGAAGGTGATGTGTGAGTGTCTCGTCTTCTTCATCATATAGCCTATATAGTGGTTCTTCATTGAAGATACCTATTGTTTGTAGATGTTTTCTCAAGCTGCAGTAGTCCTGTTACCAGCTTTATTTGTTGTCTAATGCAAAGTTTCACGGCTGAGTTTGCCGCATGGTTTGCTCAGCAGTAGCTTGCTGTGCCTGTGGCCCACAATGTGGTTCCAGTGAGTCTGGTGTTGTTGATACCAGGACAACCACCTACGAATAGCAGCTTTGTAATCCCAAATATTGGCTCTGGTCCAATAAATGGAGTGGCGGACTTCCGTCTTGCATGTTGGTGCGCTTTTTCATTGCCCGGAACGCCCTTGTGCTCTGGTACACATGCGAGAGCGACTTTGTTGTATTTTGCCAGAGCAATAAGGCTTTGAAGATAGTCCCACACCTATTATCTGATAGCACGCTAGAGCCTTCAGTGCTGCCTAACTATCAGAGAAGATGAGGATTGTCCTGCTCCTGTAAATCTTTGTCAAATTCTCTCAAAGACAGACATCGATATCGTAAATTTCTGCCTGAAATACTGTTTTATGCTGCCCCAGTACAACACTTATATTAAATTTGCGTGTATCTCCATATATTCCGGCGACTGTACCGTTCGTGTACCAGATGAGGTTTCCTGGCTGACTCACTGTTCGGCCATACCCCGCCTTTCAGTCAAGCTGAATGGTGTAGGGTCTGTCAAAGTTGTAAATTTTAGGCATGGTGTTATTGCTTATTTCTAGTAATGTGTTCGTTACCATGCCTTTGATGCTGGTGTGTCGGAGCGCAGGTCCAGTCCACCAGACGTTGTTTCTTTCCAGCCTGTAAGCCCCCATTCTTGCCTCATCCCTTATTAATATAGAGTAGAGTTTTCATGGCTGCTGTTGGTTTGTTCCTCATGGCACCCGTGATGCATAGGCAGGCCAGTCTTTGGAGTTTGGAGAGCTCCAAAGTAGCCCGTCTTTGTATGGTTTTTGTTCACCATACTTCATAGTTTATTATGACTCCTACCACCGCTGTGTATAGTGAAGGCACAATGTGTGACTTTAGTTCCCACGTCTTGCCCAGTGCATATGTGTGTTACTTTTTCTTGTAAAATTAATCAAGAAATTATCTCTTAAGCTATTCTGACAACATTTAGGAATACCTTACATACGAAAAAAAATCTTTCCAAACAATCTTAAAATATTTCTCATAAATCAAATCAACATAATTTCCATGTCTGTAACATTTTCAGACATTAAGAATATATTAGGCGAATTGTTTTCTAATATTCTTCGGACATTTTATATCTTTGAATTTTCGAATAAATCAGTTATTGTGAAATCCCATATGTCTTGTTATTTCAAGTAGGTAAACAAAAATATAGTTATATTAAGTATATTCCGAAATATCAGTTACGGCAGCAGCATACAAGGCTCATACATTTAAAGAATTTTAGATTATCACAGTTAGAGATAAGAACTTATCACTACCTTCTTTTATTCTGTCTTTTGATAGAGTGTAAAAAATCTGGAATTAAAAAACAGGAATATGAAGCAATTACACGATAATTGTGTTTTACATTTATTGTCCGGCATTAGCTAAACTAACAAAAATAATATTTCTCCATTGCACTTCGCTATATAGCGGAATAAGTGCAAAAATTAAAAAAAAAAACATTGTGGAGGAGAGGTTGGTGACTTTATGGTAACCATAACTCTAACAGTTTACGTTAAATTTAGTTCGGAGATGTATTTATTTAACTATGACTTCATATAAAGGTATAAACTTGAAACCTAGCTGACATTTGCGGTTGGAACCTAGACTTGACGTTAACTGGCTTTTGTAAAAGCTTAACGAAGGATAGATCAATGTTTAGTATGACTTTACTATTCCCCGTCGTGAACATTTCTCAAATAATTAGTTTTTAATCTAATAGAGAATATTATTATTTATTACACTAATTACCATTAAATTAATTCACAAAATATTTATTACCTGAAATATTTGAATTTAGTAAATCTTCTATTAAATTGTAAGACAAGAAAAGCCTACATAAATATAGTTTTTGAGGTACAGGATCTTCAGAAGTTTAGTGATACAAGTATAATTATTTTACTCTAGAATTACGCAAGAAATTCTCTTAAAGTTTCATAATGTACTTAGTGAACACCTTATCATTTAAAACGCTTGAAGAGAGCCTAGTACTAGAGTTGACGTATAAATATGCCGTATAAAATTCTGATCATCGTCGTTTCCCAACTTTAATTTACAAGGAAGGTACCTGAAGGGTCCGGTTCTGATTTTAATAAAACTTCAATATGTTATAGAAGGTACAAAAATATGAGACATGTATTTTTTATGCGGAAATTTATCTTAACGAAATAAAAACCGCCCATAAAGTTCACCCTTAAGAACAGTGTTTTTGAAATATCTCAGTTTCTAAGTGAGATATCTTTATAAAACAAAATGAAAATTACTTGTTGTTCAAAATGATGTTAAACTATGGATTTTTCACCCTCAAGTATATCATACCTTATTTTTTATAAGGGTATACCATCTATTGGCGCACGTAATTTAATTCTAAAAATTATACAATTCAATATAATTGTTTGAAAATATTTTCTTCACGAATATTATAAGTAACTTAAGTTAAGAGTTTCGGAGTTCCTAAAAATAACTAGTAGAAGAGGGTGAGTCACCCCCAAATACTTTGTTTTTAATCTCAAGTTCTAATTGAGATATCTTCACAGAACAAAATGGAAATTACTTGTCATTTGAAATGATGCTGAACTAAGGTATTTGCATCGCGAAGAATATCATCCCTTATTTCTTATAAGGGTAAATCATCTATTCGCGTACGTAATTTAATTACACAAATTACAAAGTTTAATAAAATTGTTTGAAAATATTTTTTTACGAATACCATAATAAACTCAAGTTGGTATCCTTCGGGGTAGTAAAAGAGAGTGAATCTCAAATATATATATATATATATATATATATATATATATATATATATATATATATATATATATATATATATTTAAATATGTTAAGTTCTAATTAAGATAACTCTACAAAATAAAATGAAAATTATTTGTTATTCAAAATGATATATTAAATTATGGTATTTTCACCCCAAGGATATCATCCCGTATTTTTTTATTAGGGTAAACTATATATTTGTGCATGTAATCTAACTGTAAAAATTAATACACTTGTTTGAAAATATTTTTTTCATGAATACTATAAGTCACTTAAGTTGTCATGTTACTTAATATTTGAAATTAAGTTAAACTGTAGTATTTTCACTCTCAAGGATATCATTTGAAGGATATCATTTCATACATGTACAATTATTCTTAAAATTGCCAAATTTCAGTTTATATGATACAGAGCTTACTGAAATTTTTTCTTTTAATTAATAAGAAAATATGAACTTATTTCATTGGTTAAGCATTCATGTCTGTAAATTATTACAGCTCATTACAAATCGTGATTTCTAATTCAAAGTTCATTTAAATTAAAATTTCATAATTTTAAAAATATTAATTTATCTATGAAATGACGGTTTACTTTTATAAAAAATAAGGAATAATATCCTGGGAGTGAAATTACCATAGTTTAACATGATTTCAAATAACAAGTAATTTTAATTTTCTTTTGTATAGATATCTTAATTAGAACTGGACATATTAAAAAAACGTATTTAGGGGTGGCTCACCCTCTTCTACTTGTTTATTTTCGGAAACCATGAAACACGTCAACTTAATTTACTTATTGTATTGGTAAAAAAAATATTATCAACAAATTTGGTTTAATTTCGTAATGTTCAGAGTTAAATTATGTAAATGAATTATGAGACTAACCATCATAAAAAGTAAGGAATGGTATATATGAGGCTAAAACAACATGGTATAACCTCACTTCAACCAACAAGTATTTTCCGCTTTGTTTTCTAAAGATATCTCAATTAGAAATTGAGATTTGAAAAAAACGTATTTGGGGTGACATCTTAACTTGAGTTATTTATGGTATTCGTGAAAAAAGTACTTTGATACAATTTCATTAAATTTCGTAATTTTTATAATTAAATTATGTGCGCTAATAGATGATTTACCGTTATAAGAAGTAAGGGCTGAAATCTTTGTGGGTGAAAATACCATAATTCAACATCATTTTAAATAACAAGTAATTTCCATTTAGTTTTGTAAAGATATCTCAATTAGAACTTGAAATTTAAAAACAAAAACGTATTTGGGGATTATTTATTAGTTTATTTTTAGAAACCCCGAAACCCGTCAACTTAAGTTACTTGTAAAGTTCGTGAGAAAAATATTTTCAAACAATTCCATTCAATTGGGGGTGAAAATACCATAGTTTAACATCAGTTTGAATAACAATTAACTTTCATTTTGTTTTGTAAACCTGAGATATTTCAAAAATACTGTTTTTAGTGGTGAAATTTAGGGGCGGTTTTCATCCCGTTATAATGAATTTGCGCAGAAAAAAAAAATACGTGTCTCTAATTTTTTTACCCTCTACAACATATTGAAGTTTCATAAAAATCTGAGCTGGACACTTTAGGTACCTTTCTTGTTAGTGGTCGAAAAATCCGGCTTTATATTTCCCTTACTGTGTATACAGTTGTTCCTCTACGTTATAACTCTGCTTCTTATATTTATACAAAATGGAGTTGTCTATATAGAAATTACTTAACAAAAACATAAATACTTACAACATTTTTTTCGATGATGGTTTATTATGAAATGAAAAGGTTAATTTATCGATATCAGAGCCATTTGTATGTAAAGTGTATTCGTTTTTATTTTATTTAAAAACCTACAGAAATGTAACCGCGAAATCGTGGGATGAATATTATAGCGTTCTCTCAGCATTTTTTGGGGAAATGAGATTTCTATGATGTAACATAGATCTATTTAAAACTGTTCTATTAGTCCAAGCCATAGGTAAAGGGGTGTTGGGAGCTATGTAAGAACAAACGCTATATCAAACGTGACAGCAAAAAATAGGTTGGGGCCAAAAAGGAGAGGGTCAAAGTTGATTAAAACAGGTTTGTTGAATCTACAAGGCAAATAACACATTTTGCAAAAAAAGTTTCAAATAAAAGTTGTAGAGATTTTAAAAACCTACAGTTCGATCATTTTTGTTAATTGGTCATTGCAAAGAGGCCAAAAAATCCTCAAAATTATTTATTGTAAAATGAACTTTTCTGCACTTCTCTGCTTTCTCTCTCGTCTTTCTGAACAAATGATATTTTATAATAGTAAATTGGACAATTTGTTGCTGAGATATTGCTCTTCCAAGATACAAAATGTTGTTTGCTAAAACTTTTTTTCGAGTGAACATTTTGGTCTCCACAATGGTTCAATCTCTTCGTGAAGCGCTAAACTTTCATATATTGTTAGGGCCAAGTTAAAAAAAAATAATTTTCGACTCCTTAAATATCGCCTTAAACAAGGGTTTGTTTTTTTATAAAGAAATAGAGCTCTCGCGCATGCGAGAAAACTGAACTCGTAGCTTCAAATCAGCAGCCCTTTGAAAAATTCGACGTATTTTAGCAATGAACGGACCCATTTAAGTATTTTTTTATTTGGAGTAGCTCGAAAAATTATGATTATGGTACCCCCTTTTTTAAATATGAAAATTTAGGCCTTTACGAAGAGATTGAGCCTTTGTGGAGATCAAAATGTTCACCGAAAACAAGTTATAGCAATCAACATTTTGCGTCTTGGGATAAATAAATAGCAATATCTCAGCAACAAATTATCTGATTTACTATTATAAAATATCATTTTGTTCAAAATGACGAGGGCTTCCCTTTAAAATCAAAAAAATGCAAAAAAAGTTAATTTTGCAATAAATAATTGATATGCAAAAAAGCAAGATTTTAAGGGTTTTTTGGCATTTTTGCAATAACAAATGGATGAAAATAATCGCACAAAAGCTTAAGTTGTAGGTTTTTAAAATCTCTACAACTTTTATTTGAAATTTTTCTAAAATGCGTTCCTTGGCTTGTAAATTCAAAAAACCTGATTTAGCTCACTTTGACTCCTCCCTGTTGGTTCCAACCTATTTTTTGCTGTTACATTTTTTGTTTTTACATTCTCCCCAACACCGCTGGATAAGTCTCATCTATCTCGAAATTTACGTCAAAAACAGCATTAGTTACTCAATAACACTAACAAATAAGGTAAGGAATAATATTAAATTGTCCTATGTGGAAAATTCAAAATTGCCTTAGTCTTATAATGTTCTATTAGCTCGACAAATCAGATATCATATTAGTATAGACTGGAAAACCATGGCAAAGCAACGTGGTGTTACATTCTTGTTGGCTTAGGACATCATTAAGTATTGCATGTCAAAAATGAATAATATCAATCCGTAAGTACCTCGCCCTATAATAATAGAAAAAGTGAACAAAAAAAAATACAGGTTTAATGAGAGAGTAATATTTTCGTGATATAAATTTAAAAATCATTAAAACAATTTTTCTATTAGAACAATAAAATATTTCGTTTTTATTCATTATAATTATTTCTTGCTATTATTAGGTATGCTATTATAACAATTTATGTTGTATTAGTTCAACTTTGATAGATCAAAGTCCAAGTGACGATTTTGAATTTGAATAATTTGAAGACAGCGATGATTCTTGTCGTGATGCAGATTTGTGTCATCTGATAAAGAAATAGAAAAATAAACAAATTTTCCATTCAGATTTTATAAAAGAAAAGCTAAATTATACAATATGACTTCTTTTATGTATTTACTTATTTGTCTTGTAGACGGTGAGTCATTAAAAGAAGGAAGTGGCTTTAGTTGAAAATAGAAAACTCAGTAGGAAGTGAAAACGAAAACCAGAAATTTGGAAGAATGTCAATGAAGTATTATGTCAAACAGGAAATAATTCAAAGACGTGAAAGGTTACATTTGATGATCTAGGAACTTGAAAATCATGAAGAATTGTGAAACTCATGGTAAATTTTTATGTCGTAACAAAGTAAGCTGACATGAAAGGGAAAATATATTTAAGGGATTCTGGGCATTATCAAATGACTCCAAGTGGTATTTTTAGGCTAAAAATATAAAAAGAACTGACTAAGTACTAAAACAAATTTCTAGGAAGAACTATCGTCGAAAATATTCTTTTCACTTAGCAAATGAAAAAATTCGTGTTTGTAAGGTATTTTTTTTTGTCTACCCTGGTCATAAACTAACAGAGAATTAGTTATTTTCATGAGAAGAAAAAAGATGAACTCGTAGGGGTTCCGTCAATATCTCGATAGGTTTGTCATGATAAAAAAACTATAAATGCTACCAGTAAAGACCACGTTCGATACATATTAGCCAACTTCAGCGAATCGAATCTTATTATTGAGGAGTAAACATGAAAAAAGAATATCTTGATGGAACCCTTAATATAAGTAAGCTGTACGCCTTGTATATTGATTTTTGCACCGAAAAACAAATAGAATTAGTAAAAAAGCATATTTACAGAAATTTTTTAAATTATGAATAGATTTTTCAAAGTCAAAAAAAGGTCGCCGTGATGAATGCGAGGAATGTAGATTAAAAAAATGATATTACTGATAAATATATACATCAGACGAACATGTCCCGGGAAAAAATTCGGCGAAAGTCGAACGTGATTTGGATAGCTCTAACGACGATAACCAAAACGTGTTCGCATTACCACGCTTTAATATATACTGTTTTTCTACAACAGAAAGCTAAATACTTACAATCTCACTGCAGTTTACAAAAACAACCATACTGTTGCCTTTGGAGTGAAGGCATGCACGGAAGATAGGGAAGCGCCATCGTTTCCGGTGTAATATTAGAAAGAGTCATTGCAGATTCTCTTCTCAAAAAAAATAGTTCCTTGGCATTTATGAAATTTTTGAATGAGCATCGTGCCCTTGAAGAAATACAATAAAAGCAGCATACAGGAAGTTAACAAAATACATAGTACAAAGAAAACTGGACTAAATCTTTATCCATTTAGGTTTATTACGTATGTTACCAACTGCTAACAAGAATAGGCCATTTAAGGGTTCTCACACGGAGCACAAAGATCTTCGATTTTATAAAAAAGCATCGAAATCTCGAAACTCTAAGCAAGTGTCCTTAAAGCAAATTAAAGTGCAGCAGAACGTATCCTAGCAAAATATTGTACAAGCTTCACCGTGGTAATGACTCCTATATCGAAGTATCGATGTGACTGTCAAATCAAGAAGTTGCTGCGGTGGTCCCATATTATTATAAATGAAATTGGAGCAGTAAAATCCAAAAAGGCAACGATAAAAAGGCGGAAAAAAAAACAATTTTGTCCGATTTTCCCTCAATACCGAATTTGAGAAATGTAAATTATTTAATTCACCATATGTTACTAACCATAATTTGAAGAAATTCATCTCAGATTTGTACCCTAAATCTTTAAAAATCCCTCGATATCACTTTTGGAAAAATTTGCAAAATGTAGATTTTTTATTTAAAATTGTAATCTTCGTTCCCTTTCAATATCATTTTTGGACGACATCGAGAAAATGTAAAATTTTTAGACCGCCATTTTGTATCTGCCATATCATTTACTTTTAATAAATTAATTCTTGATTTGTAATCTATGATCCGGAAAATTACCTACTACTAATTTTGTATAGGTCGCAATATTGGATCTGCCATATCGGATTTTTAAAAAACTAATTTCAAATTCGTAATTTGCAGCCTTAAAAGCTCCACAGAACCAATTTTAGACAAAATCAAGAAATATTTTTTAGACCGCCATTTCGGAACCGTCATATTTATTGTTTAAGAATAATTTTATATTCGTTCGATCTTGAAAACTCCCACGGACCAATTTTCGAGAAATTCGGGCATTGTTAATTTTTTTCCAACAAATTATAAGAACCCATTTCAACCAAAATGACATGAATGCACTTTAGCAACTTCCTGAACCTAGCGCAAAAAATTTCATTCAGATGGGTGAAACTGTTCCGCCAAAATCACCTTGGAGGTTGATGATCAACTGAGGGAATTTTGCAGCGTTTCTTTGGGCTGAGGAACACTGTCGGTATAGTGATTTCGCTTGAGGGGTATGAAGGCTAAATGCATCGTTTCTCTTCAGATTGTTGTTCTTGTCAACTTCAACGGACTAGCATATCGATCTTTTTGTAATGCTCTATGTTAGCGACTTGGTAGTATTTGTCAAAATTAATTTTGTTACCTGTTTTGAGCTAATGTTGCAAAATAGGACAGATGTCTGTTTATTTCTTATACTGATTCCATGTGTTGTGCCTTTGATGCATGGAAGTATGGTAACCTGTCTGTTATTGGTAGGTGATTTTATTTCTGTCATCGGTTTTTGTTACAGGTGTAATGTTTTATTGAGGTATGTAACTATTTTGTTCGAGATCTATTTTTATGTATTTTAGTTAGTTCTTTGTCTTTTCTTTGGTTGTTGGCGTATTTGTGAGAGGCAATGGTGTAAATCGGCATTAAAATATCTGTCAGTGTAGATAAATTTTTTATTTTAGTGGAAATATTTCCAAATTAATGTGGTTGGTTTTTGATAAATTCTTGTTTTCATATCAGTTTCATAAAAATGGAGCGTCACTTTTTTTTTAAGGCACGTTTGTTTTGGGAATCTCGATATAAATCGTACGTTAAGTATTGATGGGTCTTGTAACGTGAGTTGACTTAACTTTCAACTAATTTTTTTTTTACCTAGAAACTGATTTATCTTATCATAATTACTCACAGGATTCTTTTTGGACAGGGAATATCATACAATTTAAAAAATATAATTTTTTATAAGGATGCTGAATATTTTTTTGACGTTTTTTTTTTCATTTTTAACCGACTTCTAAAACAAGGAGGTTCTCAATTCGTCGACTATGTATTTTTTTTAATATATGTATACCGATTACTCCGGAACAGCGACACCGATTTGAATGACATTTTTTACGTTATGTTTAGGAAGTTGCTGCGGTGGTCCCATATTTTTTTGGATGAAATTGGTGCAGTAAAATCCAAGATGACACTGACAATATGGCGTCCAAAAAAGTTTATTTTGTCCGATTTTCCCCAAAATTAGTATGTGGGAATTTTCGGGGTCGTACACAACGAATATGAAATTATTTTTAAAAAATTCAATATGGCGGATCCAATATAGCGGACAAAAAGATCAGTTTTGTCCAATTTTCTTGAAAATTGGTACAAAGGAGTTTTCGAAGTCGCACAAAACGAATCTAAAATTATGTTTAAAAAATTCAATATGGCGGATCCAATATGACGGACGAAAAAAATCAATTTTGTCCGATTTTTTCCAAAATTGGTATAGGGGAGTTTTTGGGGTCGCATATAACGAATCTAAAATTATTTTTAAAAAATTCAATATGGCGTATTGAATACGGCGGATAAAAAATTAATTTTGTCCGATTTTTTCAAAATCGGTAAGGGGGAGTTTTTGAGATCGCGAGCTAGGAATCGGGCGGATCCCAGATGGCGGATTAAAGATTCTACATCTCTCGATTTTGTCTAAAATAAGTATTGGGGATTTTTGTTAGTGTTAATTATGAATTTAAAATATTTTTTGAAAACCTGAATTCGGCGCATTCAAAATTTTACATTTTTCGATTTTCTCCAAAACTGATATATTGGAATCTTGAGTTTAAAAGTATCACACAACACCACCTCGAGCCTCAGAAAAACTACTTTGTGTTAAGTCAGTATACATCTGCAAGATTAACGGCGTAAAGGTTTTTATTTTAAAAAAAAGTTTCTCAAAATACTTAGATATATTGATCAATAATTAATATAAAATGAGAGGTATTTACAAAAACAAACTTAAAATTAAATATTTAATACGTCAAAGCAATTAAAATACAAGGTCTTATTGACCTTACTTTAAAACATATCAGACATACAAACTTTAGGTGTAATTTTTTTCTCGATATTTTCTTTTACACAAGCAAAAAAACTTTAAAGCTCCAGAATTATTTCGATTGCATATCAAAAATGAGCATGGGTAGCCTTCTCTGAGATTGTCTAACACAAGTAATGTATGAAGCTCAAATCTATATGCATTGAATCCATGTGTACCATCAACATAGATACAATCATCACCAAACCTAAATTAAATAAATACCATTTTAGTAAATTCAGTGATAAACAAAATTTATAATTTTTTTCAAGTTTTACAGGTAACAATAAACAAAGCAAAAAATTAAAAAATAATCAAACCTTAATAATAGTTCCTTCTGTCATTATAATAAGCGTAAAATCTTCTGACTTAAGTTCATGATATTGTTCAGACATATTTCCTGGTGGTTTATAGGGAAGAACAGAACCACATATTTAAATTCAATTACCCATATGTCAGCACCTTGAGCATCATTTGTATGTCTCACAGAAGACTTATTTAAATTAAAAATCTATTCAATATTATAAAGGTATTTTTGGTAAGCAAGTGACGACGGTCAAGCTGGAATGGAATTTTGGATGCTAGCTTTATTGCTACCTATTGTCGGTTTGAGGTTGAAAGGATAAGATATCCTAAATCCTGTTCTTGTTGGTGACTAACATCAGTCTTACAAAATTTGATCGTATACTTTTGATTACATACTTGATCATTCACTTCAGCAGGACAATATCCATTAATTTTATTATTACCTTGTGTTTTAAGCGTTCGAATATTCTTACTTCTTGTTCTTATATTACCAGACCTGTGACATGTATATTTTATTTTTCTGCCATTTACTCTGTGTTTAAATCCAAGCATATTTACAAAAGAGGCAAATGTTTCTTGTTTAACTTGTATTTTCCATTCCTTAAATGCTTCAAATGATTTAAATTCAAGTATTTCAATGTCAGTTTGTAAGGCACGCATTTCTTTATAGTGATGAATTATGGTGGAAGCTGGATTTGAAAATTGACATAAAGGACACTTTACTTTCTTGACAACAGCACAATCAGCTTTTCTGTGTATAGTTAAATCTTTAAACATTTTAAATTTACTATGACCATGTTACATTATGAGCTTTAATGGGGCTAATTTTTTCAAATTCCATAAAAAAAATATAAAAATGTTTCAAAGGAATCAGTGTTAAGGTACAACTTTTTTCAATCGGGATGTTTTCTTTTTTACGTGTACCCTTAAATTTGCTAAGCTGACAAAATTTGCATTACACTCTATGTATGTATAAGTTCCATGTTGATTTTTTATCTTAAGGGCCACTCCTGGATCAAAAAAGGTTATGGGCCAATAAGTCTTATTTTTCTAAAAGAAACAATAGGATTATTTAACCACACTCAATATTATTTATTCTAAAAAATAAAACATAAAAAACCTACCAGGATGTTTTCTCTTCAGTTGAGCCCTTAGATTGCATTTTGTAGTAAAACTAACTTTACATTATTCACAATTCGTCATTTTTATAATAGCCTTCTCAACTCACTCATAATTCGGTGTTTTAATAATACGGTATGCACAAAATGATAAGCAAAACGAAAAAATACGAATTCAATAGTAAACAAACCGAGAACCGTTACGGTAAAAAACTGTCAAATAAAACCATATTAGGCAGGGGCAAATTTTTGCAATCAATATTAATTAGGATGTACTTAGACGCTTGTATTATTTCGTGGAGAACTGCACGTTCTCCACCCGGGCAACAGTCCCAACGGAGTGCCTGGGTCGTCTGCCGGACCGTCTCTTCCTGGTCTAGCAATGTCGGTGAGGCAAGGATTGTGTGTATATCGTGTATCACCATCCACTTCCTTCCTTACGTCCTACCCCGCTAATGGCCAGCATTGTCGAGGATCCTTGTAAGTACGGGCAATGTTGTATCATCCTACCGTCACTGCCGAGGACCCTTCAAAGTACGGGCATTGTCGGTTCCTTTCCTAATTTCCTATCACCATTGGTCGACATTGTCGAGGACCCTTGTAAGTACGGGCAATGCTGTTCCATCCTGCTGACACTATCGAGGACCCTTACAAGTACGGGCAGTGTCAGTTCCTTTCTTTCCCTTCTACCGTCACCTGTACACACACGCACAAAATGCCGTCCTGACATTGATCGCCGCCGCCGCCGTGTAGAGACGCCTCCCGCCGCTGATCGATGCCGGGTTACTCTTAGACAGACCGTGTATACCGCCGTCGGTCGAATTGTAGTACGAAGCGCCGTGAACAACCTCCGCGGATTTTAGACACGAAACGCGATTATTTGAGTACGAGCCGTCGTGAATATCGTCGCAACCGTGTAGTACGAGGTAACGTGAATAGCGTCGCGAATGATACAGCCGGGTTACCGTATCTCACGCTACCGACCAGTACGAGCTACCGTGAACAGCTCTCATAACATATTCTTGGCCTTCAGACAGTTTGTTTATATTATTGCCCATCTGAAGTTGAAAGTTAGTTTTAGGTCATTTCTTTAAAAAAAACATGGAATACAGGATGTTTTAAAACTGTTTGTTTCATTCCCTAGTCTCCAGCACTAATAAGCACAATTGACCTCTGGCTTGCTGTTTCTCCTCTGTAACAAGCTGCCCGGTGCATAAGTGGGCCCTCGACTACATGAATCCCGAGGGTGGCGTACGAGAACCGACCACCACGTGGATGTTTTGATATTCGGGCAATCGAACCGTTGATCAGTTCAGAGAGCAGGTATATCCCGATTATAAGTAGATACCGTCAAACCGATACCCCTGTGCTGAGCATTTGACTGATGACTATCTGCACTAGAAATATCAGCTGCCGTAAACAAAGTAGATCCGTAGAGCACGCCTTGCACCTTCCTCCAACGTAAAACGCGTCACAATGGGACTGAATCGTTTTTGAGGACGGTCTGGAAATTTAAATTTCCGGATTTCATCCAAAATTGGTATTAGGGGCTCTGAAGAGTTTAGATTTAGATTAGATTAAGACGTTGAAATTATTTTTTTGAAATGCAATATGGCGGATCCAATTTGGTGGGTTGAAAATTTAACCTAATTAGCATTTTTTCAGATTTGGTATTAGGGGGTTTTCAGGGTCGTGTATTACGAATATGAAGTTAATTTTTTACAACTATTAGGTTGATAATATACAATATGAAGGACTGAAAATTTTACATATTCCTATTTGGTCTAAAATTGATATTTCGGGGTTCTTGGGGTGTATACAAAGTCAATATGCAGTATAACTTTGGATAAAACGAGTACTTTTTTGCCACCTTGGAGTCATTGTGAGTTACACTAATCTCGATTAATACTTAGTTCAAATAATTTATGGATATCATAATGAATTCAAAACTAAAAATCGAAAAATAAAATTTTTATAAAAAAATTTGAACCGACTTCTAAAAGTGCGCTATAGATTGAAAAATAACTCTAAATTTTTATATGAAATTGAAATTTTTGAAGTCGGCGCCAAATTATTTCTAAATGAAATTACAAATAAACGATATTTAAACTGTTTATGCTAATCATATTTTGTCAGGTGTAAGTTTGGCGCCGACTTCAAAAATTTCAATATCATATAAAAATTTATAGTTATTTTTTAATTTTTAGCGAACTTTCAGAAGTCGGTTAAATTTTTTTTTATAAAAATTTTATGACGTAAATATTTCAGAGTGGCACAAGACAACTGAAAACTATGCTGAGTTAAAGGACATATAATAATATATTTCTCTTTTACTAAAATTAAATTAGAAAAACAATCATCACTGTTATATTTTAATAATGTGAGAAGTTTATCCATTCGAATTTCACTACTGGTTAAGACTAAAACAAAACAATTTAGCTTTGTCATACTCAAAGGGAACTAGCGTATAACAGGAAAAGAGGACAAATAGACATTTAACAACATTCCTCTAGGGCTATAACGGGAATATCGGGTAGAACAGCTGTGTCATCTTATTTATATGACCGACAGCTACCTTTCCCCCTACGGATGTTGCTTGCGGCTTTACAACAGCAAGCTCTGTATATTTGAGTTCAATTTGATGTTTGGGTTTCAGACTATTAATCAAAATTTGGCCGGAAGTCAAGTTTATATAAAAAACTAAAAATATATTAATAAATTAGTTAATAAAACAAAATATTTAAATTCACAAACATTTTAGATTTAATACGAGTTATAAGATCAATTAGTCGAAATTTATACTGTTCATTAAGTTAACAAAACCAAGATCTCCGTGTAAAAAGTGGAAAAATATATAGGTACATAAAATGAATATGAATTATCTAACTTTAAAGAAGTTTGTGTAATGCGAGTATAGAGGTAGTTTTGTGATAATTTCTTAGGGTAGGTTGTATATAATACAATTAGCAGTTACCCACTCGTTAGGTGGAGTTATAATTTGAATATTTTGCGAACACGATTTAATTAGAACAAATTTTGAAATAAAAACATATTATATAGAAAATGTTAAAGAATGGAACATTTGATTCTAGACGATCTATCGATTCAATTTTTTAGTCAATAACTTCCATAATTTCAACTCCAAACAAATAAATATATTTCATGAACGTGAATAAAAAGTGAATTAATTGATAAATTGAAAAATATTGTTCTGACACGTATCTTTTTTATATCTGCTTAGCGCCTTATATCTTGTAATGTATATTTGTTTTGAAGCCATTAGAACTTTTCTAAGAATATAAAACGTAAATGAATAAGTAATTATGGAAAAATAATCCGATTAGAGCAATTCGAAATTCATTATATTCGTTAATTAATTCACTTCTCAAATATTCACTTAATTAGATATAATTATATATTTTTAAATTATTGAAAAATCGAACAAATAATGAACTATATCTGGCCAATAAAATGAATAGGCCCCCCCGGGGTAAATGCATGTCATTTACACAGTTTACGCTGCACACCCGAAATAACTGACATTCTTGTGCCCAACTACCTTAGGATCTTAGAAAGGGAGATAAGAGAGGGTAGTGAGGAACGGTTTGGAGAGACTAATACATTTCGCCATAATAATGAATTTACTTTTTTCGCTATTTTTCTGCTCTATTTATAGTATCAATGTGAAATAAAGTTTATACTATTTTTGAAAATTGTCACTATATACTAATGAAGTATGAATAAAATCTATGCAATATTCTTAGCTTTATCTGACAAAAGAGTAAAAACATTTTCACCTTTTTTTTGCAAACCGGAATTTCCGAAAATGCGGATATTACTTTTTAATTGATTTTTAAAAGAAGGAGGGTCTAAATGTGACCGCTATGTATTTTTTATGTATGTACGTTGATTATGTCGGAACGGTGATATTGTCCAAAATTGATATTAGGGGTTTTTGGGAGTATAAATTATAAATTTAATTTTATTTTTGAAAAATTCAGCATTGGATTTTGTCCAAAATTAGTATATGAGGGTTTTTGAGGGTGTAAATTGTGAATTTGACATCATCTAAAGAAAATCAATATAGTGGATGCAATGACGGAGCCTAATTTTTTGCATAACTCAATTTTGTTTAAAATTGATAGTGGGGGTTTTGGGGGTGTAAATTACATATTTAATTTATTTTTGAAAATTCTAAAAGTCTTAAAAATTTTACATTTCTCGATTTTGTTCAAAACTGGGAGATTTCTGGGGGTGTAAATAACGAATTTATAATTATTTAAAAAAATCAATAATGCAGATTCAATATTGTGTTCTAAAAATTTTACGTTTCTAGATTATGTTTAAAATTGGCGCTAGGGTGTTTTGGAGGGTATACGTTCAGTTTAGATAAAGGTTTAAAATTATTTTTTTGAAATCTGGTATGGCGGATCCAGTATGGTGGGTTGAAAATTTTCGGTTATTCACATTTTTTCAGAATTGATGTTAGGGGTCTTCGAAGTCGCATGGATCAACTTTTTACAATTTAATATGGCAAATTCAATATGAGGGATTGGAAATTTTACTATTTCTCAATTATGTCCAAATTTAATGTTGGGGGTTCTTGGAGTGTAATTAATGTCTTCAAACTCAATATGCAGGATAAAATATGTTGGACTTAAAAATTTACATATCTCAAGTACTTTAAATATTAGGTATTGACCTAAATAGGCTAAAAATAGGTATTGGCCTAAAATACGAATCTAAAATTAAATTCCTCTAATTGACGATAGCGGATTTCTTGCGGCAGACTAAATATTTGTTTTGGTACAATTTTATTCAAAACTGGTATTTGGAGAATTCTCAGAATCAAAGAATTTTTTAGAGGTTTACAATTTTAAATAAAATAGGTAATTTTATGCTACCTTGGAAACACTGCGAGGTACACAATATGTCTTGTTTAATACTTACTTCGAATAATTTATGGATGTGAAAACTAAAAATGGAAAATATAATTTTGATAGAAAAGTAGAACTCACTTCTAAAAAGGAGCTAAAGAACGAAAAATAGGGATATAAATTTTTATATGAAATTGAAATTTTTGAAGTCGGTGTCAAATTATTACTAAGTGAAACAAATAACAATTAACATGAGATACATACAAGCTTCCATTAAAAAAGTAATTAAAAATAAAGTGTTTTTTAATCTTTTTAGGTAAATTATACTTTGTCAGGTATTAATTTGGCGCCGACTTCAAAAAATTCAATTTCATATAAACATTCATATTGTTATTTTTTTTAGTGCATTTTTAGAAACCGGATCAATGTTATTATTTAATCATATGCAGAATATGTTAAGCCGAAAATCATGTTCGTATAGTGATTTTTGGCAGAGAAAATTACTTTTTAAAGAGCAATCGCAAATTCGCCGTCTAAACCCATTGCCCTTTTTTAAAATGCGAATATCGAGAAATCAAATTAGTTTATATGGTTATCAGCTACCTTTTGAAGTGAAGATCGAGTTCAGCTCTCAATTCTCAAAAACAAACAATAAATTAAGAATATTTTGTTGAGTGTTTTAAATATTTGGAAGTAATCGGATAAAAAGTTTCTTTTATTATTATGAAGAATTTTTTTTAGCATTTGGCAGCATTTATTTGATTTTTTTAGGAAAAGAAAATTTGTATGTTAACTAATTTAAAAACATTTTTCAAAAAATCAGGTATTGGTTTACTTCAGTGGCCAAGCCTCCTCAAGTCTGTTCACTGAAGCGAACTTGCGATGGGCGCGGTTCGTAGTTTGACGAGTGGTCATCTTGGGGAGACTGCGTGAACGTAGTTTGGAATCCACGTTAAACTGTAGGTTCAGTCGCCAAATGGTCTCCGTTACCGATGCGATGGAAAGAA
This sequence comes from Diaprepes abbreviatus, assembly GCA_034092305.1. Lineage (NCBI taxonomy): Eukaryota > Metazoa > Arthropoda > Insecta > Coleoptera > Curculionidae > Diaprepes > Diaprepes abbreviatus. Next base: position 61,667,954 of record JASJET010000055.1, read on the forward strand.
AAATCAAAAAATCAGTATTTGCAGCAAGAACTTTTTGTTAAATTTTATTTTTTAAAATTTGGAAAATAAGAGTCGTTACTTGTTTTTAAACTAGACAACACCAAAAAATTCTAGAAAAATTTTAAGATGTGTATATTTTTATCTACAGTAGTCTGGTTGTTTAATAAGTTAAAGTTTTTCCTTTCAGAACATGTAGACATTTTGGAAAAAAAAATTTCTTGCTAATTCCACTCTAGTTCTCCCACCAAATGCCTTCAGATCATTTAATAATCTCATCACGACCTGTAGCGAACCAAGAGCATAGTTTACAGAAAATTACAGTATTGACAAAATTCTCATTGTGAGACATGTCGACATAATGTTATAGGTAAAAATATTTCTGATTTCATACTGAAAAATATCAACAGTCAAACAACATCTATACATATACCATCGTAGTGAGAGGCTTGAAAATTTAATAAAATATAAGAAAAATCTGTACGGTCGTAGAATTATTATAACAAGTCTTACTTTATTTTCTTAAGACGGTGAATAGAAGGGTTGGCCGTTAATTTTATGCGAATTCTTCTCTGGTTCTCTCTTCAGATAGGTTTTAACTATTTAATCGTCTCATCAGCGAATCTGTAATGAACCAAGAGCAAGATTCATAGACAACAACTGCCTATGTCTAATTCTACAAACTAAGAAATTTTCGGTGGCTCAGCTGAAATATCAGGAAAAATGTATCACAAACGAATTTATCTGTATAACATACTGTTATTTTCACAGGTTTCTAGTTGATGACTAAAAATAATTTAGATTTAAAATTATTTTCTTGACAAAATTATTATTCAAAGCGCCAAATTTTCAGGAACCTGCAATGTCCCTTGAACAAAATCTAGTCAAAATTGTAATGTGATTTATTTACTACGACATTGAGGCCATAAATTAAACCAAAATAAAGAAGTTTATTATTTTTTCTTGCCTGGGGGACATATTATTATCTTATTTTTCCAAAAATACATTAAACAATCCTTTTCCAGAATTTGTCCTAAGGGTTTTGTATCAGGATCCTCTACAATGTAAAAAAGCGAATATTCAATATCCTAATCGCCGAGCGATGTTGCCGTTCAGTTGAGTCAATTGTATGTATGAAAGAGAAAAAGGATACCACCTATCTTTTTGCATAGAGCGTGTTGTTTAATCAGCGGCACAGTCGGCGGAGGAAATCGCGTCGTAGTCAGTCGAGTTCAAGAATCCTGCTGAGATAATTACTTACGAAATAAATAAATAATATTGGTAATTGTAACGTTTTGTTATGTAAGTTGCTTACACGAAGGCTTAGTTCCTCTTAATTTTTGTGGAATGTTTTAAATCGATGTTTTTTTGTAAATATTATTTAAAAATTTTCAGGAACCTACTTTCAGGATCCTGTCAAATTAAAACCCATGGTACTGTACTGTTGAAATATTGTTTATGTGCAAGATAATTTACAACTTTTTAGCTATACATTATAAAGTAAAAATAATAAAGCCTTTGTCTAGTTCTCGTAATGAGTTTATCTAAAATTAATTAATATTGACACTGGTCAGTTTGTACGATGAACCTGTGAGTCCTGAGAATATTATCTGACTGCTCAGCTGACTGTGATTATAAAAAGTAATGCAACAATACTACCAAAAGTTATTATTTTCTTTGACACTAGATTTGAGTGTCGTTTAAACTCAGATTTCGTTCATTTGTTTTGTTAACTTATCTCTAACAGAGATTTTACATAATGTGTCTTAGAATAATAATAATAATTAATGCTCAAGAATAATTTAATGATTAAAGTTCCTGTTTATATTAAAATTTTTTTTAAAAAATTACAAGTGCAAAGCAGATACAATAGGACTGCTAAAAGTCATTTTATTTTTATTACTATTTTCTGTTATACTAGATTTAAGTGTCGTTCAAATTTAGATTGTTAACAATAATTTTGTTAATTTATTATAAAAAGAGACTTTATATAATGTCATAAAATTATTAGTTAAGGTTCAAAGATCACAAATATAATGATTAAACTTCTTGTTCAAGAATGATTTAAGTATAGAATTAGTATCAACCAAGCATAAACCTAATTTTCGGTATTGTTCAAGATATTTGAACTATTACAAATGAATGGTTAGAAGCATATTTTTTATTTCTGAAATAAATAATAAATAAACTTTGTTTTTAGTTATATTTCTCAGTTTCCTGGTCATACTCTCAGATTCCTGCCGCTTCATTTCCTTTAAATAGCCATAAATCTAAAACTTTAAAATATTTTGACTGTTCCACTTAACATATGCTAAAACACGTTGTATTCTTGATAATCTATTGAATTTTGCAACTAAAATGTACAAAAAATGTCGTGTCGAAATCAGACTCAGTTTTGTTCTTAGTTTGTAAAACAACCCCTATATAAAATCCCCATTCCGAGATATGTTGGCAGCAGGTATTTTCTATAAAATTTGCTCTTACTTCGTTACAATTTCACCTATGAGGCCATTAGGTGGTCGAAACGCGTCTGAAGAGAGAATAATAGTAGAATTTGGAGAAAATTAACTGTCCATCATTCCCTTCACTATTTGAAGGAGAAAACTTTAACTAGTTAAATTTATTCTTTGATGATAAATATTTTTTTACATTTGATTTAACTTTCATACTTGTTGAATTTTAAAGTATTTTTTTATACAATACATGGATGTACTTTTTTATCCAAAAAAAAACATTTTTTTTTAAAACTGCTTTTTTGTTGTGAATACAACAAAAAAATATTGCTGTGGTAAGGTCATATCTCAGAAACAATATATATTCGATTAAATTTTGCACCAGATTTTATATATTATATTAGTATCAAATTAAATTTGACTAATTCTGAGATAAATTCTTTGATGCTTGTCAAAAAGCTGTTTAAGAATGAACTTTAAAAAAAATTAACAGCTTAGATGGAAAAATTAAAATATTTCTGGAAGCAAAATGAATATTATCTATGATTGTCATATCTTAAAAAATAGAAAAACTTAATTTTCATATAAAACTAAATTCATCCATTCATTGATATTTACATATTTCCATTTTTGACTCTTCTTATTGTCTCCCGCGAATAGCATTGTTGTTCGTTGCTCACAAGGAAGTCATCTGCACAGGGTATAAGTGTTTTCTATTCAAATTTTCTAAATCTTCTATACATTGCTGCGAGAAATTCAGCCAGGAACAAAGATCTATTGATTTTATTTTAAGTTTGAAGTATAACATCATAGATGGCTCTATTGGTTTCAGTAGAAACACTTAAATACAATTTTAAGAAACAACTCTATCTTTTAAAGGGAAAAATGTCATTGGTGTATTATAATATTTTAAGTAATACTGGATATACTTGAACTTCCATTTACTTTGTCTGACATAAATCGAAAACTGAGAAAAATACAAATACAGATATCCCTAACCATATCCCCTAATGTTCAATTTAAAATACTTACAACGAAACAAAATATTTATGAGTCTGAATTCAACCTTTTTGTTGTAAAAGTACATTTTTTCCTTCTTAGGTACTAAATAATTTACTACTACAAGTAGGTGTTAAAATATTATTTTTTCCCAAGAATAATAACACAGTTTCGTTTTCGGTGTATAAGCGTTTTTTTCCAAGAAAAAAACTATAATTATTTCTTAAGTAAATTAATGTAAATTTATCATCTATATTGCTTTTATCAAACCTTCTTTACTATAAGTAAAATTTTCTTATAAAATTTCTGTTGAAGTGAACCAACTAACTCTAGAGGTTATCATATTAGCATTTTTTTATGTTACACAATTGTCCTCCAATTTACTAAAATGTGCAAACTGATGATTGCAAGTCAATTAAATTTTAAACCTTGAAAATACAACAATAAAAAAAAATTGTTTTCTTTTGTCATCAAATCGACAAAAATGTAAAATTTTGTTTATTTTCTTACCGCTTACAAGGCTTTATCACTAAATTTTTAATCATTTATTTTTCTATATACAGGTTTGTTTGTTCATATATAATTCTAATTAGAATGATGGCATAAGTCACACAAAACTAACTATGTAGAAGATCTAACTTCCATGGCAACTTGGTCCGGCTTAAAACTTAAAGCTTTTTAGCGAATTTGGCTGTGAATTTATTCTTGTAAATCTAATCAAAAACCTAACAAATAAAAACTTTTATGAGCTTACTCATACTTTAAGAATATGGGGAAAACTTCCAGACATTAATTGGATTGACCTAAATGATGTGTTTACTTATTGATATCCCTATCAACAAATTCATTGTACTTTTATTTCGAAATTACTATACAGTGTATTTGCTTGCAATATCGCAAAGTTACTATATTATATATTTTCTTTTTTGAAAAATGAATCCGATAAAATTTTTGGTCTGACATATCAATCATGGGTATAGTACTGCTGATATTGAAAAAAATAAAGATAGCAGGTTATACTCGTTTAAAAGATAAAAATTATGTTCAGTAGCAATCTCAACAATAAAATTTTTATAAAAAAAATTGAACCGACTTCTAAAAGTGCCCTAAAAAGTAAAAAATAACTATAAATTTTTATATGAAATTGAACTTTTTGAAGTCGGCGCCAAACTAATACTTGAACAAATGTGATTTGCATAAACAGATTTAAAATACTTTTTTTGTAATTGCTTTCTTACCATAATTTGTATATATTAGTAGTTATTTATTTCATTTACAAATAATTTGGCGCCGACTTCAAAAAGTTCAATTTCATATAAAAATTTATAGTTATTTTTTACTTTTTAGGGCACTTTTAGAAGTCGGTTCAATTTTTTTTATAAAAATTTTATTTTTCTATTTTTAGTTTTAGTATTCATTTTGATATTCATAAATTATTTGAACTAAGAACTAATCGAAATTAGTGTACTTCGCAATGACTCCAAAGTGGCAAAAAAGTACAAATTTTATCCAAAGTTGTAAATCACCCTAAAATGAACCACTAAAAATTCTTTAGTTCTTAAAGTTTTTCAAATACCAATCAAATGGGGTCAAACGAATATTTAGTCTGTCATAGAAAATCCACTATTTTAAATTTGAAATTAATTTTAGATTGGTAATATAGGCCCCAACACCTTCCAATATCGATATTTAAAGAAAATAAATTAACTTTTTATCCACCATATTAGATACGCCATATTAATTTTTTTTTAAATAATTTTAGATTCGTCATGTGTGACCCCGAAAACTCTCCTGTACCAATTTTGGTTAAAATCGGACAAAATTGATTTTTTCGTCCGCCATATTGAATTTTTTAAAAATTATTTTAAATTCGTCATATGCGACTCCGAAAACTCCCCCGTATCAATTTTGGAGAAAATCGAACAAAAAAGATTTTTTTTGTCGGCCATATTGAATTTTTTTTAGAAATAATTTCTGATTCTTTATGTGAGGCCCCGAAAACTTATCCATACCAATTTTGGAGAAAATCGAACAAAATTAATTTTTTTATCGGCCATATTGGATCCGCCATATTGGATTTTTTAAAAATTATTTTAGATTCGTCACATGCGACCCCGAAACCTCTCCTGTACCAATTTTGCAGAAAATCGAACAAAATTGATTTTTTTGTCCGCCATATTAGATCCGCCATATTGAATTTTTTAAAAATTATTTTAAATTCGTCATATGCGACCCAGAAAATTCTCCCGTACCAATTTTGGTGAAAATCGGACAAAATTGATTTTCTCGTCCGCCATATTGGATCCGCCATATTGAATTTTAAAAAAATAATATTAGATTCGTTATGTGGCTTCTTTAAAACTCCCCCATACCAATTTTGGAAAAAATCGGACTAAATTAAATTTTTTTGTCCGCCATATTGGATCCGCCATTTTTAATTTTTGAAAAATAACTTCAGATTCGTTGGGTACAACCCCGAAAATTCCTCCATACCAATTTTGGAGAAAATCGGACAAAATTAATTTTTTTGGCCGCCATATTGTAAGCGCCATCTTGAATTTTACTGCACCAATTTCATCTAAAAAAATATGGGACTACCGCAGCAACTTCCTTTATATAACGTAAAAAATTTCATTCAAATCGGTGCAGCCGTTCCGGAGTAATCGGTGTACATACATAAAAAAAAAAAAAAAATACATAGTCGACGAATTGAGAACCTCCTTCTTTTAGAAGTCGGTTAAAAAAGAAATACAACTGGAATCACACTTTTGAAACAGTAGCTAAAATCTACCGTTAGTTATGACACCACATCTACTTCTGCAGTTGAAACTATTTTTACCAACTAAATATCAGGAATGACAAAAAAATCCCGTAAGTAAACTCAGCCAATTGATTTCGTTAAAAAATTTGTGAAGGAATTGAAGTAGTGAAAACCCTTGCTAGTGATGACTAATCTACCCGTTATGGATATATTTGTAAAGTTGATTCAGTGAAAAGATATTCATACGTCGCCAATGTACGAATAGATCAAAGATAGTTTTAAGACATGTTCATCATAACTTGTCTATAAATAAAAAAAAATGACTGGAAAGAATGCATCGCAAAAAATTAACATTATGGGTAGATATGAACAAAGAAACGAGTCATTTCCTTGTATGATTACAAACGTTCTATTACTCTTCAGGAAAAATATTATTTTATTGACAGCTGTATTGTATTTTTGAGAAATTTTCGAAATTTAGGTGCATTTAAAATAGAAAGTTATTTCATATAAAAGCTATTAACTATTTTTTTATAAGTTATTATCGATAATATGTATTATTTTTATTAAAAATCTATATCGAAATGCATATAAATTTTTAACATTTCTAAAATGTTTTTTGGACTATTTTAATCAATTGTAATAATCAGGCATTAAAATAAAAATTAGAATAAAGTAATGAGATTTAATTTGTCCTTTTAGAGAATGCATGGTGAAACTTTAAGAAACAAACACAACAGTTTGTGCTTAATTTGTGAGAATATTTAGATTTAGAGAAGCGTCTGTCCAAGAGGTATAAAAAATAATTTTACTTTTGGAAATAAATATTTTCAATTAGGTATCAAAATTTTTAGAGAGTAACCATTGTTCTTAAAATTGCAAGGAAATTCCTTTAGGCGAATCGAAAAAGAAAAGAAAACAATCCTCTCATGGAAAAAAACAGACCCACCTGAATAAAGAAAAAACCACAAATCTTTACAGTATGAACGAAGAAACTAAGAGTGTATAAATATATATATATATATATATATATATATATATATATATATATATATATATATATATATATTCTCTTTAATTTTTTTAGGAAGTTTTTTATTATAGTAATTTTTCCCAGCACTCAATGGATCACACAACAAAAAAATGTTCAGAAAATAAATTAAAACCTTAATTACCTTAATTAATATATTTTTATTTGAAATATTCTTTTATCGTATAGTACTGATCTAGTTTTATTCTTGACTTAAAAAAATATTTTAGTAATTTCTAAGTATATATGGCCTGGCCATACTCATATATCAAGCATATTGAGTCCAAAAATTATATTGGATATCGGTTGTCAAGGGGCTTATATTGACGATGTTATTCAATTGGGGGACTCTTCGACAAGCTATCACCCCATTCCGATTTGGGCGAGGCGTATTTAGGTATTGAAACGAGTATCGAAAATAACCGGTAAATATTTAAAAACGTGATGCCACCGATATTCAGCTTGTGTATCGATTCCATTAACAAAATTTTAATAAATAACATGCAAAGAGCTGCTTCTCTGTGAAAGGTTTCTGTTAAATTAAAAAAACAATTCAATATTTAAAATTTACTTATTTATGTAATTTAGAATGTTATTTTATTTAGGTGAGACGAGGTATCATTCCTGTTAATAAATTTAAATATGAAAAAATAAATTGGTAAAATAAAGTGATGAAAACTGCTTTGGTTACAGAGGACGGTTGATATTTAGTTAATGAGTTTGATATTTAGAGTTTGTCAGAGATCAGTGCTTGAGTCACTCCTATTTAGTTCTTATGTTCATAATCTTCAGGATAATATAGTATGAAAAATAGCATGTATGTTAGGTAATGCTCACAAGTTGTAGAAACAACAACCAATAAATTCGGTGAGGAGCTTGCTCATTGATTTTTTACTTATATACTTTTAGTATTTAATGACATTTTTATTAAAAAAATTGAAGCTACTTCTAAAAGTGCGCTAAAAAGTGAAAAATAACTACAAATTTTTATATAATACCTGACAAAATGTGATTCACATAAAGAGATTAAAAATACTTTATTTGTAATTGCTTTTTTAACATAATTTGTTTATATTAGTAGTTATTTATTTCATTTAGAAATAATTTGGCCCCGACTTCAAAAATTGCAATATCATATAAAAATTTATAGTTATTTTTCAATTTTTAGCGCACTTTTTGAAGACGGTTTAATTTTTTTTATAAAAATTTTATTTTTTGATTTTTAGTTTTAAATTCATTGTGATATCCATAAATTATTTGAACTAAGTACTAATAGAAATTCGTGTACCTCGCAAGGACTCCAAGGTGACATAAAAGTACCCATTTTATCCAAAGTTGTAAATCACCCCAAAATGAAGCACTAAAAATTCTTTGATTCTTAGAGTTCTTCAAATACCAGTGAAATTGTGTTAAACAAATATTTAGTCTGTCATAGTAAATCCACTATTTTAATTTCAAATTAATTTTAGATTGGTAATATAGACCCCAAAATGTTCCTATATCGATATCTAAAGAACTTAAGACGTAAATTTCTTTGCCCGATATATTTTATACTGCATATTGTGTTTGTATATGCCCCAGAAACCCCACAATATCAATATTAGACAAAATCGGAAAGTGTAAAATTTTCATTCCCTGAAATTGTATCTTATCAACCTAATGGTTGTAAAAAATTCACTTCATATTCGTAATATACGACCCCGAAAATGCCTTAATACGCCTTAATAATCTGAGAAAATGCGAATAAGGTAAAATTTTCAACCCACCATATTGCATTTCAAAAAAAAAAAAATTTAACGTCTTAATCTAATCTTAATCTGAATCTTTCAAAGTCTCCTAATACTAATTTTGGATGAAATGCGGAAATTTAAAACTTCTAGACCGTCACATTGAATCTGATATATTAGATTTTCTTAAAATAATTTTATATTCGCTATTTATATCCTCAAAAACGATCTAGTCCTACCTTTGAACAAAATCCAAGAAAGTAAAATTTTTAGTTCGCTATATTGGCTTCGCGATATTAAATCCTGAAAAAAAAAATTTTAAATTCAAAATTTATACCCTCAAGAACTCCTTATATCAGTTTTGGAGAAAATCGAAAGATTTAAAATTTTTAGGAGGACCTATTGGATCCGCCAGATTGAGTTTTTCAAAAAATACACTAAAAAAATCCCCCAATACTGATTTTAGACAAAATCAAGACATGTATTTTATAATAGTAATTTTTAATCTACCATGTTGGATTCCCTATATTTAGTTATTTTGTTAAATAATTTCAGATTCGTAATTGGCGATCGCAAAAACTCCCCCATACTGATTTTGGAGAAAATCGGATTAAATTGATTTTTTTGTCTGCCATATTGAATCCTTCATATCGAATTTTTTAAAAATAATTTCAGATTCGTTATGCGCGACCCCGAAAACTCTCCCATACCAGTTGTGGAGAAAATCAGACAAAATTGATTTTTTTTCTCTGCCATATTAGATCCGTCATAATGAATTTTTTAAAAATAATTTTAGATCGTTATGTGCTATCCTAAAACCTGCCCCCGTACCAATTTTGGAGAAAATGGGACAAAACTAATTTTTTGTCTGCCATACTGGATCCGTCATTTTGAATTTTTAAAAATAATTTCAGATTCATTGGGTACAACCCCGGAAATTCCTCAATACCAATTTTGGAGAAAATTTGACAAAATTTTTTTTTTGGCCGCCATATTGTCAGCGCCATCTTGGATTTTACTGTACCAATTTTATCCAAAATAATATGGGACCACCACAGTAACTTCTGGAATATAACGTAAAAAAAATCATTCAAATCGGTCCTGCCGTTCCGGAGTAATCGATGTACATATATAAAAAAAAAACATAGCCGACGAATTGAGAACCTCCTTCTTTAGAAGTCGGTTAAAAATAGAAATCGTTAGCACCTAAAGAAGTTTAAATTTAATAGAAACCCTACTCTGCAGTTGTTCTAACAGCGTAATAACCTGAGATTTTAAAATCTATAGATTGTAAATACTTTAAGGTACTCGAATTTTCTATATGATCAGGTAGATTTTATATTTATTAAATAATAAACTTTTACAAATTTGAGAAAAGAAATTTATTTGGTATCTTCAATTTCATTTTTGTAACCATAATTCATTTTTGTTGCTTCTGAAGAAGCTATTAAGAAAAATCCAAATATTAAAAAAATTGTTCAGTAAAAAATATAATAGCTTCTACAAATGACTTCACAAATTAATTAATAAAATTTTAATTATACATAGGCTTTAGAAATTGACGTATACATTATTTACCTAAGAATTTACTATTTTCTACCTATCACAGAATTAACCTGCGCAAAAAAATAAATAAATCAATTTGAAATAAACAAAACAGGGTCTGTAGTGAAATCAGACTGTAAATCTTTATTTTTATTAGTAGTGGTCACTACCTGGAGCACTCAATCCCCCCACTCCTGGACCTTGACCTTGACCTTGTTTCCTCTCCTTTGTTCTAGCCTTGATACAACAGAGGTTTAATAATTCGTAAATATTTGTTCCATTTGGTCTCTAATAAACCATCACTATTTTTAAATTGTTCTAGAAAGCACTCGCAGATTTTAAAATGTCTTTGTACGTTGGAAGTGCATTATCGCTTAATTCTTAATTCTTAGAGCAAAACAATATTAGGAAATTAGAAAGAGAATTTTTTTCTATATATTTGTAATATTTTTCAAAAATCAAAAAGGTTAAACCGGAAAAAAAGGGTTACGAAAGGATAGTAATTTGATTTTTTATAGCGCCGTAGCTCGGGAACCGTTTCAGACAGAGAAAAAATAAAATCACTTTAATTACGTAGAATGTTGACGAAAATGCAATAGTGTAAAAAAACAAGTTTTTTTGAGGAAATGGTCCATGCAGGCTAAAGTTGAAGATTTCGATAAATTAGAGAGATAATTTTTTTCTACATATTGTAGTATTTTTCAAAATTGGGAAAGCTGAAATTTAAAAAAAAAAAGGGTTACAAAAAGTTAGTAACTTGGATTTTTTAAAGCCCTGTAGCTCGAGAACCGTTCAAGATAGAGAAAAACTAAAAGCACTTTAATTACCTAGAATTTTGAGGAGAATATGATGATGAAAAAAAATTCGAAAAATTTCAAAATAAAGAAAATAGAGACTAAAAAAATCCAAAAAGCTTAACCGCCGGACGGGGGTGTCGGAAAGTTACAGAGGATGGTTTTTTTTGCATATATGCACACCATCTTACCCCTCTAACTTTCTTGAATGTATATAGGGACGGTATTCGAATTATTTCATCATTAAACATTCGACTGTTAGGATGGCAGATACTCCAGAAAAGATTATTGGTATTGTAAGGCCATTCGTGCCCGGAAAATTATGTATGTCTGCTGAGTGCAGGGGTACCGCACCAGCACCAGCACCGTCGACACCATCTGCAATGCCAGCACCGACGGTACAGCCAGCAACGCCGGCACCCGAGGTCCAGGTGCAGCCAAGAGGAAGACCAAGAGATGTATGTAGGTCGGTGTTACTATCGTTAGATATTACTCCACGGTCGACACCCGACCCTTCCCTCAGGTCCTTTTAGGGCCACAGAAACGGTCCTTTTGAGGACCACATTATGTTTTGATAGTAGTTTAGTAGTCGTCACTTATGGGGCGAGATATTCCTTTAACAACGATTTGTTTTGTCGTTATAGGGTTGAGAACGAGGTAATCGTTTTATCTCTGGCCCATGAAAATGTTAACAGTTAAAACAAGGTTTCTATTAATTTTTTTTAAATGTATTCTTCACCAAATGTTTACAATTAGTCTTATTTTCTAAGCCAAAAAAAATTCCGTGTTTTAAGTTTTTTAAAAAATCAATAATTCTATAAGCTCTCACCAATATTTAGAACGCGCTAGTGAGGTTGGGCACTTCTATAAAACTGAGGCCGGGCGAGTTACACAGTCAACTTTCATACAACTAACATAGAAGGAGCAGTATTTAGCGAAGAGACCGTCGCCGGCAACGTTGAGGACTTGCAGGCCTTCGACTTGGATTTTGAGATTGACGATCTACGATGGGACGACCTTGATGAGCCAATACCATTGCTCTATGACCACGATCCCTGTCTTGCAGAGTTGGACGACGTGAACGATTGGGTACTTCAGCGCCTCGAAGCCGACAGTCCGTAGCCAGAGCCGGACTCTATGTCCCCAGGGTCCTTGCGACTCTTCGAGCTGGTGGTCTATCGATGAGGATGTGCCACCAAAACCACGGTCTTTTCAGGACCACAGAATACTTCGATCATAGTTTTAGTTCATATTAATACTTTGTTCCTAATATTGTATTTATAGAACATACAACATTGGATACAAATTATTGAATTTTAGGTGCTGGTGGAACAAAATCGTTCGTTCGAATATGAGACCACATATAACTCTGGTCCCAATACGTAATACGACATTTGACGTTACCCCCACCACTAATTTGTCTTTATATATACAACTACCAATACTTATTGCAATCATTTGAAATCAAAATGCCGAAAGAACAACAACAACCAATCCAATGTCCTGTGGTAGATTCTACCACGGACAATTTCTTGGAGTGGGATTTGAATGATCCTAGATGGGATGCCCTCTGGGATTTTATAATCCAATGGACGAATAACAACTCCACCGTTGAAGGATCGTGCGGTTCTACAACGCCATAAAAAGTCGCATGTTTCTTGCCACACCACAAAACGGTTCTTTTCAGGACCACAAAATACTTTGATCTTAGTTCTAGTTAGCGATAATACTTTGTGGCCAATATTTTATGTTTTTTTTAATATACAATATTGTTCCGCCTTTTCGAATTATTAATTTTAAGTTATAATTTTCGGGGTAAAATTAACATATCTCCAGGTTTATATTTAAGCAAATTGAGTTAATTTTATTTTATTCTCTCTTCGCGCCATGTATTGTTTTGCGCCATATATGACAATCTCTTCCCAAAATGGCCAAGAAATGTCGCGCCCATCTCAACGGTACATGGTAGAAAACACTATCATCTTGCACTTGAAGCCTAAGGGGAAAACACCTGTTGCGAACACTAATATACCACGCGAGTGTTAAAACCTCTATATGCCGGCTAAATCCGCTAAAACCTTAAAAACAATTATTTATTCAACACCTATAACAGTGCCAAAATCCAAAGGACTCAGTTCCAGAAAAGTATCCACGATTTCCACATCAATGAGCAGCTACAAGGTAGGCAATTTTTAATTGTTCGGGATTGTTACTGAAACTAAATTCTTTTCCAGCGTCCGAAATACAGTCCACTACCATTTTCGTACATTTTTCTGATCCTTCGACAGCATATTTTCTGATTCTTCTACCGAGAATTTTCTGGTTGATTCGACTATAAATTGTGCTATTTTCATTGCTTTTCATTAATAAAATTTAATTTCAGTTTGCATAAAATAATAAAATTATTTATCGTTAAAATTCCAAATTCCAGTACATTTTTTAATCGGTCCTACAGAACAGCAGTTTCAAGGCTCTCTCTCTCTTAAATATATTTCACTAATTTTTATACAGAGTTATTCTAAATTACTCTTTAATGCTTTCTCAGCCTGAAATAATATTTATTTATTTATTCGTTATTTTTAAACACATTTTTTTATTCTCCAAGGGTGTTATAGCAACTCAATACTGATATATTTTATATATATTTTCTCTCACTTTGGTATACCACTTTTTCACATCGCATTGTAATACTTTGAATGCGATTGTTTATCATTAACTAATCTTCTATACCACTATCAATTACTGCAAATTTTATTTACTTTTTTCTATAAATAATAATAGTAATTATTATTGTAAAATTTAGTTATTTTCTCCTATTAACCGTTTCTAAAATGGCTGATAAAAAACTTAAAGGCCATCTTGCTCAAAGAGATAAGGCTATTACTCGATTAAAGGAAATTAAAGACGTGGCTAATGAAGCTTTAACTAATAATAAAATTCATACTCATTTTAAAATGCATTATAAGCATCTTCGTGAAATTATTACCGATTTTAATAATCAGCATATACAAATACTCAATATTTTGGCAATACTTGAGGATTCTAATATGGAAGAGCAACAAATTATTAGAAAATATTTCGATAATGATTTCTATGAAGTAGAAGCGATTTATTCAGATCTATTTGATGAAAATAAAAATAAAATTCAGGCGGCTACTCCAAGTCATGTTAAGCTTCTAAAATTAGAACTCAAAAAATTTAATGGGTCCATTAAAAATTGGAAAACATTTATTGATCTATTTAATTCAATGATTCACAACAACCCAAGTTTGTCAAATGTTGAAAAGTTTACTTATTTACTTAATTCATTAGAAGGTCCCCCACTTAGCATTGTTCAATGTAATCCTTTAACTGATGGCAATTATTTGTTTGCTTATAATTCTCTGATTAACCGTTATGAAAATTCCCGCTTAATCTCTGTTAGCCACTGGCGCGAAATAGAAAAAACTAAAAAACTACAAACTGAACATGATGTAAAATCTCTTCAATTTTTATTAGATATATTTACTGAACATTTATCAGCTCTAGAACATGCAGGCCATCCTCTTAAACAATGGGACTTTATATTGTTCTGTAGGTTGTTTGATCGGCTTGATTTCAGCACAGCCACTCGATTTGAACTTGAATGCGGAAAATCCTTAGACGATTTTAATAACAAAAATAAACATTTTGATATCTTATTAGAGTTTCTAAAAAAGCAATGTGTAGCTTTCGACACTGCCTCTAATTCTTCTTTCACAAAATCACAAAATAAACCACTAAACAAAGGACAAAAAGGAACTTTTCTCGTAAATTCTGAAACTATAATTTGCTCTTCTTGTAATAAAGAAGGTCATATAATTTATAAATATCCCGAGTTAAAAAAAAATGTGGAAGAAAGATTTAATTTAACTAAGCTAATAAATGGTGCACAAATTGTCTTGGCAGAAGACACACTTCATTAAAATGTTTATCTCGAATGCGTTGCGCCAAATGCGCGAAACCTAATCATACTCTTTTACATCGTAGTCGATCTCAAGTATCCTTACCCTCTACTAATATTATTGTACCTGATAGCTCTTCTACTACAAAAAAGTGTGATGTGGGAACTAGTCTGTCACTTTAGCCAATTTAAATTCCAAAGATGGTCCAAAAGAGGACACAATTCTACTGGCTATTGCACAGGTTCGGGTTCTTGATTCACGTGGCAGTTATCAGACAACACGAGTTCTGCTTGACAGTGCCAGTCAAGTAAACTTCATAACTACAAAATGTTGCAATCGTTTAGGTCTTAACAAGCATCCTCTTTCTCTCTCAGTGAAAGGTTTAGGAGACTCTAGTTTTAATATTTCTCAAGAAGTAACTTGTAGTTTTGTTCCGAAAATTTCGGCGCAACCACAATTAACTCTTGATTTTGCAGGTCATATTTCTAACTCTATTGACGAACCTGTGGCTTTCAACACTTACCTTGTATGAATTATTATGGGTCGCGTCCCTACGACGCTATTAGCTTCTTCTAAGAATACATTGTGTTCTACCCTCTCCCTTTCTCTTGATGAAACTGTAAAAAGTTTTTGACAACTTGAACAAGTTCCCCAAGTTATTTCTCTCTCTCCTGAAGAAGTCGCTGCCGGAAAAATATTTTCTGAGACTCTCACTAGAGACCCAAATGGTCGATATATAGTTTAGCTCCCTTTCAAGGACTCTCATCTACCTGAATTCGAAAATTCAAGAGACATTGCTTTACGTAGGTTTTACTCTCTGGAACGCCGACTTCTGGCTAATCCAGAACTCTACGATGAATATTAAAAATTCATGCGTGACTATCTTGTGTCTGGCCACATGGATCTTGCTTTGCCTATACCACATTCTCAACCTCAATATTACATTCCTCATCACTGCGTTGCTCGACCAGAAGGCTCCACCACTAAACTTCATGTTGTCTTCGATGCCTCGGCCAAGGCAGCAAATAACATATCCTTAAATGATACTCTAATGATAGGTCCCAAGCTTCAGCAGGATATCTTTAATCTGTTTCTACGTTTTCGTACGTACGCGGTTGTCTTCACCGCCGAAACAAAATAGATGTTTAGACGCAATGTTCTATCTGAAGGTCACAAAGATTTTTAGCGTATTGTCTGGAGATTCTCAAACTCTGAACCTATACAGGATTACAAATTAAACACTGTCACGTATGGTGTTTCTTCCTCTCCTTTTCAAGCTATCAGAACGATTGTTCAGTTAGCTTGCGATTATCAAAGTTTCTTTCCTCGAGCTGGTAAAGTCTTAGAAAACGAAATCTATGTAGACGATATATTTTCAGGAGCAGATACTGTCGAATCCGTGTTTATACTGCAAAAGGACTTGATTGAAGTTTTTGCACTAGGAGGTTTTGAACTCAGAAAGTGGGCGAGTAATCACCCTCTTCTCCTCTTTTCCTTAAATGATTCTCTTTCTCCACCCAATTCTCTCTCTCTTGATAAAGAAAGTGAATCTACTATAAAAATTTTAGGCTTGCAATGGAGTCCATCTGGTGATAGTTTTAGCTATAAAATTAACTCAAATCGTTTACAATGTATCAAGCGTAATGTATTCTCTAATCTAGCTCGAATGTTGGTTCCACTCGGTTTTTTGACTCCAAGCACCGTGTGGGCTAAAATACTTATACAAGAATTATGGTTTTCAGGTCTCGATTGGGATCAACCCGCTCCAAAATCTATAACAGACACTTGGTCATCATTCAACGATGGTCTCTCTTCTTTGTCGTCTCTGACCTTGCCTCCGGGAATTATTCCTCGAGATATGAAATTCTGCGAATTGCATGGTTTTTGCGATAGCTCTGAGCGTGCGTATGCTGCAGTTGTCTATCTGAGGATAATTTCCAATCGTGATGAGGTTAATAAATCTTTTCTATGTGCCAAATCTCGAGTAGCTCCTCTTAAAAGGATATCTATACCTCGATTTGAGCTGTGTGTAGCTGTTTTACTCTCCGATCTTATTTCAGCTGTTAATCGTGCATACAAAAATGTCATAAATATCACTTCAATATTTGCCTGGACGGATTCAACCGTAGCACTGTCTTGGATTCGTTCCTCTCCTCATACATGGACTACGTTTGTGAGTAACCGCGTAACTTATATACAGAAAAGGTTGTCTCCGAGTCAGTGGACTCACATAACTTCTGAAGAAAATCCGGCAGATTGTGCTACTCGAGGTGTTCTTCCGTCAGAATTAATCCGGTTGAAGAAATTGTGGGAGGGACCCTCTTTTCTAATGTCTCATTATCAAGCTTGGTGCAATGAGCACTTTAAACCTAACGAACATGATGTAACTCTTGAAAATCGGAAAACCACTGTTACTCTTATTTCCTCTATCCATTGGTGGGATACTCTTATTGAACTGTTTTCATTTCTTTCAAAAATAAATTGTATTTTTGCTTATGTCTTACGATTTATATCCAATCTTAGAACCCCAAAAAATCCTCAGAAAGATCCTTTTTCGTCAGAAGAACTAGATAAGGCTCTTCTAGTTCTAGTTAAGCACATTCAATCTGTATCTTTTGCGAAAGAAATTAAGGCAATTTCTATTTCGAATTTAAAATCACTTCCAAAATATTTGAAAAAATTAAGTCCGTTTCATGATCAGAATGGTCTTCTCAGGGTGGGCGGACGTCTCACTCATTCTACACTCTCGTACGATGCTAAACACCCTTGCGTACTACCAAATGATCATCGGTTAACCCGTCTCATTATATAATATACTCACTACAAATACTTGCACCCCGGGTTTCAAACAACCCAATATTTGCTTAGCCAAAGGTATTGGATACCTTCCTTCAAAAGAACTGTAAAAAATGTTCTCTTCTCTTGCATACGCTGCTTTAGGTGCAACCCTTCTTCTCAAGTACCACTCATGGGTGATTTACCAGCCATGCGTGTTAATCAAGAAAAATGTTTTACTAAGTGTGGGGTTGACTTCAGGGGCCCATTTCTTATCACCATGGGAAAACTACGTGGCGTAAAAACTTATAAGACATATGTTTGCCTTTTTCTTTGTTTAGATACTAAAGCTCTTCATCTAGAACTCGTTACAGAGCTTTCTAGCGATGCTTTTCTGGCTGCGTTGCGACGTTTTCTTTCAAGGCGTGGTCCTACGACATATATTTATAGCGATTGTGGAACTAACTTCGTTGGAGCTTCTAAGCAGCTCTTACAAAATATGCGTAACGCCTGTATTGAAGAAGGTATTAAATGACATTTTAATGTTAAAGCTGCCCCAAATTTCGGTGGAATTTGGGAAGCCAGCATTAAGTCAGTTAAAAAATACTTTGTTCGTATTATAGGTGTTCAAATACTGACTTACGAAGAGTTTCTGACAGTCTTAGTTTCTATTGAAGCTGTTTTAAACTCACGACCATTGTGCCCCTTGAGTACTGATTCTAATGATTAATATTCTTTAACCCGCAGCCATTTCTTAAGTTTACAACCCTTTAATTTCTTTATTGAACCCGACCTAACAGAGTTTAAACTGGGAAGGCTTTCACGATGGCAACTCTTACAGCGCATGCATCAAGATCGAGGTGGTATAATCTTTCTGTTAATATAAAAATTGATACCTTAGTGCTACTTAAAGACGAACTCTCTTCTGCATTAACGTGGCATTTAGAACGTGTTGTAGAGTCGCACCCGGGCGCAGATGGTATTACGCGAGTAGTGACTATCAAGACTCAGAAGGATACCTTTAAACGCCCCGTTTCTAAAGTCTGCCCTTTGCTAGACTTAGTCTTTAAGTATATTAATTTTTATAGTATTAAGTTATCTTTCTGGAATTTATTTTTATTTTTTTTTTCTCTTTTCGGGTAAAATATTTACCATTTTAGGTGGGCTGTATGTTCCGCCTTTCCGAATTATTAATTTAAAGTTATAATTTTCTGGGTAAAATTAACATATCTCCACGTTTATATTTAAGCAAACTGAAGTTAATTTTATTTTATTCTCTTTTCGCGCCATATATGACAATCTCTTCTCAAAATGGCCAAGATGTGTCGCGCCCATCTCAACGGTACATGGTAGAAAAACACTATCATCTTGCACTTGAAGCCTAAGGGGAAAACACGTGTTGCGAACACTAATATACCACCCGAGTGTTAAAACCTCTATATGCCGGCTAAATCCGCTAAAATTTGAAAAACAATTATTTATTCAACACCTATATCAGTGCCAAAACCCAAAGGACTTAGCTCCAGAAAAATATCCACGATTTCCACATCAGTGAGCATCTACAAGGTAGGCCATTTTTAATTGTTCGGGATTGTCATACTTTCGTCGTATAATTTAATTGAACTTAAATTCTTTACTACCATTTTCGTACAAATATTGTTATGCTATTTCGTAGTTTTAGTAGAGTATTGACAATATTTTAACACCCAATATTATGCGGAAAGGGTCCTATTCGAAATAAAACACCAAAAATTATATTTTGAAGCAATTTTTATTCTATATGTAAAAATATATATTTGGAAAAAAATATTTGGTAAAATATAAAAATCTCTTTTATCAAACATATTTTTTTATTAAACTACAAAATATATTTACAAACTTAATATTATAAATTAAAAACTAATACTTACAATTACTTAACACCTAATACAAAACTTTCAAATTTCGCTAATTGTCTTCTATATCATTTATCCTCACATTTTCTAACTGCTAATTGCTTCTATAATTCTAATAATAATTTTTCAAGCTCTATTATCGCACAGTCATTTTCACTCACTTTACTGATCAAGTCTTCTTCTATCCTTAACATGTCTGATGCTAGCTGGTAAAGTTTTCAACCCACTCCGGTCGAGATGTCCCAGAACATTTGGAAGAAGCAATTTCGTTTAGTGATAAAGGAGGTGAAGCATCATATGCTTCTTCACCTTCATGACATTGCTTAAACTGCTTCTTTAATGGTTTGCGACATCCCAATATTGGAGACAATGGCGCATCAGTCTTCACTGGTGAAGACTTTACCTCCGACATTTCTTTTACACCGGCCGGTGTTGGTGGAGCTGATCCATCGTCGCCTTGAATTACTTGTACTTCGACGGACAAAGGCTCGATCGGTGGTGGTGATGGCGTTGACAAGAAATCGGGTAATGGTGCGGGCGTTTTGGGTTTTTTGAAAGTAAATTTCTTTTTCGCCTGCCCTACACCTTTAATCGCCTAATAAAATGTTTTTATCGGCGATTTTCGATTTCGGCATAGTCAGTAGCTTCTGTAATTTGGAGGATTTTGGAGAAGATGCCCGATTTGGCCGCGATGCTTTTCGCACAACCACCTCACTCAACACTTTTATTTTCGGCTTCTTCTCCTCACTCCAAGTTTGAAGAAATTCCGCCGCCGACTGCACTAACTCTTTATCAGGATCATCATTGAGGGCTCTGTCTTCAGCATCTTCTTGTTCCCGGTGCCAAATCCTCGACCACCCCTGGAGTTAACACTTCCAGACCACTCATGTTTTCCAACATGTCTTGCAGGGATTTACAACTTCAACTTTCACTTAGTACTGCACTGTTTGCTGTTCTGACGAACTGTGAAGAGCCCTAGTCAGCAAGTCTGCTTTTATGCCTATTACCCCCACTATACTACCTTTATTCCTTTTGTTTGATGCATCAAGTATAATATTTAAACTTGTCAGATGCAATGCCAAGGCCAAGGTCAACGTAAACGACAGTGCCAGGGTCGTTTTCGAGGTTGTAGTTTTTAAGGATTTTTGTCCCTATCAAGGTTATTTCAAAAAGTAACACATAAATATCGTACAGCGATTGAAAAATTACAACATATTCAAACATCATGTTGCCAACTGATGAACAACCTGCTAAAGCCGCCAAAACATACAGGCATATACCAACTAAACTTAACTTGTCATCGTTATAAAAGACAAGGTATGGCGAAATGATCTCGTACACAATTTTAACTACATTGACCTTGTCAAAGTCAAAATTGTACAATGTTCCTTCTGTGGACAACTTCATTGCCAGTGTAAGGACATTAATGAACGCGCCCTCAAGAGGAGAAATTGGGTGATACAAGAAGCAAACCTGTACAAAAGGAATTAACTTATGTATTTTTTTTTGTTATATTTTCATCTCTTAATAATAAAATAATAGTAAATTTAATCTGTGTGTGCATTTATTAAACATCGCCTAAAATACGTCTTGCAATCCATATTTTTCTTCATAATCTGTTTATTAATAGAATTAAAGCATATATTAGGGTGAAATATAATGGTTCCAAATCAGTCTCAAATAACAATGTCAAAAGTCAACACTATTGATAAGTTCGGTGGCAAATGAAAATTTAAGGATTTTAATTTTATGCGCGGACCTCCAGGAATAGAATTTAAACTTACACCTGATAGAGATTACGACATGGGGAGCAAAAATTGTGCTACTTAGAGGAACCTTTTGAAGGAGATGATGCGACCACATGAAGTTATGTTGATAATAACCTTGCTCAGTATGTGCAACATACGCAGAAAGCTGTGCATAACCCAACAATTGTTATTAAAGATATATTCAAAAACTGATACTGTTATTGCAATATATGAGCTTTGACAAGACGAACTGCGTGATGAACTTAATCCTAGAATGTTGAAAATTGAGAAGCCTATGGAAGATCTTGTCAACAAAACTGTTCCACTTTAAACATTTACTCGTCGACCTGTGCGTTTAATTTACTGTTGGGCAAATTTTCAACAATAACTTTGCCGTTAGTTATGTATCAATACTACATTATATTTATAATTTGAAAATAAAGGTTGAATAAGAAGTAATCAAATAATGAATACATGTTTTTTATTAAAAAAAATTACAAGACTACCGTTCTCTATTAATGTTGTATGTTCAGTGAATCTAATAAAAACAATACAAATAATGAAATTGGGTTTTCCAGATTACGTGCTGTCCTGACTTAAAAATGATTCCAATCCAAGTCTATATCTGCATGTCCCTAAGGTACAGTTTTGGTTGAAATGGGAATTATATAACATTTATCATCGCTACATGCTGATGCTACTTTATTTATAATGTTGGTATAAATGTTATGTAATTCACTTCTAAATGTTTTCATCTTTCTTAATATCAAACCACCCCGTTCAACAATTCTTTGGTAGTCTTCCTGATGAAGGTCTTTCTCGATAACACATTTTTTGATACCTTTGGCTTTTTTTAATTCATTATTAATGGACTTTACATAATAAGCCTTCGCGCCGGTACCCTAGAAACTTAATTTCGGGTCACCAGGAAACTCATACTTCATTCTACCTACTAGAGAATTACTTTTAATTATGTTGAAAATATTTATTTTGTGGTAATTGATGTATTAAATTTTTCGGGGTTTTCTGATATAGCCTGATAAAAGTTTTCAGTATGGGTGTAAAGTAATATATATATATATATATATATATATATATATATATATATATATATATATATATATATATATATATATATATATATATACATAGTAACAAAATTTTCGGTAAATATCGAGCTACTATTTGGATGGAATATTAATTCTCTAGCTTCACTTTTGCCTACACTGTTTTCCCAATGCGTTACTAATTTTATGTCCCTTCGATTTTCCACATTTTTCATAGATTTGCCAAAAATCGCGTTATTTTTTAATTTAGATGTGTCTATCACAAATTTTGTGGTGGCTTTGTTGTAAATTGGTATTAAAATTAATATACGTTTTTTACGATGAGTTTGCATTACCACTAAGCCGTTGGCGATGGCTTGTTTAGAGTGTAGGATGTATTTTTTGTTTATCTTGTACATTAGGAATTAATTTCGTCAATTTGGCGTTTTCTGTTGGTGGTGTGATATTTTCCACCAGAAAGAGAAGATCAGACTGTGCATCATGCAACTTAGTGCAGATAATGCACATCCACTTCAAAGACGTAGCCATATAAACTGTCATCACCATCAGCCATAATATTTAAATTGAGTATTTTGCGCTCTGTTAACCATCGAAAACCGTCATATGGTAATGCTTGTGACATACTATGACCATATGGATTTGTAGCATCAAGATATGTTATAAATGAAGATTGTTTTCTTTGGTCATAGTCTGGTAAATAAATATTATTAGCGATGTGCTTCCTTTCTGTACTTTGGTTTATGCCGCTACGTATACCTTTTTTTGAAAGATGTATTATATCTATATCAGTTAAGAGCTTTAGCTCTACCTTAGTCATATACAACATACAAATAAATGATAAACTTGGAAGAATATAGTTCTGTGCCGGATCCAATTTATCGAATTTTAAACCATTATCCTGAAACTGCTCGAAAACATCGCACAATAGCAACAGATCTGATTTTCAATACACGTCTGAATAGTCTCTCAAAGTTTTACACACAAACAAGCACCATACTCATTTTCCTCGCCTACAGCTTTCATCGCTAATGTGTTTTTCCCGTAAATTATCATAAAATGGATCTTTTCTTGGAAGACATGTATTTTAAATTTTTTCTATAGAGTCAATAAAACTATAGAGAAAAACACCCTTTTGATGCATCAAATTTAATTGCTCGATATTTGAAAAATGTTTTCATGTTTCAATAAAATCATCATCGATTAAACCGTGTTTTTCCAAAGACATTGACAGAAATTTAAAATTATCAATGAACCGCAACTTTAAATATTTTCTTTGAATTTTCCACATTTATTATCAAAATAATCGTGTTCATAAATGCTTTTGGTAAAGGATATGTACTGTTCCTTACTTTGAGACAAAACATCAATTTTATCCCCATATTTACATAAATCTTTTATAAATAAATGGCTGTAGCTGTAGCCGCTTAAATTATTAAATATGAGAGGAATAAAATATGGTAATTTTGAAATTTAAATTACAAATGGAATGTGCAGCACCAAATCTTTTTGTACCGGTTATGTGACAATGATCTCTTACTTTAATCTTATCGATTTCAAAAGGGCGTTCACATATACCACATATTTTAGCATCATTAAACTCCCATATTTTTTTAGGCGTTAACGGTTTCCTAGGCCTAATATCTTTTGAATATGTGTTAAGCAAAATAATATGTTTCATGTTTAAAGCTTTTTACAGTGTATGAATTTTGTGGGTTTGATTGTACCATTTCAACGGGTTTTAAAATAGGTTCGAAATCCGCATAAACCACGAATGGAACGCGCATTTGCTTTTTTATACCCTCGAATTTTAAAATATTTTCCTGTACACTCTTTCCATACTTATTAATTTTTAAATCCACTGAGGGTGTTTGCGTGAAAATGTGGTTACAATCGAAGTTTTGATGGAAAGTTTAAGCGGATGATCTACTAAAATTAATATGACAATCATCACAAAAATATAATTTATATTCTTAAGAACTAATTTGACTTGAAACTAAGCGTAATAAATCCTTAATCCAATAATAAGGGCTTTTTGAACAAGTCGTATCACAAAAATGTTCACCACCATCATTACTACTACAGTCTTTTATAATTAACAATAAATTTACACGTCTATCCAACTTTCTTGACGCATACTTAGGTGAACCAATAACTTCATCTATAATTTTATTATTTTCCGATTTAGGTTCTAGATCGTATACCTTAATGGATATGTTGTTCATTTCCTTAAATTGTTTAATGTCACGGAATTTTACTGGAAAATCCATACCTGGTAAATTTAGCACTCTAGAAAAATCTGGATAGGATGTTAGCTGTGAAAGCGTTGCTGCTTGTGGAACCAATGCTGATGTTACAGCCCAAGCAACGCGATTTTCGTCCTGGTTTATTACATTGACGACAGCTCCGTTCTTTTCAATAGAGTATGGCAACTTGATGTGTGATGAGCCACTCATAGGTATATACTTGTTGATGCTGGCTTTCAAGTGTAAGATTCGCACAACAGCCCATCCTATAAAGAGAAAAAACTATAAAAATCAGTTAAATATATCGGGTTTTGATTTTCACATACCTGAATCTTTCTCCTGGAACTCTGCAGCCTGCGTTTTTATTAACTCGGTGAATGAATGGTAAACGGCATCCAGATCACTTTCTACAGTAATTATTTGATTAGCAGTGTTGAATGATTTCTCACTGAATATTTCTTGTGATAGAAACATGTACGTACCAACAGCTGTCATGTTAACTTTTAAAATGTGATGCGTACGTAATAAGTTATTAACAAGTTCCACCACCTTCGATTTAATGTTTGCAAAAACATTACATATTTAGCATGCTCCATATCACTGGTAACCCGATAGGTTGCAATTCTCTTTTTGAAAGCAAATTCAACGAGTGATGTGCTAACATATGATTTTCTGGAACATCTACATTACTTGTAGCGCAATTAATTTTTGGAATCACCTATGCACGCTCTTCAATTCTGAGCCATTTTCTTCTTGGCACTTCATAAAATCTCGCCGCATGCGGTTCTCTTTTATGACGCCTCATATTATAAGTGTTGGTACCGCAGTTTTTACAGACATTTGCTTTTATTTGTCAAATAATAATACAATTACTACCTATGCAAATCAGAGACAACTGATGAATGAAACTGCCCCCATACCATGTATAAAACTACTCACGGTTGCCCTAAACTACGTCACCTAACTTCAAGGTCACACACTCAAGCGACAGAGCATTGGACACATAACATTTTTTAATGTCAAGCTTATATCAACGTGAGGTCGAATATCATGGTCACGGGCAAGGCCAAAGGGAGCACGGTTAAGGTCAAGGTAAAGGAGTGGGGTGACTGAGCGTTCCGGGTAATGACCACTACTGTTATCCAACCAAAATATAATAATGAAAGTGAATAATATCTATCTAATATTGGGGATCAAATTTTGTTTATTGTATATCAAAACCTAATGCTGGTAGGCAAAAATTCAACTTTTAATAAGTTTTTCCTTTTGCAGGGTGGACGCGTAAATCGATAAGTGCTGTATGTACTGTTAAAATGAAACATGTCAAGAACAGCTAACAAATATGCTAAGAAAATGTGTAATGTCAATCTAAATTCAAGAGGAATTGTTGTTTCGTATAACATTGAAAAATGTGATGTCGTAAATTTAATTATGATAGAACTTCATGGGAATACGAAAATATAGATATATCTCCAATACTCAGTTTACAAGATTCCTTAAAATTCCATATTTGGTGTCATTGGAGTGGTTGGATGAAGTTTAGGTATTGTCTTTTGTGTGTGAATTTTCTGTAAACTAAAGTTGGAATTTGCCTGTCACTTCTTTCAACCAAAACATCCAAGAATGATAATTTACTTTGTACGTCTTTCTTCATAGTGAGTTTAAGGTTGGGCTAATATTGTTGAGATCAGAAAGAAAGCTTTGAAGTTCTTCGTCGGTGCGATTCCAGATAATGAAGGTATCGTCTACGTATATAAGTTATAATTTTAGTATCCTATTTGTGGATGCAATTGCAAAGGTCTCGAACCATTCCATGAAAATATTTGCGACTACCGACGAGAGTGAAGATCCCATCATACCGGATGAAGAATTTCTCCTTTTCTTAAAAATAGGAATTGGTCAAGCAACATTCCAGCAAATACATGATGGCGTGTGGTGATAGAGGTTTTTTCAGCTAAGGTCGGGTCTTCTTCAAGTTTCTGCCTTATGATATTTAGTGACTTCTTAACAGGAACGTTAGTGTATAGGCTTTCTACGGCAAAGATAATAAAAAAGTCTTGTGGTTTTTGCAAGTTCTTGATCCAGGATGATGTATTTCCTTGAAATGGTTTCAGGATTGGAAGAAAGAACTCGGCAAGCTCAGAACTCAGGGAGTTCCCGAAACTCATGATTAGAAAGGTTAGAAAGGTATATATTGTTTATGAATCTTCTGGTGTCCATAAAGATCTTGAGTTTTGCAGTGGTGTGGCTTCAACTTAGTCTAGCTCTTCTCAGGAATATACCATTCATGTTTCTTAAGAATGGGTTCTTCGTTTAATTGTAGATGTAGGATCTTTAGCAAGAGATGTATAGTTTTCTATCCTTAAAACTTCGTCAATTTTTCTGTTTCATGTTCCAGTATTCAATACGACCTTGGTATTTCTTTTATCCGCGGTAAAATCTTTATACTGGAATCTTTCTGTTGGTTCGCAAGGGCAGTTTTCTCGTCTTTGCTATTGTTTGGTTTCATATTTTTAGATTTTTGTAGAGTCTCTCTTACGTTTAACCTGAACTCATCTGCAAAATAATTTTCGATGTTTGCCGAATCAGCGGTGCTAATTGTATCGAGAATGGAAACCTTTTTCGAAGTAACCGTGAAGTTCAAATCTTTGACCAATAATGAGCTTTTAGCTGTGGTTAATTTCTTAGCAGATATGTTAACTATTTTTCTCTAACCTTGAGATGGCTGTTGTCGTTTTTGTCTGCCCTGGTATTTTCATGTATGCCTCGTACTTTATTACAAGCAGGGTCGATTTTCCCTAGGATGGGGGTGTAATCTTTTTCTTGCAATCATCACGGTCACACTCCACTGCATTTGCTTTTAGTATACATAGTTGTGTAGCTTCGGAATTTGTTCTAATTCATTTGAAAACAATATATTGTGATATTCAAAAACAAAATTAAAACATTTTAAATCCAACAGATATCTACTACTTCACAAGTACTCAATAACATTACAAATATCACTAATAAAAACATTCAAAAGTAAGGCAGAGAAATATGCCCCTCGTGGAACTCCAGATGTTACATGAATTAGTTTTGATCGAAAAATTTTTGTTTGAACCATCTACCAGTTTGTCAAATAGCTACTAAACCACTTAAGCAGATTTCGAAAAACATCAACAACATAAAGCTTATCTAATACCACCTTATAATTATCCTCATCAAATATTTTACTAAAGTCTGTATAAATAGCATCAATTCATTCTTAGATTTAAATGATCGTAAAATATTTTGTTCATATATTAATTTGCCTTTATTGACTCCATGCTGGTTCTCAGTCAAAATTCCTTGAAGCCTGGACTTCAATTTTTATATATTATTTGCTCAAATACCTTTAAGTTAAAAAAAAATTAAAGAAATATGGAAAAATAGGATAAAGATTTTGTTGAGTCCTTATTCTAAACAGGTTATGGAATGATCATAGAGGTCAATCTTCGAATTGTACTAAATTTTATTTTTTCTAATTTGAAGCTGATACAGACTATTTAGGATAATAAGAAAAAATTTAAATTTTTACCGATTTGGAAATTTTCAAAAGTAATATACTGTAATTCTGTCTACCTATATGCTTATGGTAATTTTTTACTATAATATTTGCTTAAAATTCGAAAATATTACATATAGTTAAAAAATCTCCATACCTGGCTGACAATAAAGATAATATGAGAGGCGCGGATCCAGGGGGGGGGGGGCGATCCCCCCCCCAAGAGCTTTGTGTTCAGGAAAATAGACCCGATTTTGCCTCTTATACTATAGTTTATTTTAGAACTAGAGAGAGTAATAAATCATTTTTTTTCTTTGAAAAATACCTGTGTTCTTTAGTCCGGTGTCTTTGGCAAAATCAATTAGACACATACATTTTTCATAGGAATGGGTTAGAAATTTTATAATCAAAAATACCGGTCTATAATAATGGACTATTTGGGTTGGATACCAATAGATATTGGGAAGTGTGAAGTGTTAAAAAGGATTTTAATCCTTGTCATAGGCGTCGTAAAATAAAAAGTTTTTATAATATTATTTTATTTCTTATGATTTCTTAACAATTCACATACGTTACAAAATATAGATAATTTTGACATATTTAACACAAATCACAACTGTATTTTTATTATTTTTAATTTTGCCATAGAAATCGAAGTTATAATTTAAATACTTACAAAATACTCATTGTCAAAAATACAAGAAATTAAGCATAAAAAAATAAATTCGTCCATATAATATTAAAATTTTTTGGGGCTATCGGTCATTTTATTATTAATTAAAAACATTTTTAGGACATTTGATCTTTCAGTTTATTTATTTCTTAAACCAGCAATTAAATGCTAAAAGGGATTTAAATGTATTTAATTTTTATATGTTACAGTTAAAATTAGACCCACTTAATTTTATTTCTATTGCACTGACATCTTAATTTAATTTACTTTATTAGATGGAAATCCGATACCCCCTCATAAAAAATAAACATATTAATTCTACACGCTTAAGAAAAAGACAAATATAGTAATAAAATAAAAAATTACGGAATTGGAATTAAATATATATAAAATTAAAGAGTGGTACACACTAAAATAAAAATATATACAAAAATAAAAAAATATATAAACAACATTAAACAATAAAATACAACAAAAACAAAAATCTAAATAATAAATTGTGTTTACACTGGTACACATTACGTATTCAATTTGTAATCAAAGTCAGTGAAGCTATCTTTGCTCAAATTAATTATAATTGGTTTCTCTATCTCACCGATCATGAGATCGAGTTTCCACATTTTGTTTTATTCTTTTATTATATGGATTTTTCCCAATTTTCCGCAGTAACTTTATTCAAAAAATCTTTTAAAAGTTCAACTAAATTACTAATTTTGTAAGTTGTGTTATTTCTACCAACTCTGACAGTTTCCGGACGATCTATAAGAATAGATTCCGTATCAGGTTTTACCCAGCAAAAATTAAGTTCTCTGAGCAATGTCCTGAGCTCAGTTCTTTTAATTTCAGGTAAATCCCGATCTTCAATGATTTTAGTTAGAATTTTGTCTTTGGTTGGGATCTGCTTCTAATAATAAAATGTATGTACAACTCTGCTTATTGCAGTTTTCATCTCTTCTCCCAAAGGGGTTTTCCGTCTTCCTGTGACTGAATGTGGCTTAGGAGCACTAATAATTCCAGTCGTCTTTTTCTCCTTCAGCATTCAGTAAATAGTAGATTTCCCAACTCTTGTCATTTTAGAAGACACCTCAACAGAGCCTTTAACGTTATTATCTGGATATTGATGTAATATGTTTTTCGTTGAGAAAAAAATGCCTTGGTTTAACAATTTTGGAATAA
Source organism: Diaprepes abbreviatus (assembly GCA_034092305.1). Taxonomy (NCBI): domain Eukaryota; kingdom Metazoa; phylum Arthropoda; class Insecta; order Coleoptera; family Curculionidae; genus Diaprepes; species Diaprepes abbreviatus. Next base: position 61,698,286 of record JASJET010000055.1, read on the forward strand.
ATATTGAGGTGGAAGCCATATCTTTTGGGTATCTCACTAATCTCAAATAATATATAATAACAAGCGCAAACAAGATAAATCAGTAAGAAAATGCTATAAGGTGTACTTTGCTCACTGACAGAAATTAAATTGAACTATCAGAAATTTTCTTGTCGCAGTAAATTTATAAAAGCTTATAATATTTAAATATAACTAGATTTACGGCAGTCTTCAGTTACCTGTTACACTGGAGCAGGTACGTTGGAGACTTCGGTAACAGTTTTATTACTCTCTCTAGTTCTTGAGTAGACTATAGGAATGTGTATGTTTGCGATCCCCCCCCCCTCCCAAGAGCTTTGAGTTAAGGAAAATAGATCTGATTCGGTCTCTTGTACTAGAAATGTGTATGCTGCTGGCATCCCCCCCCCCCCCTTGTTTGCAAATTGTTTTCTTGTGATCGCCCCACTCTCCAAGAGCTTCAAATTTAGAAAAATAAACCCGATTTTGCCTTTTACACTAGAAATGGGAAGGCTACTGGTGTCAAAATCATCCACACATATATGAAAATTATAAGAAGATTGTTCCTTTTGGTAATAATATCTTTTAGTGCAATGCCCCTTTTTGATCGGAAATTAAAGGACCGCGGAGCATCGGTATGTCGATATTTATCTTCAGGTAATCTGCCGATTAAAATATCGAATAGTCTCTGGTGCCACTCTTTGGATTAACGTGGTAAAGGGCCACTTACATAGGACACTTTTTTATAGTGGAGAAGTATCAAACCAGGGGTTATTTGTACATGTTAGTCACTGGCTGTCGGTTGCCAAATAATATTTCCTAAAATATTAACAAAATTTTAGATTTAAAATAAAACATATGGTTCTAAATACCGTTCTGTAATCATGTCCTCCACACTTTATAGAAGTTACCTAACATCCTACTAGCTGTTGTAATACTCTAGGCCGCGATAGAAAATCGTGACTCCACTACGGCGCATGCGATTGGGAAACTCGTACACTCAGTATTCGAAAAAGCTGGAAAACTCAGAAAATACCTTTTTTCGACACGGCACACGGTAGTTTAAACCGATAAATTTTGTCCTAAATAGTGCAGGGTATCAGAAGAACAAGGCAACACGAATACTTTTTAGAGAATAAAAGTAATTGATTGTAGATTTAATACTAAGTCAAGAAATCTGACCTAAAAAAAGGCGAAACTTGACAAATTTCTATTATAATCTGATTTATTGTCCTTTGCTATTATGTCTGATTTTTGACTTTTTCAACAATATTTATGATCCTTTGATCTTTTTTTAGAAACTGTCATTTCAAAATTGAGGTAAAGAATGTAAATCTGGTCCAGGTGAATTAGATTCAAAAGTAACTACTATAGCGGGCGGTTGTTTTACTTTATGATTACCTTATTCCGAAATGATGCCAAGAGTGACAAATTACCTATTTGCTGTAGAATTTTCATATTTCTGCATACTAATGCTACAATATTTTGTTCAACAGAAGTATTTATTTACATTTTCAAGTAATAAACTGCTATTTCCTATATCATGTAGTAAGTGGTACTGGTAGGTCCTTCTTCATCCAATTGGGTTACGCCTCGTCAAAGCCCGAATTGGTTAGTTCAGATTAGATATGCGAAGTTTGCAAGTGAGTAACTATGTAGCAAATGTCACAATTCGTGAAGAAGAGTTGACCCTGCCACAAAAAGGCCATTTTGAGATTTCTCGTTTAGGAAGAACCAATGCCTTTTTAGAGATAAGCCTTTTTATTCGAAAAGTAGTGCCTTTTTGCTATACCGTTTTGTAATTTATTTTAGGGTTCTCCCTTTTCTTTTTATCTGTATTCACGTCCTACGTAGGGGGTTTTCATGACCAGCGTTACCTTTTATTTTTTTGTTCTAGCAGTTAGTGGTTTTTATTCTCCCCGGTATCCAGTAGAGTTCGCTGGAGAATTTGGAAGCAATTTGTTAGTTCATTGGGGTGACCTAACAGTTTCACTTGCTGTTTATGGGGCTATCGACGCCTAAGTCAAAATGTACTTAATGGTAGATTTAGAGCAAGGCTACCCTAATAACAGGTTTGTAAAACCGTATTGTAACGTTTAACGTAGTAAAAATATAGCACCTTTATCTCTTACTCATATTCTTATTCTTATACATTCATATGTAAACTTTTAAAACTGAGTGGAGCCCTCTATTAAAGCAAAAACGGATATAATTAGATTTTAATTACTTTTGCTAAACTTACGACCCGTAGCCACAAAAAAAAATGAGCTGCCTAACTCACTGTTTGCTTAAATGGCCATCCTGGACGTTGAAACTTTATATTGTCAGCTTGAAACACGGGAAATTATTAAATGGAAAAGTGTTAAAAATATACAATTCTCTTACATTTTTTTCATTATATCTTCGCAAAATATTACAGAACATAATTTGTTTGTCGAAGTGTTTCGATTTTTAAAATGTTCCAGCTTACATTGAGAAATAAAAAGAAACATAAAAATAGGGACAAAAGACCTATTTTCAAGTGAGAGAGAAACAATTTAAACCTAGCCAATTTTTTTGGTTCTTGCACATGAATTTTACACATCAACAATTAAATACCCCAAGGAATGATCCCGTTCAGTAAAATAGTGTTTGAAAAATAATTTGTTAATTCAGTTGGGCGCGCTAAGACTACATGATCAACAAATTTTTCATAAATGTTCAATAATAATTTTTAAAGGTTTTCCTCATTTGCTGGTTTGTCTGCTATAGGTGCTTTTGGAGGAGAGGCAGCAGATATTACAAATTAAAGGAATTTATAGCAGTAGAAAACAGGGAAGTGGTTTATATTTAAAACCATATAAAACCGATTTGGATATCTCAAGCCGTATTCAAGAAACTATTAAACTAAAAATCTTGAAAACCAGTTACAAATTATGATTTAAGTAAATATATTAAACTTCTTAAAATTTCAAACCCTCAAGGTAAATTTATTACAGATAAATTATCAACAAAAAAATTATGAAAAATATAACTAGTATAGTTAATCTCGATAAGAATAGTGACGATCGAACTTATTGGACTGTCTACATAAAAAAGGGGAAAATATTTATATTTGCGAGCATCTACCGAACTAACAAATTATTAATTCAGCAATAAAAAAATATTGTGAAATAAAACTACGACTGTTATCATTTATTTAACAAACCAAGTTGTGGTGAGTTATGACTTAAAACTAATATAAATTTATTTTGTTAAAAAAATTCGAAGGGATATGGTGTACAGTTTTGCCATTAGTGGTAATTTTTCCACATTTTCTGTTAATGTTCATTCTCCGATATATTTAGATCTTGGTCTTGTATATTCTGAAACTTTTAGTGCTAATTCAAATATTGATTAGATTAATAATCTTTTCATTTATGACTCAAATAAAGAAATTATAATACCCCCAGGTAGTTATAAAATAGGTAATGTGAATAACTTTATTCAAAAATATTTGGATAATCGTACTTTTTTTCATATATAGCCAAATAATACTTTAAGAATACATAGTAGAACAGATATTCCTGTCTCTTTTCGTGGTAATACGATAGAAAAAATATTAGGTTTGAAAAATAAGAGTAGTGAACATAACCCGATTCTCTCGATCCCCCCACTCCTCGACCTTGACCTTGACCTTGCTTCACCCCTCTTTGGCCCCGCTCACATGTCCTTGCCATTGACCTTGAAAGTGCACGTGTGCTTTGGACTTGTCCTTGTGTTCAAGGTTGTGTGTGTGACCTTGACCTTGGTCGAGACGACCTTGACTTTGTTGAAGGTCATCTTGGGTGTGTGACCTTGAAGTAGTTATTTGTGCATTGTAATAGTGTGGGATGATCTTGAAATGATTTTGACCTTGCAAATTGTTCTATAAATTGTGTGAGTCTATTTGCATTCATTCAGTGTGAAATGTCAGATACGGAACTATCTAAAGAAAAAATTATAGAGCAAGTCGGCAGAGTAATTTGTTTATATCAGAGTAATTTAAAAAGTTTGTGTGATTTTGAAGAGAAGGATCTAGCATTTTTTCCTCTCGAATATTTAAAAACTTGCGTTGATACGCTGAGTTTACGGCAAATTTGGGATAAGCTGCCAGCGTCATATCGGTGTGACAAGGAACTACAGTTAAGCTTACCCTGTTACATTCACTATGAACAAATATATCGTCATTATATAGATGGGCCACCACCAGCAATAAAAAAGTGTCGTGAATGTAAAAAATGAGTGAATAATATGAATAGTGCTTTGCAAGAGACAGTAAAAAAATTGGGCGATGAGTTCACTGAAACGGCTAGTAATTATTTCAATGATGCAGTGAAAAGTCGAGCAGAATGGGCGTCGCGCTATTGTGATTTGGCTTATGAATATGAAAAGGCTGCGAATGCATGTCGTAAATATTGCAGCAAAACAATAAATTTACAAGACTTTGTTCGTAAGATAAAAAAGTTGGGGTTTAGTGATTGTTTGGAAAAACTGATTAGGTTCATTGCAGATCCGGTTGTGTTAGATGAAATTAGAGTGTAGGACTTAAGTTTAACGTAGTAGTAGTTAATATGGAAAGTTTAGTGCGAGAAATGTACGAAGAATTTCTAATTTCTGCAGCCTGTTCGGAATTTTACGCATATGAAATGCAAGATTCGGAGGCTCAGGACTTTAGTGTATTTTTTAAGTTTATGGACCATGCTGAAGTGTGTCTTTTAGCTAGTATAGTTTGTAAGAATTTTCTAAGAAATAAAAACAAACAATTATTATTGAACAAATTAAGGAAATTAGGTTTAGGTGATAATGTTACACGCATAGAAGAATGGCAGAAAAAAATCAATGAATAAAGTACATAAAATGTAGTTATTTGTTTCATTATATTTTGTCCTTGAAGTTATCCTTATACCAATTTAAATGTGTGACGTCATTTGACCTTGAATACTCCTCCCACTATTTCTATCGTTAAGCTACCCCCACCATTGTTACAATTCGACCTTGAAACCCCGCTATAAAGGTTCGTGGGAAAAGAAGTGACTTCAAACAGTCGCAGATATCAGTGGCATAAACATCAAATATTGTGTTCGTGTAGTGTTCTGAAAGTGCTTTTATATTCACGGTAATTTTTGGATTTATATACCATTTTTTTCAATAATGAGTATTGCAAAAGAAACTCTAGATGAAATTAATGAAATATTTAGCAAAGATTTTGAGGTTTTAGAGAGAAAAAAGGTTACCGAAATGATTGTAGGCAAAGTGTATAAAATTGTAAAGATAACAATGACTACACGATTTGGTAAAACTCTTTTAGTGGCTTTACACGATGACGGTGATAATAGCACATTTGAGACTTTTTTATCAAAACGTGTGGCCGAAACACTATCTGACGATATTGTAGATATTATGAGTAAAACTAAAGATAAATACACTCTAACTTATTTGGGGCACGGCACTAGAGTTTTTGGAAACAATACTCGAACATTATTACGTTTTGGCTCATTGGAGTAAATTGTATGTAAATTGTTTGAAAAAAAGGATGTAATTAAATTTAAAATATAGTTGCACATGTCAGAATACTTACGCGTGTTCATTATTTCTGTTAAAGATGTCTGCTGATGCGACGACGACGACGACGACCGCCAACGAATGTGTAGATAGATACATATTTTGGTTGGGGAGAGAATTAAGAAATAGGGCTCACGATATGTTAGATAGCGTAAATGATTGGTCGCATATTGATGTAACCAAAGATCAATATAAGAACGAGATCAGGGATACAATCAATTTTATGGCTGGGGCACACTTGTGCGACAAATTTTTATATGGTTCCATAGACATGGATACATTTTGTGCTGAAATGGTTGAAGAAGAATTAAAAGAATACCTCGTCAATATTCCACATTTACCAGGTGAGCTTGCTGCAAAATATGAATTGGTTTCTGCAACAGCAACAGCCCAAGACGTTGACGATCGAAATAGTGTCGGATGGGATAGAATTTTGAGCAACGAAAACGAAGACATGGAAAATTAATTTTTTATAATTTTTGTATTTGTGCAATTAAATAACTGTAAATAAATATCTATTACAATCACAGTTTTATTTTATTTCTTTTATAAACATACCAACCCAGTAGATCATAGTCAGTGTTTCTTTTTCTCAGCTGAAATATTTAATATAAGTAGGGCAAATAAAAATAAAATAGTTTAGTAAAGATTGAAAATGAGTCGAGGAAACAACACAATTGATAAATTTGGTCGTCAGAAATATAATGAAAAATATCATATATTATCTGGGCCACAAGGGATTGGTTTTAAACTTACAGCGGATGGGCAGTATGATATGGGTGGAAAAATCATAACCAACTTAGGCAAACCTAAAGATGATGACGATGCTGTGACAAAACACTTTGTTAATAGAAAGTTTTACAATTTTGCAGTTGTAATATGTGACATATTTAACAAGGATGTCCTCCCCATGATATACAAAAATAATAGTGAGCTTAAAACAAAAATTGAAGTTATGCAGAAAATACTCTATCATCAGCCTTTAAATGATTCATTAAGCGCACTGTCGTACGACTCGACTTCAAAAAAAATCTAAAAAAAGCAGGTTAAAGAATAGGAGAACGCACTCCGAGTGGCATAACCTTGAAGATAACGTCGTAGTCGTCGGTGAATTGGACCTTCCCTCCAAGAATATTGAAATGTTATTTATGTGTATGATGTTTTATTGTCATTGTTTTTAATAATGAAGATTGAAATAAAAAACTTTATCTTACAATATATTGTTTATTTATTTCACATTTTAAATAAAAAATATAGTCATACAATATGTTATTTAAACAATATTAGCTTTATCTATCCAAGAGTTGAAGTGGTTGGGAAATCCTAGCCATTTGACAAATAATTGTTCGATGTGATTTTTCTTGCGTTGTCTAAGGACCTTTTCTACTAGATAAACGTCAGGACTGCTTGTTTTTTGTAGTTCTGATTCGTAAAAACACCCTCTTATAGGCTGACCTTCTAACGATTCCAACAAGTAAGTAGGTGGATTTGTAACGTTAACTTTTACAACTTTAAACAATTCGGTTGACCAAGAGGGTGTATATCCTTTCTTGAATAAGCTTTTGTACTTGCTAATACGCACAATGTCACCCATGGAAAACTTAAATTTTTTAGGTACAATTTTTAAATAATCATATGCTTTAATATGTGTTTTTTCTTGCACGTCTGCAGGCTTCATTCCAATGGTGCGATGTTTCGAATGGTTATAGGTTTTTGTTACTGCCGATAATATATGTATCCATTTGTAAGATCCTCTTGTCGAGAATTGTTTATATAAATTATTTTTTAAAGTCCTTATGACTCGCTCAACAATTGCAGCTTTCTTTGTGCTGTAAGTGGAATAATGATTTATATTATATTTTTTCATCAGGGCTTGAAAGTTTGTATTATAGAACTCCTTTCCTTGATCACTTTGCAGATTTGTTGGTGTATATGACGCCTCTTTAATGATGCTTTTCATCGCATTAGTAACTTCTATACCAGTCTTGTTTTTTATGGCTTTGGTATAGACAAATTTCGAGTAACAATTTATACAGACCAAAATATAACGATAACCATCGTTTTCATCAGCATACTGTTGCATTTCAGCCAAATCAATTTGCCACAAATCTCTGTATCCTTTTATTATCGTGCGCCGTCTTACAAAATTTTTTCTAGCCGTTCTATGTAGTTCATTAACAATCTTGATTTTTTCTAGACTGGGCTCCATATTATTAGTAATATTAAAGGTTTCAGATCGAAGGAAGAACTGAATAATATCATTAAATATTGAGCTTAATATATTATATCTTCTTCTCGTAATTCCTCTATGATTGACATAATTTCATTTTCGTGTCCAGTGTGACCGGCCATTTTGGAACTCCACAACAAACGTAAACGATCCACCAACTCTTTAGCTTTGTTCCAGTAGACATATTGAAATTTTTTCGAAGATAATTTCTTTTTTGTGGGTAACTGTAGTTTTTCCGAGAGATTTTTTCTTGTAATAGTACCACCTAATTTTGTGCCCATTATCAGAGGTTTAATAATTCGTAAATATTTGTTCCATCTGGTCTCCCGTAAACCATCACTTTTTTTAAAATTGTTGTAGACAGCACTCGTTGATTCCAAAATTTCCTTGTACGTTGAAAGTACATTATCACTTAATTGTTGTTGTTCCTTGCCTACACTTGGGGGTGTTTTAAGAAATAACAAATCATAAAGTGCCGGTGATCCACCATATTCTGCACTATTTTTCCCTTTTTTGTATAAGACAATATTTCCATTTCGAAAACGCACCTCTAAATTACCAATAAAATTTTTGTTATAATCTGTTTTTGAACCAAAACGTACACCATATACAGTATCGTATAGAGATGGTTTCGAACGTAATCCTTTCAGGTGTGCGTTTAAAGTATCGGAAGTTGTGGTGTCAGCGGATGCGAGAGATGTATTAGTTGATGTCGAGGGTGTATCAAACACCGATTGGCTAATATCTTCTTTTGAAATGCGATGCTGCTGCTGCTGAATAGGTGTGGAGGTTTGAAAGGAATGTGTAGGTTGGGGAAAACCTGATATTTGAGTCGACTGCACTGATGTACTGAGACTATGTGACTTTGTAGCTGGATAATGTTGTTGCTGTTGTTGTTGCTGCTGCTGCTGCTGCTGACGTTGCTTAACCACATCAGATATAGTTGTCAATGGCTTAGAAATGGGTTCGTAAAACTTTTCCAATTCCATAACATTAAACTCTTTAGCCGCTTTAATTTGTTTAAATTTTTTTCTGACGGCATTGGTAGCTTCCACTAGTTTACGTTTTAAGTCGATCGCGTTATTCATGATGTTAACAAAGGACGTTTCAACAATCAAATGAGCGTTTTCTCTTATTATTACAGTAATATATAGCTATCAAATCCTTTGCGGTATCTTCCCGATTTCACATCACTGTCTTTATCAATTACTAAAAATCCATACTTATTATCCCAACATTTTGAGCACATTTCTTGAAATTGAGTAAAAGTTAGATCCGGTGAAACGTGGTCGGAAAATATGTGTTTCATATTCAACTCATCTTGTTTAAACATAATAATAAAATTGGCGTTGTCTCGCACAAGCTGTTTAGGCACTCGCGAATATGTTTGCGCTAGGTAAAAGGAGTCGATATTTTTATGACGTCCCATGCTAAAGTACGATCTTATAACATCTTGTTTTTCACATATAACATCATCAAAGATAAATATAGAGTTTGGTTTTGCATCGGACGGTTCCACAATATTACTGGAATCACTAAAGGCATAGTAGCCTAAACCTTTGATGGGCGCTAAAATTTTCCTTAAATACTCATATTTCGGTTGATACAGAGATTTCGAGTAAATATAGACATTTTCGAAACGTAGCCCAAGGGGGTGTGTAAGCAGCGAAATCATGACATTAGTTTTTCCACAATTGGATGGACCAATTAACAGGCCGCGAATAGAGGAAGGAAGTAGAGGACCGTGTCTCGTCATTATCTTCTTTTCAAATCCAAGTCCGACTTTTTCATCGAGATTGTCAATAGGAAGTTTTTGTTTAAGATCGATAACGCGCATCTTAGGAAAATTTGATATTTTATAGGCAATTTTTCACAAAAACTGTCATTCAGATGCCGAGCGTCAAACGAAGTGGACGGTCTCACGTTTCCAACAAAACTGGATACGGTATTGTGAATTCGTTAATAAATAAATTACCATTCGAGGTACACATTCCTGGTTATCAATATTGCGGACCCGGAACAAAAGTAATAAAACGTGTAACAAGAGGTGATCCAGGCATTAATTCTTTGGATGCCGCATGCAAAAAACACGATTTAGCCTATTTACATAATAAAGACAACATAAGTGCGAGACATCGAGCGGATTACGAGCTCGAACAATGTGCTTGGAATAGAGTAAAATCGAAAGATTCCAGTTTAGGTGAAAAAACAGCAGCTTGGTTAGTTACAAACATTATGAAAGGAAAACAACGTTTTGGTATGGGTGTACCATCATCATTATCAACAAAAAAAACATCTAGTAAAGGCACACGTCATACAAAAAGGAAAGGTGTTAATAAAAATCGACATGTTCGGAAAGCCAGTTTCGGAACAGTTATTCGACAAGCAGTTCGAAGGGAATTATTAAAAGCCGGAAGTAAAAATGTGTTGGAAAAAAATGTCATGAATGCATCTAAAATAGCTCTGTCGGTAGCACGTAGATCGGTAAAAGCGGCAGGTGGCAAAAGGAAGGTTCGTACACCGAGAATAATACCGATTCCTAAAACTGGTGGAATATTACCATTAATACCAATTTTTGCCGGGTTATCAGCTTTGGGTTCATTAGCCGGTGGGGCAGCGGGAATTGTGCGCGCCATAAAAGCAGTAAAAAAAAGCAGCGAAGATAAAACCGGTGCCGGCCTGTATTTAAAATCGAAAGGAAATGGTTTGTTTCTAAAGCCATATCGTAAAGGTATGGGATTATTTTTAAATCGTAGATCAAAAAACTAATTGAATCCCTACCTCGAAGACCACTATCTAACATCGATATAGAAAAATATGCCAAAAAGAAAAGAATAGGACACTTTCGAGGCGTTTATATGAGGGATTTATTACCTAGACAAGGTCCTCGACGTTACGAAGCAGCAATAGTGAATTTGGATAGTACGCGTGGTGCAGGGACTCATTGGGTAGCATATAGAAAAAATAATTCTAAAGTAACATATTATGACAGCTTCGGCGATTTACCCCCACCGATCGAATTGGTACGATATCTACAAACGGGATCGGAACCATCAAAAATTATTTACTATACATACGATCGTCAGCAGGATTTTGGAACAGTCTGGTGTGGACATTTGTGCTTAAAGTTTCTTGTCGAATCATCAGCGTAAAAGATGTCATCATCATCATCGTCACCATTAACACCGCAAATGGATCGCAATAACTATACTAAAATGTTGCAATCACTGAAAGCATTTCATCTAGCCGGTGGATTAAGGAAAATGACCGTGAAACAGTTAGAAAACATGCCCAAGGAAGTAATGATTGCATTAGCCCCAAATGAAATTCCATTCGTTTGGGAAAAGTTGCCCGAGCACCTCAAAAGCGATATCGATATATTAAAATATCAGTGCGGTTGCAAACATTATTTCAGCAGCAGCAGCAGCAATTTAAACGAGATTACGGCTGATGAGGATCTTACAGCTAGAAAAATATTTTGTTGTTATTGCAAAATCAGCGATGTGCGCATAAAAGCAGAAAATAGCATAAAAACATCACTATCTAATGCAGTGAGAAAAGGTGTGAAGATGAATCTTTTTAAATGTTGCCGCTAAGAATAAAACCGAGATGTGTGATGTTTTAATGGTTAGTCATGTCTTATACGTTCACACTAACAGGACACTCGAGCGTCTTAAGCGCCGATTTTTATCCACCAGTCGAATTAAATAGAGAAAACAAATATGGTCTGGCATTGCTGGGATTTTACACATTCAATTCAATTTTTAATGTGGACGAAAGCAACAATAAGTTTGCCTACATGAAGGAGGGTTACACCACCGAGTCGATACAATTGCAGATTCCACCTGGGGCCTATGAAATAGATGAGATAGGTAAAGCTATGTCGGAGGCTTTGAGAACTTCAACTGAAGAAAAGAACGATGAAATCTTTTACTTGGTCGCTAATAATAATACGCTGAAATGTGAACTGAAATCCCAATATACTATAGATTTCCGGGGAGAGGCGAGTATCGGTAAAATGTTAGGATTTAATCATACAGTGTTAAAAAGAGGCAAAAAGCACGAATCAACCGAGATGGTGGAAATAATGAAAGTACGCATCATACGCGTAGATTGTAATATAATTTCCGGAGCATATATGAATTCGGTGGAAGGTCATACCTTGTTCGAATTCGATATCGACGTGGAGCCCGGTTACAAAATCAGTAAAGAACCACAAAATAATATTTATATGCCGTTAATGCCGGCAGGACGTCAGTTTATCGACAACATTACTCTTCGCATCTTGGACGATAGCGGTGATCTAATCAATTTTCAAGGCGAGAAAATAATCGTGAAATTGGAACTGAAGAAACTTTCATAGAAATGGGTTTTTGCTTCAATCGTCAATTGTGTGTGCTGTCGACTAAGATGGGGGAACCGCCGAAACATAATAAAAGTAAAAGAAGAGTTAACGTCAAGGTTAGTCGTCGTCCAGACGTTAGATCACAAACATCTCAACAGTTATCTGCCGAAGACTATAAATTTTTAAAATCAATCGGTCTTAAAGTGCGAAAATGATTTCCACAACCAGCGATAAAATAGAGGTTTTCTCCGAGCCCATCTTGGACAATTCCATTATTAGTCTAGAAGAGCATACGTATAAACCATACGGATCTCCATCATTCAACAATTCGGATGAAGTCCGTATCCCCATTAATTTTCAAGATATTATACTTGATATCGCCGAAAGTTACATATATATCGAAGGAAAATTTAAACCCATAGACGCAACGAAAAGATGTTTTTTATCAAATAATGCCCTCGCATTTTTGTTCGATGAAATTCGCTACGAGATGGGAGGTGAGCAGGTCGCCGTGGTTCGTAAACCTGGAGTTACGACGACATTAAAAACCATGGTTTCATTCGGAAGTTTGCAACAAAGATCTCTCATGACGTGCGGATGGGGTCTCGACGAAGCAAACCAAGATATCGTAGACACGGCAAGTAACGTATTCTCCGGGAAATTACCCTTAAAATATCTTATGGGATTCGCCGAAGATTACGCAAAAGGTGTTTTCAACGTAAAACAAGAGCTTATTATGATTATAGCTCGCACTTTTACAAATTGTTACGTTGGCGAAGAAGAGGCAGAAATTAGTATCGACAAAATCGAATGGAAAATTCGTCACATCATTCCAGACGACAAGCAAAAATTGAAAATACTGTCTCGCATTAATAAAGGAGGAAACAATGCCAGTATTCAAATGGCATATCGTAAATGGGATCTGTACGAATTACCAGCTTTAAGGCAAACATCTTCCGACGTGTGGGCCTTGAGAACGAGTACAAGTCTGGAAAGACCGCGCTATATAATCGTCGGGTTTCAAGACAGCAATAATTGCGACAAGAAAGAAAAAAACGCAACCCAGTTTACCCACGCCGACGTATGCGACATTAGACTGTATCTGAATTCAACCGTTTATCCCTACGAAAGATGGAATTTAGATTTCGCCAAGAAACTGTACGCAGCAGCCTATTACAATTACGAAAACTTCCAAAGCAGCTACTACGGGCGCGAGATAAACGATCCGATGATAACGTTCGCGGAATATATGAAAAACCCCGTTTTTATTATCAATTGCAGTCATCAACCAGTGGCTATTAACTCATCGACAGTGGATGTAAAATTGGAGTTCCAAACGAGAAAGAATAAATTCCCCAAAGACACTAAAGTGTACGCATTAGTTATTCACGACTCATTTTTTAGTTATAATGTATTAAACGGTTCGGTGACAAATAAATCTATATTTTAATGTATCTATTATATGTAACACAAAATAATGTTCTTGAATCAATAAATTTGTAATGAGTGAAGTAGTAGTTTTATATTTATTTGAAACCCAACCAAAAAAAAAAAAAAGGTGGCGGAAAAGCCCGCTCTTTAAGAAAAGAGTACGGGAATTTAGAAAATGGTGGTTTATTAAGTGGAAAAAAGAGCTTAAATAACACAAGAAAAAATTTTTAAGGCAAAATATAAAAACAACGATTTAGAAAATTTGTAGGAAAGTAACGGTTAGGAATAGGGAAAAAAGTTATAAGAAAAAATTATAGAGGAAATCGAGTACTATAAGCAAGCATTTTTGTCGATAGTAAAAACGTAAAAAAAAATTTTTTCAAAAAAAAATTGAAAAATGGTGAATGCGCGCCAAAGTTGAAGTTTTGGAGCAAAATGATATTAGGAAATTAGAAAGAGAATTTTTTTCTACATATGGTAGTACTTTTCAAAATTCGGAATGATGAAATTTTAAGAAAAGGGTTATAGTAAGTTAGTAATTTGGATTTTTTAAAGCGCTGTAGCTCGGGAACCGTTCAAGATAGAAAAAAAATAAAAGCACTTTGATAGCCCAAAATTTTGAGGAGAATGCGATGGTGTAAAAAAAATTATAATTTTTTTTTTTTTTGAAAATGCTGAATACGCGCTAAAGTTGAAGATTTAGAGAAAAACGGTATTGGAAAATTAAAGAGAGAATTTTTTTCTACATATTGTAGTATTTTTGAAAATTCGAAAAAATGAAATTTGAAAAAAAGGGTTATAGAAAGTTAGTAATTTGAATTCTTTAAAGCGCTGTAGCTCGGGAACCATTCAAGATAGAGAAAAAATAAAAGCACTTTAATTACCTAGAATTTTGAGTAGAATACAATGGTGAAAAAAAAAATTTGGAAAATCTTAAAAATGACAAAAAATTTAGACGAAAAAATTGAAATTCTTGAGTTAGGAGGCTAGGACCGCCGAACGGGAGTATGTGGAAGTTGTAGGGGAGGGTTTTTTTTTTTTGTTTTTTTTTTTTTTTAAGTCCACCACCACCTCTTCCACCCTATCACCCGCGGAGGGAAAAAAAATCGATTTTTGATGGTTTCAGAGCGATTGTGCGGCTCCTTCACCATTTTTTCGCAATTTTTGAGGTATCGATTTTTTTATTTGCGGTGACAGAAGTTCGGAATTTTTTTTTTTTTGGATTCTAGAGAAAATTTCCCACAATATATGTATTTTTCCAATTTTTTATCGTCAACCGTTACGACGCCAGAGCCCATCCAAAATGAGATGAAAAAAATTTTTTTATATTAGCGAATCGGGAAAAATAGTGTGATATACTTCAACTCTTCCTTATTACGATTCCGTCAAAACATTTTCAAAATTTTCCTTATCTTGCCTGAAAATAATTAAAATATATGCATAATTTGCATTTTTTGTAAATATGTAGCAAAGTAATGGTTAGAAATATCAAAAAAATTTATTTGAAAAAAATGTAGAGAAAGTCTAGTACTATATGCTAGAAAAGTGGAGGGGGGTAGTTTGTGTCCATACCAGAGATACGGTGAGTTATAAAATCATATTATTCTCAAACTTATATAATGCATATATGCACTCCACCTTACCCCCTCCAACTTTTTGAATGTATATAGAGGCCGGTATTAGAATTATTTCATCATTACACATTCGATTGGCAAGATGGAAGATATACCAAAAAGGATCATTGGCATTGTCAGGCCATTCGTGCCCGGCAAAATATGCAAGTGTGAGGAGTGCGGGGGTACCGCACCAGGAGCGGCACCTTCGGCACCGCCTGCAACGCCGACACCACCAGGGACGACGACGGTGCCGCCAATGAGAAGACCAAGGGCTGCACCTAGGTCGGTGTTAATATCGTTGGGTATTACTCCACGGTAGGCACCCCACCCTCCCCCCAGGCCCTTTTAGGGCCACAAAAACGGTCCTTTTCAGGACCACATTATATTTTGATCGTAGTTTAGTAATCGTCACTTATGGGGCGAGATATTCGTTTAACGACGATTTGTCTCGTAGCTTAAGTGCCAAGTTATATGCTTGAGAACCTATGAAAATGTTAACAGTTCAAACAAGGTTTCTATTATTTTTTTTTTGTAATGTATTCTTCACAAAATATTAAGAATAAGTCTTATTGTCTAAACAAATCTAATTCCTTATTTAAAGTTTTTGAAAAAATCAATAATTCTATAAGCTCTCACCAATACATAACATTTAGAATCCGTTGGTGGGGTGGGGGTAGTTCTATATATATGAGACTGGGTCAGTTACACAGTCATATATTCATCAACCCTCATACGATGAACATGGAGGAAGAAAGACCCGCCAGCCGAGGCTCATCCATCTTTAGTGATGACACCGTAGCCGACAACGTTGGAGACCTGCAAGTCTTCGACGACGACGAGGTGGATTTTGAAATTGACGTCCTACGTTGGGACGACTTGGATGAGCCGATTCCGCTAGTATATGACCATGATCCGGGTCTAGTGGAATTAGACGATGCGGGTGATTGGGTCTTACAAAGACTCGAAACTCCGTCGCCGCATCCAAAGCCGGACTCGACGGAAGATGCGGTGCTGGAAATTCCAGCATCACCAACACCCGACGACCCACAAGGCCCCTGCGATTCGTCAAGCTGGTGGTCGACCAGCGAGGATGGGGCACCATAAGCCCCACACTCTCCCTGGCCCTTTTTAAGGGCACACAACAACGGTCCTTTTCAGGACCACAAAATACTTTGATCGTAGTTTTAGTACATATTAGTACTTTGTTACTAATATTGTATGTATAGAATATACAATATTAGATACAAAGTTTTAAAACTATAAGTGCTGGTGGAACCCAGCTAAATCGTTCGTTCGTATTTGAGACCACAAACAACTTTTGGTCTCAATACGTAATACGACATTTGTTTTCACCCCCCACCATTAATTTGTCTCTATATATACGACCACCAATACTTATTACAATCATTTTAGTTCAACATGTCTGCGACTCAACAACAACAACAACAACAACCCATCCAATGCCCTGTGGTAGATTCTACCACAGAGAATTGTTTGGAGTGGGAGTCGAACCATCCTAGATGGGATGAACTTTGGCGGTTCATCATCGAATATACAGAGGACAGCACCGCCACCCCCGCTGATGATGACGGGCCGTGCGACTCCACAACACAATAAAAGAGTCGCATGTTTTACAACCAAACGGTCCTTTTCAGGACCACAAAATAATTTGATCGTAGTTTTAGTTGATTATAATACTTTGTAACCAATATTTTATGTTTTTTTCATAAAAACATACAATACTGAGATACAAAGTATTAGAAGTTCTGGCGACAGAACCTTAACTTCATAAACCGAACCATGTTTTAGCATACTTGTAAATATTATCAGAAAATATTTACAACTATTGCTATTGCGTAGTTTTAGTGGATTATTCACTTTTTTTTTTATTACCTAATATTATGTGGGACAGGGCCTATATGAAATAACACACAAAAATAAATTTTCAAGTCATTTTTATTCTCATTATAAAATATAAAAATTTGATCAAACACTTTTTTTTTATTAACTACAATATATATATATATATATATATATATATATATATATATATATATATATATATATATATATATATATATATATATATTTACAAACTTAATACTATAAATTGAAAGCTAATATCTACAACTACCTAACACCTACAACATAATTTATTAAAGTCCTCTAATTGTCTTTTTAACCGCGCAGATTTCACCTTTTTTATCTCTAATTGTCTTTCAAGTTCCAAAATGTCACTGTCACACTCGTTCACTTCTTTCACTAAGCGTTTTTTCATGTCAAAAATGTCTGTCAATTTGCTCTTCTGAGAGTTGGTGAAGTCTTCGACCCACTCCGGTTGTGATGGCTCCGAATATATTAACGAAGAAGAAGCGGTTTTATTTGGTGAAGACGATGACGATGACGACGACGACGACGACGACGACGAAGCAGCGGAAACTTCATCGCCTTCAAAACACCGCTTAAACCGCTTCTTCATGGGTTTCCGGCACCCCAATATCGGCGACAGTGGCGCTGGGGAAGACTTCACCTCCGACACTATTTCATTCTCTACGCTGGCCGGTGTTGGTGGCGTTGGTGGGGGCTTCTATGACTTCCACTTCTACTGACAATGGCTCTTTTGGTGCTGTTTTTAGGAAGTCGGGTAATGGAACAGGGGTGGAGGGACGCTTAAAGTTAAACTTTTTCTTCTTCCCTTGTCCCACACCTTTAATCGCCGAATAAAATGTTTTTTTATCGGCGATTTCCGACTTCCGCATAGTCAAGAGCTTTTTCAATTTCGAAGCTTTCGGAGAAGATTCCCTAGGCCGCGATGCTTTTCGCACAACCACATCACTAATCACATTTATCTTTGGCTCCTTCTCCTCCGTCCAGCATTCGAGGAATTGCGCTGCCGACTGAACTAACTCTTCTTCGCGACCATCATTGAGGGCTCGGTCTTCGGCATCTTCATGCTCCACGCCATTCCAGTTCTCGAATACCCCCGGACTTAACACTTCCAAACCACTCATGTTATTCAGCATGCCTTGCTGCGAACCGCAGCTCACATCAAGAGCATCTGAAAGAGACCGTACACTCGACATTTTCGATATTCAAACTCACACAATTAACTTTTTCTTAGCACTGTACTGTTTGCTGTTCTGACGAACTGTGAAGAGCTCGAGCCAGCAAGTCTGCTTTTATGCCCATTTCCCCCACTACACCGCCTTTATTCCTTTTGTTCGATGCATTAAGTATAATATTTAAACTTGTCAGATGCAAGGCCAAGGCCAAGGCCGACGCAACCGGCAATACCAGGGTCGTTTTCAAGGTTGTAATTTTCATGGATTTTTTTTTTGTCCCTGTCAAGGTTATTTTAAAGAAGCATATAAATATAGTACTAAACTTGTTAGATGCGAGGCCAAGGCCAAGGTCAAAGTACCCGTCAATGTCAGGGTCGTTTTCGAGGTTGTAATTTTCAAGGATTTTTTTTTTTTGGTCCTGTCAAGGTTATTTTTAAAAGTAATATATAATTAGAGTACCGCGATTGAAAAGTACAACATATTCAAACATCATGTTGCCAACTGATGAACAACCTAGTGAAGCAGCCAAAACATACAGTCATATACCAAAAGCTTTTTATTTAACTTGTCATCATTGTAAAAGACTAGGTATCTGCTGGCGAAATGATCTTACGTACGACTTCAACTACATTGACCTTTTCAGAGTTAAATTTGTACAATGCGGCTTTTGTGGACTAGTTTACTACCCGTTCAAGGACATTAATGAACGCGCCATCCAGAGAAGAAATTGGGTCATAGAAGAAGCTTACCTGTACAGAAGAAATTAACATGTATTTTATTTCTTAATTTTTTAATTTTTTTGTTTGTTATATTTTTTATTTTTTTTTTTAATAAAAAGTAAACTCAATCTTTTGTTATATTTTAATTTTTTTTTTCAATAAAACAATAGTAAAATGAATCTGTACGTGTATTTATTAAACATCACCTAAAATACGTTTTGCAATCCATATTTTTCTGCAGAGTCCGTTTATTAATGAAATAGAACCATATATTAGGGTGAAATCTAATGGTTTCAAATCAGTCTCACATAACAATGTCAGAAGTAAACACTATTGATAAGTTCGGTCGCAAAAGAAAATTTAAGGATTTTAACTTTATGCGAGGTCCTTCAGGAATAGGTTTTAAACTTACACCTAATGGAGATTACGACATGGGAAGCAAAAGATTGTGCTATTTAGCAGAACCTCTTGAAGGAGACGATGCGACCACACTAAATTATGTTGATAATAACCTTGCTCAGTGTGTGCAAGATACGCAGAAAGCTTTACATGACTCAACAATTGTTATTAAAGATATATTCAGAAACCAACTTGAAGGTTACGTACGCAAGAAATTAATTGAAACCGGTCAAGGACTTAGAGGATACATTGATGATACTGTTATTGCAATATATGAACTTAGGCAAGACGAACTGCGTGATGAACTTAACTCTAGAATGTTGAAAATTGAAAAGACTATGGAGGATCTTGTCAGCAAACCTGTTTCACATTAAACACTTACTCGTAGACCTGTGCGTTTAATTTACTATTAGACAAATTTTTCAACAATAACTTTTACAGTTTGTTATTTGTCGACACTTCATTATATTTATAATTTTAAAATAAAGGTTCAATAAAAAAGCAATCAAGTAATGAATACATGTTTTTTATTTAAAAAAAAAAAAAAATTACAATACTATCGTTACATATTAATGTTGTATGTTCAATAGAAATAATAAAAACAATACAAATAATGAAATATGGATTTTCCAGATTACGTGCTGTCCTGACTTAGAAATGATTCCAACACGGTGACTAAATTTGCTAAGTTTTCTTCCGGGTCTGTTTTGTAAAAATCTATGTCTGCATGCCCCCAAGGTAGAGTTTTGGTTGAACTGGGAATTACATAACGTTTATCATCGCTATGTGACAATGCTACTTTATTTATTATGTTGGTATAAATGTTATGTAATTCACTTCTAAATGTCTTCATCTTTCTTAATATCAAACCACCCCGTTCAACAATTCTTTGGTAGTCTTCCTGATGAAGGTCTTTCTCGATAACACATTTTTTGATACCTTTGGCTTTTTTTAATTCATTATTAATGGACTTTACATAATAAGCCTTCGCGCCGGTACCATTAAAACTTATTATCGGATCACCAGGAAACTCATCTTTCATTCTACCAACTACAGAATTACTTTTAATTATGTTGAAATTATTAATTTCGGGGTAATTTGATGTATCAAATTTTTCGGGGTTTTCTGATATAGTTTGATAAAAGTTTTCCGTATACACTTTTAATATAAGCGAGTCAGTATCGGTGTAAAGTAACGAAGCATCATCGCCAAACTTGGATTTAATAAAATTATAATAAAAATCGTATATTACAGTCTTTGATATATCTAATATGGAAAAACCGATATAAATTGGTTTATTGTACAATATTTTAACTTTATTCATATGTATAGCAACAAAGTTCTCGGTAAATATTGAGCTACTATTGAAATTGGGGCGGGATATTAGTGCTCTAGCTCCATTTCTGCCTACACTGTTTTCCCAATGCGTTACTAATTTTATATCCTTTCGATTTTCCACATTTTCCATAGTTTTACCAAATATCGCGTTATTTTTTAATTTAAAAGTGTCCTTCGCAAATTTTGTGGTGGCCTTGTTACGTAAATTGGTATTAAAATCAATATACGATTTTAGCCATTTTGATTGCTTAAACTATAATACTCGATGGGTTTGCATTACCACTAAGCCGTTGGCGATGGCTTGTTTTAAAGTTCTATAGTGTACAATGTATTTTTTTTTATCTTGTAAATTAGGAATTAATTTCGGTAATTTAGCGTTTTCTGTTGGCGGTATGATATTTTCTACTAGAAATGGAAGATCAGAATGTGCATCATGCAACTCAGTCGGATAATGCACATCCACTTCCAAAACGTAGCCATGTAAACTATCATCACCAACAGCCATAATATTTAAATCCAGAATTTCGCGCTCGCTTAACCATCGAAAACCACCATATGGTAATGCTTGTGACATACTATGACCATATAGATTTGTAGCATCAAGGTATGTTATAAATGAAGAAGGTTTTGTTGGGTCATAGTCTGGTAAAAAAATATTATTAGCGATGTGCTTCCTTTCTGTACACTGGCTTATGCCGCCGCGTATACCTTTCTTAAAAAAATGTATCATGTCTATATCAGTTAAGAGCTCTAACTCTACCTTAGTCATACGTAGCATACAATCAAATGATAAACTTGGAAGGGTATAGTAATGTGCCGGATCAAGTTTATCGAATTTTAAACAATTATTCCGAAATTGCTCAAAAACATCACACAATAGCAACACATCTGATTTTAAATACACGTCCGAATAGTCCCCCAAAGTTTTACACCCAAACAAGCGCCATACTTCTTTTGCTCTTCTATAGCTTTCATCGCTAATATGTTCTTCCCGTAAATTATCATAAAATTCATCTTTACTTGGAAGACATGTATTTTCCATTTTTTCTATAGAGTCAATAAAGCTATAGGGAAAAACACCCTTTTGACGCATCAAATTAAATTGGTTGATATTTGAAAAATGTTTCCGCGTTTCAATAAAATCGTCGTCGTTTAAACCGCTGCCTAAATTTTCCAAAGACGTTGACAGAAATTTAAAACTATCAATAAATCGCAACTTTAAATATTTCCTCTTGACTTTTCCACATTTACTATCAAAATAATCGTGCACATAAATGCTTTTGGTAAATGATGATGTACTTTTCCTTACTTTGAGCCAAAACACCAATTGTATCCCCATATTTACATAACTCTTTTATAAATAAATGGCTGTCGTAGCCGCTTAAGTTATGAAATATGATAGGGATAAAAGAGGGTAATTTATAATTTAAATTACAAACGGAATGTGCAGCACCAAATCTTTTTGCACCAGTTATGTGACAGTGGTCTCGTACTTTAATCTCACCCTCTTCAAAAGGGCCTTCACATATACCACATATTTTAGCATCATTAAACTCCCTTTTTTCTTCAGGCGTTAACGGTTTCATAGGCTTAATGTCTTTTAAATATGTGTTGTATAGAGCCCTTAAATCACACTCGATACGATCCACAAAGACTTGAGCTGCATTATTCCCCCGAAATAGCTCAAATTTCGAAAGTGAGTCGTCAAAAGAGCATTTAATTAAATAAGCAAAAGAATATGGTTCATGTTTAAAACTTTTTACAGTGTAAGAATTTTGTGGGTTTGGTTGTACCGTTTCAACGGGTTTTAAAACAGATTCGAAATCTGCATAAACCACGAATGGAACGCGCATTTGCTTTTCTATACCCTCGAATTTTAAAATATTTTCCGGCACACTCTTTCCAAATTTATCGATTTTTAAATCCACTGAGGGTGTTTGCGTGAAAATGTGGTTACAATCGTAGCTTTGATGTAAAGTTAAAGCTGACGGTGTACTAAAATAAATGAGGCAATCATCACAGAAATATATTTTATGTTGTTGACAACTAATTTGACTTGAAACTAAACGTGATAAATCCCGAATCCAACAATAATGACTCTTTGAACAAGTCGTATCGCAAAAATGTTCACCGCCATCTTTACTACTACAGTCTTTTGTAATTAACAATAAATTTACATGCCTATCCAACTTTTTTGACACATACCTCAGTGGACCAATAACTTCATGTATTACTTCATTATTTTCATATTTAGATTCCAGACCGTATACGTTAATTGATATGTTGTTCATTTCCTCAAATTTTTTAATGTCACGTAATTTTACTGGAAAATCCATACCTGTTACATTTAGCACTCTAGAAAAATGGGGGTAGGATGTCTTCTGTGAAGGCTCTGCTGTTGGAGGAAACAATGCTGATGTTACAGCCCACGCAAAGCAAAATTCGTCCTGGTTAATCACATTGACGACAGCTCCTTTCTTTTCAATAGAACACGGCAACTTGATGTATGATGAGCCGCCCATAGGCATATACTTGTTGATACCAACTTCCAAGTATAAAATTCGCACAAGAGCCCATCCTATAACAAGAAAAATAATATATAAAAATCAGTTTAATATATCGGGTTTTGATTTTTCCATACCTGAATCTTTCTCCTGGAACTCTGTCGCTTGCGTTTTAATTAATTCGGTGAAAGAATGGTAAACGGCATCCAAATCACTTTCTACACTAATTATTTGATTAGCAGTGTTGAAGGATTTTTCACTGAATATTTCTTGTGATGGAAGCATGTACTCGCCAACAGCTGTCATGTTAACTTTTAAAGCATGATGCACACGCAATAAATTATTAACAAGTTCCACCACCTTGGATTTAATGTCTGCAAAGAACATTACGTAATCGGAATGCTCCATATCACTGCTAACCCGATAGGTTGCAATTCTCCTTTTGAAGGCACATTCAACGAGTTGCACACCATGACATACCGGCAAACATGAATTATTTTTATGTTGTTGTGTTCGTTTATGCGCTGACATATGATTTATTGGAACATCTACATTACATGTAGCGCAATTAATTACCGGAATCGTCGATGTTTACTCTTCAATTCGGAGCCGTTTTCCTCCAGGCACTTCATTAAATCTCGCCGCACACGATTCTCTTTTATGACGTCTCATATTATAAATATTAGTAAACTTAGAACCGCAATTTTCACAAACATATGCCATGATTTGTCAAATATTAACACATGTACTACCTATACAAGTCAGAGCCAACTGATGAATGAAACTGCCCCATACCTTATATAAAACCATTCAAGGTCACCCCCAACCACGTAACATATCTTCAAGGTCACACACCCAAGATGACCTTCAACAAAGTCAAGATCGTCTCGACCAAGGTCAAGGTCAAGGTCACACACAACCTTGAACACAAGGCCAAGGCCAAAGCACACGTGCACTTTCAAGGTCAATGGCAAGGACATGTGGGCGGGGCCAAAGAGGGGTGAAGTAAGGTCAAGGTCAAGGTCGAGGAGTGGGGGGATCGAGAGAATCGGGTTATGTTCACTACTAATAAGGAATTATAAAGTTTTAAGGAGCACATTTGAGATTTTTCAGCAAAAATTATCTAAGTAAAAGTTATAAACATCGACTGTAGCATAGCTGAATGATCATATTTAAAAGGAAAACTTATGTATGTAATACATCAACTTTTTTCCTAGTGCAAGTTCTGGTTTGAAAATAATAGAATCACTCCAAAATGTCCTTTACTTTGCTGTTACTGTAAAACTAATAGACAATGTAAACATTAAAATAGTGGGTAAAGATGATCTCATCAATATCAGATAAAAAAAACTGTAACGGTAACGCTATATCTTAAAAAAATAGAGGAATTAAAAAATAAATACAAAAAAAAGTAATAATAAGAAACCTACCAAACGTCATTTAATTAGTAATAAATGAAACTCTCAACGGTTAACACATCCTAACAAGAAATTTAGTTAGTTAGTTAGTTTAGGATTCAAACTCAAATAAAATGAAATTTTTAAATGTAAAAGAAAATATTCTTATGAATGAATTAATATTAAGCTGGGAAGTACTCTCTTTTGAACTTTTCAATCCCACGAAACTAGGATTAAATGATGAAATTAGAGTTGCTCTACAACAAACAGGAAAATATCCTTTACCTTGCAAATTTAGAATTACAATTTACCAAAGAAGATAATAATTCAGTACCCAATATTGAATTAATTAATAATGCCCCGGCATTTTTATTTAAAAAATTACGTTTTATTTTAAATGGTGTTACAATTGACTCTAGTCAGGATGTTGAAATTACTTCAATACTTAAAGGATATATTTAATTTAATAAAAACAAAAGTGCTAAATTGGAAAATGCTGGGTGGTATCCAAAAACGGACCCAAAGAAGAAATTATGATTGATAAACGTGGAAACGCTTCCTAATGCATGGCATTAAAATTAAATTCACTACAAAAACCAATACTAATAAGAAGCAATGATAATACTAACGCTTAAGTGACTACCAGTGATGATGTAATGTTTTCGGAACTTTTTCAAGTAAATTATAATTTTCCAATTAAACCAATTTTTAAACCTATTGTTTACATTAATTGCTCTCCTCAGAAAGATTTATTTTAAACCGGCACAGTAACCATGAGGGTTCAATTTGAAACAATAGAAAAAGTATAACGAAAAACCACATAATATTGTGTTATAATATATGAGAAAGTATTCAGCTATAATCCGTAAACAAAAATTGCTAAATAACTTTAACTTCTCCCTCGACACCAAATTTCATTATTAAAACTAAAATATATCGAATAAAATTAGTTGTTACTATAACTTTGATTGTTTCATATCAAAACGAATGTCAAAAATACAACAAGAAAAAAGGAACTACTTTTTTTTTTTAAATAATCATCTAAAAATGGTATTGAAGACTATTCGAAAAAACAATTTGTAATTCAAAAATTTGTTAATTTAAAAAATATGAGAATAGCTTTGAGTTTACAAGAATTTACGGATAAACAAGTTTATTCTTAAAGAACTAGCAATGTTTGATGGTCATAAAATGAGTCATTATATTTTTAAGTCCATTACAAATGCTTTCACCAAAAACATGTAAGCAACCAGAATGGTTAATTAAATTTCATCACTGCACGATTAGGAATACAGGATATATTCATCTTCATACTTTTTTATCTGTAGACAAAAACTGGACAGAAAAAGGAGAATCCGTTTAGATTAAAGGAGAAAAAAAAAGCTAATTTTACCAGAAAATACTGTTCAAAACCGATAATTGATTTGGATAAAAAACATGTTTTAGTTAAATCACCTCCTAGATGTTTTCACCATTCTTAATCATCTTCAATGTGTACATTTTTTTTGGATTTATTAATATTTTTTTTTTGTTTATTCGTATCCTAACAGTATCTACAGATATTTTCTAATTTTGATATAATGAAACAACTCTAGACATTTAAATATTTTGTTTATACCGTAATAATTAAATCGTTATATAGATTTATTACATTATTTAGGCCAAATTTTTCAAAAGTTCATAAAAGAATTTTGCCAAATTTTTTGTCTTTTAAAAATCACTACACAATTCAACTGCTTTTTTATAACAATTTGGTGATTTTATATATAACCATCCCTTTCTTCTTCATCTAAAATAGATGGATATGTGGCATAGGAGTTGTTCATAATAAACTCTTCATATAGTTCTCTCACAACACTTTTCATTTTAAGACTAAGCATCATCTTCACCATGCAATATGGTGAATTATTTTAATATGACCCGATCACTTCATCATCCAACCAAGTTAACTTGACTAATTTAGTATAAATTGTGAACTATTTTTGTTTTTAAAATAACGTTCGTACAGTTTCCTAGCTTGTAAAAGTTTATAGATATATCCAGATAATATGAGAACTAAGACCGATCACTATCAACCGCATAATATTCAAACTTAAAAGCGGGATTTTTATATTTTTTATAAAATTTTTTCATTTTCACTGTCGTTAGAAGCATAAGACATATTCTATTTTAACATATTTTAAGCTGGTGAATATATTATTGATTTTTGGCAAGATAATTAATGAAAACGTATATATTAGGTAATGCGAAAAATATATTGAGAGAACAAAGGACCAGGAGAACTTGGATAAATAGTGTATACTAAGAGAGTATATATTCTTCCTCCTCCTCTTTTTTCTCTCGTATTATTACTACTATCAATTTATCGAGTGAGATGGTAACTTCTCATTAAATGAGTTGTATAGCTGGGATTTGTATACTCGAAAACCCGTTGGCGGCGTTGAAGGTTTTGAGAAAGTCGGGGCCAAAGATCCGAGAGAGTCGAGGTTGAAGGCTCTAAGATAGCCAGGGTCAAAGTTCTATTAAAAACATTACTGAAGGCACCATCAAAGTCGGGGCCGATTAATCTGTTAAAGTCGAGGCCGATGGACGAGTTCAATTCGGCGAGTAATACTCCATTAAACTTTAAACGTTAAAGTAAAGGCCGAAGTCGTCGCCTAGAGGCTGCCTAATGTCAAGGCTGAATGCTTTAAGGGTGCAGGGCGCGCGGTCGAGGTAATTTATTCTAAATGTTTTCAATTTTCTATTATACTCTTTCATATCTAAAAATATGATATTAATTGCATTTTTCTTTGTTTCAGTGACTAATAGCTGCAAAACAGACTGCGTAAATAGTGCACACAATAAATTAAATTGGATTATTGTAAAACGACTGTTAAGTTGAATTATTTTAGCTATAAATTAAGTTCTTATAAAAATAAAGAGTTGCTTGTGCTAGTAGTTTTAATGGGTACAAATAGTGATAAGATAAATGATAAAAATGATTTAATTAAAATAACATGTAGATTTTATTGAATGAAAAAAAAACATTCAGTTCGATTTTGCAAATCGTAACACCATTGTTTTTAAATATTTTCCTAAAAGTTTTAAAAGCTATGTACATGGTGGTTTATTTATTAATTTTAATTTAACTTAGAAAACGTTTCAGTCTGTTAATTTTGAATTTATAAAAGAAAAATTTTAAATAGAAATCGAAAAGCTCGCCGAGGACCAGCACTAAAGGCAAATAATTTAAAAGTTTGACTGATAGTATCTAAACTGCACTTAGAACTATAGGAAATAGTAAAATATTATCTTCAAAAATGGAATTATTACACTTCCATAAAGTGGTAGATATCTTCCTCGTATTTCTTTAATTGCTGGTTTGTCTGCTACAGGCGCTTTTGGAGGAGAGGCAACTTAATTTTGAATTTATAAAAGAAAAATTTTAAGTATACTTTAAACATCCTACATTTTTAAAACTTCTATTCAGAGTGGTTTATTTAAGAAAATTTTGATTCTTCTAAAGATAGCTGAGAATTTTTTTATATTACTCTCTAATCATACTGAGCAAAGTTTTTAAACTTATGTACAGTTTGGTTAGCTTAAGACAGCTTTTATTTTTGTTCCGAATACCGAATAATAAATACTAAAGAAATACTAAATTACATATTTAAAGAGAATAATTTAATCATTTTCAACATTAGGAGTGTGTCATATTCTACAACTCACAGTAGACAGAGTTTCCGCATACAGGGAACCAGGGTGTGCATTTTATCTATTACCACAACTTCGACACAAATAGGACATTCTTCTGTCTGAACTTTAACTCTTGTATTTATTCCCGTTTTTTTCTTTCTTCTGATTGGCCTCTTTTGTAATTAGCATATTACAATTTTTATTTTATTTTTTTAAATTAGAACTAGTGGGATTTGTGTTAACTTATCTACATCTATGTTTCTTATTGTACTATTACAAACAAATTTTTAGAGTAATTATTGGGTATATACAACTTTAAAAAAAGTCACATTGGTAATTCTCAAATATTTGTTTGAGCTTTCCTTTACTATGAGTATTAAAGTGTTTGTGGGAACTACCCATTTTACAATATTGGATTTCTTTTCCCGATTGTCCATTATGAGAGAAACTGTTAAGTAATTTCGAGTTATACAAAAACTAATTCTTTCGGAATAGTAACTTTATATTCCACTAAAGAGAAATTTGCTTTAACACTTTATTTTTCAGCATCTTCTTCCAAGTCTAAATCACTAGACCCAACTTCATTATATTCAAAATTATTTACATCATGATCCATACAGTTTTTAAAATATTTCGTAAATTAATCATGGTTAAGATCATGGTTATAGGCTAAAGCTAATTCTTGTACATCTTGGATCTCTTCTGAAAGTTCACACTCCATAAAACTATTTAATTTTAATTTTTAAAACTTTTATTTATTTACTATTTAAAATGGAATATTTATCTTCAATATTTAATTACGGCTCTTATTTGATGTCAAACTTAGGTTTTGCGTGAATATATTTATAAATTTACTAAACTAATGTTTCAATGGTGGTAGGGTTTTAAATCGAATTTAAGGTTAAAGATGAGGTTAATATTCTTACAAGTGAACTTATTTGAATGCAAGATAAAGTATAAGAAAGATACTAAGACCATGGTATTAACCTGAATTCTTAAATCCAAGATAACGTATACCAGGTATTTCAAAAAGTTAGAGAGTCTAAGAGGATAAACTACTCTTTAGTAGGTACCCTTTACCCTCGTCCTCTTTTCAAGCTCTCTCAAGGATTAACAACTCAATTATCACCGTTGGACATTTCCCTCGAAATCCGACAAATTTTATTATGGTAATTTTTTATGAGACTGCTCCGTTTAGAAAATATTCAGCTGCAATATTTAAAATAGGACACCCTGTATGCTAAAATATTATTCGAACAGGCCTGTAAGTCTTTATCATATTTTGATGGTACTCAAAAGTGACCAGCTTAACAAAGCATTATAAATAAGAAATTTAAGGCTAATTACATATTTCAAAAGAAAATGTCAAACGATTTTCATATCATGGATGGATCTTAAAAAATTGAATGTTAAAAAAACACTTTCTCAAGTAAAAGCGGAAGCTATATTTTTATGATAAAATTTTATTACAATATTCCACAACTGAACCCTAATTGGGTTATTAACATAGCTCAATCTCTAAAATTTTAATTTTATTTTACTGCTTCGCTTTTTTATCAAACCCTATTTGTATTCTCAACCCCTCAAGGTTTAGTTAAAACTTTATCGCCCCCAACTTGGAAAGTGTATTTTGTTGGGGTGAAGAAGAAAAGAATCTGTCAATCAGAGCATAAGAGGGGCGCGATCTAAATTGGAGAGTTTTTGATCTGTTCAAATTTTACGGAGCCATAGGAACAGAATCAAAACAAAATTTTTTGGTTACTTATTTACTATAAATCAATATTAATATTAAAAGAGAGAATAAAATTATGTTTTAAATTATTAAATTAAAATATACGAATGTCAATATTAGTTTGCATAAAATATTGAATTTGATGTTATTACAAAATTAGTTGTTACTATTGTTAATGTAGGTATCGATATCTTTTTTTACCACCTCATATAAGAATAATTAGCTATCTCCTTTCCTAACGGTTAAGTTTAAATCCCACTGATAATCATTAGCTACTTGATTATTGCATATACATATACAAGAATTTCAGCAAAAAAAGAACAGAATTGAAAAGAAATTAATTCATTATTAAATATCCGAAATCACTTTGTTAATTTCCATATGTTACTTATTATAGTTCGCAGGGTTGTTAGTCAAAATGTACCATCTGATTTGCTATCCTTAAAATATAAGGGCTATTCTTCTGAGTTGTTATTACTTTCACTCCTATCACTTGAAGTAATCATGATAACTTCGCCCAATGACAAGTAAATACCTATTCAAAAGAACATGAAGTTATTAGTTACACTTTATCACTTTGATCAATCGATAATTACTCTAAAGAATACAGCCATAGAAAAAAATATATATGATTTGCAGATGACCCATGAAAGCGTGAGTCGATATGACACCAAACAGCTGTTCAGAGATGATGCAAGGTTGACAGATTCAGTTTATCTTTTCCTTTGTCCAGGAAATAATAATTGTTTTTTTCTTTTCATTTTATTTTAAAATGTAATAATAAAGCAAAAATTTTTTTTTTGGTATAAATCCTTGTAATAGTTTTGTATCATCCTATTAACACATTGCTCTTTAACGATTCGTAATAAAAATTAGTGTGAAGCAAAAATCTAAAGACAATACCACTGTAGAATTATTTTGGGTATGTGATGTTAACTACTTAACCTAATAATAAACACTTTACAAAACTTATTTCCAGGCTCTCCCATTCTTGGAAATTTGGGATAGTCTGACAATGTTGCTTCAATAACATTTTATGAGAGCAAAAATTGTTTTTGGTATAAATCCTTGTATTATTATTGAAAAAATTATAAGAAATAGTAAAAACAGAATAATAGTTTTATATTGTTCTTTTAAGACATTACTCTATAATGATTCGTAATAAAAATTAGTGTGAAGCAAAAATCTGAAGACAATACTACTGTAGAATTATCTTGGGTATATGATGGTAACTACTTTAACCTAGTAATAAACACTTTACAAACGAACAACTTATTTCTAGGCTCTCCCATTCTTACTAATTTGGGTAGTCTGTCAAGGTTGCTTCAATGACATTTTATGGGAGTTGTATCTAGTCTGTATTATCGAAGTTACTACAAACCAAAAGCCGCCGATCCGTGACGTCACAGAAAAAGTTTGTCTCAACCCGGTTTCCTAATTAGAGAGAGGTTTTTCGCTGTTCATGTATTATTTGGCACACATTGTCGGGTGTCATATAAACCAATTTAAAATGAAAATCACCGGTATCACTGATTGTAGTGATACGTTGAAGTTTACCTTATTGTACTATTTATTTCTTCTATTTCTACCTATGTCTTTATTTCTAGTCTGAATTTTACCTCATTAACCATTTTAAACGAATGTGGTTCAAATGATGATTTCTTTATGCTATGTTTGCTAGGCTACTTGTAAATAATGAATCGTTGTTTGTTTATTCCATAAATATAGCAATTATGTCATATAGGAATATCTTTTCTTTGTTTTACAAGAAGCTCAGCTAAAATAATTTTTCTTTGTATTTAAATTGCATAAAATATATAAAACGACAACTGTAATTTATATAACTACCTGGAAGTAACTTTTATATCACATTTACTCTAAAAGATGAGTGCAACAGCAACATCGCTAAAAAAATATGATTTGCAGGTGACCTCCCAGATATATATTCTTAAAACCATTCCGAAAAATGGTCTGTGTTTA
This sequence comes from Diaprepes abbreviatus, assembly GCA_034092305.1. NCBI lineage: Eukaryota > Metazoa > Arthropoda > Insecta > Coleoptera > Curculionidae > Diaprepes > Diaprepes abbreviatus. Next base: position 61,730,276 of record JASJET010000055.1, read on the forward strand.
ATATTAACTAATTTAAAATTCATGGTTGTTATTATTTTCATGTTATTTATCCTACTGTCAATAATTTCATATTATTTAGGTTTATTTGAAATTAATAATAAATATCTTCAAAACAGCCATTGTTTTGAACGTGTAAAATGTATTTTCTTAGCTTGTAAAGAAAACAAACTGTCAATTACTTGCTACGGGGAAAATCCAAATTAAAGAGTTTTTGGATTACTATAAATTTTTACGTTAGTTCTCATTGTAATGTATTTTCGAGCATAATATCTTTTTAATAAATAATCTTTATTAATGTATCATTTCTACTACTTGTTAGAGATAATTTTAATCCTATCAAATAGGAGCTAACAGAGAGATGTATGGAAATAAATCGATGGAAATTCTCTCAATATAATCGTTTTTTTTTTCAAGGTTAGATGCGGGATATTCCTACAACATTTTTGAAGTTTATAATACCACTGTGGATAAATCTTTTTACAAGATAATTTCAAATCACTATTATTGAACTTTAATGCAACGTACTACACAAATCTACTTTAAATTCATGATATTTGTAGAGTTAAAGTTTTTTTAAGATTAGCTAAAAGAGTAGAACGTCAAATAGTATAATCAATTTTTTAACCGACTTCTAAAAGGAGGTTCTCAATTCGTCGACTATGTATTCTTTTTTTATGTATGTACACCGATTACTCCAGAACGGTTGCACCGATTTGAATGAAATTTTTTACGTTGTATTCAGGAAGTTGCTGCGTGGCCCCATATTTTTTTTGATGAAATTGATGCGGTAAAATCCAAGATGGCGCTTACTATATGACGGCCAATAAAATTAATTTTGTCCGATTTTCTTCAAAATTGGTATAGAGGAATTTTCGGGGTTGTACCCAACGAATCTGCAATTATTTTAAAAAAATTCAAAATAGCGGATTCAATATGGCGGACAAAAAAATTTAATTAACCGACTTCTAAAAGAAGGAGGTTCCACAATTCGTCGACTATGTATGTTTTTTTTATGTATGTACACCGATTACTCCGGAACGGCGGTACCGATTTAAATGAACTTTTTTACGTTATGTAAAGAAAGTTGCTGCGATGGTCCCATATTTTTTTGGACGAAATTGGTGCAGTAAAATCCAAGATGGCGCTGACAGTATGGCGGCCAAAAAAATTAATTTTATCCAACTTTCTCCAAAATTGGTATCGGGGAATCATCAGGGTCGTACACAACAAATCCGAAATTATTTTAAAAAAATTCAAATGGCGAACGAAAAAATCAATTTTGGCCGATTTTTTTCAAAATTGATATGAGGGAGTTTTTGGGATCATACATTACGAATCTGAAATTATTTTAAAAAAATTCAATATGGCGAATCCAATATGACGGACGAAAAAATCAATTTTGTCCGATTTTTTTCATTTCAAAAAATATGAGGGAGTTTTCGGGATCGCACATTACGAATCGGAAATTATTTAAAAAAAAATTAAATATGGCGGATCCAAGATGGCGGATTAAACATTTTACATCTCTCAATTTTGTCTAAAATCAATATTGGGGGATTTTTGTTAGTGGTAATTGCGAATTTAAAATATTTTCTGAAAATCTCAATCTGGAGGATTCAATATGGCGTCCTAAAAATTTTACATTTTTCGATTTTCTCCAAAAGTGATATAGGGGGTCTTGAGGGTGTAAATTATGAATTTAAAATTATTTTTTCAAGATTCAATATGGCGATTCTAATATAGGGGACTAGATGCAATATGACCGTTCAGAAATTTTAAGTTTCTGGATTTCATCTAAAATTTGTACTAGGTGGTTTTGAAGGGTGTATATTTAGATTAGATTAAGACGTTAAAATTATTTTTTGAAATTCAATATGGCGGATCCAATATGGTGGGTTGAAAATTTTACCTTATTCGCATTTTTTCAGACTTGGTATTAGGGGGGTGATAAGAGATACAATACGAGGGACTAAAAATTTTACGTTTTCCGGTTTTATCTAAAATTAATATTGCGGGGTTCTTGGGGCGTATACAAACTCAATATGCAATATAAAATATATCGGGTTAAGAAATTTAAGTCTAAAATTCTTTAAATATCGATATTGGAAGGTTTTGGGGGTTATATTACCAATATAAAATTAATTTGAAATTTAAGATAGTTGGTATTTGGAGAACTCTAAGAAGCAAAGCATTTTTAGTGGCTCATTTTAGGGTGATTTAGAATTATGGATAAAATGGATCATTTTTTGCCACCTTGGAGTCATTGCGAGGTACACTAATCTCGAGTAGTACTTAGTTTAAATAATTTATGAATATCATAATGAATTCAAAACTAAAAATCGAAAAATAAAATTTTTATAAAAAAATTGAATCGACCTCTAAAAGTGCACTAAAATGTGAAAAATAACTATACATTTTTATATGAAATTGAAATTCTTGAAGTCGGCGCAAATTATTTCTAAATGAAATAAATAACTACTAATATATACAAATTATGGTAAGAAATCAATTAAAAATAAAGTATTTTTAATCTGCTTATGCGAATCACATTTTGTCAGATAATAGTTTGGCGCCGACTTCAAAAATTTCAATTTCATATAAAAATTTCTAGTTATTTTTCCCTTTTTAGCGCCCTTTTAGAAGTCAGTTCAATTTTTTTATAAAAATTTTATATGTTATAGGTTTAAAAAATTTATTCAAAAAAATCTAATTCATTATATAACGTGCGAGCCAGAACAGATTACGTAAGGGTCTTCTATGAAATATTTACCTTTTAAATTGAAAACTATTTTTTATCGCCTAATATATATTTCTTTGTACGATCTTCGACAGGAGAATATGAAATCATATGAAAATAACTTTTAATTTCATACGGTTAGAACAATAATCATATTTGTTTACCAATAGAGAGAAATCAAAGTATTGTCTGCCACAACGTCCGAAAATAAGTTACCTTAAAGTCTCTTAAATTTTAGTTTAAATTATTAAAGATTCTACAGTTACATTGCCCAGATGGTGTGTCTCTTTAAAAGTAAAATATTTTTTACCACAAGTTAAAAATGTTATTAAAATATAAAGAAAACAAAAAAAAACTGTTGCATATCCTTTTGCAATATTTTCTTCTTATCACCACTCCAAGTCATTATAGAGTCCCTCAAGTTACATAATATCTGGCCGGAAGAAGAACTGTTTTAACTTATTTTTAAGACTTCAATTTTGGTAGTTAAACTGTCAGTACGTAGCCGGTGCGCTTTTGCAAGAGGCAAAAAACAGTGGTTTGGTCTTTTAGTGACGAAGGCGGGAGGTCGTGTTAAATATATGGTGTGGGGGTGGGACGCTCGTTGTGTTCTAAGTCGTAAAGTACTTAAGGGAAAGTTTGTTGTAGTACTACGGGAATACGGCTTCAGATATAATCATTTTCAATCGCAAAAATGGAATACAAATTTCAATAATTAATAACTTACCGACACGTTCCACCTTAAAATAACTACAAATATTAGTTCCGAATATACACAAGTACGTCAAACAGGGTGTCTGGGAAAGATACCAACGGTCCCAATGAGGAGTCCTACGGCAGTTCAAGCAAGGGAATCGGTTTGAAATATGTAAATATCTGTCACACATGTGACAAGTGACTTTTTGTTATTGTAGGTCACACCAGTGACCAACAATCCTGGTTGGATAATTGAAATATTCAGGTTCTTTTACATGAGGCATCCGTCTCATTTTTTTTAGAAAGCGTTCTGACAAACTTCATTAACGTGTCAACATTCCTGACCGGTTCTCGCGCAAAGTGGATATAAATGAGGGAAGGGAGAAACAAAAGCGGGCTAAATGGTACTAGTCGCAGCCGTCATATAAATTCGTAAATAAAAAAATCTATTCGTAACCCTTTTCTTGATAAGATCACCCTATATCTTTATCCATATATTCAACTAATTTAATCTTAAATCTTAAAAAAAGTAAATTGTTTTATCACACCTACTAAATTGATTTTTTTAATGCAATAGAGGTGATTCTCCGGGAAATTTATCGATCGATTGCGGGAAAACTATATTTAGAAAGAATCTGAAAATTTGACAATATACTAACGTGCATGGGGGACATCTGGCTAAAATATTTTCAAGACGGCGGCACTTCCGGTTATACCGGAAGTAGATGTCAACCTGCTTATTTTAAATAGAATACCCTATATATTATTGCATTTTTGATTCCTACGTAAAATTCTAGACATACTTTTTGTGTAATATTCTATACTTAACGTTTTGGACATATTTAAATTTTTATGTCAAGAATGACGTTTGCGGACCAAAACTTAACTATAAATTTTTCCTATAAGAAAGTGTTTATTAATTAATTTGGGTTAGTTTTCTTGTAGACGAAGATCGACTTTAGTAGTCTTTTTATGATATTTTCAAAATTATTAGTACAGAGTAGTCAAAAAAAGAATAGAAATTATATTTAAAAAATTGTCAAAAGTTAATGTTTTCAAATAGGAAACACCTATTTTTATAATCTCATCATATTAAGCATAAAAAATAAGTGTAACTTTGTATAAGGTTATTTATTCCAAAAACCTGTAGTTTTCAAAATATTGGCAAATCAATTTTTTTGTATTGTAAAAATACTATACGGCGTTTAAGTTTTGTTATTAGTTGGCCATGAGGGCAAAGCTTGGCGAAAATAAAATAATCCAACCCTACAGAATTGTCACTATTTCTTGCCATTTGACATTCATTACACTGAGGGAAAAGATATTAACAAATATATAAAAATTTAATAACCGTTATATAAAAGTTAGATACTATTGGTGACAAATAAACGCTTTTCTAAGGTTATACAACACGTTATTCTAAAAAAACACAAAAATCGATGATTTGCCGTTAAAATATCTTAATATATCGGTATTTGTATAAATGTTATATATTCCAGTTGTATAATCGCTATATAATAGTATAGTAGTAAATTATTTCATAATATGTTCTTTAGTTGTTATATGGTTAGTTGTATACCACTTAATGGGTCTTCAATATCATCCAAGTCGTTTATATATACTCTTTATCTAACAGGTATTTGGCCACAATATTAGCGTTGTATAGCCAGTATAAGCAGAGGTCTAAGTCCAGTCAAAAATATTGATCTCGTATACATTTTATGCATATAGCCTTTATTAGCCATTATTCAGCTTTTATTCAAAGGACTGTATACATAATATAAAACGTTATGCTACCTTTATTTAATTAATAGAATATACTCTGTATACAATGATGAAATAACCTAGAATATTTTTTTTGTTCCTGAATATGTAGAATATTACAAATTACATCTATGAAAGAACTGAACGTTTCATTTGCAAAAAGCTAGATTAAACTTGAATCAGCTAAAACTAGAGTAGCTGTTGAATCTAAAGTCTATTGTTGCCGAATTCAATATTTTAACGGGCAATGTTTTTTATATGAGAAAATTTATTACTCCAGTTTTAGCTGAACCAAGTGTCATCTGGCTGCAACAACTGCAGGTAGAAAACTTACTTTTTACAAGTGTGGAATTTGTATTGTCATATATGTCTAGAAAAAAGGAAGAAAACTCATGTTTATTTGATCATTGTCTCCTTTTGCAACACAGATTTAGAATATGGGTTATCAATAAATTGTCACACTATTTCTGGGTAATTTTAATCAGCCTCCTGTGTAAATCCCCTCAAGAGTTCACCAGATCTTTCATTTCCCTCTCAAAAACGATAATTCTTAATAATAAACAAGAAATATTTTCAAAAACGTCCGCCATTGCTAACTAAAATATTTCTGCGTGAAGTTCACGCTTGTAGTTTATGGAAGACCTCTATTATGCACATATCCTAATTCCTATACTCATTAGTTTAGCTCATTCCTTAAGAGCCTTCCAACAACAAACCAAATAGTGAATAAAACGATATTTATGTAATAACAAATTTATTGTAAGTATGAAAGACAAAATGCACAAGTTGGCATTTAGGAAAACAAGGCTTCTAAAAACAGTAATCTACATATGAGATGTTTTCATGTGTTTAAAAATAATTGACATGATTAACTTACTGTACAAGTAAAAATGAAATCTTCCCTAAACAATTTTTTTTTCAAATATATATACTAGCTAAACATTAGTTGAAAATCCTAGGTTTGGTAAAAATATACTTGCCTCAATATGTAACAAGAAACTTTCAGAGATTTTACTGCGCGATGGTCACCAGTTTCCACCTTTTCTTTTGTTTCTTAAAGTAACAAGGGCAAACACATAGTGCAATGTTAAAAGAACCTTTGTGGTAACGTCTGAAATAAATACACATAAAAAATTATTGCATGTGGCAAAATGAAAAATATGAAGAGATTAAATTTAGAAGTATACAACGCTATGCTAGTTTATTAAACTAGAGGTTATCTTTTAATGTTGGTAAACGTTTTCTGTCAAATTTAAGACAAGTAGTAAGATATCGAGTATAAATTTATTTCATATGTAAAGATTAAAAACGCCATTCGCAAAAATATCCCCACGAGGTCACTGAACCTTCAAATCTTTGCATTACTTCTTTAGTGAAATTAAAAGACTCCATTTTCTTGGCAAACGATACACAGATATCAACATACACAAAATCACATTTCTGTTGAACATAAAGCGCAAATCTTGAAAAATAAAACAAGAACAAGGCAAGGCAGACCACTATATTCATCACGACTTACTATAACCCTGCATCTATGACCGTGACAGCAACGAGAAATAATAACAACAGCCGTTTTCAACAGGTTGGCGCTGCGGTATCAGTGTTTTAAAATAACGGCATTTGATTGGATAGAAGTGGCGGGCATTTTAAATCAGCATAAAATTATATAAATAGTTAATATTTTTCGATAAATGAGGTATTACAACAAATTAATGATTTTTTGCTGGTATATAATCGTCGCTTATACAACACTAACTGAAAGAACTAGACTGCCTTTATATAACAGTAAGATAAATTTATATAAAGATTATGAAAATGTTGTATGACCTTCGTACAATGTTTACTAAAAATTATTTGACACTTGTACAAAAATTATATAAAATTACAGTGTTATTTTATCCTCAAAAGAAAAATTGTATATCCATTATTTACATCGTTATAGGAGAACCATTTTATTTGCCACAGTATAACGCGATTTTAAATCAAGGTGAATATTTAATATTTTGTATATAACCCTAAATATCTCTAAATAAAGTTCAGCCAAAATAACAGTTGTTTAAACCAATTAAACCAGTGTAATAATAATAATGCCGGGGCGATTAGATTACACGCAAGTAGTGAACATAACCCGATTCTCTCAATCCCCCCACTCCTCGACCTTGACCTTGACCTTGCTTCACCCCTCTTTGGCCCCGCCCACATGTCCTTGTCATTGACCTTGAAAGTGCACGTGTGCTTTGGCCTTGGCCTTGTGTTCAAGGTTGTGTGTGTGACCTTGACCTTGACCTTGGTCGAGACGACCTTGACTTTGTTGAAGGTCATCTTGGGTGTGTGACCTTGAAGTAGTTATTTGTGCATTGTAATAGTGTGGGATGATCTTGAAATGATTTTGACCTTGCAAATTGTTCTATAAATTGTGTGAGTCTACTTGCATTCATTCAGTGTGAAATGTCAGATACGGAACTATCTAAAGAAAAAATTATAGAGCAAGTCGGCAGAGTAATTTGTTTATATCAGAGTAATTTAAAAAGTTTGTGTGATTTTGAAGAGAAGGATCTAGCATTTTTTCCTCTCGAATATTTAAAAACTTGCGTTGATACGCTGAGTTTACGGCAAATTTGGGATAAGCTGCCAGCGTCATATCGGTGTAACAAGGAACTACAGTTAAGCTTACCCTGTTACATTCACTATGAACAAATATATCGTCATCATATAGATGGGCCACCACCAGCAATAAAAAAGTGTCGTGAATGTAAAAATGAGTGAATAATATGAATAGTGCTTTGCAAGAGACAGTAAAAAAATTGGGCGATGAGTTCACTGAAACGGCTAATAATTATTTCAATGATGCAATGAAAAGTCGAGCAGAATGGGCGTCGCGCTATTGTGATTTGGCTTATGAATATGAAAAGGCTGCGAATGCATGTCGTAAATATTGCAGCAAAACAATAAATTTACAAGACTTTGTTCGTGAGATAAAAAAGTTGGGGTTTAGTGACTGTTTGGAAAAACTGATTAGGTTCATTGCAGATCCGGTTGTGTTAGATGAAATTAGAGTGTAGGACTTAAGTTTAACGTAGTAGTAGTTAATATGGAAAGTTTAGTGCGAGAAATGTACGAGGAATTTCTAATTTCTGCAGCCGGTTCGGAATTTTACGCATATGAAATGCAAGATTCGGAGGCTCAGGACTTTAGTGTATTTTTTAAGTATATGGACCATGCCGAAGTGTGTCTTTTAGCTAGTATAGTTTGTAAGAATTTTCTTAGAAATAAAAACAAACACTTATTATTGAACAAATTAAGGAAATTAGGTTTAGGTGATAATGTTAAACGCATAGAAGAATGGCAGAAAAAAATCAATGAATAAAGTACATAAAATGTAGTTATTTGTTTCATTATATTTTGTCCTTGAAGTTATCCTTATACCAATTTAAATGTGTGACGTCATTTGACCTTGAATACTCCTCCCACTATTTCTATCGTTAAGCTACCCCCACCATTGTTACAATTCGACCTTGAAACCTCGCTATAAAGGTTCGTGGGAGAAGAAGTGACTTCAAACAGTCGCAGATATCAGTGGCATAAACATCAAATATTGTGTTCGTGTAGTGTTCTGAAAGTGCTTTTATATTCACGGTAATTTTTGGATTTATATACCATTTTTTCAATAATGAGTATTGCAAAAGAAACTCTAGATGAAATTAATGAAATGTTTAGCAAAGATTTCGAGGTTTTAGAGAAAAAAAAGGTTACCGAAATGATTGTAGGCAAAGTGTATAAAATTGTAAAGATGGTTTCAATGACTACACGATTTGGTAAAACTCTTTTAGTGGCTTTACACGATGACGGTGATAATAGCACATTTGAGACTTTTTTACCAAAACGTGTGGCCGAAACACTACCTGACGATATTGTAGATATTATGAGTAAAACTAAAGATAAATACACTCTAACTTATTTGGGGCAGGGCACTAGAGTTTTTGGAAACAATACTCGAACATTATTACGTTTTGGCTCATTGGAGTAAATTGTATGTAAATTGTTTGAAAAAAAGGATGTAATTAAATTTAAAATATAGTTGCACATGTCAGAATACTTACGCGTGTTCATTATTTCTGTTAAAGATGTCTGCTGATGCGACGACGACGACGACGACCGCCAACGAATGTGTAGATAGATACATATTTTGGTTGGGGAGAGAATTAAGAAATAGGGCTCACGATATGTTAGATAGCGTAAATGATTGGTCGCATATTGATGTAACCAAAGATCAATATAAGAACGAGATCAGGGATACAATCAATTTTATGGCTGGGGCACACTTGTGCGACAAATTTTTATATGGTTCCATAGACATGGATACATTTTGTGCTGAAATGGTTGAAGAAGAATTAAAAGAATACCTCGTCAATATTCCACATTTACCAGGTGAGCTTGCTGCAAAATATGAATTGGTTTCTGCAACAGCAACAGCCCAAGACGTTGACGATCGAAATAGTGTCGGATGGGATAGAATTTTGAGCAACGAAAACGAAGACATGGAAAATTAATTTTTTATAATTTTTGTATTTGTGCAATTAAATAACTGTAAATAAATATCTATTACAATCACAGTTTTATTTTATTTCTTTTATAAACATACCAACCCAGTAGATCATAGTCAGTGTTTCTTTTTCTCAGCTGAAATATTTAATATAAGTAGGGCAAATAAAAATAAAATAGTTTAGTAAAGATTGAAAATGAGTCGAGGAAACAACACAATTGATAAATTTGGTCGTCAGAAATATAATGAAAAATATCATATATTATCTGGGCCACAAGGGATTGGTTTTAAACTTACAGCGGATGGGCAGTATGATATGGGTGGAAAAATCATAACCAACTTAGGCGAACCTAAAGATGATGACGATGCTGTGACAAAACACTTTGTTAATAGAAAGTTTTACAATTTTGCAGCTGTAATATGTGACATATTTAACAAGGATGTCCTCCCCATGATATACAAAAATAATAGTGAGCTTAAAACAAAAATTGAAGTTATGCAGAAAATACTCTATCATCAGCCTTTAAATGACTCATTAAGTGCACTGTCGTACGACTCGACTTCAAAAAAAATCTAAAAAAAGCAGGTTAAAGAATAGGAGAACGCACTCCGAGTGGCATAGCCTTGAAGATAACGTCGTAGTCGTCGGTGAATTGGACCTTCCCTCCAAGAATATTGAAATGTTATTTATGTGTATGATGTTTTATTGTCATTGTTTTTAATAATGAAGATTGAAATAAAAAACTTTATTTTACAATATATTGTTTATTTATTTTACATTTTAAATAAAAAATATAGTCATACAATATGTTATTTAAACAATATTAGCTTTATCTATCCAAGAGTTGAAGTGGTTGGGAAATCCTAGCCATTTGACAAATAATTGTTCGATGTGATTTTTCTTGCGTTGTCTATGGACCTTTTCTACTAGATAAACGTCAGGACTGCTTGTTTTTTGTAGTTCTGATTCGTAAAAACACCCTCTTATAGGCTGACCTTCTAACGATTCCAACAAGTAAGTAGGTGGATTTGTAACGTTAACTTTTACAACTTTAAACAATTCGGTTGACCAAGAGGGCGTATATCCTTTCTCGAATAAGCTTTTGTACTTGCTAATACGCACAATGTCACCCATGGAAAACTTAAATTTTTTAGGTACAATTTTTAAATAATCATATGCTTTAATATGTGTTTTTTCTTGCACGTCTGCAGGCTTCATTCCAATGGTGCGATGTTTCGAATGGTTATAGGTTTTTGTTACTGCCGATAATATATGTATCCATTTGTAAGATCCTCTTGTCGAGAATTGTTTATATAAATTATTTTTTAAAGTCCTTATGACTCGCTCAACAATTGCAGCTTTCTTTGTGCTGTAAGTGGAATAATGATTTATATTATATTTTTTCATCAGGGCTTGAAAGTTTGTATTATAGAACTCCTTTCCTTGATCACTTTGCAGATTTGTTGGTGTATATGATGCCTCTTCAATGATGCTTTTCATCGCATTAGTAACTTCTATACCAGTCTTGTTTTTTATGGCTTTGGTATAGACAAATTTCGAGTAACAATTTATACAGACCAAAATATAACGATAACCATCGTTTTCATCAGCATACTGTTGCATTTCAGCCAAATCAATTTGCCACAAATCTCTGTATCCTTTTATTATCGTGCGCCGTCTTACAAAATTTTTTCTAGCCGTTCTATGTAGTTCATTAACAATCTTGATTTTTTCTAGACTGGGCTCCATATTATTAGTAATACTAAAGGTTTCAGATCGAAGGAAGAACTGAATAATATCATTAAATATTGAGCTTAATATATTATATCTTCTTCTCGTAATTCCTCTATGATTGACATAATTTCATTTTCGTGTCCAGTGTGACCGGCCATTTTGGAACTCCACAACAAACGTAAACGATCCACCAACTCTTTAGCTTTGTTCCAGTAGACATATTGAAATTTTTTCGAAGATAATTTCTTTTTTGTGGGTAACTGTAGTTTTTCCGAGAGATTTTTTCTTGTAATAGTACCACCTAATTTTGTGCCCATTATCAGAGGTTTAATAATTCGTAAATATTTGTTCCATCTGGTCTCCCGTAAACCATCACTTTTTTTAAAATTGTTGTAGACAGCACTCGTTGATTCCAAAATTTCCTTGTACGTTGAAAGTACATTATCACTTAATTGTTGTTGTTCCTTGCCTACACTTGGGGGTGTTTTAAGAAATAACAAATCATAAAGTGCCGGTGATCCACCATATTCTGCAATATTTTTCCCTTTTTTGTATAAGACAATATTTCCATTTCGAAAACGCACCTCTAAATTACCAATAAAATTTTTGTTATCTGTTTTTGAACCAAAACGTACACCATATACAGTATCGTATAGAGATGGTTTCGAACGTAATCCTTTCAGGTGTGCGTTTAAAGTATCGGAAGTTGTGGTGTCAGCGGATGCGAGAGATGTATTAGTTGAAGTTGAGGGTGTATCAAACACCGATTGGCTAATATCTTCTTTTGAAATGCGATGCTGCTGCTGCTGCTGCTGAATAGGTGTGGAGGTTTGAAAGGAATGTGTAGGTTGGGGAAAACCTGATATTTGAGTCGACTGCACTGATGTACTGAGGCTATGTGGCTTTGTAGCTGGATAATGTTGTTGCTGTTGTTGTTGTTGTTGTTGTTGATGTTGTTGTTGCTGCTGCTGCTGACGTTGCTTAACCACATCAGATATAGTTGTCAACGGCTTAGAAATGGGTTCGTAAAACTTTTCCAATTCCACAACATTAAACTCTTTAGCCGCTTTAATTTGTTTAAATTTTTTTCTGACGGCATTGGTAGCTTCCACTAGTTTACGTTTTAAGTCGATCGCGTTATTCATGATGTTAACAAAGGACGTTTCAACAATCAAATGAGCGTTTTCTCTTATTATTACAGTAATATATAGCTATCAAATCCTTTGCGGTATCTTCCCGATTTCACATCACTGTCTTTATCAATTACTAAAAATCCATACTTATTATCCCAACATTTTGAGCACATTTCTTGAAATTGAGTAAAAGTTAGATCCGGTGAAACGTGGTCGGAAAATATGTGTTTCATATTCAACTCATCTTGTTTAAACATAATAATAAAATTGGCGTTGTCTCGCACAAGCTGTTTAGGCACTCGCGAATATGTTTGCGCTAGGTAAAAGGAGTCGATATTTTTATGACGTCCCATGCTAAAGTACGATCTTATAACATCTTGTTTTTCACATATAACATCATCAAAGATAAATATAGAGTTTGGTTTTGCATCGGACGGTTCCACAATATTACTGGAATCACTAAAGGCATAGTAGCCTAAACCTTTGATGGGCGCTAAAATTTTCCTTAAATACTCATATTTCGGTTGATACAGAGATTTCGAGTAAATATAGACATTTTCGAAACGTAGCCCAAGGGGGTGTGTAAGCAGCGAAATCATGACATTAGTTTTTCCACAATTGGATGGACCAATTAACAGGCCGCGAATAGAGGAAGGAAGTAGAGGACCGTGTCTCTTCATTATCTTCTTTTCAAATCCAAGTCCGACTTTTTCATCGAGATTGTCAATAGGAAGTTTTTGTTTAAGATCGATAACGCGCATCTTAGGAAAATTTGATATTTTATAGCCAATTTTTCACAAAAACTGTCATTCAGATGCCGAGCGTCAAACGAAGTGGACGGTCTCACGTTTCCAACAAAACTGGATACGGTATTGTGAATTCGTTAATAAATAAATTACCATTCGAGGTACACATTCCTGGTTATCAATATTGCGGACCCGGAACAAAAGTAATAAAACGTGTAACAAGAGGTGATCCAGGCATTAATCCTTTGGATGCCGCATGCAAAAAACACGATTTAGCCTATTTACATAATAAAGACAACATAAGTGCGAGACATCGAGCGGATTACGAGCTCGAACAAAGTGCTTGGAATAGAGTAAAATCGAAAGATTCCAGTTTAGGTGAAAAAACAGCAGCTTGGTTAGTTACAAACATTATGAAAGGAAAACAACGTTTTGGTATGGGTGTACCATCATCATTATCAACAAAAAAAACATCTAGTAAAGGCAGGCGTCATACAAAAAGGAAAGGTGTTAATAAAAATCGACATGTTCGGAAAGCCAGTTTCGGAACAGCTATTCGACAAGCAGTTCGAAGGGAATTATTAAAAGCCGGAAGTAAAAATGTGTTGGAAAAAAATGTCATGAATGCATCTAAAATAGCTCTGTCGGCAGCACGTAGATCGGTAAAAGCGGCAGGTGGCAAAAGGAAGGTTCGTACACCGAGAATAATACCGATTCCTAAAACTGGTGGAATATTACCATTAATACCAATTTTTGCCGGGTTATCAGCTTTGGGTTCATTAGCCGGTGGGGCAGCGGGAATTGTGCGCGCCATAAAAGCAGTAAAAAAAAGCAGCGAAGATAAAACCGGTGCCGGCCTGTATTTAAAATCGAAAGGAAATGGTTTGTTTCTAAAGCCATATCGTAAAGGTATGGGATTATTTTTAAATCGTAGATCAAAAAACTAATTGAATCCCTACCTCGAAGACCACTATCTAACATCGATATAGAAAAATATGCCAAAAAGAAAAGAATAGGACACTTTCGAGGCGTTTATATGAGGGATTTATTACCTAGACAAGGTCCTCGACGTTACGAAGCAGCAATAGTGAATTTGGATAGTACGCGTGGTGCAGGGACTCATTGGGTAGCTTATAGAAAAAATAATTCTAAAGTAACATATTATGACAGCTTCGGCGATTTACCCCCACCGATCGAATTGGTACGATATCTACAAACGGGATCGGAACCATCAAAAATTATTTACTATACATACGATCGTCAGCAGGATTTTGGAACAGTCTGGTGTGGACATTTGTGCTTAAAGTTTCTTGTCGAATCATCATCGTAAAAGATGTCATCATCATCATCGTCACCATTAACACCGCAAATGGATCGCAATAACTATACTAAAATGTTGCAATCACTGAAAGCATTTCATCTAGCCGGTGGATTAAGGAAAATGACCGTGAAACAGTTAGAAAACATGCCCAAGGAAGTAATGATTGCATTAGCCCCAAATGAAATTCCATTCGTTTGGGAAAAGTTGCCGGAGCATCTTAAAAGCGATATCGATATATTAAAATATCAGTGCGGTTGCAAACATTATTTCAGCAGCAGCAGCAGCAATTTAAACGAGGTTATGACTGATGAGGATCTTACGGCTAGAAAAATATTTTGTTGTTATTGCAAAATCAGCGATGTGCGCATAAAAGCAGAAAATAGCATAAAAACATCACTATCTAATGCAGTGAGAAAAGGTGTGACGATGAATCTTTTTAAATGTTGCCGCTAAGAATAAAACCGAGATGTGTGATGTTTTAATGGTTAGTCATGTCTTATACGTTCACACTAACAGGACACTCGAGCGTCTTAAGCGCCGATTTTTATCCACCAGTCGAATTAAATAGAGAAAACAAATATGGTCTGGCATTGCTGGGATTTTACACATACAATTCAATTTTTAATGTGGACGAAAGCAACAATAAGTTTGCCTACATGAAGGAGGGTTACACCACCGAGCCGATACAATTGCAGATTCCACCTGGGGCCTATGAAATAGATGAGATAGGTAAAGCTATGTTGGAGGCTTTGAGGATTTCAACTGAAGAAAAGAACGATGGAATCTTTTACTTGGTTGCTAATAATAATACGTTGAAGTGTGAACTGAAATCCCAATATACTATAGATTTCCGGGGAGAGGCGAGTATCGGTAAAATGTTAGGATTTAATCATACAGTGTTAAAAAGAGACAAAAAGCACGAATCAACCGAGATGGTGGAAATAATGAAAGTACGCATCATACGCGTAGATTGTAATATAATTTCCGGAGCATATATGAATTCGGTGGAAGGTCATACCTTGTTCGAATTCGATATCGACGTGGAGCCCGGTTACAAAATCAGTAAAGAACCACAAAATAATATTTATATGCCGTTAATGCCGGCAGGACGTCAGTTTATCGACAACATTACTCTTCGCATCTTGGACGATAGCGGTGATCTAATCAATTTTCAAGGCGAGAAAATAATCGTGAAATTGGAACTGAAGAAACTTTCATAGAAATGGGTTTTTGCTTCAATCGTCAATTGTGTGTGCTGTCGACTAAGATGGGGGAACCGCCGAAACATAATAAAAGTAAAAGAAGAGTTAACGTCAAGGTTAGTCGTCGTCCAGACGTTAGATCACAAACATCTCAACAGTTATCTGCCGAAGACTATAAATTTTTAAAATCAATCGGTCTTAAAGTGCGAAAATGATTTCCACCACCAGCGATAAAATAGAGGTTTTCTCCGAGCCCATCTTGGACAATTCCATTATTAGTCTAGAAGAGCATACGTATAAACCATACGGATCTCCATCATTCAACAATTCGGATGAAGTCCGTATCCCCATTAATTTTCAAGATATTATACTGGATATCGCCGAAAGTTACATATATATCGAAGGAAAATTTAAACCCATAGACGCAACGAAAAGATGTTTTTTATCAAATAATGCCCTCGCATTTTTGTTCGATGAAATTCGCTACGAGATGGGAGGTGAACAGGTCGCCGTGGTTCGTAAACCTGGAGTTACGACGACATTAAAAACCATGGTTTCATTCGGAAGTTTGCAACAAAGATCTCTCATGACGTGCGGATGGGGTCTCGACGAAGCAAACCAAGATATCGTAGACACGGCAAGTAACGTATTCTCCGGGAAATTACCCTTAAAATATCT
This sequence comes from Diaprepes abbreviatus, assembly GCA_034092305.1. NCBI lineage: Eukaryota > Metazoa > Arthropoda > Insecta > Coleoptera > Curculionidae > Diaprepes > Diaprepes abbreviatus. The sequence continues at coordinate 61,746,831 of JASJET010000055.1, forward strand.
TATGGGATTCGCCGAAGATTACGCAAAAGGTGTTTTCAACGTAAAACAAGAGCTTATTATGATTATAGCTCGCACTTTTACCAATTGTTACGTCGGCGAAGTAGAGGCAGAAATTAGTATCGACAAAATCGAATGGAAAATTCGTCACATCATTCCAGACGACAAGCAAAAATTGAAAATACTGTCTCGCATTAATAAAGGAGGAAACAATGCCAGTATTCAAATGGCATATCGTAAATGGGATCTGTACGAATTACCAGCTTTAAGGCAAACATCTTCCGACGTGTGGGCCTTGAGAACGAGTACAAGTCTGGAAAGACCGCGCTATATAATCGTCGGGTTTCAAGACAGCAATAATTGCGACAAGAAAGAAAAAAACGCAACCCAGTTTACCCACGCCGACGTATGCGACATTAGACTGTATCTGAATTCAACCGTTTATCCATACGAAAGATGGAATTTAGATTTCGCCAAGAAACTGTACGCAGCAGCCTATTACAATTACGAAAACTTCCAAAGCAGCTACTACGGGCGCGAGATAAACGATCCGATGATAACGTTCGCGGAATATATGAAAAACCCCGTTTTTATTATCAATTGCAGTCATCAACCAGAGGCGATTAACTCATCGACAGTGGATGTAAAATTGGAGTTCCAAACGAGAAAGAATAAATTCCCCAAAGACACTAAAGTGTACGCATTAGTTATTCACGACTCATTTTTTAGTTATAATGTATTAAACGGTTCGGTGACCAATAAATCTATATTTTAATGTATCTATTATATGTAACACAAAATAATGTTCTTGAATCAATAAATTTGTAATGAGTGAAGTAGTAGTTTTATATTTATTTGAAACCCAACCAAAAAAAAAAAGCTGGCGGAAAAGCCCGCTCTTTAAGAAAAGAGTACGGGAATTTAGAAAATGGTGGTTTATTAAGTGGAAAAAAGAGCTTAAATAACACAAGAAAAAATTTTTAAGGCAAAATATGAAAACAACGATTTAGAAAATTTGTAGGAAAGTGACGGTTAGGAATAGGGAAAAAAGTTATAAGAAAAAATTATAGAGGAAATCGAGTACTATAAGCAAGCATTTTTCTCGATAGTAAAAACGTAAAAAAAATTTTTTTCAAAAAAAAATTGAAAAATGGTGAATGCGCGCCAAAGTTGAAGTTTTGGAGCAAAATGATATTAGGAAATTAGAAAGAGAATTTTTTTCTACATATGGTAGTACTTTTCAAAATTCGGAAAGATGAAATTTTAAGAAAAGGGTTATAGTAAGTTAGTAATTTGGATTTTTTAAAGCGCTGTAGCTCGGGAACCGTTCAAGATAGAAAAAAAATAAAAGCACTTTGATAGCCCAAAATTTTGAGGAGAATGCGATGGTGTAAAAAAAATTATAATTTTTTTTTTTTTTGAAAATGCTGAATACGCGCTAAAGTTGAAGATTTAGAGAAAAACGGTATTGGGAAATTAAAGAGAGAACTTTTTTCTACATATTGTAGTATTTTTGAAAATTCGAAAAAATGAAATTTGAAAAAAAGGGTTATAGAAAGTTAGTAATTTGAATTCTTTAAAGCGCTGTAGCTCGGGAACCGTTCAAGATAGAGAAAAAATAAAAGCACTTTAATTACCTAGAATTTTGAGTAGAATACAATGGTGAAAAAAAAATTTGGAAAATCTTAAAAATGACAAAAAATTTAGACGAAAAAATTGAAATTCTCGAGTTATGAGGCTAGGGCCGCCGAACGGGAGTATGTGGAAGTTGTAGGGGGAGGTTTTTTTTTTTTTTTTTTTTTTTTTTTTTTTTTTTTTTCCTTACCTTGCCTGAAAATAATTAAAATATATGCATAATTTGCATTTTTTGTAAATATGTAGCAAAGTAATGGTTAGAAATATCAAAAAAATTTATTTGAAAAAAATGTAGAGAAAGTCTAGTACTATATGCTAGAAAAGTGGAGGGGGGTAGTTTGTGTCCATACCAGAGATACGGTGAGTTATAAAATCATATTATTCTCAAACTTATATAATGCATATATGCACTCCACCTTACCCCCTCCAACTTTTTGAATGTATATAGAGGCCGGTATTAGAATTATTTCATCATTACACATTCGATCGGCAAGATGGAAGATATACCAAAAAGGATCATTGGCATTGTCAGGCCATTCGTGCCCGGCAAAATATGCAAGTGTGAGGAGTGCGGGGGTACCGCACCAGGAGCGGCACCTTCGGCACCGCCTGCAACGCCGACACCACCAGCGACGACGACGGTGCCGCCAATGAGAAGACCAAGGGCTGCACCTAGGTCGGTGTTAATATCGTTGGGTATTACTCCACGGTAGGCACCCCACCCTCCCCCCAGGCCCTTTTAGGGCCACAAAAACGGTCCTTTTCAGGACCACATTATATTTTGATCGTAGTTTAGTAATCGTCACTTATGGGGCGAGATATTCGTTTAACGACGATTTGTCTCGTAGCTTAAGTGCCAAGTTATATGCTTGAGAACCTATGAAAATGTTAACAGTTCAAACAAGGTTTCTATTATTTTTTTTTTGTAATGTATTCTTCACAAAATATTAAGAATAAGTCTTATTGTCTAAACAAATCTAATTCCTTATTTAAAGTTTTTGAAAAAAATCAATAATTCTATAAGCTCTCACCAATACATAACATTTAGAATCCGTTGGTGGGGTGGGGGTAGTTCTATATATATGAGACTGGGTCAGTTACACAGTCATATATTCATCAACCCTCATACGATAAACATGGAGGAAGAAAGACCCGCCAGCCGAGGCTCATCCATCTTTAGTGATGACACCGTAGCCGACAACGTTGGAGACCTGCAAGTCTTCGACGACGACGACGAGGTGGATTTTGAAATTGACGTCCTACGTTGGGACGACTTGGATGAGCCGATTCCGCTAGTATATGACCATGATCCGGGTCTAGTGGAATTAGACGACGCGGGTGATTGGGTCTTACAAAGACTCGAAACTCCGTCGCCGCAGCCAGAGCCGGACTCGACGGAAGATGCGGTGCTGGAAATTCCAGCATCACCAACACCCGACGACCCACAAGGCCCCTGCGATTCGTCAAGCTGGTGGTCGACCAGCGAGGATGGGGCACCATAAGCCCCACACTCTCCCTGGCCCTTTTTAAGGGCACACAACAACGGTCCTTTTCAGGACCACAAAATACTTTGATCGTAGTTTTAGTACATATTAGTACTTTGTTACTAATATTGTATGTATAGAATATACAATATTAGATACAAAGTATTAAAACTTTAAGTGCTGGTGGAACCCAGCTAAATCGTTCGTTCGTATTTGAGACCACAAACAACTTTTGGTCTCAATACGTAATATGACATTTGTTTCCACCCCCCACCATTAATTTGTCTCTATATATACGACCATCAATACTTATTACAATCATTTTAGTTCAACATGTCAGGGACTCAACAACAACAACAACAACAACAACAACAACAACCCATCCAATGCCCTGTGGTAGATTCTACCACAGAGAATTGTTTGGAGTGGGAGCCGAACGATCCTAGATGGGATGAACTTTGGCGGTTCATCATCGAATACACAGAGGACAGCACCGCCACCCCCGCTGATGATGATGACGGGCCGTGCGACTCCACAACTCAATAAAAGAGTCGCATGTTTTAAAACCAAACGGTCCTTTTCAGGACCACAAAATAATTTGATCGTAGTTTTAGTTGGTTATAATACTTTGTAACCAATATTTTATGTTTTTTTCATAAAAACATACAATATTGAGATACAAAGTATTAGAAGTTCTGGCGACAGAACCTTAACTTCATAAACCGAACCATGTTTTAGCATACTTGTAAATATTATCAGAAAATATTTACAACTATTGCTATTGCGTAGTTTTAGTGGATTATTCAATTTTTTTTTTTTTTTTTTTTTTTTTTTATTACCTAATATTATGTGGGACAGGGCCTATATGAAATAACACACAAAAATAAATTTTCAAGTCATTTTTATTCTCATTATAAAATATAAAAAATTTGATCAAACACTTTTTTATTAACTACAATATATATATATATATATATATTTACAAACTTAATACTATAAATTAAAAGCTAATATCTACAACTACCTAACACCTACTACATAATTTATTAAAGTCCTCTAATTGTCTTTTTAACCGCGCAGATTTCACCTTTTTTATCTCTAATTGTTTTTCAAGTTCTATAATGTCACTGGCACACTCGTTCACTTCATTCACTAACCGTTTTTTCATGGCATAAATGTCAGTCAATTTGGTCTTCTGAGAGTTGGTGAAGTCTTCGACCCACTCCGGTTGTGATGGCTCGGAAGAAGACGCGGTTTTATTTGGTGAAGACGATGACGACGACGACGACGACGAAGCAGCGGAAACTTCATCGCCTTCAAAACACCGCTTAAACCGCTTCTTCATGGGTTTCCGGCACCCCAATATCGGCGACAGTGGTGCTGGCGCTGGGGAAGACTTCACCTCCGACACTATTACATTCTCGACGCTGGCCGGTGTTGGTGGCGTTGGTGGTGTTGGTCCATCGGGGCCTTCTATGACTTCCACTTCTACTGACAGTGGCTCTTGCGGTGCTGTTTTTAGGAAGTCGGGTAATGGAACAGGGGTGGAGGGACGCTTAAAGTTAAACTTTTTCTTCTTCCCTTGTCCCACACCTTTAATCGCCGAATAAAATGTTTTTTTATCGGCGATTTCCGACTTCCGCATAGTCAAGAGCTTTTGCAGTTTCGACGCTTTCGGAGAAGATTCCCTAGGCCGCGATGCTTTTCGCACAACCACATCACTAATCACATTAATTTTTGGCTCTTTCTCCTCCGTCCAGCATTCCAGGAATTGCGCTGCCGACTGAACCAACTCCTCGTCGCGACCATCGTTGAGGGCTCGGTCTTCGGCATCTTCATGCTCCACGCCATTCCAGTTCTCGAACACCCCCGGACTTAGCACCTCTAAACCACTCATGTTATCGAGCATGCCTTGCTGTGAACCGCAGCTCACGTCAAGAGCATCTAAAAGAGACCGTACACTAGACATTTTCGATATTCCAACTCACACAATTAACTTTTTCTTAGCACTGTACTGTTTGCTGTTCTGACGAACTGTGAAGAGCTCGAGCCAGCAAGTCTGCTTTTATGCCCATTTCCCCCACTACACCGCCTTTATTCCTTTTGTTCGATGCATTAAGTATAATATTTAAACTTGTCAGATGCAAGGCCAAGGCCAAGGCCGACGTAACCGGCAATACCAGGGTCGTTTTCAGGGCTGTAATTTTCATGGATTTTTTTTTTGTCCCTGTCAAGGTTATTTTAAAGAAGCATATAAATATAGTACTAAACTTGTTAGATGCGAGGCCAAGGCCAAGGTCAAAGTACCCGTCAATGTCAGGGTCGTTTTCGAGGTTGTAATTTTCAAGGATTTTTTTTTGGTCCTGTCAAGGTTATTTTAAAAACAAGGACATTAATGAACGTGCCATCCAGAGAAGAAATTGGGTCATAGAAGAAGCTTACCTGTACAGAAGAAATTAACATGTATTTTATTTCTTAATTTTTAATTTTTTGTTTGTTATTTTTTTTATTTTTTTTTAATAATAAAAAGTAAACTCAATCTTTTGTTATATTTTAATTTTTTTTCAATAAAACAATAGTAAAATGAATCTGTATGTGTATTTATTAAACATCACCTAAAATACGTTTTGCAATCCATATTTTTCTGCAGAGTCCGTTTATTAATGAAATAGAACCATATATTAGGGTGAAATCTAATGGTTTCAAATCAGTCTCACATAACAATGTCAGAAGTAAACACTATTGATAAGTTCGGTCGCAAAAGAAAATTTAAGGATTTTAACTTTATGCGAGGTCCTTCAGGAATAGGTTTTAAACTTACACCTAATGGAGATTACGACATGGGAAGCAAAAGATTGTGCTATTTAGCAGAACCTCTTGAAGGAGACGATGCGACCACACGAAATTATGTTGATAATAACCTTGCTCAGTGTGTGCAAGATACGCAGAAAGCTTTACATGACTCAACAATTGTTATTAAAGACATATTCAGAAACCAACTTGAAGGTTACGTACGCAAGAAATTAATTGAAACCGGTCAAGAACTTAGAGGATACATTGATGATACTGTTATTGCAATATATGAACTTAGGCAAGACGAACTGCGTGATGAACTTAACTCTAGAATGTTGAAAATTGAAAAGACTATGGAGGATCTTGTCAGCAAACCTGTTTCACATTAAACATTTACTCGTAGACCTGTGCGTTTAATTTACTATTAGACAAATTTTTCAACAATAACTTTTACAGTTTGTTATTTGTCGACACTTCATTATATTTATAATTTTAAAATAAAGGTTCAATAAAAAAGCAATCAATCAATGAATACATGTTTTTTATTTAAAAAAAAAAAAAAAAAAAAAATTACAATACTATCGTTACATATTAATGTTGTATGTTTAATAGAAATAATAAAAACAATACAAATAATGAAATATGGATTTTCCAGATTACGTGCTGTCCTGACTTAGAAATGATTCCAACACGGTGACTAAATTTGCTAAGTTTTCTTCCGGGTCTGTTTTGTAAAAATCTATGTCTGCATGCCCCCAAGGTAGAGTTTTGGTTGAACTGGGAATTACATAACGTTTATCATCGCTATGTGACAATGCTACTTTATTTATTATGTTGGTATAAATGTTATGTAATTCACTTCTAAATGTCTTCATCTTTCTTAATATCAAACCACCCCGTTCAACAATTCTTTGGTAGTCTTCCTGATGAAGGTCTTTCTCGATAACACATTTTTTGATACCTTTGGCTTTTTTTAATTCATTATTAATGGACTTTACATAATAAGCCTTCGCGCCGGTACCATAAAAACTTATTATCGGATCACCAGGAAACTCATCTTTCATTCTACCAACTACAGAATTACTTTTAATTTTGTTGAAATTATTAATTTCGGGGTAATTTGATGTATCGAATTTTTCGGGGTTTTCTGATATAGTTTGATAAAAGTTTTCCGTATACACTTTTAATATAAGCGAGTCAGTATCGGTGTAAAGTAACGAAGCATCATCGCCAAACTTGGATTTAATAAAATTATAATAAAAATCGTATATTACAGTCTTTGATATATCTAATATGGAAAAACCGATATAAATTGGTTTATTGTACAATATTTTAACTTTATTCATATGTATAGCAACAAAGTTCTCGGTAAATATCGAGCTACTATTGAAATTGGGGCGGGATATTAGTGCTCTAGCTCCATTTCTGCCTACACTGTTCTCCCAATGTGTTACTAATTTTATATCCTTTCGATTTTCCACATTTTCCATAGTTTTACCAAATATCGCGTTATTTTTTAATTTAAAAGTGTCCTTCGCAAATTTTGTGGTGGCCTTGTTACGTAAATTGGTATTAAAATCAATATACGATTTTAGCCATTTTGATTGCTCAAACTGTAATACTCGATGGGTTTGCATTACCACTAAGCCGTTGGCGATGGCTTGTTTTAAAGTTCTATAGTGTACAATGTATTTTTTTTTATCTTGTAAATTGGGAATTAATTTCGGTAATTTAGCGTTTTCTGTTGGCGGTATGATATTTTCTACTAGAAATGGAAGATCAGAATGTGCATCATGCAACTCAGTCGGATAATGCACATCCACTTCCAAAACGTAGCCATGTAAACTATCATCACCAACAGCCATAATATTTAAATCCAGAATTTCGCGCTCGCTTAACCATCGAAAACCACCATATGGTAATGCTTGTGACATACTATGACCATATAGATTTGTAGCATCAAGGTATGTTATAAATGAAGAAGGTTTTGTTGGGTCATAGTCTGGTAAAAAAATATTATTAGCGATGTGCTTCCTTTCTGTACACTGGCTTATGCCGCCGCGTATACCTTTCTTAAAAAAATGTATCATGTCTATATCAGTTAAGAGCTCTAACTCTACCTTAGTCATACGTAGCATACAATCAAATGATAAACTTGGAAGGGTATAGTAATGTGCTGGATCAAGTTTATCGAATTTTAAGCAATTATTCCGAAATTGCTCAAAAACATCACACAATAGCAACACATCTGATTTTAAATACACGTCCGAATAGTCCCCCAAAGTTTTACACCCAAACAAGCGCCATACTTCTTTTGCTCTTCTATAGCTTTCATCGCTAATATGTTCTTCCCGTAAATTATCATAAAATTCATCTTTACTTGGAAGACATGTATTTTCCATTTTTTCTATAGAGTCAATAAAGCTATAGGGAAAAACACCCTTTTGACGCATCAAATTAAATTGGTTGATATTTGAAAAATGTTTCCGCGTTTCAATAAAATCGTCGTCGTTTAAACCGCTGCCTAAATTTTCCAAAGACGTTGACAGAAATTTAAAACTATCAATAAATCGCAACTTTAAATATTTCCTCTTGACTTTTCCACATTTACTATCAAAATAATCGTGCACATAAATGCTTTTGGTAAATGATATGTACTTTTCCTTACTTTGAGCCAAAACACCAATTTTATCCCCATATTTACATAACTCTTTTATAAATAAATGGCTGTCGTAGCCGCTTAAGTTATGAAATATGATAGGGATAAAAGAGGGTAATTTATAATTTAAATTACAAACGGAATGTGCAGCACCAAATCTTTTTGCACCAGTTATGTGACAGTGGTCTCGTACTTTAATCTCACCCTCTTCAAAAGGGCCTTCACATATACCACATATTTTAGCATCATTAAACTCCCTTTTTTCTTCAGGCGTTAACGGTTTCATAGGCTTAATGTCTTTTAAATATGTGTTGTATAGAGCCCTTAAATCACACTCGATACGATCCACAAAGACTTGAGCTGCATTATTCCCCCGAAATAGCTCAAATTTCGAAAGTGAGTCGTCAAAAGAGCATTTAATTAAATAAGCAAAAGAATATGGTTCATGTTTAAAACTTTTTACAGTGTAAGAATTTTGTGGGTTTGGTTGTACCGTTTCAATGGGTTTTAAAACAGATTCGAAATCTGCATAAACCACGAATGGAACGCGCATTTGCTTTTCTATACCCTCGAATTTTAAAATATTTTCCGGCACACTCTTTCCAAATTTATCGATTTTTAAATCCACTGAGGGTGTTTGCGTGAAAATGTGGTTACAATCGTAGCTTTGATGTAAAGTTAAACCTGACGGTGTACTAAAATAAATGAGGCAACCATCACAGAAATATATTTTATGTTGTTGACAACTAATTTGACTTGAAACTAAACGTGATAAATCCCGAATCCAACAATAATGACTCTTTGAACAAGTCGTATCGCAAAAATGTTCACCGCCATCTTTACTACTACAGTCTTTTGTAATTAACAATAAATTTACATGCCTATCCAACTTTTTTGACGCATACCTCAGTGGACCAATAACTTCATGTATTATTTCATTATTTTCATATTTAGATTCCAGACCGTATACGTTAATTGATATGTTGTTCATTTCCTCAAATTTTTTAATGTCACGTAATTTTACTGGAAAATCCATACCTGTTACATTTAGCACTCTAGAAAAATGGGGGTAGGATGTCTTCTGTGAAGGCTCTGCTGTTGGAGGAAACAATGCTGATGTTACAGCCCACGCAAAGCAAAATTCGTCCTGGTTAATCACATTGACGACAGCTCCTTTCTTTTCAATAGAACACGGCAACTTGATGTATGATGAGCCACCCATAGGCATATACTTGTTGATACCAACTTCCAAGTATAAAATTCGCACAAGAGCCCATCCTATAACAAGAAAAATAATATATAAAAATCAGTTTAATATATCGGGTTTTGATTTTTCCATACCTGAATCTTTCTCCTGGAACTCTGTCGCCTGCGTTTTTATTGATTCGGTGAAAGAATGGTAAACGGCATCCAAATCACTTTCTACACTAATTATTTGATTAGCAGTGTTGAAGGATTTTTCACTGAATATTTCTTGTGACGGAAGCATGTACTCGCCAACAGCTGTCATGTTAACTTTTAAAGCATGATGCACACGCAATAAATTATTAACAAGTTCCACCACCTTGGATTTAATGTCTGCAAAGAACATTACGTAATCGGAATGCTCCATATCACTGCTAACCCGATAGGTTGCAATTCTTCTTTTGAAGGCACATTGAACGAGTTGCACACCATGACATACCGGCAAACATGAATTATTTTTATGTTGTTGTGTTCGTTTATGCGCTGACATATGATTTATTGGAACATCTACATTACATGTAGCGCAATTAATTACCGGAATCGTCGATGTATACTCTTCAATTCGGAGCCGTTTTCCTCCAGGCACTTCATTAAATCTCGCCGCACACGATTCTCTTTTATGACGTCTCATATTATAACTCTTAGTAAACTTAGAACCGCAATTTTCACAAACATATGCCATGATTTGTCAAATATTAACACATGTACTACCTATACAAGTCAGAGCCAACTGATGAATGAAACTGCCCCATACTCTATATAAAACCATTCAAGGTCACCCCCAACCACTTAACATATCTTCAAGGTCACACACCCAAGATGACCTTCAACAAAGTCAAGGTCGTCTCCACCAAGGTCAAGGTCAAGGTCACACACACAACCTTGAACACAAGGCCAAGGCCAAAGCACACGTGCACTTTCAAGGTCAATGACAAGGACATGTGGGCGGGGCCAAAGAGGGGTGAAGCAAGGTCAAGGTCAAGGTCGAGGAGTGGGGGGATTGAGAGAATCGGGTTATGTTCACTACTCACGCACAAAGATTATTTAAACTTATTTATTATTTATGGAGAATGTGATAGAGTTATTTCAAGAACACACACAGAAACCAACACTACCAACTGTTAAAAGATTATATATATATATATATATATATATATATATATATATATATATATATATATATATATATATATGTATACTTATTAAATTGTTGGGCGTCAGGCCAAATAACTGTACCAAAGTATAATTGATTTGTACCAAAATTTTTTATTTTTAATAAAAAAATTACTCTATTACACATGTGCTGTATTTCTGAATGTAAAAGCTAAAAGAAATTGACGCCCTTGAACTTCCAAACATTTTTCGCACCTTAACTTCCTCAAATGCTATTCTGACGCACTGCATGCAATCTTCCATAGTGGTTAATGCGGTGTTCTTCATTTTTGATTGTCCCCCAAATAAAAACATTAAATACTGTTAGGTCGAGGGAGCGAAGTGGCCAAAGATGTTGCCCATTCTTGGCTATCCATTGATCATAAAACAAGTTTTGCAAATGATTGTTAACTAAATGACTATTATATGGAGGCGCCCCATCATGTTGATAAAATAGATTTGTATGATTAGCCAGCGGCAAGTTAGTTTACTTCCAAGTTTCTCAAGATGTCGAAGTAGCGCTCACCTATACATTAAAAAATGTATTTTGTATCTAGAAGTCTTCAAAAATGGCGAACTTACCATTCAGATTATCTTGGTAGAATTTTAGAGCGACGACGCCGTCATTTCTTATAGCACAATACACGTTAAACTGCCAACACTCTTGAAAATTTAATTCTCTAAATGGATGTACGTTTGAGTCGCTCGAATAGTGGGAACTGCGTCGATTAAACAATTCATTTTTTGTGTATTTCGCTTCGTCCGACCAAATAATATTATCCAAAAAACCAGCAGTTTCTTGTGACCAAAGTAAAATAAATTGACAGAACTCTACTTCGCGTGGAAAATCAGTGCCTTTTAAATGTTGTGCTTTCGAATATACATAGGGATTAAAATTGTGTTTCCATAAAATCCTTAAAACTGATGTTTGAGATAATCCAGACTCTAATGCTACTTGCCATGTAGATATTGTCGGATATGCGGCGAAATATCCTAAAATTGTGGTTTCAATATTTTTATCATTAACAACTGGTTTATTTCTGTTTCTTTTTGCTTTTATGGATCCAAAGTTGTTGAATAATTCTTTTAACAGTTGGTGGTGTTAGTTTCTGTTTCGACGGATATTTGATCGCGAATGTATCGCATGTTCTTGAAATAACTCTATCTCAGTCTCCATAAATAATAAATAAGTTTAATAATCTTTGTGCGTGTATTTTAATCGCCTCTGCGATGAATGTCAAATCGCAAGAAATAGTGACAATTCTGTAGGGTCCGATTGTTTTATTTTCGCCACGCCCCGCCGTCATGGCCAACTAATAACAAAACTTAAAAGTCGTATAGCATTTTTACAATAGAAAAATGTTCAATTATCAATATTTTGAAAACTACAAATTTTTGGAATAGACTGCTTTATACAAAGTTACTCTTATTTTCAATGCTTAATATGATAAAATTATAAATTTTAAATATGATTTTTATTCTTCTTTTTTGACCACTTTGTACTAATAATTTTCAAAATATCATAAAAATACTGCTAAAGTTGATCTTCATCTACAAGAAAACTAACCCAAATTAAATAATAAAGACTTTCTTATAGGAAAAATTTATAGTTAAGTTTTGGTCCGCAAACGTCATTTTTGCCATAAAAATTTAAATATGTCCAAAACGGTGAAACTTAACTATAGAACATTATACATGAAATATATCTAGAATTTTACGTAAAAATAAAAAATTCAATAGTATATAGGGTGTTTCATTTAAAATAAGTAAGCTGACATTTACTTGCAAATATTTTAGCCGGACGTTAGTACACTGTCAAATTTTCAGATTCTTTTTAATTATAGTTTTCTCACAATTGATCGATAAAATTCCTGGAGAATTATCCTGTATAGCGGACTAAAGATTTCACATTTCTGGATTTTACCCTAAACTGGTATTGGGAGTTTTTCGGGATGTAAATTAAGAATTTGAAGTTTTTTTTTTGAATACAATTATTAAAAATTCCACATTTTCCGTTTTGGTTTAAAATTTGTACTGAATGTTTTTTGGGGGTATAGGTCACGAATTTAAAATTATTTTTGAAAGAATCATCATGATATAGAGAGATGAAAATTTTACATATCTCAAATTTATTTAAAAATGATTTTAGAAGATTTTCGGTGTCGGAGATTACGAATCTTATGTTCATTTTCTAAAATTCAATATGACGTATTCAATATGGCGGACACTATATTGTTGTTGTTTTAAAATTGGCAAATGGAGGGTTTTCAGAATAAAAAAAATATTGTACAATTTATTGTGGTTAACGATAATTTTGGCAAAAACGAGTACTATTTTTAACCATGTTAAAAAAAAGTAAGTGCTCAATTCGACTGTTCTATATTTCTCGATTATGTTCAGGAATTTAGGCTGAACTTGCATATTAAAAATTATTTTCTTAAAGTTCAATATAGAGGACTAAATAATTTACACATCCTCAATTCTTTCAAAATTGATATTAGTTGGCTTTTGGGGGAATAGATAAAATATGGCAGAGTAAAATATTACATTTTTCAAATTTTTTTAAAATTGGTATTGTGAGATTTTCGGGGACATAGATTAGGTATTTAAAATTAATTTATTATAATTGAAGTTAGCGTATTTTTTATGAAGGGACACATTTTTCTTTGGTACAATTTCGTTTCGGTTTACAGTAATTTTGGCTAAAATTGGTAGTTTTTGCGACCTGAAAATATTGCGAGTCGCACTACACATCCCGATTAGTACTTTTTGAATGACGTGAGTTCAAAACTAAATATAGAATTTTTTTTATGATTAGCGTTTTTAATACGATATATCAATAAATAAATGTAGGTATCAGTTACCTACATATTCTTTTGCAGCGGAACGTAATTCAGGGCGCATTCGACCAGTTGAATGCAGCATTCATTATCTATGACAAATTATCGAAGTGGAGATGAGAGGTTATGTTAGTTGATGTTAATGTCATTTTTGTAAAAAGCACATGTTTATTTATTTTAATTCAGTCAATTTAATTAGTGAAATGCGGTAATATGTCGTTTGCAGTAAATTTTTCAATTGTTTGGAACTATTTTGACATATGAAACGTTTCATGTATTTTGTGCAGCAAAATAATGCAACTTCGATTCACTTAATAAATATATTTGATGAACAGACTGTGTAGTTCATTTTTGGGCTGATTTATTTTTTTTTAAATAGGGTCGATATAAGATAATTTTTTTGATATGTGAAATTCTGATATTGATATATCGAAAATTCGGTACTTTTATTATCACTTCTAAATGCTGTGACATTATCGATAAACATCGTTTCAGTCTTCTGTCCTTATTAGAGAAGTTGTTGATTCATAAAGCTCATTCAAATCAATATCAAGGATACAGTCGATATACCTATCATTAATACATAATTCCCGTGTGGGGTTGCTAGTCCTCCATCGGGCGCCTCCCCAGGTGGCGGATAGGGGGAAGCCTCCCAGATATGGGTGGTACCGGGGAAATGAAATACCCGGGGCGGACCAAAACTAGCACTGAGTAACGGCAGCTGGTTAACTCAAAACTGACTCCAGGCAAGGAATAAAAGATATTCTAATTGGCTGTAGTACGGACAACAAACGGCGCAGTGGTATCCACAAAAACGGCGTTTATACAGCGATGGGGAAGGCAACGGGAAACCACCCCATTATAGTTCCCTAGTTCAATTATCATGGCTCAAACTTTGACAAATGATTCAATTACTGATCATGGACTTCGGAAGACAAGATCCGGCAGGGGAGGCATACCGCAGGTAGATCATAGGGCCTCTCAGGTCGTCATCAAGCGAAAACCCTGTGAAATGGAAAACACCACATCAAGATTAAGTGGTGCTCTAAGAACTTCAGAAATGAACATAAAAATAGCAACATGGAACGTAACCAGCATGTACGAAGCAGGAAAGACCCATAATATCGTTCAGGAGATGAACAGGTTGGACGTTGACATCTTGGGAGTAAGTGAAACAAGATGGCCAGGTACAGGAGAACAACAGTTGGGAAATAATCACAAAATTTATTTCTCTGGAAAAGATGACCGGCAACACAGACATGGTGTGGCTATAATCCTTAGAAAGAAGATAGCTAATTCTTGCATTAACTTCATACCGTATTCCGAGCGAGTAATACTATTACAGTTAAAAACAACACACGGAAAGCTCAACATAATCCAGGTCTACGCACCTACAGCAGACAAAGATGACGAGGAGGTGGAACGTTTCTATGAGGAAATTAAAATCATGTTGAAACAAACAAAGCCCAGAGATGTTACAGTTGTAATGGGAGATCTGAATGCCAAGGTGGGCCAGGGCAAGGTAAGGGACTGTATAGGAAGCTATGGACTCGGTACTCGCAACGACAGAGGAGACCGCCTGATTCAATTTTGCCAAGAAAATAACATGGTAATTTCAAATACGTTCTTTAAACTCCCAAAACGAAGACTTTACACCTGGACATCACCACAAAACACCAAAGACAAAATCGTGAAAAATCAGATAGATTACCTGATGATTGGCACTAGATATAAGAATAGTATCAAATCAATAAAGGCATATCCCGGTGCAGACGTAGCATCGAGCCATAACCCCATTGTTGCTAAGATGAAAGTAAGGCTGAAGAAAAAATTAAAACCTAAACAGAACCCCGAGAAAGTGGATGTCAAGAATCTGAACAACGGTGAGAAAAGGGAAAGACTGAGAACAGAAATGAATGAAAACCTGGATAGAATAGAGAACCCATGTGAGGACAACGCCGAAAGTATAAATAAAACATGGACATCCATTAAAGAAGCTGCAATGACACCATCATTAAAACATCTGAAGAAAGTAAAATGTGAAACAAAGAACTGGATGACAGAAGAAATCCTGAAACTCATGGACACTCGAAGACAATATAAAAATGACACCGGTAAATACAAAGAAATCCAAACCAAAATCAGACAGAAAATTCGAAATGCTAAAGAAAATTGGTTTACAGAGAAGTGCATAGAGATAGAAGAACTACAAGAAAAACACGACACATTCAATCTGTATAGAAAAGTGAAAGAGCTAACGGGAAAAATAAAAACGAAAGAAACTCCTTACCTGTTGGACGAGAATAACTCAATTGTAAGTGATGCTGAGGGAAAGATTGAATTATGGAGGAACTATATAGAAAAACTATTCGACGACAACCGAAAAGAAATCAAAATAGAAATCCAAAAAGATGAAACAGGACCGGATATAACAAAGACAGAAATTCAATATGCTTTGAAAAATATGAAAAATGGAAAAGCGCCCGGACCTGATAACCTCCCAATAGACGTTATAAAACTCATAGATGAGAAATATTTAAATATCCTAGTAGACTTCTTCAATAGCATCTATAGGACCGGCATAATACCTCAGGAATGGCTCACATCCATCTTTATAGCCATCCCAAAGAAACCAAACGCCAAACACTGCAATGAATATCGCACAATAAGTCTAATGAGTCATATTCTTAAGCTTTTCCTGAAAATCATACATCACAGATTGTACGCCAAACTTGAAGAGGACATCGGAAACACCCAATTTGGATTCAGACGGGGCCTGGGAACCAGAGAGGCTCTGTTTGCATACAACATACTGACACAACGATGTCTAGATGTAAACCAGGAGGTCTATATATGTTTTATCGACTACAATAAAGCATTCGACAAAGTGAGACACGAACAACTTGTACAACTTCTTAAGGATAAAAACATTGATTCCAGAGACATAAGAATAATCAGCAATCTGTATTATAACCAAAAAGCGGCAATACAAACCGAAGGAAGATTAACAGAGGAAGTAAACATAAAAAGAGGTGTCAGGCAAGGCTGTATCTTATCACCAACTTTATTTAATCTATACTCAGAACATATAATTAAAAAGACGCTTGAAAACGAAACGGCTGGTATAAAGGTGAATGGAATTCCAGTCAATAACATCAGATATGCAGATGATACCATCATCCTTGCAGAAAATCTCAACGACTTACAGAGAATACTCAAGAAATTAGTAGTAATAAGCGAAGAATATGGTCTAACACTCAACATAGAGAAAACTAAATTTATGATAGTATCAAAGAAAAACATCAATAATGTCAATCTCCAAGTAAACAACAAACAAATTGAGAGAGTTGAGAAATATAACTATCTGGGAACATCTGTGAACGAAAAAAATGACTACACGAAAGAAATCACAATAAGAATTGAAAAAGCGAGAAGCGCCTTTATGAAAATGAAAAATATATTGACCAGCCGAGACTTAAGCCTGGAACTAAAAATACGTTTGGTAGAGTGTTATATTCACTCTATCCTTCTGTATGGTGTGGAGACATGGACCATGAATAAATACTGCTGCAATAAAATAGAAGCGTTCGAACTGTGGATCTACAGAAGAATATTGAAAATACCCTGGACCGATAAAATAACAAACGAAGAAGTACTTAGAAGGATGAAGAGAGAAAAAGAATTATTACTATCCATCAAAGGTCGAAAGTTGCAGTATTTTGGCCACATCATGCGTGGAAATAAATACCAACTCCTGCAAAATATAATTCAAGGAAAAATTGTGGGAAAACGGAGTATCGGGAGAAGAAGAATGTCATGGCTACGAAACTTAAGAGAGTGGTTTGGATGTAACTCCAATCAACTGTTTCGCGCAGCTGTGTCTAAGGTCCGAATAGCTATGATGATAGCCAAACTTCGAAGCGGAGATGGCACATGAAGAAGAAGAAGAATACATAATTAATTCAATATTTCATCGCCTTGTTTTTAAAAATTAATATGTCGGGCAATAATTTGTATTCAATATGTATGTATATAATTTCATTTTAATATACAAGGGGATAATTTGGTACTTTTCTATTCAATTGCGGTTATATCCTTAAATCGATAAAAACTTTGATTGGCGGAATGTTGTTAGAGTTTAAGGAGGTACATTTTGAAAATAATTTTGCTTAACCAGGGTCTCCCCAAAAAGTGTGGTGAATAATTTTTTATTTTTTTTTAGTGTAACGACCTACATTTTCTTATTAAAGTTAAAGTCTCATTAAATTCCCTTTAACTCTTAAATTTTTCGCTTTAAAGTACCAAGTTACGGAATTATTGAATATATATATATATATATATATATATATATATATATATATATATATATATATATATATATATATACTTTTAACTTTTTAAAAACAATTTATTTATTTTTACACAACTTCGTTACTTTTAAATATAATGATTAAAGTTCAAACTCAACTGGCATAACGACGATTTACAACACGTATTATAAGTGTCGTTTACGAAATAATGCCGTGAATTTATACTGAGAATAAAGCAGTGTCAGCATGTGTCCACACGATTAGAGACACGTTTGAAAAAAGTTAATGCGGTGCATTAATTTTTATGTTCTCTCCTTAAGTTCGAAGATCTCGTCTTCAGAGGCTTCCTGGGGACTGTTTTATATTCTTCCAAATTTTTGATTTGTTTGCTTTTTGGAGGAGTTACCTTAATTTGACCTTGGGATTGGCTTGCTCTTTGTTTCACTAAGGTATATCTCCTAGATGTTTTATGTTTTATTGAGCAGCTGCTTTCAAATGGCTTTATTTTAGTATTTTGGAGCTCCCAAGAGGCTATGTCTAATTCCTTTCTTGTTTCAAGTCTTGAGTTACGGCCTTCGACTTCTCTGATGAGATCTAGTTTATAAGCTTTTCAATCAGTCAATTAAGCTACTCTCTGTTTCTTAACTTATACGTTCGGAGATTTGAGTTCAAACTTTATGTGCTGGTGGTCGGCCATTGAGGGCCGGTTGGATACGTGCCAGTTTTTTTTTTATAGAAGTCGATACAAACGGATCTCAGAGAGTTAAATCAATAACCTCTTTTCTGACTGTGCTTATAAAACTGGACTTGTTGCCTTTATTGATATTTTCTTTGTAGTCTAGAGATAAATATTTTAAAAGATGCTCACCTCCTATGCTTTCCTATATTAGAAAGTGTTTTAGGTAAAAAGATTATAAATAAATTCAGTCGTTTGTTTACTATTAAAACACAAAGAGTAAAAATGTTGAAACTGACTGCGAATGGGATTTTTTTAGAAGTCATGACAGTTAACACCTACTATTCAAAAATAGCTCTCATAAGTTCGTGATAAAAAGATTCTGTTTACAGATAAGTTTTGTCCGTTATCGATTATGACGCGAACGGAATCGCGAATTGATATAAAATGTGTTTCAAATTTGTGATGGGTGTGTTGCGATATCAACTACGAGAGATGGAAAAACGCTAAAATGGAAAAAGTTTCAATTTTGTTGTGTCATTTAACCATGATAACGAAGAGGTTCTAGTTTTTAGAGTTTTTTAGTTATTTAAAAAAATTTGAATGTTTTATTTTATTAAATCTGCTGGAATTTTCTTATTTCAAAAATTTTCTCAAATTGGTAAAACATTGTTAGACCAATTTTTCCATGTATATCCGTTTGATCAATTTTTAATTTAAGCGTTACAGTTTTCTGGAACCATAAATAACTTCTTTACTTCTTATGATCGTCATGTTGAATTTGAAGCAGGATTTTTTATTCCTATTATTTGCCTTATAGAATACTGGTACTGTGATGGCAAAATCGTAATCAACTATGTGTTGTCTTAAGAAGGCTGTAATCTAATTATATTTATCCTTATCTTTGAGTACCACTAGTGGCACCTTGACAAGCTTCTTAACTTTGATATTTGTGTCAGATTTTTCAGACATAAAAGATATTTCTTCTCGATTCTGTAATGGGTTAGGTAAAGAGGATGAGGAACGGATGGGTGAAGATGGAAGTGATGGAAAAAGAAATTCTTTATTTTGATTTTTAATTAAAGGTATATTTTTATTGTATGAACTCTTATGTTTCTTCCTAGAAATAGTTTGAAAATGGCTCTTGCCACTCTCTGAGTCACTTGCGCTACTCGGAGGCTGGCTAACCATGATTATATTATAAGTAAAATCAATATCATTATTTGAATTTTCATTGAAAAATATTAGATAATTTTAAGTAAGAATCAGAATTATTAGTATTGTTAATAATATTACTTTTTAGTGCCATTTGTTCTGCGTTTTGAGTAATTATTCGTTGTAACTGATTGTTCAAATTTGTGTTCCGAGTTAAAAGTTGGTCTAGTTGTGCTTTTTGTTAATCTAAAATCTGCTGTATATATATATATATATATATATATATATATATATATATATATATATATATATATATATATATATATATTAATACTATATTAATTTTATATTTCGTTTTCCACAAAACACTTTAAAAAAAATTATTTTATTTATTTAAATAATTATTTTTACAGTTTCAAAATTAAAATATAAATCAAATTTTAAACTAACAGAGTAGCAGCATTAATTTTTACTTGCTTATTATTACTAACTTAACAATTAAAAAGGGAAAGTATTTATATTTTCCTATAGCAGCATCAGCAAGTTTACCTGATTACAAGTCACGTTGTTACGTATTGCAACATTGCTGATTTTGCTTAGTTGGAAAACTGTCTGGTTGTCATTGCGAAGTCTGACACCGCGGCAAAGAAAAGAAGTTATTAGTTATAATATAGGCGTAGAATCGCATATAACAACTCCCCCTTTTAAATAAAAGTTGATGCCTTATAGCAACGTTTTAATCTTCTTATGAGAGTTCCATTTCCTCTTCGTGTTGGGATTGGTCTAGGCGGATGCGGGGCCTTCTTTTTGAGAGGATACTTCAAAGGCCGGAGGCATTTTTCCCGTTTGCTGATCTTGGTCCTGAAGGGGAATCATCGTCGGAGGGGCTTGAGGTTATCATCGACAGTCCTCTGTGTCGATATTTGGGTAGAGAATAGGTTGGAGTCAGGAGAACGACTATGACTATTGTCAAGACTGTAAACTAGTGTAGATGATTCTTTACGAAGGGTTAAGAGATTATTTTATCCAACTCTTATATATTGATCTAGCTTATGTTGAACAATGTTGAGGTTATCAGTGTCAATTTTGTTCAACTTCAAGGGTTTGACGTCAGGTAGGGATGATTTCCTTGGAAGGTGTTCGCAACCTTTGTATGGAATTTCGATGGGTAAATTTTTGTAGGTTACATTTTGGTATACATCAATCAGACACTTTCTATGAACTTTGGTGGTTTCAATGAAGGCACTGAAGTCTGGTTGAAGACGTAGAATGGTGTTAACTTGGACGACCATCGTAGTGAGTATCTTCCCGTCGCATTTCACAGTGATGGGTAGTGGATCTGACACTGAAGTTAACCAGAGGTTTTGATCAATTTGTTGGACATTGTATCCCTTTGCTAACAGCAAACTTGATTGACAGGTCCCTGGTAATAAGTGGATCGGTTGCTTCAGAAGTTGTGCTTCGCAGGAGGAACCACTGTCCATTGGGTGTGAGAGTATTTCGGAGCAGATTTTCTGGAGGAAGCTAAGTGCTTTGCAAGCCTCATGGCTTTGGAGTAAAACGTAGAACATCGAATCATCATCTCTCGTAATATATTTTTGAGTGGTAGAGATGAATGGTGAAGCCCTGTACGATTATCCGATATTGGTATGAGATAAAGGCGATATATAGTGTATGTTTCAGGATAAACTAGAGGGATTTTTAAGACAAACAATATACTAGAGTCTGATTGATATGCTTCCAATTCGATAATGTCGATAATTTAGCGAGGCTAGAAGAATAAACCGGTAGGGGTAAATTGTTTTTTTTGTAGAGCTTGAGAAATTTGATTAAGTCATACGATCAGATCTAATGGGGTAATAATGGAGCCATGTAGAATTTTGAGGTAATTTTCTATGAAAGAGTAGCTCTCCATAAGGAATTCTCACAAATCCAAAATATAGAGTTTTGCGTTATAAAAGGCTAGATCGTCTGATATGTCCATTATTGCGGCTTGCATGTTTCGTACGTCATCGTTAAAAGATTCTTCATCGATCCTTAATTTTTCAATGGTAGAATTAAAACTTTTAATTACTGAAGTTGTTACCAAACTTTTATTTTTCATTAAATTCTCGATTTATTTTCGCCCCGCGTGATTTTCTTTATACAGTCGTTGAAGTATTCGCCGTCTGACGCGTCTAAGTTACCTGTAATTGTTTTCCATATTGTTCCGATTCCGTAAATTATTCCGCGTTTATTCCTGTAGGCATAATTTTGTGTGTCCGCGATTATTGAATTTAAGATTAACGGAGTCAGAGATTTGTCCGAGTAGGTTAGCATGGGTCTGTACCTCTCCTCTAAAGGGTATTAGTCTGGGTAGCTTTATTTCCGGAGAGATCAGGTTATCGAGCATCGAATATAAGATCTTATCATTATGTAAAATAGCTTCCTTTACGGGCAGTAGTTTTTGTAGACGAGAAGTGTCCATTTGTTGTTCGATATCTTTATGGGTGTTATAAAGTATAGAGAAGACGTAACTGCGAACAACGCTCAGAATCTGCAAAAGAAATAACCCTTATTCAGAATAACGCTTTAACCGGTCGAAATTAATTTTTGTAGGTTGATTTGTTTGTGAATTAATTAGGAGGGCTGAATTTTGGAAAATTTCAGTAATTTCGAACGGACCGCAAATAGATTTTTTGCTTTAGTTTAATTTGAGATTCTTTTATATATACTCTGACTTCGACTCTATATTCGTAGGGAATTTTTGCGACTCTTTGATCGTATCTTTCTTTTGATTTTTATTTTTGCGTTTCTGTTTTGTCCCTTGCGACTTTATAATAATGCTCCATTCTGTTAGTAAGATCTTTCACATATCTGGAGATAAGTTATTATTGATTATATAATTTTTCAGGACATCTCATTGCAGAGTGTCCGAATAGTAAGGTGTGAATCCGTGCGTCTTGTTTTTCGTATTATTATAACATATTATCGCATAAGGTAAAACGTTAAACGGGAGTTCTTCGCGGTTTTCTACAGGGTGCGCCATCTTTTATGTCGGTATGTAAACATTGAATAACTTTGACATTTATCAACCGATTGATTTGGTTATTCGTGTTTTCAAAACGTCAATTCAGTACAATTTTAAATGAATCGCTTTACACCGAAAGAACGTGCCGAAATAGTCGTTCAGTTGTGTTAACACAACGTGCATGTCGTCGAAAATATTGTGGCCAACTGGCACCGTCTGACAATACTATCCGTCATTTGGTTTCGAATTTTGTTGAGTACGAGACAGTGGGAGATCAACATACCGTTTATCAACGATCAAGACGTTCCAATGAACTGGTTGAAGCGGTCAGAGAGAGCGTTGCCCAGAACCCACAAGTGTCGTATCCTCACCGCGCTTAACATTTTGGCGTTAGTGGAACCACTTTGCGGCTCATTTTGAAGGATGATTTGCATTTCTTTTCGTATAAAGTGCAGTTAACACAAAGAATATTGCCGACAGACCGTCCACGTCGCTTGAAATAAGGCCAAACAGTCGCTCGAATGGTTGACACTGAACCTGATTTTTGGAAGCAAATTTTGAGGTTCGACGAGGCTCATTTCACACTCTCTGGCGGCGTTAATAAGCAAAATTGCCGCATTTGGAGGATTCATACGAGTTCCACGAAACGCCATTGCATGACCGAAAAATGACTGTTTGTTTTTCCTCGGTGGTAGCGGTTTAAAATTTGTGGGATTTCGTCCTCTGAGAGAGTCTTGACCATATCTTGGCAAATTTTTAATTTTATCTCTTTGTCCGAAAATAGGTAGGACAGAGTTCCTAGAATTGGGAGTTTGTAGTTATTTTCGATACAATATGTTTTCGAGACATCAATCTCATTTTGAGCTTTATAAAGAACATGAAATACGTGTTGGACTATAGTTTCTGGATCGAACGGGAGTGGTAGGATGTAGTATTTCCTATTTTTGACAGACTTGCTGTTAACTATGTTAACGGTTGTTGTTTGATATTCGAAGTTTTCCTCGTAATTGTAATTTATCTTGCCAAAAGAAGGTAACTATGTTTTTATGAGATTCGTCCAAAAATTGTGCGTCTGATGTATCTATTTTTGAGTAGTCAATTAAAGATCTTATTTTATAGAGCTCCACAAATTTTATTGTATTCTTTCGTTATTTGATCATCGTTAAGATCCTCGTCTTCTTCGGAAGTGCTTGTGGCTTCGTCATCCGGTTCGTTATCTTGATCGTTTGATCTAAGATCATTATTTTCGATTGTAGGTTTGCGCACTTTTTGAAATGATTCATTTTGATCTTGGAGAGTGGGTTTGTGTTCGATCTTGTAGTTTTATTCTTCGAGTTTAAGACGCCATCTTGCTAATCTACTGCCGGGGTTATTTATGGAAAATAGCCACCGAAAAGGTAAGGGCGAAAGTGCTTGATGGTCCAGACTATGGCAAGTAGTTCTCTTTCAATCGTAGAGTACTTAGTCTCTGCACTGCAAAGAGTCCTAGATGCGAAGGCTAGGGATAGATCTCTTCCTACAGATCCCTGGGAGAGAACAGCAGCAATTGCAAACTCACTCACGTCTGTGGTAAGAGGGAATGACTCTTCGAATTAGGGGTAAATTAAAATCGGGTTAGAGATTAGAGCCTGTTTAAGATTGTCGAATGATGCCTTACAATCTGCATTGAAATTAAATTCAGCATCTTTTTGGAGAGGCTTAGTGAGCGGTTTTGAGAATTTGGCAAAGTTAGGTATGAAGCGACGGTAGTAGCCTACCAGTCCACAGAAGCATTTTATATCTTTTAGTGTTTTAGGTTCGGGAAATTCCTGAATACATCCAATCTTGGAGAGATTTGACTTTACACCGTCTTTAGTAATAAGGTGTCCAAGATAGGCGACTTCTTTTCGTAAGAATTCGCATTTGTCGGGCTGAATTTTGAGACTGGCATTACGGAGCCTTTGCAAAACTTCTTTAAGAAGATCCATGTGTTCATGGATAGTAGGAGAATATATAACAATGTCGTCCATGTAAACAAGGCAACGCTCGTTTTGAATGCCCAGTAAAATATTGTCCACGACTCTTTGGAAAGTGGACAGGGCATTCTTCAAGCCAAAAGGCACACGAACGAATTAGTAGTGGCTATTGTCGACAGAAAAAGCAGTTTTAGGAATATCGCCGGGACTTATCTTAATCTGGTGAAATCCAGATGCGATATCAAGGGTAGAAAAGTACTGGCACTTTCTAAGTTGATCTAAGAGGTCAGAAATGTTGGAGAGTTGATACTTATCGTCCACCGTTAACTCGCTTGCGATAGTCAATAGCCACACGACATTTCTGTTTTCCAGATGCGTCCAGTTTTTTCGGCATAACCCATATAGGGGTAGACCAAGGTGACACAGATGGTCGGATAATGTTTTGCTCTAACATTTTTCCGATTTGTGTTTTCACTTCCTCTTTATTCACCTATCGGTACCTATAAAAATTGGTAAATACGGACCTGGAATTATTTGTCTCGATAGTATGTTTAATTTCATTTGTGAAGGTTAATTTGTCACCCTCTATGTAAAATATGTCGGCATATTCTAAACAGAGTTGTGTAACAGCTTCTTCCTCTTCTGTATTTTGGTGCTCAGTTCTCAACTGATACCTAATTATTTTTATCCTATCTATTGGTCCCGTGTCTTTATATTTGCGGTTACCAAAGTTGAGGATAGTTTCGATGGTTTCTATTGGTTGAATAGAAAAGTCGGAAAAAATCAACCGTTTTCGGTATTACGTTCGCATTAATTATAGTTGTTAGAAATTCTGTTTTTATTTCCGCGAACAAGAGCATGAGGAAGCTTAAACTTTTCCTTCTCTTGACCGATTAGTATTGCATCTGAATTTGATAAATCGCACTTAAGATTAAATATTTGTTCAGTACGACCTTTTATAGAAATTTTATTCTGGGTATCTCTTTCGTTTGTCGTGTGAAATTGGAGTCCGCTTTGTGTAGTGGAATTGTTTCAAAATTTGTAACGAGCGTTTTGGAATTAAGGTCTATTATGCATTGATAGTGTTCCAAAAAATCTAGACCTAATATCCCGTCAAATTCTATGTCGAGATTGTATATAAGAACTTTGTGTGGATCACCTCTATTGAAAGAAACCAGGGTGGAGTCGGTTATAAGTAATTTTTGATCTGTTATTCCATGGATGGTGATATTTTCTGCTGTTGTATTGCGAAAATTTGGGGCTGTGTTTTTTTTTTTGAAAATAGATTTGCTTGCTCCGATATCGATAAGTAGTTAAATTTGTTAGGTACATCATGAATGTAATAAAGATTTTTTGGATTAACTGCAAGGAGTAGACTTAAAGGAATTCCTATTCTGGAAAATTTAAATTCGGGCTCATATCGTCCAGGTGTAAATTGTTGATTTGGTTTTGAATAGTTTTCAAGGGGTTTATTATCGGGGTAGTCTCGTTCGGGGTGTGATTCTGGTTCGAGGGAGTAAAAATTTGAGTGTTGGTTTTCATCGCTAGGTGGCAAAGTAAAATCACCAGAATATTATTCGTTGTCATAACAATTATTTTCGAAACCTTGATCATATTTATAGTAATCCTGAGGGTTTTCCTCGTATTGTGGGGAATACTCTTCGTATGGTTTCGCTTGGTAATTCACGTGGTCGGTTCTGGACTGGTACGGAAAGTTTAGGTTTCGTTGGATGATTGAGGTACGAAATTGTGACTGGGGTTGATTTTGTTGTGAAAACATAGAAGGCCTTTCTTGGTTCTAACATGGGGGTCTGGGATTGAGAGAAATTAGGATATTGTTGTGGCCTTTGAGGATTTTAATTGTTCTGAAAATAATTGGGTCTTTGTGTCATTTGAGTTCGGCACTCACTTGCTACGTGTTCTAAACGTCCACAGTTATTACTTTTCGGGGGTTGGCTCGGAAATTTCTTGACTTGTATAGGGGGTCTAGAAATCACTAATGGTTTGCTAGCCTTTTGATTTTCAAAATATGGGAGTTGAAGCCCTCGCCTGATTTGAGCTTGGGCGTCTAAGAGGTCTTTGGGGTTTCCAAAACGAATAATTTGGTCAAAGCGTGGTTTTAAGCCAGTAGGCAGGGCATTAAGGGCCATGGTATCGATCAGGCTAGTTTGGGCTTTCTTTTCATCAGGGTATAAACTGCGTGATTTTTGAACGTTTGGGTGCATTTTGGAATTAACTTCTAACCGATTGAAGAAGGTCAACGGTGATTCGTTGTGGAGTTGTTTTAGATGCTGGAGATCTTGAATAAAAGATGATAGATCCCTGGAATCGCCAAAATTAAGATTTAACAGGTTATTTATTTCTATATACGATGACGAGTTTGGCGAATTTACGAATTGAGCTGCTCTTCCTCTTAATTGGTTTTTTATATGAATTACTAGGAGTTTCTTTTGATTATCTACCGCCATGTCATTAACGTAATCGCACGCATTTAAAAGTGAACCCAACGAGATCTGGTCTTCGTCGAATTCGGGGACAATAAAAAATATTTCTGAGAGTTTGTAAGGTTCCAGACTTTCTGTTTCCTGGGTTTTAACACCGGCAGTTACCATTGAACGCGTCTCCGGCATTTTGTTTATTATTGTTTATAAGGTTAAAAAGGCTCGAGAAAAATTAACTATAATATGTTAATTTTCAGGAAAAATACGAAATATCGCGATAATATCGGATGGTCAATAGGCAATTTGAACAAATCACTTTGTAAAATATAATAAAATGAGAAGATTCGATTTACTTACGCAAATACGTGCTTGAGCATCGGTCGTCTTGTTCTTCACTGTTTGCAACCAGGGTCTTCACCAGGTGTTCCTTCCGTTGCCGTTGAGTGAGGATGCCTGCTTTGGTTCTTCTGTCGTTTTAAGGGATTGGGATTGACCGCTAGCAGTGAGACTATCTTCGTGTTCTGCCAACGTAAACAAATTCTACCGACTGTGCTAATATTTATATTTATTTTTTCACAAGACACTTTTTAAAAAAAATTATTTTATTTATTTATAGAATTATTTTGATACTTTGACAATTAAAAAATAAATCAAATTTTAAACTAGCAGAGTGACAGCATTAGTCTTTACTATTACTAACTTAACAACTAAAATTGGAAGGTATTTATATTTTTGCTATAGCAGCATCAGCAAGTTTTTCATGATTAAAAATTACGTTGTCACGTATTGCAACATTGCTGATTTTGCTTTGTTGGAAAACTGTCTGGTTGCCATTGGGAAATGTGATACCGTGATCAATGAACAAGTTATTAGTTATAACATAGGCGTAGAATCGCATATAACATATATATATATATAAAGAAATTCTCGGTTATTCGGACAAAGACGATAAATATTATTCTCATGCTAAAAAGTGCGGAGATCTCCAAAGAATTTAAAATTACACAGACATTAACTTCTCTTTTTATTTTTATATTGTTGGCTTAAAACATACACAACAGCTTTCTTAGGGAGATCGTTGGTGCGATACTGAACTTGAACTGTGGAATTCACAGTTAGTTTGGTTGTCGATGCCGAATAATGCGACCTCTATCCTTAGAGTAGCAAGTTCGTGTATCGAGTTGTGATATATTTCTTTTTTAGTTTACTGTCGCGCCACCACAGGGCGGTTTTATGCAACATTTGTTGATTTGTGTTTTTCTTATATTGTTGAGTGAGCCATCGAGATGTCGCCACTGTGTCTTATTTACTATTTTTCAACCGTGAAATCTGTTTATGGGACACAGATACGAGATGATGGTTTGTAGCGAGTGTAATGGCCTGACGAGTCCCATACTAGGACGAAACAGCGCTGTCGTCATTTTTCGGACCCGGAGTTTTTCCACGTTCCTTGGAGATCTCCGCATTTTTTAGCATGAGAATAATATTTATTAACGGTCTTGGTCAGAATAGCCGAGAATTTCTTATTTTATTTTAAAATTACACGGGCGTTAACTTTATATATATATATATATATATATATATATATATATATATATATATATATATATATATATATATATATATATATATATATGATACTTATTAAATTGTTGGGCGTCAGGCACAAATGACTATACCTAAGTATAATCGATTTGTACACAAATTTTTATTTTCAATAAAAATTACTCAATTACACATGTGCTGTATTTCTGAATGTACCCCGTTTTTAGTGATTTGAAGTTGACATTGATGTCAATTTTCTCTTTCTCGGGTGAGTTCAGATGAAATTATTTTATTTTTTAAAAAAGTCATACCAATGATTCAAAAACACAAATATAAACTTTATTTAAAATAATACAATCATGTCAGTGGGTGCAGTTTTTATGTAAAATTTATAAATCACCTATATCACCTATCACCTATACCTAATTAAATTATCACTATTATTCAATAAGCACTGTATTCTGTTATAGGATTTAGAAATATTAAATCTGGCAATATTGTATAAATGTTTGAACGGTTAAAAATGACTAGTGTCTTAATATATGTGATTTTATTTTAAACAATATAAAAATAATTTAGTGTGTGCCGTTATTATTAAAAGTGATCTTGTTATAGTGCAAATTAAACAATTTATTTTATTATTAACTAGAACTATTCTTAATAAGGTTAGTGTATATCTATTTTATCAAATTATTTTCAGGCAAGTCAAAAATTTCTAAATAAATACTTTTTAATTTCCAGAAATTTTCTATATCCACGTTTCAGATTTCTTCCTTCCTTTTTTTTTAATAAAAAAAACTTAAAAATTTTTTTTTAAATAACAAATGAACAATTTTTAAGTTATGGTCCTATCAGTAAACAAGACTAGCGATTTTTACACTAAAACCGATTAATATCCACTTCTTCTTTTACTTCTTAAAATAACAACTGAAAATATTGAGGTTATGTTACTTTTTAAAACCCAGACTAACGATTTTTACTATACAAATGATGGACCTGTACCTTTTAAAGAAATAAATTTTGGCTTATATAGTAAGTGGTGATGCAGTATAAATTTTTGTTTAATTTTTTTTTGATTGGTCGGCCATCTAACGTGAACGGGAAACTAGATGTAATTTTAAGCTTTGAAACATAGAATCAAAATGGATTCCTAATTGTCAATTTATGATAACATTTTGATATTTTATTGATATTATGAACTAGTTATTCTATTTGATGAAAATTACTTATTATCTACATTTTCTTATACTATTTTTACCCATTTATAATATTCTTAACAAAGTTTATTAAATACTGTTGCTGTAATAAGTAGAAACTAATATATTATAAATAATTATTGATGAATGGTGTCTCTATTTCACTAAATGGTTATTATTTGACGCTTATTTGCACTAATATTATCTTTATCCGTAACGGGTGAATAAGATTCTCATTTTTGTGGATTTCACTATATCGTTTTAAAATTCCTTTTTTAGTTACTATCTCTGGTCAATAACACTTCAGACCTTTTTCAAAATTTCACTTATTTAATAGTTCGTAAGGCTCATGTCTTTCAGAGTGAAATATGTTTACCTTTCACACTAATTTTTATACATTTTACATATCATGTCATTACAGAATTATATGCATTTTATGCCCTTTTAAAACATGATTCAAATATAAATTGTAACATACTATTAACTAATATCTATTCTACTATCTGTACTTACCACATAAATGCATTAATTAATTATTTATGTCCTTTTTTGTTTGACATTTTTATAATCAAATAATTTAATCTGAACTCACCTGAGAACGAGAAAATTGACATCAATGTCATCAGCACATGTGTAATTGAGTAATTTTTATTGAAAATAAAAATTTTGGTACAAATCGATTATACTTAGGTATAGTTATTTGTGCCTGGCGCCCAACAATTTAATAAGTATCATATTATATATATATATATATATATATATATATATATATATATATATATATATATATATATATATATATATATATATATATATTGATAATTTTTATTTCTCCAATACTAAACAATAAACAAAACGAACAATTTAATTAAATTTTTTTTTACGGGCACTTTGCGGAGTCGTGAATAAAACATTAACGACTTGAGAAATCATCGCAATTGGCGCCCAACGTGGGGCAAAATTTGTAAAAAAAAAAAGGTTAGAAATCAGTGTAGGCAAAATTTGTGAAAAAGTCAGAAACCAAAGTGAGGTGAAATTTGTGAAAAATTCAGAAAACCAACGTGGTTAAAAATTTTTTGAAAAAGTCAAAAATCAAGATAGGGAAAAAATTTTTGAAAAAGTCAGAAAAAAGAGGTTAAAATTTTGTTTTTGAAAGTCACAAGAGAAGGGGCTTAATTTTTAAATTTTTATTTAAAATTTTTATATAAATAAGATATAAACAATAATAAATTAAAATGGCTAACAGCAACACAGACATTTATCAACTTTTGCAAAATATACAACAAGCAATAAAAAAACGTCAGCAAGCCCAAAAAATATGTAACAAGCACTGGAAAAAGTTACCAAGACCTAGGGAAGAAAATGGAAGAATGTCAGCAAGATCTAGAGATCAAAATGGAAAAATAATATTAAGACCTAGGGAAGAAAACGGAGGAATGTCAGCAAGACCTAGAGAAAGGAAGAAAAAGGGACTACGATGAAACAGAAATATTGGTACAAACTAACGAGGAAAATAAAGAACCAGAATATGATGTTGAGCAAGAAGAAATAAATAATAAATCTTTGAAGAAAAGCACGAAGAAAAAATCAAAAAATAAAATTAGGGTTATTTTAAAGCAAACTAATAAGAAAAAAGATGCTAATTTTGACATGACAGACCTTAATGTTGGAACAAATGAAAATCTAGAAAAATCTTTATCAAAAAGCAAAAAGAAGAAACGAAAATATGTTTAGTATGAATATTTAGATAAGATTAACAATGAAGATAAGGAATTTAGCAATAATTATATAGATAAAGTTTTATACCCGATAGTCAAAATATAACGAGTAAAATTAAAGATAAAAAGAAAAAGCGGAATCATTGTGAATATGACGATTCAGAGGAATCTTATGATAAAATTAAAAAAATAACGAATGATGTAATGGAAGAAGTTACTGAAAGTACTAATCAAAATTTAGTTAACAAAAAAAAACGAATCTTCAGAAAAAAGTAAAACCAAAAAGCGAAGAAATGGTAATGATGATAGCTTAAAGTACACTTATGAGGAAACAAAAATCTAACTAACACTCTAGGTGTGGAGAGTATAAAAAAAGATATGACTGATAAGTTAAAGTGTCAAAAATTCAAGAAAAGAAAAATGAAAAACAACCTAATCATAATTCTTTAACTAAAAGGAAAAATAATTAACGGCACCTGGGAACAGTTGACAATATTAGCTTAATGGAAGGATAAAATGGCGGATAGCGGATGACGATTAAAAGTTGCATTTATGTCTATGAAAAATTAATATAAGAACTTTGACTTTTCGTTTTTTGTGCTTACAAGTCTACATATCCAGGCGCGGATCCAAGGGTTGACGGTCACCCCCCCCCCCCCCCCCAAGAGCTTTGAGTTTAGGAAAATGTACCCGATTTTGCATCTTAAACTATAGTTTATTCAAGAACTAGAGAGAGTAATAAATCATTGATGACCCTTTTTTTCGCAAATTACCTGTGTTCTTTAGTCCGGTGTGGAAAAATCTATTAGACACATATATTTTTCATAGGAATGGATTTGAAATTTTATAATCAAAAATACCGATCTATAATAATGGACTATTTGGGTTGGATAACAATAGATATTTGGAAGTGTAAAGAGTTAAAAAGGATTTTAATCCTTGTCATAGGCGTCGGAAGGAGGCTTATTTTATCACTAAGTATTTATGGCATAGAATATTATTTCGGTAATAAACTTAAAATAAAATTTTTTTATTATTTTATTACTTATGATTTCTTAATAATTCACATACATTACAAAATATAGATAATTTTGACATATTTAACACAAATCACAACTGTATTTTTTTATTTTTAATTTTGGCATAAAAACTATTTTAGGCACATTCAGACTAAAACATACCCTTATTCTCTCAAAAAATTCTAAGTTATAATTTAAATACTTATAAAATACCCATTTTCAAAAATACAAAAAGTTAAACATATATAAAAAATAAATTCGTTCATATAATATTAAAATTTTTTTAGGGCTATCGGTCATTTTATTATTAATTAAAACCTTTTTTAGAACATTTGACGTATCAGTTTATTTATTTTTTAAACAACCGCACAATTACAATTAAACACTAAAAAGGGATTCAAATGTAATTAATTTTTACATCTTACAGTTAAAATTAGACCTACTTATTTTTATTTCTATTGCACTGACTTTATTATATGGAAATCCGATAGCCCTAAAAAAATAAAATAAACATGTTAATTCTACACGCTTAAGAAAAAGACACAAAGACAATAATAAAATAATAAAAAAATTACGGTTAATTGGAATTAAATATATATAAAATTAAAGAGTGAGACACACTAAAATAAAAATATATAAATTTTTAACAACATTAAACAATAAAATACAACAAAAACAAAAATTTAAATAATAATTGTGTTTACACTGGTAAACATTAAGTTTCTAATTCGTAATCAAAGTCAGTGAAGCGATCTTCGCTCAAATTAATTAAAATTGATTCCTCTATTTCACTGATTATGAGATCGAGTTTTCACATTTTGACTTATTCTTTTATTTTATGGATTTTTACCAATTTTCCGTGGTAACTTTATTCAAAAAATTTTTCAAAAGTTCAGTTAACTTACTAATTTTGTAAGTTGTGTTATTTCTAGCAACTCTACCTTTTACTTGAGAGAGATATTTCCTTCTCCAACGGACAGTTTCCGGACGATCTATAAGAACAGATTTCCTATCTGGTTTTTCCCAGCAAAAATTAAGTTCTCTGAGCAATTTCTGAAGCTCAGCTCTTTTAATTTCAGGGAAATCCCGATCTTCACTGATTTTAGTTAGAATTTTGACGACGGGGATCTGCTTCTCATAATAAAATGTATGTACAGCTTCTTTTATTACAGTTTTCATCTCTTCTTCCAACGAGGTTTTTCGTCTGCCTATGATCGAGTGTGGCTTGGGAGTACTAACAATTCCAGTCGTTTTTTTCCTCCTTCGGTATTCGGTACATAGTAGATGTTCCAACTCCTGTCATGTTGGAACATATCTCCACATTATTATCTAGATATTGATATCTTAAGGCATCATAAACATTCATCGTAATAAGTTTTTCGTTGAGGAAAATATGTCTTGGTTTAACGATTTTGGAGTAAATATAGAGGTGGAAACCATATCTTTGGGGTATCTTACTAATCTCAAATAATATATAAAAACCAACGCAAATAAGATAAATCACTAAGGACACACAGTAAGGTGTATTTTGTTCACTGACAAAATTTAAATTGAATTATTAGAAATTTTATTGTTGGAGTAAATTTATGAAAGCTTATAATATTTAAATATACCATGTGTATTCTGATTATTGATATTATTAGGATAATTATTTCTGCTTCTTGTAAAAGTACTATTGTTATACCAATTTTCTCTAAATCTAGGTTTTGGAGAAAAATTATTTTTATTATTTTGTCTTTGATACAAATTTTGATTACTAGGACGATTATGAGTATGTGTAGAATTATTTATATTGCCCTTTTGCACTCTCGTGAGAAAAGTAATTAATTGTGACATTGTTTTAATATTTTGTATTGTTATCGTTTGAACTATATTTTCATTAAAATATCTGGCAATATTTAACACAAAAACTACCTATATATATATATATATATATATATATATATATATATATATATATATATATATATATATATATATACAGATATGATGAGTTTTAGAAAATGAAAAAATTGTCATGAATAATAATTTAATGTATTTATGTGATAAATGTGGATGATAGGATAGTCATTAGTAAATAGTACGTAAGGATGTATACTAATATCATGTTTTGAAAGGATATAAAATGCCAAAAATTCAGTAACAGCATGATAAAAGGTAAAAAATTAATGTAAAAAGTTAGACATTAATACATATAAATTTAGAATTATAAACATATTGGTCACAGAAACACATGAATTTTATAAAATAATAAAAAAGTGAGAAGTGTTATTATCGCGAAATAGTGACTGAAAAAACAATTTTAAAAGCAATTTAGTGAAATTCACGCAAACGAGAATCTTCGTCACCATTTTAATAAACAGCGCGGGAAATGATGAATTAATGAAAATAAGTGTAAAATCATAACTATTTAGTGAAAATAGACACTATTTATCAATAATTATTAATAACATGTTAGTTTCTGTACATTATAACAACAGTATTTGTTAAAATTTTATAAGAAACATTGTAAAAATGCAATAATAGTGTAAGAAAATATAGATTATAAGTCTATTTTGATAAGAAACTAGAATTACCTAATTATAGGTAAAACTTTGTTAAATCGGATTAGAGTAGTAATTAAGCCAGAATTATCAGTTTCAAGAAGTTATAATAAAAAATTAAATGAATAGGTAAAATTTTCTTAGATGTAGTTCAATTTTATTTATCAATTTTATGTAATAAATAATAACCAAAAGTATAGTTTAAGTGTATCAAAATGTCAGGAAAAGTCCAAAATTTATATAAATCATAATTTTTGGTCATCAAATAGAATATTTATTTCATAATATCAATAAAACAACAAAATTTTATCATATTTTGACAAATAGGAATCCATTTTGATTTTGGGTTCCTAAGCTTAAAATTTCATTTAGTTACCAGTTTACGTCAGATGGCTGACCAATCACATAAATATTAAAACAAAAATTTATACCATGTGATTACTTACTATAAAAGTTGAAATTCATTTTTTTTGGAGAGTAAAGTTCTTTCATCTGTACAGATAACATCGTCGGTCTGGTTCGTAAATTTAACATAACCCCAATTTTCAGTTGATAATTTAAAAGTAAAAATAGCAGTTGCTATTGATCGGACATAGTAAAAAATCGCTAATTATTTCAACGGGACCATAACCTAAAAAGTTTTTTTATTGTTATTTATAAATAAATTAAAAGAAGATAGTGCAGAATAATCTGTTTTTCAAGAAAAACATTGCTGGTCTCATTTATTAAAATTTTTCAAAAAAGTAAAAGGAGGAATCATAGAAACTTGGAAATAAATTTTTTTTTCTGGAAATTTGAAGTCCATTTTAGAAGTGAAAAGCAGTTTAATAAATCAATAAACAAAACATATCATGAAGTAAGCAGTTGTAGAAAATATTTAAATAATTGGGAAAGGAACAAGGAGTTATAAATTTTTGTTTTTATTAAAAGAAAGGAACGAGGAAAATTAAAACGTGGATATCAAAACATTTGTCTGGAGATTTAAAAATGTATTTATCTATTGTGTAAGAGATTGAAAATTTTTGACTTGTCTGATAATAAATTAACAAATAGATTTTTACTAACATTATTATGAAAAATTATAGTTGATAAAAAATATTCTTGATAAAATATATTTATACTAACCTCATAAAATATAAATTGTTGAATTTACACTGCATTAACATCACTTTAATAATAATAATACATAATATATATATATATATATATATATATATATATATATATATATATATATATATATATATATACATATATTGCGCCTGTCTACTAAATGCAGCTGCTAACAAAAATTAATGGCCATAAAATTAATGTCATAGAGCTTAAAATTTTGATACTTTAAAACGCCGCTTGGCTCTTTGAAATTTAAAAATGGCGCTATTTCCCGCGAATTCGCTGGATAACCAGGAAAATGCGGTTGCTAATTGAAATTTAAGTCCTTTAAATATATGCTTAGGGGCTCATAGTGTTCTCAGGAATACCTATTTTCAAATGTCGTTTGATCAATTTAAATTCTTGAAAATGGCGGCATCAAAATGACGCTGTTTTCAGGGAATTAGCAGGACTATCAGAAAAATGTAGTTGCCAACTAAAATTAATGATCTTAAATACATAAATCGCAGCACAAATTATTAGCAGGAACAGGACCTTGAGACGTCGACTAACTCTTTGAAATGTTTCAAAATGGCGGAATCAAAATGCCGTATTTTCCAAGAAATTCAACAAAAATTAATTACTTTAAAATATATGCCTTGGGGCACAGAATTCTAACGTAATTTGATTAAATTGATTAAAAATAGCGCAGTTTTAAGCGAATTCGCAAGACTCTCTTCAAAGCGATTAGAAGAGGTGAAAGGTGGTCAACGAAGCCATGCTATAGGTTGTGGCAAAGCTTTGGTGGATCCTGGTTTAGACTGTTGAGGATCGTAGGATAGTATTTTACATACCTTCTCTCGGGCATTATGCTTGGGTGGACGTTAGCTTGCCATGTCCGCATTTTGCACCAGAGCATTTTTGGCGAACTTCCAGCCATCTATCTCTGGGGTTCACCTTTTTTATCAAAAATTTTTTAAACAGCTTGTTGCTCTACTTTTAACATCTTTTTCTCAGCGCTGACGGAACTACTGAAGCACTTCACGCCCTAAGTCCTCGGCACGGCTAAAGACTTGGGGCTTTCATAAGTTTTTTAATATCGTTGACTTTTATATAATTTTCTTTTTCCTTTTTAACATCTGTCTACTCTTTTAAGGGTTCGTACGAATTGAGGCTAAGACCCACTACAACACAAGGCTTTTAATTATTATTAATAATTTTGAGAATTATAGGCACCTTGATAGATACAGGGTCCACGCTTGCGCTTAGTCCAGCCCGGGTTCTCTGGGTTTATCAGAGCAAGGTTTCCTATGGAAGCTTTGCAACTTTTTTTTAGTACTGGCATACAACATTACAACCATGGAAACTCATATCCTCTCTATTAACGGTGAAAATATAACTTGTATCTGCAGATAAACTTTCAATACCGCTGCAGGACATAGTACGGCTGCTAAGAAATAAGCAATATCGTTTGGCTCTTTGGCGCCAGTTCTCACGGCGAAATCATCTCCAAGAGAGACCTACCTCATATTACATAGCAAAAGAATTAATAATATTTGGACCAAGTCCAGTTAAATTAAATATCGGGGGTTCTATCCGTAAATATCAATCCTACATCAAAATTGTATAGAACTTAATTTGCTCGTCGAAAAATTTTCTTTCGATATATACTGGAAGAAAAATTCCATTGCAAAATTGAAAAATAAACGAAAAAAAGGCATTTCGTCAAGTAAGAGGTACCCAACTTTAAACACAGCCAATGTTTTCAGCCTCCGTATTGCATCAAATAAATTCTTCAAGGTCCTCGAAGACTTTTTGTTACGCCGCGTTCGAAACAATTAGAAAATCTAGGGAATATATTGAAAATTGCCCTTTTTTTCTATAAATAAATTGAACAACTTGCGATTATTAAACGAAATGTTATAATATATATATATATATATATATATATATATATATATATATATATATATATATATATATATATATATATATATATATATATATATATATATATATATGTTTATGCGGCTTTCACGGATTCCTCCGTGTAAGATGCAATAGCATGCAATCCACATTATGCCGTTGTAGTGCTGAAATCACATTCAGCAAACGTACAACTCTATGCAGCTCCGTATATGAGAGAAGTAAAATGCGAACAGTAAATGCAAACTTCTCTCCATCATATCCTTTCTGTGTTAGAGGTTGCACAGTTAGAATAAATTGTTATAAAACGCAATTCATCCTATTCCACCACCATCGAGATGATGGCCTAACTGTACCACCATACCGAGAATGTATAAGTCTAAGTAAATACCAATTGAGATCATTGCCACCCGAAGGGTCACCTCAAAAAACTCAGATTGGCAGAAAGAGAAGAGTGCAAAATCTGCGAGTAGGAGGAAGAAACCTCTATTTACATCTTTTTAGAGTGCAATGCTTTAGAAAACCTTAGAATGCGGTTATTGGGAGCACACCAAATAGAAGACAGGGAGCTACCTAATTTAAAGCCGTCCAACATCCTTAGGTGCCTGAGGAAAATATGACTGGAGGCTTCAGCCGGTAAGGTATCCTTTAGAACTTAACAGCAGTATGGGAAAACAATAGGTCACAGTGTGTAGATCCCCAATTTTATGCACATAGATACATACATGGTATAGTTTGGTATCCAGAAAATCTTGAAGAGGATCAACGGGAGCTGGAAGGGATGGACGATGTCCTCTGAAAAAATGAAAACACCTGCAATTAGGTAATATGGGGCTTTGCTGAAAAATCTCTCAGCTTATTCACGCTTGTAACCTACTGAAGTTCAATACGCAGCAGCCGTGATAACTCCGAGGTCCGTTATCATGCATATAACAAATGAATGAATAAACGAACGATTTCCAAGTCGAACAGTCTATAACAGTTACAGTGGATTATGGTTAACTAACTAATATATATATATATATATATATATAAAATAGAATAAAATATTGGCGAAGCGGACGTGAAAATTTGTCAATCTACATGATTCTCATATTAAAAAGTGCGGAGCACTCCAAAGTATGGAATAACTCCGGGTCCATACTTTGGAGTGCTCCGCACTTTTTAATATGAGAATCATGTAGATTGACAAATTTTCACGTCCGCTTCGCCAATATTTTATTCTATTTTATTTTAAATTACACGGACAAAAACTTATCTACATATTATATATATATATATATATATATATATATATATATATATATATATATATA
This sequence comes from Diaprepes abbreviatus, assembly GCA_034092305.1. Taxonomy (NCBI): domain Eukaryota; kingdom Metazoa; phylum Arthropoda; class Insecta; order Coleoptera; family Curculionidae; genus Diaprepes; species Diaprepes abbreviatus. Next base: position 61,786,538 of record JASJET010000055.1, read on the forward strand.
TATATATATATATATATATATATATATATGTATATACCGGGTGTCAACGAATCTACTAGACAAGTCATAATTTCTAGAGTATTATGTGTATCAAAATGAGAATTGGTACAGGTAAATGGTATGTGAAGGGAAGAGTTTTCGCATATTTTCCACTTTCCGGCCACTTCCGGTTTCACCGGAAATGGCCCCGGTTTTGAATTCTTAAATAGAATACCCTGTATATTTTAACATCTTTGGATTTCTGAGACAATTCTAGATCAGAATGTGACATTTTAAAAACTTTTTACGTCTACTTCATTTTTTTAGAGCCACTTTTAAAATTGCATCTAGGTGGCCATGATCGGACGCAAACTAATCTAACGGCCTTAGGTGATGTCAAAAAAATACAATCGCAAAGTTTTAGTTACTAGTATGAAAGACAGGAATAAGACAAGTTGACAAAATTACGTTTTCATTTCTAACTATTAATTTTCAAATGGCGACCCCTTTTTGACAACTACTTTTCGAAAAAAGCATTCTTTGACGAATCTAACGATACTAATTTATTTGCGATTGGATTAGACATAAGAACAGAAATTAAATATTATTAAGCAAAATACTGGATAATTTATTTACTTATGACAAGTGCACCATGGACAGCCATGATGCATAATAATTTGCAACTGTTTTTATCAAGTCTTCTGTGGAAAACAAGTAGATAATGACAGTGACATACGCTCTAAGAACAGACGTAAAAGTTTCTTAATTTTCAATAAGTTTAGTTTAAATTTTCGTTAAAATAATGTATTCTCAAAGTGAAAAAGTGGATATGTTATTAATATTTGGAGAGTGTCATAGAAATTCAAGGAATGCTGCCGAGTTGTAGCTCATAGATATCCGAATCGGTAACATCCAACCCATCAGTATTTTCCGTATGTCGAGACTCGTTTTAGGCAAATAGGAAATCAAGAGGCGGAACAGAGGTTTATCATAAATGAAGAGACTGAGATTAACGTACTTGCTATGGTTGAGGTTGATAAAACAGTTTCGTTAAGAAAAATTAGTCAAGAACTGCAGATAAGTTATGAATCAGCAAGAAAAATACTGAAAAAGCATGGATATCGAGCATTTAAATATCAGTTACATCAACATTTGTATACTGAGGATGGCGATAGACGGGTAGTGTTTTGCGATTGACTGCTTCAAAATCATAGAGTTAACCCAAATTTTATCGATTTTATTCTATTTTCGGACGAATCCCGATTTACAAAAATTGGTATGTCCAATAAGCAAAATACTCGGTACTGGGCCCAACAAAATCAACATGAAATGAGAGAGGGCAATTTTCAAGAAAGCTTTGGCGTCAATGTTTGGGCTGGTATCGTTGGAAACAGAATAATTGGGCCAATATTGTTTCAAGGTCAGTTAACAGGGGTTAGATACTTAGGTTTTCTTCAAAATGAAATCGAAAATCATCTCAATGATATACCTTTAGCAGTTTTACGGCGAATTTACTTTCAACAAGATGGAGCACCGCCTCACAATACTAGAGAAGTTCTTAATTATTTAATAGAGCATTTTAATAATCGAATTATTGCAACCAATGGTCCGGTACGGTACCGGATCTTACTGTGCTCGATTTCTTTGTCTGGGGATATGTTAAAGAAAGGGTTTACTATGGAGCAGCCCCAGCTACTCTTGAAATATTCCTGTCTTTCATACTAGTCACTAAAACATTGCGATTGTATTTTTTTGACATCACCTAAGGCCGTTAGATTAGTTTGCGTCCGATCATGGCTACCTAGATGCAATTTTAAAAGTGGCTCTAAAAAAATGTAGTAGACGTAAAAAGTTTTTAAAATGTCACATTCTGATCTAGAATTGTTTCAGAAATCCAAAGATGTTAAAATATACAGGGTGTTCTATTTAAGAATTCAAAACCAGGGCCATTTCCGGTGAAACCGGAAGTGGCCGGAAAGTGGAAAATATGCGAAAACTCTCCTCCACATAACATTTACCTGTACCAATTCTCATTTTGATACACATAATACTCTAGAAATTAGGACTTGTCTAATAGATTTGTTGACACCCGGTATATATACATTATATATATATATATATATATATATATATATATATATATATATATATATATATATAATGTTTACCGGTGCTTACCGCACCTCGACTTTTTTATATACTGTGCTTACCGAGACACCTAAAATAAATATTTACATAAAGTAATTAGTTATTTTATACGGTTTCGAACAAAATGTGTACGCTTACAAAATTTCATGTGCAATAAAATATACAAAATTTTAAATAGCTTTATTAATAGAAAACTTTTTGTTACAAGAAACTCCATAGAGAATTTCTTTGTAAAAAACATAACTTTCATCCTGAAAATAATTTGCGTGTTACTTTAATAAAAATTATTTTATTGCTTAAAAATTTAATTTCCCGATTTTTCATTGTAGTATACGTGCATTTTCAACAAGTCATACCATTTCATTTTTTACGAAAATTCGCAAAAAATGTATGAGTAATTCGGACTTGGTCGAAAAAATGTATGGGTAAGAAGATCGCTTCGGAAAACAAGTACAAAAATTAGATATTCCCGAAAAACAAGTTAAGTGGTTGCGGCAAGTAAAATTGTAGACTTTTATCTAGTGTAATGTTTCTGGAGGGTTAAAGTTTTTCTATCCAATTTCCGTTATTTTGACGAAAAACAAGAATTCTAAAATACGGTAGATGTCGAAATTTATATATAATTTAGAGTGAAGTCAAATAACTGTAATAATGCTAATGTAATTCGTTTTTTTATATAATATTTTAAGGGAAAGAACTATGTTTAATCTCATTGTGTTCAGTGAATGAAAGTGATAAATTTAAAATGTATTATTTCTCTTTATATTATATAATAAATATGTTACAAATATGATAATTGTAGTATAACGACGCTTGAAAGAATAACTCTTAATATGCATAGACCACGATAATATCTATTAATGTATGGAGTTCTATGGAAAATTGCATAGGATTTTAAGTATACATCAAACAGTAAAATATGCAGGGTATGTCATTTTGAAAACATGTAGTAGCCATTTTACATAAAAATGACTACTGTGATGAGAATATCTCATTGAAAATGAATATAATTCAAATATTTTTTCGTCATATGTTCAGTCAAATAATTAAAAAAATGATTTTTATAAATAACGTATTCGGGTTTCGTTCCTTATCTCAGTTTATATATATTCAACTGCTGCCCTTTACACATGACATTATATTATTAAATTATTATTATATTATTATTTTTATTATAGTTTAATTTATAATATATACAAAGGCAGTTCTAATTTATGTGAGGTGGGTGTAAGTGATGTTGAGTGGGATAAAGAAGGCATGCTAATTGCTGCGGTCAGACTGCAAGGGGATCACTAGTGAGAGAAGCCTTGGAGCAGACATGAAAAAGACCGACGCAAAAAATGTATGGGTAATTCGAACTTCGTCATCCGAAAAAATGTATGGGTAAGAAGATGGCTTCAGTAAAACAAGTGCAAAAAATGTATGGGTAATTCCAACTTCGTCGTCCGAAAAATATATGAGTAAGAAGATGGCTTCGGTAAAACAAGTGCAAAAATTAGATATTCCCAAAAAACAAGTTAATTGAATGCCGCAACTAAAATTGAAGAATTTTATCGAGCGTAATGTCTCTGGAGGGTTAAAGTTTTTCTATCTAATTTTTTGTTTTTTAACGAAAAATAAGAATGTCTTTTATCTTTTGTTTTCCGCGAAAAATGACTTGATTTTTGAAAAGTTATTTGCTTGGTTGAGTATGGGAAAACTCAAGCTATGGTATAAGGTTTCGCGATCTTTAGTTACCAGATGCCGTTCTACCGAACCTTCCTTCAGATATACGGAGTATACGCGATCTTTGGCCGAACACAAGTGAACCTGGGGTTCCTGTTTATTCCCGGAAACTTACCTAAGAGTTGGTAAGCAGGTACTCCTTACGTCCACACTTTGTTTTTTAAAAAGGGGAAAACCCAAAGACACTATTTAAACCAAACCTAGAATCTTCGAAATTAACCCGCTTTTCGGTTATCGGAGTACAATGATAGCTTACTCAGAGAACGACGGGCAATTTCACGAACGGATAGGGGTGTTATAGGCAAAGTTCCCTGACGTACGCGCATAATAAGATTATTTTCGTGGGTTTCTTGACTCTTCTAGAAGATCTGGAAGGTCTATACTGCCGTCAGAAAGATATGGACTATAACACCCCTATCCGTTCGTGACAATATCCGACGTTCTCTGAGTAGGTTATCATTGCACGCCGATAGCTGAAAGGTGGATTATTGTTGAAGATTCCAGGATCGGTTAAAATAGTGTCTCTGGGTTTTCGCCTGTTCTAAAGATAAATTGTGGACGTAAGGAGTACCTGCTTACGGACTCCTAGGTAAGTTTCCGGAAATAAAAAAGGACCCGAGATTCACTTGTGTTCAGCCAAAGATCGCGTACACTTCATATACCTGAAGAAAGTACTGTGGAACGGGATCTGGCAACTAAAGATCGCGAAACCTTATACCATAACTTGAGTTTTCCCATAATAACCAAACAAATAACTTTTCAAAAAAACATGTAATGCGGAAAGCAAAAGTTAAAAGACATACTTATTTTTCGTCAAAAAACGAAAAATTAGATAGAAAAACTTTAATCCTCCAGAGGTATTACGCTCGATAAAATGCTTCAATTTTAGCTGCGGCATTCAATTAACTTGTTTTTTAGGAATATCTAATTTTTGCACTTGTTTTACCGAAGCCATCTTCTTACCCATACATTTTTTTGGACGACGAAGTTCCAATTACCCATACATTTTTTGCCCTTGTTTTACTGAAGCCATTTTCTTACCCATATATTTTTTCGGACGACAAAGTTTGAATTACCCATACATATTTGTATGGTATAAAATGCTCTTTATATAAGAATTATGTACCCCTCATATTCTGTTTATTGTCAGCCAGGTATGGGGAGACATGGAAAAAAGACACGAAGCTGTTTTAACGCCTGAAAAACATCTTTTTAATGATATGTGATATTTTCTAACAACAATAAGCATATGAGTAGACGTAATAGTAAGTTAAACGATTGATCGGTCAATAAAATATTGATTTATTTATCTGATCGTTCATTCGTTCGTTCATTCATTCATTCATTTACCTATTTATTTATTTATTTATTTATGAATATGATATGGGTTTCTTCAACTAAGTCCCTCACTGCCAGTCCTCTGTTTTTCAGAACAGGATCATGCACTATCGATGTTTTTTTGAGTCGTGAAAGTTACTGGAGGTTCACCCGCATGTTCGTATTCGTATGAAGTTTTATGATAGTTAAAATTACCGCACCATCATTTTACTATATTATAAGAATTTATCTTGATGTTACACCTTTCTTTAAGGTATTTGTTAGAATAAATTTAAGCGTCTGCTCTGTGGAGCGAAAAACTTATTACGACTTGAAGTTTTGCATATAAGCGTTCAGTGTGTATATACAATAAACAATACTCAACAACAAAAACTCTTTTGTGTATTTAAAGTTCATTTGTTTATTTTTCTGAGCGGAGTATTACTCAGATAGGTGAAAAAAATAGTGAAGTTTAGGTAAATAATGCATATGTTAATTTCTGAAACTGATTAAGTTTTATTAATTAATGTATGGATTCATTTGTAGAAATTGTTATAAAGGGTTTTCCAATAAGAGGTGTTATTTTGATATTCAAAGAAAAATGCCATTTTTTAAGATAAATGATCGGATATTTATTACATTATAAAGAGGAAGGTATGCCGTTAATGATGGAAAATAACATCAGCCAAATGACCACCACGACCATGCCTACAGGACCATATCCTTTTCATGAAATTTTCCATAACCAAATCGCAAAGTGGCTGCCCTATGTCCTCGATAGCCTCACGAATTCCATCTTTGAGGTCTTGAATGGACGCTGGGCTGTTGGCGTAGACCTTGTCTTTCACGTGGCCCCAAAGGAAGAAATCGCAAGGTGTCACATCACAAGATCTCGGTGGCCAATTGTGATCACCTCTTCGAGAGATAACACGGCCCGGAAACTTTTCCCGTAAAAGATTAATGGTTTCGTTGCTTGTGTGGCACGTAGCGCCGTCTTGTTGAAAGTAAACGTGGTCCAGATAAATACCATCCAATTCCGGCCATAAAAAATCATTAATCATCTCTCGATAGCGCAATCCATTCACCGTAACTGTTGCTCCAGCCTCATTTTCGAAAAAGTAAGGTCCAATGACCCCGCCGGACCATAAACCGCACCAAACAGTCACACGTTCAGGATAGAGAGGCTTTTCAACAATAACTCTTGGGTTTTCCGAGCCCCAGATGCGACAATTTTGTTTGTTGACGAAGCCACCGAGGTGGAAATGGGCCTCATCACTGAAGATGATTTTTCGATGGAATTCCGGATCATTTTCATGCATTTCAAGAACCCAATCAGCAAAGGCACGACGTTGTTGATGATCGGCCGGCTTGAGTTCTTGCGTTAACTGAACTTTATAAGCCTTAAGACCCAAATCTTTATGCAAAATACGGTGTAATGACGTTTGTGGAATCCCTAATTCCAAAGAACGACGAGGAATGGACAAACCTGGGTTTTCTTCAACACTTTCGGCTACAGCAGCAATATTCTCGGCTGTTCTTGAGCGACGTGCACGGGTTTTCTTCTTCACATAACTTGTCCCAACAGCTCGAATTTTTTCACCAATTTCTTTATTGCGCTCCGACAAGGTGCTTCATGACGACCCAAAAATGTTCGAGTTTTACGAACCGTCTCTGCCAAATTTTCACCACTTTAATAGTGAATTTTAATAATTTCAATGCGTTGTTGAAGCGTGTATCGTTCCATCTTTATTTATGGCGTAGTTTCTACTTGTCAAACGTCAAAAACTTACAGCTTCAAAAATGACATCTACCGAAATAGCGGGCTTTTCAAAATGACACCTCTTATTGGAAAACCCTTTATTTTGAAATGAATAGCTTTAAAATTTGAATTACCTTAATTGTCACTTCACAAGCAAAAAAAAAATAGTTTTGGTATCAAAAATAAAATCAAAGATACAAAAGATATTTCTTATCTTAAATTTGTAATAATAATAAGTCGAAAAGATTATTCACAATATAGTATTTAACCAAAATACGTCATTTTGAAAGTCATAAACTATTAATTATAACTATTTTAATTTATTTGTATTATCCGCGTGATCATATAGAAAATTCGTTTACCACTGAGGCCCAGAAAGTGTATTTTTTTATGATAACTTTAATTAACTACAATTGAACGATAATAAGTCGAAAGGATTATTCACAATATAATATTGAACCAAAATACATCATTTTGAAAGTTATAAAATATTAATTATAACTATTTTGTTTTATTTGTGTTATTTTATAATCCTAGAAATAGGACAGTATTCTGCTTAATGGCGCAGATGATTGGGATGCTAGTCTGGATATTCGTTTAAATAACTTACCATGTTTGTACCCTTTGTATTTAATAAGAATTAATTTTAAATAGTTTACTCAAGTAGAAGAAAAATGTTTGTAAAAAAATTAAACTTTCAAAGAAACCATTAGTTTGCAGCTTTTTTTTAAATTACGAATTTATTTTGTACTTTACAAATTAATGTTCTGTTCGAAAGGTTTCCTATGGCCTCTTGCTTGTCAGCATACAGCCATTAAAAATTAATGAATATTCAAAAATACTTAATGTTAATCTTTTTCAAAAAAATATTTATGTATAATGTAGAGATCTTTATAAAGGATTTACACAATCTAAGGTTGCTGCATCTTGATGTAATAGCTTACAAAGCATTATATTTTTTAATAAAATTAGTTTTTTTTTGATTTGTTCACAATATGTATGTATATATTATTAATAAGTTGTTATGTTACTCAATCTAAACTACTTACCGAATATCATACGTCGCATGCACTTAGCAATGTCATAATTATTGCATATGCAATGCAAATAAATTATTACTGTGATATTGGAATGCACGTCAAGTATCTATATGTGCCTTCATTATGTAGAATCAATACACTAATCTAGGGTTGAAAACTATTTAGTTGTGCATATTAATTTTAAATTAATTTACATATTACCAACTTTTGAAAGATAGCATAAATAGCATTCTTTAAAACTTAGTTCAAGGAAGCTTCAAAATTTCTTCTAGAATTTTATTACATAAAAAAGAGTCATTAGGTAAATGTTCCTTCTAGGTATTATTACTTAGTATTAGGACAGTTCTTCACTCTTTAGAAAAAATATATTATTTTATTGTCCTATTCTTTTTAAAAAATTTTATTTATCATGTCCTGTACTTGCTCAAAAGATAAACTGAAGAAATATCTTGTCCATTGTAATTTACTATGGGTTGGCCTTAGGTTAATCTCCGTACACAGGGTGTCCCATTGTAACTTTGACATTTAAAAATTTCGGAAACAAAGCGTTTCCCAAAAAAATATAAAGGACAAAAGTTTCTTTATTTTAAGGGTGCCAAAAGTCTATGACCTTAAAACTAACTTTGGACTTGCATATCAAGGCCATTTCACGATCAAGAGAAAATTTCCCATACAACGATATAAATATGTGGTATGCTTTTTTCACTTTTAGCGGTCATTTGAATGTCAAACCCACTCATCTGACTGAAAAATGCAAAAAGGCTTAGAAATTAAACGGTTTAATGACAAGAGACATAAGTTTCTTTCTGTCGAAGGAGCTTAACGCTTATGATCTTGAAACTGTCCTTGTATTTGTATTTCAAGGTCAACGATATAAATATTTCGTAAGAATTTTTCACATCTAGCGGTCATTTGAATGTCAAACACACTCGTTTGACTAAAATACGCAAAAATGCTCAGAAACCAAAGGATTTAATGACAGCAAACATAAGTTTCCTTATGTTGAAAATACTTAATGTTTATGATCTCGAAACTGATCTTGGAATTAATAACTTAATGATTTGCATCATGATGTAGAAACAAATTCTAAAATAAAAAGTAAATACACAGAATAGATTCAAAACCGAAAAAAAATTTTTTCGACTTACCTAATCAGGTCACTCCATTTCAATAGAAATATCACTCTCACATACTGTGATTCCAACTTTATTATTCTATTATGTAAAAGATATTTTAACTTTAAAGCGTTACTATATGGTATTAATATTAGTGTATGCAACATATATTACTAATTCCTCATTTTAACCTGCCAAAATACCAATGTGTTTGGTTTTTATGACAATTTTACATTTAATTAATTAATTTTTTTATTTTAATTTAAAAGCCCTTTTTAACTGAAAAATAATTATTATAAGTAATCAGTTTATTAATTTATGGTAGACTTTTGATATAAGATATTCCATTTATTGAGTTTATATTTTTTTAATTTGCATCATTTTTAAAATTTCTCTTTTTTGTTGATTAAATTTCGTTTGTAATATTTTTATTTCCGGAAAATTAAATTTACGTGAGTTTTCACTTTCATGATTATTTAGTGCTATTTTATTTGATTAAATAGCAATTGTCGCTATTTTAATTAATGAATTTGGTCCAGCTTTTATGAACTTTAATAAACTCTTACTGAGCGGTAGAACACTTTTACAAATAATATTATAAGCAAATTATGCACAAATAGCGAAATAGATAGTTGGCACTTTTATATATTGTCTATAAAAATAGAGTGACATAACTTCCACCCTCGAAGAATCAACTCTATGGCTATCGAAATAGTTAAACACCTTGTGGCTCCAAGGTTCGGCTGTTTTCTTCTGTATTTCTCATTGGGCCTTTATATTTTAGAACTCACAGCTTTTTATAACAATTAAAGGCAGTACATTAATAAAGCGTAAATAATAATAGCCCGTGCTCTGAAAATCCATGATACGTTGCGGTTTATTTTCTTTATTAAAAAGTTCATTTAGCTCGACTTTCTGTAAATGAAATCTAAAGCTAGGGGTAGCCAATAGGATAATTTCTTCATTAAAACCGAGAAACAGAATTGGTTGACTGTTAATCGATGTTAATTTATTATTTTTGAATATTGATTTTTGGTTAAAATTTACTTGACAATTCATTGTTATTTCGACTATATATGTGTCGATTAATTTTTGACATTCCTCTTAATTCTGATATTTTAATTTAACAATTTCTTCCTTTGGCAGTACCAATTGTTTAATGATTGGGTTAGTGATTTCTACTTCAGTTATTCAAATTGACGGATTATTCCTGTTTCTTGTTTTTAATACACCATGTGGTATGAAAATCCTTCTAGAAGATTCGAAAATCTTGTGGTATCGGCAAAAAGGGTATATAAAGGTCCAAATCTGCTTTCGTGGACAGTTTAGTTTGAGACACTGTTTAACTAAATAGAATTGTTTAACAAGTTGTCAAAATAAAAGGTTATAAAATAATACAGTGTGTATAAAGACCAGTCGTCCGGAACAATTTTGTGTCCGAATTGCATAAAATTCAGAAGAGGTTAAAGAAAAACAGTGAATTGAAATTGTATGCCAGTAAAAACTAAAAGACAGAAAGAAAAAATGGAAAAGCAACTTCAAACTAATTTATATCAGATGCTGATGATGATACAAGACATACAAGAAGATATGAAGGAAAGCTAAGAAGAAATGAAACAAGAATTGGAAAAGGATATGACGAAAAATCAATTCGTTTTGAAACAAGAATTGATGACACTAAAGAAAATCCAAGATGATAGGAAATAAAAATTAAAGACAAGCCATGATGATATGAAACAAGAAATTATGAGTTTAAAAACAAGTCAAGAAAACACGAACCAAGAATTGAAAGAAGATATTAAGAGAAATCAAAAAAGTATAAAACAAGAACTAAAAACAAGCCTGGAAAACATGAACAGAAACATAAAAAAATTCAGAAGATAAGAAGCGCATAGAACAAGAAATGCAACAGAAGATTAATAGAATTAGCGAAGACGTATATGGCGAAGTATAACATGAGGTGATGGGAATCCAGAAACAGACGCAACACTTTCATTTTTAAATTAGAAAAGACGCACATGGCGAAGTACAACATGAGGTGACGGGATCCAGAAACAGATGCAACAATTAAATTTGCAAGTCGAGAAGGTAGCCAGTACAGGTATAATAAAGATAGATGGTGTTCCTGCAACTAATGTGACGAATCCACCTACCTTCGACGGAAAAATACCCTGGCTTATCTATGTCCGTCAATTCCAAGCCGCCTCCGTCGGCAATAATTGGAGTCCTCCAGAGAAGCACTACGAGGTGAAGCTATGGAGATTTTACCTAACATTCCCGAAGAAATCCAGAATGATTTCGAGTCTATTGTTACTTTTCTGGAGATGTGCTTTGGGAAACCCACCTCCAGAAATTTATAAGGCCCAACACTAAGAAAGAATACAAAAATACAACGAAAGTCTTCAATAATATGAGGCGGATATAATGAAACTAGTAAATTTGACTTACCCAACATATCCAGAAGAAATAAACTAAGAGTTAACAGTAAATGGTTTTATCGAAGGTTTACGCGACCCAGAAATAAGCCAAACTCTAAGAATGGCCCTACTGTAGAATATTTCCGAGGCTCTTGTTTTTTGCCCTTCAGTTTGAAACAGCCAAACAAACCTCAAGGATCCAAGGAAGAATCATAAGAAGAGTCAACATTTCCCAAGATAATCGCGAGACTAACCAGGAAATCTTCATGAGACTAATGAGGGAGATGCAAGAATTTTTAAACAAACAAAAAACACATGACAACAAAAACTTAACCTTCGATAGCAGAAATAGATCTGGTTGTTGAAAGTATGGCCAAGAGGGGCATGTACAAGGCCGATGTACTAGTAGTACTGCTCCTTAAAGGGGCGAAAGTCGGCTGGGTGCTACCAAGCCCCACCAACAATAACCATCCCGGCGGCAAAACAATGGTTGCAGCTTGGTAGTATCTGGAAAGGTGTCCGGTGGAGAATGTGAAATGTTACTAGATACTGGTTATACTCATACCATTGTAAAGCCAAACATCTTGGCTCAATGTAAAATTCGTCTTCCGGAAAAGCATTATGTCCTGCAAACCGCCAATGGTGAAGTAATACTTTTGAAAGGGATACATGAAGCCAAAATAACCTTGGAAAGCACCACTTTCCAACATGTAGTGATTGTTACTGATATTTTAGATGAAGTAATACTAGATTTTAATATCATGGAACATCATAAGTTTGTTCCTGATCTTCCTCAGCGAGTACTTCTAACTAAAAATGAAGAAATTGTTATCAATTTACCGAAAAATAGTAGAGTGTCTATCCCGAAAGTTGTACTTCTTAAAGTTGCGATGTTATCGCCAAGTTCATTATATACAGTAAAAGAAAAGTTTGAGGTTTCCGAAGAAGATGAAGTAGTTTTGGTTGAATCAATTGGAAATTGCTCGTTGTATGCAAAAGTAATTTTTTCTGCAAGAACCTTGATCCAGAATAAAAGAAGCACTATATTTGTTAAGATGCGGAACTTGAAGGATTATCTTCAACAGACAAGAGAAAATGACAAGATTGCTATCTGTCAAACTGTTGATATGGTAGTTACCGGTATCTCGTTACAACCTGAAGAATTAACTGCTAGTCTACCGAAGGTACTTCAAGACCTATCTAATACATCAACACCTTTATTGAATCAGGTTCAGGTAGCTAGACTGGACGATCTTTTAAGAAGAAATTAAGATGTTTTCTCTTTATCTAATAGCGACTTGGGAAGGACCAATATAGTCGAACATCGAATAAATAATGGTGGAGCAACTCCTAAACAGTCCCCATGGAGAATATCGTTAGCAAAACGTGACGAGGTGGACAAGATGCTTAAAGACATGCAGAATCAAGGCATTGTAGAACCTTCTTAAGGTCAATGGACATTCTCAGTTATAAAAGATTGGTACAAAACCTGTATTGACCCTGCTGCCAGTAAAGGACCAAAGACCCGTAGCCGTGGTATAACGAAGCAGTACAATGGAGGAATACCTTTTGAAAGAATATCAGTAAGCGTAGCAGGACCATCTTCTATTAGTAAATCCGGGAATCACTATATTTTGGTAGCTATAGATTACTTCAGCAAACGACCAGAAGTCTATGCGATACCAAATCAAGAAGTGGATCTGTAGTTATCGGGTGCCAAAGAAAATACACTCTGATCAAGGCAGAAACTTTGAATTTGAAGTTTTTACGAATCTTTGCAAGCTTATGAAAATTCACAAAACGAAAACAACACTCCTACATCCACAGTCATGTGGAATGGTTGAGAGATTTAACAGAACGCTAGAGAATTACATGAGAATACAAGTAAATGAACAGCAAAATAACTGGGATAAATGCATTCATCCATTTACAAAACCACTGGAAAAACACCTGCGGGTTTAATTTTTGGAAAAGAATTAGGTCTTCCAGTCGATTTGATTACTGGATGTTCACCCGATACTGAACTAACTTGGGAAGGCTACTCTAACCATCTTAGTAAGCAGCTTCAGGTCTTACACGAAGAAATCCTTCAAAAATTACAAATAGAAAGCTACAGAATGAAGACTTGCTATGACCTTAAAGCCAAAACTGGTTGATTCAGGATTTGTGAAAAAGTTTGGTGGTACAATCCGAAAAGATCTAAAGAGCGTTCACGTTTGAAAAGTTAAGGGAAGGTCCATGCAACGTAGTGACCCGACTAAACAATCTGGTGTATCGAATTCAGAAAAGCCCTCAAGGAAGTCGTGAATCTTGACAGATTGGCCCATTATCAAGATCACGAAGGTTGATCGGGACGATCAAGACTTGGAAGGGAACAATGTAAAGAAACTTTATAGCATTATACATTTCATAGTATTAGTTTGTGTTTGTAGTAGGGTTTTAGGTTTATTTTCTACGAGTTCGTAATTTATTTAATTAATTTTACCTATGTTGATTTCCTAATGAGACGTCTAGAAAGAAGATCTGGGAAATTTTAGAAAATTCAATTTTCTTATTTTCGATATAGAACGCCTGCCACAGAACATGTAGAAATAGCTAGATTAGTAATTTTTCTTATTTTTATTACACCATATAGTATGAAAATCCTTTTAGAAGATTCGGGAATCTTGTGGTATCGGCAAAAAGGGTATATAAAGGATCCAGATCAGCTTTCGTGAACAGTTTACTTTGAGATGTCGTTGAAGTAAATTGAATTGTTTGACAAGTTATCAGATTTATAAAAATAAAAGTTTATAAAAGAATACAGTGTGTATAAAAACCGGCCGTCCGGAACAGTACTTTCTAAAGTTACTTGCTTCTTTTTATACTTTGAGAGCTCAAAATAAAAATCTGCTATCTATATGATACTCGGATGTAAAGTCTTAAGTTTAGAGAAAGCAACTGAATTTTTTAAGTACTGTATACACCAATTATTTCCATTTTCCTGTGATTAGTTTTTTGTACTATCAAGTTTGTTTGTTTTAATTTAGTTTTTAATAAGTTTTTATTATGATTAATTTGTTAAATATTTGTATTACATTTCTCAATAATACTCCTTCACAGGAGTCTAAGTTTTCTGTAACAGCTTCGAAAACTGATCCTAATAAATTTCTTGTATTAATTTAAAAATCTTTAAATAATTCGAGAAGTCGAATGGGTATTCTGATTGAAACTTTATTGTTTCCAATAAATTTTTATCCCCTAAGGCAGTTATCGGAGACAATAAAGTTGGTCCAACTTAAAACTGGTTGAAATTCACAGTATAGGCTTCAAACTGACAAGTGAAGTCAAGCCCGTTTTGAACCTTAAATAAAAGTGTAAAAAAATACTTTTCTTATGTTATTAAGTCGTCAAAAATAGAAAACTATATTTATTTTCGTGAGGCAACAATTTCTATTACCGATTTCAAGGCTTGATCTCTAAGTTCTAATCCTTAATATTATTGGATAGCCGTTTATCTGTTGGAATATGTAATATCAATTATAACAGTATCATAAGGAAAACTAAACTAGCCTACTAGAAGATCTGACCTCCATGGCAACCAGATCTGGTATAAGGCTAAAACCTTCTTAGCGAATGGGAATTAAAGAGTATAGTTCGTACTGCAACGCATTTTTTTTTGGCCAAGGATTGCGATTCAAACTATCCTTTTTGGCTTTAAGAGAGGGCACCACTTAGTTTTAAAAGGTAAAACTCACAGAATAGTCGTATATTGAAAACTACAATAAAACACAAATTTCTTCTACCTAACTACACCATATTCATTTTGTAATTTTGCTGGACTGTTAAATGATATAATGGGGTATTCAAGTTTTAAATAAATTTAGATCAAAATTATATGAAAGCTTCTCTAGACCGAATGATCAATTACATTCGGTCGAGGTGGCCTCACATATATAGACGTATAAGAATAAGAGTATGAATAAGAATACAAGTACGAATATGAGTAAGACGAACCTTAAATAAGTCCGAACACGGTATAAGTAAAATGCACTACTAATTTTCAAATAAAAGGACTCACATCTAAAAGGGGCTTCTCCTAAATGAAAAATCTCAAAATGGTCTTTTTGTGGCTTTGAAGACACGAATCAAAATAAAATGGAAAAAATTAGAATACGAGATTTGACAACCATCCTCCTTGCGAATTATAATGTTTGCTACATATTTGTATACTTGTAAACTTTGCATATATCTAGTAAAAACTAATTTGTTCAGGCAGTGGCGGGGCGGAACCTGGCTAGATGAAGGATGACCAACCAGTGTGACTTAGTTCATGATGTATGAAATAGCAGTTTATTACGTGTAAAATGTAAATAAATAGTTCTGTTTAACAAAATATTGTAGCATTAGAAGCCAGAAATATGAAAGTGTCTCATTAATATTAAGTCTCTTCAAATTGGCCAGTGTCAAATATCTATAATAGCAAAAGACTTAATAACAGTCAAAATAAAGGCATGTCTGAAGATGAGGAGTTCTCTGGTGGAAAAAATTGTGCATAACCTTTTCTTTCAAACCCGCTGATATCCTATAACTGTTTCTATTACCGATTTCAAGGTTGTTGGTGATGGTAAAAATGGAAAATCTTTTAATAAAATACCTTTATATTTTTATCAATTTATTTGTGTTTTTTGAGTTTTATAATAAATCAGTATTCTAAATTTTTATAATTTTTAAATAATAAGTTATTAAGCATTATTAACGTTATATCAACTATATGAATAGAACAAGCTCTGACTTTGTGACACCCTATATATATATATATATATATATATATATATATATATATATATATATATATATATATTTATTATTGATATCCTATCACTGCTACTAACATCCTACAACACGCTGATTGTTTGGTTTGATAGCTTCGTGTATTTCCTGCCTTAAGAAAGGAGTGAGTGAGTTTTGTAGATTAGGAACGCATATTATTACGGTTTTTATCTTATGTTAGATTGTGTAGTCCGATGTCTTTGATGAAGGATATAACACTGGATTTTGTCGTTGTGTTGATGTTGGAAAGGGTATCGTTCGTATTTTTTGCAAACGGTAATGATGTGCTTGATCCATAAGGGTGTTTGACAGGGACCATAAAAATGATTAGGAAATTTGTCTAGAAGGTATTCGTGGGTTAATTTTGTAGGTTGGGGAGAAGGGGATACCAGAAAAAGTTCTTTTTGATTGTTAAAAGTTTATTGTCTGGATCCTGTATGTCCCATTCAAGTTGAAGGAGGTTTCGTTATATGTGTTGAAGGAAGTGTTTGAGGTCTTGAGGCTGAACTATTTTGTTTATTATGTTGGGTGTGTTTTGGTGTTTGAAATCAAGATTGTCGACTTTAGTGTTTCCCGGAGTTCCAGGCTAGTTGCAACCCAAAGAAAGGAAAATAATTTGTTCTTTATGTGAGTATTTAATTAGGGTTGTGATCTCTTGCGCTGTTAGGTGATTCGGGCAGTTTGAGTATATGAGTTTAATGGAATTGAGAGAAACTGTGATTATTACCCAGTTTGTTATGTTGGTGGTTAGACAGAATTCTATCGCTTTAAGCATAGCAGACAGTTCAGCGGCAAGGATAGGGGTGACACTTAATCTGATGTTGGCACTACAAGCTGTGTGGTTTCGAACAAATCAGGCCTCAACACTGCTCAACTACGTAGTAGTGTGTAGGTACAAGTGAAACATTCACTGATAATTGAAAGTTCTTATCAAAAAGTAGACACAAACAAGAAACTAAAAACAATAACAATAGAAAGGAACTAGCAGAAAAAACTGGTATGCAAACCCTACTAAGAATATTTATAAAAATTTAAGCAAAGGCAAATTAATCTGTTAATCAACCTTCACCAAAATCAAATATATATAATAATTTAAAGGTGATCTTTAAGTTAAAGTAACATAGTAACATAAGAAAATGAGGTATTAATCAATAACTAATTAGTAATAATTAAACAAATTATTAATTAAAAGTAATTAACTGCTTAAACTGATGAACTCAAAAATTCTAGATGAGAGTCTGTGACACACGTGACCAACAATTTTGATTCGATGGTGGAAATATCTAGGCCCTCTTAGATGAGGCATTTTTTGTTTTTTTTTTAATTTTAGAAGACGGGGTTCGTCTATAACCAGCAAAAGAAATGCAACTCAACCGACAAATAGTTTGGTTTTATTCAAGGAATTTATGAGAGATACTTGAAGAAAAGATATTGTAAATCATGGTTCTCGGGTTTAGACAGTGTCAAACTGGACTCATTATCCGACGTTTCGCCTCCGATTGCACGAGGCATCTTCAGGAATCTTTACTCCACGCGATTAGAACACTGAGTGACTGTCGAGGAGCAACAGCCCGGTATTTATACCTGACTGGTACTTAGCGAACCTTGATTGAGCGTTACAATCGATTTCCACGTATGATGTAGACTGCAACCTGCATTTCTATTAATATTATTTGGATATTGACATATTTCGATTGATTCTAATTTTACGTTTAAAAAAACCAGACACTGATGCTACTTTAGTTTCTTTTATATTAAAAGTGTGACCTAAGCAATGCTGGTGTTCAGCTACTGCAGATTGTACAATTTATTTCTTTTTTATACATCTCTCATGTTCCTTAAGTCTAGTGGATATAGACTGTCCTGTTTCACTTACATACATTTTATCACAAGAGCAAGGTATCTTGTAATCGTCTTCTGTTTGAAATAGAATTGCGTCCTTTGGAGACTTCAAATATTGTTCAACTTTCTTACATGTGCCGAAAATTGTCCGAATGTTTGATTTTTGGTGCAACCTGGCAATCTTGTCGGTGGTTCCGTGTATGTAAGGTAAGACAACACTGTCCATAGGAGATACATTTATATAATTTAGTTGAGGAGTTGGGTTTTTATATTTATTAATAGAAAGTCATATCTTCAGCGGAATCCGTTGCCTTTCAGAACATTAGTCAGTTTTTCTGTTTCTGATTTCAGTGATTGTTCGTCACATATTGAAAGTGCTCCATGTATCAAAGAGTTTATGACGGGTTGTTTTTGAGAAAGATGATTATGTGACGTTGCATTGAGATATCGATTTGTAAGTGTTGGTTTTCTGTACACAGAATATCTTAATTTGCCATTCTCTTTCCTTTGTACTAATACATCAAAAAAGGGGAAGGGCACCATTTGATTTAGTTTCCTAGTAAATTTTATACTACGGTGTTGTTGATTTAGATGATCCAGAAAATTATGAAGGTTGTTTACGCCATGTGGCCAAACTACAAACGTATCATCTACATAACTGCGTAAAAATTTAGGTTTTAGAGGAACAGAAGACAAGGCGTTTACTTCGAAAGCTTCCATGAAGATATTAGCTACCACAGGTGATAGCGGAGATCCCATGGCCGCTCCCAAAGTCTGCTCGTAAAAAGTTCCTTGAAAAGTAAAATAAGTGGAAATCATATATCCTTTAATTAATGCTAGTAGGGTGGAGTCCATGTTGTTATTTCGTAATATGTCCGATATTATGGAAACTGAATCATCTATAGGAATATTTGTTGTCACGCTTCAATTTTGCGCTTAGGCTCACTATGGCTGATTTATTTAATTTAAGCTTATTTTGCAAATTCGTTATAGGCAACATAGTATCATTTTCCTTAATTATTTCCTAGGGATACAGTTTTAATTAATTTTATTTACCATTATTTTCTCCTACTTTGGTATTTCACTGTGCTTAGATATTTTTTTATCAGTATCAAACTTATTGCTACCTTTTTTCTGTATTCAGATAGATCTTGTTTTTTTTCCGGGCATTTATCTCTACATTTGATTGGATTGTATGTATATTGGGTTGCAGAAATTAAGAAATTTCTATTGATGTATTAATACATATTTCTTGAATTTAAAAATAACTACTGGGATACTTATTAGATTTATTATTTTTATTTTGACTGAAAAATGCTAATGATTAACGAATTGGCTTAACTAACAAATGCATTTTAGCCGACTGTTGTTGCCCGGTGTCTTTCTTGAACGCGCCTAACGGAAGTCGATTAGTGCGGAAGCAGGACCATGATTATAAATGGAGGCCGTTTTGCCTTGATTGTTCACTTTTTTTCTGATTTGATTCGGCCGAAGCAGATGCAGATTTCCCTCTCAATTTTTAATTGCTAAATTTTTGGGATTCTGAGATGGAAAGTCGAAGATTTTTCCGGTAATATTGTTGAGTTTCGGTGTACCGTATCTTTTGCCAGGTTGGCGGTTATATTTTTTTTTACCGGGATAAACCTGGAGACAGAGATTTTGGGCAGTTTGCATGGGTCAACGAAGGAATCAGTCTGATCCCAGAAAATCGGGGTCTACTCTCGGGGTAGAAGAATACCCATATCCACCCTCTGGGTCGAATAAGAACTTAGACCCACCCTCTGGGCATAGGAAAGTCCAGATCCACCCACTGGGCACAAGGAAGTCCAAATCCACCACTGGGTCGAATAACAACTTAGATCTACCCTTAGGGGTATAAATCAGTGCACCCTTAGGAACATCTTAATCAATTAATAAAGAGTATAATTAGTATTAAAACATTTTTTTAAGTTTCATTTGACCCTTAAGTTTCTTGTCCACTTCATTCATACAATATAATAATTTTTTTAAATTAATTTTGTGTAGCAAATTAGCGCCTAACGTGGTGGGCAATTACTGGTCAGGAAAGAAAAGAAGCGTGTGAGATCCAGTAACTCTATCTTTAACTCTATTTTTGAACTGAGGTAATTTTTTTTTATATATTTAATGACTCCGACCTAAAAATTCAAGTTAGGAATGAAATTTAATTAGGGCGGCATACTCAATCAAATGCCCATCCTTAAGAGCAGGAAAAGTTACACGCCAAGAAAAAGAAGGTAAGATAACTCACATAAGATAATCGATAAGGTAAGATATAAAAAAGATACAAGGAAATGACAAAGAAAATACAGGTCACCGCCGAGATAACGGACTGAAAAGAACAGAAGGGAGAAAAAAAAAACAGATGCGGTGACTAAACAATAGAAGTAAGGTCAATGAAGGTAACCTTACCATAGCATTTTGAGGTCTTCTACCTCCACCAATACTGGGTGTAGAACAATTCTTTACCAACCGAGCATGATCCGCCCAACAAGTTTCGCGCCAAGTTGGCGACCCATGTCCAATTGGAGGCCCATCCTGCAGAGCAGAAAAAAAAGGATCTAAGGAAAGGAAAAAAAAAGTACGCCATAAAGGTCAGGAAAGTTGTTAAAAGATAAAAGGTATTACTGATAAATAAATAATCAATGGTAGTAAAAATCATCAAAAGGCAAAATCAGTAAAACTTACAAACCAAATATCAGTCATAAAAATTTTACAGGCTAAATTCATTTCAAAAGGTCAAATCAGTTAAAAGATCACAGTCAAATAAATGTCAAAGGCGAACATATTAAAAGGTATTACTAAAAAAATATATCAATAGTAAATTTACACAAGCTAATTATCCAAAGGTGATATCGGTATAAATAATAAATAATCATTCAAATAAATTTCAAAACTTAGATTGACCAATATGTCAGTAATAATTATACTAATAATCAATAACTGAGTCACTAAGTCATAAAATACATAAAAAAAATTACTTCAGTTCAAAAATAGAGTTAAAGACAGAATCACTTGATCCCACAGGCTTCATGTCTTTCCTGACCAATAATTGCCCACCAGGTTGGGCGCTAATTTGCTACACAAAATTAATAAAAAAAATATTATATTGTATGAATGAAGTGGAAAAGAAACTTAAGGGTCAAATGAAACTCAAAAAAAAATGTTTTAATACTAATTATACTCTTTATTAACTGATAAAGATGTCCCTAAGGGTGCAATGGTTTATACCCCTAAGAGTGGATCTAAGTTGTTATTCGACCCGGTGGTGGATCTGGACTTTCTTGTGCCCAGTGGGTGGATCTGGACTTTCCTATGCCCAGAGGGTGGATCTAAGTTCTTATTTGACCCAAAGGGGTGGTATGGGTATTCTTCTACCCCGAGGGTGAACCTCGATTTTATGGGCTCAGACTGATTCCTTCGTTGACACGTGCAAACTGCCCAAATCCCTGGTCTTCAGTTTTATCCCGATAAAAAAACCATAACCGTCAACATGGCACAAGATACGGTAAACCAAAACTCAACAAAATTACCGGGAAAATCTTCGACTTTCCGTCTCAGAATCTTAAAAATTTTGCAACTAAAAATTGACATGGAAGTTTGCAGCTGCTTCGGCCGATTAAAACCAGGAAAAAAGTGAAAAATCAAGGCAGAACGGCTTCCATTCATAACCATGACCCTGTTCGCGCACTAATGGACTTTCGTTAGGCGCTTTCAATTATCACGTGTGAAAAAAGTGACAGCTCAAAAAGAAAGACATCGGGCAACAACAGTCGGCTAAAATACATTTGTTAGTTAAGCCAATTCGTTAATCATTAGCATTTTTCAATCAAAACAAAAATAATGAATCTAATAAGTATTCCAGTAGTTATTTTTAATTTCAAGAAAAATATAATAATACGTCAATAGAAATTTCCTAATTTTTGCAACCCAATATACATACACTCCCATCAAATGTAAAGATAAATGGCCGGAAAAAAAACCAAGATCTATCTGAATACAAAAAAAGTAAGTTTGATACTGATAAGAAAATAGGAAGCATAGTGCAGTAAAATATCAAAGTAGGACAAAATAATGGTAAATAAAATGAGTTCAAGCTGTACTTAATGAAATTCTCTCCTTCAAGGAATCCCTGGGAAATACTTAAGGAAAATGATTCTGTGTTACCCATAACGAATTTGCAAAATAAGGTTAAATTAAATGAATTAGCCATAGTGAGCTTAAGCGCAAAATTGAACCGTGACATTGTGTACAGGGATTCTACATCAAACTGATCAAATCTTTTAACAAAGTGTCTAGAGTTTTTAACAAAAGGTTCGATTTCTCGTGTAAAGGAATTTAAAAGTTTGGCCAGATATTTACCTATTTTGTAGGTTGGTGAGTTTATTGCGATGACGATTGAATGTAGAGGTGCATTTTCTTTATGTATTTTAGATATTTTATAGATAGTGTTGTCTTACGGAACCACCGACAAAATTGCCAGGTTGCACGGAAAATGAAATATTGGGACAATTTTCACCACGTAAAAAAGTTGGACAATGTTTGAAGTCTCCAAAGGACGCTATTCCATTTCAAACAGAAGGCGTTTACAATATACCTTGCTCTTGTGGTAAAGTGTATGTAGGTGAAACAGGAAGATCTATATCCACTAGGCTTAAGGAACATGAAAGATGTATAAAAAATAAACAAATTGTACAATCTGCAGAAATTGAACACCAGCATTGCTTAGGTCACACTTTTAATGTAAAAGAAATTAAGGTGCTAGCATCAGTGTCTGGTTTCTTTAAACCTAAAATTAGAGAATCAATCGAAATTTGTAAATATCTAAATACTATTAATAGAGATGCTAGTTACGGTCTACCTCACACGTTGAAATCGATTGTAACGCTGGATCACGGTTCGCTGGGCACCAGTCATATAAATACCGGGCTGTTGCTCCTCGATAGTCGTTCAGTGTTCAAATCTCGTGGAGTAAAGATTTCTGAAGATGCCTCGTGCAATCGTAGGCCAAATGTCGGATAATAATTCGAATTTAACACGGTCTAAACTCAGGAACCCTGATTTACAATATCCTTTTCTTTAAGTATTTCTCACAAATTCCTTGAATAAAATTAAACCATTTTTCGATTAAGTTGCATTTCTTGACCAAAGCCATGAAAGTTTTCGTTCTTTAAAAGGATATTGTGTTTACCCATAACGTGAGTCCTTGCAACAAACAAGTAAATTTAATGACGTTAGTTATAGTAGACTTAAGCTGAAATTTGAACCGTTACAACCCATCAACGATAACTAATAACAATTTATGACCTGAGTTTAATCTGAGAAAATGTCCCATAAAATCTGTGGCTAATCACTGAAAAGGAATATTCAACTTTTTCTTTTCCCATGAGTCCCATACGTGAAGAGTTTGAAATCTCACCACAAGCCAAATAAGAATTAACAAATTTTACAACATCTCGCCTCATCTTTAGCCAATAATAAAATTCCTGAATCCTGTTAAGAGATAAAAACCGAAATGCTTATCATAATTGCCCCAATGTTTGAGGATTAGATACAAGATTTTTCCATTTTGGAATATCTACAGTTATTGAAAGTTTATGAGAAATAAACTTCAAAATAGTCATTCTCCACTTTTCACTGAGAATAATTGTCAGGTGGCTGAATAATTTTCTTACGAAGATCATCATACTGCTGATCAATGCGTTCTATGTCAATACTAAATGGATTTATCATTGAACCTAAACCAAAATTCTGTTGGCGTAATATAACACCCCAGCGCAGTAATTTACCAGTAGTATTTTGTAAATTATTTAGCCAAATAAGAGAATAACAGTCTATTCTGATACTAAACTTTGGAGCACCTTCAGTATATATTCTGAATTTATCTAAACATTATTTTCTAATAACACTATAATTTCTATCGGCTCTAGAATGTGCCCTACTAGAACACCCAATGATATGCTTTTTTCATCAATAATTTGCGAAAGACTGTCCCGAGTACCGACCACACTGGTATGATAAAAAGTTATTCTTACTAACACCAGGCGATACAGAATAGGAGAAGAAACTAATAATTCTTTAATTTAAACCCAAGAAGCCTCTGCAGCCTCGGTTCAAGTAATAGGTAGGATTTTCCTGCGGACCTTAAGAAGATCATTAATCGGAGACAAACAGCTATAAAAATTATTAATAAATTGCCTATACCAGGAATATAAACCTATAAATCTATTAACTTCAGTGGCAGTTCTTAGTTTTGGATAATTAACTATAGAATTGATTTTATCAAGGTCCATCCTATGCGAAAATTGTTCTACGCAACATACCATAAAAATTTTAAACTGGTGTTGCTTTCTCTAATTTCTCGCAAATTTCACCTATAAGTCTTATATGATGTTCTAGGTTAGGACTGCAAATTAAGATACTTATAGATGGCGCTTGATAAAAATCTGTTTTTCTTAGAAACAGGTATGTCTTTTACAATAATACAAAAAATCCTGTTAGGAATCGGCCTGACTTAAAAAACTTGCTATAGCCTACTTTTTGATATTGGTATACATTTGTATAGCACAATAATGTTTCTTAGTCATGTGAAGGGAATTGAAAAATATAGTATAGCAGTTAGTAATAATAAAGTTGATATCCTTGAAAATCCTAATTTACCAAACAAATTTTTTAGACCTTCTATACCCGATTCAAAAAGACATAATAATGAATATTTTAATTTTTATGGAAGTGATGAATAATGTAACTTATCATTTTAAATTCAAAGTAATAATAGAGTTGAAGGTGGGGAAGATAATTTCTTAAATAAAGTTTAAAACGAAGGGTCTCGATGTATTGAGCATTGATCTGGTAGAACTCTGCTGTCCTTTCGTTCTGTCTTACCTAAGGTACGTATTGAATGCATGTCTATTAAATTCTATTTATTTTCAATGCTAACAGAAGGCTCTGGTAGTGTCGTTGCCAAAAGTTAATGATCCTCATGAACTTCAGGATCTTCGTTCCATTAGTGTTTGGCCTTGGATATCAAAAATATTTGAAAAAATAATTAATGAACAAGTTACAAAGTATGTAAAAGTTAACCGAATACTGCCTGAGACGCAGTCTGGATTTAGAAAAAACCACGGTTATTCTACAGCTCTGGCCAATATAACTGATGATATATTTCAAGCGACAGATTCTGCGGAGATAATAGTATTGATACTTCTCGACTTTTCAAATGCGTTTACACTCTGGATAACCGATTGCTATTAGCAATATTTCATTATATCGGTCTTAGTGACTAGCTAAAATTGTAGATATTGTTCACGGATTATTTCCTCATTTTTAATTCAGCAAATATTTTAGATTTTGAGCTAGAACATGACTAATCAATTATCAAATTTATAATTATTGAAGATGTAAAGAAATGTTTGGCAACACTGTGCGAGGTCTTTTTATGAATGAACATTTCTACAACTTACGATTTATTTTTTTACTATGGAGATCACTTTTTTCTCACAAAGTAATTTATTATTTCTCTTCCGCATAGTATAGTATATACATTTTAACTAATTGTGTATTAAAGGGAAATTGGCAAAAAAGGCGGAGTTAATATTTGTTTAAAGCGAAGGTGCTCTTGTTTGTTTTTCAAACAGCATTTGTAATCTCCTTCAGCTATTTTTTCGCGTATTTAATCACTACATTTTATTTAATAATATTTTCTTCGTTGAAATAAAATATTTAATAATATTTACTATTTTCATAGGTATATCATAAATCATTGCTTCTGATAAGATCTGCAATAGTAAATAATGATATGATAATTGTTCCTGATTGTTCCATTCTATGCAATGTTCCCCATAAGTAGTACACCATTGATCACCCTTTGGTGCTCAGAAACTCATTAGTTGAGTAAGTGTATAAATTCGTTAAATAAGCAAATGAGTGACATTGAACTATTTTTGTTTCAAGGCGTTAAGTAAGCACTTTAAATATCAGTTTAATTGGTTTGGTTATTACTATTTTCTCTTAATACAAGAGCAAATATAAAATTAGCATTCCTCTATCGTGAAAATCATGCGTAGTATGACAAATTAAGTTGATGATTGACTTTATAAATAATAAAATTTTTTAAAAATTATTATCTTTTCTTTTATACAACCAACAAAAATGTAAATAAATTTTGTCTACTTTTGCTATAATAATATGAAATTCTTAAAGGAAATGCCATTATATTATTGGTTCCTTATCGAATGTTCCAAATTGAAAGGTTTACTGAAATTTGTTATGAAGGGTGTTTGATCACTGACTTTTGGTTTTGGAACGATGAATTATTTTCTTGTACAAGTGTTCATTTCGGTATATCTTGCATACTAAACTATTGTTGAATCAACCTTAAGTAACCAACATAAAACTTCTTAGTATGTGTTGTTATCTTTAGAATTTTTGATACACAATTAGTTTTTGGTTTTTGGGGAAGATCAACACAATAACATACTCTTCCTCTTAGGACTTCTTTGTAACTCTTATTTATTCAGTACTTTTCCAGTTATTGCGTTTTTATCTTCGTCACCTTCCAGACCGTCTATTTTTCTGAAACTGAATTTCACAAACAAATAACTTCGTCAGTAAGTTTTTTTTAATACTTTTTCATATTTTTTCTCAAAACGGCATATTTATGCGGTAATTAGGAACTAGGTGTACATTCCTTATTAGTAGTAGCCAATTCTCTTTTTCGAATCCCCTGCTACTTATCTTTTTTACACATTTAATTAAATTTAATTTCTCTCTTGCCGGTTCTGTAAATGTTTTTTATTTTGCTATTTTTTTGCAGAGTATTTAGAAAACGAAAAAAGTAAAAGTAGTAGAAATAAAAATATAAGGTACACAGTGGATTATCAGCCACTGTATAAATATATATTACGATTCATGTCATTTTAAATATGTATATATATATATATATATATATATATATATATATATATATATATATATATATATATATATAAAGTTATATAGTGTTTATTATCTCAAACTAAAATAGGTTAACGAGAGCAGAAATCTTTGGAAAACTAACGTGGAAAAATTAGACAGTTAAGAACAGTTTCAAAACTTGCGTAATTCATGTGTGATAATAGTTGTTATCCGACACGAATTAATTTGCCAAATGGGTAAAGATAAGATCATTCAGGGACGGCAATTATCTCGATGCAACTTGGTTTATTTCTATACTATTTTAATGATCCAGTCTGTACCACTGATCCACGGTTAACCATGTGTGTGGCTTTTAAAACATAACTGATCTATCATTATATCAAAAAGGTACACATAACAATCCTGTTGACACCACCTGTGTTATTGGGAAATAACAATTAATGTCAATTTACTTTTAAAAACATCTTTGCATTTTTGAAATGGAAATATATTTTTATTGCTTTAACACTCTGTATCTTAAGAAGACAGCAGCTTTCAACATTATGTTCATTTAAACTTTCGCCCCAAAATGTATCGAAGAATTACTCACTGAATTATTTTTACGTTGTGATTAATAATGATGATAATGATTTTTTTAAATACCTATAATTTGTAAACTGTAAACATTACATCTGGTTGCATGGCCGTTCGGCCCAAAGCTATAAAGTAGCTTGGCTATTTAAAAAAAAACAATTTGTAAACAAAAATGATACTTTCATCGTTGAATATCAATTGTGTGTCAAATCATACTTTATTTTTTTATATAAAATCTAAGTAAACTGTTGTTGTCATCAGCCCACATAACAACTGCAAATACAAATAGATATTTATAGGTTCAGGGGAAGTGACTGAATGGTCAAAAGTGGATGAGCTGTTGTTCCTCTATGGTCGGATCTGACGACTATATTGTATGTCGCGTTATTTTACGAGACGTGACTTTTACTGTCGTTAAACTAATACAGATTTTACTTGTAATCCATTTCATTATTAAATGAGTATAAAAGATAAAATATTATCTGTGAATATGATTCGACTAATTTGCCGTTGAAATATAAAAAAATGCAGTGATTTCTCATTTCAGTTTTTAATATGCTACTTATTTGCTATTTAGTGTTTCTATAATATAATGCAGGATTTTTGAATCTGATATTTCGTTCCAGCTACCATCATCAGGTCAACTTATTAAATTTTTAGGAGTATTTATAATTTTGGATACAAACGTGTATAACATATTAACAAAGAGTAAATAGCTTTCTTCTAAACATGATGATTAAAACCAAGTTAAAGATTGTCCTTTTTTTTATAAGAGGTACTTGGAACTAAAGGAACATCGTGTTTATATAAAGTGTAGTAAAAACTTATTTAGATCATGTAGTAAAAAGATAATGGTAGGTGGATGTCGAAATGTAGCCGTTCAATTTAATATTATTATTACAGTAATTTTCCAAGTAAAATTAAAAAAAACATGTTTATTTTAAGTTGTTACAAATATCTTTGAACGTACTAGTTTATTTTTTATGTCTAGGAAGGAATATTGATTAGTAATCAGTCAGTTGTTCAATTTTTCTCGAACTTAAACTTTACTGTATGTTTCTCATTTACGAGGTACCAGTAGAAAGCATAAAATGTGTGAATATACAGCGTGTCGAATTTGGTTGAGAATGTATTGGAATTTCTGAAATTGTATGAGAGAGTTAAACGGTTAAATGAGGAAAGTTTATTAATTTAAAACCGTTCGCATATTGAGTGTAACTTTTTTGGTTATTGAGGTATTTTGAAAAAATTAAACGGTATTTTTTGAAAATCTGGTATATTCTCTTTTTTAATGCAAATTTTTAAAATCTGTAAAATCATCTTTAGAGCAATTTTTCATTTAAAATATGTCTACCTTTTCAAATTTAAAATACATCTTTGGAGTTTTGGAAACAGTCATACAGATTCAGAAAGAGCTTTTGTTTAGTTTTTTAATAATATTATCACATGTATTTAAAATAATTAAAAATACCGCTAAAATAACAAAACATTTTATTTAACTGTGTGGTCGCACAACAAATCGGTTATTATATTATTTCCTGAAAACGAACTTCGCAAAAATTATTTGGTAAAATCCGAGTCAAATATCTGTGGCGATTTCCGCTATAGAAAATAAAATAATAATTAATTTAGTTTAAGAAGCACAATTTGAAAAACCACTACCGACGTTTTTAAAATACTTAAAGAATGTTAAATAACATATTATCCCGCTTCTCTATAACATAAGGAAACTAAAACTTAAAATAGATAAGGTATTGTTCAAATGGGGCATTTTTCAATTAGACTCGTTCTTTCTTGCATTTAATTGCTGCTATTATTTGTTGCTATTAGAAGAATCACCAGGAAATTGCAAACATAAAATTAATTATATCTTTTATGTTCATGACCTGAAAGTATATTCCTTTGGAGAAAAGAATCTTCAACAAGGTTTAAGATGGTGTAAGAGAAAATACGTGCTATTGATGGGAAATTCAGTTTCGACAAACGAACACGAATTTTAGAAGTTTTACACAAAACTATGACTACAACAGCACCATCTACAGGGGATAAAAAACTTTACGAGGCAGCTATTAACAATACGTCAGGCAGATTTGGAAACTGAAGTTGTGTGGTAACAACAAAGTCTCCGCCACAAATATGCTTACCATCCCAATTCTTCTTTACTTGCTCGGAGTGATTAAGAAGACCCAGGATGAAATGCACCAGTTGGATGTAATAACCTGCAAGATGAAGAAAATTATATTGAGTAAATCCCTTAGAATTGTGAGAAGCTCGAATCCCCTTCTTTGCATGACCCGTGGTAATGAAATTACAGACAAAGGAGCATTTTTTATAAAGCCTCTAAAGAGTCAGCTAAACATATGGGCTATACTTTTGACATCATGAATGTAAATTTAGAATTTGTAATGATAAAGAACCGTTCAGGAACAAGGCATTTGTTAAAGTTTATCTACAAGTCAGATTTGTGCTTTCTAAGGTCGAATGGAAACTGAAGGATTTATTTTGGCTTGTCCAGATGATGTTTTTAACATATTTGTCTATCGAAGCCGGGTAATAGGAGGTTTTTAACATCAGTCGCTTAAGATGTTGATTGATTCTGATTATTAGAATTACTATGCTCTGCTATCATCTTAGATAGACGAGACGTTGGTCTCTACCTTCCTGCGGATCTAGAGTTTGTAGAGGATGAAAGTTACAAATACGCTCCATATTATATTTTTTGACATTAGTCTATGTATGTCACTGAACTTTCAGTACCAACCCTGACAATTTAGCGGTTGACAGAAGGCTGATATTCAGAGATTTTAAAATTCTACTTGCTGAATTATCTATTTTTTATCTGATACTATGTCATTTACACTAAAATACCCGTAATACATTTTTATTTTATTGGAATAATTTTTTCATTGAAATTTTTTACCAACAAAAGAGTTTAGTGTTTTAATTTAGAATTAAGTTACTTCTAATGAAGAGGCATATTTTAAGCAAAAATTATTGAAGTTAATTTAAACAGAAACATTTGGAAACATATTTAAGCATTAATTTTCTAAAATCTAAAATCTTGTCAAGGTTGTTAAAGAGTTAAAAATGCTCGAAGGTAGGTAGTAACTAATACACTCGTATGTTGATAATAAAATCCGGTAGAATTTTTTTTATTTCTTTTTAATCTGTAAAATGAGAGCTGTATTGCGTAGAATCGGACTTGACCTTAAACTATATGTATTACATTAGGTTGAGGATGAAAAGCTGACCTCAAAGTATAACAATTAACATATTAAAAAAAATTAAGTGCCTCTTGATGATTTTTTTCAGACATTTCTTTCACAAATTAATTTAAGAATGGTTATTTCGTTTATTATTGTTTTGAAATTGACATCATTGAAACTAGCGCCATAATATAAAGGTTGATCATGACGTGCCAATAATATAAAAGGTAAATAAGATATTATTTTTTAAAATACAGAATTAAAACTTTATTCTGGAGATTGTCAAATTAAAAGCAATGATGAATTTTAAGAAGTTGTTTGGTGAAAGTGTACCTTTTTGAAAAATTCGTCTTTTGGCTATATATCAGGTTAGGGTTGAGAAGCCCTAATACTTTAGCCTAATGACATATTGTGCCGCCGGTTATATTTATTCTGGGTGAACAAACGGTTGCCTTAATCAGGTTTAGAAATCTGTTTACTAATTTGTCCTCTTAGTATGAGCCTTCAGCATTGATAGATCCTGGAAGGTGTCCTCAGAAGGTCAGAGCTTCGCATTCGAAGATGATGCGAGAGATGTTTGGTCCTCTTCGTCCCATAGTCAACATATTGGTTATTTAATATAGAGGTCCATTGTGTGAATATGTTTCATTAGGCTGCAGTGACCGATTATTAGTCTGTTTAAAGGCAAGATTTCGAGGCTTAGTTTGCCCAATGGTTTGCTCAGTAGTAGTTTGCTGTGTCTGCGGCGTGCAAGGTGGTTTGGTTTTGATGGCTTATCCTTCAGGATATCCATCCACGAAAATAGCTTTCGTAACGCCAAATACTAGTTTCGGTACAATAAATGCAGTAGCATATCCTTGTCTAGTAAGTTATCCACTTTTTGATTGCCTAAGATGCTCTTGTGTCTGGGTACCTACATAAGAGTAATCTCCCTGTATTTTATCAGAGTAGTAAGGCTTGGAAGACAATTGCATACTTGATTTGATATTATCTAATGATATGCTAGTGCTTTCAGAGCAGCCTGACTGCCGAAGT
Source organism: Diaprepes abbreviatus (assembly GCA_034092305.1). Taxonomy (NCBI): domain Eukaryota; kingdom Metazoa; phylum Arthropoda; class Insecta; order Coleoptera; family Curculionidae; genus Diaprepes; species Diaprepes abbreviatus. The sequence goes on from JASJET010000055.1 coordinate 61,818,440, forward strand.
AGAGAATGGTCCTGCCTCTGTAAATCGTAGTCAGATTCTCTCGAAGACAGATATTAGTTGCATGTATTTCTGCCAGAATACCGTGGTGTTCTGTCTCAGTATCTCATTTATGTTGAGGGTGGGGGTGGCTCCTGCACCATGATCAGTTTCAATCCGTTTGTAAACTAGACGATCTTTCTTGTCTGACTTATTGATCGATCGATCCTGCTTTTTAGTCAGTATGAATGGTGTAGCGCCTGTGAAAGTTATAAGTTCTAGATATGGTGCTCATCTCCAACAATGAGTTCGTCACCATGTCTTTAATGCTGGTGTGTCCGAGGGCAGGTTCAGTGCACTAGACTTTATTTTATTCCAACTTGTATGCCCCTCTCCTTACCTCAGCCTGGATTATTATATTAAGTGGGGAGAGATTTATTAGAGTTTTGATGGTTGCGGTCAGGCTGCTTCTCATGTTTCCCGTGATACCGGTAAGTCTATGAAGTTTACAGAGCTCTAGAGTGGCATATCTCTAAGTGGTTTTTGTCCACCATACAACCGAGCAATATGTTATGATGGATCTGTGAGTTCTAAGTAAGCTTTACAGATAGGATTATATCCGGGTACTCTCTCCTGGCTCATCTGTAGTTGTATGTTAAAGAGAGTTGGTATTATTAGTTCACCAAGCTTCCTCCTTTTAGTGAAGATTTTGGGCATGGCTTTTCCAGGGTTTGCTTTAAGGTGCTCCTTAATACACCACTCTTCCATTATAGTCGGAGATCCCCGCAAGAGTCCCGATTAGGTTTTACCATGCTTTACGATGAGTATGACTAGATCGTCAGCATATTCCTGGGTTTAATATCACTGGCCGTTTAGGTTTGCCAGAAGTTTATCGACCATCAGATCCCACAGGAGGTGGAACAGCATACCTTCTTGTGGAAGGACAGAGGCGACACCTCCAGGGTTTCTTCCAACCAATTTGACTACGCTTGTCTGACTGAGTACGTTTTATATTATCCTGCATAAAATGTCTTCTGTGCCATGTATGGCGGACGTTGTCATAGAAATTAAGGAGGTATGGTCGAAGACCCCTTCAGTGTCAAGAAAGGCTGTTAACGCTATTTCCTTTTTATTCATGGCAGATTCTGTTCTCCTTACCAAGTGATGGGAACTTGATTCTAATGATTTTCTTCACTGAAATTAGGCACATTTTAGAAAAATCTTCCGTATATGCTCTTCAACCAGTTTCTCCGCCAGCTTCAGCAGAATACATGTCAGGCTAATTTGGTAGACAAACCGAAGCTATGATAGCTACCTTTTGGGTTTCTACCACCTGGTAATTTAGTCTGATAACAATTGATCCCTAGAACCAAAATTAATCAGTTTTGGTGCATGTAACTCACACCTGATTAAGATAAAGACTCTGAAGTTATTAAGGCATAAATTATAGATTCTTGTTTTCTCCTTGTCCAGTTGCTCGTCTGGCCAGTCAGGGCTCTAGAATGAGGACGATGTCAAGTTTCTAAGATTGCGGTAGTGAGAATGCTACTCGGCTTGGCCTGATTGTACCATCCAATCCGCAACGAGGCAAATTTAGGTGCGGATCCGCGAATTGGAAGCGGTCTTTTGATTATAACATATCCCTTTTTATTTTTTGATTCCAAGAAGCAATAAATTCTTTTTGACGTAGATTACAAATTTATTTTTAAAGGTTTCAATTATTGGAAGCCTATTTGACCTTTCAATAAGAAAAGTGCCCTCAATTTTCAAGAGTCATCGCCACATAGCTAGCAAATGTTGAATTAGCAACATGCAAATAAATGTCCTTTATTGTTATAATTGAAATTTATGCATTGGATGAAAAAACATGCAGAGATTATTTTTTCTAAGAAGTAAGTAACAATTATGAAAATGATGTTTATTTTGAAAGACACTAGTTTATTTAAAGCGACATGGTGAGGTCACACAATCTATATGTGATTTGTCTAGTTTCAATAAGAAGCACTATACAGTAGAGAATATTTATTTATTGATTTTTTATGGTTTGCTTGAGTCCACGATAAAAAAAAACATAAAAAATTTACAAAAGAGTGGAGTGTTACCGCTTAAATATGGTGGTGTGTAGATAATACAAAGCAAAGACATGCCTGCAGCAAACATTCGGTGTCTGTTTATTTTCTAAGTAGTTTGACAATACTTTACAAAGGGCATGAATTAAAACCACATGTAGAACACAACACTTATTTCGGACATAAGTTTAAAAAAAGTTGTTTGTCCGGCAATATTCAGTGAGATACTATTTGTTAGTATTTGTTCAAGCTTTTTTCCCTTTTTTATTTCTTCTAAATTTAGAGTTAAGGAGAAAAGATTAATGGTTACTAATTTAGTTGATACATTATAATAAATATTTTATTGTTTTTATCATACTCATGACAGTTAATTCGAATTTTAATATTGGTTGGTTTGACCAATGTAGACCCTCGCAGTTATTATATTGATACTCTGCAGCCCTTTTTTTACTTTTATGGATTTTAGATTTTAGGTTGCTAAAATTTTTGTTTAATAGATTATAATGTTTATGTGCAACTATATTATTATGAAGTCTAAAAGTATTTCTTTTTATAGTTTTTATTTTATTTTATTTTTTTTTCGGTTAATTTTTATTATGTAACACACTAATTTAGTTCATAAAACAGTGTTATTTAATCTCTTGGAAAAAAATGTTAATTTTTTTTTAAATACTTTTTCACAATAAGACCAAGAGAAACTGATTTTTTTTTTAGAAAATGGGTGCTGTGAGAGTTGAATGGAAAAACACTTTTTTTTGCGCTACTCTGTTTTTTATAAAATTCTCCTCAAGGTTATACCTTAGGAAATGATTTTGTCTTATCTCTTAGCTTCTTGTATAGTAATGTTTTAATAATTTCATTAAAACGGTTGACCATGAAATCTAGGAAGGGTAACTGATCTTTTACCTCTTCCATTCCCATATTATCGGATCTAACTGAACAGAGTGGTGGAACTTTTCTACTGTTGCGCCTGCATAGTACTTACTTCCAATTTAAACGCACGTTCTAAGCTTAAAATGACGAGTCTGTATATATATATATATATATATATATATATATCTAGTCTTTGACAACCACTACCTTGAAACATCAAATCGTTGAGGTGTGTACAGAGAAGTGCAACTTCACGAGACAAAAGTCAGTTTATAAAAAATCAAAATTTCAGTAAGATGTTAAGAAATCTTTACGGTCGTAAAATTAGTTTAACAAGCTACAGTTTTCTCCTCCAGGTCGCTAAACGGTGATTTATTAAACAAATTCTACGGCCGTAGAATATTATATTAAAATTTTAATTTTTGAGCTTCTCGATACCCCAGTGTATGTATAGATGTTATTTAAATATTGATAATTTAGGGTCTGGAATTGAAATTTCTGCAGGACTAACATTCTGCCGACAAGTCTCGAAACTTATACTTCATATAAGCAGTTATTTTTTGTGAATATTGCTCTTGATTCGCTGCAGTTCCCCTGATGAGGTTATTAGGTGGCTGAAACGCATATGAAAATAGAGTTGCACTCACAAGGAATAAACTGTCTATCTTTTTTTCCATTAACGTCCTGGAGGAGAAAACGGTGATGATTAAAGATACAACCTAATTGAAACTTTGTGCAAACAAATAAAAAAAGACAATGCAAAACTACATTTTAGTCAGTCTTTAGCATTGTCTACAATCTTCAAACTAACATCACTTTTCTTGTTCTCTAAATACGAAAATGATGATAAAAACTTCCTAATACGTAGGATTTTTGAGTTATAATTTTTTCAGCAAAAATGAATAAGTATTTGGATCACATTAGTTTAAAAAGTGAGTTGTAATATACCGGAGCGCGACGTTGTCAAATTTATATTTTTCATAAGTTAGGGAAGTTGTGCACAATCTGGAAACACCATGTATCTAGGGATGACAAGTAAACCACGAAGTCTCAATCTTCTAGGGCTTAAAATAACGAAAGTGTTTGTGCCTGTGTTAACTCTGCGAATAGTTTTTAGATGTCTTGTTGGCGATCAGGATCGAGAGTGGGCTCCTCACATATGTTGGTAAAGCTGTGCAGCAGTATTTGGTTAAATGGCAAACGCCCTTCTATGCCTTTTGCTGTTCCAATGATTTGGCGAGAACCTTTCTTCAAACATAATATTGAACATCCGGATATTCCTTCGGCAATAAAATCGATTCTCCATTGAGAAGGTTTGCCAGTTCCAGAGCCCCCAGTAAAGATTTAGAAATATCTAATGATAAAATAGAACTCGATAATTTATCAGAAAAGGGCGATTTTTATTTTCTCGAAAATGAAGGAAAAGAACCCAATTTAATCGAACAACCGGAATTAGATGATCTAGTTCGGGATCTCAACTTGTCCAAAGAGCATGCTGCAGTATTAAGTTCTAGATTATAACAATGAAATGTACTAGCCACTGGAACCAAAGTTACAGCATTAAGGAACCGTAACCAGGAGCTCTCCTCGTTTTCTGCTCTACAGTATAAAATGTGAATTTGTGTTAATACAAATAGTATTATGCAAAAATTAGGATTTGCACATAATCAGGACGAATGACACTTATTTATAAGTTCTGCTCCATAATGATAACAAAAGACCTTCTATTTCTCTTGCACATGCAGTTGGCATGAAGGAAATATACAAAAGTATGTCACTTATTCTAAATGCAATAAGATATGATACGTATAAGTTGCAAATATGTGGTGACCTAAAAGTCATGGAACTATTATTAAGGCTTCAGGGTGAATCTACGAAGTATTGCTGTTTTTTTTTTGTCTTTGGGACGGTAGACCAACACAGAGGTATTACCAAGTAAAAGAATAGCTTCCGAGAGATCAATATATTCCAGGTCAAGCTAACGTAAAGAATATATTCTTGTTGATCCCAAAAAAGTACTGTTACCTTCATTAGACATTAAACTGGGATTGAAAAAAAAGTTGTCAAAGCATTACATAAAGAAATTAAGTAATGCTAAGCTTAAGGAAGGACCATAAATTATAAAAATACTGAGGAATCAACAGTTTCATGATTAAAAATTAAGTGATGTTGAATTAGCTGTTCTTTTAAAACAATTGTCTGGGAGCTTTTAGGAAACAAAAAAGTAGAAAACTACGGAAAACTTGTAAAAGAACTACTTAAAAGCTACTGCAAAATGAACTGTCGCATGTCTCTTAAAATAAATTTTTTGCACTTCCATTTAAATTTTTTCCCAGAAAATTTGGGAGCGATCAGTGACGAGCAAGCTGAAACGTTTCACCAAGACATTAACAATGGAGCAACGTTACCAAGGCAGATGGGATCCAGCAATGTTGGTTTCTTATGAAAAAAAGCGATCAGGAATATAAACGAAAGTCAACATTTGCAAAAAAGTTATGTACAAAAAACTTACCATAAATATATTTCCATATGTATTTTTGTAAATAAATTCTGTTATCCATACAATATCTTGTTTTTTTTTATTGTCTTGAACTTATGTATAAATATTATATAATAAAACTTTTATAAAAAAAATTGAACCGACTTCTTAAAGTGCGCTAAAAAGTGAAAAATAACTATACATTTTTATATGAAATTGAAATTTTAGAAGTCGGCGCCAAACTAATATCTGATAAAATGTGAATTTCTTACCATAATTTGTATATATTAGTAGTTATTTATTTCATTTAGAAATAATTTGGCGCCGACTTCAAAAATTTCAATTTCATAAAAAATTTATAGTTATTTTTCACTTTTTAGCGCACTTTTACGAGTCGGTTCAATTTTTTTTATAAAAATTTTATTTTTCGATTTTTAGTTTTGAATTCATTGTGATATCCATAAATTATTTGAACAAAGTACTAATCGAGATTAGTTTACCTCGCAGTGACTCCAAGGTGACAAAAAATTATCCATTTTATCCAAAGTTGTAAAAATGAACCACTAAAAATTTTTTGATTCTTAGAGTTCTCCAAATACCACCGAAATTGTGTCAAACAATTAGTCTATCATAGTGAATCCACTACCTTAAATTTCAAATTAATTTTAGATTGGTATAATAGACCTCAAAACCTTCCAATATCGATATTTAAAGTACTTAAGATGTAAATTTCATGGCCCGATATATTTTATATTGCATGTTGAGTTTGTATACGCCCCAAGAATCCCGCAATATCAATTTTTGACAAAATCGGAAAATGAAAAATTTTCAGTCCTTCATATTGTATCTTATCAACTTAATAGTTGTAGAAAGTTAACTTATATTCGTAATATAATACCCCAAAAAAAACCTAAAACGATTCAGTCCCACCTTTCAGATTCGTTATGGGCGATCCCGAAAACTCCCCCGTACCAATTTTGGAGAAAATCGAACAAAATTGATTTCGTCCGCCAAGTTGGATCCGCTATAATGAATTTCTTAAAAATAATTTTAGATCCGTTATGTGCGACACCAAAACCTCCCCTGTACCAATATTGGAAAAAATCGGACAAAATTGATTTTTTGTTCGCCATATTGGATTCGCCATATGAAATTTTTTAAAAATATTTTGGATTCGTTATGTATGACCCCAAAAACTCCCCCACACCAATTTTGGAGAAAATCGGATAAAATTAAATTTTTTTGTCCGTCATATTGGATCCGCTATATTGAATTTTTTAAAAATAATTTCAGCTTCGTTGTGTACGACCCCAAAAATTCTCCCATACCAATTTTGGAGAAAAATTAATTTTTTTCGGCCGCCATATTGTCAGCGCCATCTTGGAATTTACTGCACCAATTTCGTCCAAAAAAATATGGGACCACCGCAGCAACTTTCTGAACATAACGTAAAAAATTTTATTAAATTCGGTGCCATCGTTCCGGAGTAATCGGTGTACATACATAAAAAAACAACATACATACTCGACGAATTGAGAACCTCCTTCTTTTAGAAGTCGGTTAAAAATGTTTTAAATGAAAATAATTGATACATTCTATGACTGAAAATCTATACGTGGTTGTAAATTGTCGTTGTTGAATTACTAATCAGAATGCTTTAAACTTTCACGGACAGCCATTATAACATCAGTCGCATTTTTTTTGTATTTTTTGACTAGGAATATTCTGGGAGTTGTATTTTTAGGTCATCAGCTTAACATAAAAATGGTATTTAAAATTACAAACAAACTTCTGTTTATATACATAGGAAATTTTTCTGAATTCTTCTATATTTAGGATGGGGTATACTTCGTTATAGCATTTATCAGGTCTTGCCACTTACTTTGAATTACGTCATCTCCAATTTTTTGAGCTGTTCAATTAATATTTACTTTTTGACAATATTGTATAAAATGTTTGACGGTAAAACTATACACTTTTTTAAAAAATACCTGATTTTCCAGTTCGAACAGCATTTGGGTAAAATGGCTAACATAATTATTTATGTAATTTTACTTACTACTTGGGTCTGTTGATAAGTTATTGTAGCTCATTTTGCTACAAAAAAATCTCAAATTATCAATTAAATTAGTTAGTAAAACTTTGTTTGCGCTCATTTTGTAATAAGCTTTAAGTAGTTTTATTAAAACCAATTACCTTAAAGTAACACGTTAATCAAGTATACAGTTAAATTCGTAAAATTTCTTTTATGTTATTTGTAACTTTTTTGCTCAGCAACAAAGAAAAAACACGTAACCTGTCTAAATATTTCACCTATCCAAATTGATTTCAGAAAAGGCGTGATGGTTTTGGTCACGCGTCAGTAAATTCATCTTCTAGACTTTATTTTTCTCACCATCAATGATGTGGGTCTTTGATACATAAGCGTACTTTTTTTTATCTAAACGTTTAATATATATATATATATATATATATATATATATATATATATATATATATATATATATAAAGGAAATATTTTCCCAAAGAAAAGTATATAATTAAATTAATAAAATTATAGTTAATTTACTCATTTAAAAAAACTCTGAAGCTTATGTAAGCTATAAAATTAAAAGTCAGTTATCTATAAGTTTTGTTCAGAATATTGAATGTTTTATTCAAATTTTCATTCTTGCAAAATGTTTATTATTTATGTAAACAAATCTCAGTAGTTTCTGTCTTTTCAGAACTTGCACAAATCTACAATAAGATATAGAGAAACCACATATAAGATACAAATAATTTATTAAGGTGATCGTTACTGGATGACGATTTGATGTATATAATTTGAAAAGAAACCAAACTGTTCCAAACCTCGACTTTTTGTTTTTTATTTAAAATTATATTTTAAATAGAGATGATATGTTTGTTAGCACTGTTATTTCGTTACATTCCAATTTGACAGCTGACGAAGTAGAAGTGTTACGAAATATGTCATGTTTATTTAAAATATAAGTTTAAATAAAAAACAAAAAGTCAGGACCTAAAAGATTTTGGTTTCTTGTCATATTATCTTATATATCAAAGAAGCTTTGCCTAAACCAATTAATCAGAATTAATTTTTTTTCTTGTAAAAATTATACAGAAATGGGTAATGTACTGTTAGCATACGTAGCTATATATATATATATATATATATATATATATATATATATATATATATATATATATATATATATATATATATAAATGTGAACTATGATTTATAGCTAAGAGACCCACCGAAATTGAACTATTTAAATATATTCCTGATAAAAAGAGTAATCGTGCCCCTTTTGGTGTTTTTTTTGGAGTTCTGACCAAATTAATTTGTCATTTGATCTTGAGACACCATCACAAGTTCAATATCTCTTTTTATTACATATTGTGCTACATACAATTTATTTAACTGTATAGCATTTCATTTTTTGGATCGCATTTTAAATTATTAGTTTTAGTTATATATATTTTATTTTTTCATTTTTTTCCCTCGCGTTCTTTCCTTGTGTCTTGTTATCTGGTTATACGGCGTCTTCCTAAGGGCGGATTGAGAATCACTGGATTGGATATATACAATAACCAGTGTAGGATTTAGCTCCATGGACATGGCATATTAAGATATGGAAAGTGTTCATTTTGAAATATTGTAAACTATTAAGCTTGTAAGTTTTCTAACCAATTACTTTTAAATATTGAAATTTCGCATACTTCGAATCTCAGGGTAAGTTGGTCAACGATAAATGAAGAAAACAATTTAGGAATTGAAATATACAATATTGTGGAAACTGTCGTCGGCTTTAGCAACAATCCCTAATATGACTACGAAGTTAACAAAACTATGTTCATCAGGCCAGGGAATTTCATGCTAATTTTTTAAATTCCTACATGATAAAGATAAAATTTGTATAATGGGGTATATTAATAACAGTAAAATTATTATTTATAAAGTATAATAAGTGACAAAAATAAATAATTTAAAAATTTTATGGTTTCATTTATTCTAAATTTGAGAGTTTTATTGAATTTAAAAAAAGTCTATAGTCAACTTCTAAATAAGCGGTTCAGTTTTCTAAATTAAAAATAATTAAAACTACTTCAGATATAAACATTATAATGTAAACTATGTTTTTTTTTTCATCTTTAACCCTCAAGATCCGTTAATGTCTCTCTAGACGTTCCAGTTTTATGTACATCACGTAGTAAAATGTTGGATTCGTGCACATATTTTTTCTTGGAGTTGGCAAAAATGCCAGACACGCATCGGGAGGCTGGCAGCACGCACACCACAACTACCATTCCCGTAGGCGTCTTATTTGAGCTGTTCTGCAATGTTGCCGAGTTTTGAAATCTATGTCACATAATATATTATTAATGCATTTTATATAAAAAAACCTTGCCCGTTGCAAAAATGACAAATAATTAATTAGAACTAATAAATTTTCGTAAGTTTTTGCTTTCGTTGATTCTATGGAATAATTTTTAACGAATATTATTAATCTTTTTGTCGCTTGTTAGCACCATAATTAATATACTCATAAGACTGTTTGCTTGTAGGGCTGAATATTTAACTGAGCTTTTTGATAACTTTTATCTAAGTCAAACTATTTTTATGTAGAAGTTCTATTCTTATTGCTTTATTTAATAGAAAAGGGAGGTTTATGTTTTGTTCAATTACACGATATAATTTTCATTTAGTTTAAATATTGCTGCTAAAATTTTATTTTATTATAACAAATATGATCTTCATAATATGGTTATATAACATTCATAGCAATTACGAAGCTAAATTCTTATTACTTTAATATATTATTTATTTATTAAAGAAGGATCTTCTGAATTACTTATTTTCTTATATTAAGGTTGAACTAAAGAATGGATGTTCTGGAAAAGTTATTAAAAAATAAATTATTCGCTTTCACTTCTACTTTCGCAAAACGTTTTTCTTTGGGCTCTCGGCTTCACCTTTGGTTGACTAAAATGGGGTTGTCTGACTTGCATTGTCTTTATTTTTATTTATTTTTACGAAGTTTCGATTAGTTTGTATCTCTAATCGTTATCAAGTATAACCACCACCTTTGGTATTCTTAAGTACTTTCGTTACAATCTGAAATATAAATATTATATTCTTTTGTACATAGAAATAAAAAAATTTATTAATTTTTTGAAAATTTTAGTAGTGTTTATTTTCCAGCTAATAACAACCTTCTAGTCTTTAAAATTTATGCGAATGTTTGAATTTATGAATATTAATAACAAGTCTATGAGTGGGATTTTAGTAAGAAAAGCGAACTAAATTAATATTATGGGGTATTTCTGGGTGGCATAGATACCCTCGGATATGAAAATGCAGGTTTTTAAAATATCTTGTGCGTGCCATCAAATTTAAAATTCCGTTCCAATGTAATTATTAGACCATGTTTAATAACTAAAGTGTAATTATTAAAAAGTTTAGAAAAAACGTTGAGCTGAAGAAAAAATTAGGAGATGCTTAAATTGGTTTTCAGATTCCAAGAAAAAAAAATCAGGAATTTTAGTGCCAAAAATTCGACGCTAATTTAACCTATAAATCATTGAGTATAATTTTTTCAATATTTAATTTAGCCAAGAAGTATTCTAAAAAAAATGAAAGTAGTAAAACAATAATGCGATGCTCAGTCTAAACAGAGATATACAAGATATTTTACTTTCTTTGGACCCTTAACATTAGGTACTTTAACACTTACACTCTTTCCTGTGATTTAAGCACGCAGCGCTCCAATCTAAATGTAAATTTGGCATACGTGTAAAGCAGCAAGTACATTCTTGTAGACTGGACCTGCGGTAAAAGAACTTCATTTTCGAAGTGTAAATTGACTATCATGTGCGATTTGAACCCACATGAAAGTGTCAGTTTCATGCGGGATTGGCGCATCCCACACTATAATCGCGTGAAAAGAGTGTAAGTGTAAAACCACCTATTAGGTAAAAGGTGCTAGGGGTGCAATTTTGAGTTTTAATCTAACAATAGTTACTTACTACGTTGATTTGGTTTTGTTTCTCTTGGGATCGTAGTTTATAAAGAAAAGAGACAAAAAAGTGTGGTTGTTACGTTTTCTATATTGGTGTTAGGTAGTTTACTTTACCTTCTTCAGAATATATATATATATATATATATATATATATATATATATATATATATATATATATATATATATATATATATTTTATTATTAATTTTACTCCAAATTATATTGCAGTTAAAAATAATAGGTTGTTCATGACGAGAAAACAAGTTAAATTATTTTTAATTTTCTTGAACGGACTTTCTTGACCTGCCTAAAAAAATTATTTAAAAAATAGCAGCCGGATTCACTAACATGGTTTAATTTTAAATCCGTTTCAAATTGACAGCAGAGGGCTTAAACCGATAAGAACAACAATAAATAAATAAAGCAATTTTTAAATCCTAAAAATACAACCATAAAAAAATGATTTTGTTTTATTATCGAACTGGCGAAAATGGAGAATTTTATTTGTTTTCGGTATACAATTCCCTTACATATTTCAAGGCTTTATTGCAAGGTTCTTATCTTAATATCCATATAAAAGAGCTTATTCCTTGATATATGTTATATAAATTATGACAATATTATAAACCACACAAAACTAGAAGATTTAAATTTCATGGCAACTAAATCGGGTTTAACTCTTAAATCTTCTTAGTGAATCTGGCTGTAGGTATTTAATATAGACTACGATCTACACATAGTAGTTTGGGATTAATCTGAAATTAAATAGAAATGGATTTTGTAAGGAGTTGAAAAAATTGTTTGGAATATTTTCATTCCGAAATTTTGCAACGTTTTATATTTAATTTATATTTCTCAGTTATCATTATTTTATAATATTGCAGTACACTTTGCTAAGTGACTGAGCATTACCAGTATTTTGTTTTTTTGGATTTCAGTGATTTCGAATATTTTTTTATGATTGGCGTTTTCAAAACTTTGATACTTTCGAAATAAAGATTGTGATGATATTCTGTCCTATTCATTATCAATCTTGTTTTATTTTTGTTGATGTTTGATTTTTAATAGAAAATGTGTGAATTATTTTATAATTTGATCAATGAAGTAGGTCTAAATACGTTAGAAAGCTGCAAAATCTCTAAGAAACTATAAAAAAATATGTAGAAATGTGATTGAGAAACGTTTATAATGTTACTTTTAAATATAAAAAATCAATTATCTATGGCAAATAAAAAATTTTGGCATAATTATAAAAAAAATGAAATGATCAACTTCTTTTCTGTAGCCAGACTTGAAGCTTCTCTTGGTCTGGTTGATGATAAAAAGTCAGTTTATGGACCCTCAACCGCAGCGCTGTTGAATCGACTGCCAGCCTGTGAAAATATGAGCGAAGGTTTGTTAATGGTATCTTGTTTGTAGTGTCCGCTCATTAACACTACGGGGATGATATTGATGTGTCTTTATCTGGAGTATTCTGACTTTCCTCTTTTATGTTCGTTCGGCATTATTTTACAGTTCTAAAAGAGTAACTGAGTACATAGCAAGAATAGTTGTTGGGTGCCTTAAATAATAGTAAAAATACTATTTAGATTGGTTCATAGTGCCTGTTTCGCCCGTCTTACGAACTCGTTGTTTAATTCGTTCTTCATAATTCGTTGATCAATTCTTTGTACCTGTTTCATGCTAAAGTATTTATAGGTCTGTCTTGCCTCTCTACTACCGCAATGGTTAGACTATTCTGCATTTCAAATGCTCCCAGTTGTATATTTCCTCTACTTGTGTTTAAAATGCTGCATTTATCAAGGCCGAACCGAATTCGTATGTCTCCGGAGGACTCCTTCACTTTGAGCATTTGTTCCAGATAATTTCTGGTTGCACCATCAATTTAAAATCGTCCATATATAGAAGATAATTTAGTCTTATTTCCTCTTCGCGATTGTTCTTAGTCCTGAGGCCGCATCTGATGGAATTCAAATGGCGTGATAGTGGGTTCATGACAAGGCAGAACCATAATAACTATTCCTGAAATATTTCCTTTTGTATTGAGATTACGTCTATCGCGATATTCTTGCTGGAAAGTATTTGCATTTGCTTGCTAGTTTTCTAAGTTGAATTGAGGTGTTCTAAAAAGGGGACAATATGTATATTGACTCTAAATATTCTCAGTACAGCTGTAAGTCAGTCATGTGGTATAGAATAGAAGGCTTTTTGGTTGTACAAGTAAACGGCAAATAGGTTCCTTCCTTTGATATGGGCCTGTATAACGTGGAAAGGCAGATAATTGGTCGATATTTAGCCGGATGTCGTGTATTATGCTGATTCTCTTGCAAGAGATACGTGACTCTTTTGAGGATCAAACAAAACATGATTTATTAGAACAGTCAGTAGTTGGTGCATACTCCAAAACTTTTAAGTCAGTAGATTTGAACATGACGAGGACCAGGGCCATCCAATTATGAAGTTAGTCAATTATAATGATGCTAGTGATTTCCTTGGTGGCGAGGAGCTTAAATTGTATCTGACTCTAAACTTGGCAGATTTGTTTTTCTTCATTGAACAAGTTAGCTTCGATCTTGCATTGGGTAATTGTAGCTAGTTGACTTCTCCAGAACTCTTTTACTTGTTCTTTACTATGGTATCTATTATCTGCCATGTTTGGTAAGGAGTTTAATATAAAAGGACCTTTCTGATCTATCAAAAAGGGCATTGTCCCTTTTTCGGTTGTTGCTGGCTTCATATCTCTTTAATCGTCTTACGGTAATGGAAAGTTTTTGATTTAGTGTGTCGAAGCACTGTTAGGCAATGCAGTTTACATAGCCGTGTTTTCTTGTTCTAACATCTCTAATATACTCTATCAGCTATTCTATGTCTTTCCGAAGATTTTTGATCTTTTACTAAGTCTTTTCTCCCATTGCGAGATCCTATGTTGTAATGTTCGTTGCTTCGCGGTAATATTAACCATCATAATTCTAGCAGCTGCATTTGCGGCGCAGTAGATCAGCAGATGTAGATTTTCTAGCATGTGAGCCTATCAAAACCTAAACTGGCAAAATTCTGTTTCATATGATATCTAATACAATACTTAGCTTTTTAGATGAATTTACTCATTACAGTGGTGGTCGGCATAATGCGTTGGATAATTTCTGGTAGAGTTCAGCTTTGTCTTCTCGAAGGTAGTTCACGTTTCTGGAATTAGTTTTTTTTCAGAGAATAACCTCTACTGGTTTACTGCTCTCTATACGTCTGGGCATTCCCTGCAGAATTTGACGTGTAGTTGTTGTCTGTAGCCGATCTTCTCTCGTCTTAAATGAGTTACTTTGTAAAAAATGCGCGTTATTGGCTCATTCATAGTCACAGTTCATTTGATGTGCTCTTTTGAGTGAGCGCTGGTTAAGGATCTCGCACAGCATCTTCGACGGGTGGAACGCTTGATGTTGTTTGGCTATCGTCGTGATGTAATTGCTGTTGCTGTTTTTTTTCGGACTTTCGCACTAGAGCAATGTTTTCTCGCTTGTTGTTGTTTGATTGTTCTTCAACCACGGGGTCTAGCTGTGGGTCAGGTGCAGCGATTGAGTCATTGTTATCGTCTGTGCTTTTGATCTCTCGCTCGATTTTTATTTTAATAATGTTAAGTCGCATTTTCGGGATTAGTTTATTTCGGAAACTAAGCCTGTATTGGTGTGCTCTTCCCTGTTGCGACAATTATGTGTTGGTCTCTTATGATCTCTTGTTCTAGATTAGTTTATTTGTAAAAAATGTTAATTATTGTCATTCATAGATACAGTCCATTTCATGCGTTGTCTTGGTCGTCTGGTTGAGTGAGCGCTGGTTAATGGGTTAATGTTCCCGCGCAGCATTTTCGACAGGCGGAGGTCTTGGAGTTGTTTGGCTCTCGATCAAATGTGGTTCATGTTGTTGGGCTGTAACTTATAGTGAGACAGGTATCTGCCTCTTCAACCTCCTGTTTCTTAAAAATGGAAGATTATCCTCCCTCAGAATCCGTGATACAGACCTCACCAGAGGGGTAGGATTCTTGGCAATGCCCGCCTGAATTAAATAATTGCCAGGTGTTTGTTTCTCCATCTTATGAAAATTTTACGGTGTGGTTATATCGGGTGTCCTCCCCTAAATTGACTGTCTTTTCTATGGTTTTTAGCTGAATCCGCCTATTTGTAGTCGCTCGCTTCGGGTCTGATGCTATTGTTATTATTAAGGCTGATACTTTTTTTTCTACATTTCTGTAAATTCGGAGATATTAAGTTAAATAACATCTAAGTAATCACACACAACAACAATGTGGCAGCTTCCGAACTTCTAAAAGAAGCATCTTAGGAAGGAAACCAAATATAAACAATATTTTGCTAGATAAGGGTCCATGGTTTCTAGGGAGACGAGTGTAGTGTGGTCTAGACTATACTTCACCTAAAAGTCTCAACTTTACCGGAAAAAGTTTAGACTAATTAAAATTTAGGCTATTCCTAAATCTAAATATTCGGACCATTCGCGATCTCAAAAAACCACCTCTCACAATAAGTGATATAAGAGATAGATTAATCTATGTATACTAAAACGATCACTACTAATATTCTGAACCTGTTGCAAATTATTGGTACCATTGGTTTTGCTTCTTTTTGGCTATATTCGTGCAAATGCAAATAGCAAATATAATAAAGAAATTCAAAAATGAAAATGAATGAGGCAGCTTATAGCTGATACAAGGTGAGGAAACTTAAGGAATTTTTTCTGGACACTCTATTCCTACTTATTAATATCGGAAGCCAATAGCATGCTCTATCTATCGGCAATATTATATGAAGTTGGAAAGGTGATAATTTTTAAAATTTTATTTTCTTCAATAAAAATTTAAAACCAAATTCCGGCTTATATTTGATTTAACTTAGTATTTGACTTGACAATCCTTTTAAATTATTTATTAAATTTTTAAGTCATATTGTAGATTGTATGGACTGTATACTATTTATTGACGTGTAGTGAATGTGTTCTATATGAGGAATATAACAATCCATTCATAAAACTTTTTTCATTTTACTAATTAACCATGACAACACTGTATACGTGACTGTTTCGTCCTGTCAACGCTGAGGCCGTAAAGTCTTTCAGAGTTCTATTTTTCTTTGAAAGCCCATGATGAGACGAGCAGTCCTGTCGGCCCTTTTGTAATGCCACTTCAAACCCTAGACTTATTTGCGTCACGTCCAATCAAATAAAAAATAAATCTTTCGACCCTTGATGATTAAATTGGGTAGTTACTAAGTTGTATGGGTTTTCTTTGGCACAGTGCGGAATTCATGAGGGAAATAAAAATGCTATTTTGTATGATATTTAAGAGGCAAAAATAAATGGACAATTTTAATGTAAAATGATATTTTAAAAAACGGAAAGAAAAGTAACTTTAAAGTTATGCATGGTAACTGGGAGATATTTAATTAATCAATTGTTATTTTAGATTTCATGATAAATGATTTGCTCTTATGAGTATTTTAAACAACCTTTATATAAACATTCTTATATCTTATTTGTAATAACTTTAGTGCTTGAGTGTAGGACTTTTAAATGTTATAATGTTTGTAAAAAACTTTAATACGAAAATTTATGAATACTTGTTGCGGCATTAATAAACGAAGTAGTGGTTTTTACTCAGTTTAAGCATTAACGTTTTTATAAATAATGCAACATTTAAAATATTTGGGGTGAATGAGGTAAAGTTCATCAGAATTATTGCCTGAAAGTAGTTTTTGTACAAAATCGATTAAAAGCTATAAGTATACCTCAGAATTTGAAATTTTGTGGGTCTTTAGGATATCTATATAAAAGTAGTTTAAAACGTTCTTAGAATTAATAAAGCGAATATCAAGAAACTATTATCAATGAAGTCTGAAACGCATGTTGCTTATTTTTCGATCCAGATTTTTGACCATTAACATTTAGAAGATAAAATTGAAAATTGGACCTCTATTAGTGCGACTTTCGGCTCTGTTTATTTAAATATAAGTTTGAAGTTTATTTTTTAGCACTATTGTAACAGAAGTATGTTTCTAAAAAAAATTGAAAATCCTATTTTTTTTTTAATTTGGCAACAACATTACTTTAAAACGGCCACTAGTGGTTAAAGTTAAAATACTGGTAAATTGACTGTCAACGTGCACGGGAGGAATAATACACCTTAAATTTAAAATAAATGTTTGTGTTTAGTTCAGAATTAATGGTTAACCTTTGAATATATTTTGGCCTTATATATTCCAAGCAACAGAAAAAAATGATTACATACAAGAGTAGAATTTATTGTGAACTGTTATAAAAAGTATCGAGAAAACCAGTGATCATTACTTTGTCTCAATATGATCTAAATTTGATTGACATTTTAATACTTTATTGTCAGTTTTAAGATAAGGCCATGTGAGGGAATAGGGTGCCAATTTTTAAATTAATCACTTATTTTAATTAAATTGGAATTATTCTGTAAGTTCCATAAATTATATATATATATATATATATATATATATATATATATATATATATATATATATATATATATATATATATATATATATATATATGTGTTACATGCGAATCTACGCCTATGTTATAAATAATAATTTTTCATTGACCGCAGGTGTCAAATTTCGCAATAACAACCAGACTGTTTTCCAATTAAGCAAAATCAGCAGTGTTGCAATACGTAATTACGTGACTTTTAAACATGCAAACTTGCTGATGTTGCCATAGAGAAAATCTAAATACATTTTCTTTTTTTATTGTAAGTTAGTAATAGTAAATAAAGCAATTAATGCTGTTATTCTGCTAGTTTAAGTTTTGATTTAAGATTTAATTTTGAAAGTATAAAATAATTGTTAAATAAATAAAATAAAATTTTTTTAAAAAGTGTTTTAAAGAAAACAAAATATAAAAATTGGCGCAGTCCGTAGGATTCATTTACGTTGGCAGAACAAGAAGATATTCTCACTGTCGGCGGCGGATCCTAATCCCTTAAAGCGAAAGAAGAACCAGAGAAGACATTCTCACTCAACAGCACCGGAAGGAACAAATGGTGAAGCCTTTGGTTGCAAACAGTGAAGAATAAGATGATCGATGCTCAAGCAAGCAGTTGCGTAAGTAATCGAATGATCTCGTTTATTACATTTATAAAGTGATTTGTTGAGACTATCTGTTGATTATCCGATATTATCGTAACATTTCATATTTTCTTTCAAAATTAACGTATTATACTCAATTTTTTTACTTGTAAACAAAATGCCAGAGATAAACTTTCTGAAATATTTTGTATTATCCCCGAATTTGACGGTGATCAGATTTCATTGGGTACGTTTTTAAACGCATGCGATTATGTCAATGATATGGCGGCAGATAATTAGAAGATTCTTTTAATTATTCATATTAAAAACAAACTAAGAGGAAAACCCGTCCAATTAATAAACTCGCGCAATCCACAATCATATGCGGAAACAAAAACCCTGTTAAACCTTCATTTCGGCGATTCGAGAGATCTATCGCCTCTCATTCAAGATCTTCAGCGTCTAAAGCAATTTCGAAATAAATCACCTTTGACCTTTTTCAATAGATTACAAGTGCCTAATTCCAAGATGTACGCGAATATCCAAAAATTGAACCTAAGTGCTAATGAAAAGAAAGCATAAACCAGTTTAATCAACACCATGGCCCTTAACACCCTTTTAACTGGCTTAGAACTACGACTTGGCCAAATCATTCGTGCTGGAAATCTTGAAGATCTTTTAGATGCCCAAGTTCGAATCCGGCGAGAATTTCAACTTTCTTACTTCGAAAATCAAAAGGTCAACAAACAAGCAACAATTTCTAGACCCCCCAATACAACCCAGGAAATTTCCAAACCAACCCCAGAAATGTCTCAACTGTGGACGTTCAGGACACATGATAAACGAGTGTCGAACCCAAATGATGCAGAGAACTGATTACTATCAAAATAATCAAAGTTTCCAAAAGCCGCCACAAAATTCTAGCTTTTCTCAACCCCAGTTCAGACCCCCCATGTTTTCACCATAAAATCAAGCAAGGTCTCCTATGTACTCACAACAAGGTCAACATAAGTCGCAGTTTCGCCCTTCAACGATCCAATGAAACCCAAATCGTCATAACCAATCCAGAACCCACCATATGAATTACAATACGCAACTATATGAAGAGTATTCCCCACAATATGAAGAAAACCTTCACGACTACTACGAATATGATCAGAGTTTTGAAAATAATTATCATGATAATTATTCTGGTAATCTTACTTTACCAGCGAGCGATGAATACCAAAACCCAAATTTTTGCTCTCTCCCAAACCAGAATCACCCCCGAACGAGACTACCTCGATCACGAACCCTTTGGAAATTATTCAGGATCAAATCAACAATTTGAATCTGGACGAACCCAAATTTAAATTTCCAAGAACAGCAATTCCTTTAAGCCCACTTCTTGCTGTCAACCCAAAAAACTTATACTATATCCATGACGCATCTAACAAATTTAAATTACTTATTGATACCGGAGCAGGCATATCCATTTCCAAAAAAAAAATACAGCCCAAAATTTTCGCAATAGGACTCCAGAAAATATCACGATCCAAGGAATAACCGATCAAAAACTACTTATAACCGAATCCACCCTGGTTCCTTTCAATACAGGTGATCCCCATAAAGTTTTTATATACGATCTCGACATAAAATTTGAGGGAATACTAGGCCTAGATTTTCTGGAACACTATCAATGCGTAATAGACCTTAATTCCAAAACGCTTATTACAAATTTTAAAACAATTGCACTACATAAAGCGGATTCCAATTTTACACGTCATACGCAAGAGACTAATAATAACATTCGGAATAAAATTTCTATACAGGGTCGTACAGAATAAATAATTAATTTTAAATGCGGTTTATCAAACACAGACGCAATATTAATCGGTCAAGAAAAGGAAAAAGTTGGGCTTCCCCATGCTCTTGTTCACGTAAACGACAACGGAGAATTTCTAACAACTGTTATTAATGCGAACGCAATAAAAAAATGGTCGATTTTTCCGATCTTTCTATTGAACCAATAGAAAACATCGAAACTATCCTAAAATTTAATAGTCGCCAATATAAAGACATGGGACCAATAGACAGGATAAAAATAATTAGGGATCAGTTGAGAACTGAACACCTAAATGCAGAAGAGAAAGAAGCTGTTACACAACTCTGTCTAGACTATGCCGAGATATTTTACATAGAGGGTGACAAATTATTTTTACAAATGAAATCAAACACACTATCAAGACAAATAATTCCAGGCCGATCTTTACTAAATCTTATAGGTACCCACAGGTGCATAAAGAGGAAGTAAAAACCCAAATCAGAAAAATGTTAGAGCAAAACATCATCCGAACATCTGTGTCACCTTGGTCCTTTCCTGTATGGGTTGTGCCGAAGAAACTGGACGCATCTGGAAAACAAATGGCGTGTGGTTATTGACTATCGCAAGCTAAACGAGTTAACGGTGGACGATAAGTATTTACTCGCCAACATTTTCGACCTCTTAGATCAACTTGGCAAGTGCCAATACTTTTCTACACTTGATCTCGTATCTGGATTTCATCAGATTGAAATAAGTCCCGAAGATATCCCTAAAACTGATTTTTCTGTCGACAATGACCACTACAAATTCGTTCGTATGCCTTTCGGCTTGAAGAATACTCCGTCCACTTTCCAAAGGGTCATGGACAACATTTCACTAGGCATTCAAAACGAGCGTTGCCTTGTTTACATGGACAATATCATTATATACTCTCCTACTATCCATGAACATATGGATCGCCTTACAGAAGTTTTCAAAAGACTCCGTAAAGCCAATCTCAAAATTCAGCCCGAAAAATGCGAATTCTTACGAAAAGAAGTCGTCTATCTCGGACACCTTGTTACTAAAGACGGTGTAAAACCCAATCCCTCTAAGGTAGAATGTATTCAGGAATTTCCTGAACCTAAAACATCAAAGAAAATAAAATCTTTCCTTGGACTAGTAGGCTACTACCGCCTTTTCATACCTAACTTTGCCAAAATTTCGAAACCATTCACCAGGCTTCTCCAAAAAGATGCTGATTTTTTTTCAATGCAGATCGTAAGGAATCATTCGACAATCTTAAACAGGCTCTAATCTCTGACTCGATTTTAATCTACCCCGATTTCGAAGAGCCATTCTTTCTTACAACAGACACGAACGCGTTTGCAATTAGTGCCGTTCTCTCTCAGGGACCTGTAGGAAGAGATCTCCCCATAGCCTTCGCATCTAGGACTCTTTGCAGCGCAAAGACTAAGTACTCTACGATTGAAAGAGAACTACTTGCCATAGTCTGGGCCGTTAAGCACTTTCGCCCTTACCTTTTTGGTAGAAAATTTACCCTTATTACGGGCCATAGACCCTTGACCAGGCTATTTTTCATAAAGGATTCCGAAAGTAGACTAGCAAGATGACGTCTTAAACTCGAGGAATACAAGTATAAGATCGAACACAAACCCGGCAAGATAAATAAAAATGCCGATGCACTCTCCAGAATAAAAATAAATCATTTCAAGAAGTGCGCAAACCTACAATCGAAAATAAAGATCTTTGCATCAAACGATCAAGATGATGAGCCAGAAGACGAAGCCACAAGCACTTCTGAAGAAGATGAAGATCTTAATGACGCTCAAATAACGAAAGAATTTAACAAATTTGTTGAGCTCTATAAAACAAGATCTATAATCGATTACTCAAAAATAGAAACATCAAACACGCAACTTTTGTACAAAGCTCATAAAAACATAGTTATCTTCTTTTGGCAAGATAAACTACAAGAATTACACCACAAAATATTAGACGATATATTCGAGGAAAACTTCGAATATCAAACAACAACCGTTAACATAATTAACAGCAAGTCCGTTAAAAATAGAAAGCATTAGATTGTACCACTCCCGTTCGATCCAGAAACTATAGTCCAACATTTATTTTATGTTCTTTATAAAGCTCAAAACGAATTTGAGATCTCAAAAACATATTGTATCGAAAATAATCTCGAACTCCCAATTCTAGAAACTTCTCAGACAAAGAGATAAAACTAAAAATTTGCCAAGATATGGTCAAGACACCCTCAGAGGACGAAATCCCACAAATTCTAGATCATTACCACCGAGGAAAAACTAATTTACACAGGGGAATAAATGAAACGGTACGACGCATATGTTTAGTTTTATCGTTAAGTGCGGCAACAGTGCAATTTCGGTCACTCTAGTGCTTACTTTAACCCTCCCGCTCGCCGCGTGAATCGGGAACGACCATCATGCATCGCCAAGGAAAGGGTAGTGCGAGAGAAACTATCAGAGAAGTCACCCGAGCTGCTTTTCGCCCTTACTTGCACTCTCGCAACAGTTTGAATAAACATTTTATTTTAATTTGTTCTATAATCAGCATAAGTAATATTTTGATTTTAAAGAAAAATATATGTTTTTAAATTAAACAATTTATTGTGTAATTAACGTTAGTAAGTTCTCGAACCAGAGATAAATCCTATACAGTCCATTAAAAACCCTACATAATTTGGTTCTTCGATGCCGGATCAAGCGTGAGAAATCACCGTCAACTTTCAAGGAACGGCAGAAGACAGTATTCAGGTGGGTCCTTTCCAATTTTTCCTTGTTTGCTTCCTAGTGCATGAGTTTAAGGCTGTTCTTTGTCTGAATTAGCGAGTTTTTTCTAGCAATATCAATTATTTCGCTGTTTAAATAAACTTGTCACACGTTCGAGTGTTTTCGCTACATATTTATCGGTTTATTTGAATATTATAACGCAATGGAGCTTGAAAAACTCGTCAAAAAGAGAGGTTCAGTCAAAGCGAAGTTAACAATTTTTGAAAAATACATAGCTAACTTAGAGAATGTTTATTCTGACTATACTATCGACGATCAAAACGTGTTTTTAGAGTTAGAGCAACGCATTGAACGTTTTCACAATCTTTTAGATCGATACGATGACATTCAAGGTCAAATCGAACTAGTGTCTGAGTCTCCTGAGGAGCAGTATGCGGAGCGCGAAATATTTGAGAAGGCTTTCTACGGCGTAACAGCTCGCGCAAAGAGATTTTTGATGCAAAATAATGCGTCTCCGACAAACAGTGGCGGCGTTAGCATTCATGGCAGTGTTGCCGGCTCCGCTTACAATACACAAACTTCTGCAAATAGTGGTGTTAGGCTTCCAGTCATTGAGATAATGACTTTTGATGGCGAATACAACAAATGGTTGGAATTCCGAGATACTTATGAATCACTTATTCATAAAAATCCTAGCTTATCAAATATTCAAAAATACCATTATTTAAGATCATATTTAGGCTCGAGCGTACTTGAAATAATAGCAAATTTAGAAATTTCTTCTTCTAATTATGAAAATGCCTGGCAATTAATTTGTGACCGTTTCAATAACAGCAGAATTTTAATACAAAATCATGTAAAATCGCTTTTTACTATCGATAAAATACCTGCTGAATCTTCTTTGGCTTTAAGAAAATTAGTTGACAGTGTTGCCAAGCATCTTAGAGCTCTCAAAACATTGAATGAAGCTACTGATTCATGGGATACGTTAATCATATATTTAATTACAACAAAGTTAGACGAAGTCACGCTTAGAAAATGGGAGCAGTTAAGGGCTTCTTACCAAACGCCAACTTTGGACAATTTAAACTTGTTTTTAAAGGAAAGAGCAGATCTTCTCGAGACCTTGGAGCAAAGTAAAGGAAATAACGAAATGCTTCTAAACAAACGCGGTAAACGAGTTAAAGCGTTTCTTACAGGCAATAAACCGGGAAAACCTAATTGTTCTTTTTGCAAAAAGGAACATTATATCCAAAATTGTTCTGAATTTTTGAAATTAAACTTAAATGATCGCATAGAGAAGGCTAAAATAAAGCGTCTATGTTTAAATTGTCTAAGGTCTGGTCACCTATATAGGCAATGCTTTTCAGGTCCTTGCAAGACTTGTAAATTAAAACATCATACCTTATTACATACAGATGCCGAAGATAGATCAAAGAGCGATTCAACCGAAAATAATAGGGACATTCAGCCCCAAAGCGTTAGTTTATCTTCACGTAATTCGTCTTTAAATACTCAAGTTCTGCTTTCAACTGTTTTAGTCAAAGCTTTTGACAAAAACAATAAACCTCATTCTGCTAGGGCCTTGTTAGATGTAGGATCACAAAGCAGCTTCGTAACAGAGACCTTTTGTGACACTTTACAATTAGATAAATCATCTATAAACATTCAGGTAAACAGTTTCAACGAATCGATGTCTGAATGTAAGGCAAAATGCGTTATTCAAGTACAGTCATCAATAAATACCTTTTCAGCGGCAATTTCGTGTTTAGTAGTGCCACGAATAACTGGCAGTTTGCCAAACTTTCAGGTTGATAAGTGCAGTCTTAAGTTACCGAATGGTATTAAATTAGCAGATCCTCATTTTAACGTACCTGGTAAGATAGACATGCTAATCGGAGCAGATTGTTTCTGGGACGTGTTATGCGTGGGTCAAATAAAACTAGGTAATAAGGGTCCATTCTTGCAAACAACAAAATTTGGATGGATTGTTTCTGGACGTGTAAGTAGCAGTTCAAGTCATGTTGTGCAATGTAATTTGGTAAAAAATGTAGACATAGACCGACAGTTGTCTCGTTTTTGGGAAATTGAAGAATTTCCACATGTTAAACATTTTTCTTCAGAAGAGAAGGCTTGCGAGCAACATTTCTTGGAAACATTTACACGTGACCAGGAAAATCGTTTCGTTGTTACTATTCCATTACTCGATAGCCCACAAAAACTAGGCGATTCTTACGATGTGGCACAAAAAAGGTTGTTTGCATTGGAACGAAAATTTGAACGTAACAGTAATTTTAAAGATCAGTACCTCAAGTTTATTGACGAATATAGAACATTGAACCATATGTCAAAGGTATCGGACAATAATGCGTCGCAAATATCGTATTATATGCCTCACCATGGTGTTATAAAAGAAAGCAGTTCAACAACCAAGTTGCGCGTCGTTTTTGATGCTTCATGCCCAAGCTCTAGCGGTTATTCATTTAATGACTTACAAATGAATGGTCCTAGTATTCAGTCGGACATATTTTCAATTTTATTACGTTTTCGTAAGCATAATTATGTAATTGCCGCCGACGTTGAAAAAATGTATAGAATGTGCAAGATAAATTCTCATCAAACCTGCTTACAACGCATTTTGTGGCGCGATGACGTAAATAAATCCATTGAAACTTACGAGTTACAGACAGTTACCTATGGCACAAAATCAGCTTCTTACCTAGCTATCAGATGTCTTTATCAAATCGGTATAGAATGCGAAACAGAGTACCCAGAGGTGGCACGAATTATCAAGGAAGATTTTTATGTTGACGATTTATTAAGCGGATCTGATAGTGCAGAAAAGGCGATAACTTTAGCGAATGATATCTTTACTATACTAAATAAATCTGGATTTCATTTACGCAAATGGACTTCAAATAGCGAATCAGTTTTAAGTGGCATAAAAACATCCGACAAAGCAGATTTAATTGATTTAGGCGCAAACGAAAATACCAAGACTTTAGGTTTGTTTTGGAATGGTCTGAACGACTGCTTATTTTACAAAATAAATACGAACTTTAATAGTCACATTACAAAGCGAACAGTTTTATCTGAAATATCTCAAGTTTTTGATCCTCTTGATTTACTAAGTGCAACTATCATATTGGCAAAAATAATTTTACGTGATATTTGGTTGGAAAAACTGGGGTGGGATAGCTCTATGCCACAATCATTACATACAAGATGGCTCCAATTTCGCGATGAACTTACCTTGTTAAATAACCTTTACGTAGAAAGACAAGTAACGTGTAAAAATGCAACGAAAATCGAGATTCACGGTTTTTCGGATGCGTCTGCATATGCCTACGGAGCCTGCGTGTATATTAAATCGACTAATAGCAACGGTGACGTATTGGTAAAACTTATTTGTGCAAAATCAAAGGTAGCGCCGTTAAAAACTCAAACTATTCCTCGACTCGAATTAACGGCTGCTTTATTGTTGGCTAGATTAGTGAACAAGGTTAAGATATCACTGAATGCGGATATTAATCGTACAGTATATTGGTGCGATTCCACCATTGTTTTGGGTTGGTTGCGTATTCCTTCGAGCTCTTTATTGGTATTTGTTGCTAATCGTGTATCCGCAATCCAAGAATTGTCAGATGTTGAAGAATGGAGACACGTACCTACCCAAGATAATCCTGCGGACTATGTATCACGTGGTGTTAAACCTAGTAATCTATTGGCTCTTGAAATATACTGGACAGGTCCGAGCTGGTTAAAAAATAACGAAGAGTCTTGGCCAAAATCTAAATGTTTTGAAGAAATTTTACCGGAGTTAAAAACAATAACAGCACATGCACAAGCATCTTCGGCAGAGAACCCGGTAATTAGTTTTAAAAATTACTCAAATTTAACCAGGTTGGAAAGAACAGTAGCGTACTGTTTTCGATTTAGAACCAATTGTTTAAAATCAAAAGACACACGTCATTACGGTCCGCTAACATTAAGAGAAATTAATAAAGCTTCTACATACTTAATTAAATTGTCACAACAACATTGTTTTAAGCCTGAGATAGCCATTCTTTGTAAACAGGGTAATATCAATAAAGATAGTAAATTATCAAGGCTTAATCCTTTCTTGGATGAAAATGGTTTACTTAGGGTTGGTGGTAGACTTTCAAATTCTAACTTTGAATTTAGCAAAAAACATCCCATTGTGCTTTGCTCTAAGCACGACTTTACAAGACTTCTCTTTAAACGTGAACACGCACGTTTATTACATGCCGGTCCACAGCTATTACTGTCCAACATTCGGCAACAGTTTTGGCCTTTAGCTGGACGTAATTTAGCGCGTAAGGTTTACCATGATTGCATCACTTGTTTCAGAGCAAATCCTATACCAATTACTCCAATAATGGGTAACTTACCGAGCAAGCGAGTAAATCCAGCACCACCGTTCTTTACAACCGGAGTAGATTACGCGGGGCCTGTTTTAATAAGAGATAGACAGGGACGCGGTTTTAAGGTATCCAAGGCATATATTGGTTTATTCATTTGTTTTGTTACGCGTTCTATTCATCTTGAATTGGTGTCTGATTTAACGACTGAAGCCTTTTTAGCGACACTCAGACGATTTGTTTCGCGTCGTGGAAGACCTTCTCAAATTTACTCAGACAACGGTAGTAACTTTGTGGGTGCAAATCAGGAGCTAAGACAGCTTGGTTTGTTCCTAAAAGAAAACTCAGAATCTTTGACAGAATCTATCGAAAATGACGGTATTTCATGGTCATTTATTCCACCTCATTCGCCTCACTTTGGTGGCTTATGGGAGGCTGGTGTCAAGGCAGCGAAATTTCATCTCAAACGTGTGGCAGCTAACGCGTCTCTGACGTTTGAAAAATTTTATATCTTGTTGGTTCAGATTGAGGCGGTCTTGAATTCGCGTCCCATGTGTCCCCTCTCATGTGATCCTTCAGATTATACACCTTTGACTCCTTCCCACTTCCTGATTGGTCGTCCAATGACAACTGTGGCTGATCCGGAATTAGTTCATATTCCTGACAACAGACTTTCACATTTTCAACAAGTACAAAAAATGCAGCAACACTTTTGGGCCAGATGGTCCCTTGAGTATGTTTCCGAGTTACAACAGAGAATGAAATGGCGAACAAACTACGATACCTTAAAGGCTAATGATCTGGTCATAATTAAGGATGATCGTCTACCTCCATGTAATTGGTTACTGGGCAGGATCGAATGCGTTCATCCTGGCAAAGATGGGACTTCAAGATTAGCTACAATAAGGACCAAAAGAGGGAATATAAGACGTTCCTTTACGAAGATATGTCCTTTACCAGTAAACTCTTAGTGTAATGTTTTTGAAAGTGCGTCCTTTCAAGGCGGGGGGTAATGTTTAGTTTTATCGTTAAGTGCGGCAACAGTGCAATTTCGGTCACTCTAGTGCTTACTTTAACCCTCCCGCTCGCCGCGTGAATCGGGAACGACCATCATGCATCGCCAAGGAAAGGGTAGTGCGAGAGAAACTATCAGAGAAGTCACCCGAGCTGCTTTTCGCCCTTACTTGCACTCTCGCAACAGTTTGAATAAACATTTTATTTTAATTTGTTCTATAATCAGCATAAGTAATATTTTGATTTTAAAGAAAAATATATGTTTTTAAATTAAACAATTTATTGTGTAATTAACGTTAGTAAGTTCTCGAACCAGAGATAAATCCTATACAGTCCATTAAAAACCCTACACATAAAAGAAAAATATACATGGTCAAATCTTATTAAGGACGTGGAAAAATTAATAAAGGCCTGTGAAATATGTCAAAAGATCAAAATATGCAGGAAAAACCTGAGCAGACCTTTAGTCATAAGGGACACCGAGAGCATCTTTCGAAAGAATCAATATAGACATTTTTGAATACCCCACAAAAAAACATGCACTCACAATAAGAGAAGAGCTAACCAAATTTACACAAGCTTACCCTATCGAGGACAAGTCAGCCAAGTCGATTGTAAATACTCTCCTGGTGTTTTTTCAACACTATGGCAACCCGTTAAGGATAGTATGCGACCACGGCAGAGAATTCAATAATGCCCTCAAGAAAGACCTCTGTCACTTTTCGATATAAAATTATGTTTTACGAGCGTTAGCCACCCTCAATCGAATGGCTCACTAGAAAGATTTCATGCCACACTATCTGAAATGATCCGTGCAAATCTCATAGGAAACCCCCAAGAACACCCGTCCAACATTTTACCCTATGCGGTAATATGTTATAATAATACGAAAAACAAAACCCACGGATTCACCCCTTACGAACTATTATCCGGACACTCTGCAATCAGATGTTTCAAAAAGTTATATAATCAAAAAGAACTTATCTCCAAATATGTGAGAGACCTTAATAAGAGAATAAAGCACTATTATAAAGTCGCAAGGTACAGAACAGAAACATAAAAACAAAATTCAAAAGAAAGATACGACCAAAGAGTTGCAAAAGATCCCTACGAATATAAAGTCGACACAGGGTATATGTAAAGGAATCCCAAAGTAAAACTAAAACCGAAAATCCATTTAATGGTCCATTCGAAATTACTGAAATTTTCCAAAATTCAATTCTACTTAATCCCGAAACAAATCAACCTGCTAAAATTGACTTTGATCGGTTAAAGCCTTATTTTGAATAAGGGTTATTTCTTTAGCAGATTCTGCACGTTGTTAGCAGTTACGTCTCCTTAGAACTTAATCACACCCATAAACAATATCATCGAAATCTTCTTCCACAAGGAAGGCACTATAAAAATATAGAACAACAAATGAACACTTTTCATCTACAAATAACTACTGTCCATAAAAGAAGCTATTTTACATAACGATAAGATCTTGAATCCAATGTTAGATATCTGGTGTCACCGAAAATAAAACCACCTAGATTAATAACCTTTAAAGAAGAGTTACAGATTCACATTAACCTACTCGTACAAATCTTTGACTCTGGTAATCTCAAATACAAAGATATAATCGCGATTACACAAAATTACGCCTAGCAGAATAAACGCGGAATAATTAACGGAATCAGAACAATATGGATAACAATTACAGGTAACGTAGACGTGTCAGATGGCGAATACTTCAACAATCGTATAGAGAAAATCACGCGAGACGAAAGATAGATCGAGAATTTAATGAAAAATCAAATTTCGGTGACAACTTCAGTAATTAAAAGTTTTAGTTCTACCATTCAAAAATTAAGAATCGATGAAGAAACTTTTAACGATGACGATTGAGACATAAAAACCGCAATAATGGACATATCAGACGATCTAACCTTTTATAATGCAAAACTAGATACTTTAGATTTGTGCGAATCCGTTAAGGAGAGCTACTCCTTTATAGAAAATTGCCTTAATGATACCTTAAACGCCATAACATTCGCTTGCTTAAGAATTCTACATAGCTCCATCATTAGCTTATTAGATCTGATCGAGTCACTTAAACAAATTT
The DNA here is from genome assembly GCA_034092305.1 of Diaprepes abbreviatus. Lineage (NCBI taxonomy): Eukaryota > Metazoa > Arthropoda > Insecta > Coleoptera > Curculionidae > Diaprepes > Diaprepes abbreviatus. The sequence goes on from JASJET010000055.1 coordinate 61,849,032, forward strand.
CTCAAGCTCTACAGAAAAGTAATTTACCACTAACGGTTTATTCCTCTAGTCTCGCTAAATATCTCGACATTATTGAGCAAGAAGCATATCAATCAGACTCTAGAGAAATGTTTGTCTTAAAAACCTCTCTTGTTGATCCTGAAACACCACTATCGGATAATCGTACAAGGTTTCACCATATCATTTCTACCACTCAAAAATATATTGCGAGAGATGATGATTCGATGTTCTGTGTTTCACTCCACAGCCTTGAGACTTGTAACTTACTTAGCTTCCACCAGAAAATCTGCTCCGAAGTACTCCGTCACTCGATGGACAGTGACTCCATCTGCGAAGCACAATTTCTGAAGTAACCGATTCACCTATTACCACGAACCAATTAATTTTGCTGTTACCAAAGAGACACAATGTCCAGCAAATCGACCAAAACATTTGGTTAAGTTCAGTGTCCGACCCACTACCCATAACAGTGAAATGCGACGGAAAGCCACTTATTACGAAAGTCGTCCAAGTCGACACCCTTCTACGTCTTCAACCAGATTGGATTAATTGGAACCATTAGAGTTCATGGGAACCGTCTGATTGATGTATACCAAAATGTAACCTACAGAAATTTACCCATCGTAATTCCATACAAATGTTGTCAATTTCTTTCAAGAAAATACTGGACGTTGAACAAAATTGATACTGATGACCCCAACATTGGGCAACACAAGCTGGACTAATACTCGGAAGAGTTGGATAAAATCATCTCTCAACCTTTCATAAACAAGCATCTTCCATGGTTTATAGTGTTGACAATAGTCATAATCGTTATCTTCACTACAATCTATACCATATCCAAACGTCGACGCAGAAGACTGCCGATGATAATTTCACGCCCTTTCTACAACGGAAAAATGGTTCCTGCCTTTACAGTATCCTTTCAAGAAGAATACCCAACATCTGCCTAGACGAATCCCTATAAGAAGAAGAAATGGAACTTCGATGGGAAAATTAAAAAAATTAATAACTTGTTCATTGATCGAGTTGTCAGATAATCTTTGTCAGTTGAAAATCTAGTTATATTTAAAGTAAAAAATGTTAAATGTTATTTTAAATAAAAAAATATTTTTTTAAAAAGTGTCTTGTGAAATATATATATATATATATATATATATATATATATATATATATATATATATATATATATATATATATATATATATATATATATATATATATATATACTGCATGATCCATTTTAAAAGACGCATCTAAATATCTGCAAAAATTTACAAGTTAGGAAATAATATTCCATACAGAAGTTATATGGTTCGAAGGGGAACCCTCAAACCATATAACCAAAAAAAATTTTCTATTCAATGATATAAATTATATTGGGGGTACAAACCACATCCACAGGTTATTTGAAGGTCAAATATCCTTGAAGGGCAAGCCCAACGCCAAATTTAGAGTAACCATTGAATGCGCCGTTGGATTTCCTAGAACTTTTGTAGGAAAATTTTTTCTCCATCCCTCCTGCTTGTCAAGTTAATGGATAATTTATACAAATTAAAGTTAAATGCCTTTATACTATAGATTGGTGTAAGTTGTCCAGTAACTCGACAATTAAGGGTGCCGTAGAAAACTTATTTCACAGAAGTTTTGGAAAATCAAATAGTGATCTTACATTTGACTTAAGGCTTGCTCGTCAAGAATATTTGATCTTCAATTGACCTCTGGATATGGTTTGTACCCCCTATGTAATTTATATCACTGGATAGGAAATTTTCCCTGCTCTCCATTTCTGCAATAAAAAGTCAGGATTCCTATTTAAAAAAATCAACTTGATCTTCAAATCTACTTGAAGAACAAGCCCAAGGTCAATATTAAGAACCTTCGAGTGTCTCCCTTTGAAACATACAACTTTTATATATTTACTCGCGAATTTTGACATATATTTGGATGCGTCTTCTAAAATAGATCACCTTGTACATACAGGGCAAGCCACTTTAATCTATAGATACAAATACCTTTTAAAGTACTCCATTGACAAAAAATTAATTTAGATGAAAATTGTCAATACAGATGATCTTGACCTTGACCGCAATTTTCAAGCTAATTTGAAGGTCAAGGTGATTTTTTAAATAGAAACACCCATTTTTTATTGCGGAAATGAAACATGGAGAAAATTTTCTGTGCAACTGTATGACTAATATAAGGGATAAAATCACATCTAGAGGGCATTGGAAGATAAAATTCCGGAAATGGCAGGATATAGTTCATGGCTTAAGCGAAAACTAGAATACTGGGGGTTTGGATGAGAGTGAAAATTTTTTCCTTTGGAAATGAACTTCAGTGACATCCTCTTGAACTTTGCGGGTTATCCACAGTGTGAAACGGCGAGAAATCTGCCAAATTAGGACAGTTGGAAAAATTCAAATGTTAAGGGAAAAATAAATAATTTGGGCATTTTCTTTATTTAACAAAAGTTACCTCGAACTTCAATGTTCTTGAAAATAGGCTTGATGATCAAGTTTGTCAAAGTCTTCTACATTTCCTCTAGTACTTGTTGAGAGCACCTCTTTATGCCATTTCAAGATTTTTCGATATTTGACTTGGAAATGGCCCTGACCTTGACATTCGAGGTCAGTTCAAGATCATATCCGATAGTAAAATATTCCACTATCTGTAATTTCGGGTTCAAAAGTATGGGGTCCAATTTAAAAAGTTTTCATTACCCTGATATGACCTTTAAGGTCAAAGGCAAGGTCAAATTTAAGGTCACCTTAACATACACGGTTTGATTTCCATAAACTTCTCTAGAAAAATTTTTCTACATCACTCTGTTAGTTTTCTAATTACACTACGCAATAAATTTTAGTTTATTTGTTGTATCTTGTCTGAAAAGCATATTTTTTTGTTAATTTTGGGGCGCGGAACACAACAATCACAATGAAATTAAAAATTTTGTTGTAATTTTTAAGAACAAGTTTTTTAATAACAATACAAATACATCACGTGCATTATTGCGGTTAGATTGTTAGTATATAGGGAGACATGATATCAAGTATCTATAAAACTTGAACTAATATTAAAAACACAAGTTTAGTTTCGGTTTTAGAACACCAAAAATGGTAAGATTTAGTCGATTTTATTTTAGATACATTTTGGCTTTTGTTCAGTATTATTGATTCACTTAACGTATGTGACCGTTTGATCTTCAAATGACCTCCAGATGGTATATTACCATTTTTCCCCTTATGATATTCATACCGTTGGATAGGAAATTTTGTCCGCATTTCATTTCGGCAATAAACCATGGGAGTTTCCGTTTTAAAAAAAAATCACCTTGACCTCCATATCACTTTTAAAATTAACTTCAAGGTCAAAGGCATTAGTACATATAAATGACCCATTCTGTCCTTGATAATTTTTATCTCAATCATTCTTTTGTAATTGGAGTATTTTAAAAGATATTTGGATCTATAAATTAAAATGACTCACCATACACACAGACATACACATACACACACACATATATATATATATATATATATATATATATATATATATATATATATATATATATATATATATATATATATAATTTATTTGTTTTTGACCCTGTATAAGGTAACTTCATAAAATAAAGTAGTTTGTGTCTGCAGGATTCAATAAATTTGCTTTCCAGTAACAATTATAATTCCCTTTTGCCAATGGCAATTGGGACAGGCAGAATTGGGTGGAGTTCATATGGTTCAGTTGAGGAATCCAACTTTGCCAGATGGTCTTCTTCCTCATTCCCGTGTATTTCCGAGTGGCCCGGTACGTACACGAGTCTGATTGTGCTAACGTTCCTTGTCATATTATTCAATACGTCTTTGCGCTCAGACACCCTATATATCTTTATATATAAAATTCTCGTGTCACAATGTTTGTCTTCGTACTCCTCCGAAACGGCTTTACCGATTTTAACCAAATTTTGCATGCATATTCAGTAGGTCTGAGAATCGGCTAACATCTATTTTTCATACCCCTAAGTGTTAAGGGTTGTCCACCCTTAACATTTTTTTTATAATTCTATACAAATTTTTATTATTTTATTTTTTTTATTATGTCGCATTAAAAAATACATTCAACCCTAAATTTATACCCTTCTATCACCAACCCCTATTTTTTAATAATCATTTTAGTAATTTAATTAATTTTTAAAATTTTCCGCGCTTTTACTGGATACTCATTGGCCAGACTATATCGGTGTAACTATCCAGTGAACAACGCGGAGTAGGGATGAGACCGAAGCCGGTCTCCTGTTTCTCTCACTCCCTCCACAGTTGTCGGCCATCATTAATGTTTATGTGTTTATGCATCAAACTTAGTAGTGACGTTTACAATTGTTATTTTTTTATGTCAGTGTAACTCTCATTATTAATTATAAATTAATACTAATAATAACTCTCTTAAATTAATCATACAATTAATTAATTAATAGTAAATTAATAATATTAATAAGATTAATAGTATCTGTTATTATTAATTATAACCTAAAAATACTCAACGCGTGTCAGGGGCCCCTACCAACAACGACTTTTGTGTTGTTGTAAGTATATTTTTTTTTATACTCAAATTGTTGTTGAAAAAGGTCAAAAAAGATTCGGTAAACGGTAATTTTGTTTTGTATTCATTTTTTCATCATTTCCAACAATATATTTTCGATATAATTATTAACAGTAAAATGTGTCGCTTGCGTAAAACAGTTTAATATTTACATGAATAACAATATAATTATGATGTTTTTCATTCTTAAGTAATTTTGTTAGTTCTATTTATGTGTATTTTGTACAGCGAACAATGCCACGAAAACGCAAAGGGGCTGATTTGAGCCGTAATACAAGTACAACCAGAAACAAGAGAAATATAAGATCCGAAAGAACTGAAGAAGAAATCCAGCAACAAAATACTGATGTACGTGTGAGCATGGCGCAATTGCGTCAAGAACAATCTGAAGATACACGAGCTGAACGCAATGAAGTGATAAGATTACAACAACGACAATCACGCCGATTCACAGCCAATAGACGCAGAACAAACAACCAGCAACGCCAACAGGTACACCGAGCATTTACATCTGATTCATTCCTGCGGCTAGCATTCCAGTATGAGCCTGATATGGAATATTATGCCCATACAAAAGTGGTGATTGGTGCTATGGACAAAGAATGTTCAAATTGTCATGCTCTTAAATTTAAAAACGAGCCAGCTGGGATGTGTTGCGCGTCAGGAAAAGTTCAACTACCCGACATTGAAACACCACCGGAACCATTGAACGGTTTACTTATCGGCACGGATCCAGATTCTAACGTGTTCTTGAAGTCCATTCGAACATTCAATTCATGCTTTCAAATGACATCGTTCGGAGCAACAGAAATAGTTCGAAATACTAATTCACTTGGTCAACAATACAATTCTACATTTAAAATTAGAGGCCAAGTTTATCATAAAATAGGCTCATTACTGCCAATGCCAAACGAAGCACATAAATTTTTACAAATCTACTTTATGGGCGGCGAGGATTCCGGAAGCGCACTTGCCAATCGTGTGAATGCACGTTGTGACTATAACAACCTTGATTCATTTTTTGCCAAACGCATCGTGAGCGAACTGGACGCTCTACTGAATGAGCACAATGAATTGTTGAAAATATTCAAATCACACATGCATAAATTACAAAACGATAACCACGCTATTGTCATTAATCCTGATAAAACACCAGCTGGAGAACATATTCGTAGATTTAATGCACCTGTTGTTGACGACGTTGCGGGAATCATGGTTGGCGATTGTACAGGCGCACGAGAAATTGTGGTTCGTAGAAGGAGTAATAATCTTCAGTTCATTGCTGATACACATCGTTCATATGATGCTCTCCAATATCCGCTAATGTTCTGGAAGGGACAAGACGGATACTGCATAAATATCAAACAACGCGATCCCGTATCAGGTACTTCATTCATTTTAAACTTGATTACTAATTAAAAAAAAAATTAAATTATTTATCGTAATTGATTTAATCTAATATTTAAAAATATATTATTACAGGAGCCGAAACAAACAAGAACGTTAGCTCGAAAGATTATTATGCGTACCGATTGATGATTCGACGCGGCCGGGACAACGTCATTCTACGATGTCGCGAGCTTTGTCAACAATTCATGGTCGACATGTACGCCAAGATAGAAGGCGAACGACTACGATACTTACGATATAATCAACTCAAGCTGCGTGCGGAAGAGTACATTCACTTGCGGGACGCTATTAACAACAACGCTGACGCTGCCGAAATTGGTAACTCTGTCATTCTACCATCATCGTATGTGGGCAGTCCACGTCATATGCAAGAATATATACAGGATGCTCTGACTTTCGTGCGCGAATATGGACGACCGTGTTTATTTATCACGTTTACATGTAATCCAAAATGGCCAGAGATTGCATCTTTGCTATTGCCTGGCCAAAATTCAATCCATCGTCATGACGTTACAGCACGTGTGTTCAAACAAAAGTTGAAGTCTTTAATAAGTTTCATTACTAAATTACATGTATTCGGCCGCACACGTTGCTGGCTGTATTCAGTTGAGTGGCAAAAGCGAGGATTACCTCATGCTCACATTTTGGTTTGGTTAATCGATAGAATCCGTCCTGAAGAAATCGATAGCATCATTTCTGCAGAACTTCCAGATCCGTCTACTGACCAACTGCTGTTTGATATTGTTACAGCGAACATGATTCATGGTCCATGCGGTACTCTTAATCGTACATCGCCTTGCATGGCAGATGGAAAATGCACTAAAAATTTCCCTAAAGATTTCACGAACGATACGATCACAAATGTCGACGGATATCCAATATATCGTCGAAGAAGTCCCGATAATGGCGGACGATCATTTATTAAAAACATCAACAACACAGACATTGACATTGATAATCGTTGGGTGGTACCGTATTCACCTCTGTTGAGCAAGACATACAATGCTCATATTAATGTTGAGTTCTGCAGTTCTGTGAAGAGCATCAAATACATTTGCAAGTATGTCCATAAAGGCAGTGATATGGCTGTGTTTAGAGTGGAAAATACTAACGTGAATGCTCCACCAGTGAATAAAAACGATGAAATAACACTTTATCAAATTGGTCGGTACATCAGCTCCAATGAAGCTGCTTGGCGTATCTTTGGTTTCCCGATTCATGAACGGGATCCAGCAGTTGTTCAGTTAGCCGTCCATCTCGAAAACGGCCAGCGTGTATTTTTCACGAACGAGACAGCAATTGATCGTGCTGTAAATCCACCTAAAACTACACTCACTGAATTTTTCGAATTGTGTAATCGTGCGGATGATTTTGGTGCCTTTGCACGAACGTTACTCTATTCACAAGTACCATGCTATTTCACATGGGCTCAAACAAAAAAATGGATGCCCCGCAAGCAAGGCTCCCCAGTTGATGCATGTCCCAATTTATTTAAATCAAACGCCTTGGGGCGAGTATTTACAGTCAATCCAAAGCAAACTGAATGCTTTTATCTTCGATTGTTGTTGGTTAATGTTACTGGCCCATTGTCATTTCAAGATATACGGAAAGTGAATGGGCAACAGTATTCAACGTATAAAGATGCGTGCCTTGCACTCGGCTTGCTGGAAGACGACAACCAGTGGGAATGTATGCTTGCTGAAGCAGCATTGAACTGTACAGCAATACAAATTCGTCTACTATTCGCTATAGTGTTAACTACATGTTTTCCAGCTCGAGCACAGATATTGTGGGATAATCACAAAGATTCAATGACTGATGATATATTGCATCAACATCGTACACGATGCAACGATGTAACGATAACGTTCAGCGACGCTATGTACAATGAAGCATTGACTGCTATTGAAGATCTCTGCATTATAATTGCTAATTTATCACTCAGTCATTTCGGTATGAATTCGCCAGATCGAGCTGCATCTGATTTCATGAACATGGAAATGAATCGTGAAATGCAGTACAACACTGTAGAAATGGCGGCGATTGTTACTCGCAATGTCCCATTAATGAATGAGGAACAAAGAATCATTTACGACCGCATTATGCTCGCAGTTTCAGCAGGACAAGGTGGATTCTTCTTTTTGGATGCACCAGGTGGAACTGGAAAAACATTCCTTATTTCGCTAATTCTTGCTGAAATACGATCAAATAATGGCATCGCATTGGCCGTTGCATCGTCAGGCATTGCTGCAACTTTATTGGATGGAGGCAGAACAGCTCATTCAGTATTTAAGCTGCCATTAAATATTCAAAATAACCCTGACGGAGTGTGCAACATAAAAAAAACAATCGTCCATGGCCACCGTGCTGAAACAGTGTAAAATTATCATCTGGGATGAATGTACTATGGCGCACAAACATTCACTTGAGGCGTTTAACAGGACGTTAAAAGATATCAAAAACAACGACAAACTATTTGGCGGCACTCTGTTAGTCCTTTCAGGTGATTTCAGGCAAACACTTCCCGTCATTCCACGTTCAACATACGCTGATGAGATTAATGCTTGCTTAAAATCATCTACACTGTGGCGTAATGTTGAAAAAGTAGAGCTGAAAGTAAATATGCGCGTTCAAATGCTTCAAGATCCATCCGCTGAAACATTCTCAAAACAACTCCTAGATATCGGTGATGGAAAAGTAACTATAGATGAAACTGGATGCGTAAAATTACCGACAGATTTTTGCACAATCGTTGACTCGCAAGACACTCTCATTGATAAAATATTTCCCGATGTACACACACAGTACTTAAATCATGAGTGGCTTGCAGAAAGAGCAATTTTAGCGGCAAAAAATGTAGACGTTGACAATTTGAATCTGAAGATACAACAGTTATTGCCAGGGAGCTTGATATCATATAAATCTATTGACACAGTTTGCGATGCGAGTGAAACTGTAAATTTTCCCACAGAGTTTTTGAACTCACTGGATTTGCCAGGTATGCCACCGCATAATTTACAATTAAAGGTTGGATCTCCGATTATCTTGCTTCGCAATTTGAACCCGCCACGGCTGTGCAACGGTACGCGATTGGTCATTCGAAAATTAATGAAAAACGTCATCGAAGCTAGCATTTTAAGTGGAAAGTTCCGAGGTGAAAACATATTAATACCACGGATTCCTATTATACCTACGGATGCGCCAATTCAATTAAAACGTATTCAGTTTCCAATTCGATTGGCATTTGCCATGACCATCAATAAATCCCAAGGTCAAACGATGTCGGTTTGTGGCGTAGATTTAAGCACGCCATGTTTTTCACACGGACAATTATACGTAGCATGCTCTCGAGTGGGTAAACCATCAAGTTTGTTTGTGTTAGCTAAAGATGGGCTAACAAAAAATATTGTTCACGCTGTAGCATTAAGAGACTGATATTTTTTGATAGTGTTACCGTTCTTATCGAATAATAATATGTATATATATATTAAAGAAATAAATTATAATAAATTAATAAATATAGTGCTTGGCGTTTGTTATTCTATATTCCCTTATCGTTCACAGCATTACACACCTATTTCGTGCATATACCACATCCTTACACACTTAAAATAGGTTAGTTATTTTCTGTCGGCACTAGAAAGTACATAGAAATTATTTATATGGCAAAACAGCGTTTGCCGGGTCAGCTAGTATGTATATATATATATATATATATATATATATATATATATATATATAATATATATATATATATATATATATATATATATATATATATATATATATATATATATATATATAGGTATATATATATATATATATATATATATATATATATATTCATATATATATATATATATGTATATATCTTCTTTATATATAAAATTCTCGTGTCACAATGTTTGTCTTCGTACTCCTCCGAAACGGCTTTACCGATTTTAACCAAATTTTGCATGCATATTCAGTAGGTCTGAGAATCGGCTAACATCTATTTTTCATACCCCTAAGTGTTAAGGGTTGTCCACCCTTAACATTTTTTTTATAATTCTATACAAATTTTTATTATTTTATTTTTTTTATTATGTCGCATTAAAAAATACATTCAACCCTAAATTTATACCCTTCTATCACCAACCCCTATTTTTTAATAATCATTTTAGTAATTTAATTAATTTTTAAAATTTTCCGCGCTTTTACTGGATACTCATTGGCCAGACTATATCGGTGTAACTATCCAGTGAACAACGCGGAGTAGGGATGAGACCGAAGCCGGTCTCCTGTTTCTCTCACTCCCTCCACAGTTGTCGGCCATCATTAATGTTTATGTGTTTATGCATCAAACTTAGTAGTGACGTTTACAATTGTTATTTTTTTATGTCAGTGTAACTCTCATTATTAATTATAAATTAATACTAATAATAACTCTCTTAAATTAATCATACAATTAATTAATTAATAGTAAATTAATAATATTAATAAGATTAATAGTATCTGTTATTATTAATTATAACCTAAAAATACTCAACGCGTGTCAGGGGCCCCTACCAACAACGACTTTTGTGTTGTTGTAAGTATATTTTTTTTTATACTCAAATTGTTGTTGAAAAAGGTCAAAAAAGATTCGGTAAACGGTAATTTTGTTTTGTATTCATTTTTTCATCATTTCCAACAATATATTTTCGATATAATTATTAACAGTAAAATGTGTCGCTTGCGTAAAACAGTTTAATATTTACATGAATAACAATATAATTATGATGTTTTTCATTCTTAAGTAATTTTGTTAGTTCTATTTATGTGTATTTTGTACAGTGAACAATGCCACGAAAACGCAAAGGGGCTGATTTGAGCCGTAATACAAGTACAACCAGAAACAAGAGAAATATAAGATCCGAAAGAACTGAAGAAGAAATCCAGCAACAAAATACTGATGTACGTGTGAGCATGGCGCAATTGCGTCAAGAACAATCTGAAGATACACGAGCTGAACGCAATGAAGTGATAAGATTACAACAACGACAATCACGCCGATTCACAGCCAATAGACGCAGAACAAACAACCAGCAACGCCAACAGGTACACCGAGCATTTACATCTGATTCATTCCTGCGGCTAGCATTCCAGTATGAGCCTGATATGGAATATTATGCCCATACAAAAGTGGTGATTGGTGCTATGGACAAAGAATGTTCAAATTGTCATGCTCTTAAATTTAAAAACGAGCCAGCTGGGATGTGTTGCGCGTCAGGAAAAGTTCAACTACCCGACATTGAAACACCACCGGAACCATTGAACGGTTTACTTATCGGCACGGATCCAGATTCTAACGTGTTCTTGAAGTCCATTCGAACATTCAATTCATGCTTTCAAATGACATCGTTCGGAGCAACAGAAATAGTTCGAAATACTAATTCACTTGGTCAACAATACAATTCTACATTTAAAATTAGAGGCCAAGTTTATCATAAAATAGGCTCATTACTGCCAATGCCAAACGAAGCACATAAATTTTTACAAATCTACTTTATGGGCGGCGAGGATTCCGGAAGCGCACTTGCCAATCGTGTGAATGCACGTTGTGACTATAACAACCTTGATTCATTTTTTGCCAAACGCATCGTGAGCGAACTGGACGCTCTACTGAATGAGCACAATGAATTGTTGAAAATATTCAAATCACACATGCATAAATTACAAAACGATAACCACGCTATTGTCATTAATCCTGATAAAACACCAGCTGGAGAACATATTCGTAGATTTAATGCACCTGTTGTTGACGACGTTGCGGGAATCATGGTTGGCGATTGTACAGGCGCACGAGAAATTGTGGTTCGTAGAAGGAGTAATAATCTTCAGTTCATTGCTGATACACATCGTTCATATGATGCTCTCCAATATCCGCTAATGTTCTGGAAGGGACAAGACGGATACTGCATAAATATCAAACAACGCGATCCCGTATCAGGTACTTCATTCATTTTAAACTTGATTACTAATTAAAAAAAAAATTAAATTATTTATCGTAATTGATTTAATCTAATATTTAAAAATATATTATTACAGGAGCCGAAACAAACAAGAACGTTAGCTCGAAAGATTATTATGCGTACCGATTGATGATTCGACGCGGCCGGGACAACGTCATTCTACGATGTCGCGAGCTTTGTCAACAATTCAAGGTCGACATGTACGCCAAGATAGAAGGCGAACGACTACGATACTTACGATATAATCAACTCAAGCTGCGTGCGGAAGAGTACATTCACTTGCGGGACGCTATTAACAACAACGCTGACGCTGCCGAAATTGGTAACTCTGTCATTCTACCATCATCGTATGTGGGCAGTCCACGTCATATGCAAGAATATATACAGGATGCTCTGACTTTCGTGCGCGAATATGGACGACCGTGTTTATTTATCACGTTTACATGTAATCCAAAATGGCCAGAGATTGCATCTTTGCTATTGCCTGGCCAAAATTCAATCCATCGTCATGACGTTACAGCACGTGTGTTCAAACAAAAGTTGAAGTCTTTAATAAGTTTCATTACTAAATTACATGTATTCGGCCGCACACGTTGCTGGCTGTATTCAGTTGAGTGGCAAAAGCGAGGATTACCTCATGCTCACATTTTGGTTTGGTTAATCGATAGAATCCGTCCTGAAGAAATCGATAGCATCATTTCTGCAGAACTTCCAGATCCGTCTACTGACCAACTGCTGTTTGATATTGTTACAGCGAACATGATTCATGGTCCATGCGGTACTCTTAATCGTACATCGCCTTGCATGGCAGATGGAAAATGCACTAAAAATTTCCCTAAAGATTTCACGAACGATACGATCACAAATGTCGACGGATATCCAATATATCGTCGAAGAAGTCCCGATAATGGCGGACGATCATTTATTAAAAACATCAACAACACAGACATTGACATTGATAATCGTTGGGTGGTACCGTATTCACCTCTGTTGAGCAAGACATACAATGCTCATATTAATGTTGAGTTCTGCAGTTCTGTGAAGAGCATCAAATACATTTGCAAGTATGTCCATAAAGGCAGTGATATGGCTGTGTTTAGAGTGGAAAATACTAACGTGAATGCTCCACCAGTGAATAAAAACGATGAAATAACACTTTATCAAATTGGTCGGTACATCAGCTCCAATGAAGCTGCTTGGCGTATCTTTGGTTTCCCGATTCATGAACGGGATCCAGCAGTTGTTCAGTTAGCCGTCCATCTCGAAAACGGCCAGCGTGTATTTTTCACGAACGAGACAGCAATTGATCGTGCTGTAAATCCACCTAAAACTACACTCACTGAATTTTTCGAATTGTGTAATCGTGCGGATGATTTTGGTGCCTTTGCACGAACGTTACTCTATTCACAAGTACCATGCTATTTCACATGGGCTCAAACAAAAAAATGGATGCCCCGCAAGCAAGGCTCCCCAGTTGATGCATGTCCCAATTTATTTAAATCAAACGCCTTGGGGCGAGTATTTACAGTCAATCCAAAGCAAACTGAATGCTTTTATCTTCGATTGTTGTTGGTTAATGTTACTGGCCCATTGTCATTTCAAGATATACGGAAAGTGAATGGGCAACAGTATTCAACGTATAAAGATGCGTGCCTTGCACTCGGCTTGCTGGAAGACGACAACCAGTGGGAATGTATGCTTGCTGAAGCAGCATTGAACTGTACAGCAATACAAATTCGTCTACTATTCGCTATAGTGTTAACTACATGTTTTCCAGCTCGAGCACAGATATTGTGGGATAATCACAAAGATTCAATGACTGATGATATATTGCATCAACATCGTACACGATGCAACGATGTAACGATAACGTTCAGCGACGCTATGTACAATGAAGCATTGACTGCTATTGAAGATCTCTGCATTATAATTGCTAATTCATCACTCAGTCATTTCGGTATGAATTCGCCAGATCGAGCTGCATCTGATTTCATGAACATGGAAATGAATCGTGAAATGCAGTACAACACTGTAGAAATGGCGGCGATTGTTACTCGCAATGTCCCATTAATGAATGAGGAACAAAGAATCATTTACGACCGCATTATGCTCGCAGTTTCAGCAGGACAAGGTGGATTCTTCTTTTTGGATGCACCAGGTGGAACTGGAAAAACATTCCTTATTTCGCTAATTCTTGCTGAAATACGATCAAATAATGGCATCGCATTGGCCGTTGCATCGTCAGGCATTGCTGCAACTTTATTGGATGGAGGCAGAACAGCTCATTCAGTATTTAAGCTGCCATTAAATATTCAAAATAACCCTGACGGAGTGTGCAACATAAAAAAAACAATCGTCCATGGCCACCGTGCTGAAACAGTGTAAAATTATCATCTGGGATGAATGTACTATGGCGCACAAACATTCACTTGAGGCGTTTAACAGGACGTTAAAAGATATCAAAAACAACGACAAACTATTTGGCGGCACTCTGTTAGTCCTTTCAGGTGATTTCAGGCAAACACTTCCCGTCATTCCACGTTCAACATACGCTGATGAGATTAATGCTTGCTTAAAATCATCTACACTGTGGCGTAATGTTGAAAAAGTAGAGCTGAAAGTAAATATGCGCGTTCAAATGCTTCAAGATCCATCCGCTGAAACATTCTCAAAACAACTCCTAGATATCGGTGATGGAAAAGTAACTATAGATGAAACTGGATGCGTAAAATTACCGACAGATTTTTGCACAATCGTTGACTCGCAAGACACTCTCATTGATAAAATATTTCCCGATGTACACACACAGTACTTAAATCATGAGTGGCTTGCAGAAAGAGCAATTTTAGCGGCAAAAAATGTAGACGTTGACAATTTGAATCTGAAGATACAACAGTTATTGCCAGGGAGCTTGATATCATATAAATCTATTGACACAGTTTGCGATGCGAGTGAAACTGTAAATTTTCCCACAGAGTTTTTGAACTCACTGGATTTGCCAGGTATGCCACCGCATAATTTACAATTAAAGGTTGGATCTCCGATTATCTTGCTTCGCAATTTGAACCCGCCACGGCTGTGCAACGGTACGCGATTGGTCATTCGAAAATTAATGAAAAACGTCATCGAAGCTAGCATTTTAAGTGGAAAGTTCCGAGGTGAAAACATATTAATACCACGGATTCCTATTATACCTACGGATGCGCCAATTCAATTAAAACGTATTCAGTTTCCAATTCGATTGGCATTTGCCATGACCATCAATAAATCCCAAGGCCAAACGATGTCGGTTTGTGGCGTAGATTTAAGCACGCCATGTTTTTCACACGGACAATTATACGTAGCATGCTCTCGAGTGGGTAAACCATCAAGTTTGTTTGTGTTAGCTAAAGATGGGCTAACAAAAAATATTGTTCACGCTGTAGCATTAAGAGACTGATATTTTTTGATAGTGTTACCGTTCTTATCGAATAATAATATGTATATATATATTAAAGAAATAAATTATAATAAATTAATAAATATAGTGCTTGGCGTTTGTTATTCTATATTCCCTTATCGTTCACAGCATTACACACCTATTTCGTGCATATACCACATCCTTACACACTTAAAATAGGTTAGTTATTTTCTGTCGGCACTAGAAAGTACATAGAAATTATTTATATGGCAAAACAGCGTTTGCCGGGTCAGCTAGTATATATATATATATATATATATATATATATATATATATATATATATATATATATATATATATATATATATATATTGTTACGAACTTTATAGCGTGGTACATTATATAGCATTAATTTGTGTGTGTAATTTGTAAGGTTTTAGGTATATTTTCTAATGTAACGAACTTTGTAGCGTTTTATATTTCATAGTATTAGTTTGTGTTTGTAGTTCATAGGGTTTTGGGTATATTTTCTAGGAGTTCATAGTTTATTTAATTAATTTTACCTGTGTTAATTTCCTCAGGAGACGTTTATGAAAGAAGCTCTGGAAATTTTTAGAGAATTATATTTCCTACTTTTTAACATGAAACGCCTATGATAGAAGGTCTAGAATTCACCGGATTATCCCTTTTTCTAATTTTCATTATCCCATGTAGTATAGAAATCCTTCTAGAGAATTAGGGAATCTTCCGGTATCGACCAAAAGGGTATATAAAGGGCCCAGACCGACTTTCACAGTCACTGTAGTTTGAGAGCTTGTCGACGCAACTTGAATTAATTTGACAAGTGTCAAAAGTAAGGTTGACAATAAAAAGTTGTTAAAATAATACAGTGTGTATAATTTGTTTGAAGATCGGCCGTACGGAACAAATTGGTGTCTGAAGTGGGATTAAATCCAGAAGAGGTTAGTTAAGGTCATAAAATTTAAAAAAAAATAAATTGAAATTGTATGCCAGTAGAAACTAGAAAACAAAAAGCAATAATGGAAGAACAACTTCAAGGCAGTTTAAATCAGATACTGATGATGATACAAGACATAAAAACAAGCCAAGAGGATATAAAACAAGAATTAAAAGAAGTTATGACGAAAAATCATGACGACATGAAACAAGAATTAAAGACAAATCAAGATGATATGAAACAAGAACTGATGACACTAAAGGCAAGCCAAGATGACATGAAACAAGAATTAAAGGCAAGCCAAGATGATATGAAACAAGAATTGATGACACTGAAAACAAGTCAGGAAAACATGAACCAAGAAATGAGAGAGGACATTAAGAAAAATCAAGAAAGCATACAACAAGAACTAAGAACAAGCCTAGAAGATATGAGACAGGAACTTAAAACAAGCAAAGAAATCATGACTCGCATAGAACAAGAAATACAACCAAAGATGAGCAAAATTAGAGAAGACGTACATTTCGAAGTACAACATGAGGTGGCGGGAATCCAGAAACAGATGCAACAGCTACATTTTCAAATTGAGAAGGTAGCCAGTACAGGTATAATAAAGGTAGATGGTGTTCCTGCAACTAGTGTGATGAAGCCACCTACCTTCGACGGCAAGGTACTTTGACTTTCCTATGTCCGTCAGTTCGAAGCCGCCGCCACCGGCAATAATTGGAGTTTACCAGAAAAGACACGTGCTCTTGTTCTAGCACTACGAGGTGAAGCTATGGAGGTTCTACGTAACATTCCTGAAGAAAAACAGGATGATTACGAGTTTTTTGTTACTTTTCTAGAGATGCGCAATGGGGAAGCACACCTCCAAGAAGTTTACAAGGCCCAATTCCAAGGAAGAAGACAAAAACACAACGAAAGTCTTCAAGAATATGTGGCGGATATAATGAGGTTAATAAATTTGACTTACCCAACATACCCACAAGAAATAAAGCAGGAGTTAGTTAGTGAATAGTTTTATTGAAGGTTTGCGCGACCCTGAAGCAAGTCAGACACTAAGAATGGCAAGACCGAAGAGAATTTCTGAGGCGCTTGCTTCTTATGCCCTTCAGTTTGAAACAGCTAAACAGACCTCAAGGAATCAAGGAAGAGTCATAAGAAGGGTCAATCTTACCCTTAATGAGGGAGATGCAGGAATTTTTAAACAGACAAAAGGCACAGGACAACAAAAACACAACTTTCCACGGCAGAAAGAGAATTCGTTGTTGGAAGTGTGGCCAAGAGGGGCATGTACAAAGTCGCTGTACTAGTAGTACTGCTCCTGACAGTGATCAGAATCAGGAAAACTTCCCAGTAGCCAGCTTAAAGGGGCGAAAGTTGGCTAGGTGCTACCAAGCCCCACCAACAATAACAATTAAGGTATCCCGGCTGCAAAACAATTGTTCCAGCTTGGTAGTACCTGGAAAGGTATGCAGTCGGGTATGTGAAATGGTATTAGATACTGGTTTTACTTACACCATTGTAAAGCCGAACATCGTGGTTCAATGTAAAATTGGTCTTCTGGAGAAGCATTATGTCCTGCAAACCGCCAATGGGGAAGTAATACCTGTGAAAGGGATACATGAAGCCAAAATAACCCTTGAAAGCACCACTTTCAAACATATGGTCATTGTTGCTGATATTTTGGATGAAGCAATACCTGGTCTAGATGTCATGGAACACCAGAAGCTTGTCCTTGATCTCCCTCAATGAGTACTGCGAACTAGAAATGAAAAAATTGTTATGAATATACTGAAAAATAGTAACGTGTCGATCCGAGAAGTTGTACTTCTTGAAGATGCGATGTTACCCTCAAGTTCAGAATGTATAGTAAAAGTAAAGGTTGATGGTTCCGAAGAAGATGAAATAGTTTTAGTTGAACCACGTCAAGATTGCTCGTTGTATGTAAAAGGGATTCTTTCTCCAAGGATACTGATCCAGAATAAAAGAAGCCATATATTTGTCAAGATGCTAAACTTGAAAGATTATCCTTAACAGATCAGAAAAGGTGACGAGATTGCTACCCATCAAACTGTCGACGTGATAGTTACCGGTATCCCGTTGCAACCTGAAAAATTACCTGCTAGTCTACCTAAAGTACTTCAACACCTTTACTGAATCAAATTCAGGTGGCCAGACTAGAAGATCTTTTAAGAAGAAATCAGGATGTTTTCTCTTTATCAGATAGCGACTTGGGAAGGACCAATATAGTCGAGCATACAATAAATACTGGTGAAGTAACTCCAATTAAATAAGCTTCAAGGAGAATATCATTAGCAAAACGTGACGAGGTTGAGAAGATGCTTAAAGACATGCAGGATCAAGATATTATAGAACCTTCCCAAAGTCCCTGGACATCCCCAGTTGTACTAGTTAAGAAGAAAGATGGCTCAACTAGATTCTGTGTTGACTTTAGACGGCTTAATGACGTCACAATGAAAGACAGTTTTCCTTTGCCTCGTATTGATGATACTCTAGATACTTTAACTGGATCAAAATGGTTTTCCACATTGGACTTAAAAAGTGGCTATTGGCAGGTACAGCTTTATCCAGAGGATAAAGAAAAGTCTGCCTTTTCTACTGGAATGGGGCTATGGCAATTTAATGTTATGCCATTTGGTTCATGCAATGCCCCAGCTACTTTTGAACGTTTAATGGAATGAATCTTACATGGACTAACGTGGAAAACATGTCCAGTCTACCTAGTTGACATCGTAATTCTGGGAAAAACATTCGACGATCATCTGAAAAATGTTGAAGATGTATTTCAAAAACTGAGAAGTGCACAATTAAAGCTCAGTCCGAAGATATGTCAATTTTTCCAGAAAGAAATGAAATATCTACGACATATAATCACAGAAGCTGGTGTACGGACCGATCCAGAGAAGACAGAAGCCATTAAAGGTTGGCCAATACCGAAAAATAAGCATGAACTGAGAAGTTTTCAGGTCTCTGTACTTACTATAGAAGATTCATAAAAGGATTCGCCAATATTGCAAGACGTTTACATCGACATACTGAAAATAGCAACAGCTATGACAGACCGCGAAACTGCTTTTAGTGAACTAAAGAAGGCACTTTGTAATCCTCCAATACTATCATATCCTGAGCCCGATCAGACGTTTGTTGTGGATACTGACGCTAGTAACTCCTCTATAGGTGTAGTTTTGTCCCAGATACAAAATGGCCAAGAGAAAGTGATTGCTTATTTTAGCAAAGTACTCTGCAAAGCTGAGGGAAATTATTGTGTAACAAGAAAAGAACTACTCGCCATTATAAAGACATTGGAACACTTTCACAAATATCTATATGGCCAAAAATTTCTCCTCCGAACAGACCATGCATCATTAAAGTGGCTTTTACAATTTAGAAATCCTGAAGGACAAATAGCACGATGGTTACAATGCTTGCAAGAGTACGATTTTAAAATTGAACATAGAAAAGGCTTGAACCACAAAAATGCAGACGCTTTGTCAAAGAGACCATGTTCAGAAGAATGCAAGCACTGTAACAGGCACCAAGAGCGAGAAAATTCTGACAATTTCTACAATGCTCTTTGGATTGGGATCCCAAAATCATCTCCAAAAAACAACAAGAAAATCCAAATCTTAACCTTATCATTAAATTAAAGAATAATAATTCAAATCGACCCACTTTTCAAGAAATCTCATCAAAATCTCGAAAAGTGATAGGTTACTGGGCCTTATGGGATTCCTTGATTATGCACGATGGTCTATTAAAAGGGTTTGGGAGAGTTCTGATTGTAAAGACTACAGATACCAGACTATATTATACACCAAAAGGGTTCCAGAAGTACTGCAAGCTTTACATAATGGTGTAGGTGGCGGACACTTAGGGGTTATGAAAACTCTTGAAAAAGTTCGAGAGAGGTTCTATTGGCTGGGGAGTTGCGCAGATGTGAAAGATTGGTGTAAAACCTGTACCGACTGTACTGCCAGTAAAGGACAGAGGACCCGTAGCCATGGCAAAATGAAGCAGTACAATGTTGGAGTACCTTTTGAAAGAATTGCTATAGACATAGCAGGACCATTTCCCATTAGTAAATCCGGGAATCGCTATATGTTGGTAGCTATGGATTACTTCAGTAAATGGCCAGAAGTGTATGCGATACAAAATCAAGAAGCCACCACCGTTGCTGAAATATTGTTTGAACAGTGGATTTATAGATATGGGGCTCCAGGAGAAATACACTCTGATCAAGGGAGAAACTTTGAATCTAACGTTTTTACGAACCTTTGCAAACTTCTAAAAATCCACAAAACTAGAACAACACCGTTACATCCACAGTCAGATGGAATGGTTGAGAGAATTAACAGAACGCTGGAGAATTACAGCAGGATACAAGTAAATGAACAACAAGACAACTGGGATAAATGCATTCAGCCATTATATATATATATATATATATATATATATATATATATATATATATATATATATATATATATATATATATAGAGCATCTTTCTTTAAATTTTCACGAAAAGTAAATGACAGTCACTAATAAGGTTAGTAAAACTACCTGAGTTTGGCCTGCGGCCACTTATAAAATGTAAAGATAGGTCAAAATGCCGAAGTTCAAATTTTTGATGAATTCACTACTATCTGAGACTTGGAAACTCTTGAACAAACTTTATATTTTTTAACCCTTGTTTTATTTCTTGAAGTAAACCAAGTAAATATGGTGTCAAATATAACCAATAATTCATTTAAGGTGATATTTTTATCTATAAAAAGTTGCCTTTGAGAGTAGAACAAACAAAAAACTTTTTGGTTAAGTATAATTTAATGACCGTTGTCAATTATTCAAGCCATGTTGGCTATAATTAATCTTAAAATTTTATTAATTTAATTTTTATATGTAGTTTCAGAATTTTTTTTTGTACTAATCTGTGTTTTTAAAGGTGAAAAATATTTGTTTCTTATTTTTATACCCTCTACAACATATTGAAGTTTCATTAAAATCAGAGACCAACACTTCAGGTACCTTCCTTGTTAGTTGTTGGCATTCCCAATAGATGCGGGTTCTAATCACCTACTCGGAGTCCTTTCTTTATTTTTTTAGTAATAAAATTTGATAAAAAGTCTAATTTGTTCTGTTTCGAATTGTACAATCAAAAATGATGATAGTGGTTGCTTAATTCAGCCCTTCAAAGATAGAATTTACATCTGCAGTATTATTGAGAAAATTTTCAGAAACTGCTATAACTGCCTCAAAGGTTCATCTTATGATATGTATTGTTCGACGCTAGTCAAACTTCAAAGTGCCTATTGATCGCAAAACAAAGCGATAATAGCCGTAAGCACAAAGCCGAATTGATAAGATTTTCAAAATGAAATAACTTAGACTAAAGACTAATTATGAGCAGAAAAATAAAATTGAAAAGTTAAAAATATACGAGGAGTATTGTGACGCGTTTTTCGTAGGCGGGGAGCGGGGGAGCAGGTCGTGCTCTTCGGCTCTTCTGCGTTCACGGCAGCGGAACATCGGTCAGTGGATATTTCTCGTGCAGACAGTCATCGGTCAAATGCTCAGCGCAGGGGTATCGGATCAGCGGCAGCTACGTAAATTCGGGATATCCCTGCTCTCTCAGCTGATCAACGGTTTGACTGCCTGAAGGTCAAAACATCCACTCGGGGGTCGGTTCTCGGGCGCCACCCTCGGGATTTAATGTGGTCGAGGGCCCACTTTATGCACCGGGCAGCTTGTTACAGTGGAGAAACGGCAAGCCAGGGGTCAATTGCGTATATTAGTGCTGGCTGCCGGCTGCCAATTATTACATGTAATGGTAAAAATGGGACTAGGTAATAAAACAAACGGTTATAAAACATCCTGTATCCTGTATTCCATTCCTTTATACAAAGACATGGCCTAAAACTAACTTAAAATCTAAGATATACAACAATATTAACAAATAAACGGTCTGGAGGGCAAGAGTATGTTTTGAGAGCTGTTCACGGTAGCTCATTCTGTTCGGTTGCGCTGAATACGGTAACCCGCCGGCTATTCACGTATCTCGTACTATACGGTCGCGACGCTATTCATGACGGCTTGTACGCAAATTATCGCGCCTCGTATCTAAAATCTGCGTTCACGGCGCTTCGTATTAAAATTCGACCGACGGCGGTATACGCGGTATGTAACAATAACATGGCATCGATCGGCGATAGGCGGCACTCTACACGGCGACGGTCTTTACACGCGGCGGCGGCGATAGGCGTCGGGGCGGCAGTTGTTTAGCGCCCTTGTCAACGGACCTCGGCGGGCACCTGGCGGTAAAACACATTTCTGGTCATTACGGAAACAATAACAAACTTACGGCATCAGTGCGTGTGTGTATCGGTGACGGTAGGAAGGAAAGAAAGGAACTGACGCTGCCCGTTCTTATAAGGGTCCTCGACAGCGTCAGCAGGATGGAGCGACATTGCCCGTTCTTATAAGGGTCCTCGACAATGCCGACCAATAGCGGTAGGAAATTAGGAAAGGAACCGTCACTGCCCGTTCTTATAAGGGTCCTCGACAGTGACGGTAGGATGATACAACATTGCCCGTGCTTATAAGGGTCCTCGGCAATGCTGGCCATTAGAGGGGTAGGACGTAAGGAAGGAAGTGTATGGTAAACACCATATACACACAAGCCTAGCCTCACCTACATCACTAGACCCGGAAGGCGCGGCCCAGCAGGCGACCCAGTCCAGTCCGTTTGGACTGTTGACCCGGGTGGAGACCGTTTGGTTCTCCCCGAAATAATGGTCTGCTCGGACTTAAATAGACGGCCCGAGCTCCCACTACGCTGACGTGTGACGGTGTGCGATGATCGCGCATACGATACTGCTGTATGCGGCGCGCGATTACTATAGTCGGAGGCTCTGAAAATCTCGGAAAATTATATTTCCCGGCATAGCGCGATGAATCTAATTATATTCCGGTAATATTTAAACTTTAAGCAATCTTTCCTGCAAGAATTATATTTTTCGGATGTAAAATAAATTAATTAAATCCCGGCGAACATACACTTGCCCAAAAATTTAGTAACTTCGTTACAGTATATTAAAAGCCAATTTTTTAAAATCAAACCATGCCAGGAAATGAGATTTTCCGATGGTTTTTAGAGCATCCATCCACAGTAATCGCGTGTCGTATACAGCAGTATTGTATGCGCGATCACCCGACGCCTTCACTCGTCGGCGTAGTGGCAGCTCGGGCCGACGACTTAAGCTCCAACTGACCATTGTTTCGCTGAGAACTGCACGTTTTCCATCCGGGTCAGTAGTCCCAACGGACTGCCTGGATCGTCTGCCGGACCGCGCCTTCCTGGTCTAGCAATGTACGTGAGGCTAAGCTTGTGTGTATATGGTGTTGCACCATCTACTTCCTTCCTTACGTCCTACCCCGCTAGTGGCCAGCATTGTCGAGGACCCTTGTAATTCCGGGCAACGTTGTGTCATCCTACCGTCACTGCCGAGGACTCTTATAAGCACGGGCAGTGTCGGTTCCTTTCCTAATTTCCTACTGTTATTGGTCGACATTGTCGAGGACCCTTGTAAGTACGGGCAATGTCGTTCCATCCTACTGACGCTGTCGAGGACGCTTACAAGTACGGGCAGCGTCGGTTCCTTTCTTTCCTTCCTACCGTCACCTACACACACACGCACTGAATGCCGTCAGTTTTTATTTTTGTTTCCGTATTGGCCAGGAATGTGTTTTATCACTGGGTGCCCTCCGACGTCCGTTGATAAGGGCGTTTAAAAACTGCCGCCCCGACGTTTATTGCCGCCGACCAGTATGAGCTACCGTGAACAGCTCTCATAACATACTCTTGTTTTCCAAATCATTTAAATGTTTATTTTGTTGTACATCTTAGGCTGTGAGTTAGTTTTAGGCCATGTCTTTTTATAAAAGTATGGAATACAGGATACAGGATGTTTTAAAACCGTTTGTTTCATTTCCTAGCCCCATTTTTAACATTACAGGTAACAATTGGCAGCCGGCAACTACAACTAATATGCACAATTGACCCCTGGCTTGCCGTTTCTCCACAGTAACCAGCTGCCGGCGTATAAGTGGGTCCTCGACTACATGAATCCCGAGGGAGGCCCCCCGAGAACCGATCACCGAGTGGATGTTTTGAACATCGGGCGGTCAAATCGGTGTTCAGTTCAGAGAGCAGGGATATCCCGATTATAAATAGATAACGTCAAACCGGTACCTCTGCGCTATGCATTTAACCGATGACTGCACGAGCAATATCCACTGATCGATGTTCCGCTGCCGTAAACAAAGTAGATCCGTAGAGCACGACTTGCTCCCTTACGTAAAATATGTGTATGCTGTCTAATTAAAAAAGAAATAATAAAATTACAGTAATTCCTAGTGGGCGATTTGAACCTGCACCTATTGCGAATGCAACCTTACAAAGTCGCTTTACTAATGAAGCCACTTACATCTTGGACACAATATGTTTGCAATTAATATTTAGGGTGAAGGGGGCTTGTTTAATTAGCAAATCACGTGCTTATTTTCTACTCTCTTTTGAACTACTCAGGCTTCCGCGTGTATCGATATTATGTATCGATACGTATCAAACAAAATTATTCATTCGCCGATATATTGGTACAAAAGTATCGACATATTCAGTACCGTTCATATTTTTATTCTTGTTTCTTCTATAACGTCGTCTTCGAAAATGTACTAACACATTCATTATTGTACCAGCAGATTTTACTTAGGAACAACAGTTGGCATGTGTCTTTGGTTTGGAATTGAATAAATTATTTTCAAAAAATATTTTTTCTAAGAAGCATGGCTAAAATAATAACAACAACAAACCAAAGTGGCTAAGAGCCCGTAAACATAGATAAGTGATTTCCGACAAATACAGACTATCGACTGCAAATCACAGAATAATAAGGGTTAGCTGGTTGCTACTGGAAATTGGTGCAGCTCTTCCAGCATGAAGATTACCGAGTGTATCCCTGTCATATTCTTTCATTCTATAATTAAAAAGTGATAAAGTATATATGTGCTGCTCTAGAAAAATTTATTATGATATATTTTTATGTACGTTCGATGTTCAAAAATCGCAGTTGCGAACTGTTTGACCAACATAATTGACAGTCATAGTGGAATCGGATCTGATTACAAGAGAACGATACAATATTTATTTAAATGTATCGGTACCTACGTATTGCAATATGAGTAAATATTGATACAAAATATCAAATATCGAGTAGGGTCGGATCCAGCCTCTCTCTTTGGGAGGAGACAATATCACAAGAGCAAAGAAAATATCGAATATACCCCCGCCCTCTTCATATACAAGACAATACGATACGACAATATCAAAATCAATCAAAGAAAGTGGAGGGGAGATCAGCGAAATCCACGTTCTTAATACAGCAGGCAGGCAAGTCTACTTTTTATGTATTTGAAACACTTGGAGAAGCGATCGACCACAGATATTGATGTTGCTTGTATGTAGTATATGCTCGATGATTTCCACTTCCACAGGTCCAACAACAAGAAGCTAAACTACCAGCTAATTCGGTCTGAAAGAGGAGGTAGTCTCGTGACTAGACTAATTAAGAAAATGTCAACTAAACCAAAAGGTTTAAGGCACTTTGTAGGGCTGCAGTAAAAAGGATGACCAGAAAAGAAAACTCTTTATGTTAGTTTAGCTTTTGAGAAATTTTATTCTCGTCATCAGGGCTTATATTAAAGAGAAAATACCCTTTCTTATATCTATTTATCCTAAATCAAAAATAAAGAACTACCTACCAATGTGTGTATAAAAACCAAGTTTTGTCCAACGGTAGCAAACATTTTGCACTGTAAACTAGGATTACATATTATGCTAAAAATAAAAATTTAAAAATTAAAAATTTGTTTATCAGAGAGCTTAACTACTAGTACGTATTCAAACAAATTTATAATTTTCTAGTCTTATCACCCATCAAAAATGAAAACTAATCTCATATTGGAAATGAAAAGGAGGACAATTAAACTCACTGATCTTGATTTCTGGAATGACAGCTTATAATTGCTGAAAACCGTTACCTTTTTGGAAAAATCAAGATGGTGGATAAAATAGGGTGCTTCTAAAAACTTTTGATCACACAAAGAAAATCAATTTATAGATTTTTTTGTGACGGCAAAATATTCAGTTTTACGGCTCAATTCGTAGTATTTGGGCGCGCTGATCAAGGATGAAATGCATATTGTGGCTAAAGAAGTGTACAACCTACTTGAAATTTGGTTTATGGGGGTTTATGACATCGCTGATTACAAATTTTGCATCAGAATAACGAAATTTAAAATGGCGTATCCAATATGGCGGCTAATAACCCCAAAATGCATATTATGGCTATAAAAAGGTTATAATCTACTTGAAAGTTCCGCCACAGGGGTTTATGACATCGCTGATTACGAATCTCGCATCAGAATATCCAAATTTAAATGCCGTTTCCAGTAGAACGGCTGTTGATCACCGAAATATTTATTATGGCTATAAAGAAGGGTAAAAATTAAGATTTTTTTCATATGTTACAATGGGTTGTTTTTACTTAGATCATTTCTGAACATTTCATTTAAGAAAAAAAGAAGATAATTTACCCGCGAATGAACTAACTCAATAATTTTATGAGATAATTAAATAACGTGTAAATACCATTTTCCATTATCGTTTCTCCGTTATCAGAATAGTTACATTTTTTCCATTCCTGAACCAAGTGAATGAAAGGTCAACATTTTTTAGTAGTTTTTATATAATCTTCCCCATAATAGATTTTTTAAGTTTATCGTAGATCTTTTATTTTCGAGGTATCATAGGTGTTAGTCTTACTTCAAAGGTATTACAGTGGATATAAAATGTTTCTTATCATCGTTTCCTCAACCAATAGTAATCGTTAAATTTTTCTTTTTTGGTTAGTCGTCGCTAGTTTGTTAATTATTTTAAAGCTTGTAGCGGAGAGACGGGCCTCACTTTTCAGAATTTTAACTTCAATAATTTTTTGAAGAGTTATTTCTCTTTTTCTTAAATGAAATGTTCAAAAATCATCTAGCATATGTGCAAAATGGCCACTATATTTGGTGAATACACTTGCTAACGCTTTTTAAAAAATGAAATTGTATTGGACAACTCAGGATTATTAAAAAGATTACCAGCATTTATAATGCGCATCAATAGATCTTCGTGGGTGTTCACCATCGAAGTCTTGTATACTTCGGTTTTAAGAGAACTCCACAACAAGAAGTGACACATATTTAATTCTGGAGAACATGGTGCCCCATTGGCTCTTCGCAGCAATAGAAAAATGAGGTGGGGCACCACCATGCATAGTTCTCGCCGAAATAAAATAGGAAAATTTTCCAGAAGAACTGTTAATATGTTTTGCAAAATATTTAGATAAATATTTCCATTTATCTTGTCTGGAATCACAACAGGATCAATAAAGTAGTGATCAATAATATGTTACCTTCTCAAACATTTATTTAAAAGTGTTGATTGTGTGCAACTTTAATGGTATTTGGATTTTCGTCAACATAAACATGTTGGTTGTGTGACCAATTTCCTCGTGGGCTCTGAAATGCTTCAGACAATTGTGCCATAAAGCCTCGTGAACGTCAGCTGCGGCTGCGTGGGTGGGTGGAGCAGCGGAAGCCTCCCAAAATTGTTTTTAATCATTTGCTCCCGACTGAAAATTTGTCAAATGATAGTTAACACAATTGTTTGAAAATGAAAAAAAGGCAGCGGGCTGTATCATGGTGGACTATACGTCGGCTGGTCACACGAACATATAAAAAAATTTTTGTTCAGTGATTTCCTCTCAGTTAAACATTGGTCAGATGATAGTTTACATGTTACTTTGAATAAGTAAAAACGTCAGCTGGCTCTATGTTGGTGGAAAAGTCGTCAGCTGGTGCAGTGAAAGGTGCAGCGTGGGAGCAAGGCGTGAGCGCCGATCGCTTATTTAAATAAGTCAGCTGACGGATTTTTCCTCGTCATACTGACAGTTGAATTTTTTTATTAATAAAAATATCATATTAACAATCATTTGACAAATTTTCAACCGGGAGGAAATGACGTATCTAAAGTTATTCGTATTACGCTTCATACACGCGCTCTTATCTGCCAATCAAGTCAATATTCTTTGGCTAAAACTTAAATACGTTAAAATTTATAAATATTGAAATAAATAAATAAAGAAAAGTTGTGATAAATTAATTGATCAATTTAGTTTTTAACGAAACTGCAACGTATTTATTAATTTTAACGTATTGCACTTCGTATATCTGACTATTTGTCATTTATTAAGAATATTGATTTAATTAAAATATAACAATAATCTGTATGGAAATAGGCAATCGACGCTTACGCCTGGCTCCCGCGCTATAATATCTTATATACGTTACAGTTTCGTTAAAAACTAAATTAATTAATTAATTTATCACAACTTTTCTTTATCTATTTATTTAAATATTTATAAATTTTAACTTATTTGAGTTTTAGCCAAAGTGCGTATATTTAAATATTGCAATTCATTAAGAATATCGATTTGATTGGCAGATAAGAGCACGTACATGGAGCGTAATGCAAATAACTTTAGATACGTCATTTCCTCCCGGTTGAAAATTTTTCAAATAATTGTTAATATTATATTTTATTAATAAAAGAAATCAGCTGTCAGTATGACGAGGGAAAACGCCTGGTTCCCACGCTGCACCTTTCACTGCATCAGCTGACGACTTTTCTACCAACATAGAGCCAGTTGACGTTTTTATTTATTCAAAGGAGCATGTAAACTATCATCTGACAAATTTTTTACTGAGAGGAAATCACTGAACAAATTTTTTTTTACATGTTCGTGTGACCAGCTGACGTTTAATC
Organism: Diaprepes abbreviatus; assembly: GCA_034092305.1. NCBI lineage: Eukaryota > Metazoa > Arthropoda > Insecta > Coleoptera > Curculionidae > Diaprepes > Diaprepes abbreviatus. Next base: position 61,878,345 of record JASJET010000055.1, read on the forward strand.
CATCACTTTTTTTTTATCTTCAAATAATTGTGTAAACTATCATCTGACAAATTTTCAGTCGGGAGGAAATGATTAAAACAATTTTTTTACGTGAGTAGGAGGCTGCCGCAGCTCCACCCACCCACGCAGCCGCAGCTTCATGGCACAACTGTCTGAAGCATTTCACGAGTTATCGCTCGGGAGAAAATGACCGACAAAATATACTGATTTGCATACTATTATAAAGCACGTGATCCATTAGTAAAGAAATTTTTTTTAACAAAATTTGGATCACGAATTCTTTTGTTTCGAATAAATTCACAAAATGTAAAATATATGGGGGGATCAATCGATAAAAGTTCCTGAACCTTTTGGACATGATATGGATGTAACAACTTTTCTTTGAAAGTATCATGTACAATAGTTTTAGGGATATCCAATTCAAGTTCTAAGCGGCGGATACTAACACTTGGTTATTTTTCAACTCTTTCCCAAATGTTCTCTTCTTTTTCGACTGTTCGAGTTGTTCTAATAGTTACACATTTTTTCTCAAGGCTGCCCACTTCTTACAGATGACGAATAATGTAGGTAAATGTTGGATGGTTTGGTACTCGGAGATTAGGAAATCTCGCCATGTAAACCCTAACACTGCGACGACCATTTCCTGCACAAAATTCAAACACCAGAAGCATGTCAATCTTCTCGGAGCGTATGTAGTTGTCTATGTATAATATTAAAATAGGGTTAAAAATTTGATTTTATTTTAGTCGACTTCTTAGACAGAGATGGCAATTTGTTAGTAGTCAAATTATTAAATGCCATAGAAACAAAGTCACTCGACAAATTATTGTTACAGGTATCTTTTATTATTACAATTAATTGATGTATGCAAGTAATTAAAATTATTTTTTTCCTGGCGAAACCACTCATTTACGAAAATTTTGCAAGAGGTAAAAAAGTTGTGAAATACATTTTCCTATAGAAATATCTAGGTTATCATAACGTTCATGGTATAAAAAATTAGAAACGATATTTACAAGTGATGTCACTTTTATAACACTTTTAGTATTTTGTAGTCGGTCATTGTACCACTAGAAAACGTCATATGATAGTGTTAAACCACATACCAAAAATTATTAAATTCAGTTACCACGTTTTCACGAAATATGGCAAAAATCAATATTTTTTAAAAACTTTAACGTCTTCTATGGCCTAAACTAAGCAGGATATAAATAAGTTGTCTTAATCGACCTATTTTGACGTCAAGAGCCTGTCATCAAACGTTGTACACGCATTTGTCTGACAGCCTGTATATATTAATGTACGTATTTCGGAATACTAACTATTTATCTGATTTGTAATGACAATGATTTCCGCAGGATGTGTCTGAAAATAATTGACCAAATCGCGAAAAACATCGCCTGCTCTGCCAGAAAGACGCTGCAACGGCACCGTCAACGCAGCGTGGGTTACGTAGGACAGACCAATGATTTTAATACAATTAACATTTCCGTGACGGTGGAACCGATTGTGCCAGTCGTCGCACGCCGCTCAAGTAAGACACGAAACGCCTTTTCCGCCTGAGAAACGCTTCAGCGGCGCTGACTAAGAGGCATAGTTTACGTAGGACAGAACAAATTTTGTGATTGGAATTAAGATTTTTACGCTACAAGCGTTAAATGCGCTTGTCACGCCAAATACATCACGTTACTCACCTAGGACCCGGCGTTTGAGTCAACCACGTTTAGCACTCCAGCCATTCAATGTTTAATTCAACGTTCGTCTTTAATTAAATTTGTTACTTCAGTTATTAATAATAAAATAAATCTTTTGTTATTTGATAAAGAGTAATTATAAAGCTGCATGTGTTTTATTTGGAACGCCTGGAATTGGCAGAAATAAAATAGTTAGTTGTGATTTTTGAGGTTATAAAATAAATGTTTACTTCTGACTAGAATCAAACGAAAATGCTTTTAGATTTAAAAATGAAAAATCTTTTAATAAAATACCTTTATATTTTTATCAATTTATTTGTGTTTTTTGAGTTTTATAATAAATCAGTATTCTAAATTTTTATAATTTTTAAATAATAAGTTATTAAGCATTATTAACGTTATATCAACTACATGAATAGAACAAGCACTGACTTTGTGACACCCTATATATATATATATATATATATATATATATATATATATATATATATATATATATATATATATATATATAGTTGTAATAAAAAATGTACTATAGCAAAATGTATTATGAGTGTAGAAAACTTTAATACGTTTTCTCTAAAAGGTGTTTCTGGGTTTAAAAGTCAGCCTGCTAGGTGGTAATAATGTAAATTTCATTTAGACTAATTGCAGCATGTGCAATTTGCTTCTCACATTTAGGTCCGCGAATTGCTTTGGGATATTTAGAAATACGGCAAATCCTTAAAATTCCATAATTAGTGAAAAGGCAGCTCAAATAAACTCTTAATTTAATTAAACTAGTTCCAAAGGGCACTTAAAAATAATAATTGCTAGTTCTATGATTCTTAAAAGCGCGTAAATTTTTAAATCGATATGGTATATTTCAATATTTCTGCACTCATCAGCATGAAATCTGTATTTAGATAACGCCATTATGGGAAGAAAGTTTACAACCAGTTAATTCACCGGCTGACAATAAAACAAACTAATTTTATAAATGCCCTCTTTGTTATCCAATTCTCTTCAATAACTTAAGTTCTTAATATTTTATCACTGAAAAAACTAGCAAAATTCGTTAATAGACATGATACTTTTGCGTGCTCTAAAGTGTTTACTGACTTCGATGATAAAGATAAGAAGATAATCTACTTCATATGTATACAGTTCACTTATCGCCAATACTATTTTTTGATATCAGAATATTTTTAAACCACTCTGTATTTGTAAACGAAAAATTCATTTGTTTGGATCATTAATTTTTTCAAGCTTTATCAAATTTCTAACAAGCTGAATGTTCACAATTTTACCCAGAACAGTAGTTTTTGTAATTACCAGTTACGCTTATAGCATTTCACCTACTCTTTTTTTGAACAAATTCAATTCAGTTGAATTTTTAACTACGTTGTGGTTTTACTGTATTCTAGTAACCCTACAGTTTCGATATGGATACGCAAATATTTAATTTCGGCATTTTCAAATTGCGGCATTGGAGTTCATGTAGTGGTTTACAATTAGGTAGGATAATGCCAGGCTTTTTTTGCATCGTAAAATATCGTCGTTTATTTTTATCAGAAAAAATAGAATATTTTAGTGAGTTGCACTTCGCTTCCGATAATCATATTAAAACTAAAAAATTCAGATTAAAATTGGGTAAAATTGAAATAAGGTTCTATAAGTAGAATAAAAAAATAATAATGAGGTTATTATATTTATATCGTACTTCCACCGATTTTATACTGATATTTTTTATACTAGTTACTTGGAACAGCAAACTATTTATGTGATACTTCATGACCCCAGAACCATTTGTTCTGTCAAGACAAGTACGCTAATAATAATAAAATCAGTGATTATATTAGGAAACGGTATTACGAACTAGTTTAAGATGTAGAAATTTGTTTAAGGCGCCTAACATGTAGGCATGCTCTGCGTTTAGCTATTCTTTTGGGATTGTGAAATGGAGCAGGACAGACATCCAAATCCTGCCAAGAAAAATTAAAACAGTCTTAACAAAAGCGTTCAAACACCACCCTCGGTGTGCCATTGAAAGTACAATGCTTTCATGACATCAAGGAGGAAAAACATTGGTGGATATTGGTAAGCAGCTCGACCAACAAATAATAAACTTACGTTCTTCTTTCCACAGGTTAACGGGCTCTTTCACTCTACATCGAGATACATGCGAGCAGATGATTCAACGCCGCTACAGCTGAGAGAACAGGATGTTGCTTCTCGCCACCAAACAGACCAAGAGAAGTTACAAGCCTGAATACAGAAGCCACTTCATAGACGGCATCCAAATGAGGTCAATCAGGACAATGTCCACAACTTAGCGTCTACTGGTTGATTTCAGGACAGATTCCTTCGGATACGGAGGGCTTCAACACCAGGTTATTTCGACAAAAAACGATGGAAAGTTCATCATCAGAGATCCCTCAATAGAAAACGGTCAACGTAGATATGGCTGTCGAACATCAGAGACAGTCCACCACATCACTGGATGATGCTAAGCGTTTGCCCCAACGGAGTATAGGGAAAGACATGACCGTAAAAATATTCCACCATGAGTTAGCAAATAAGTTAAATCTATTGCAGATAGAAAATAACTGCCGTGCTACAAATACAACCCGAAGCCTATTCTTGAGAACAATGAGTTCAAGCTGTTGAGACCGAACGGTTCTAACAGATCAGACAGTTGCTCATAATAGACCAGACATTATATTAAGAGATGCAAATTTCTAGGCGAGCTACACTAATTGACATTGCTATACGTTACAGCAACAATTTAAGGCCAAAACACAATGAGAAGATCGCCAAATACAGAGATCTGGAGGTGTAAATTCGAAGAGAAGTGAACAGCGTCCAAACGATTCTCATAATTTTATCAACAACTGGAGTGATAGCAAAGAACCTCCTGCAGAACATCATGGGACTGGGTCTTAGTGAGCATCTGGATAAGTCGATTTAGAAAACAGTTCTCCTGGAAACCACGTGGACCGTGTGAAAGTTTGTGGGAAATATAGCAGACTACGTCACCTAGGACCCGATAACATGGAAAGAGTCCCTATAGAGCTCCGTACTTTTGGTATCTTTGTATACCTGGTATTAGTCGTCAATATTCCCTAGAGGGAGTTCGAAGCTGTTTGGCTTGAAAATTACAATATTAAGAAACTAGAGGGTAATATAGAGGAAACTAGTACAATTAGCTGGAATTTTAACAATGAAAATTTATTTAATGTACTCAACACCTATACTTACTCTGCACTCAATTACTTTTATGTAATTGTGACATTTCATACTGAGCAGGACGGATATACAAAGTCTGCAGAGGAGAGTCATAACACTCCTGACAAAAGCACACAAATATCATCCTCGTTTTCAGGGACCAATCTATCGAAAGAGCTATTTAAGAGATCGAAGAAATAAATGTATGATAGCGTAAAGATGGAAACTAGGTAATGAAATAAACGGTTCTAAAATATCTTCTATCCAGTATTCCTTACTTTACAATATGTCCTAATACTGACTTAACAACCTAAAATAGAAGACAATTTAAATGGTAAAGAGGGCGAGAGTATACTTGTGTGATGATATATAGGACGCGGTTCACGGCGCTTCTTACTAATTGAGCGATAGCAGTACGGTAGACGGTAACGCGGCTTTATCATTCATAATATTATTCACTGAGCCTCGTACTAGAAATTCTAAATAATATTCACGGCACGTTGTTCTAAAATTCGCGACGCTATTACGTGTATTATCCTCCTAAAATATAATCTCAAATTATTAATTGATTCAGGTTAGATAAAATCTTTTGTAAAACTAAATTTAGCTCCTAAGAATTGTGTTAAAAATGACTAATTTATCGTATTAATCGCATTTCGAAAGTCAGTTCACAAATATAGAGTATTTTTCGTTTGAGAGTCCGCGTCAAAAATTTTCATCGTACCAGAACAACTTAACTTCAAAGTTTAGTTGTCTAGATTTTATAATGTATTCGACGGATTAATTCGTGTTGATACTTTAAAAATACTTCAAATCAACTTAAATTTTGACAAAAATTTATAAATTAATCCTTATACGAATATAAAATTGTTTCTTCATAAAATTCAAATGGAATTAAATTGTATCACTATTTTTCTGCATAGTGAACAGATTATAAAAATAAAAACATCTATAAAGAGTGGTGAAATAATAACTGCGGATTTTTCGAATGTTTTACTGTTGCAAAAAATTTTACCTTCAATTCTAAATAATACTTCAGATTCATTATACTTGATTTTTCTGGACCTATAGAGGTTGAAATATTTCACAAAAAAGATTTACAAAAAGTAGAATTTAATAATTTTGATGAAACCCCTAAAACAAATTGGATTTTTCTCAAATACGAAAAAATCATCTAAACACCGAAAAAGAACATCCCCTTCTAAATTTATGATGATATATTTTATTAAAAAGGCACCTGTCTTACTTTCACCAGTAAAATTAAATATCACATTTGACTCCTTACCATTTCATTCTTAAAAAAGAAGTAGTACATAAAATTAACAAAATGTTGAATCAGAATAATATACTATTAAATAGTTCAATGAAAATATCCCTTCCCAAACACAACGGACCTATTAAACAAGTTAGGAAAATGTTAGTACTTTACTACTTTTGATTTAGTAAGCGACTTCCATCAAACAGAGATGAATGTAGTAGTTGTAAGGCTTTTGATACAGAAAACGGGCACTAAGGATCCAATCCTTGCACCAGGATATCTAGGCAGTATTTTGCAGAGGCGTGATGCTGAGGTCATATTTTCTATTCTCTCGCAGTATTCATTCCATACGTTCCTCGGCGAGTTCCTTATTAGTTTCATGTATTCTCTCTTCTTCTCAGTTTAATGCAGTTCGGTATTTTAACGCTTCTTTAAAGAGCTTTCGAACATTTTTCCGATTTTTCTTTCTTTGGGAGTTCCACCAGGACATCTTAGAATTCACGGGTCTTAGTCTTACTTGACAGATAGCCTCAAATGAACCCTGAGGTGCATCACTGATTTATTTGGTAGCGGTTTCCACATCAGCTTCATCACAATATCTCGATAAAAATCTTACGATACTGCTTCCCAGTTTCTTCCGAAAGAGTAGCCAGTCTGTAACTCTAGGGTTTTAATATTTCTCTCCTGTTAGACCTTGCTCAACGTCAATTTCATATATAGCGCACGTCGATGACCGACAACGAGAGCTGGGGACTAACTTCCCACTTCTTCATCAAGTTCTGCATATTCGAAAAACAAACAGTCACATGTCTAGCAGACACTCCTCTACTTAAAATAAAAGTCGGCCTGTTCGCTTTGTTAATAAATTCGAAAATATCATGGATAATATTTCACGTGGAATTATCAATGATAAGTATTTTGTGTGCTTTGACGGCATAATTATTTATTTTAGTTCTCTCCAATGGCATATCGATAAACCACCAGAAATTTTTACTCGCTTAAGAGAGTCAAATTTTAAAATTCAATTATACACATCTGAATTCCTAAGAAAGAAAGTTGCATACTTAAGTCATATCGCTACGCTTGAAGGTGTTAAGCCTAATACAGATAAAATTTCAATTATCAAAAAACATCCAATGGCTTCTACAACAAGATAAATTAAAGGAATTTTAGGTCTATTCGGTTAATACGGACGCTTTATTAATAACTTAGTGAAAATTTGAAACTCCCTAATCAAATGTCTCAAGAAAGATAGAAAGATTGAACATAAAGAAGAATTTTTTCAATTTTTCTGAATATTGCGACGCATCAAATTTAGTTTTAATATGTGTATTTATTCAAGGCCCTATAGGTCAAGATCTACCAGTTGCTTACGTATCACCTATATTAAATGATTCGGAATTAAATTATTCGACTATTAAAAAAGAATGTTTTATTAAGTTTGAGCTACCAAGTATTTTCGACTTATTTCGTATGTGAGAAAATTTAATATTACTGACGACAAACCACTTCATTGACTAATTTTGCTGAAAGATTCCAGTTCTAAATTAGCCAAATGACAAATCAAACTAGAAGAATTCGATTACAAAACTATTTATAAAAAAAGGCAAATTAAATACAAATACCGACCCATTTTCGCGTATCGAAATTCATAGCTAACCAGGTTACTCAGTATTGTGATATAAATCCTGAGAAGACAACTAACGAACAAGAAAACGAAATGACAATGAAAACGTTCTACACTAGCACAAGCTGACAATGAATTATTAGATAACTCCGGCGTAAGAGATGACGATGGCTCCATTATTCATTCAAGCGATAAATCAAGTCCCATTGCTGGAGTCCTTATAGCAGATATACCGGTAAATTTCGGCGTAAGTCAAAATTTCGCTCAAGAAGTGTTACATTCAACAGCGCAACCGAAAAGTATAATCTTGCTCGAGAAATAGCGTAGAATAACTATCTAAAGTTCCAAAAATAATTTCGAAAAAGATGTTATTAACTTTATAAAAGATTGCGTCATCCCTGATAAACTATACCACATATAGTTTGAAAACCCAAATACTTAAGAGCAATTTTGGGAGTTATTAAGAAAGAAAAATAAGCAGTATATATAAAATTTAAATTTTCCCTATCAAAATTAATTGATGTAATTTTTTTGAAATGAGCAGTGATACCACGCCAATAACCTACAACTTTGGCAGACCCTACATCATCCAGCTCGACTGGAATACGCGGTCTGACCGAACAGTGAATCAGCCAGGAAACCTCGTCTGGCTCACAGACGAGTCCAAAACTGATCCTGGCATAGGTTCCAGAATACACGGGGACACATCCAGATTTAATATGCACTAGGGCTGCATGCCATACTATTTCAGGCCTAAATTTACGCTGTTGATGCCTGTCTTCGGGAGAATTTGAGAAGAGGTTACAGGGGCAAGACTGTTCTCATCTTCTCTGACGGTCAGCGCCAGTATGTTCTCAAATAACATTAAAATAGATCTAGGACTATCTTCAAAACCTTATCACTCTGGCAAAACACAACAGGGTCACCCTTGCGTGGGTATCAGGGCACAAGGGTGTCTCGGGCAATGAAGAGGCGAACCAACTTGAAAGACAAGTGCCTGCCACTCCATTTATTGGACCAGAGCCAGCATTTGGAATTACTAATGCTGCTATTCGTGGGTCGCTGCCCTGGTTGACAAATTAACAACACCGGACTCATTGGAACTACCTTGCGGGCCATAGGTACAAAAAGCTATTGAGCAGACCATCGGGCAAATTAAGCAGTGAAATTCTGCGTCCAAGCAGACAACAAATCAGGCTGGTGACAGAACTTATAACTAGCCACTGCATCTTGAGAAATTATGTACATACAATTGGTATCTTCAACGAACAACTACTATGTAGACTATGTGATGAAGAGATCTAGACGACCTCACACATTATCTTCAAGTGCAAAGCTTTGGCCTTCTGGAGACACGTTCAGGGATCAATCTATCCGGAAGGGTTAGATCCAGAGAATAAACTAGTGAGCAGGCTGTTAAACCTGATCAAGGCAAACAACTTGTTCGCCTAGAATGGATATGGCAGGCAATACAATAAGTCTGAAGGCTGCAGTGTAAGGGCTTCTCAACCCTGGCCTGCTATGTCATGCAATTAATCAATCAATCCTTTCGAAACAATCTATCTATATATATATATATATATATATATATATATATATATATATATATATATATATATATATATATAATTCTTATTGATATCCTATTACTGCTACTAATATCCTACAACACGCTGATTGTTTGGTTTGATAGCTTTAGAGTAGCTATTCAAACCTTATTCATCTTGTGAACTCCTAAAAACCGGAATAAATTGGCGAACCTCTATGTAGTCATTAGTAAGAGTAATTGAAAGGGTGAAATTGGGTTATTAAAATTTATTTTCCTTATTGAATAACAGTTTATAAGGAAAAACTAAAACATAATCGCAAAACATTGTCAGACACGAATTATTAAAACTAAAATAATAGTTTAAACTACAAAAGAGAATTAATAAAAAAGGAATACGATAATACAGAACTTGAAAAATACCCTCAGTGGGATATTACGCCTGTTTGGTGAGACAAACAAATTCAAAATTTGGTTCGATGTCTGACAGTTAGAATTTTAGAACAAGTTCAGCATTTAATGTGTTTTTGTACTTTCAGGCAAGTGCAAGAAAATCCTTTGTCACATAGATATGTTGTACGAAAGGACAATAAAACTTTAATGGTTTTTGTCACCAAAAAAAAATACTCATTTCTTACACCCAATTAAAGAGGGATCTTCAAAAACAGTTAGCATTCTTACAGGATAAGTCAATGAGCTTTAATTTTTCCAGTGAAGTTAAAGAAGTATCCCAAAATGTTTGGGTCATTCATTTTGCAACATCAATGCACACAGCCAAACAAAAAAAACAATTTATTTAATTTTTTTTGAAAATAATCATTGATTATATCGGAAATTGCTGAACCTGTCGTATAGATTTTTAGTGGTTTTGCAAATAACAAATCTTCTGGAATGAATATTAAAAATATATCTAACATAGACAAACAATACAGTGTTTGCTATATCGGTTGACTGGTCAAGCCGAATAGAGAAATTATTCAGTTTTATTTTTTTTTAAAGTTCACTTTCCACGTCATTTGCCAAATCATTAATTCTCCGCAACATTATGTTGTTTGATAAGGAAAAAATTCTATATAGCTTGGGTTTTGTTGTAATTTATTTACACAAGAAGAAATCACTAAACTGGTTTACACTATTAATATTTATGTACACACTACGCATTAACTACTAATTCATTTATCTGTTTGAAATCACTCGATGTTCTTGAGCTCATCGTAAGATTCAGTACTGCTCTCACATGTGACTGGGGCGTTTTTATATCGGCAGACTTTATTCTCGTTCTTTCGTGCGCATTCCGGAAAAGTCTTCATTCGCCAAAGTAGAAATTGCGGGCTCGTTCGAGACGGTACTCGTATCGTCAGCTGCGTAGCGACACGTCGCGTTAGAGATTATTGCGCGTGTTGCGATGTCTATTTTAAAACGCGCAACCATATCCGTTAAAATTTCTTGTTTCCACTGAGATGATTAATAATATTTTATTTTATTTTTCTCATCTTAAAATACCGAAATAACTAATGCTGTAGAATTTAAAAACGCTGTAGTTATTGACATTTTACAGTTACATAAACTGAAAATTTATTTTTGTTCCCCAATCATCCACAATCTAAAGTTTTTATTGAAAGATTACATTCTATGCTTTCGAAGCATATCCGATTGCTCAATAAGCAAGTTTAATAAAACACCTATTAATCAAAAAACAATTTTAGCATATAAAAATTCAATTTACTCGTCGACAAAATTTAAATCTATCGACGTAATGAATGGACACATCACAGATGATAATCCATTTGACGTAAATATCAAACAATTACTACTTAGCGACTATGTAAACAATCATAAAGGAAAAACAAAATTTTTTTATTCTTGAATCAACGATAAACTTATTAGTAAAATTAATAAAACCAGAGAATATTCCGAAATTTTTACATTCGAACAAAATGAATACGTTAAAAATCACATTAGGCAAAAAAAGGTAGATAATTACGCAAAACCCGCCAAGTTAACTGCTGTGCACCAAGACATACTCACAGGAAAAAGTATATCTTAGTAGGATAAAACTTCCTCTGAGAAAACTATATAGTTTTTAATAAAATATGATCTTAATATTCGGATATGGAAAGAAAGTTAAGGTGAAAAAGCTAAATGATAATTTCAATATAATTCTATGTAAATTAGAAACTGCAAAAGTTTGAGAATTTACGTATACTTTAATATATTTGTACGATCTTAATTCAATAATCTTGGATATCAATAAACTTTATATAAAATCAAAAAATTTGTCAGAATCACCAAGTTGTCATCTGGAATACATATTCGACCTTTTGAATGTTTTAATGTTTGTACTCATAACACTTAAAATATCTGATTATCTGAACACTATTAGAGACCATCTAAGGATCATAACCAACGAACGAATACATTGCTCATCTTTATAACCGTACTATATGTATCTATATTAAGTTGACGTACTGCCTGAAAGCGATCAGAATTTTTTTATCGTTTTACATATTTTAACAACTTCACATAAAAAGTCAGTAAGGAAAACATCGGGATTTAACTGTTTTAATATTAAACATATATCTCTTTTATTCTACGTTTCCATTAAATCAACAATTTTGACTCTTAGGTTCAGGCCATGAAACTCTTTTATCACACAGGCCTTTGCTAAGCGAGTTCCATAAATGTTTTATTTTCTTCAATATTCTTCCAGTCAATTAAGAACCCATTCACTATTTACAGGTACTAATTTTAGTTATCGACAAACTAGATTCAAGTGGGTTTATATTCTGTAACTTAACCTGCTTAGTTACAATATTTGTCTGTAATTGATCCTTAGGTTTAACCAGTATGGTAGACTGGGTATTGTTTTCAACTACCCATATATTGTTGACAGGTGGTTGGAAAGATTTCAGACGCTCGTTATTGAGCTTTTTGAAAACATGTTCCGTTAGATCAGTTTTAAGGCCTTCAAATGCTTCAAAGAGTGTGTTCAGAGCCACTTGAACCTTAAATCTTAATTTTTTTTAACACTATCCTTACATTTTCCGAAAAAAAAAACATTGATCTCAGATAGCATGTTTATTAAGGTGAACGTTACATGTGGTCATCATTAAAGTCAAGGTTGAATCCAAAGCATATGGTGTTTTATTTAAAAGTAAATTGAATTTATTCTATTTGAATTTCGCTTGATATTTTTCTGATTATAAATTAGGAACATAATAAGCTTATGATTATTTTTGTTGCATAATTTCTGTACAATGTTTCAAATTTATTTTTTTATTTTTTTTTTAAATCGGTACCTGGCACCTTTTAATTTACTAATAGTACTTTTAACTTGAACTTACAGTTTTACCCACCATCATTGCCTATGAAACTTGCTAACACATGTCACAGGAGAATGTAGCAGTTCTTAACGATTTAATTAATTAAGAAGGTGGTGGCAATTTAAGTATATGATTTTTCGTGTTAGCAAAGACGATATATATCGTCTTTAGTGTTAGGGAATAATAGGTAGTAAAGTTTATGAAGATGCGAATAGTTAAAAAAGCATTTAAATATTTAGTTTCATAAAAATATGCTTTGCGTTATTATAAAATTTACCATTTTTTTATTTAATCATACCCTTAATACGCTCATTGTCATCCTCAAATTTAATTTTCAAATACTTTCTTACTTATACTTTTATGGGATTACATTTCAAAACTACTTCAAATCCAAGTTTTCGTGCATATTCATATAAATTGAGAGCCCTAGAGATAAATTCTAGTTAACTTTCTAAGTGGATATAAATCTTTTGTTAGTTGCGATATGAGAAAGTTTCAAATCTAGATTTAAAAAAGTTTTATGAAAAGTTTCTTAAGGTTTACTTTTTCTCGACTAGCACAGAAAATATTTTAAAGTTCATCTCAAGGAAAGCAATTTATTTCCGTCAAGCATAAATATTTATTTATGAGATATAGATTATTACTCTTTAAAGTTGAAATAATAAATAAAATCGCATTAGAATTAAAAAAAAAAATTAGGAATACTTAAATACACTTCATTTATTTACAAATAAAATATAAAATTTTTTTGAGTACGTGTAATACACCTTATAAAAATAGCACATGATATTTATGAAACCCAATCATTTTCGTTATAACTTCGCTCTTATAATGGACATTCTAAAAATTAATTTCTATTTTTCAAACTTTCTAGCTAGCATAATAAAATATGACTTATTTCTTTACGAATAAATATACTCTATGAAACAATGGGAGCTGGTAAAGTAAGAATTTAAATATTTATTTCGGTTTTAGGTCAAATTAAATTTCTGCTTTGTTATGATTAGCTTAAAACCAATGTTTTAATTCACGAACTTCAACAATATAGCTTTTATAAAAAAATATAAGAAACGGATTTAATTTGACCTAAAACCGAAATAAATATTTAAATTCTTACTTTACCAGCTCCCATTGTTTCATAGAGTATATTTATTCGTAAAGAAATAAGTCATATTTTATTATGCTAGCTAGAAAGTTTGAAAAATAGAAATTAATTTTTAGAATGTCCATTATAAGAGCGAAGTTATATATATGTAAAGGCCACACACATTTTCAAAGATATATTTTAATACAAAATCTTTATTTATAGGGACTTTAAATTAAAAAGTAAATCTCTAATACTATTATTTATGTAAAAAAAATTGTAGATATCTTAATTTTATTGGTGGGATCTTGCCAGCAAGACAGCCTACTACTTTTAATGGGTGTATTACATAATTTTATGTTATTCCGTTTTCATGGACAATATAAAATAATGTCGACTATGGATCACTTATTATGCATTGTAACAGAAATCACCAGTCAGAGTTCAGCAACCAGAGTAGACAGAAATAAATAAATATTTATAAAAATGACTTTTGTAGTGTACGTTAGTTAGCTGGCGCAGTTCGAAGGATATTTTAGTATTGATTCTGTATTATACAAATGAATTTCTGTTTATCGATTTAACTATCCATACTACATTGTGTTTTTCGAACTGTGAAAGTGGTTTCTTGCCAATAGGAAGATCAGATCCGTTGAGGAACTGTTGTATTCCACAATAAAAATTACAGGAAAGGAAACTAAACACTACGAGAACCTGTTGATTGGCACATGAGCATATAGCTACATCACTAAGGTCTCTTATAATATTTAAATGACCAGAATAATCTTTCTAGTTATGAACATGCAGTTTTGTAAATTTCTGCCAATAATTTATTACAGTCTTAAAGAAATTTGCGTCAAAATCCTTTCACTGATTTCGATTTTTCTTCTCAAATTCAATCAGGAAGTATCTACAGAAATATCATGCTTTGATAGATTTTGTGCGATAAAAACTAAAATTAGTAAACAAAGCCCTATTGAAATGACTGCAACTATTTCACAAAATTCGTTTAATTTTTATTACCCATTAATTGAATAGGAAAGCACTGCAAATAAAATTTTAAACAGTAGTAGAGATCTTGCAATAAATTTACTAAAAAAACGAAATTATAGCCGACCAATTTTGGCCAGAATATTTAAACTGTTTTTCAAATTTACTGGCTACCCTAATAAGTTGAATAGATATTTGGAAGTAAAATAGGCATTAATCAATAACTTTATGCTAATGGAAATTGAGTATCCTTTCAAAATATTTATCTCTTTAATTCATTAATAGGGAAAATTACTGGTAATGCTAACTTAGTTATTAATAATCAAAATATTATTAGTTGGCCAGAATTAACGCACACTATCTCGAAATTTTGCTGATAGTCGTGATGAAAGTTGCCTTACTAGAGATTTACAATTGTTAAAATAATTACCTTATGAATCTCCTCCATGATAGAAAGAATAGAATTTAGCATTTAAAACATTTTCGTGAGGTCTTAGGGAACCATTAGAAACAGTGATTCGTTCTAGCGATCACAAACCTTAATAGATGCTATTCAAAATGTACATCAAGAAAGTAACATTAAATATTGCTAAAGTAAGATACACACTTAGACAAAAAATCCTAACGTAATATAAAATTTGGGAACAAGTACAGACAACAAATTTACCAAGTTTCAATCAACGGCCACTTACTGCCTCTAATAGGAATTAATTTATATTAAATATCTGCTCACAATTAGTATCAATGAGATCGAATTTTATTGTTTAGCCACTAAAATATTCTCTAAATTCTTAAATTTTTGACAAAATGAAACCTGACTATTATAGACCATTACCTGAGCAAACACCAAATAGCGTATCTACTAGAGAATATTTTAAGCTGAGTAATAATATTCAATCTCTATGTCCTTTGTTACTACAGCAATTAAAATATATTGCCGAAGAACTATACAATTCAGAAATAAACACCTACCCCACCGACCGACACTACTAAAGTCATGAATCTAGTAACCGTGACTTCCCATATGAGGATTCTAATTACAAAGACCAAGAACACCCATAGGACAATTGATATTATGAACAAGACCACATTTATAATACATCGACATAAAGTGAAAACTGATACAATAATCTCTAGAAATCTACGCAGGAGAACCACTTAATTGAACTGAACAAATAATATCTTTACATGATACCAATCTTTTATTAACCTTAATATAGCTCCTAACATTTTACGGACTATGTTAAAAATGACCCAATTATCGTATAGGCCGCATTATCACAATACACAAACATTCCCTATATCAAATATTTTCTACTTAGAAAATGCTAACATAAAACAATAATGAATATAACAGGGAACAAAATACAGATTAAATTTCTACTCTAGCACAAATTATTAAATAATCCTAAGGTACTAGTTGACAATATCGGAGTTTCTATCGTTGAAATATCGGTATATTCCTGTGAGAACTTAAGAACTATCTTGAAAGGTATTTGGGAAAAAATTTAAATGACCATCTTTAAAATTTAAACTTTGTCTAGATAAATTAATTATGTTATAGAAAAACACGGTATTTCGGAATAATAATAATTTAGAACGAATGTAAATCTTATTAGAGAGAAGTAGCTAAAACCGAATAAAAATAAAAACTAAATATTATTGTAATATTGAAACTAGTCTAGTTAAATAAGTAAATTTAATCGTAATCCCCTTAAAATATCAATGGACATAACACCTAAAGCATTAACATCTATTAAAATAATTTATTTGTATACATACATTTAGAACATATAAAGTTTTTGAGAATTTCAAAATTTTTTTTAAATATACCCAAGAGTGCTATTGCTGCCACAGAAATCGAAGATAATCTCTTATTTTATTTCTCTCATCACAGAACACCAAAATAAGTAGTAGCCAACGATAGAACAGAATTTAACAATTTCGTGGCAGCTAAACTTTTACAAAAACATACAATAATAATTAATTTTTCCCAATCATATATAACCTAACGAAATGATTCAAAGATACATTCTACTCTTTCAGTTAGTGCTTACTTAATAACCAACAATTCGATAAAACATCTGTTAATCAAATGCATTGGGTATATCGAGGTAAAGAATGCTAAGAAGTTAAAGACCAGAACTCTATTTAGGAAACAAAATTACGAAACCGATCATCCTAAATATTATTGACTCGACTGGATTTTAATCTTGCTAAAAGAAGTTGTTAAACTAAAATTTAGTAAGCAAGAGGATAGTTAAAAAAAAATCTACACGGCCAAAATACAAATGAGTTGTCAATCAACAAGAATCAATATTTATTATTTATTAATCGAAAGTTAATCTCAAGAAACAGTGAAATGATCCTGTTTTGTGGCTTTAACGAAGAAATCAGTCATCTACTAACCATTAATTTAAGCTTTCATTTGAAAAAAGGCGAACTAGATGAACTCTATGATCTGGAGAACAAGATTAAAGAAACCCAACCCCAATTACTATTTTTTAAAGTCAAGTTTTTCTACTGTATGGCCTCTTATTATTTCTATTTCTCTAATATATTTTGTCTGTTATATTTGTTTATACACAAAATTATGGCTAAACCAGAAAAACTAAAAAAACAAACAAAGAAGTAAATATACTAAACTTTGAACTACAAAATATTTGACTACCCCGATGATAGAGGAATTGTTAGAAAATACCCAAAAATGCCGAGTATGGCCTATTTTGACTATTTTGCATAATTCCTGGGTAAAACTGGGTAAACTGGGTAAAATTATGCATATTTAATCAGTATGTGAGAAAAAATTACTTCCCGTGAATTCGTTAGAAAATTCGGTCTATCTATAGCACATAAGAATTGTGATCATAGCTTTTTAAATAATTTAATCCTTTTTTTCGTTGTGAAACTGGCGGTGGAGCTTCTTGAAGAGGCACAACTTGTCGACAAATGCTATATACGGCTGTAACGATTTTTTCCAAGCCAAAATAAAGAATGACGTATACACTTAACACATATACAAGTACTTACACAGACATATCTACACTCACACGTTAACATAAGGCCTAATTTTAAAGTGTCATGTGATCCATGATAAAGGGGCGGGTGGCACCTGGCCTCAACAGCGAAGTCTCTGAGAAACTGGGCCACATCTCAGAGTATTCAGCACTAAATCGAACACGTACCTCCGCACCTCCACTACCAACAATCCTATCAAGCCTGTACTGGCATCTTTGTCCTTTCTCGACCTTCCCGGTTCCAATAATGCAGAAGGAACAGGTGCCTCTGAAGAGGTCATAGGTCGTAAATCGAGTCAGGAGGCTTCAAAAAGGTGCTTCCCAAGAAACCTAGTAGCGTGCTTGCAACTAAAGGTCAAAGGGTTCCTGGCTCTACGCCTCACGACACTACAAGGGCAAAGACATATATATATATATATATATATATATATATATATATATATATATATATATATATATATATATATATATATATATATATGTGTATATATATGTATATCCTACCAACTGCGCCAATTTTATACCACTTTCTTCAAAAATCACTTTTTAAAAAATTTTATTTATTTACTTCACAATTTTCTCAATACATTAAATTAAATAAAAACAAATTTTTAACTGACAAAATAACGTGCTACAATTAATTACATTACTAGTATCTAAAACTAAATACATTTTTCTATTTATAATAGTCTATCTGCAAAATAAGCATTTCGGTTCGTGACAATATTACTAAATGAAAATACTGATTACGTTTACATTTCGGGAATGGTGCAAATGCACTGTCGGTAGTGTTACTTGAGGTCAACTCGGACACGTGTGGGAACGGCAATATAACAGCTCTCCTTTTTAAAGAAAAGTTGGCGCTTCGCAGCAACTTTTAATGTTCTTGGCTGAACTGAAGTTCCATTTCTTCTTCTTCGTGAAGAGCATCGCTGGTAGAACGGGTGCTGGGTCTTCTCTTGGGTAATAGGTCTCGCAACCTTTAGTAGACGGCATGGAATGTATCCCTGGATTTGGGCACTGGAGGAGGTGGTGGTGGATCGGCGTCATTGGTGATTGCCAGTCCAATTCTTGGGCTTCTTCTTCGTCTACATTTGCAGAAGACATAAATGACTAATTGGGCAACAATCAAGGTGATGGTGAAGATTGTGAACCAATGGAGGTGTTTGGTCACAAATGGCTCATTGATAAGTTTATCCAAATCATCGGAATATTGGCCAAGTTTGTGTTGGGCAATATTCAGATCTTCGACATCAATCTTACTTAGCTTCAACGGCTTGAGGTCTGGAATGTGAATTTTTTCGGGAAGATGACCACAACATTCGAAAGGTATCTCCACTGTATGACTCGTGTATGTTACGGTTTGATACTTGTCCACAGGGTACTTCGCATGTACTCTGGAACTTCTAACGAAGGCGTTGCATTCGGGTTGTAACCGAAGCAAAGAGTTGGTGTTTATTAGTCTTGTAATGATTTCCTTGCTACTGCATTTGACTGTAACAGGCAGAGGGTCAGAGACCGTGATTAACCAATAGTTTTGGCTAAGTTCTTGGACATTGTATTCCTTAGCTAGTAGAAGTGCAGGTTGACAAGTTTTCGGTAATTCTCTTAATGGCTTTAACAGTTGGACCTCGCAGATGGGATCGGTATCGATGGGGTAAGGAAGGATATCGGAGCAAATGTTCGTGTTGATTTTCAGTGGCTTGCATTTTTCCAGGTTTCGGAGTGACAAGTAGAGCAATGAATCATCGTCTCGCGCGATATATTTTTGAGTTGTTGGTAGAATATGGTGAAGACCTGTTCGATTATCTAATATTGGGATAGGGTAGAGGTGGTAAAGGGTATATGTTTCAGGATCAGTTAACGGTATTTTTAAGACAAAAATTATCTTTGCCTCCGATTGATAGGCTTCTATCTCTATTATGTCTAAATATTGTGCAACATTTGTAGAGTACGTTGGTAAAGGTAAATTATTCCTTATGAGAGATAGAGAAATTTCGTGTAAGGAGGTAACCAGATCTCTTGGGGTAATAATTGAACTATGCAATATTTTTAGGCGTGCAAAAGTTATCGCGTTTAGGATATCGTTCAGAGAATCTTCAAGAAATACGTAACTTTCCATTGATGATTCACACAAATTTACTATTTTTATTCTGCCTTCGAAAAATATCATAACGTCCGAAATGTTTGATATCGCGCTTTGAATTTCCTGTATATTATTATTAAACGTTTCTTCGTCTATTTGTAATTTTTGAATTGTGGAGTTAAAATTTTTAATTACAGATGTGGTGACAGAAATTTGGTTTTTTAATAAATTTTCAATCTGGTGTTCATCGCGAGTGACTTTTTCAATACATTCATTAAAATATTCGCCATCTGAGGCATCTAAATTACCCGTGATAGATTTCCAGATAGTCCCTATTCTATTTACTAAACCGCGTTTTGATTGAAAGGCATATTGTTTAGTATCGGTCATTATTTCTTTGTATTTTTGATTTGCTGAGTGTGTGTTTGAACTTCCGCCTTGAGGGCTAACATTTTAGGTCCAGGATTCTCGAGCATGTCAACTAGACGGGATAGGATTCTATCATTGTTTGATATGGTTTCCTTAAGAGGCTGTAGTTCTTTATATACCAGGAGCGTCCATTTGTCGTTTGACACCTTGATAGTGTTTTCTTGGTGGAAGAAGATTCCTATAGTGTTATTAAACGGTGTAATGGTGAACTGTGAATTAGTGGTTGATAGTAGCCCGAAGAGTCTGAAAAGAAGAAGACTATTCGTAGTAGGGTCTATCAAAATTAATTTAAGAAGTTTGTTTTGTTTCGGGGTTTAGTACGGTTGCTGAAGTTCCGAATACTTCTTGTATCTCGAAAAGGCCATTAAATTTGTTTTGGGCTTTATCCTTTATCTGGGATTCTTTTATATACACCTTATCTCCGGGATTATATTGTGGAATATTTTCAGAAACTGACTTATCGAATCGAATTTTTGCCTTTTCCTTTTGTCGTTCGGTTATTGATGCGTGCGACCTTTGTCATAGCATTCCATCCGATTGCTGAGGTCCCTAATATATTTGGTATTAATTCTTTTTGATTGTAAAGGGTTTCGGGAGGTATACTCGACGTGTGACCAAAAATTAATTCATAAGGTGTAAAACCGTGTGTTTTGTTTTTGGTGTTGTTGTAACAAATAACCGCGTATGGAAGGATAATAAAAGGGTGTTCGTCGGGGTTTTAGGCCGTATGAGCTCTTAGCATTTCCGTGAGGGTTGCATCAAACCTTTCTAAGGAGCCATTCGACTGTGGATGATGGACACTGGAAAATGTCAATTTTATGTCGTACAGTTCGCAAAGGTCTTTCATTAGGACGTTATCAAATTCACAACTGTGATCACAGTGAATTCTCAGTGGCGTTTCGTAGTGTTGGAAAAATACCAGTAGGATATTAGCTACTGAAAATGCCTTTTTATTTTCTAGTGGGTAGGCTTGAGTGAATTTCGTTAATTCGTCCCGAATTGTCAGTGCGTGGTTTCGTGTAGGATATTCAAATATGTCAATATTAATTCTCTCGAAAGGAGTTTTGGGTGTTTCGGTAATGACTAAAGGGGTGCTAAGATTTTTCCTACAAATTTTTACTTTTTGACAAATTCCGCAGCTTCTTACGTATTTTTCTATGTCTTTAATAAGTCCCGGCCAATTATATTTTTCTTTTATCCGTTTTATTGTTTCATTGATTATGCGATGTAAATTGTTTTTTCCCGTATGTTATTGGTCTATAATAATTGGGATTTGATCTTCGTCCGGAGTTTTGACGATGTTTTGACAGATTTTCAATTTTATTTCCATATCGGAAAAAATATAGGAAAAAATTTCTAATATTAGTAGGTCTAAATTATTTTCGATACAGTAGGTATCGGTGACGTTAAATTCATTTTGATATTTAAAAAGAATGAAAAATAGATTTGCTACCACATTTTCTGGGTCAAATCGTAAAGGGATTATAAAATATTTTCGTTCTTTAACTGTTTTTCTTGACAATGTATTTATTTGGTACGAAATTTGGAGATTCTTCAAAGATATCATCGATAATTTTAAAATGAATATCCTGCATTTTATTTTGGTGGAAAAATGTAACGATATTTTTATGATTTTTGTCTAGAAGTTGAGCATTTGAGATCTCAAATTTGGAATAGTCAATAATTGATCTAGTTTTATACAAATGAACGAATGTATTGAAATCTGTCGTCATTTGGTCAAGAAGGTCGGTCTCGTCTTCGCTGTTTCTGTTTTCGGTTTCGTCATTGTTTTCGTCATCCTCGTTATTTGCGTGAACGGTGTATTTGTGTTGAAAATCTGCGTATTATTGGAAGTGATTTATTTTTATCTGCGATAATGTGTCGGCGTTTTTGTTTACCTTTCCCGGTTTGTACTCTATTTTACAATCGTACTCTTCCAGTTTTAACCGCCATCTTGCTAACCTACTGCCAGGGTCTTTGATAGAAAAGAGTCACGTTAATGGACGATGGTCCGTAAACAGGACGAATTTTTGGCCATAAAGATAGGGTTGAAAGTATTTCACTGCCCAAACAATGGCGAGTAATTCGCGTTCCATCGTGGAATATCTGGTTTCGGCATTACATAAAGTTTTTGACGCGTAAGAAATAGGCAAATATTTACCCATTGGGCCTTGGGAGAGTACAGCCCCAATAGCGAATGCACTTGCGTCAGTTGTTAGCACAAAACGTTCTTGAAAGTTAGGGTATATGAGAATCGGGTTAGAGACAAGAGCTTTCCTTAGTTCATCAAAAGATGCATTGCATTCGGCATCGAAGTGGAACGGAGTGTCCTTTTTTAAGAGACGAGTTAGAGGTTTCGATATTTTGGCAAAATTTGGGATAAATCTGCGGTAATAGTTAGCTAGCCCTAGAAAAGATTGAATGTCTTTAGCTCTTTTTGGCTCTGAGAAATTGGTTATGCATTCTACTTTAGACGGATTGAATTTTACGCCATTTGAAGTGATAAGATGGCCAAGATATGCGACTTCTTTTCTTAAGAATTCACCCTTATCTGGCTGGATTTTTAGATTTGCCTATCAAAGACGTTTAAAGACTTCTGTTAGGCGTGATACATGTTCGTGAACAGTGGGGGAATAACCTATGATGTCATCCATGTAAACTAGACAACGCTCGTTTTGAATGCCAAGAACGATGTTGTCCATGACACGTTGGAATATGGACGGAGCATTTTTGAAGCCAAACGGCATTCAATCGAAGAATTCGTAATGGCAGTTTTCAACAGTGAACTGTTTTCTGGATATCTTTAAAATCGATTTCTATCTGGTGAAATTCAAATGCAAGATCAAGTGTCATAAAATATTCACATTTGTCTAGTTGGTCTAGAAGGTCAGAAATATTGGGTAAGGGATACTTATCGTCCACACTAAGCTCGTTTAGCTTACCATAATCGATTACAACACGCCATTTCTGCTTGCCAGAGACTTCCAGTTTCTTCGGAACTACTCATACTGGCGATGACCAGGGTGAAATTGAAGGGCGAATAATACCTTTTATCAACATTTTGTTTACTTGTGTTTTTACCTCTTTCTAATGTATTTGGGGGTACCTATACGATTTGGTAAAAACTGGATGAGCGCCGTTTGTGTCAATTGAATGTTTTATTTCGTTGGTAAATGTCAAATTGTCACCTTCAAGGTAAAATATATCTGTAAAATCTAAACATAAATTTGTTGTAAGTTCTTTTTCTTCCTCGTTTAGATGACCGGTTCGTAAAAGATTTTTTATTATAGAAACCCTATCGTACTGATTATCTCTCTGGTCCTTGCATGTTTTAAAATTATAAAAAGGTTCAGCAGTGTCGTTTATCGGTTCAAGGATTATGTTTGAAAATTCGACGACTTTTGGTATCGCGTTGACA
This sequence comes from Diaprepes abbreviatus, assembly GCA_034092305.1. Classification (NCBI taxonomy): domain Eukaryota; kingdom Metazoa; phylum Arthropoda; class Insecta; order Coleoptera; family Curculionidae; genus Diaprepes; species Diaprepes abbreviatus. Next base: position 61,902,024 of record JASJET010000055.1, read on the forward strand.
TTTATTATTGACGTAAAAATTCGCCGCGTTTGTTGAATTTAACAAAGCCTTAGAGAGTCTAACCTTGTCTTTTTCCTGTGCTATTAGTATGGCATTTACATTGGAAAGATCACATTTTAATTTGAAAACCCGTTCGCTCCTAGCTTCTATAGAAATTCTGTTAAGATTTTGATTTTCCGAAATATTAGTGTTAATTTGTTCATTTTCGTTTTCTCCTACTTTGTATAAAGGAAGAATTTTAAAAGTTGTAACCAATTTTTTATTTTTAAGATCGATTACGCATTCATAATGTTCTAAGAAATCTAGACATAAAATGCCATCGAACTCAAAATCTAGATTGTAAATGTAGTCCTTGTACGGATCGCCCGCGGTGAAGGGAACAAGAGTTGCCTCATTTCTAGAAAGTTTTTGATCTGTAATACCCTGAATTGTGATACTTTCAGGTAATCTCTAATTTTGAGCGGTATATTCTTTGAAAATGGAAATTCCTGCACCGGAGTCAATGAGTAATTTAAATTTTTGCGAAGCATCCTTTATATAGTACAAGTTTTTTGAGTTGACTGTTAAAAGAGATTTTAAAGAAATTCCTGTTCGGGAAAATTCAGGTTGGGATTCATGTCATCTAAGTTTATTGTCCGAATTTTTGTTTGTATGTCCTGTAGGAGTTCCGTTTCCTGATGGCTCGTCCGGAGGATTTGGTGAAATCGGGAGTGACAGAAAATCCTGATAATTTTCCGGATTTAGGTGTTCGACTGGGTATTTTTGCGAAGTTTGATCGTAATTATCATCGTAGGGTTGGTAATAGGGTTGGCTTTGGGAGTTCTCGTATTCCTAACAATCGTAGTGATAGTAATTGCAAGGGTCTTGGTAACTGTCGTATCCATAGTTAATATTTAGATGATGGGTTCTTTGTAGGTAAACTCGGAAGTTAGGATTCCGGTTCTGCATTTGGGGGCGATTTTGGGGTGAATTATTATATTGTGGGGGTCTGGAATAACTTGGAGAAAATCCATTGGTAGGTTGTGAATAGTTTGTTCCAGAAATTTGATTCGGTGGTCTTTAAAAGCCAGAGTTTGAAGGTGGATTATTGCGTTCTTGTTGCGAACGACACTGGCTAGAAATATGACCATTAAGCCCACATTTGAAACATTTTAAGGATTGAAGGGGTGGTATCCTAACAATTAGCATTGGCTTTGGAGGGTTAGGCTTAACCGTCCTTTGATTTTCATTCAATACGATAGTTGTAACTCTCTTTTCATATGAGCTTGGGCTTGCAAAAGAGATATAGGATTACCAGCCCGAATAAGTTGACCTAATCTGGGTTCTAACCCTCTTAGATTTTTGTATACTGGCATGCATTTTTGCATTCAAAATTTGTAATCTGTTATAGAATGTGAGTGGTGATTCGTTTTGTACTTGTTTAAGTCTTTGTAGGTCTTATATAAGGGACGCTAGGTCTCTAAAGTCGCCAGAATGTAAATTTAGTAGTTGTTTTATTTCTAAGTGGGAATTAGGATTCCTAGAACTAATAATTTGGGCTGCTCTGCCTCTAAGCTTGTTTTTTTTTATGTGAATTACTAATAGAGTTTTTTGATCCCTTGTGGACATATTGTATGCATGCTTGTATGCGTTTAAAAATGTCCCCAAAAAGATTTGGTCACCCTCAAAATCGGATATAATTGAAAATATTTCCGATAACTTATAGGGCTCTATCTCTCCTTCTTCAGGCTTGACTTGCCCATTGTTCCCCACTTGATTTTCTAACAAAGACATTTTGTTTTTATATTAAATATTAACGTTAAAAAAAATATATTATTTAACTGGTATGCAATGGAAATGCGAAAGAAAAGGGAAAAATAGTAGATAATCGAACACTTTTCTTTTAAATCAATCAAATAAAAATCAAATTAAATAAACGAGATGATTCATTAACTTACACTAACAGGAGAATCTGAGCCGTCGTGTTCTTGACTGCAACTATCAGGGGTTTCACAAGGTGTTCCTTCTGTAGCCTCGATAAGTGGGAGCAATCTCAATGCCGCTGGTCCTTTTTCTGTTAAGGGATTGGGATCTTCCGCTACCAGTTAGATTCCTCTGGTTCTAATAGCGTTTGATAGATCCTACCGACTGCGCCAATTTTAAATCACTCTTCAAAAATCACTTTTTAAAAATTTTTATTTATTTACTTCACAATTTTCTCAATACATTAGATTAAATAAAAACAAATTTTTAACTGACAAAGTAACGTGCTACAATTAATTACATTACTAGTATCTAAAACTAAGTACATTTTCTTATTTATAATAGTCTATCTGCAAAATCAGCATTTCCGTTCGTGACAATATTACGAAATAAAAATACTGATTACGTTTGCATTTCGGGAATGGTGCAAATGCACTGTCGGTCGTGTTACTTGAGGTCAACTTAGACACGTGTGGGAACGGCAATATAACATATATATATATATATATATATATATATATATACGTTATAATGTGCCCATAAAAATCATATATTTATTTAAAACTTGGAAAAGCACCATCAACTGTCCTATGTAAATAATTCAATGAATTGAGATTTCAGCTGGCTCTAATACATGAAGCAATCGGGGGCTATCTAGAGGTGCTGGTAGCCGGGTTGGAGCAATGACTCTTCCTGAAGGAGGTTAAGCCACGACCGAAGAGGTGATTCTAGAGGAGCTACTAAGAGTACACTTTCCAAATTCAATATGAGAGGAACTTGAAGAACCATCATCAATAATTTCCAACCTATGTTCTTCCCCTAATAATATTTACAATAATATTGTCAAATTAGCGAACATTTAAAATTACGATTTAGGCACTTATTTACCTAGTTTAGCAACATGCTGAACTAGCAACATGTTTTGGAATACTAGGTCGTAATATTTCTGTATTTTATATGAGATTAAAAAATATGAATAATTTTAGATTAGACATTTTGGCGGACCCGTAGGTGGTTGTCCATCGTCATTGACTACAGAGACTTGAAAGGGTTCTAACAATATTTCATTTGTACTGAGATCGTCTTGCTGTGGCTATATCTATACAGCTGTTAGCAGTATTTTTATTGCGGTCAGTAGGATACTGCTGATGAAAAAATGGTGGTGTATTGTAGTCCATTTGTTAGACTCAAGTGCATCCTTAACCTCTAACTCGTTTTGTTTGAGTTCATCGAGCTGACTAGATGCATTTATAAAATATACCCATTTTATCCATTTCATAGATTTTCTTTGTAATTTTGACAATTACTAAAATTCAAAGGCTAAAAAACACCCATTATAGAAATATTTATCGCCCTTACAATACTCGTATATACATACATAGTATATAATAGACAGGAAAACTTGTCGTTCTTAAAACTGAAAATATTCTAAGGTACCCTATGTCCTTAATTATATAGGGTATAGATTTTCTTAGTACTTTTTCAAATTTTCTATGTAAAACGGGAAAAACTATAAGAAATATTCACAACTACATAAATTTTGCTGCAAAATATGGATGCATATTTCAACAGAAGATTTAAAATTATATTCAGGTATTTCTGTTGTACCCTCTAAGCATGTGTATGGAACAAACACTTTTCTTCCATTTCCTGCACACATCTCTGACCATGAATACTAAGACATGATCACATATTACTCCAATTTCCACACCAATAAGTTGGTCTTCATGTTTGTCATAAACAACACTACGCATTAATGACATTTCATCAAACATCAACATGCACAGTACTGTTTTTGGTATAAAATGTGTTATTTTTCTAAATTTTTCATTGAGGAAGCATAAACGTCAGTATCAACTAATGTATTTCATCAATGTCTTTGTAGATGGTAACTGGAATAACTCTGCCATCAAACGATAATCATTGGCAGAATGTTTATACAAAGCACCAAAAGATTTTCTTCTACTGTAAACTAATAACCTCTTGCTTTAGTAGCTCCAATTATCTTAAATAAAACTCTGATCCCAGGGCCCGTATCCTGGAAAACGTGATGTGAAAAGCGATGTGAATGGTGATATAAACTTTTACTTCATACTTTGACAGTAAAAGCCGTATTCTTGAATAAGCAATGTTTTTCGATATGAACGTGCTAAAACCCGCGGATTTCAAAAAACAAAATGGATGACAGATTGAATCGAGCTGTCAGACCGAAAATAGTATTATCGTTGTCGTTATTGTTGTGAAGTTTATGGATTGCCATTAAAATATTTGTACTTTTCTTTAATTACATTTATTTTATATCACTTAATAACCAAGAAATCTAGACCAAGCCATCAGTCAAATATTTAGGTGTAAATATATACCAGAAAATTATTTTAAATTTTCACTTCGAACTGTTAAACAAAAATGCATACAAAGAACTAAATACTTTAGGAGTCTAATATATAAAGAAAAAGGGATATCAAGAAAAACGGCAACTTATATATACAGAGCAATATACTGACGTCAATTGGAATACATGCCCCCTATATATAATAATGACAGAAAGCCAGTACAGATAAACCTTGAAAAGGTTACATAGTATGACTAAAAACCATCATCCTATCAATCCACCACGTAGATCATTCAATCAGTTATTGTATAAATTCACAAAGCATCCAGCCTCTTACTGCAAAACTTCCTGTCCTGACAACTAAGCTTGAAAGAAAACCTGAAACTTGACTAATGATAGAGGAACTTTGGAAGACTAGGGACCGAAACCAAATGCCAGACAGAAGATGTCCATTAACGATACTTGTAGGTCTCACATTCAACTTTTATTATATTTTTTTTTTGTTTTATAGGTTTGTAGAGGCTTGAAGATTAAATATACCATAAATAAGGTTTTCTTGCTGAAGGACCTTGCTCGTTGGTCTGTACGATTCGTACGAGAAATACTAGTATTTCTCAATAAATTATAACCATAATAACATTTATTGAATTGTACTGTAGTATAGTGTTTAACACAACCTAATTCAGTGAAATGCTGTAGTTAACATTATTGAAATACAATATCTGTTACTTATTTAATTAAAAGTTTTAAATATCTTACAAATTGTTATATCTCAAATTTATTATAACTTGTGTCCTGAAAAGAATTATGTTAGCCTTAACTGTTTTAAACTAAGATACTCAGCTGCTAGAGACAGAGCGACACAATTATTTCTGTTAAATCAATAAACAGAACTAGCCGTAGAAAAACATTTTTAAATAGCACGCCCTGACTATTGAATTATGAACAGAATCTCATCTAGTAACTTTGTATGTCTCTAATCTCAAATATACTTGAAATTTTTTTCAGTCCTCTTCTAAGGAGAGCCCAGACCCTTAATGGCATGTTCTCTACCTGTGAAGGGATACAGACCCGCGAGCACCTGGTGGACCGTGTTTTCATGTTATAGGTGAGGCAAGGTTGAGGGTATATGGGGTTTTACTCTCACTGCTTTTCTAATATTCTATCGCGCGAAACGGACCAGCACGTGTCGTGTCGCTTCTTTTGTAATATCCTGCCGTTACTGGAAGACATTTTCGCGGACCTAACAAGCTCGGACAATGTTGTAATATTTCTTTCTATTCTACCGCCATTCATACTCACATGCATGTAGTGCTGTCAGTTGCCATATTATTTCGTAGTGACCAGGCACCTGTTTAGTGACAGGTCCTTACCGGAGTCATTGTTATGAAAGTATAACATTTGTCGTCTGGAGCCGCTGATTGTTGCCGGGATTACTGCTGTCAATTAATTTTTTCTTCAAGTGCTTTTGCCGAGTATGTATTGTATCTATTAAAGTACAATAAGACATCTTGTTTAAGGATCTATTTTAAAATGGGATAAGTCAAAAATATTCTTTAACAAAAAAAAACGTTCAAGAATTTATTGTCTTGGTCGCTAAGTATCTTCTGGAACAAAATTTGTGAAGAACTAACAGTTTCAATTATATGATATCAAGAATATTGCAGTGCACGTCTGTTTAAGTTAGTTATGAGATTTACGCCCAAGCTCTTTCATTCTTAGAAATTAGGGGCAGTCTGATGCTTCAACGACATATTATAACATTTGTTTTAAGACCGAATTATTGGAGTTATTATAAGACTAACTAATGTAATCCTTATCTAGAGAAGCTATTGCTATACATCACAAATTAAAAGAAATAATATTGAATAGATCAGTTACACAAATGTACTTTATTAGAAATAAGGAAGAAATTCAGCTAATCAGTCTCAACTTTCTTTTATTTTGTGAGTTATTTGTGTAAGTTAAATTTACATAATCTACCGTTTAATAAGCTTAATTACATTTGTTCCTTTAGTATACTTTTTTATTAATCGGATACATATTATCAAATTTTCAGACTTGACGGTAGATTACATTCAAAGCGTATCTCACTTAACAATTTGATTCTACGTTGACTAATCAGAAAATATTTGATATAGCCGTGTGACCACACAGTGAATTAAGAGGGTTCATAATTATAATACTTTTAAGTTTGGGCAGCTCGGAAGGAATTTCCATGCAAGCGATGTATTACAATTAAAAGCAGCAACTATACGGTCAAGCTTATCCTTTCATTACCAGATCCAAAAGCAGACCAATAGCATTGATGAGAATTTAAGCCAACTTTGACAATAGTGATCATAAACATCGAATATATTACCAAATAATAAGCAAGAATTTCTATCTGAACTAGGTTAGACCAATAATTGCTACATGCTATGTATACAGGAAACCCATCGCAATTGATCATCGAACATCCAAGCTCCCAACTTGGAAGTGCTTTCTTGGTGAGGAACAGTATTATTGCGACGTATAGTGCCACACCACAACATATAGTGCCACAATGTTATCGAAATTTTGAAAATTAAAGTTGGAACATTTACAGTTACTTTTGTATACAAACCGCCTGGAAAGGAACTAGTTTTTGCCCATTTTAAAAATTTTGCATCTCACCAGAGCAGATTCGTTCTTGGAGATTTTAATATCCACAATATCTTCTGAGACTACGAGTCTACAGACAAAAACGAGGACTTGGTAGAAGATTGGGTTGGACAAAATAACTTGACACTAATACATGACTCTAAATTGCCCCAATCTTTTTAAAGTAAGATATAGAAGAAAAGCTTTAATTTGGACCTCACTTTCACTAGTAGACTGATATGTTAAGAAAGTATATAAGCCCATGCTAAAAACGTAACATATAACAACAGGAATAAACATGTTCAAAGCTCTTGTAGCGCCCACAATATCTTTCAGAAAGATCTTCAAACAAAAAAAGTTAACCGAGTAGAGTTAACTTCCGAAAGTACAAACCAAGAGGTTGCCAACAGCACTATATATCGGAACTGAATGACGATGCAAAGGAGATAATGACACATTATACTAAACAATAGAACAGCCATCCATTCAGCGAAATTACAGCAGCGATAGGTGAAAAACTGCAAAATATACTATCTCAAGACAAAGATTAAAACATTCATAAGAATGAACATGACACATACCAATAAACAGGCCTGAAACATAATAAAAAACTCAATGGCGATCCCACAAAATAAAAAAAATATGAGCAGTAACACAAAATCCAGCAAAATACCAGTTTTTTGCAAATGACATAACCAGACATCAGTGTAAAGCGACAAAAATCAAAAGAAGGTCAAAAGAAGAGACAACCCTGCTAGGAAATCCACGCAGTATGGATGAACTAACCTGAACTAACCTGAACTCAGAAAAGGGCTAAATGAACTGGAGTAGACGAAATCTTAACTGGGCAACTTCAACACTTCTTAACAACTCTAAGTTTAATAACAAAATTTCAAAATGCTGGCGCAATTCGAAAATAATAGTTCTTATAGAGTCAAGTAGTGACCCAGAGCAGGTAAGTACTTATCGCCCAATATTTTGGGTCGTCCATATATTTGCAACGTACGTACATTATATTCTAAATCGTGTTCAGAAACAATTGGACTCGAAGTTTATACCTCAATAAACAGGCTTGGGCTTTATATCAAAGAGAAGTTGCACAGGCCAAATATTAAACCCCAGTAAATTTATTAAAGACTGCTTTGAACACAGATATGAAACGGGGGTAGTCTTAGTTGACATTACAAGTCTCTTATGATACCATCAACAATAGGACACTTTTGATCAAGATATACAACATGCTAGTGGACTATAACTTAAAAAAAAAATATTGAGTCATTGCTACAAAATAGTTGTGCTGAAAGAAAGAGGAGTCGGTAAAGAGCACAGGGCCATGACCTGTCTCAAGGAAGTGTAGTTTCCCCATCCCTTTTTAATGTAAACGAATAACCAGCCAAAATATTACTGAACATTTCATATACGCCAACGATCTAGGTATTGCTGTCATGGGAAAACATTTAAAGAAGTAGAATATAAACTAGAGGCGGCCCTAAAAATGATATCAGTCTATAACAGGCAGAATTTTTTAAAACCAAATTCCGCTAAAACTAAGTGTGTGCATTTCATCTCAACACACATGTGGCGCCACAAATTAATGTTACCTGGGACATGAAAAACCTAGAACACCCTATTATACACAAGTATCACTATCAAAACACCAGGAAAAAGCTCGCCATAATATATAACCTTATCAGGAAACTAGTACGGAGTAAATGGGGTGCAAACCCGAACTCCCTATTAAGAATTGCATTTCTTAATTGCAGAATATGCGAGTTTAGTGCAGAACTCAATCAAAACAAGTTATTACTGCACTAAATGACACATGTGTGATAATCACAGACTGTATGAAATGTACTTTGTTACCTCTACTAGACCAGGCAATTGGATCTGCTTCCTCGAAGGATAGAAGAGACTAATTTGTGAAAATATTTAAACAACAATTTGACTTTAAATATCTTCCACACCATTTTGAATAACTACAGGAAATTGGTCGGCTCAGATCAAGATTTATGCGAACTATCAATATGGAACCCCCAGAAAAAGTTTCCGCTGCGCCATGACCGCCTTGTGGGATGGAGTTGGCACGGAGGACTTGGTGAATAATAAACCGAATGCGAACTGGTGTTTCTCTTGTCCAGTCTAATCTGTCTAAATAAGGTATAATAGTCGAAAATGTGACATTTTGTGAATGTGGGGATCCGGAATAGAAAAAGTTAATGGGTCAGGTCTATTCAAAGTTATTTTGTGTAATATTTTTAAGCTCTATTTGAATAATTCATCACACTTACTTTTTTTTATTTATTTAATTAGTCCTTGTTTTTAAAGCAAAATACTTTGACATTTTCAAATTCTAAAAATTATTATGCTTCTTTTATCAATACATCATGTAGAATCAACTTACCGCTTACTATTGCTAAAATGAACTACGTAATATTAGAAATTTCAAAATATCTTTGATGACTCTTTTTAACAGAAGCAAAGAAAAAAGTTCCGCCGAGAATAAAACTGACAATTTTATGTGTTTGGATTATCCTACTTTTATATTACTAAGAGAAAACTTTTCCTTAAAAGAAATCCTACTTTGTTAAAATAAATTTAGTAAAAAAGTGTTTCGAGATAGGGTAAACTCTAAATCCTTTTGGATTGAAAATATTTTGTAAGTTCACTCTACTGATTGAATGTAATCCCAGCTGATTTCTAACAAAGATCAAAACTTACTTAATCGCAATGAGCTTATAAAAGTTTAATTCGAAATGGAAGTGGTTTTCCTCATAAGTCTTTAATTTCTATTTCACATAGTCTAATCTTTTAATTCTACTTAAAACATTGAATCTAAAGCTGTTTTTTATTGGAAACTCGGCTAAATTTCGAACGGCTTAACAATCTATGTTGGATAACGTTCAGAATCCGAATAACACAAAATTTATATACTTTTTATTGAAGAGAACATCAATGGATTTTTCTAAACAACAAAATTTGAAAATTAATGATTAATTTCAATAAGACTTGCCATTTTTTTCTTATATAAATTCAAGAGAATATGCAAATGAGAGTGTAAAGATGGAAATATTTTTCCAGTATCTTTAGTTGGCAATATTTCAAATATTATAAAATGAAAAGTTTTAGTAAGTAAACGGTGAAATAAATTTTATATTACACAACTAGTTGAAGAATTACGTGTGAAGATGTGATACATTTTTCCTATGGGGCAAGTCATGCTCTACGGATCTACTATGTTTACGGCAGCGGAACATCGGTCAGTAGATATTTCTCGGGCAGATAGTCATCGGTCAAATGCTCAGCGCAGGGGTATCGGTTTGACGGTATCTACTTATAATCGGGATAGCCCTGCTCTCTGAACTGATCAACGGTTTGACTGCCCGATGGTCAAAACATCCACTCGGTAGTCGGTTCTCGGGCACCACCCTTGGGATTTATGTGATCGAGAGCCCACCTATGCACCGGGCAGCTTGTTACAGTGGAGAAACGGCAAGACAGGGGTCAATTGTGCGAATTAGTGCTGGCTGCCGGCTGACAATTATTATCTGTAATGTTAAAAATGGGACTAGGGAATGAAACAAGCGGTTTTAAAACATCCGGTATCGTGTACTCCATACTTTTATAAAAAGACACGGCGTAAAACTAACTTACAATCTAAGACGAACAATAATATAAACAATTCAAAAGGTCTGGAGGGTAAGAGTATGTTATACGAGCTGTTCACGGTAGCTCGTACTGGTCGGTAGCGCTATAGACTGTAACCCGGCGGTATTATTCACGACGCTGTTCATGTTATCTCGTACTACACGGTGGTGACGCGATTCACGATGGCTCGTACTCAAATTATCGCGTTTCGTGTCTAAAATCTGCGGACGCTGTTCATGGCGCTTCGTGTTAAAATTCGACCGGCGGTATACACGGTAAGTCTAACAATAACTCGGCATCGATCGGCGGTAAGCGGCGTCTCTACACGGCGATGGCGATCTCTACACGCGGCAGTGGCGATAAACGTCGGGGCGGAAGTTGTTAAGCGCTCTTATAAACGGACAGCGGAGGGCACCTCGGTAAAACACATTTCTGGTTAATACGGAAACATAAACAAAACTTAGGGCATTCAGTGCGTGTGTGTATAGGTGACGGTAGGAAGAAAAAAAAGGAATTGACGCTGCTCGTACTTATAAGGGTCCTCGACAGCGTCAGCAGGATGGAACGACATTGCCCGTACCAATAGCGGTAGGAAATTAGGAAAGGAACCGACACTGCCCGTACTTATACGGGTCCTCGGCAGTGAAGGTAGGATGACACAACAATGCCCGTACTTACAAGGGTCCTCGAGAATGCTGGCCATTAGCGGAGTAGGACGTAAGGAAGGAAGTGTACGGTGAAACACCATATTCACACAAGCCTAGCTTCACCTACACTGCTAGACCAGGAAGGCGCGGTCTGGCAGGTGACCCAGGCAGTCCGTTGGGACTGTTGACCCGGGTGGAGAACGTGTAGTTCTCAGCGAAATAATCGTCTGTTCGAGCTTAAATAGACAGCCCGAGCTCCCAGTACGCTGACGAGTGACGACGTGGGGTGATCGCGCATACAATACTGCAGTATACGGTGCGCGATCACTATGGACGAACTCTCTGAAAATCATAGGAAAATCGTATTTTCTGGCATGACGCGGTAAATCTAATTATGTACCGGTAATATCGTAACTTTAAGCATTCTTTTCCCGCAAGAATCAGATTTTCCGGATGTTTAATAAATAAATTAAATTCCGGCGAACATACTCATGCCCAAAATTAGTAACTTCGATACAAAGGAAAACTCAGTGCTGAAGACAACAAAGAATCTAGTGTAAAATCGATTGGAATAAAAATAAAACATTTTCTGATGGGTACTGAATAAAACAAATAAAGCATTTTTGTTAAATACAAATTTCTATTTATATAGATATAATTTTTGCTCATAAAATATTTACATTGAATGTCATTCGGTATAAAATTGGGTAGATAAAACTTATCTGCTGGAATTTTCAAGACCATTTACTTTTAGTAACTTCATTCAAGATATTTTTGATTTAAAATCATATACTATTATCTAGTTATTTTCTTTCACGGAATTACCAAGCACTAAGCTTCGATTACAGTAAAAAAATTTGAAACCAACTTTCATGATACTCTGATGGCATACTCGAATCTTAAAAAGGATATACCATGTATGTAAAATCCAACAACTTTTAAAGGTTTTTTGTTCTTACTGAATAAGATTTTTGGACATGAGCTATCCGACTATAAGATACTTTCAGCCATATTCTTTATGTTTAAAGGTCGGACGAAAAATAGCTGCTGAACGAAATTCAAGTGTCCAATTCAATATTATATCTTTATTAAAAATAGGTATTGTAAATATATATATATATATATATATATATATATATATATATATATATATATATATATATATATATATATATATGAAGTAAAATGCGAAACAGTGAATGCAAACTTCGCTCCATCATATCCTTTCTGTGTTAGGGGTTGCACAGTTAGAATAAACTGTAATAAAACACAGTTCATCCTATTCCACCACCATCGAGATGGTGGCCTACCTGTACCACCGCACCGAGAAAGAAAGTCAAAGCTTACCCTCCCCGCCACAGTGATACGGCAGAGATACATGTTTCGTCTCTCACTAGACTCATCAGGGTACCGACATGCACCTGGCTGTGCAAAGGACAGATCAGAAGGAAGCACGCAACACTGAACGCGGCTTCGCCGACCTCTCGTCGGATGGCTTATGTATGTTTATAAGGCTTTCACGGATTCGTCCGTGTGAGATGCATTAGCAGTGGTTATATCTACATTATGCTGTTGTAGTACTGAAATCACATTCAGCAAACGTTCAACTATATGCAACTCCGTATATAAGTGAAGTAAAATGCGAAACAGTGAATGCAAACTTCGCTCCATCATATCCTTTCTGTGTTAGGGGTTGCACAGTTAGAATAAACTGTAATAAAACACAGTTCATCCTATTCCACCACCATCGAGATGGTGGCCTACCTGTACCACCGCACCGAGAAAGAAAGTCAAAGCTTACCCTCCCCGCCACAGTGATACGGCAGAGATACATGTTTCGTCTCTCACTAGACTCATCAGGGTACCGACATGCACCTGGCTGTGCAAAGGACAGATCAGAAGGAAGCACGCAACACTGAACGCGGCTTCGCCGACCTCTCGTCGGATGGCTTATATATGTTTATACGACTTTCACGGATAATGTGGATATAACCACTGCTAATGCATCTCACACGGACGAATCCGTGAAAGCCGTATAAACATATATAAGCCATCCGACGAGAGGTCGGCGAAGCCGCGTTCAGTGTTGCGTGCTTCCTTCTGATCTGTCCTTTGCACAGCCAGGTGCATGTCGGTACCCTGATGAGTCTAGTGAGAGACGAAACATGTATCTCTGCCGTATCACTGTGGCGGGGAGGGTAAGCTTTGACTTTCTTTCTCGGTGCGGTGGTACAGGTAGGCCACCATCTCGATGGTGGTGGAATAGGATGAACTGTGTTTTATTACAGTTTATTCTAACTGTGCAACCCCTAACACAGAAAGGATATGATGGAGCGAAGTTTGCATTCACTGTTTCGCATTTTACTTCACTTATATACGGAGTTGCATATAGTTGTACGTTTGCTGAATGTGATTTCAGCACTACAACAGCATAATGTGGATATAACCACTGCTAATGCATCTCACACGGACGAATCCCTGAAAGCCGTATAAACATATATAAGCCATCCGACGAGAGGTCGGCGAAGCCGCGTTCAGTGTTGCGTGCTTCCTTCTGATCTGTCCTTTGCACAGCCAGGTGCATGTCGGTACCCTGATGAGTCTAGCGAGAGACGAAACATGTATCTCTGCCGTATCACTGTGGCGGGGAGGGTAAGCTTTGACTTTCTTTCTCGGTGCGGTGGTACAGGTAGGCCACCATCTCGATGGTGGTGGAATAGGATGAACTGTGTTTTATTACAGTTTATTCTAACTGTGCAACCCCTAACACAGAAAGGATATGATGGAGCACTTATATACGGAGTTGCACAGGGGCGGATCCAGCCTCTCTCTTTGGGGGGGGGCGGTGATATGGCAAGCGAAAATAAGTTGTCGACGGGGGGAGGGGGGTAGACACCAGCAACAGTCCTATTTTTAGTGTAAAAAACATGGTCGGGTCTATTTTTCTATATTTGAAGCTCTTGAAGAGGGGGGGGGGGGGCGACCACAAGTAAAAAAAAAGTTTCCGACAAGGGGGATGCCAGCAGCATAAGTATAAGAGCAGAATCGGGCCTATTTTCCTGGACAAAAAGCTCTTGGAGGAGGTTATTGCAAGAAAAACAAGTTGTCAACGTTGGGGAGTGCCAGCAGCATACACATTCCTAATATAAAAGGCAGAATCGGTTCTATTTTCCTGAACTCAAAGCTCTTGGGAAGAGGAGGGGCGATCGCAAGCATACACATTCCTATACTCTATTCAAGAACTAGAGAGACAAATAAAACTGTTACCGAAACCTCCAACGTCCTGCTCCAGTGCCGCAGATAACTGAGGACTGCCGTAAACTTAATTATATTTAAACATTATAAGGTTTTATAAATTTACTGCAACAATAGAGTTTCTGATAGTTCAATTTAATTTCTGTCAGTGAACAAAGTACACCTTACAGTGTGTCCTTAGTGATTTATTTTGTTTGTGCTTGTTTTTATATATTATTTGAGATTAGTGAGGTACCCAAAAGAAATGGTTTCCACCTCAATATTTATTCCAAAATCGTTAAACTTATTACAACGAATAATAATGTTAAAAGCTCTTTTGAGATGTGTTCCAACATGACAACTGAAGGAGAAAAAAAATACTGGAATTGTTAGTACTTCCAAGCCACATTCGATCACAGGCAGAAGAAAAAGCTCGTTGGAAGAAAAGATGAAAACTGCAATAAAAGGAATTGTACATACATTTTATTATGAGAAGCAGAACGCAACCGTCAACAAAATTCAAACTAAAATCAATGAAGATCGCGATTTACCTGAAATTAAAACAACTGTACTCTGGAAATTGCTCAGAGAACTTAATTTTTGCTGGGAAAAACCAGATAGAAAATCTGTGCTTATAGATCGTCCGGAAACTGTTCGTTGGAGAAGGAAATATCTCTCTCATGTAAAAGGTAGAGTTACTAGAAATAACACAACTTATAAAATTAGTAATTTAACTGAACTTTTGAAAGATTTTTTTGAATAAAGTTAGTGCGGAAAATTGGGAAAAATCCATATAATAAAAGAATAAAACAAAATATGGAAACTTAATCTCATGATCTGTGACATAGAGGAACCAATCATAATTAATTTGAGCGAAGATAGCTTCACTGACTTTGATTAGGAATTAGATACGTAAACACAATTTATAATTTAAATTTTTGGTTTTGTTGTATTTTATTGTTTAATGCTGTTTATATATTTCTTTATTTTTTATATATTTTTCTTTAATTTGATATATATTTAATTCCAATTAGCGGTAAGTTTTTTATTATTTTATTATTGTATTTATGTCTTTTTCTTAAGCGTGTAGAATTAGCATTTTTTTTTGAGGCTCAGATTTCCACATAATAAAGTAAATTAAATTAAGATATCAGTACAATAGAAATAAAAATAAGTAGGTCTATTTTTAACTGTAACATAGAAAAACTAATTATATTCGAATCTCTTTTTGGTGTTTAATTGTAATTCTGCAAATGGTTTAAGAGATAAATAAACTGAAACGTCAAATGTCCTAATAATGTTTTTAATTAATAATAAAAGCCGACCGAAGCCTCAAAAAAATTTTGATATTATTTGGACTAATTTATTTTTTTATATATGCTTAATTTTTTGTATTTTTGACAATGGGTATTTTGTAAATATTTAAATTATAACTTAGATTTTTTTGAGAGAATATGGCTACGTTTTTGTCTGAACGTGCCTAAAACGGTTTCTATGACAAAATTAAAAATAATAAAAATACAGTTGTGATTTGTGTGTGTGTGTGTGTGTGTGTGTGAAATAGTAACAAATAAAATAATATTATAAAAGCTTTTTATTTTAACTTTATTACCGAAATACTATTCTATGACATAAATACTTAGGGATAAAATAAACCTCCTTCCGACGGTTTGACAAAGATTAAAATCCATTTTAACACTTCACACTTCCAAATATTTATTGTTATCCAACCCAAATAGTCCATTATTATAGACAGGTACTTTTGATTATAAAATTTCAAACCCATTTCTACGAAAAATATATGTGTCTAACAGATTTTGCCAAAGACACCGGACTAAAGAACACAGTTTGCGAAGAAAAAAATGGTTAAAAATGATTTATTACTTTCTCTAGTTCTTGAATAAACTATAGTATAAGAGGCAAAATCGGGTCTATTTTCCTGAACTCAGAGCTCTTGGGGGGGGGGCGATCGTCCCCACCGCCCCCCCCTTGGATCCGCGCCTGGAGTTGCATATAGTTGTACGTTTGCTGAATGTGATTTCAGCACTACAACAGCATAATGTGGATATAACCACTGCTAATGCATCTCACACGGACGAATCCGTGAAAGCCGTATAAACATATATAAGCCATCCGACGAGAGGTCGGCGAAGCCGCGTTCAGTGTTGCGTGCTTCCTTCTGATCTGTCCTTTGCACAGCCAGGTGCATGTCGGTACCCTGATGAGTCTAGCGAGAGACGAAACATGTATCTCTGCCGTATCACTGTGGCGGGGAGGGTAAGCTTTGACTTTCTTTCTCGGTGCGGTGGTACAGGTAGGCCACCATCTCGATGGTGGTGGAATAGGATGAACTGTGTTTTATTACAGTTTATTCTAACTGTGCAACCCCTAACACAGAAAGGATATGATGGAGCACTTATATACGGAGTTGCATATAGTTGTACGTTTGCTGAATGTGATTTCAGCACTACAACAGCATAATGTGGATATAACCACTGCTAATGCATCTCACACGGACGAATCCGTGAAAGCCGTATAAACATATATATATATATATATATATATATATATATATATATATATATATATATATATATATATATATATATATATATTTCTCAGTCATGGTAGTTCAATTTTTTTTTTGATTTTTTTATAACTAAATTTTTAGTGTTACGTAATAACATCACATTATTTCAAAATGAACCGATGAATTATTTTATTTATTATAACCGATGTTCGGTTCTCTCCTGAGGTCCAGCAATAATCTGCGATCATAGAAGCGCTCTATTTTCCCTAATACTGCTGCCGTTCATGCCTAATATTTTTGGGATAGGGCTTTCCGTCCTCATCGCTAGCACCCAAGAACGTGCAAGGCTTGAATCATATGATTTATTAATGCTATATAGTATTATTTTCTTTCTCTCTCTTAATAGTTTTGAAGAACCTGTTTTATAAATTTTCCAAGGTTCTTTTTCTTTATGACAAAATTTAACTTTAAAGGTTTAGTCATGTCAATTTTCGAAGTGGAGTCCAATAAAAACCCCTCTTTTAACTTTGCGTCAGTCTTTATAGAAAATGTTTAAGATATTGAAAATCATCGTTTCATTTCATTTTACAAACTTTTTCATTATTCTTTTTTATATATGCAGAGGCGGCATAAAATATCTTCCTTTTGAACTTAAAGAAATATATTGTTTGTTCCTAGGGCAAGAATTACTTTTGAAAACTAGACCATTTTATAAAATGTTTGTCTTTTGAGGGTTGTTTCAAAGAAGGAAATAGAAGTATTTTTCATTATTACTGTTTATAATTTTCAGACAAAAGTTGCCGTTCATATGTTTCTCTCATAGAAACAATATGACATGTACTACCGCTTTTAAATTAAGCTTTTTATAATCTATTAATCACCTGAAACTTTGATATAGCCCATTGATACTATTTCAGTAACGAAGATCGGCGTTTACGCTAAATAATTTTTTGAGACCATAATGTTGTTCCTTTATCTAAAAGGTTTCATTGTTGAAGATGCAAGTCAAGAAGTTCAGCTCGTGTTTGCTACAAGTTTAATCTTAATGTCTTTATAGAGACCTTTTGTTGCTGTATCCTTCAATTTGCAAGGTAAACTTAATCAACGAGTGGACAGTCACAGTTGGCATAATTGGAATATATAACTTATGAAATTCAGGGTTTAGTTTGATTTTTAACTGTGAGATCAAAGCAGGTACAGTTCATGAGCTTAATAAACTTTAGGGATTAACTTTTCACTTATTTCCTTCATAGTAAGATTTGCACACAAATAACAAAAAATGTCCGGGTTATTAGTACCAAAGGCGATTAACCAAGACTAATATGGTTTATGGTATGCTTTAGCACCCTTTTTTTTATTTTGCCGAACGCGGTGATGAGAAAATTCTAAAGTATTAAATCGATCTCATTCATCAGATATAGTTATAGAAGAAGTAGTAAAATTGCTAAAAACGAAATAATAAAGTGTTGTCATGGTGGTCAACAAATCTAAACTACGGATATATAGTATTCATTCGTTTATATTCATTTTAATTTATAAAGGGAATATTGGGATGAATCAAGCAATATTTTTAAATTTATATTTATATTTATGAGTTTTTATGGATGTGTATATTATCTCTTTTTTAGATTCAACGGGTGATACCGTGATACCAATACTTTTTAGGAAATGTGGGATATGATTTTAATTAACTGACTTGTAAAAAGAAGGAGGTTCTAAATTGCATCATTATATATATATATATATATATATATATATATATATATATATATATGTATATATATATATATATATATATATATATATATATATATATATATGTATATATATATATATATATATATATATATATATATATATATATATATATATATATATATATTTATATATGTACGCTGATTACTTCAAAACGGCTCTCCCGATTCGAGTGCTTTTGTGTTATGTTCAAAAAGTTTCTCCGGTTATTCCACATCATTTTGGTTGAAATAGGTAAAGTAAAATCCAAGATGGCGGACAAAAAAATTAATTTTGTTCAGTTTTCGGGCTCGCATATAATGAATTTTAAGAAATTCAATATGGCGGATCCAATTTTGCTGATTAAATATTTTACATCTCTTGATTTTGTCCAAAACTGATCTCTTGATTATACCAAAAATTGGCACTGGGAGTTTCTGAGGGGGTAGATTTTGATTATGTCAAGAGTTTCAAATAATTTTTTTTTAATTCAGTATTGTGAATCCAATACAGTGAGATGAAAATTTTACATTTTTCCAAATAAATATTATTGGGTTTTCGAGGTCGTAAATTAAAAATCTAAAGTTAATTTTTAAAAATTAAGTATGATAGGTATAGTATGGAAGTCTAAAAATTTTATATTTTTCCGATTTTGTTCAAAATTGAAAATGGATTTTCTTGGGGGCGTAGATTACAACTTTAAAAATATAATTTTTTCGGATTCTTCCAAGATTGGGGTTTTGAGGTTTTAGGGGCGTACATTACGGATTTAAAATCAATTGATTCAAGCGTAATACACTAGATAAAATATGTCAGACTAAAAAATTGACATGTTTCAAGTTCTTTCAAAATTGATAGGGAGGGGGGATTTTAGAGGCGTAGATTATGAAATCAAAATTTATTTTTTAAAATTCAGGATAGTAGATTTATTGTGACAGACTAAAATTTTGTTGGCCCAATTTGATTCAAAATTGATATTTGAAGAACTCTCAGCATCAGAGAATTTCTTGTTGTTCAATTTACTTTGATTTACAATTATTTTGGCAAGTTCAACTAACGAGGCGCTTGGATTCGCAAAGGCGATTGGCCTCGAATAACCTGCAGATATGATTGAATGTAAAGGACCCAATGGAAGCCTAGGTATCAATGATCTAGTATCACCACCCCTTTTTCATTCATTCATTCATTCAATTACTTTGGCTAAAATAGGAACTATTTGTTAGACTTTGGAAGCATTTCGAGGTATACCACACATTTCGCTTAGTACTTAGTTCAAATAATTGAGATAAACAAGCTCTAGTAAGCAATCAATAATCGCCTAAAAGATCTTATAGATCGAGTTGCCGTAGAGGGGCTTAACAACCCACTCACAATCTACAATCTACAAATAAAGTCATCTATTAAATCATTTGCATTCTCTTTGTGTTATTTATATTTTTTATTTTGTAATTAAGGACGAGAATATTATTTTGATGCGACCTTACACAATATCATAATTTGTTATGTTTCTAGTATAATTCTAGATTTGTATTCTCATATGTTCTAGTAGATTCTGCGGGTATATAAATGGGGATAGGATTTTCGCAGTGAGTTTAGTTTAATTTAAATAATGAAAGTATTAAGAAGTAGTAACTAAAGAGTTGTTATTTATTTGTGTTAAGCCCAGAATCGAATTTTCGACAAAGTTCTGGAACAATTTATTTGGAAACTAGAAGAGAGTGAAAAACGGCGTTCACCATCAAATTTAATATCGAGAAAGAAGTTCAGAACTGAGTTCCCAACAACATTTTAGAAATATCTGTTGTAAATATTAGACCACAAATAGCCGAAATGGAGCAAATAAATAGAACATTGGCTGATTTTGCGGAACGTATAAGAACGCCACTAAAAAGAAGAAGAACAATGCCTCAGAGAAAAGCAAGAAAAAAAAGCATGCTGCCAAAAATGAGGAAGAATAAAGTCGTCCGACACAAGAATCACGTTATCAAACATCTTAGATAATGTATAAATGTCAAATTACCGGAACTACGAAGATATGGCTACTGCATTAGTGATTGCACTTTATACACCAGCAGCGGAGTTATTGCAAACCATTCCTACAGCCGAACAAAAAGACTATGAAGTCCTGAGTACTGCAATGGAAACAAGATTTGGAGATCAGCATCGGCGCTAGTTATATCAATCATAGCTCAAGTCAAGACACCAGGGAAATGGAGAAAGTTTGCAGGAATATGGAACAGACGTTTGACGCCTTGTTCATTATTTTATTGATGGAATCAGAGATCAGGAAATACAACATATGTGACGTATAAGCAAGCTTAGTTTTTGCAGTGAAACGTTGGATAGGGCTTTGGAAATAGAAGTAGCTTGTAATGTGTCAAGGATAAAAATAAGAGCTGTGGCCATAGAGAAAAAAAAAGGTTCGTCGAACCAAACAACAGGGAAAATGTTATTTGAAATCTTTAACAAACTAGACACAAAAAGTAATACTTCACTTTATAAAAGAAACCAGGTCGAGTGTTACAAATGTGGACGAACTGGACACATGAGAAGGAATTGTCGGGTTTTGACTAATACCGAGAAGGCCTCCAGAATTATATTCATTCGTAGCTTAGGATGGACCGCCGATAGTCTCATATTTGATAGGAAAGTCAATTTAGTCTCTCATAGAACTGTAATACCAAACCAATCAGAGACATTGCTGAACAAACAACCAGAATAAAGGGAAGTAGAGAAGAGATGATTTAAGGAAGACTGGACAAGAGTTTTGAAAGCCACATTGGATTAGTTCAACACTCCAACAAGCCCTGTAAATATTTAGTAGCGAAGGCAATAGTCAGTTTGAATTACATCATACCAATACGAAAAGCCTAATTGTGTCAAAATTAATGTAGGAGACGAAAAAGCATTATACAAGCAAGTAATATGGGTGGTAAAAATGAACAGCCCGGCAAAGCTACATCAAAATCGTCATGTAACAGACTAATTAAGCAGCTTCAAATAAACTGGAAACATCTTTGTCACAAGAACTGGAAGAAGCTAAGAAGTTTATAAAGAAGCATAATAATATTTTTGAAACAAAAGATGGTCACATCGGTAGGATGAACATAATCCAGCATGAAATAAATATTGGCAGTGCGCAACCAATACGTCAGCTACATAGAAGCCTTTCTACAGCAAAACATCAGGAAGTAAAGTTATTTGTTGACAAAATGCTGAATCAGGGAGTTATAAAAGAATTATCTTCTCCTTGGTCGTATTGGTAGTCAAAAATAATAGAACTACTAGATTTTGTGTTGACTATATGAAGCTAAGAAAGATAGTTATCCACATCCTAGAATTTATGACACGTTGACAACGTTGGCTGAATAACAATAATACTCCACGCTGGATCTAAAAAGTTGATATTAGCAAGTAGTATTATGCCTTTCGGACTCTGCAATGCTCCTGCTACCTTTGAGCGACTAACGGAAACAGTACTGCGAAGTCTTACATAGAAAAGAAGTCTAGTCTTCCTTGATGAAATCATGGTTATAGGAAAAAATATTTGCTGAATACGTACAGAATCTACAGGGAGTTTTTGCAAGAATTAAAGACGTCAACCTTCGACCTAACCCCTAAAAGTATTTACTGTTCCAACAAAAAGTTGAATTTCTTCGATATGCAGTATCACCAGAGGGAATTCACACTGATGAAAGAAAAATTCAAACGATAAAAAATTGGTACCGATCACGTGACGAATATTAGTTGAAAAGCTTTCTCGGGTTATGTGCATATGATTGAAGATTCGTAGATAATTTTGACAATATTGCTTCATCCTTGCATAAGTTGAAGAAAAGATTCCTAATCAATGGAGTTCAGATTGTAATCAAGCTTTCCGCAAATTAAAGGCTGCCTTATGCCAGTCCAATTTTAGGCTACTCACAAGGTTATAGAATATATATATATATATATATATATATATATATATATATATATATATATATATATATATATATATATATATATATATATATATATATATTGGATACTGATGCCAATAACATAAGGATAGGAGCCAGATTGTCCCAAATACAAGATGATCAAGAACGAGTTATTGAATGTTTTAGCCAAGTGCATTCAAAACCGGAAGGAAATAATTATGCTACGAGAAAAGGACTGGTCGCCATGATCAAAACTGTCCAATATTTTTTTAAATATTTGTATAGAGAAAATTTTTTAATAAGAACAGACCACACAGCTCTTAAATGGCTCCTAAATATGAAGCAGTATGAAGGACAAGTAACAAGATGGCTTGAGAAACTAGAAGAGTACAATTTGAAAGTTAAATATAGCCCAGGAAGACTGTATAATAACGCAGATGCCTTGTTAAGGAGACCATGTAAGGAAAAATGTAAACACTGTAGCAAAATAGAACGAAGAGGAGAGTTTTCTACTTGGAAAGTCAGTTTTGACGTGGATCCAGAGTGGAGTACGGTTCAGATGAGAAAAGACCAACTTAAAAACAATGATCTAAAGTCATTTCTTCAAGTAAAAGAAAAAAATGAAAGGCGTCCTAGTTGGAAAAATAAAGAGAGGTTCAGCATTACCTCTATTGTTTCGGTGGTCCATGGCTTCTGTAATTTCTACACAGAATAAATTTTGTATTTTTGCAGCTTTTTTTAATACGAAGGAGGTAAATATTGCGGTAGGTTTGATGATTATTTTATACGACCATAAGATCATTTTCGGCCTCGAACTCCAGATCTTCTCAATGATTCTATGGCGAGTCCAGCTTGCTATTACTGCTTTCTGTACAATCTTCTCAATATGTCTGTTTTAGGTCATTTTCTAGTTTATTCCCAGAAAAGCTGAGCATCGTAGCGTGTTGATGTCCAGCTTTTGCCTCCTTGTAAATGACGCGAGGACTATTTTGCTCGGACTAACTTGGAGTTCTTACTTTGTGCACCAGTTGCTAATTTGATTTAGGGTAGTCTGCATTAGGCTTGAAATATTTCCGTCATTTTTGCTTTTAATATTGACAACTAGGTCATCAGCATAATCTTGCGTTGTTAACCCTGAGTTGTTCAGGGAATTCAGCAGACAGTCAAATATATCTCTTTTGTCATTAGTATTTTTTAAGATTAGCTACTAGACAGTGACCCTATATTAACTGTGAATTTATCAGCCTGATAAGCAAATTGTTTTGTGTGAATCGATTTATGTTTAAGTGTTTCACTTCTTAAATGTAAATCGATAAGTTTCTCCATTATTTTTAGGAGAAAAGATATGAGGCCGATTGGGCGGTATGATTTTTTAATTATCTGATAGGCGTCTTCTCATTTTTGGTATGAACGTCAGCTTAATCATTTTGGGGCGACTTGAAGAGTTTGAAGTGGGTTATTAAGTCCATTTTATTTTATTAAAGGTGATGATTTTTCCTGGAATTGTTGGAGTTGTAAATAGCTTCTTCCCTTTAAGCCTCTTGCTTTATCTTGACTTACAAGGTAGGATTATAGGAAGTGAGTCAGTAGAAGGGCCTTTAAACTTTCTTCCCGATTTTCTGCGTACTCTCTCCTTTCTGTATATTCTCCATTCCTAATGCTATTAAAGTGTTCTATTGAGAGGGCAAGTTCTATTATCCTTTCGCTCCACCTCCTTTTTTTAAACGTCTTAATATGCTGGTGGTCGACCATTGAGGGGCTGTCAGGTACATGTCAGCTTTGTATTGCATTTGATATAAACGGATACACGAGTGGGCTTTTTGCCTTTATTGAATATATCTGTATTATTCAGAGATAAATATTCTAGAAGGTTGTCACCTCTTGTATTGATGTCTGTACTGTTCCGTAATGTGTGGTGGGCGTTTGCGTTGCAGCACAGAATTACTGGCACCATCTGATAAGGCGTTGTACTTCTTTCGGGAGGGGGGGGGGGGAAGAGGAGGTGCTTATTAGAATTGTAAAAAAAGTAAGTTGAGGCGATGACTAACTGCCTCTTTCTCGTCTGTGTTGACGTTTCAACTACTGCCGTGACCAAGTCTCTTGTGATGAACTCTGAAATCGAAATAAAATTAATATTAGGGCCGAATAATATGACTGCTCGTGGTTTGTCACGAGTACTATAATAGAGTAACTTACATGAGTTTATAGTGTGTGTTCTCTGTTGATCTTGGATTCTTGTATTAGCGCTTAATTTAACTGTTCTTTAATAAAACTTTTTCTAAACACGCTCATTGCTGTTTTTGTAGGTGTAGCTGTCGAAATTTAATGGCCATTATTGATGAAGATTATAGGGCTTCTTGGATTTCTCTTCTTTTTTTTGGGGGTATGTCCCCTGAAGGGTGGACGTTTTACAGTCTCGTTTGTGTTTAGAACTCCCACCAGAGACTGTTTAACCCTTAGAGAAACTTTGTGCCTCTGCTGCGGGGTTATTTGGCCCTAAACTTCAGACTTTTTTGATAAGTAGTGCCCGAATTGGAACTATTTAAGATGCTTGATTGCTGGATAGTCAATCGAGAGCGGGAAGAGTCTTTAAATGACTCTCCAGACCGTAGCAATGAGGCCTTTATTTTACATCTTTATGAGACCAAGAACTCTCTCGGTGTAGTATCCCAGGCTACCCGGAAGTTCTTTTCCCTCCATGATCTAGGGCAGTGTTGCCTTTATCAGTCTTTTTGAACTTCGTTGAATTCTGGCCTTCGGAGTATTACCCTCTGACCTGACCCTTTTTGACACTTTTGTGGAGGACGATTTTGAGCCTGGAGATATATTTCCCGTTCAAGAACGTCTCTCTGTAAGAGGTATTTAAGCCTTTATCTGGCAGCTTCGCTGAGTCTAGGGTCGTTTTTGTCTTTTCCTTTTGAATAGGGTGTTCAGAGCGCTTCCCGTCCTCTTAACGTTGCAGGTTTGTTACCTGGTTAGGGCGTAGAGTATCCTCTCCAGATTCTCTAGACTCCTCCATGCTGGTTGTTGATGTTGAGGGCTCAGCATCCCTTTCTCTTTCTAGGTCTTCCATGCGAGTCATACGAGAAGCTCAGAAAGGTGTGGTTACCTATGATACAGTTATAGTTTATAGCCATGCAGCCCTCCACTCACGTTGGCTTGGGCGGATTATTATTGTGGTTTCTAACCACCTGGCTGGCTAATTAAGGCAAATCTCCACGTTTTCCTTGGAACACTGTTTATATTAGGCAGGTTTCAATAAAAAGTTGAACTTTTACCCGCTAACCCCCGATTTGGATATAATTGGAGGACAATCCCTTCTTCGCGCTGTGTGCCTTGGTATTACTTTTCTGGACCGTTTCTTAGCTTCACTGTCTTTCTCATCCCTTTTAGGACGATGGACGGTAGTTGCTCCCGTGATAGATTTTATTGTGAAAAAGTCTATATCCGACAACTTAATTTTTTAAATACATATACTATTAACCAGTTTTTGACAAAATTAAGTAAATTTATTCATTTATTATTTTTAAACACAGTGAAAGAAATAATGTTTTCACTCTTATAAACAAATACAAAGCAAACCCTTACTTAGAAAATTACATATATCAATTCCTTTTCGTAAACCTGAAAACGAGCAAACGTGAATTTGCTCGAAAAAATCAGGCTATTAAATTATAATTGAAAGAACATTTTATCGCTGAACTTTGGGAGTAGTTATCATTCCTAGAAATGCAGTTATGGACGAAAAACAAATAGGTGTTGGGTTTTTCTTGGTATACTACCGAATCCGATAAATCAAACCACGACCCATGAGAACGTTTTCTGTAAATCGTAGATACTTTTTAAAAATATGAATTATTAAAACGTCACTACATATGAAGCGCCCTAAATCGGCAAAATATATTTTTTACATGAGAATCTCTTTTAATGTTTATAAATAAAACTTTCTTTTTAATCCAATCTTATAAACTCTGCATCACTAAACTAAAAAAAAATAAAATAAATTCTGCAACAATTTATCCTAAAACGGCGGACAAATGACTATCCGAAAGTCTGAAACAAAATTTTATAAACTTAATATGAGATTGTAATCCGAGATAGACAAACGATGCGAGAGATGGAGTTTTTTGCATGTGAACTTGTCACATTTCTAAGGAACATTTAAAAATTAGAATTGTATCGTTTCTTAAATATGAGCACTACTTTAACAATAAGTCTAACTTATACCGTTGTTTTTCTTTGATCAGTTAACGATTATGCCTATATCACCTTGAAGTTCGTAGTTTTGCATTTGTTTTTCTATAACAATAGTATTGATGAGATTTAAGCATTGACAAAGTTGTAGGATGAGTGATTTATATAAAAGATCTGTAGGATGTGACAACCTTGAATTTCAGGTCAGTAAGAAGGAATATGTAACATTGCTAAAACCCAACACCAAAAATGTAAATTCTTTTTTACTTTTCGGTTATAAAAGCATGCATATTATTAAGAAATTTTTCGGAATTCCGTCGCTCTATTTTCTCACACCTATTATAAACCTGTATGCGGGTATATAAGCACTTCAGTAATTCCAGCGTCCCATACGTGGTGATTATCGATGGCAAGTAAAAGTGAGTTCATTGAAATATTTTTGACATTTAGCAAGATTTTGTGTTGAAAATAGTGTTTTAGTGGAAAGAAAAATGGTAATTAATTATTTTTTAAAACTTAAGAGAGAGAATTTTAATTAATGACGCATCGACAACGAGGTCATTTAGCTTTTAAAACTTAACTTAAGTTATTTTTAGTTTAAACGAGTTTTAAATTATTTTTGTCAGATTAGTTTAGTCATTATACCATTTTCGGTGGATTTATCACATCAAATTAAAAAATTTGTCATAAATCTTTTTTTGGAGGTTTTTCTGTAGTGGGAGACTGGAGTCATGTAATCTAGGTCTTCCTTTACGGACTGCGAAAGATCAAGGTACGTTTATTTGTTCTCTTTTTTTTAAATTTAACAGATCATTTTCTCTAAGATAAAAATTCCTTTTCGTTTGAATGTATCTGCAGAGCATAAGTTTATTTGGCATTTAACAAAAAAGTTTATTTTACAGCAGTTTTTCTCAATTCTTGGCAGGTCATCTTGGCATAGAGGCATAAAGATTTCATGTCACTTTTTTGAGGTCATCCCCGAATCTATAAAAACTAGTTTAAAGGCCTCATCTTGGTCTAAATTACCTATTTTCCTTGTTTAAACTACCTATTGCTAAAATGCTTTGGCAACCTAATACTGCGTTAAGAGTTGTACTGCCCAGTTTTATTTTTTTTAGCACCATCACCAGGATAAAACTATCGTAAAGGTACTTGCTACGATATAATTTATAAATTCCTGATCTGATAGAATTCTTATCTCAGGGAACTTGGCTGACAAACACTCTGTGAAACAAACTGGAGTCAAAGCCATATGAAAAAGGATACTCGAGTTCCAACGTATTTCGTTACAAGAACTACAGGTGAGTATTAATTTTTATATTTTAGCTTTGGCTTATTTGAAGTTTATTTGAAGAATTTTGACTCCACCTGTTGGTCTATTCCAATTTTAAGGAGTTCGACCATTCTCCTTATCTTATCATATTTGAGTAGAAGACAACTTATCTTAAACTATTAAATACTATTATATTAATTACTTAAATACATCTTGATTCATTTTTATCTTTTGGTGTGTACTTGATATAACTAGAAAAATGGCAGACCTAGGTTTATCGTTCAAATATACTACTGCTCTTTATATTCGGCTAACGTATGATCGACTTTCTTATTTTGTTTTATTACTATTGTAACATTAATACATTTCTCGTTATTCCTTTTGACATTTATTTTTTACACAGACTCTTTCTTCTTAATCTCAGATTTTCTTAAATTAGGTTGGGTCCACCATGAACTTTACTATCAATAATTTGTAGAGGACGCAAATTTAAAAATAATGTCCTTCCATAATTCTAAGCTTTATTGTGTTACGGATAAAATTTGGAGTCAAGAACTAGAACTCGTTATTAAAATTATATAAATAGTTAAGAGACGCAACAATATAACGTTTTGTTACTAATATGTAATCATTGACAATATTGTAAATTGCTTCAAAGATAAAAGAGTAATGTAATACCAAGATAGGTAAAATAATATACCTTGTTATCTTTCGTAAATCAAAAATTGGTGCACTCAACGAATAATTTCTATTTTTCTTCAGCGCTTGATCTAAATATAAAGATAAAATCTTTTCTGTTAGGAATTGCAAATATACTTATTACAATTCTGGCTCCAAATATCTGTAAAACTGTAACTAATATATGAGTATACTTGATAATAATAATTACATTGACGTAGATACGGTTACTTTTTTTGGACATTCAATAGCAGCTGTTCATAACTCTCTACACGAAATACTCATAATCAGGTGTAAAGACAAATCACGGACTAATAAAAAGCAATATGTCTCCTCTAATATTAATTAAGATGTAAATATTAGACGGACAATGTCGTTTAGGCAACAAATCGTTTATATAATATTATTTAGATTACATAGTTAATACCAGCTAATTCCTGGTATAATTCCATTATATTTGATCCACTATTGTAAACACATTTCATGATGTTTTAAGACATAGCGATAGGAAAATTTTAACTTTATGTAATAAACTGCACTTCTATATTTCGTAATAAATTATTCCAAACTCTCATTAGTTCTTTTGTTAATCTAAAATTAATGTTTAAAGTTTTCAGGAAACTTTCTTAAATTGCCCGAGGACTTAAAATATAATCTCATTTAAATTGATTGTTCCCAATGGACTTAAAGTTGATAACAATGTATCTCGTGAGTGTTCCCTTAGCCTTACTTGCTATTGATAGACAAACTAAAAAATAATAAATGTTATCATAGAAAAATTCTCGTATTAATATACTTTAACATGCAATACAAAACATTAATTTTTTTTAATAACAATTACAAAAAGAGTTTATTATTTGGTAGAGAAATTGTGGGACATACGGATTTGAGTAGATAAAAAATATTTTAAATACATAGAATGAAACATTTTCTGTAGGATGTATAGTTCTTTTTACCATTAATAAGTTAAACTGTATCTTATTTAAAATGTAAAGTATTTATAAGCCTAGATTAAAATATTTGAACCAATCGTTAAAAAATATTTTAAAAAATTTTTAATTTATATTATGTTACTATTTAAATGTATAATGAGGACATAAAGTCTGGAATAAATTCATTATTGGAATTTCTTTCAACATATTAAAACATACAGTGTGGCGCAAAAGAAGCTGTGTTATAATCAACTTTGATTTTTTAAATAGTGTTTTAAATACAGTTTTTAGTACCCTTTTAGACTCTCTGCAAAATTCTGAAAACGTTTTTTATTTCATGTCCTATACCGAAATATACCTCTTTTCGATTTACCGACAGTTATCATTTGGTTATATGCTCGAAAAGCGTCCCATTGGTTAACTGACAGTATCCTAAGAGATTTATAAATTTATCCTGAATATTTGTGACTACTTCTGAGTAATTAAGCGTATTTCTTGAATAATTTGATTTTTTAACTATTATGTCAATAGACCACTATGTAGAATTAGCGGAAGATTAGAATATTTTTCTTGAAATAACTGACACCCTTCTGGGGTTCTTACCTTACCAGCATATGCTATCATCGTAATCAACCTATTTTTATTTTATGCCAAGCAAGAAATAAATATGGCTAATTTTTTATACGGATATCGAAGCCCTCTCTTTTTTTATTTTCTGCTAACTTTTTTATTAGAAGAGTTTAGTTTTTCATTTTTCAGATTTAATAATAAAGTTTAGTGGCATCCATAACATTCATTTAAAACAAAAAAAAATGTGAGGATAAATACTAATTTCTTTGCAAAAAGTAATTATAATGATATTGCAAATTCTCTAATTAAGCGATCTAGATGATTCTTTCACCCTCTGGAGGTATATTTTCTATAGATGAACTTGTATTTGGTTACTTTAAGATCGTTCGCACTGTTTCATGAATTCTAATGTTGTGTTACTCCACTGTGGTAATGAATCAGTTATGCACTGGTGTTTACGTGTTGGACAACTGTACAGTACTTTCGCCATTTGGGTAAGAGTAAAAAATTTTCATATTTTGACAACAACAATTAATATTTCGTTTTTCTTTTAATCTTTAAAATTTTAGTCAGATCACCGCAAGTATTATTTCTACAATTAATACTTCCTGGGAACTATTTCAATATTTTACGAAAAACTAATTGTTTCAATTTTATCTCCTTATATTAATCTACTGATATCAAGCATAATCTTCTGTTATATTTGACAAACATTTTATAAAGAATTTTTATATGTATCCCCAACTATAAAGAGTTTTCTTTGTATGCCAATATGTTTGCTATTTTATTTTTGTTTGCTCGCATAGATCGTAAGAGAAAATCTATCTAAAATAACAAAAATACTTAAGAACCAACCAAGGGCAAGTAATTTCTGATTTACATTGTAATCCCTATTTTCCTCGAAAACATCCGTTTGATATCGGAAACGTTTGAGAGCCGGAACTATTTCTTTAGGTTTTTATTTCGCAATAAAAATATTTTCAACTTGTGATGAATAAACATTACGTAATCCTTAAAAATAGGCATTAAAGTATTCTATTTAATACTTTAAATGCAAGAAAAATTTACGTTGAAAAAACCTAAGAAAAAATAATCGAAATTACATAAATATTTTACATGAATAACTGAATAAAAAAAACGGGAACTAAACTGTTTTAAAATTTAAATAAAAGAACTTTATAGGAGATTTCAAAACTTAAAGACAATTTTATTACTGTTATAGTTTTACTCTTAATTCAAATATTTCGAGGAGTAATTTTTAATATTCTATTCAAGGATTATATGTCATTAAAAATGTCTACCTAGTAACTGAATTAAATATGAAATTTCAAGTATAAAGATATTCTTAAATTTAGCTTAAACATTATGACTTCAAATATAAAGTATTATAATACGTGAATAATCGTTTAGGTTATGAAAAATATAAGTGAGTATACCATGGTAATAAAAGGTGTAACCTTAACTAATGTGTAATATCATATATATAAGTGTCAGACTGTGTTTGGAGAAATAATTTTTTTTACGGGAAGCGTGGACCATTTTATTAGCACTATGACAAATTATTGAGCTACTTGCAAAGATGCAAAATAAAGAGTTAATGTTAAAATCGATTTGATAATTATTTATACCAAATTCTTATCTCTAAAATTGATGTGTTTGCATAATCCATGGGATGCGTCTGGGTTGGAATTTCCCATCATAAATTGCTATATAGGGGGGATATCATAACTTCTCCGCCCTGAGATGAAAATTTGGGGATAAACCATCGGTGCTTGCTCCGGGTTGATCCTTCTTGGCTCTCGTTAAGTACTTTAGGTATTTACTGCTGAAAAACTTGTAGAAAACATACAAGAGTAATAGTATCATAAAAATGTAGATTAAAATTGCCAATTGAGCACTTTTTACTGTACTTAATTCGTTTAAGTTGATATTGTTCAGTTTTAGGGTGGATTCTCACTATAGTGCCGCTTTCGATACGCTCCCGGTCCGCTACATAAAAATTCTTAGAGCTTTCTTTTCTTGGGTTACCTTAATATAATCTTAAATATTTTAAATCGTACACAAATTTACTTCATTATTATTAGTTCAACTTTAAAAGGGGCTGTAATTGTAATAGTTATTTCTTCTTCACTAGAGTCAATTATTGTAGTAGTTGCAAAATATTTTGAATATTAGTTATAGCTTGTGGTGATTCGATTTGATCTTCAGGTTTAATATAGTTAATAAGGGCTGTACCATTTTCGTATTTAACTGGTATTTTTCAACTTTTTTCGTTCCTGCTGGGACCTCTTATATTCTAGTTTATCTTTGTATTTGTTCTTATTTCATTAGGTTTTCCAGTTTCGTATTTTAAAGAAATTGTTTTATAAGGCTTTATTAACATTTTATTATCAATATCTAATATTGCTTTTAACTGTTTTATCAGATCAGTATCATCAGGCCGTTATATTTTTCGTTAAAGTTAAATATATAAAATT
The DNA here is from genome assembly GCA_034092305.1 of Diaprepes abbreviatus. Taxonomy (NCBI): domain Eukaryota; kingdom Metazoa; phylum Arthropoda; class Insecta; order Coleoptera; family Curculionidae; genus Diaprepes; species Diaprepes abbreviatus. The sequence goes on from JASJET010000055.1 coordinate 61,934,777, forward strand.
TATATTTTTTTTTTTTAAGTATTTAAAGACTAATATTGAGATTACTTTGTTATGATAAGTTATCATATGTGCTGTTTGTATTTTAAATTCTTCATTAATTTTTGAGGAAAGTAAACTTTTTGTACAACCTTTATCTACAAGTAATTTAGCGCTAATTTTTGGTATATATATATATATATATATATATATATATATATATATGTATATATATATATATATATATATATATATATATATATATATATATATATATAGTAAACTTGCTGGTGTTTAATTCGTTGTAATTAAGTATTCTCGTTTCGAGGCCAGCTTGTCGTAAAATTTTGATTCTAATGATTTTTCTCAGTAAATACGTGGGTATTGACTTCGGTCAGGGTTACAATTACAATATTCTCGATTTTCGTTAAGATATAGATTAGAATCAAAATATTGATTGGGTTCGTTCTATTTGTTTTGATAATTGACATTATTATCGACATTATTTTGATATAATTCCATTGAAATATATTTTTGGTTTTGTTGATTAGGTGTTTGAGTTTTTCAGGTTTATTTTGTTTGTTATTATTATAATTAAATCTGTTTTGATTAGTTTGTTGGTAATCTTTGATTATTAATATTCACTTGATTTATTTTTAAGAAATAGGGGAGTTTTTATGTTGGGGAAATTATTATTTCGTTTAATTGGTAATGAAAAATTATTTGGTCTGTATTTGTATAATTATTGTTAAGGCACTTGAAGTATCCATTGTTTCAGGTTGACTTTGTTTGTTATTATTACAGTTAAATCTGTTTTGATTAGTTTGTTGGCAATCTTTGATTATTAAGATTCATTTGATTTATTTGTAAAAAATAGGGGTTTTTGTGAGTAGGGAAATTATTATTTCGTTTAAGTGGTAATGAGAAATTATTCGGTCTATAAATGAGTATTGGCTGCGTCATAAATTTTCTTTGTTGCAAATTATTTAGCATTAGCTTTGAGAATTACATAGTACTTGGATAATTATCTTGATAATTGATTGGTTTTCTTTGCGTATAATATTAGGATTAATTGGTGTTATTCTATAGTTGGGATAAAATTTTTGAGTGTTTAAAGTTTTATTTCTATTTTGATTGTAAAGAAAATATTCTTCTTCGATTACAAGTGACATTGCGGTTTCTAAATATTGGGGATTTCTTAATCTTACATTATTTCGTAATTGTCCAGAAATACCTCTAATAAATGTTTTTGAAGCTAATTCGTCGTAATTTTGTATTCTTATTTTACTTTCGTCTTCTATCATAATAAAAATATTTAATTTAGAAAATATCAAAGAACATTTATTCGAGAACCTATTAAACTTAAGACTAGACCTGACAATTCACGAATTATTTCTCTAACAAAAAAACATCACTATGGGCGTCATCATTTTGTCTATAATATTGATTGATTAAACTTCTACAGTTATTTATAAATATTATCAAAGTATGGGGATCTCCATTGAATTCTGGGTTCGTGTCAATAAATAACCTTAATAGTAATTTATGCTTGCGACTACATTTGCTTCCATATTTAGATTTTGATTATTAATATTTTCTTGATTATTAATATTTCAGATGTTATTATTTTGATTAGTGTTATTTTGATTATTCCTAAATAGATTCGCTTATCATAACCTATTGATTATATCTTTGATCTCTCCTTCTGGGTCCGATTATTTTTTAAGATAAAAAAAACGAACTGAGTGCGTCTATTATTGATTGAATTTATTTTTAGTCTTATTTTTAGGGGAGAATAGGAAAAAAATATTTCGAGCCTAATGATAAAATATAAATGGTTAAAATATGTAATCGTTAAAATATGTTGCTTACACTAAGAGTAGAGTGATTCTTTTCATTCTCTTAACATTTATTCAATTTGTCTCGCAAACACGAAAAAACCTTATTATTCGCTTTCACTTTCACTGTTTTTTGTTTTTACACTTTTACTCGTTGAACTTAACTTGTTTCACTGAAGACTAGTTCTCTTCTTATTTCTAATTTCCTTCACTTTGAACTAATTTTTACTTATTTCTAATTTCAATGATTTCTTTATTTTAAATTGATTTCCTCAATTTAAATGGACCTTGAATTGATTTCTTTTATTCTTGATTGATTCTTCGATTGAATCTTACTTGAATTTGTTTTCCATTAAGTCCTTAAGCCAATCTGGTTTTGGCGATTTTTGTTACCTCTAACTAGCTTTGTCGATGCTTGTCCTTTGCTAGCCTTCTTGAGAATGTCGTTTTCTTCTTGGTCATCTGTCCTGATTTTCAATGCACTAGTTAACAGTTGAAACAGAACTGCCTGCAATTTTTGTCAAATCGTCTAGCCCGTCCTACCGACAGCGCCAGTTTTATATTGTGTTTGAAACGAAGAATTTTTAAAAACAATTTTTTTATAGAAAGCGTGAACAACTTTATCAGCCTTATGACAAAATAATGAGCTACTTGCAAAGATAAAAAATAAAGAGTTAATGTTGAAGTCGAGTTGACAATTATTTATAACAAATCCTTATCTATAAAATCGATGTGTTTGCATAATTCGTGGGAGTTTTCCATCATAAGGTGCTGTATATGGGGGTATCATAACTAATACAATAAACGTAAACAAAACAATTATTATACTTCTTCATTTTTACCCTAATATATTTTATGCATGAGAATAGGGCATATTTGAACTAAGTATAGACATATTTAGCAATGCAATAATTTTAGTAGTTTAACTCTCTAATTCTGTAGATATTTCTTTTTCTTAAATATGGAATTGATTAATCTCACAATAAAATAATGGAATTTTATTAGAATTTAAATATTTGAGGAATAATAAAATCAGTTTATTATTGACTGACTGTTAATATCACTATAGTTTCTTTCCTGCAGTCGAGAGATGTCAGAAGTTAAACTAATAGTTTTTGTCTGTTTTGTTTATTAGAATGCTTGAACACAGCACACCAGTTCCTAAAAGTTTGATTTGGCTTGTCTAAATCTTTTTCTTTTTTTTTTTAATAGGAGAGCCATATAATACAAGATTTTGCATAAATTTAAAAGATATTTTGTAAAACTCAGGTGAATATAATTGATAATTAAAGAAATAATACGCACTAATTTTAAAAAATGATAATTATAAATTTATGAGTTTTAATATATTGTATAGCCGTAAGCAGCTAAGCTACCGATCTTTGCCTTTAGTGATCATCATAACTTTTAATCAAAGTTATTTATGCCCCAATTTTATAGAGATAATATGCATTCAGATCTAAAGTTGATTGTTGACTCTTTCGGTTTTAAACTTTTAATAATTGCTATTTTGCAATTGGATAATACCTCTCGCAATGATTTTGGGACGGAATCACGGGTAGCTTTATAAAAATGTTAATATTATTTGATTTTGTGAAAACGCGCTAATCAATAACCACAATCTAATACTTTGACATATTACACATTATATTATAGGACATGGTATTTTATATGAAAATATACTCTTATACAGGGTGTTAGGGAAAAAACTTTTGTAACTTTAACCAATGATTGTGCATATTGCTTTAAAGAAGGTGTATAAATATTAAATAAGCAATGGAAAAACTAGGAAAAGAATTAAAATTTTTAGCAAATATGTATAAAAGCGTGTTTGGAAAATATTTTTTAGATATTATTTAACGAATAAACTGTAGCTTATTTGTAAATAAGCTACAAGCTCAACATCGTTACAACTAGTTTTTTATTTAAATTAAAAAATACTCTATACAGCAATAAAAAAATTTGTGACATTGCCGCGAGAATTGTGTGTGCATTAAACACAAGAGGTAAAAGATTTGTTTTTAATCACGAAAAACTATAAATCAGATATAATGAAAAAGTTGCTTACAAAATAAAAACTGCTTCTCGTAAAATAAACGATAATTTTCTATTTTTGAATGTTAAACGGATGAGGTGCAATGATATAAATAGTTGTGAACTATATTAGCATCACAGGGGAGTGACCATTTGCCACTATTTTAATGAAAATTATGATTCTCTTTCAGCAAATCGAATTCGTGATTTATTCTTTGATAAACGGTAATTGGAGGAGTTTTTGATAAAGTTTACTTGGACTATTTAAATAATTTAATTTCTTATTTATTTGCTTCTAGAAAAATATTATGTGTTTTTTTTGGAAACGGGGGGACTAAATTATTACATAATTTTGTAAATAAATACAGCGTCGGTCAGTGCATGCCAATGGACATCTTATTTCCGGAAAAATTTTTCAGAATTCCTGGGAGCTATGCTTACTTACCGACATTAGTAAACCCAAAGTTTTTATATCTAGACTTTGGCACTACTTTTTAACAACTAATTATCGAGATGTGTAGAGTGCAGCCAAACATCATGATTTTGCGATTATAGTTCATTTATAAGTTCATAGCTTTGGGTTGAAATATTCAGTTTATACTCGATAACGATTAGAAATATAAGCCAATCGAATCCATTTACAAGAAACAAAATCTAACAAACAAATTTTAATCAATCTTCAACGTTGTCTACAACCTTCAAACGAAGTCTTAAGTAGTCGCATGTAATTATGAAACACCTCATTTTTAAAAATGTTCGAGATATTAAGTGCGATATTTTACTAAAAAAATTAAATTTACATCAATCCCTTAAAGGTATTGCAATTGATGAACTGTTCTTTTTCTAGCTTTTTAATACAAAAAATGATTAAGGTTATTTATAACTGAGAATAATAAGCCTTAGAAAAAATATACCAGCAATTTTTATATCTTTGATCACGCAATGTTTGCCAGATAGAATTTGTCTTAGTTAAATACCAGTAAATTATCTAAATGAAGACAAGTCATTTATTTTTATTTATTTTGACATATAGCTCGAATATAAAATTATACAAAATAATAAATGTTATTTGGTTGTTTTGTGTTAAATAAAACATGAATTTATCGCTCAGGTGAAAAACTTATTTGGAATAGGTTCTAAAAATTCATTTTTTCTCCAGTCACAAAAATGCAGTCATAAACTGGAAACAAATGAATGTTTAGATATATTTATAAGTTTCTATTTCAAGTACTTGATATTAGAATGATCAAAAATATTAAAAAACTACTTTATGTCATGCTTAGTTTATTCATTTCATGCTTTCGTAATAAAAATGACTGGGATATTTTAATTATTAAAAAATATATTTACACCATCATCATCAATCAGCTTCTTACCTCAAGTGCTGGGCACAGGCTTCCCTAATTATTGCTAATTCTTTCCTCTTTGCACTTTCTTGGCACTGATTTGTCAGCTCTTCGTCTCCAATCAAGTAGTTTTTGGTTCAGTGCCTGTCATTCGGGCTACAGGTCCAGAACATTTTATTCGAGTTTCACAATTTGTGCATAATCTCTGTTCTTCTACGTAGATCTAGTTGAGCTTTTTGATACCGAGCGGCAAAATTGAAATAGATAGTTTTTTGTGTTCTATAATGATCCTTGGTTAACATGCTCTTTATGAATGGCCCTATGTTAGTTTCTTTATGATTCTTATACAAAAGCTGCTCGAATTTCTTTACTTCAGAATTATTTCTGTGTTTGTTACTATGTTCCATTGTTTGTTCTTCATTTTAGTTAATATCTTCGTGACTTTGACTACCTGGTTGCGTATTATCGCTTTTGATATCTGATTTATTCCTCTGCGATATCCTAATTTTTTTCACATCATACATTATGTGCTGTTTATATAAAAATTATTTAATCTTGGTAGTCATCTGTACTTTCCCAGGTCAATCTTCTATTTGTTTTTTTATGGAAAGTAACTGTTCATTTAAAATTGGTTATTCTGCAGTAAAAACTCAAATATTTCTCACCAAGTCATTATGGTCCTCCAATGAAAAGTTCTCAAAGAAGTTTTCATTTCATCATATTTCGGTATTAAGGCGAAAAACACTACGCTGACCAGACGTGCTGGTAAGTTCGCTTTGGTAACCTCTTTAACTTCCTTAAGACAAATTACTGCTGTAGTAGAATTATTCCGCTTATGTAAAATCCGATGAAGATGGCACTTGCTTATTATTTTTTCATTTTTGCAGGTTATACCCTTTGTATCTATCATTTATTACGTATTAAAAAATATGTATATATATATATATATATATATATATATATATATATATATATATATATATATATATATATATATCATTTTCCCCCACTTTGTCCTTCCTTGGGCTTAGGTTCTATATTTAATAAAAAATACAAAAGAATTGACGTTTCGCCCTTTATTTAAGGCATTTTCAAAATCTTCTCTTCCACGTGTTGCCCATGTGATACTTCTATTTCCTCATAAAATGTCATAATGGATGTTATTAGTAGCTTCAACCCAAACTATTAATATTTATTTTCTTGATTTTTGAACCATAGATTACATAATTTTTCCCCATCTATGGTTCAACAATCAAGAAAATAAATAAATAAATAAATATATATATATATATATATATATATATATATATATATACATATATATATATATATATATATATATATATATATATATATATATATATATATATATATACACCAAAAATTCAATTTGGAGATTTGTTAGACTTCTGATGCCATTGTAATATTGAGATATTTAACGAGGATTGTTACTTTATCTTTTTAAAAATATTTAATTTAAGATTAAAAAAAAACAAAATAAATATAATTCCATTGGTCGTAATATATAAAAATATATTTTTAAACTCATCAATCAATGCTTCTGTAAAGCTGATAATTAAGAAACCTTTTATGGGGTAGTTTATAAAGCTGGCTGTCTAGTGTCTGGTTTGCCAAAAATACGTATTCTTCTTGTCAGGTCTCTGCAGAGAACATAAAACGTTTCAAAGGTTTAAAAGTACATTACGTGCTCCAACTACTCTAAAACTAATTTAGTTAACCGGTGGTTTATATCTTAATTTCATTCATCGTGTTCATCCATCTTAAAGTGCTGCAAAATTCATTATTAATTAGATAATTTATGTTTCTAATATATCAGCAATAAAGAATAACATTCTAAATAATGAAGAGAAATACGACTGAAATCAGGTTGCCTTTTTGCGGATAATAAAGTAACTATTTTATTTTTGTTTCCTGTGAGTAATCACACGTAAGTATATTCAATTTTTTTAGATTAATTTACTGATTTATTACTAATCAGCTCTTATAAATTCGGTTTAAGATTTTAGTCTACTGGTGCGATTACTGGAATGGATGTTATATTCGTCCAAAGTGTATTTTAAAGGTTTTTGGCATTTTATTACTCTAGAAACCAGTGGGTGCTGTTATTATATATATTAACATTATATAATCAAGATTTATAATATTATTAAAATGAAATTTTAAACTTATGTATGGGACTTTGCAAACAATCTCATAAGTCCTTATGAACAGAAATCCATTATGACGTTACTGGTATTGCACGGATGTAACCTAATTATTTTTATGTATTAAGAATTTTTTAGGATTTAAATACCATTAATTCAAATAAAAAAATAAAGTTGTTTAGACGATATTTTTAATAGGATCCAATAGACATAAGGCGATAAAATAATAAACATAAAAAGTGAAATGTATAGATTACATAGATTTGAAAAATAAAGGATTATAAGTGCTGTTAGAAACGTTGATAAGATTTTCGAAGTAGTTTTTTTCTATAGAATCCACATCAAGTACTAAATCTCATCCACAACATCCGAATTTTGAGGTTATGTTGCTAATAATGGTCCCAAACCCACAAACTTTGGGCATACTTAGAAGCATGTTACCAATGATTATAACATAAAACCAAGTTACCAAACCAATATAACCGGAGAATAGTGAGATCTACGTTTATAAAACAATCAACAAGTAAGTAAATCTATGGAATCCGCTACAATCTCAAGCTAGTTTTCAACTCACTCTTAACCTACGCATATCGAGACTCACATTCTTATCATAGCAAACCAGCAAGCCAAGCGAGCTATCTTCATTTTGCTTATCTCGCCTAGCGTACCTGGTTTGATGCATATTCAATATTTTTGCTTCGCTCCCCTATCTATGTTGGACATATGTATCTTACTGCGTTCAGGATATGTGAGTTTGAGAGCTTTAGGTACAAAGCTGATAAGATCTACAATTATTTTTTGCTAGCATAGGTGGTGTCGAGTGAAAAATCTTTGAAGTCTCCCGTTTGAACACGATGAAGCCATTAAATTGAATAAAATTGGAAATAGTTCCTTCGACAACGACGTATTTCACAGAAAAATCACTAAACCATGTTTGGAATGATACATAGAATACGCACACGTTTTTTTATTTTTTATATCCAATTCAAATCTACCCGATAGGGTGTTCGCCATATTGACTCCAATCGTATGATTTTTCAAATCTGACGCTAGATTCGAAATCTAAAAATCACAAAAACTCATCTTAATATGAGTTCAGCTAACTGACTTTTTTGATGATATTTCGGGTAGAAATTCATTAAGGGCATTTCTCAGTCAGTCATTCTCATGAATACTGTTTACTTTGAATTTTGTTTGAATTTAAAAGTTAGTCTTTTTCAGGACTCTTTTTCGGGAGGTAATTCATTGGGAGTATTTTTCAATTAATTTTTCTTAAGACTACTGTTCGCTTTGTTTTGTTTGAATATCAAGATCAGTCATTTGCACGACTATTCTTCAGGCCAATATTGATCAGAGTATTTATCAATCAATCGTCCTCAGGACTACTGTTCCCTTTGAACTTTGTTTGGATTTCACTTTCATGACTTTTTTCTGATAGAAAGACATTAAATACTTTTTTAACACTACCTTTATTATAAATCTTGAGATTACGAGACAATTTTATTTGAATGTCATACAACAACTACCTCAAATTCCCAGTTGTAAATATCATGATGTACCTAACAACGATTGTACCTTTATACTCAAAAATAATAATTATAACAGAATGGAAAAAAATTACTTATGTATATATTTATTGGGTACTTGCATGGATATGTTTAATACGTTTAAATACTGTTTATTCGCTTTCTGAATTTTCGTAACCAACCATTTTAAAACCTAAAAATAGACTTAATTTACTAGTTAAAATGAATTAAAACAAATTTCTTTGGGAGCCTAGAGATAAGTTAGAACACTTGTTTTAACATTATTCTTTTTAACCGACTTCTTAAAGGAGGTTCTTAATTCGTCGACTACGTATTTTTTTTATGTATGTACACCGACTACTCCGGAACGACTGCACCGATTTGAATGAAATTTTTTACGTTATATTCAGCAAGTTGCTGCGGTGGTCCCATATTTTTTTAGATGAAATTGGTGCAGTAAAATCCAAGATGGCGCTTACAATATGGCGGCCAAAAAAGTTAATTTTGTCCAAAACTGGTATGGAGGAATTTTCGGGGTTGTACCGAACGAATCTGAAATTATTTTAAAAAAATTCAAAATGGCGGATCCAATATGGCTGCCAAAAAATTTAATTTCGTCCGATTTTCTCCAAAATTGGTATGGGGGAGTTTTCGAGGATGCTCAGAACGAATTTAAAACATTTTTAAAAAATTCAATATGGCGGACAAAAAATCGATTTAGTCCGATTTTCTGCAAAATTGGTACAGGGGAGTTTTCGGGGTCGCACATGAAGAATCTAAAATAATTTTTAAAAAATGAAATATGGCGGACGAAAAAAATCAATTTTGTCCGATTTTCTCCAAAATTGGTATGGTTAGGTTTTCGGAGCATCACATAACGAATCTGAAATTATTTTTAAAAAATTTAATATGGCGTATTCAGTATGGTGGATAAAAAATTCATTTTGTCTGATTTTTTTTTAAATTGATATGATAGCACATTACGAATTTGATATTATTTAAAAAAAAAATAAATATGGCGGATCTAAGATGGAGCAATAAAGATTCTACATGTCTCGATTTTGTCTAAAGTCAGTATTGGGGGATTTTTGTTAGTGTTAATTACGAAATTAAAATATTTTCTGACAAACTCATTCTAGCGGATTCAGTATGGTGTCCTAAAAATTCTACATTTTTCGACTTTCTCCAAAATTCATATAAAGGGTCCTTGAGGGTTTAAATTATGAATTTAATAGTATTTTTTCTGGATTCAATATGATGAACTCACTATAGCTGACTAAAAATTTTACATTATTCGATTTTGTTCAAATGTGGAACTGAGTCGTTTTTGAGGATGTAAATAGCGAATATAAAATTATTTTAAGAAAATTTAATATGTTAGATGGAATATGACCGTTTAGAAATTTTAAATTTCTGGATTTCATCTAAAATTGGTACTGGGGGGCTTTAAAGGGTTTAGATTTAGATTAAATTAAGACGTTAAAATTATTTTTTTGAAATTCAATATGGCGGATCCAGTATGGTGGGTTGAAAATTTTACGTTATTCGCATTTTTTCAGATTTGGTATTAGTGCGTTGGGGGGTGGTGTATTACGGTTCTTGGGCATATACAAACTCAATATGCAATATAAAATATATCGGGCTAAGAAATTTACGTCCCAAATTATTTAAATATCGATATTGGAAGGTTTTGGGGCCTATATTACCAATCTAAAATTAATTTGAAATTTAAGATAGTGGGATTTACTATGGCAGTTTAAATATTTGTTTGACACAATTTTAATGGTATTTGGAGAACTCTAAGAATCAAATAATTTTTAGTGGTTCATTTTAGGGTGATTTACAATTATGAATAAAATGGCTACTTTTTTGCCACCTTGGAGTCATTGCGAGGTACACTAATCTCGATTAGCACTTAGTTCAAATAATTTATGAATATCATAAAGAATTCAAAACTAAAAATTGTAAAATAAAATTTTTATAAAAAAAAATTAACCGACTTCTAAAAGTGCGCTAAAAAGTGAAAAATAACTGAAAATTTTTATGTAAAATTAAAATTTTTCAAGTCTTCGCCAAATTATTTCTAAATGAAATAAATAACTATATACAAATTATGGTAAGAAAACAATTAGAAATAAAATATTTTTATTCTGTTTATGTGAATCATATTTTGTCAGGTATTAGTTTGGCGCCGACTTCAAAAATTCAATTTCATATAGAAATATATAGTTATTTTTCACTTTTTAGCGCACTGTTAGAAGTCGGTTCAATTTTTTTTTATGAAAATTTTATTTAATTCCTCCGATAGTTCGATTGCGGATCATGACTTGACATAAAGGTAATTCTATATTCTCATCAGCCGTTTACATTCGTATTAATTTATTAAATTTTTCAAATTATTTTGTTGATTTTTTTCGTTTTTTTGTCTAAATCTTTTAGATAAAATTTAGTAGTACAGAATTCTTCTGTACCTCTGTCAATTTCGAATTGCTAAGTCTTATCATATTTAAATAGCTTCATTTTTGTTCGTAGATAACTGTTACTAAACATAGATGAATCCAAAAGGCAATGTCGGCAGTATAGCGTTGACTCTTTGAAATTCGGTTTTATTCTATCATTGACAAGCACCTGTCTATTTGCCGTATATACAACACAGTTTTAAGCGATGATGCTATGAAACCATCCAAGTTGAAGGATTGTCTGAAAAGGTGTCATCCTGGTAAAATAGCTAAAAATTTTAAATACTCTGATACACCGAAAGAAAAACTTCAGAAGATACCCCCGTCGACAATATGTTCATTTCAATGTTAAATTTTTGCGTTCTGCTTATTGTCCCCCACTGGACTAGAAGAGTAAATAAATTGATTTTTCTTTGTGTATTTAATTTATATAAGAGTTTCACAGATTTAGATTTTTTACTATTCTAATTAATAAAAGTATCAGTTGTAACTCAAATATTTTTTTATATTTTAATATTTTTAACTCTACAGTAAAGCTTGTCAAACTGCCTAGCTCTGTGTCAAATCTTGGCTTGGTGATTAAACATACAATGCAGCGAAGCGCGTTGAGTCGCACCGTGTCGGAAATTAAAAACTTCAACAGCGTCTGTTGACATTTTTCGTACTATTCCCATCGCGTTGTGTTTTCGATCATCAGACTAAGACTTTGGCTGTCGAAAACACGTTTAAATTGACAAAATTGTAAAAATTTAATATTAGGAAGACAGGGGGAGTATAGGAAAAAAGAAAAAAAATTGGCTTGTGGTTTATGGGATAAAAATATTGGGGAACCTCTGTTCTAGATTATAAAAGAGAAACTTTCTTGTCCCAGAAACTACTTTCTTTTGGTATCAGACGCAAGAACAAGAATTAATAGAGTTTTTCTCCGAAGAAAATAACTTGGTATTTTGGAATTACACTTACTGAGTCCGAATAATAACACCACTTTTTACTTATTACTTTCAACTAATTAATAACTACTTGCTTACACTTTCATTATGAAATTACAACTAACATCTAGCTCATATGCTACCTACTTATATATACACACCCGTAAAACACACTAGAATAAAAGTCTAGAATTTGACTAGAAACATGAATAACAAAAGCGTCGACATTATATTTCTATAGAGAACAGGGTATTCATGTAGTTCTCGTTACACTGCCTCCCTCCTAATTCTGACCGTCCCGATCAGCTTCGATTCTTCTTTTTTTTGACCTTGGGACTTCGTTGGATTCTATAAATAGAGGCATTGATTCTCTTTAGAAAAGGATGCGGTCTTTTGTAGATCTTGTTTTCTTTTTGTCTATGGTCAGATTTATGGGTTCTCTAAATAGTTCATGAACTGTTCCCAACTTCTCTTGTAAGGCGTCCATCCAGTCTTCAATCTCCATACTTTCATCAGTTAAGGAACCAAACATTATATGGCAAGCCTATCTAAGTTCCTTTCCAAATAAGACCTTAGCTGACTTAGCTCCAGTCGTTTCATGAACTGCGGATCGATAGGCCATTAAGAAGACTAGCAAATTTTTCACTCAATCTTTCTGATGTCTGTCCACAACTTTTAAGAGGTGCTTATCAGTGATCCTATTAAATTGTTCAACCATGCCATCTGACTGAGGATGTTAAGGTGTTGTGCTTTTACGGATGCGGAGGAGGTCGCAGAGATTTTGGAAAAGTTTGGATTTAAAATTACGTTCTTGGTCAGAAGTTAGCTCCAAAGGAATTCCAAATCACATGAATATATTTTTGACTAAGACTACAGCTACTGTCGACGTGTTCTGGTTAGGGATGGCAAAGACCTCAGGTTATTTATTGAAGTGATCAGTAGTAACCCGGATGTATATATTGCCTTTATTTGTTTCTGGGAATGGTTCAGCTATATCAAAAGCTATCTGTTCAAAAGGTATTCCAACATCATACTTCTTCAGTTTTCCCCAAGATCTTATGCATGGACCTTGGCTAGCTGTACATTTAGAGCTTATTTGATACCACGATTTTACGTCTTGATGGTAAAATCTTTCTCAAAGTTTATCTACAGTTTTGTTAACTTTTAAATGAGCACCAGATTTTCTTTCGTGAATTTCTTTTTTTCTGGGTATTACCAACTGAGTTTTGATTTCCAAGTCATCGACACCTTCCCAGGATATCTTTAGCAACTAATCTTTAATCAATAGTGAGCTTTATTAAGCCCGAAATACCTTGAATGTAAGTTCTTTATCCGATATATCTTCCCAACTAAGATGTATTTCATTATTTTCTTATTATTGCCTTCAAGTTAGTCTTTTTACATCTCAGCTGTATTCCACTCTGAATAAACTCTAAAAGTTACTCTATGATTAGAAAAACCTTTCATTTGTTCTATTTTGCTACAATGCTTGCATTCTTCCTTACATGGTCTTCTTGACCAGGCATATGCGATGTTTTGCAGTCTTCCTGGTCTGTGTTTGACTTTAATATTTCTGTTCTAGTTTTTCAAGACATCTTGCTACTTATTCTTCAGGCTGCTTCATATTTAGGAGCTATTTAAGAGCCTCATGGTCTGATCGTGGTGAGTAGTTCTGTCTCCGTGGCATAATAATTTTTTTTGTGTTTTGAATTTACATGTTTCATTGAGTAAGGCTCCAAAATTCACAAAATTAACAGAAACTAGGAAAAGTGCATATTCAAATCAAATATTTATCGTTCCTGGGTTGTAGCACATACAGTAAAATATAAAAAGCAGATTGCTTACAGAAAAGTGGTACAGTCAAAAAAATATTACAGGAGCTACTCTCTAGTATGATTTAAAAGATAAAAGCTAGACAACTAGGCTGGTCATGACTATGTTAAATACTAACTTGTAAATATATTTTGTCATGTAAGGTAAAATGTAATAAAAATACAAGTTTATTGGTTAATGCAAGGCAAAGGATGAATCAAGGTTATCTTAGATATCAAGTCAGATAATCATAATATTGTCAAAGGTATTTAGAGAGACTCACTTCATTTTGCAACTCACTTGAGATACGTTTTTTTTTTATCGAGCCCCAGACATTTGTTGCGCCGTTTCGTTACGCTTCTTTAAATTTACAATTTAAATTAACGAACTTGTGGCTAATTCTAACTTTATTCCTAATTCAATAAAGTTTAGATCGTGTTGAAAACATTATTTTCGGTCAATACAAATTATTGATAGTGAAGCTCAGGTGGGTTCCAATTTATTTTAGAAAATATGGGGTTGGAAAGAGACAGTATGTGTGCAAAATAAAATTAACAAAAATAACAGACCATTTGTTAACAATGAGTATTGAAAATGATTCTACACAAAAACTAAAATCACATACTAAAAGGTTAGTACCCTTAACTTCAAAACTATACGTGCCGTCAAAATTAAAGTAAAAATTTTTTAATGGTTATTAAAAAAAAAACAAAGAATTCTTTTTTTACCAACCCTGTGATTAGTGAATATATGAGAAAACAGATGAGGAGGAGGATGAAGAGTATTGAGTATATACTCTTCATCCAATCCTCCTCCTTATGCGTTCTTCTATTATATTTTTCGAATTACCTTATATATATATATATATATATATATATATATATATATATATATATATATATATATATATATATATATATATATATATGATCCCGGCAAGATGGCCGACTTTGACAGTGGTGTTTTGATTGCTGAGTTTAATAAATTAAAGAAAAGCGAGCTGATTGAAATTCTTGTTCATCATACGTTACCTGAGAATGCTACTAGTGAAGTGCTTGTAAGATTTGTAAAATTCTTGGACGATAAATGGAGCAACCACCGTGAAAATTGTTCTGATTTGATTGACATGCCCAATGATGGTTCGAAGACAGTGGTTAAAAATGTAAACAACCAGGAAATTGAAATTAAGTACCTGAAGGAGCTGTGCTTGCAGAAGGATCTAACGATTAGATATCAACAGGAGGTAATTGATTCCATAAATGAACAAAAATCTCTTTTAAATAACCTATTAAATAACGGTCATAACTTTAACAACAATAATTTTAAGTTGACATTGACCTCGCCCAATCAACAGGAAATGATAAATATTGCTTCAGCAGATAAACAGATTCCCTTACGACCAATCAACGGTAAACAGAATCAACAGAAAACTGCAAATATTGTTTCAGCAGATAAACAGGTTCCTTTACGAGTAACTCCATCTAGCTCCGATCGCCCTGATATTGCCAAGCAGAACAGCGGCGGCGGCACGGCCGGGGTTAGAGGCGAGCGGCCAGTGACTGATCGGTTAGCTGCCCAGAGTAGTCGAACTGATCATGGTGAAACACACGCTGCCGATCCACGTGTACAGAAAAATGGAGAATCTGGTAATGTAGTATCGTTTACGGCCTCGGACGTGTCGAGTGCTGTATTGCATGCACAGACTTGACAAACTATGAGCGGTTTGATTTATATGGATAAAGAGAAGGATAAATCGAATTGGACTGTCGTCAATCGTCGAGGTAATACAAGAAGGAAATTTGCAGTTGTTGGGACTGGAGTTAACACAGTGCGTGACTCAAATTTGAAAGCTGTTCCTTGCTTTTCATTTTTCCATTTATGCCGTCTGGATCCTCAAACGTCAGAAGGAGATTTAACCTCATATTTACGATCTATTTTTCCGGAGGCAACATGCCAGAGGCTCGAATCTAGATACCCTGAACTGTACGCATCTTTTAAGGTTGGCGTTTTGGAGTCTTGTTCAGAAAGATTCCTTGATCCAAGCATCTGGCCCAATGGTGTAAAAATCAAAAAGTTTTTTCATGCTAGAAAGAAGTAACCCTCAAATATCATCGAGCTTTTCTGTCAAGAATAAGAATGACTCTATCTTGCTTTTTCACTTAAATGTTCAAGGCTTGCCTAACAAGATTGACACGCTCTCTTTATTTTTGGATAAATTGTTGTATAATTTTATTTGTATTAGTGAACACTGGTGCACTGCCAGTAATTTGAAATGTATTAAAATTAATAATTATAAATTAATTTCCTCTTTTTGTAGGTCTGATCATGTTCGTGGAGGAGTCTGCATGTACTCAAGAACTGACATGGAGTGCAAAATGGTTAATGTTAATGATTTTTGTAGTGAGATCAATGCTGAGTTCTGTGCTATTGAGGTCCCTCATCTGAAATTGGTTATTTTAACAGTGTACAGATCAGGTTTGGGTAACAGTAACGTGTTTTTGGATGCTTTCGAGGCGGTGTTAAACAAATTATCACAGTCGTATAATAATATCATTGTAATGGGCGATTTTAATATTGACTTTAGAACAGAGTCCACCATTTTGTCAGAGCTAACTTGTATTATTAATTCCTATGGTATTTTTGCCACAATATGTGACTACACTAGGGTGACCAGTGATTCCTCAACTTGTATCGACAACATTTTGACTAATATTGCTGACGAGCTCTACAGTTCTGGAGTGCTGGATCCATGTCTTTCCGACCACCGTGGTCAGTTCATTGAGCTAAGTATGGGGATGGGAATTGGTGTTCCCGAACGAGTTAGAGTAAGGCCTATGACAACAAAGGGAATTGATTCTATTTTGGGCGACTTGAGTGTGATTGACTGGGGCATTTTCTATCAAAATGTCGACTCTGAATGGCTTGCTTGGCATCTGGTTTCGGTTTGTCAGCAGCTGATCTGCAAGCATCTTCCTATGAGAGATGTCTTCACCGATAGGCCTCCTGTTCGGTGGTTTAATGAGACATTAAGGAAAATGAGGGATGAGCTCTCTGTGGTGAGGCTTTTGAGCGATGGGAGCTCGGAATTCCGGGATTTGTATAAACTTATGAATAAAAAGTACAGACAGAAAGTTGCTTCTACAAAGAAGGATGCATTTGGGAGTTTTCTGGAAAATTCGCAAAACAAAGCAAGGGATGTTTGGAGAGTTATTAACTATGAGAGAAATCGATCTTCACATAATATTTCTAGTTCATCGCTCAGCGCTGGGAACTTTGGTGAGTTCTTTAGTAAAATAGTATCCGACACTATAAAGGATCTACAGATTGACACTGAAATACAAAATGCTATGGTTTCGTCGATCCCAAATTCGGTGCGTTCTTTTGCCCTTTTACCAGTTACGGAGTGTGATGTTTGGAGTGCTATACAGGCTCTCAAAAGGTCGAACTCTTTTGAAATATATGATATGAGTAGCGCTATTCTGAAGGAGATTAGTGTGTATTTGGTCAAACCTTTGAAGCATTTATTTAATTGTAGTCTGGCTCAGGGTAATTTTCCGGATTGTCTAAAGATAGTAAGGACTGTTCCTTTGTTTAAAAAAGGAAATGTCGATTCCATGGAAAATTATAGACCTATATCTTTGATTCCGTTATTGGGGAAAGTATTTGAGGTAATACTGAAAAACAGCTTGAGTCGTTATTTTGAACATAACAATTTTTTGCATCCTTCACAGTTTGGTTTTCGCCGGAATTTTTCGACAATTCAGGCAGTTGCTGCGGTTGTGGAGGGCGCGGTTGAGGGAATAGAAGGTGGGGAAAGCGTGGGGCTCTCACTGTGTGACCTCAGTCGTGCCTTTGATTGTGTTTCTCATGAACTTTTGATTAGAAAGCTTCATAGATACGGTGTAAGAGGCGTTCCCCTCGATTTGCTTTCATCTTTCCTGTCAAATAGAAGGCAGGCAGTCGCATATGGTGGAGAGCTTTCTGAGCCTACGGCGGTACGATGTGGAGTGCCGCAGGGTTCGGTATTGGGACCTCTTCTCTTCATTATATATGTCAATGATCTCTTTAGGTATTTGTCACCAGGTCTGTGTATTTGTTACGCTGACGACACGGCGTTAATTTGTAAAAGTAGAGACCCAGAATGTTTAATGAATGAAATGTCTGTTATGGGAGAGCGTGCGAGATGTTGGTTTGCTAATAATTCCCTTAAACTGAATGAGGAAAAAACACGGAATTTGTTTTTCATGAATGGACGTGGAGTGGTTGATGGTTCTTCGGTGACATTGTTGGGTGTCAGTTTGGACGATGGTTTGAACTGGAATTCTCACATTGCATTATTGAGGAATAAGTTGGCATCCTCTATTTTTGTTCTCAGGCAACTTCGTGGGTCTCTTCACTGTGACACCCTTCTCTCTGTTTATTATTCCTTGTTGCATTCTCATATTTCGTACGGTGTTCACCTTTGGGGTTGCTATGTTGGAGCGATTCAAATCTTTAGAATGCAGAAGAAGGCTATTCGACTTGTCTCTGGTATCGGCTATAGGG
This sequence comes from Diaprepes abbreviatus, assembly GCA_034092305.1. NCBI lineage: Eukaryota > Metazoa > Arthropoda > Insecta > Coleoptera > Curculionidae > Diaprepes > Diaprepes abbreviatus. Next base: position 61,953,407 of record JASJET010000055.1, read on the forward strand.
ACCACTGTAGGCCACACTTTATAAAATTGCGGGTACTAACGTTGCCTAGTTTATTTATCTTATACCAACTACTGGAGATTCATAAAAACCGTGGAAAATTCTACCAAAATTCCCACTTTCACTCTTATAGCACTAGATCAGCCAATTTAATTAGGCCTTCGAGGTATAGATTGGAGAGATCTAAGAAAAATACACTGAATGTGTCATTGTACAACACGTTGCCTGAAACATTTAAAAATTTAGATTTCATGAGATTTAAAATTAAATTAAAGGAATTTTTGTTAGAGCATGCATTCTATTCGGTGGATGAGTACATGGAGACTTCTTCTAGAGCTTATTGTTAGGACTTTTTTAATGTAATTTACAGATAGTTTTAACTTTGTTTTTATTTTGTTTTGTGACATATTACAATTGTATTTTTCTGTACAAAATGTAATGAAATAAATTTATCTATCTATCTATCTATCTATCTATATATATATATATATATATATATATATATATATATATATATATATATATATATATATATATATATATATATATATATACAGTAATTGCAAACTTCGTTCCATCATATCCTTTCCGTGTTAGAGGTTGCACAGTTCAAATGAATTGCTACAGAACACAATTCATCCTGTTACACCCAGGCGCGGATCCAAGGGGGGGGCGATGGGGGCGATCGCCCCCCCCCCCCAAGAGCTTGGAGTTCAAGAAAATAGACCCGATTTTGCCTCTTATACTACAGTTTATTCAAGAACTAGGGAGAGTTTTTCATTTTTTACCTTTTTTTCTTCGCAAACTACCTGTGTTCTTTAGTCCGGTGTCTTTGGCAAAATCTGTTAGACACATATATTTTTCATAGGAATGGGTTAGAAATTTTATAATCAAAAATACCGGTCTATAATAATGAACTATTTGGGTTGGATAGCAATAGATATTTGGATGTGTGAAGTGTTAAAAAGGATTTTAATCCTTGTCATAGGCATCGGAAAGCGTCAAAAGGAGGTCTATTTTATCACTAAATATTTATAGCATAGAGTATTATTTCAGTAATAAACTTAAAATAAAAAGTTTTTATAATATTATTTTATTTCTTATGATTTTTTAATAATTCACATATATTAGAAAATATAGATAATTTGGACATATTTAACACAAATCACAACTGTAGTTTCATTATTTTTAATTTTGGCATAGAAACCGTTTTAGGCACATTCAGACTAAAACGTAGCCTTTTTCTTTGAAAAAATTCTAAGTTATAATTTAAATACTTACAAAATACCCATTATCAAAAATACAAGAAGTTAAACATAAATAAAAAAATAAATTCATCAATATAATATTAAATTTTTTTTGGGGCTATCGGTCATTTTATTATTAATTAAAAACATTTTTGGGATATGTGACATTCCAGTTTATTTATTTCTTAAACCATCTGCAGAATTACAATTTAAACACTAAAAAGGGATTCAAATGTCATTAATTTTTGTATGTTACAGAAAATTTAAATAATAAATTGTGTTAACGCTGGTAAACATTGCGTATCTTATTCGTCATCAAAGTCAGTGAAGCTATCTTCGCTCAAATTAATTATAATTGATTCCTCTCTCACCGATCTTGAGATCGAGTTTCCACATTTTCTTTTATTCTTTTATTATATGGATTTTTCGCAATTATCTGCAGTAACTTTATTCAAAAAAATCTTTCAAAAGTCCAGTTAAATTATTAATTTTGTAAGTTGTGTTATTTCCACCTTTTATTTGAGAGATATATTTCCTTCACCAACGGACATTTTCCGGACGATCTATAAGAACAGATTTCCTATCTGGTTTTTCCCAACAAAAATTAAGTTCTCTGAGCAATTTCCAGAACCCAGTTCTATTAATTTCAGGCAAATCCCTATCTTTATTGATTTTAGTTAGAATTTTGTCGACGGTTGAGATCTGCTTCTCATAATAAAATGTATGTACAACTCCTTTTATTACAGTTTACATCTCTTCTTCCAACGAGGTTTTTCGTCTGCCTGTGATCGAATATAGCTTGGAATTACTAACAATTCCAGTCTTTTTTTTTCTCCGTCAGTGTTCGGTACATGATAGATTTTCGAACTCCTGTTATATTGGAATACATCTCAACAGAGCTTTTAACATTATTATCTAGATATTAATATCTTAAAGCATCATAAACATTCATCGTAATAAGTTTTTCGTTGAGGAAAAAATGCCCTCCATCTTTTGGGTATCTCACTAATCTCAAATAATATATAAAAGCATGCACAAACAAAATAAATCACTAAGGACACACTGTAAGGTGTACTTTGCTCACTGACAGAAATTAAATTGAATTATCAGAAATTTTATTGTTGCAGTAAATTTATAAAAGCTTATAATATTTAAATATAATTAGATTTACGGCAGTTCTCAGTTACCGGGGGCACTGAAGCAAGTACGTTGGAGGTTTCGGTAACAGTTTTATTACTCCCTCTAGTTCTTGAATAGAGTATAGGAATGTGTATGCTTGCGATCGCCGCTCCCCTTCCCAAGGGCTTTGAGTTCCGGAACATAGAACCGATCCTGCCTTTTACATTAGGAATGTGTATGCTGCTGGCAATCCCCCCCCCCCCGTTGACAACTTGTTTTTTTTTGCGATAGCACCCCCCCCCCCCCGAGCTTTGAACTCAGGAAAATACACCCGATTCTGCCTCTTATACGAGGAATGTGTATGTTGATCGCATCTTCCCACCCCCTGTCGGAAACTTGTTTTTTCTTGGGATCGCCCTCCCCCCCTCCAAGAGTTCCAAATTCAAGAAAATAGCCCCGTCCCTGCCTTTTACACTAGAAATGGGAATGTTGCTGGTGTCCCCCCCCCCGGGGACAACTTGCTTTCGCTTGCCATACTGTACTTTTGTGATATCACCGCCCCCCCCCAAGGAGAGAGGCTGGATCCGCCCCTGGTTACACCACCATCGAGATGATGGTCTACCTGTACCACCATATCGAGAAGAAAGTCAAAACTTACCATCCCCGCCACAGTGATACGGCGGAGGTACATGTTTCGTCTCTACTAGACTCATCAGGGTACCGACATGCACCTGGATTCCGTGAAAGCCGCATAAACATATATATATATATATATATATATATATATATATATATATATATATATATATATATATATATATATATATATAAAGTAAATTGCGAACAGTAAATGCAAACTTCGTTCCATCATATCTTTTCTCTGTTAGAGGTTGCACAGTTTAGATAAATTGCTACAGAACACAATTTATCCTATTCCACCACCATCGAGATGATGGTTTACCTGTACCACCATATCGAGTAGAAAGTGAAAACTTATCCTCCCCGCTACAGTGATACGGCAGAGGTATATTTTAGTCTCTACTAGACTCATCAGGGTACAGACATGTTTGGAGGACAGATCGGAAGGAAGCATGTAATACTGAACGCGGCTTCGCCGACCTCCCGCCGGATGGCGTATATATGTTTATGCGGCTTTCACGGATTTCTCCGTGGTGAGGTGCAATAGCAGTGGATATATCCACATTATGCCGTTGTAGTGCTGAAATCACATTCAGCAAACGTACAACTATATGCAATTCCATGTAGAGATGAAGTAAAATGCGAACAGTAAATGCAACCGTCACTGCCGAGGACCTTTATAAGTACGGACAGTGTCGATTCCTTTCCTAATTTCTTACCGCTCTTGGTCGACATTGTCGAGGACTCTTGGAAGTATGGGCAATGTCGTTCTTGCCTACTGACGCTGTCGAAAACTTTTACAAGTACGGGCAGTATCGCTTCCTTTCTTCCCTTCTTACCGTCACCTATACACATGCACTGCATGCCGTCGGTTTTGTTTTGTTTTCGTACGTTCGCTAATAAGGGCGCTTAACAACTGCTGCCCCGACGTTTATCGCCGCCGCCGCGTGTAGAGACGCTGCCTACCGCCGATCGATGCCGGGTTACTGTTACAATTATCGCGTATGCCGTCGTCGGTCCAATTTTTAGTACGAAGCGCTGTGAACAGCGTCCGCCGATTTTAGACACGAAGCGCCGCGAATTGAAGTTCGCGCCGTCGTGAATAGCATCACAAACGCCGTTTTACGAAGTAACGTGAATAGCGTCGTAAATGGTACCGCCGGGTTACCGTCTACCACTTCCGACAAGTACAAGCTACCGCGAAGAGCCCTCATAACATACTCTTGCCCTCCAGACCATTTAATTGTTTAGTTCGTTGTATATCTGTTGTGAGTTAGTTTTAGGCCATATATTTATAAAAGTATGGAATAAAAGATACAGGATGTTTAAAAACCGTTTGTTTCAATATCTAGATCCCCCATTTTTAACATTTTAGATAACCATTGGTAGCCGGCAGCCAGCACTAATACGTGCAACTGACTCCTGGCTTGCTGTTTTTCCACTGCAACAAGCTGCTCGGTGCATGAGAGGGCCCTCGACCATATTAATCCCGATGGTGGCGCCCGAGAACCGGGTAGATGTTTTGATCATCGGGCAGTCAAACCGTTGAACAGAAAGCAGGGATATCGCGATAGTAAGTAGATACAGCCAAACCAATACCCCTGCGTTGAACATTTGACCGATGACTGTCTGTATGATAAATATATATCCAGTGACCGAAGTTCCGCTGCCGGAAACAAAGTAAATCCGAAGAGCACGACTTGCTCACTTAATAAAAACACGTCACAATATATATATATATATATATATATATATATATATATATATATATATATATATATATATATATATATATATATATATATATATAAAGAATTTGAGAGAGCTCTGATGGCAAAAACTACAGATACCAGACTATATTACCCACTAAAAAGATTCCATATATATATATATATATATATATATATATATATATATATATATATATATATATATATATAAAGAATTTGAGAGAGCTCTGATGGCAAAAACTACAGATACCAGACTATATTACCCACTAAAAAGATTCCAGAAATATTGTAAGCTTTATATAATGGTGTAGGTGGCGCACACCCTAAGTTATGAAAACCTTTGAAAAATTTCGTGAGAGGTTGTATTGGCTGGGGAGCAGTGCAGATGTAAAAGATTGGTGCAAAACCTGTACCGAGTGTGCTGCCAGTAAAGGACCAAGAACCCGTCGCTATGGTAAAATGAAGTGGTACAATGTAGGAGTACCTTTTGAAAGAATTACAATAGACATGGCAGGACCATTTTCTATTAGTAAATCCGGGAATCGCTATAGGTTGGTAGCTATGCATTACTTCAGTAAATGGCCAGAAGTCTATACGATACCAAATCAAGAAGCCACCACAGTTGCTGAAATATTGTTTCAATAGTGGATTTGTAGATATGGGGTGCCAAGACAGATACACTCTGATCAAGACAGAAACTTTGAAGCTGACGTTTTTACGAATCTTTACAAGTTTTTGAAAATCTATAAGACTATCACAATATCCCTACATCCACAGTCAGATGGAATAGTTGAGAGATTTAACAGAACGCTGCAGAATTACATCAGGATAGACGTAAATGAACAACACAATAATTTGGATAAATGCATTCAGTCATTTTTACTAGCCTATCGTTCAGCTATTCACGAAACCACTGAAAAAACACCCGTTAGCATAATTTTTGGAAAAGAATTACGCCTTTTAGTCGATTTACTTATTGTACGTCCACCCGATTCTGAAGCAACTTGGAAGGACTACTCCAACCAACTTAGTAGGCGGATTCAGGCCTTACACTAAGAAGTCCGTCAAAAGTTACAAATAGAAAGCGACAGAATGAAGACCCACTATGACCTCAAAGCCAATACTGGTGGATTCATGGTTGGTGAAGAAGTTTCGTTGTACAATACGAAAGGAACCAAAGGGCGTTCATCAAAGCTTTAAAAGTCACAGGAAGGTCCATACAACGTAGTAACTTGACTAAACGATCTGGTGTACAGAATTCAGAAAAGCCCTCATGCGAAGATGAAAGTTGTGCATCTTGACAGATTGGCCTACTATCAAGATCAAGAAGGTTGATCGGGACGATCAAGGAACTTTATAGCGTTATACATTTCATAGTATTAGTTTGTGTTTATAGTTTGTAGGGTTTTAGGTTTATTTTCTACGATTTCATAATTTATTTAATTAATTTTACCTTTGTTATTTCCTTAGGAGACGTCTATAAAAAAAGGTACTGGAACTTTTTAGAAAACTCTATTTCCTTATTTTTAACATGGAACGCCTACGACAGAAGGTCTAGAAATCGCCGAATTACTCCTTTTTCTTATTTTCACTACATGTAGTATGAAACCTCTTCTAGAAAAATCCGTAATCTTGTGGTGTCGATCAAAAGGGTATATAAAGGGTTCAAATCGGCTTTCGAGGACAGTTTAGTTTGGGCGTTCATCGATGCAACTTGAATTTGTTTGACAGGTGTCACAATTAAATTTGACAATAAAAAGCTTTTGAAATAATAGGGTGTGTTCAGTAATGCAGTGTGTGTTTAAAACACAGGCTGTCCGGAAGAAAATAGTGCTAGTGCTAATTTAGTGAAATATAAATACACTAATCCGAAAGAATTTGTGTTTCGTATTACACTGAGTTACGTAACAGTGTTTTTGGTTACAGATAAAAAGAAAAAATTTTTGTTACTCTTATTATCAAATTACAAAATTTCATAAAAGGGTAGTTTCTCATAAACACGTAAATACGCACAGTAAAAAAATTCAAAGGCTTACGAAAGATTTACATTTTGATATATGTTGTAGGTAACTATATCAAATAATTACTCCGAAAGTTTGCTTAATTTGCCATTCCAACGTAAAAAATATCGATTGTGATTGGGACACAAACATTTCAGTAGGGCCTTATTGGCTGATTTAATGATTTCACCAATTCCTTGCAATCACAAATTTTGTACTCCTTGTTTAGAAATTTGGGCTTTAATTAATGATACATGTCTAATGTGTCGCGAAAAACTTCATATAATTAAAAGTGAAAATGAAGGTATTGTTCCGGACGGCCGACCTTTAAACACATTTTGTTATTTCAAAAACTTTTTATTGTCAAGTTTAATTTTGGCACTTGTCAAATTATTTAAACTACATCAATGGGTTCTCAAAATAGTCTGTCCACGAAAGTCAATCTGTACCTTTTATATACCTTTTTTCGAGATACCAGAAGATTACTGGTTTTCATACTACATGGTGTAATAAAAATAAGAAAAATTAGTATTCTGGCGATTTCTAGACTTTCTGTTATAGGTGTTTCATGTTAAAAATAAGGAAATAGAATTTTTAAAGAGTTCCAGATTTTTCAGCGACGTCTCCTGGGAGAAAATTGACAAAGGTAAAATTAATAAAATAAATTATGGAATCGTAGAAAATAAACCTAAAACCCTACAAATTATAAACAAAAATTTATACTAGGAAATGTATAACGCTATAGAGTTCGTTACATTGCCCCCTTCCAAGTATTGATTCTCCCGATGAACCTTGGGTTCTTTCCGGATTGTACAACGAAATTTTTTCACCAACCATGAATCCACCAGTATTGGCTTTGAGGTCATAGCGAGTCTTCATTTTGCCGCTTTCTATTTGTAACTTTTGACGGATTTCTTCGTGAAAGACTTGTAGCTGCTTACTAATTTGGTCAGTGTAGTCTTCACAAGTTGCTTCAGAATCGGGTGAACATCGAGTAATCGACCGAAAGACGTAATTCTTTTCCAAAAATTATGCTAGCCGGTGTTTTTTCAGTGGTTTTGTTAACAGCTGAACGTTGCGCTAGTAAAAATGGCTTAATGCATTTATCTCAGTTATTTTGTTGTTCATTTACTTTTATTCTGATGTAATTATCCAGCGTTCTGTTAAATCTCTCAACCATTTCATCTGACTGTGGATATAGGGGTATTGTGATAGTCTTGTAGATTTTCAAAAACTTGTAAAGATTCGTAAAAACGTCAGCTTCAAATCCACTATTCAAACAATATTTTAGCAACTGTGGTGGCTTCTTAATTAGGTATCGCATAGACTCGTGGCCATTTACTGAAGTAATCTATAGCTACCAAAATATAGCGATTCCCGGATTTACTAATAAGAAATGGTCCTACTCTGTCTATTGCAATTCGTTGAAAAGGCACTCCTGCATTGTACTGCTGCCAATATTTTATATCTATGTAGCTCCCCAGCCAATAGAACCTCTCTCGAACTTTTTAAAGAGTTTTTATAACCTCTCATTGTCCGCCACCTACACCATTACGTAAAGGTCGCAGTACTTGCGAAACTTTTTGGTGAGTAATATAGTCTGGCATTTCTAGTTTTTGCCATCAGAGCTCTCCCAAATTCCTTTTAGACCATCGTACATAATCAAGGAACACTTTAATGATGCGTGGTCTATTCGCAGGAAAAATTTTTGGCCATATAGATGTTTGTGAAAGTGTTCCGATGTCCTTATAATAGCAAATAGTTTTTTTTTGTTATACACTAATTCCGCTTTGCAGACTATTTTGCTAAAATAAGTCACCACTTTCTCTTGGTAATTTTGTATTTAAGACAAAATTCCACCCATAGAGGAGTTACTAGCATCAGTATCCACAACAAATATCTGATCAGGATCAGAATATGACAATATTGGAGGATTACAAAGTGCCTTCTTTAGTTTCTTAAAAGCGGCTTCGCAATCTGCGGACCATTCATAGTTGTTGCTATTTTCAGTTAGTCGATATAAAGGTCTTGCAATATCGGCAAATCCTTTTATAAATCTTATATAGTAAGTACAGTGACCTAGAAAACTTCTTAGTTCATGCTTGTTTTTCAGTATTGGCCAACCTTCTCTGAATCGGTGATTTATGCCCCAAGTATTTCATTTCTTTTCGAAAAAATTTACATTTCTTCGGACTGAGCTTCAATTGTGCAATTCTTAGTTTCTGAAATACATCTTCGGCATTTTTCAGGTGATTGTCAAATGTTTTTCCCAGAAATATGATGTCATTTAGGTAGACTAGGCATATTTTCCCAGTTAGTCCATGTAAGATTCGTTCCATTAAACTTTCAAAAGTGGCTGAGGCATTGCATAAACCATATGGAATGAAATTGAATTGCCATTAATCCATTTCAGTAGAAAAGGTGGACTTTCCTTTATCCTCTGAATGAAGCTGTATCTGCCAATAGCCACTTTTTAAGTTCAATGGGGAAACTATTTTGATCCAGTTAGAGTGTCTGGAGATCATCAATACGAAGCAAAGGAAAAGTTTCTTTTTTGTGATGTCATTAAGTTTTCCGAAGTCAATATAGAACCTAGTTGGGCCATCTTTATTCTTAACTAATACAACTGGGGATGTCCATGGACTTTGAGAAGGTTCTATAATTCTGGATAAGATATTTAAATTAACCTGAAACTAGCAAAACAAAGCTTGAATTTATATGAACTAAGCTAATAAAATTGCGACTTCAAAAATATTAAATTTTCGGGGTCAGTGTGTTGACTGGATTCTTAGAAATTCAAATTTAGAACCAAAAATTTTATTAGAAAATTTAAAATTAAATTGTACTATTTTAATCCAAAGTTTATATCTTTTGAAAAAGAACCCGATATAGAAACTTCCCAAAGTAAAGATAATTTTGGAGTAAAACAAGATGATAACGTAATTTCTCATCAATCTGCAATTACTTGGAAACAAAAAAACACAATTCTTTGGTAATCACTGATAACCGTTAACGTTTCAGTTATAAAATTATTTATTTTAAGGAACAAATCATTTCATATAAAATGTCTGCTACCCAATATCACATAACTATTAATGAAGTTTTCACCAAAATGTTACAAAAAATAATGAACACAATTAATTAAAGTTCAAAGGAACACCTGTGTTAAACGCAACATGGAACTTTTTGGCCTATACTTAAATCCTTCAAATAAAATTTATGATGTGAAGTCTTTTAACACGTCATTTTGTATTTTATGTGAGTAGTAGAATTAGGTGAAACTATTTCAAATATGGATCGAAAAGCAGATGATCTGGTAAAAAAGATTCAGGTAAATTTAATTTCAAAAATATCGAGTTTTTTCTAATTTATTTTTTAAATTATAGGATGGATTTTACTGAAAATTCTACATGTTGAAATTAATACAAATAAATACAACCCTTTTAAAGCTTCTTCTTATTATCCTTTGCAAACAGAAATAAAAATTGTAAATGTTCAACATCCAAAACAAAGACGAATGTTGGTTTGCTTGGGCTGTGATTGCTGCTCTTCATTTACCTACTGGACCGATACAAAATGTGGAATCATATCATCACTATTCTACATTTTCAAACTTTCAAAGTATTCATTTTCCTTTGACTTTAAGCGAAATAGTTAAATTCGAAAACCTTGGTAATATCTCTATTAATGTTTATGGTTTAGAAAAAGTAAAAATAAATTTTAAAACCGAAATAGAAATTAGAGAATCTTTACATTATGCCAAGAATAAGCAAAATAATTATATTAATTTGTGATTAATAGGAGACGATAATGAAAACTTTCATTATTGTTACATTTTAAATTTAGCAAGATTAATTTCAAAACAGATATCCAAAACATCATAGAAAAAATTGTTATGTGACGGTTGTTTACAATATTTCACTAATAAAGGAAAGTTGGTTAGACATAATGCGGTGGATTGCGCATTTTAAAATTTCAAAGTATATAAAAACAAATTGATGTTCCATGTGTAAAATATGCTGATTCCGGATATATTCTTAAACCTTTAGAAAATAATAATCATAATGTTTTAGATCCTAGTTTCCTATATATCGAGAGATGTTTGAACATATTCCCTGTTCATTTGCGTATTATATAATATATTCTTTTCATGATTCAATTTAAAAATTTCAATATTATGTGGGCCACAATTGCAAAGGTTCGTAAAAACTTCAGATTCAAAGATTCTGCCTTGATCAGAGGGTATTTCTTTTGGCAAACCATATCTACAAATCCACTGTTCAAATAATGTTTCAGCAACTGTAGTGTCTTCTTAATTTAGTTTCGCGTATACTTCTGGCCATTTACTGAATAAATTGATAGCTACAAACATATAGCGATTCCCGGATTTACTAATAGGAAATGGTCCTGCTACGTCTACTGCAATTCTTTTAAAAGTACTCTTACATTGTACAGATTCATTTTACTATGGCTACGAGCCTTTGGTCCTTTACTGGCAGCATAGTCAGTACAGGTTTTTCACCAATCTTTTACATCTGCGCGGCTTCTCAGCCAATAGAACCTCTCTCGAACATTTTCAAGAGTTTTTATAACCCCTAAGTGGCCGCCACCTACACCATTATGTAAAGCTTGTAGTACTTCTGGAACCTTTTTGGTGGGTAATATAGTTTGATATTTATAGTCTTTGCCATCAGAGATCTCTTAAACTCTTTTAATAGACCATCGGGTATAATCAAGGAATTTAATAAGGTCTAGGTCGATTTAACTTATGATTTTTTAATGTATGATAATGTTAACATTTTGATTTTGTTGTTGTTCTTTGGAGCTGATTTTGGAATCCCAGGGTAAAGAGCATTTTAGTTGCGTCTTTTGGCAATAGATATCGTCAGGATTCTCTCGCTTTTCGTGTCTGTTATAGTGCTTGCATTCCTCTGGACACGGTCAATCTAAAAATCGTACTCTTGCAAGCATTGCAACTATCGTGCTATTTGATCCTCAGAATTTTTAATTTGTAAGAACCACATTAGTAATGCGTGCAATTTTTGGCCATATAGATATCTTATATATACTGAAATAAGCAATCATTTTCTCTTGGACATTTTGTAGCTGGGACAAAATTCCACCTATATAGGATTTACTACTGTCAGTATCCACAACAAACACCTCGTCAGGATCAGGACATGACAATATTGAAGAATTACAAAGTGCTTTTTTAGTTCCTTAAAAGTGGTTTCGCAGTCAGTGGACCATTCACAATTGTTGTTATTTCCAGACAGTCGATGTAAAAGTCTTGCAATATCGGCGAATTTTTTATGAATATTCGATATTAGGTACAGAGACCAAGGAAACTTTTTAGTTCATGCTTGTTTTTCGATACTGGCTAATCTTGAAGGGTTTCTGTCCTCTCTGGATCGGTTCGTACACCAGCTTTTGTGATTATATGCACCAGATATTTCACTTCCTTCTGAACAAATTGACATTTCTTCGGATTGAGCTTTAATTGTGCACTTCCCAATTTTTGAAATGTATCTTCGACACCTTTCAGATGATCGTCAAAGATTTCAGAATTACGATGTCATCTAGGTACATTAGGCATATTTTCCAAGTTAGTCTTTGTAAGATTCGTTCCATTAAATGTTCAAAAGTGACTGGAGCATTGCACCAAATGACATAACATTATATTGCCATAGCCACATTCAAGCAGAAAAGGCGGAATTCCTTTATCCAATATTTTACATCCGCGGCTTCCCAGAAAATAGAACCTCTCTCTAACTTTTTCAAGAGTTTTCATAACCCCTAAGTGTCCGCCACCTACACCATTATGTAAAGCTTGCAGTACCTCTGGAATCTTTTTGTTGGGTAATATAGTCTGATATTTGTAGTTTTTGCCATCACGGCTCTCCCGAACTCTTTTTAATAGACCATTGTGCATAATCAAGAACTCTGATCAGGTCAAGTAACCATTTATTTTTTAAGATTTTGATGAGATTTCTTTTGACTTATTATTCTTTAATTTGATGATAACGTGGCTGAGGCATTGCATAAACCAAATGGCACAACATTAAATTGCCATAGCATTATTCCAGTAAAAAAGGTGAATTTTTCTTTATCCTCTTGATTAAGTTGTACCTGCCAATAGCCATTTTTTCAGTCCAATGTGGAAAACTATTTTGACTCAGTTAAAGTGTCTAGAGTGTGATCAATACGAGGAAAAGGTCTTTCTTTATGACATCATTAAATTTCTGAATTCGACACAGAATTTAGTTGAGTCATTTTTATTCTTAACTAATACAACTGGGGATGTCCATGATCTTTGTAAATGTTCTATAATGCCTCGATTCTGCATGTCTTTAAGCATCTTGTCCAACTAGTCACGTTTTGTTAACGGTATTTTCCTTGGAGCTTCTTTAGTTGGAGTTGCTCCTCTAGTATTTACTCGATGCTTGACTACATTGGTCCTTCCCAAATCGCTCATATAAAAAGAAAACATTCTGATTTCTTCTTAAAAGATCTTCCCGTCAAGCCATATGAACTTGATTCAATAGAGGTGTTGATGCACTAACTAAGTCTTGGAGTACTTTAGGTAGACTAGCAGGTAATTTTTCCTTCAATAAACCTATTTACTGCTAACTCTTGCTTTATTTCTTCTGGATATGTCGAGTAAGTCAAATTTATTAGTTGAATTATATCCGCCTCATATTCTTGAAAACTTTCACTGTATTAGGCCTTATAAACTTTTTGGAGGTGGGCTTCCCCATAGCGTATCTCCAGAAAAATAATAATGAACTTGTAATCTCAATAATGACCATGTCAGTGGACAAAATTGTCGCTACTGGAAAACTGGAAATTCTCATTGGTTCATAGCAGATAACAACCAACATCATCAAAAAGGGAATGTGTGAGGCAGTATAGTTGACGCAGAGTTTCTTCAGAATTTTCTTCACTAATAACTTTGTATTCAGACCCACAATTACCCGATAAGTTCCAGTGTGATCTTTTTTTCTATCAAGATGGAGCAGCAGCTTTCCTAGGGAGATCGTTTGTGCAACACCTTGGTTAAACTATGGAATTCGTGTTTAGTTTGGTCACCGATATCTAATAACGCCACCTTTATTCTTTGGGTAGCATGTTTCGTGTATCAAATTTTGATTTATTTCTTTTTTAATTTACCGTCCGCCATCACATGGCGGTTTTATACAACATTGTTGTTGGTTTGTGTTGCTCTTGTGTTATTGAGTGGTCCGTCAAGATGTCGCTATTGTGTCTTGTTTATTCTTTTTAATTTTAGAATCAGTTTAAAAGGCGCAATTGCGAGATGATGGTTTATACCGAACGCAATGGTCTGGTGAATTCCATACTAGGACGAAACAGCGCTGTCATTATTTTTCTTACCCGTAGTTTCTCCATTTTCTTGGAGTCCGCCGCACTTTTTAACACAAGAGTAATGTTTATCAACAATATTATGTCGGTACAGCCGAAAATTTTCTATTTGCAGAATAGTCTAACATTTTGAAAACCTTAAGAGAGACACATTTATTAACTAGCATGATTCATTTAAAAATCAAGTGTTTAGTAAGAAATACATAAATCTATTTTTCTGCCGTGTTGCTCTTATATATTTGTATTCTCATTTTAAGCAGATAAATGAAAATATATAATAACAGTTCATTTCCTGCAAATATACCTTTGGTTTTCTCTTAATACGCGTTGTGACCACTTTATGGTCTCGTTAGTGGAGCAGTATCGAACCGAGAGCAACATTTGCAGGAAATAATTGTCTATATAAAATATATAATATAAAGCTCAATTGACGAGAGCATAAGGTGGTCGAAACGCGTATGGAGAGAGAACTAGAGTTGTATTTGCAGGAAACAAACTGTTGGTATATATTCTTTCCTCTATCTGTTTGAAAAGAGACTACATATATATTAACACGATTAATATATTTAATAAATTCCCTTGTGTTAAAAAAAAACCTTAATTTTTAAAACACCTTAGCATGCTTTTTCTAGCTTAATCCCTTTTCTTTAAAATCAATATCATTTAACCCCAATTTCATTTCAAAATATCTGTAATCAGCTTATACTTCAGGAAAACGTAATCCCCTTTTCGCTTTTGTTTGAACTTTATTTTTGTGAATGTATCCTTGCGATAAACTTCTGTATAAAAGAGGGTTGAAACACCCTTAGAAAGGGCACTAAGAAAAGGAAATATTTGATTGACAACGAAGCTTGTTATCTTCCTTAACACTAGGCTGATATAAGCAGTATTGTTGAATATTGTAAATAAAAATGTTTTGATGTATTTTGATTCGCTTTAATAGTACAACACAGATTTATTTAATTCTGGAATAATAGGAACCTTTCCCAATATTTATAATAAATATAAAGATATAACATATTTTGTTTATTCAATAGGGTAAACAGGTTATAATAAATATAAAGATATACCATAATTTGTTCATTCATGAGGATATATAGAGTTAATTTGTCTAAATTTTAGCCTACGTAAGTTAGTCTTATTGTTGTTGTGCAAATAAAAATTTAATGATCTGAAAATTTTTGCGACTAAATACAAGGTTATTTACTAACTGCGTTAAATCCTCATTTTCATTTTTTGTTATAATACAGATTAAAAAATAATGTTTATTATTTTCTTACAAAAGATGGATTTCTTAAATATGACTTGTACTAGTTTCTCCTTAATCAGGTTTAGAATTTCAGTGGAAACCTTAAAAATTATTGTTTTTGTACCATTTATGTTTGCAAGAAAGGATACTGATTCAACAACTCCTTGAATGTTCATTCTCAATTCTATATGCGGCTACGAATTTATCATCATAAACTGAGATTAGGTATTATTATAAAATTATGTCCTTAGTTTTAATCAATATCCCAAGAGGATTGACATACTCTTGATACGTCGCAACATTAACCTTTTTCCGTTTACTCCGCTTTAACAGAAATTGTTTGAATTTGGAACATGTGATAAAAGATAGTCGAAATATAGTTTTAAGGTCCCTACTTTTAATTTATATAGTAATGTGTTATGATAGAATATTTATGACTGTGTTTAAAAACCTGCTTATGTTTTAAAATACACAAGTTATGCAGAATATTTAATGTGTCATATGCACACAAATGCATATATATATATATATATATATATATATATATATATATATATATATATATATATATTCCGGACGGCCTGTCTTTTCACAATTGTGACAACTTATCAAACAATTCAACTTACATCAACGGCTTCTCAAAATAAACTATCGAGAGCCGATCTGAACCCTTCATATACTCTTGTTGCCAACAGCAGAAGATTCCCGAATCTTCTAGAAGGATTTTCATACTACATGGTGTAATAAAAAAAAAGAAAAGGAATAATCTGGTAATTTCTAGACCTTCTGTCATGGGCGTTCCTTGTCGAAAATAAGGAAATAAAATTTTCTAAAAAGTCCTATACCTTCTTTTATTGACATATGATGAGGAAATTAACAAAAGTAAAATTAATTAAAAAATTATAAACTCGCAGAAAATACCTAAATCCCTACAAACTGCAAACAACCTAATATGTTTTGTATACTGCGCATATCTATGCGCCTATTTGTCCTATATATATTTGATGGCAATCTGCACATGGAATGCTGTAAACGTTATGATTTTCAAGGTTGGTCCTATCTTTGGGATTTTCCAGGATGTTGGCTACTGTTTTTTGTGGTTTAAATATGGGCTCTATGTTGTGTTTTCTTAAGATTCTTCCGATTCTGTCCGTTATTCCTCTTATGTATGGGATTATGGCTTTGTTCCTTGTTTGATCTTGATCTTTAGTTTTTGTTGTGGTCTTCTCTTGTCTTTCTATAGCTTCCTTTACACCTGATTGTGAGAAACCATTCGGTTCTAGAGCTGTTGAAATGTGCCTTATTTCATTTTGTTTTGTCTCGATTGAAACCCGGAATAACCAAATCATTCATTCCACCATGCGTGAAAACCTACGATATACGTAGCAACAATTTTAGTACTGTATACAGTGTGTTAGCTTAAATATACATTTTAGATGCTAACGCTTCCAATATTAATGTAAATATGTAAAACGTGGAAATTTATTCAATATACGAGTATAAAATCTGGCTCAATTACAAATGTTAAGGTGATTTTGAAGGCAGTGTGGAGAAAATTTTCTTTTGCCGTGTTAATTGTCTTATATAATTAGATGATCTGAAATAGTGCTTAATCTTTACATATCTAATATTATGCTTCACGTGATTTTGGAGGCAATACAATATAAAAAAAATTTTAAACTTTTATTTACTCAGATAAATTTTGCAGTAATAAAAATTTTAATATCTCCCATTTACCCAGTCGAATAAAACACAGATTTTACTTTTAAATTTTTTTGTATTTGTTTCCTTGCTATACTTTACTAACTTACTACTACTTATTCATACAAAATACAACACAAAGAATTCTAATTATTATAGTACTAGCTTAACAATATGTTTTTAAGTAGTTTAAAACTAAAATATAAGTTTCTCTTTTACAAACACTTTATGTAAGCAAAAAGTACTTAATAGGATTAAATGAAAGCACTTACTTTCACTTTGAGCTCTTAACACATAACTGTTGCATGATAATTAGTTTTAGTTAAGTTTCCTGGGACTTCGTCAAATGTTTGAAAGCTCTTTTGAATACAGCGTGTATTGTGAAAACTGAATTCGATTCAATCATCGGATGAATTCTCACCTAAATAATTGAAATAAAATTTAAGTTGATATTTTTAAATTTTTAAACCAGAATGTAATCGAAGATCGCAGTAAGCTATCACAAATTACCTCTTTTTTGGATTACAGATTTTGTTTTATTGTTTTATTACAAGGTTTTCTCCTTTTGATCAAAAAAAGATCTTTGTAAAAATAAATATAATATATTTAAGTGTTGTTAATTATCAATAGCAGAATCGATGTTCCGAATAAATGTACATATGTTTAAGATGAAACAAGCATTTCCTCAAACTCTCGCTCCAAATTTCCTTTTAAACAGAATTCTAATGCGATCTGTAGCTATTGCTAGAAATTAGGCAAGTGATCTTTAACATGCAATTTTTAATACCTGCACAGAAGTACAACTTTTTTTCTCTGTGTACGTAAAGAAAATCGTATGTGACGGTCTAATACTTTTTTGTCCCATTTCCCTTTTACGTAGATCCCTCCTAATACAAGGCGTGGCTATAGAATAATGATACTCTGCGGACAAACATTTTATTTTAAATTTTCACATATTTAGTTATTACCACCATCAATACATATTATTCCTCTATCTCTACAATGCTAAATGTGAATTTTCTATTATTTAAAGCAGTGCTGGAAATCTTTTTCTGTGAGGTACTTCATGATGCAGGCCGCGTTTTCTTTCACGGTTTCAACTGACCGAGATCTGGTTCTTTTTAATACAGATTTGACCTTGTGGAACACATGGTGTAAGGTCAGCCGAATAAGGTCTAAAACTAGGATATTTTATTTTTCTTGACAGAAGATGCAGAATGAGCTGGTGAGTTGTCTTGATGGAGAACCGATGACTTGTTCTTCCACAATTCGAGTAGTCTTATTCTTTCACAAAGTTGAACAAGAACTTCAAGATAGTAATGTTGATTAATTGTTTGACCTTCAAGTTCTCAATGAAGGTACATAATCTCATGAATATCGCAAAAAAACATCATCACCACTTTGAATTTTGATTTGCTCATTCGAGCTTTTTTAACTCTCAGTGAAATTGGGCGCTTTCAATGCATGTATAGATCCTTAGTTCCAGGATCATAAGTGAAAAACCAAGATTCATCACATGTTATCACTCTTTTCAAAGTGTCAGTACAAACATTTTCGAGAACTTTTTTCTGTTCGATCTTGAGAATTTTATGCACTATTTTCGCACATAGTTTTTGAATGTTAAAATTGTTATGTAAAACTTGCATTACGCATTATTTGTCAATTACTATAGTTTCAGCAATCGCACGAATAGTTAGCCGACGGTCAGATCGAATCAGATTACCGACTTTTTCAATATTTTTATCCGTTTTTGACGTGTAAGGGCAACCCGGGAGTGAATCATCTTGGAAACCCTTAAACTACTCGAAAACTCGCTCATGCGATAAACATTCATTGCCATATATTTCTTTTAATAATATATAAGTTTTAGTAGCGGGTTTTCCAAGTTTCATGTGAATTCTTATGACAATGCGTTGCTTTATTATTACCCTTATAATTTTTTCAGCAAAACAAAAAGACAGTTCTTTTGCACTTAGAGGTCACAGCCAGACTGATATGTCTACAGGTACAGGAGGTGCCATATATGAAAGAGAAAGCTTCATGTAACACAGCTGTTGATCAATCGCCTGTGTCGCATGCGTACTTCCTCTGTAGAAGCATTAGTCTCGTTATTTTATAAGTACACCTCGTATTGAATTTTTACACTTGATTAACTTAAACGTGTATGAGAAATGTCAACGTAAAAACAGATTCTGTTGACGTTTTTCATAATATCTCCGACATGGTGCCGCGCAACTTGCTCCGCTACTGTGTGCTTTTTATAACCAAATCAAGGTTTAATATAGAGCTACGCAATTTGTTAGGGTTTATTGTAAAGTGAAAAATATTAAAATAAAAAGATATTTGAGTTACAACTCATACTTTTATTAAGTTAAACGATACAATATCAAATTTTGTAAAATACTAGCATAAAATAAATCTGCCACCGAAAACCAGGCACTGATGGGAAGACCCAAGTTAACTCACAGGGAAAAAAGCTCTCCGAACATCAAAAAAAGGAAGATTCGGAAGGCATAGAAAATGGCAGCGGAAACTTGAACCGAAGAAAAACCAACACGAAATCCCCAAGCCAAAAGAAAGGAGGATGCGATAAACAAACAGTTGAACTCAGACTCGAGTACTTCTTCAGGAGACAAGCGACTGGTTAAAAGGAATATACGCCAAGTAGGAAAATCTGATGCCTCCTATAGCAGGACGCTAAGCGATCCCATGATGGCGATTGTTCACAGTTGTTACCATGACATTACAATTAACCAGTTATAACCAGAAAAACTTTTTAAGGTAATAGAGGAAACACCCTCTGGGAATGGCAGTTCACCTTAATTAGGAAAGCAGTCGTTACACGGGAGGATTACGTGTGTATTACTTGGCTGCCATAATCTAATGCAAAGTTGAGAAGTTTGTGAGAAGGGGCAGTTCAGAGAGTTGTTAAGGCAACGGACCTTCCAAAAAGATCAAAAGTCCTCACCAAGAACAGAAGAGGCATAAAAGGCAAGTACTTGGCTGGGAATGTAAAACCTAGGCTTTAAAGTGAACTACTGGACCAACCTAAGCCTTAAAACGGACAAGAAGGGACAAACTTTGGCCTTCTCGGTGGATTCGACATCTTTTAAATGCCTTGAATAGACTCAGTTCAAGACATTTTACAAATTTGGGAAAGTGACTTTCCGAATTCTGAGTACCATCAAGGAAAAGTGAGGGTGATAAAGGTAAATCTCCATCCTAGCAGGATGGCTTTAGTTCATATACTGCAGAACATCCAACAGATCGAAAATCTAAAATTACTAAAACTAAGTAAATAGATTTCCAGGGATCTTGTTACTGGGAAGTTCGTAAAAGAGGAAAATAATTGGATCAGCATACTGAAAAAACACCACTAAGTGTAGTGGCAGATCGAGTGTGAGACTGTTGAGGAAATGGATCGCAGCTGATCGTCGGGTGTGATGCCAATACCCATCACAAAACTTGGAGAAGCTGTAATAATCGCCAAAGAGATATTACAGTTCAAAATTCTGTTTAGGTTCATTATAACTAGTTCTGTTAATTTTACCTTGTTTATGCAAATACTCACGGTATAGGCAATTCCAGTGACACTTTCAATTAGAGAAGAAAAACAAGCTCTTTAATATATCGCCATATAACCTCAAATTTGATGATGGAAAGGTATATATAAGAATCAATTTAAATAGTATTCTCTTACCCATTATAACTATATCTGGTGAGAATGCAAAAAATAAAATTGAGAGACAGCAGTCACGCCTGGTTCATCTTTTGAACAGGATAAATAGAATTCTTATTGTAGGATTACACGAGGAAGCAGCTGAAGAAAGATCTGCATTGTTAACGGAAGTATTGAATGCTATGGAACATTTACATCAAGTTTTTTTGAGAGATCCATATTTGAATCAATTGCTGGAATTCACACATATAAAAGACACCGACCATGTCAGTTAAACAGAAATAAGCTCCGGTAGTGATGATGAGGCCACACCTAAGAAGAAAAAATTTACTGGTGATTCAAAAGATTTATCGGTGCATAATTTCCTGGAACGTGCATCAATGAATGCCTCGTTTCGCAGATATGGCGTAATGCCAAGTGACGTCCTGTTGGACATTATATCTCGTAACCTGTCACCCTTTTATCTAACAGAGTTACCTGTAGTAAATTCTTTGTCAGAACTGGAAGATGAATGTTTAAAACTGGAAGCCAAGAAATACCGAGCTGAACATTATATACCTCCTGCTAGGAGAAGAAAACAAATGGCTCAACCTGAGTTTTCCTTCGTAGACCACGATAATTCATCAGTTTCATCTTTCCAAGCATCTCATAGTGTAGATGCTATTGGCCAACGAAGAGACTTTGTGCCTAAGTTAACCTGTTGGAACTGCAAGGAAGGACACTTGAACCGAGACTGTCCAAAACCTAAAAAGTTGCACTGCTACCGTTGTGGTACGTCAGATGTGACAACAATGACATGTCCAAAATGTAATCAAAATTCGGGAAACGGCTCGAGAGGGAGTCATTAGCTCGGAAGACATTTCTCACTCCAACTTCAACGCCGACCAACCAGACTTTGCTCGACTACGTTTTTTCTCACGCTGCGGGTGACCAATGGCCGTATTTAGAAATTAAAATTTTGGAACTTCCAGTATTAGGACTTCTGGATTCGTGAGCTTCAAGAACTATTGTTGGATTGCCTGGTTATGAACTTTTAAAGAGCCTTGGCTACCGGCTTGTCAATGAAAAGTCGAAATGTACTGTGGCTAATGGACAACGTTGCACCAGTATAGGCTATATACAAGTGCCTATGACTTTAAAGGGAAAAACACGCCTGATAGACATCTTGGTTTTGCCTGACATGTCTCACACACTTATTTTTGGCATAGATTTTTGGAAGACTGGTTGATTTCTTTTGCAGCTCTGATTTGTATCCTACTTTCTTAAACTACAAATACAGTTTTAATTGCGTTAATATCTTATTACATAGTACCTGGCTGTTTTCTTTATAGAAGTCTATTTACCGTACCTTCCTTTTTTTCCTAGATTTCGGTTTAACATCTTGCCGGGAATTATTTTAATTAATTTCGCAAATTCTATTTACATTCTTTTTTTATTATGTTATGGGGTCATTCTCTTCTTTTTGCATCGTTCGGAAATTCTACACCACCTCAAGAGTATTCTCTTTCGGCTGTGTATGTTCCGTACTTGCCGAAGGAAATTTGGGCAGGTAGCTTATGCTTTGCCCGAAATGGCTTAAAGTATAGAGGTTGGTTTTATTGACTAGGGTCTCTTTCTTTAATGTACGGAATTTTATTTAATTGTACCGAAATTTAATAGTATAATAATTCCTCTAACTTTGATCTGAAATAGGATGATGTTAATTGTGTTTTGTTCATCTAGAGATCACATTGGTTGGTTGGAGATATGCCGACAGCTTAATTTTATTTATTTTTTTTGTTGGTTAAGAAAGTTACTTTGACGGTTTCAATCGTATTTGAATATTGTACTATGTACAATTGTTGTCAGACTGATCAACTTCATCATGGGTGATTTTTTCTGTCCAGTTTTTTTCTGTTTTTTTTTTGGAAGTGAATATTTTACTTGGGAAGAAAAAGTCGTTTTTCCCGTCCATTTTGATCTTAAACAGCCGAAGTGTGGAAGCAACGTGAGTCCGAGATTTTTAATCCAATATTTTGGGATATTCGGCTCAACTTGCCCTTTGTTCATTACTTTTTATTATTTTTTTTTGCTTACCTTACCTTTTGTCTTTATTGTGTTAATGAATAAGTTCTACTTGGAAGGATTAATCCACAAAGACTGCTAAGACAATTTTTGAGGATTGAGGGTCCTCAAGAACCATATCAAGTCTCTCATTTGACCAGAACTCTTAAGTTTACTGGCCATATGTAAACCTTAAGAGTTCTACTTCAAGTTCTTCTTATTCAAATTCTTCTTGCTCTTCTTTTTCCTATTTTTCTTCATTTCCTTCTTCGTGTTCTGTGGTTCCTCTTCAAACATCTTACTTCCCTCCATCACTAGCTGCTACATGTATCCACGACAGCTCAGGAACTGGGAAGAATCACGCAAGGAACACAGATAAGCCGACTTCATTTGATTATAATTTACTTGCTTTCTTTTTTCTTTTTTTATTATTTACCTTGACTACTTACGTATTTATTTAATTTTTAATTAACTTACTTTTTTATTTATCTTGACTACGGATCTATTATTCAATTGCTTTTAATTTACTTACTTTTTTTATTTACCTTAACTACTGATCTATTTATTTAATGAGGCTAATATATATTTAGAGTGTGTGATTACATTTACATTAGTAGTAATACTTAGAGTTACATCTTCAGCGTCTTACTTGTTATTTTGTGCTATTGAATTTTAGCGTTGACAATAAATGTTGAGTGTTGAATGTTGATTCCTTTTTTTTATTTATTTTCCTTTCGTTTTTTTTTTGTTTTGTAAGTGGAGACTGCAGGAAAAGTACCGTGACCACCTTTGGCAGCTTGCAGCTCAGCTGGTTTAGAGCTGCTGGCCCTAATTCGAACCTCCTCTCCTGAGCAGCCCGTGGTTTGCTCACTGCACCAAATTGCTTTTTCTTGCAGAGCCACTTTGTTTTATAGTACCTTATATAGTACCTTATGAACTGTTATAATCTACCCTCTACTTTCAAACAGAGGAAGAGTGTAGCAGAGGTAAGTTAATTTTTCATTTCAAAATGGCAAATAATTTAGACATAATGAATAAGAGTAATGATCCATTCTTTGTCACCAGGCAAAGGCAGGAGGTTATAGATCTAACATTAATTACGCCATATGTGGGCAACCTTATTAAAAATTGGCATGACTCTGGAGAGGAGAATTGCTCTAATTACAGAAACATCCGCTTTGAAATAACCTGTATAGAACGGAAATAGACAAACTATCGAAACACGCAGAGAATAAACTAGGGAAATTATTTCGTACCTACAATGGAGACTAGCGGAAATCAAAAGTTCGGTAGGCAGTATCACAACAGTCATAAAACTGCCTGCAGAACAACATACAGAGGTCACAGTCTCAACTTATGAGGATACTTGTCCATAGGTCTCCCAAAACACCACCCGGAAAGTACCGTGGTGCAGTTCAGAATTATAGGTGAGGAGAGGAGTAAACTCTGGAATAATCAAGAATATCAGGAAAATGGGACGAATTCATAAACATTTCTGACTGAGTACAAAAGGAATTTGCGTAAACCTAAGAGAGTTTAGCGTTTCTGTGGGCTAAACTTATAGTTTTTAGTATGCGTGTAAGTGTGAAATAACAACGCGTTTTAAATGGTTTAACAGTGTTTATTATGTAGTTGCTTGCACTGAGAACGGATTTAGAAATAGAATTCAAAGCGGGAAGACTTAAAGCAATATAGAAACTGAGCTATAACGGATAGAGAAAACGAATAGAATATTTTACTGTTAGCGGAGTATGACTAGTAAAGAATTGGAATGCAGTAGGAATAGAATAGAATAGAGATAGAACAGAATATTTAACTGCAAACGGAGTTAGACCAGTAGAGAATAGGAATGGAATAGAGCAGAATAGACCTCTAACTTGGAAGTTGAGGGTATTTAAACGGATCTGCCTATAATTTACTAGTATCGTACGGTGTTGTCACGTTATCCAACTTTTCAGCGGTCTATTAGTTGTGATTCAGAAATTTGGAAATAATTCCGCCTAAATGGCAACACCGTACACATTTTGTTGCAAGCAGTTGGAAATCCCAAGTACACATTTGGTTGCAAGCAGTTGGAAATCCCGAGTCATCAATGACCGTAAAAGGGCCCGATTGGTTTATTGGTACAATCCTTAAATTGTACGAAAAGGTATAGCTTATCTTAGTAAAGTAAGAAATATCACGTTTTCAGTGCAGCGTAGTAAAATGAACTATAAAAAATATTGAATTTTAAATACATACAACTGGATAATAAAATATAACAAATAATAAAATTGAAATAGGTATAAAAGATATTTTTGACAAAAGAGTATGAGGGGCCTAAAGCCGCCACAAGAGTATCATGGAGGAAGCACTGTGATGAGATTGCGGAGATCCCAGAATGTGCCAGACCTCGGAAGATGCTCTCGAAGGATATGCAATCATCAATAACAGCTACTGGAGAGTATACTTATACCGGAAAGGAAACGATGACTGAGCTGTTTCAGGCTCACTTCCCCAGGTCAACAATAATAACGGAATCGCCGGAGACTTGAAAAATTGGTGTAGCGACAAATACCATAGCTAAAGTCATCAAGGAAAACTGGCAGATGGACAAAGAGTTGATTACTCATGAAAAGATAAAATGGGCCATAACATAATTTAAACCATGTAAATCACCGAGACCGGATGGGATTTATTAGGTAATGCTACAACAAGATCCGGTTAATTAGCAAATTCTGTTGCATATTAAGAGCTATCCTAGTTCTAGAATTGATACCAAAAATAAGGAAGCTAATCAGGGTAGGATTTAGACTTAAACCTGGGAAGCCAAATCACTCATTATCAAAGGCATTTTAGTCTAAATGTCATTCATTTTCCAAACACACGGGAAGCTGTTAGATAGACGTGTTAGGGAACACTTAATGATGAAAAGTCCATTTTATCAGAATCAGCAGAACAAAGACGAGAAATTATTTTCTCGTGGGAAAATACCCAACAGTATTCCAAGCAGAAATATATGTAATTTTACAATGTGCAGATGAAATAAAAGAGAGAGCATACAAAGGGAAGGAGCCCTGAAGATTCTTGGGTGAAAAAAGGTATCATCTAAATTGGTTTGGGAATGTCAGAGTAAATTTACAACTCTGGCAAAGGACAACAGAGTTATGTTACAGTAGTTGTCGGGGCACGAAGGCAAACATGGAAATGAAAATGCTGATGAGCTAACGCGATTTGCTTCATTATCTCAATAAATTGGTAGAGAACCGGCTCTTGGGATACCACGGTGTACGGCACTATTAAGCAATGGACCAAAAAAGAGTACAACAACCACTGGCGAGTCACACAGGGATTGGACAATGGGTTCCAAAATAAGGCCCGCTGAAGTCAATATCGTCGGGTATCGGTTCTACTTGTATTTGGCTCGGCCATTGGTTCTAATTGGAAAAGTACCCCATAATTGAATGAACCGATAATTCTACATCAAAGTATGAACTTGATTAAGACCTTAATGACTTTTAGAACTATGAATGCGTAAGTCTCAAAATAAAACGCCGACCGTTGCCGCTTGCATTAGCATTACCCAGAGTATACCACGCGGAGGTTGCAAAGTCAGACTTAAACTCGTTAGTCATCGTCAGTCTGTCGAAACGGTTTAAAAGTTATACTACGTAAGGCAAGTAAAAAGTCCCCTGCCATCATAGTACCAGTATGAATCTGTCACGTTACCAGGTCAAAGTTGATTTAAGAGAAAATGTGTATAGAAAATAAATAAAAATAATTTTACTTTTCGTAAAGGGAAAAAATTTCTTCACTCTACTTTTATATCATAAGATCGGGCATGGCGCAACGTATAGTATGTTATATGTGTAATGATGTTTTTTCTCCTCATATCATGCGACTTATGAGGAAATTTAACAATCAAAAAGTAGAGATGGCTATGAGGTACCGTGAGGGTCTTAATTATCTGACTCTTGTAATTAATGATCTTTCACGTGTTTGTTTTAACTGCGATTTAGTACTTTTACGCTTTGAAGTGGCCTTGCAGAATCCCGGGAGTCTTAGGCTCAATGTTCTTAGACAAAGATCCACTAAGACATGTATGATTTGTAAACGCTTAGTGTTCAGGTTCTATATCCAAATATATATATATATATATATATATATATATATATATATATATATATATATATATTTGGACAGAAACATTTACGTTCCTTAAGCAACCTAGATCTGTTTGCAACACCTTGATGAAGCAGCTTTTTTCTAAAAAACATCTATGCTGGCATGCAATATTTAAAACGCCCTATTATTTTATATGGAATAGAAGTCAGCAGATTATTCACACTATTGAGAGAATCAGCTCTGAGAAATCGTGAGAGCACTTTAACTATTGAGAATTTCACTTATCTTACGTCCATATCGAAAGCGTGTGTTCGTGTTCCTGAAGATAATAAGTTTCGCTACGTATCCACGAAATCTCACTTCATATTTTTGTGTAAAATGCGAAATGGATTTTTTGATGTGCTTCTGAAGATTTTATTCGATCATTTCAGTAGACAAACGATAAGTATGTTGTTTAGTATAGTGAGGACATCGATGATGATACAATTTGTACCGGAAAATATTGGTCTTGGAGCGACAACTCGTTAACAATTCATCGCAGAACACGTGACTCCATTTGCAAATGAACTGTATAATGGCAATCTAAATGATTGAAAGCCATTTCAATTGTAGATGGAACTTATAGTTATACTGAAAAATTAGGGCATTACCGCATCTTGAGACAAATTTACTCCGTTCATAATGTACATCATTTAGTAAAACCTGTTATGATGACTTTACCCGATAGTTCCATTCTTGATATCTACAGACCCTATTGTAAATGGGAAAAACAATGATGCCTCCATATTAATGAATTACTTCAAAAACATATCAAAAACATTAACGGATGGTTTCAAGATGGGGACATTTTTCTTGTGGATCGGGGCTATCGAGATGCAGTGTAGTTCTTGGAAAATGAACGATACTATGTCTAAATGCCTCCTGTCATCGAAGGCAACCAGCATCTACTCACGACTGAAATGGTAAATCGTGCCCATATGGTAACCATGCAGCGATGTGTAATTGAAGCTCGAAATGGACATGTAAAAACCATTTACAGATTTCTAGACGGGCTTATTCCCAGGGATTACACCTTACATTTAAAATATTTTCACTTGATAGCTTGAGGCTTGGTAAATAAATACCGACTACCTCTACGAATGATGGATAAAACTGTTACCCTAGTGTGAGAGATAAAAACTCGATTGAATGACGTGAATGTGGTACAAGCGTTAGCTGAGGCTGTAAATCCCGCCAGA
Organism: Diaprepes abbreviatus; assembly: GCA_034092305.1. NCBI lineage: Eukaryota > Metazoa > Arthropoda > Insecta > Coleoptera > Curculionidae > Diaprepes > Diaprepes abbreviatus. The sequence goes on from JASJET010000055.1 coordinate 61,981,533, forward strand.
GAAAATACAAATTGGGAACGTTTAAGTCAAGAATACCTTGCTGAGTTTCCTCCATTAGATTGGAAAGACTAGAAAAAGCTTAATTTTGACTAGTTTATGATCTTAATTATTGCAAAACTAACTCTACACTAGACTGAAATAAAAACAAAAACAAAATATAAAACTTATGGCAACTTCGTGATCCGGAATTAGAAGAAGCATAATACTGATGAACTTTATAACTACAACGACTGAAAGACTAACGATGACTAACTAGTTTAAGTCCGACTTTGCAACCTCCGCTTGGTAAACTCTGGATAGTGCTAATGCAAGCGGTAAGCCATTCAGGCGTTTTTTTTTTATTTAGGGACTTATGCATTCATGGTTTTGAAAGTCAGCAAAGTCTTGATCAAGTTCATACCCGGATGTAAAATTATCGGTTCATTCCACTTCCGGGTTACTTTTCCAAGTAAAGCAATGGCCGAGCCAATTACAAGTAGAACCGATACCCGATGATTCTGACTTTAGCGGGTCTTATCTTGCAACCCGTTAAGTTTTGGGCTTTTGTACCTATTGAGACATTTATTCAGGCCTCCGAGATACGTAACATTTGTAAAATTTAGCCACATTAACCGAAACCACTTTTGCATTTTGAATCCGCCTTTTTGAAAATAAAAATTTCAATTTTATAATTTCATACTAGTACTCAGCGACCAAAAAATCCCTAAGTACAGATTTCGAGAGCAATGTATATATTACAAAAAAATTATGCCTCAAACGGTTAATGTGAATGCTCATAACGTCGTTGAGATTTATTTTATAACTAAAATGGTCATAACATTGCAAAAAAAATTGTAGGGACCTCCGAATAGCTTATTTTGTAGGTTGAACACTATTAAACAGTGAAATTTAAAAAAATAATCAGTAAAATTTTGTGCATCCTGTACATAATTTCAAAAGTAGTCAAAAAAAAATCGAGTATATAATATCAAATATCTGAGAACCTTTACTTAATGGACCAATTCTGACCTGGGAATCGGATTCTACATAGCAAATTACTTCGGAAATGACCCCTAGCTACCCAACAATAGAACCTTGTAGACCTATGTTATCGCTAATAGATAAATTTTTTGTCATAACCCTAGGTAAATATTATATACACAGTTAATATTCTTAATTTAAAGTTGTTACGTTTGATTTAAAGCTTTATAGAAAGCTGTAGCAAAGTGCAACTTTTCATATGATAACTTAAACTAGTTTCTCATAAATGCTGTAAGCTGCACCAAAAACTTGGAAACTTTCCGGGATACGCTGCGACATGGAAAATCAGGTTCATATCTCGTATATATTATGCTAGATTATTTATCATGCTCTATATTTAAGTTGGTTAATATTTACGTTTAATTATACTTGTAGTAGACTACTTCAGTTCTTAGCATCTGTTACGAATAAAGCACATAAATTGTTATAATTTAGAATATTATGGAAGTTAAAATAAATATAGCATGCATCTTGGCATATAGATGATATATTAAAGGTTTAGGTTGGCAACTTATTCCCAAAGTGAAATCATGGTTTACATCCGTCTAGGGGCTTCAAAGACTATTGTGGATATTATATTAATAGAGATAAATTTATATACAATCATTAACAGTTCCTAGAAACGTATTTTTACTTATGTATAAAAAAATTTGCTACCTTAAAAATATTACTAAATTAAGAACTGCAACTTTAAATGGTTGTTATATTGATAAGCTTAGTGCAACAATACCATTTTTTGGAAATTTTCACATTAAATCTTAAAATATTTTTTATTTTAAATTCTCAGTTACTTTGATTGTTGGCTAGGAATAGAAAATTTAATATTTCTTGGTACTAACGTAGACTCAAACCAAAATCTTTTAACTACACATAGATTGCTGAAGTTACGTCTGCAAAAAATTGTTTAAGATTGTGATATTTCTTCTGTTCGCTATAAAATGTCATGTTTTTTTTTATCGTATGTCACATATGAAGCGTGACGTCTTCAAGCATTAAAAATAATGGTTCAGATTTATAAGGTTTTGCCATTAAGTTCTGGATAAGTCAACAAGTAATATTCTAGACCTAAAAACTTTTGAAGTAAAGCATAATTTTTTTAAAAAATATCATATGAATACAATACAATAGAAGTCAGATTCGCCAAAAAGGTTTAATTTTTAAATCGGATATATTTGTCATGGAAGTTAAACTCTCATTTAGTCAAGTTTGTTTTGCTTTTGATATTGTTAAAATTTTTGTTATAAATACTAACAAATAAATCTTGATGTAGAAAAATTTGTAATAAATGTTTAAATATAAAGCCTTTCAATAAGTAAGAGCAATAATTGCCTCAAAAAGAAATTTCTCTGATTTGGCAATAAAAAACGATTTTTGATTCTTATCTTTTAAGATTCAAATGTTGATTGGAGTATTATTGTGTTTTTCAATTTAAACATTTTACTCTGTACTTTGGCTCATTTTAAAGTCATGGTAGTGAATTAGAAGGTTAGTTGTTTTAGTTACGGGTAAAACGTGTAACCTCTTTAAAATGTAAAATATCACTGGTAAAATATCAAGGCTAAATGACGTAACATCTAAAGTCGTTGTGTTCCTTCGAGCGCCATCGAGTTAATTCAAATTATGCGTTTAAAAATTATTTCATATGATTTAGGTAAAAACGGAACTTTTGTTGTTATCAGTATTTTATTCAAAATATGTTTTATATAGATTTCGTCCAATAGTATAAATAAGTTTAGACTACTTAAACTATATGGCGCCAGTTTTGAAACCAAACCACTATCTCGAGATAAATTTTCCAAGCAGAAAGGATTGGAAGGAAGAGCCAAATCTTTTTAGAAATAAATCTTGATGATTTATAGATGGATCTCGACAGGACGAAAGAGCCGGAATTGGAGTGTTCGAAAGAAACATTGGAGGAAGAGAGTTTTACTCTCTGGGACAGAACGCAACGGTGTTTCAAGTGGAGATTTATGCTTTTCTGCAATGTAACCATCTCTGTGAGAGGACAAAAATAGGGTCCAATGTAGTTGCTTCACGACTGGTGACTGATTACAGGGAGGTACTGGATAATCTAAATCTAATAAAGAACGTTTGGACAATCAGACTCGTATAGGTCTCCGGTCACTCTGGTTTACACAGAAATAAATAAGTGGACCATCTGGCAAAGATGTGGTCCGCTGCTGAACTATATGGCTCTCAACCCATTATACCCAATTACTGTTGGTAAGAGGGAACTGAAACTATTTCTGGAACGGAAATTTATTCAATGCTGGGGGGAAGCTCCTATAATGATATGTGCTAAAGAGCATATAAGTGGATGCGTGGCTTACTAATAGCTTTTTTCCTGAAGAGAAAAGAACTGATAATTGTGGAGGGATTGCTGACTGGACATTGTCACCTGCGAGGCCATTTTTATAGAATTTGAGTCGCGAATGATCTGGTGTGCAGACGGTGTCTAGAGGAGGACGAAACTGTCGACCATATTCTCCGAGAGTACCCGGCGCTCAACAAATTGAAGATGAAATATGTCTGGGATACAATAAAATTACCCAGAGCAGTTAGATATAATCAGGTAACGAAACTGTCTGAATTTACAAAGGCAATCGGTCTCGAATGACCTGCAGCTATGGTGGGATGTAAAGAGCTGAACAAGACCTAAGTATCAAGGATCGAGTATCACAAATCTTATGTATTGGTTCATTCACTCAAATTTAGATAAGAATATAACCGAAATTAATTAAATATAGTACAAGCCCTACCTGAATTTCTTATGTTTCGAATCGCTCTTTAATCTTTTATTAATTTCGCTTCCGTTCCTTAATGTAGAATTTGCTGATGATGCTGGAACTTTAGCATTTTGATTTTTTAGATTCGACTAAATATTATCAGTCATATATCGTTTGGTGAAAATTTCTTAATTTCTAGAATTATTTAAGCTTAAGCAATATTGTATATCATATGAACTTCGTCGTTACAATGAACTAAATACTAAAAAAAATGTTAGAATTGAAAATATTTTATTAGACATGAAGCGTTTATAGACGAAAAGTATTTCGGGAGATCAATGTATTAGGTACGTACATATGTTTGGATATATTAATTGTTAGAGAAATAGCTTTCTTAAATTTAACCATCGATTCCGTATATCATTTAAAAGAAAAAGTTCGTTATAATAAGGTCTAAAACCGAACGGTTCTCGCATACAAATAATTTCAAAAAAACTAAATTTGAAAATCGGAAAACTATATTAAGCAATAGAATTTTAAGCAAATGTGCCTAAAGGCCTATTTGGCAAACATTAATTAGTTGCTATTTATTTAATAGACTACAAATAAACTAATTAACATTGCTAAAAACAGTTTTTGTTAAAAAAAAATACCTCTATACATCAACCAAAAAGGATGCGGCAAAGCCGCTAGAATTTTTAATACTTGCATAGAAATCCTAGAGATACAACATTTGCGTATAATGATAAAAAGCTATAAATAAAATACAGCGTAAAAGCCCCTTATTTGTAAATATTTATACTGAGTAGCTATTAGCCGAGAGACAATTTCAATGGAAATTATAAATTCCTGATATATCCATTGATATCATGTAAATCGACATACATTTATTTGATAATGTTAATGTGTACTCTATAACTAATTTAGCTTCTTATCTCTCTGCTCCCAGAGAAGTATTATGTGTTTTTTTTTGTTGGAAAATGGATCAGTCGAATTGTTATAATTTTGTAAATAAATGCAGCATCGGTCTGTGCAAGTATTTACGTTCGATTTAAAATCAAGAATGTCTTCTGCAATCCTTTGAATTTTTTCGCTTGGGGTTATACAAAAAATCTGGTTTATGCCTCTAAAATACTGGATGAATATTATTTGTGAGAACGGATTTTTGCGGCTGCCTATTTCGGCAAATTGATTAAGATATTACCAGGCTTGCAGATTCTTAAATGGTGAACATTTTTAGCAGTTAGTTTAAAAAACAATATTCATATGTTCTTTGCGTGACGTGAATCATTTAAAATGTTATGGTGTGAAAAATTAGTGCCAATAATTCTAGTTTGGACAATAAATGACAATAATGTGTAAGTTGAATATCAATTATGGTTTCTACATAGTCATGTAGTACATGTATAGATTATCCCAAATTATTTTTACAAACCCATTTTAAGGTTTGTTTCTAAAAAAAATTAAATAAACAAGACAAGTACTTGAACCGAAATACTATTTATGTATATAAAATCATATATGCATTTATCTAACTTGGCATTCAAAAACGTTTATCTTATTAACTTAATCTGTAGGTATACTGTAGTAGTCTATATTTAAATAATAGTTTCAACAATATTTTTTTAGGTATTTAGAATATCGTATAAGTCAACTTTTATTTGGGTCAGTATATAATCTGCGTCTATTAATTGGTTGAAATGGATTTTGCATCGAACAAAGGAAAAACGGACTAATCTGAGGTAGGTCTAATAACTAGTTAAAAATAATAGAATTACAAATAATATCAGTTATCTTGATATGTTTATTTGGTTAAATACAAAAAAAATTTATGATCCTAACACATTGCCATGTTCCAAAATAGTATCTACGGCTTACCTAAAGAAATAAAGAGTATGACATCTTGCATTGCTTTAATGGCCAATTTTACAAAGAAAAATTATAATCTTACAAAAATAGTTATAAAGTCCCCTTTGAAATACACTACTGTTATAAAAAAGACGTTGTTACAAAATTAATTAAATGCATATTTCCTTCTCAACAGGGGCTGTTTGACCTTAATTTATTTTACGGGATATTAAATAACTGCGATTTTTTCTTCAGATTCAAATGAGATCAGAAAACTTGGTAAATCTATAACTGTTAATTAGTTTGAAAATAAAACATAAGTCCACAATAATTCTTTTCTGAGTCAGTGATGATAATATCTACAGGATGGGGCGAATGTTCCAAACTGATTTAATTAAGGGAGAACAGGAAGTGAAGCAAATCGAGTTTTCTTCAATCTTCTGAACTAAAATTCTTCTATTTGATTGTGCATTTCATCTATCTGTGATGTCAACTATGAAATAACGATATTATCTAAAATTTTTATAAATGAAACATCCTTTATATTTGTTGTTATAAATCTTTAACCCTATGGGTAAACAGCGATTTAGAAAATATTGACAATCTACATTTTATCCCTACCTTATCTTTTTATCCTTACTCCTAATTACAAATTTCTTTCACCATGGTTAGTAAGTATTTGCCTAAATAAATTTTGATAACCTATTTTCCTTTTCCTTGACACTAGTTTCTGATCAGTGGTATTACTCTTTTTTAGTATCGAGTAAATTATTACTTTTCGCTATAAAATATTATAGTTCACCTAATAGAACCGGATCTTATTATGGTGCTCATCATGATGGAAAACGAGAATAGACGCAGATCCTTCCAACAAGCAACTGACTTTTTCAATTAAACTTTTTCCGAATGAGAACATAGTTTCAAAACAACTGCCAATGGAATATTTCATAGTTTTGAACATATGGGTAATGTAAAAATCTACAACGCAGCGTCCTAAAACAACCACCAATGACATTAAATCGTTGGATATTATGCTTGCCATGTAAGGAGAGCTACGGACTTCCCTACCAAAATTTGCTCTTTCATACAGTAATATGAATTGGATGAATCCGCAGAAGAAATTAAATTCACTGTTATAAAGTAACATTGCTCTTAGAACTCAGAAAACGATGTAACTTTTTCAAGAAATAAACCTACAACCTAATTGTGTAAAACATTCCTTATTGTCCGATAAGACCATATTTTGTCTCAATGATTTCGTCAATAGGTGCAACTGCCGGTATTAGTCTGCCCATAATCCTTATTGGACGATGGAATACCATACCTAACATCCTCAAAAATTGCTAGCCGGATTCACAAAGATTTAGATCCTATTAGTTGCCATGGAACTTAGATATTCTAGTTTGCCAGTTTTATTTTGTTTATGATATTGTTATAATTTGTATCAAATATGTTAAGACATAAGCGCTTGTATAGAAAAATTAAGGATAAAAATGTGGAGATAAAGTCTTGGAACCGGTAAGAGTTGTCTCTTGAAAATAAAAGTCTCAATTTTTGACTATTTGGTAGTATATTATTGTATTTTTAAGATTTAAAACTTGTTTGACTTATCGTCACCTGATTTTAAAGGTAAATCATGTTAGTGAATGAAAGGGGCAAATGTTTGGAGAGGCTTAATTAGATATCACATTATATGACTTTTCTTCTTTCACTAAAATTTAAAGGCTAATTCCTACTTAAATTGTTTACCAAATAAAATTATACCTGATTCAATTAATTTATTTCATGATTAACACAACGACCTGACATATGGTTTCATCAAGATTGAGCACCAGAACATTTTGGTAGACATGTCGGAGACTATCTAGATGGGGACAATATAACAACTCTGATCTCTTATACAACATAGAACTTTTTAGATAGAATTTTAAATGCAGTACATGATGTTCCTCGTCAAAAATTCCGGATCCTGCTCAAGACCTAGTCATTCCTTAATAAGTTGCTTTACATATTCCATTTTTTTTTGTTTAGTATATTTAATGATTACAAGAGTGTCATTACTGTCATACCTATAGATTTCTTCATGCAAGAATAGACGATAATTGTTATCAGAACACTACCACAGGAGGGTCTAAAAAGGTTAAAATTTCCATATATTCTATAGAATTGAGAGTTAAACATGTATGCTCAAATAATGTTTTAAAACTGCGCCTTTTAGAAGAAATATTCCAAAATAAACTAGCCCTTATACCATTTAAAAAATTTGGATTACATGAACTTCCTATCACGACAATAATTAAAAAAGACATGTGGACGGTTAAGACAGCCATTTCTGTAGAAGGTTCTCGTATTATTTCATCACGAGAGAAAGGATAATATTGCTAAAGACGCAGCTTTATTTGATTATGTAAATCTTATAGATATAAAATTTTATTCAGATTCAGAATGTTATTCGTATGAAGTATTAACTATTAACTTTAAAAATATACACTACTCGGAAGTTTGTCGCATATATACGGATTTTCAGGAATCTGTTTTGAAAAAGCCTATGCAGAACCTTTATTGGATTATAAATGTCAATGAAAATGTGTTATCCCATTAAGAAAACGTTCAAATTAAATTTAATACGTAACAAAGTCTAATACTTACTGTAGGCAAATAATAACGCAAATCCAGTATATTCCATGATTATTAGATAGAATGCCTGAAAGGATGAGGTGACACTGACAATCAAATGTAATTTAAAATCGTACTTTATAGTGTAAAAATGTAGCCAAAACTCAGGAATATAAAATGATCGAGCTGTGAAAGGAATCGACAAGGAAATAGAACTACCGGAATCGATAGTAAAATCAAAAAAATGCAACTAATCGACAAATGATATGTTTTTATTCAAAAGAATTTATGAGAGATTCTTAAAGAAAATATTTACCCATAACGTATCTGTAAAAATAAGGTAAAATTAACTGATTTAGCCATAGTAAACTTAAACTGAGAGTTTAACCGTGATAACTTTTCCCCTTCTTCAGAGGGAGGGTAATTTTCTCTGAAAAAGTAAGTAACCACCAATAGGCAGAATAAAACTATAGGATGATCTACTATTAAGTAAAGTTAAAAGAAAATAAATCAAGTAAGATAAGGTAATCATAAAAGTCATAGTCAAGACATTGAAAATAAATGTCTTGACGGACAAAAGACAAAATTCAAATAAAAACCAATAATAAAGAAAAAGTCATAATTAAGAAATTCAAAATAAATTTCCTGACGGATAAAAGACGAAAGCAAATTTTTTAGAAACCATCAATAATAAAGATAATTGAATAATATAAAGATAATTTATATTAATCAACAATGTTAAAGATAGCACAACAAAATACAGAAACTTTCCTCTATTTTAATATAAACTAATATTATGAAATTGAAAAAAAAATATAACAAAATTGAAGGTACCCAGAAACGATAAAGAAAATACAAGTCACTGCCAAAATAATTAAATGACTAAATACAAAACTAACAACGATAGAGTTAATACTTGAAGGAGTAAGGGAACTCCTTGGCAAACGCGGTGACGGAATTAACAGAAGTTAACTTTACCACAGCATTTGGTGTACGTTTGCCTTCACCAATACTGGGTGTAAGACTATTCTTCACCAATTAAGTATGAATTACCAAATAGTTTCGCGCTGAAATGGCGATTCACACACACACAGATGCTCAACCTGCAGAGCAGGATACCCAAGATAGAAAACAAACATATAAAAAGAACGTGAGCAATAAAGTTACTATTAACAAAGTATTAATTACTCCGAATCGGTCGGATTAGGAATGGGCGGATTATACGGTTTGAGGTCTTGTACGTGCAAGTTGTCTTTGATTTGCTCAGATAGATCTTATAGATCATAAGTGTCTGAACCGGTTTTTCTTTTTTTAACAAAAGGACCTATATAAGAAGGAACCAATTTTACACTAGAAAGTTAACGACGAGGAAGAGCACTTTGTTTTTACGCCAAACAGATTGTCCTGCCGAATATTTACCAGGTGCTCTATGCAAGTTATAGCGGTACCAATTCTTTAAATGAGATGCACGTATCTTTGCTTCAACTTCATGATACAGTTTTGTCCACATAGTGCAACTTATGGCAGCTAAATTTTGGCCCAAGTTCGGTGATTACTACCTTGTATGTAAGATGGAGGTTAAAACATTCTTTAGTATCAGTTCGTGGGTAGTAAGAAGGCATATAAGATAATTTAGTGTAATGAGTTGCACGTATCTTTGCTTCAATTTCATGACACAGTTTTGCCCACATAGTGCAACCTATGGCAGCTAAATTTTCGCCTCAAGTCCGGTAATTACTATCTTGTATGTAAGATGGAGGATAAAACGTTCTGTAGGATCAGTTCGTGGGTAGTAAGAGGCCATAGAAAATAATTTAGTGTTATAGCATTTACAGAGTACTTAAAATTTTTTGGACTTCATTTGCGTTCCATTGTCACACATCCACCTGCTTTGTAAGAGATTTAGTAGTAGCGACTCGGGAAGTAAATAAAAGTGTACACTACCAGACGTAGCAGTCTCTTTATCTCGATCTTAGAAATGGTCCTATATGATATAGGTTAATACACTACTAAGTCTTATCCACAGGTAATCAACCTACCTATTAATCCTAGTAGTGGAGATAGGGGACTTTCAGTTAACCCCCTACCACTTTTTTAATTGGTCAGCCAAGAATGACCTTGTTTCTGATTGGCTGCCCAAGTTCGCCCCCTATCTCGATTGGTTACGTAAACTCCACCTCTTTTTGCTCCACCTCCTACCTCCTTCCTAACCACCACAACAGTTGGAGGGGACCTGGTATTTTAAGCGACCGAATCTGAGCGAACTACATTCATTGAGTCGTGATGTCAAACAGCGAATTAACAAAACAAAAAATAATTGAAAGTGTCGGCCAAGTAATAATTTTATATCAAACCAGCCAGAAGAACCTTACGGACTTTGAAGATCAAGACTTGGCATTATTTCCCATCAGTTATTTGAAGAGATACGATTATTCACTTAGTTTACAACAAATTTGGCATAGGTTACCAGAACATTATCAAAGTGACGAGGAATTGAAGCTAAATTTACCCTGTTTTGAACATTACAAATTATACCAAAATCATATAGACAATCCACCATTACCAATAAAAAAGTGTTGTAAAAGTGCGAATTGTTTAAACAAGTGAATCAAATCTCGCATATTCAGTTCATCAGTCTTCGAAATGGATCCACAACAAGTATATTTAGATTCCGCTTGCGATGAATCAATCCAGTCAATGTATAAGGATGAAGTAACTCATTTTAAATTGACTGGAAGGGGGAAGTTCAACGCAAGACAGGATTCTTTAATAAGAATAGATCGAAATAACTTCGAAGACGACGATGAAGATGAAGATGATGATAGGATTGAAGATAATGGTGTTTCAAATGGTTGTGGAGAGGAGGGATTAGTAAAAGTGACAAAAATAAATGCAAGTAATTCATTGGCATCCCATTACCTTACTCGAGAAGTGTGCGTTTTCCAATCTTATGTTGTAATTATTTCGTCTTCTGGCGGTGCATATAATTTATGTTGTGAATGTTACTGTATACATGTTCTAAATTTCCCAAATGGGAAACATAGTTTTGTAAATAGTCACTATAAATGATCCTTTATATGTTAAGAAAAAGATCTACAATGCAACACTTGCGAAAACGATTTATTTATAATAACTTCACAAGCATGTATAATATGTAACAAACCAGAATTAAAAAATATGCAAAACCATCTAATCGAAAAATCAAATTTTAAATAAATTTATTTCACTTACATTTATTCATGCACTATGGCATTTTTAATATTAAATTTAAATTTAAAATATTTTATAAGAATTTAGATTTTGTTCTGCTAAGTTAAATAAATGCAGGAAACTATGTAAATAAATATAAGGGAATGATGTGAATAAATAAGAATTAGTATTTTTTCTCATTGAAAGAATTTATAATTTTGTTCTTCCAGTGTAGAATAATTTTTTTCAAATACTATGCACAAATTTAAATAAATAAATTTGATACTCCACTTGAATTTATTCATGCACCCTAGTAGTTTTTTAATATTTAGTTTAAAATGCCAACTAATTTAAATAAGATTTTATATAAAATATAAGTTGTAAGATATAAGTTATAAGATATATATTAAGTTTAAGTTAAATAAATATAAAGGTACCATGTAAATAATATTAAGATTCGAAGAATTAATGATTTTGTTCTTTCAGTGTAGAATAATTTTTTCTATATAATATGCACAATCAGTCCTATCGATAAAATGAATTTTAAATAAATGAATTTGATACTTCACTTGAATTTATTCATGCACCCTAGTGGTTTGTAATATTAAGTTTAAAAATGTCAACTAAGACATTTAAATCAGAATTTATATATAAGATAAAGAACAATTAGGTTTTATTAAATAAGATTCCCTGAAAACAGAGCGTATGATTTATTCTTCCATGTAGAATAATTATGCCAAGTTAAAAAAAAACCTAGTTTTCATTACTGTGCTTGTAAAAAATTATATTAATCCTATTCATAATAATTCTTTCAAGTTAAAGAAACTTGGTTATTAGGTGTGATTCTGTATAAGAAATAGAAAAAAATAAAATACTTTCCTCAACGATTTTGTTTTTTATTATTCCTAAATCAATGTACTTCTTCTTCTTCTTCAAGTGCCATCTCCGCGACGGAGGTTGGCAATCATCATAGCTATTCGCACTTTAGAGGCGGCTGCTCTGAACAGTCAATCAATTTACAAATATACATAAATAGATAAATACATTGTTACGGTTAAAAATTGATCTTAAATAATAAATATTTTCGTTTACATTTTTCTACATTCAATTACAGGTTCAGATTACTAAAGTAATAAATAGATTTTTGTTTTGTACGTTTTCTTTAAAGGTTGTCAATGACATGCATAACTTGAAACGTAAATTTACAGTAAACGATGTTTTCTACTATAAAATTAATGATTACCTTTTATTTTCATTCATTAATATTAGTTTCTTCTATATTCAGATCATTCCTTTTGTTTACATTTTGAAATTTTGATTGACATCGAAACTCAATTTATTTCTGTAAGTTGTAAATTTCGTTAGGTACCTCGAGACAATGTATCACAGATTGGGAAAAGCCTTTTCTTAATGATTGGATAAATATAAACAGTATTTTTTTTGTTTTCTTGTTGATTCTCTTTCTTTAGGAAATATTTATTTGTTGTCACATATCAGCTGTTTGAGATAGCCAAGTCCACTGAATTGCAGGGATAGTTTTGTGGTTGCCTATATGACGGCACCACTGTTAAATATATCGAAATGTTAAATTCGAAATAAGATAGTATCGATTTTCATTATGTTGTTTTTAGTTTATTAGTTGAATATTTCCCTTTACTTTACTAATTAAAATTTTTGGTAATTAAAATAATTGAAATTAAACCCTCGAACTATTTCGAATTAATTGGATTTCATTTTTGAATATTTTAAATCCGTAAAGTACTTTGTTTGTAGGATATTCATTTTGTAGGACGAGGCAGTTTAGATTATTAAGATATTGGTTGTCTCTGTCTGATTTCAGTACTGGCCAGTTTAAAATTGAGATAAAAGAATTTTTGCATATATTTTCCGGAAGTAGTTCAAATTGTATGATAAATTTCAAGGGTTCGAGATTATGGCTACGAGATTAAGGTTATTTTTTTGGATAGATTTTTGATGGACTTTCTTTATTAAGTTTTTTTGGTAACTTCCGTTAGAAGGAATGTGCGAGTGACTTAAGAAAAATCGTTCTCTTTTGGCTATCTGACGCAAGAGCGAAAAGAAGTGGTTTTAGTTTTACTACTTTCCTAAGTTAAGGGATTTGGTTATAAATGGCCGATTAAAGTAACAAAACCAAGTCGGGGTACAAACATTTTTTGATGATTTGGTCGTTTCACCCTACAGCCAGTTTGGCGATTATTTTTCTTCAGCCAGCCCAGAAACAACGGCTTAACTTTTATCAGATGCCACCATTTTCTTGAGTTCCAGAGTAGTGAACATAACCTGATCCTCTCTATCCCCCCACTCCTCGACCTTGACCTTGACCTTGCCCCACCCCTCTTTGGCCCCGCCCACATGTCCTTGTCATTGACCTTGAAAGTGCACGTGTGCTTTGGCCTCGACCTTGTGTTCAAGGTTGTGTGTGTGACCTTGACCTTGACCTTGGTCGAGACGACCTTGACTTTGTTGGAGGTCATCTTGGGTGTGTGACCTTCAAGATATGTTACGTGGTTGGGGGTGACCTTGAATGGTTGGTGGCTCTGACTTGTATAGGTAGTACATGTGTTAATATTTGACAAATCATGGCATATGTTTGTGAAAATTGCGGTTCTAAGTTTACTAATAGTTATAATATGAGACGTCATAAAAGAGAATCGTGTGCGGCGAGATTTAATGAAGTGCCTGGAGGAAAACGGCTCCGAATTGAAGAGTATACATCGACGATTCCGATAATTAATTGCGCTACATGTAATGTAGATGTTCCAATAAATCATATGTCAGCGCATAAACGAACATAACAACATAAAAATAATTCATGTTTGCCGGTATGTCATGGTGTGCAACTCGTTGAATGTGCCTTCAAAAGGAGAATTGCAACCTATCGGGTTAGCAGTGATATGGAGCATTCCGATTACGTAATGTTCTTTGCAGACATTAAATCCAAGGTGGTGGAACTTGTTAATAATTTATTGCGTGTGCATCATGATTTAAAAGTTAACATGACAGCTGTTGGCGAGTACATGCTTCCATCACAAGAAATATTCAGTGAAAAATCCTTCAACACTGCTAATCAAATAATTAGTGTAGAAAGTGATTTGGATGCCGTTTACCATTCTTTCACCGAATTAATAAAAACGCAGGCGACAGAGTTCCAGGAGAAAGATTCAGGTATGGAAAAATCAAAACCCGATATATTAAACTGATTTTTATATATTATTTTTCTTGTTATAGGATGGGCTCTTGTGCGAATTTTATACTTGGAAGTTGGTATCAACAAGTATATGCCTATGGGTGGCTCATCATACATCAAGTTGCCGTGTTCTATTGAAAAGAAAGGAGCTGTCGTCAATGTGATTAACCAGGACGAATTTTGCTTTGCGTGGGCTGTAACATCAGCATTGTTTCCTCCAACAGCAGAGCCTTCACAGAAGACATCCTACCCCCATTTTTCTAGAGTGCTAAATGTAACAGGTATGGATTTTCCAGTAAAATTACGTGACATTAAAAAATTTGAGGAAATGAACAACATATCAATTAACGTATACGGTCTGGAATCTAAATATGAAAATAATGAAGTAATACATGAAGTTATTGGTCCACTGAGGTATGCGTCAAAAAAGTTGGATAGGCATGTAAATTTATTGTTAATTACAAAAGACTGTAGTAGTAAAGATGGCGGTGAACATTTTTGTGATACGACTTGTTCAAAGAGTCATTATTGTTGGATTCGGGATTTATCACGTTTAGTTTCAAGTCAAATTAGTTGTCAACAACATAAAATATATTTCTGTGATGGTTGTCTCATTTATTTTAGTACACCGTCAGCTTTAACTTTACATCAAAGCTACGATTGTAACCACATTTTCACGCAAACACCCTCAGTGGATTTAAAAATCGATAAATTTGGAAAGAGTGTGCCGGAAAATATTCTAAAATTCGAGGGTATAGAAAAGCAAATGCGCGTTCCATTCGTGGTTTATGCAGATTTCGAATCTGTTTTAAAACCCGTTGAAACGGTACAACCAAACCCACAAAATTCTTACACTGTAAAAAGTTTTAAACATGAACCATATTCTTTTGCTTATTTAATTAAATGCTCTTTTGACGACTCACTTTCGAAATTTGAGCTATTTCGGGAGAATAATGCAGCTCAAGTCTTTGTGGATCGTATCGAGTGTGATTTAAGGGCTCTATACAACACATATTTAAAAGACATTAAGCCTATGAAACCGTTAACGCCTGAAGAAAAAAGGGAGTTTAATGATGCTAAAATATGTGGTATATGTGAAGGCCCTTTTGAAGAGGGTGAGATTAAAGTACGAGACCACTGTCACATAACTGGTGCAAAAAGATTTGGTGCTGCACATTCCGTTTGTAATTTAAATTATAAATTACCCTCTTTTATCCCTATCATATTTCATAACTTAAGCGGCTACGACAGCCATTTATTTATAAAAGAGTTATGTAAATATGGGGATAAAATTGGTGTTTTGGCTCAAAGTAAGGAAAAGTACATAACATTTACCAAAAGCATTTATGTGCACGATTATTTTGATAGTAAATGTGGAAAAGTCAAGAGGAAATATTTAAAGTTGCGATTTAATGATAGTTTTAAATTTCTGTCAACGTCTTTGGAAAATTTAGGCAGCGGTTTAAACGACGACGATTTTATTGAAACGCGGAAACATTTTTCAAATATCAACCAATTTAATTTGATGCGTCAAAAGGGTGTTTTTCCCTATAGCTTTATTGACTCTATAGAAAAAATGGAAAATACATGTCTTCCAAGTAAAGATGAATTTTATGATAATTTACGGGAAGAACATATTAGCGATGAAAGCTATAGAAGAGCAAAAGAAGTATGGCGCTTGTTTGGGTGTAAAACTTTGGGGGACTATTCGGACGTGTATTTAAAATCAGATGTGTTGCTATTGTGTGATGTTTTTGAGCAATTTCGGAATAATTGTTTAAAATTCGATAAACTTGATCCAGCACATTACTATACCCTTCCAAGTTTATCATTTGATTGTATGCTACGTATGACTAAGGTAGAGTTAGAGCTCTTAACTGATATAGACATGATACATTTTTTTAAGAAAGGTATACGCGGCGGCATAAGCCAGTGTACAGAAAGGAAGCACATCGCTAATAATATTTTTTTACCAGACTATGACCCAACAAAACCTTCTTCATTTATAACATACCTTGATGCTACAAATCTATATGGTCATAGTATGTCACAAGCATTACCATATGGTAGTTTTCGATGGTTAAGCGAGCGCGAAATTCTGGATTTAAATATTATGGCTGTTGGTGATGATAGTTTACATGGCTACGTTTTGGAAGTGGATGTGCATTTCTAGTAGAAAATATCATACCGCCAACAGAAAACGCTAAATTACCGAAATTAATTCCTAATTTACAAGATAAAAAAAAATACATTGTACACTATAGAACTTTAAAACAAGCCATCGCCAACGGCTTAGTGGTAATGCAAACCCATCGAGTATTATAGTTTAAGCAATCAAAATGGCTAAAATCGTATATTGATTTTAATACCAATTTACGTAACAAGGCCACCACAAAATTTGCGAAGGACACTTTTAAATTAAAAAATAACGCGATATTTGGTAAAACTATGGAAAATGTGGAAAATCGAAAGGATATAAAATTAGTAACACATTGGGATAACAGTGTAGGCAGAAATGGAGCTAGAGCACTAATATTCCGCCCCAATTTCAATAGTAGCTCGATATTTACCGAGAACTTTGTTGCTATACATATGAATAAAGTTAAAATATTGTACAATAAACCAATTTATATCGGTTTTTCCATATTAGATATATCAAAGACTGTAATATACGATTTTTATTATAATTTTATTAAATCCAAGTTTGGCGATGATGCTTCGTTACTTTACACCGATACTGACTCGCTTATATTAAAAGTGTATACGGAAAACTTTTATCAAACTATATCAGAAAACCCCGAAAAATTTGATACATCAAATTACCCCGAAATTAATAATTTCAACATAATTAAAAGTAATTCTGTAGTTGGTAGAATGAAAGATGAGTTTCCTGGTGATCCGATAATAAGTTTTTATGGTACCGGCGCAAAGGCTTATTATGTAAAGTCCATTAATAATGAATTAAAAAAAGCCAAAGGTATCAAAAAATATGTTATCGAGAAAGACCTTCATCAGGAAGACTACCAAAGAATTGTTGAACGGGGTGGTTTGATATTAAGAAAGATGAAGACATTTAGAAGTGAATTACATAACATTTATACCAACATAATAAATAAAGTAGCATTGTCACATAGCGATGATAAACGTTATGTAATTTCCAGTTCAACCAAAACTCTATCTTGGGGGCATGCAGACATAGATTTTTACAAAACAGACCCGAAAGAAAACTTAGCAAATTTAGTCACCGTGTTGGAATCATTTCTAAGTCAGGACAGCACGTAATCTGGAAAATCCATATTTCATTATTTGTATTGTTTTTATTATTTCTATTAAACATACAACATTAATATGTAACGATAGTATTGTAATTAATTTTTTTTTTAATAAAAAACATGTATTCATTACTTGATTGCTTTTTTATTGAACCTTTATTTTAAAATTATAAATATAATGAAGTGTCGACAAATAACAAACTGTAAAAGTTATTGTTGAAAAATTTGTCTAATAGTAAATTAAACGCACAGGTCTACGAGTAAATGTTTAATGTGAAACAAGTTTGCTGACAAGATCCTCCATAGTCTTTTCAATTTTCAACATTCTAGAGTTAAGTTCATCACGCAGTTCGTCTTGCCTAAGTTCATATATTGCAATAACAGTATCATCTAAGTTCTTGACCGGTTTCAATTAATTTCTTGCGTACGTAACCTTCAAGTTGGTTTCTGAATATATCTTTAATAACAATTGTTGAGTCATGTAAAGCTTTCTGCGTATCTAGCACACACTGAGCAAGGTTATTATCAACATAATTTCGTGTGGTCGCATCGTCTCCTTCAAGAGGTTCTGCTAAATAGCACAATCTTTTGCTTCCCCTGTCGTAATCTCCATTAGGTGTAAGTTTAAAACCTATTCCTGAAGGACCTCGCATAAAGTTAAAATCCTTAAATTTTCTTTTGCGACCGAACTTATCAATAGTGTTTACTTCTGACATTGTTATGTGAGACTGATTTGAAACCATTAGATTTCACCCTAATATATGGTTCTATTTCATTAATAAACGGACTCTGCAGAAAAATATGGATTGCAAAACGTATTTTAGGTGATGTTTAATAAATACGCGTACAGATTCATTTTACTATTGTTTTATTGAAAAAAAAAATTAAAATATAACAAAAGATTGAGTTTACTTTTTATTATTAAAAAAAATAAAAAATATAACAAACAAAAAAAATTAAAAATTAAGAAATAAAATACATGTTAATTTCTTCTGTACAGGTAAGCTTCTTCTATGACCCAATTTCTTCTCTGGATGGCACGTTCATTAATGTCCTTGAACTGGTAGTAAACTAGTCCACAAAAGCCGCATTGTACAAATTTAACCCTGAAAAGGTCAATGTAGTTGAAGTCGTACGTAAGATCATTTCGCCAGCAGATACCTAGTCTTTTACAATGATGACAAGTTAAATAAAAAACTTTTGGTATATGACTGTATGTTTTGGCTGCTTCACTATGTTGTTCATCAGTTGGCAACATGATGTTTGAATATGTTGTACTTTTCAATCGCAGTACTCTATTTATGTATTACTTTTTAAAATAACCTTGACAGGACCAAAAAAAAAATCCTTGAAAATTACAACCTCGAAAACGACCCTGACATTGACGGGTACTTTGACCTTGGCCTTGGCCTCGCATCTGACAAGTTTAGTACTATATTTATATGTTTCTTTAAAATAACCTTGACAGGGACAAAAAAAAATCCATGAAAATTACAACCTTGAAAACGACCCTGGTATTGCCGGTTACGTCGGCCTTGGTCTTGGCCTTGCATCTGACAAGTTTAAATATTATATTTAATGCATCGAACAAAAGGAATAAAGGTGGTGTAGTGGGGGAAATGGGCATAAAAGCAGACTTGCTGGCTCGAGCTCTTCACAGTTCGTCAGAACACCAAACAGTACAGTACTAAGATAAAGTTATGGTGTGAGTTGTAATATCGAAGATGTCATCAAGTGTAAGGTCTCTTTTGGATGCTCTTGACGTGAGCTGCGGTTCGCAACAAGGCATGTTGGATAACATTAGTGGCTTGGAAGTGTTAAGTCCGGGGGTATTCGAGAATTGGAATGGCAGGGAGCAAGAAGATGCCGAAGACAGAGCCCTGAATGATGGTCGCGACGAAGAGTTGGTTCAGTCGGCTGAGCAATTCCTCGAATGTTGGACGGAGGAGAAGGAGCCGAAGATCAACGTAATAAGTGATGTGGTTATGCGAAAAGCATCGCGGCCTAACAGGAAATCTTCTCCGAAAGCTTCTAAATTAAAAAAGCTTTTGACTATGCGGAAGTCGGAAATAGCCGATAAAAAAACCTTTTATTCGGCGATTAAAGGTGTGGAACAAGGAAAGAAGAAGAAGTTTAACTTTAAGCATCCCTCCACCCCTATTCCATTACCCGACTTAATG
Organism: Diaprepes abbreviatus; assembly: GCA_034092305.1. Taxonomy (NCBI): domain Eukaryota; kingdom Metazoa; phylum Arthropoda; class Insecta; order Coleoptera; family Curculionidae; genus Diaprepes; species Diaprepes abbreviatus. The sequence continues at coordinate 62,001,592 of JASJET010000055.1, forward strand.
AAAACAGCACCACAAGAGCCGTTGTCGGTAGAAGTGCAAGTGATAGAAGGCCCCGATGGACCAACACCACCAACGCCACCAACACCGGCCAGCGTAGAGCAGGAAGTAGTGTCGGAGGTAAAGTCTTCCCCAGCGCCACTGTTGCCGATATTGGGGTGCCGGAAACCTATGAAGAAGCGGTTTAAGCGGTGTTTTGAAGGCGATGAAGTTTCCGCTGCTTCGTCGTCGTCGTCGTCGTCGTCATCGTCGTCTTCACCAAACGAAACCGCTTCTTCTTCTTTAATATATTCCGAGACATCGCAACCGGAGTGGGTTGAAGACTTCACCAACTCTCAGAAGAGCAAACTAACAGACATTTATCGAATGAAAAAACACTTAGAGAGAAAAGTGAGTGCGTGTGACAGTGACATTTTAGAACTTGAAAGACAATTAGAGTTAAAAAAGATGGAATCTGCGCGGTATAAAAGACAATTAGAGGACTTTAATAAATTATGTAGTAGGTGTTAGGTAGTTGTAGGTATTAGCTTTTAATTTATAGTATTAAGTTTGTAAATATATATATATATATATATATATATATATATATATATATATATATATATATATATATATATATATGTATATATATTGTAGTTAATAAAAAAAAAGTCTTTGATCAGATCTTTATATTTTATAAAGAGCATAAAAATGACTTGAAAATTTATTTTTGTGTGTTATTTCATATAGGCCCTGTCCCACATAATATTAGGTAATAAAAAAAGAGTGAAAAATCCACTAAAACTACGCAATAGCAATAGTTGTAAATATTTTTTGATAATATTTACAAGTATGCTAAAACATGGTTCGGTTTAAGAAGTTAAGGTTCTGTCGCCAGAACTTCTAATACTTTGCATCTCAATATTGTATGTTTTTATGAAAAAAAACATAAAATATTGGTTACAAAGTATTATAACCAACTAAAACTACGATCAAAGTATTTTGTGGTCCTGAAAAGGACCGTTTGGTTGTAAAACATGCGACTCTTTATTGTGTTGTGGAGTCGCACGGCCCGTGATCATCAACGGCGGTGGTGGCGGTGCTGTCCTCAGCATATTCGATGATGAACCGCCAAAGTTCATCCCATCTGGAATCGTCCGACTCCCACTCGAGACAATTCTCTGTGGTAGAATCTACCACAGGGCATTGGATAGGTTGTTGTTCACTCGCAAACATGTTGAACCAAAATGATTGTAATAAGTATTGGTGGTCGTATATATAGAGACAAATTAATGGTGGGGGGTGAAAACAAATGTCGTATTACGTATTGAGACCAAAAGTTGTTTGTGCTCTCAAATACGAACGAACGATTTAGCTGGGTTCCACCAGTACCTAAACTTTTAATACTTTGTATCTACTATTGTAAATTCTATACATACAATATTAGTAACAAAGTACTAATATGTACTAAAACTACGATCAAAGTATTTTGTGGTCCTGAAAAGGACCGTTGTTGTGTGCCCTTAAAAAGGGCCAGGGAGAGTGTGGGGCTTATGGTGCCCCATCCTCGCTGGTCGACCACCAGCTTGACGAATCGCAGGGGCTCTGCGGATCGTCGGGTGTTGGTGATGCTGGAATTTCCAGCACCGCATCTTCCGTCGAGTCCGGCTCTGGCTGCGGCGACGGAGTTTCGAGTCTTTGTAAGACCCAATCGCCCGCATCGTTTAATTCCACTAGACCCGGATCGTGGTCATTCACTAGCGGAATCGGCTCATCCAAGTCGTCCCAACGTAGGACGTCAATTTCAAAATCCACCTCTTCGTCGTCGTCGAAGACTTGCAGGTCTCCAACGTTGTCGGCGACGGTGTCATCACTAAAGATGGATGAGCCTCTGCTGGCTGGTCTTTCTTCCTCCATGTTCATCGTATGAGGGTTGATGAATATATGACTGTGTAACTGGCCCAGTCTCATATATATATAGAACTACCCCCACCCCACCAACGGATTCTAAATGTAGTGTATTGGTGAGAGCTTATAGAATTATTGATTTTTTCAAAAACTTTAAATAAGGAATTAGATTTGTTTTTTTTTTTGTTTAGACAATAAGACTTATTCTTAATATTTTGTGAAGAATACATTACAAAAAAAAAAAATAATAGAAACCTTGTTTGGACTGTTAACATTTTCATAGGTTCTCAAGCATATAACTTGGCACTTAAGCTACGAGACAAATCGTCGTTAAACGAATATCTCGCCCCATAAGTGACGATTACTAAACTACGATCAAAATATAATGTGGTCCTGAAAAGGACCATTTTTGTGGCCCTAAAAGGGCCTGGGGGGAGGGTGGGGTGCCTACCGTGGAGTAATACCCAACGATATTAACACCGACCTAGGTGCAGCCCTTGGTCTTCTCATTGGCGGCACCGTCGTCGTCGCTGGTGGTGTCGGCGTTGCAGGCGGTGCCGAAGGTGCCGCTCCTGGTGCGGTACCCCCGCACTCCTCACACTTGCATATTTTGCCGGGCACGAATGGCCTGACAATGCCAATGATCCTTTTTCGTATATCTTCCATCTTGCCGATCGAATGTGTAATGATGAAATAATTCTAATACCGGCCTCTATATACATTCAAAAAGTTGGAGGGGGTAAGGTGGAGTGCATATATGCATTATATAAGTTTGAGAATAATATGATTTTATAAGTCACCGTATCTCTGTTATGGACACAAACTACCCCCTCCACTTTTCTAGCATATAATACTAGACTTTCTCTACATTTTTTTCAAATAATTTTTTTTGATATTTCTAACCATTACTTTGCTACATATTTACAAAAAATGCAAATTATGCATATATTTTAATTATTTTCAGGCAAGGTAAGGAAAATTTTGAAAATATTTTGACGGAATCGTAATAAGGAAGAGTTGAGGTATATCACACTATTTTTCCCGATTCGCTAATATAAAAAAAATTTTTTCGTCTCATTTTGGATGGGCTCTGGCGTCGTAACGGTTGACGATAAAAAATTGGAAAAATACATATATTGTGGGAAATTTTCTCTAGAATCCAAAAAAAAAATTTCCGAACCTCTGTCACCGCAAATTAAAAAAATCGATATTTCAAAATTGCGTAAAAATTGTGAAGGAGTTGCGCAATCGCTCTGAAACTATGAAAAATGAACTTTCCCGCCCTGGGCTGAGTGGTCAGGGGGGAGTGGAGGAAGTGTGTGGTGCGTAGCGCGTTAGCGCGAAAGCAACACACTAAAAAAAAAAAAAAACCCTAATGACCTCCCCTACAACTTCCACAAACTCCCGTTCGGCGCCCCAGCCTCCTAACTCGAGAATTTCAATTTTTTCGTCTAAATTTTTTTCATTTTTAAGATTTTTCAATTTTTTTTTCACCATTGTATTCTCCTCAAAATTCTAGGTAATTGAAGTGCTTTTTTTTTCTATCTTGAACGGTTCCCGAGCTACAGCGCTTTAAAAAATCCAAATTACTAACTTACTATAACCCTTTTCTTAAAATTTCATCTTTCCGAATTTTGAAAAGTACTACCATATGTAGAAAAAAATTCTCTTTCTAATTTCCTAATATTATTTTGCTCGAAAACTTTAACTTTGGCGCGCATTCACCATTTTTCAATTTTTTTTTTTGAAAAAAATTTTTTTTACGTTTTTACTATCGAGAAAAATGCTTGCTTATAGTACTCGATTTCCTCTATAATTTTTTCTTATAACTTTTTTCCCTATTCCTAACCGTTACTTTCCTACAAATTTTCTAAATCGTTGTTTTCATATTTTGCCTTAAAAATTTTTTCTTGTGTTATTTAAGCTCTTTTTTCCACTTAATAAACCACCATTATCTAAACTCCCGTATTCCTTTCTTAAAGAGCGGGCTTTTCCATCCGCTTTTTTTTTTGTTGGGTTTCAAATAAATATAAAACTACTACTTCACTCATTACAAATTTATTGATTCAAGAACATTATTTTGTGTTACATATAATCGATACATTAAAATATAGATTTATTGGTCACCGAACCGTTTAATACATTATAACTAAAAAATGAGTCGTGAATAACTAATGCGTACACTTTAGTGTCTTTGGGGAATTTATTCTTTCTCGTTTGGAACTCCAATTTCACATCCACTGTCGATGAGTTAATCGCCTCTGGTTGATGACTGCAATTGATAATAAAAACGGGGTTTTTCATATAATCCGCGAACGTTATCATCGGATCGTTTATTTCGCGCCCGTAGTAGCTGCTTTGGAAGTTTTCGTAATTGTAATAGGCTGCTGCGTACAATTTCTTGGCGAAATCTAAATTCCATCTTTCGTAGGGATAAACGGTTGAATTCAGATACAGTCTAATGTCGCATACGTCGGCGTGGGTAAACTGGGTTTCGTTTTTTTCTTTCTTGTCGCAGTTATTGCTGTCTTGAAACCCGACGATTATATAGCGCGGTCTTTCCAGACTTGTACTTGTTCTCAAGGTCCACACGTCGGAAGATGTTTGCCTTAAAGCTGGTAATTCGTACAGATCCCATTTACGATATGCCATTTGAATACTGGCATTGTTTCCACCTTTATTAATGCGAAGCAGTATTTTCAATTTTTGCTTGTCGTCTGGAATGATGTGACGAATTTTCCATTCGATTTTGTCGATACTAATTTCTGCCTCTACTTCGCCGACGTAACAATTGGTAAAAGTGCGAGCTATAATCATAATAAGCTCTTGTTTTACGTTGAAAACACCTTTTGCGTAATCTTCGGCGAATCCCATAAGATATTTTAAGGGTAATTTCCCGGAGAATACGTTACTTGCCGTGTCTACGATATCTTGGTTTGCTTCGTCGAGACCCCATCCGCACGTCATGAGAGATCTTTGTTGCAAACTTCCGAATGAAACCATGGTTTTTAATGTCGTCGTAACTCCAGGTTTACGAACCACGGCGACCTGCTCACCTCCCATCTCGTAGCGAATTTCATCGAACAAAAATGCGAGGGCATTATTTGATAAAAAACATCTTTTCGTTGCGTCTATGGGTTTAAATTTTCCTTCAATATATATGTAACTTTCGGCGATATCCAGTATAATATCTTGAAAATTAATGGGGATACGAACTTCATCCGAATTGTTGAATGATGGAGATCCGTATGGTTTATACGTATGCTCTTCTAGACTAATAATGGAATTGTCCAAGATGGGCTCGAAGAAAACCTCTATTTTATCGCTGGTGGTGGAAATCATTTTCGCACTTTAAGACCGATTGATTTTGAAAATTTATAGTCTTCGGCAGATAACTGTTGAGATGTTTGTGATCTAACGTCTGGACGACGAATAACCTTGACGTTAACTCTTCTTTTACTTTTATTATGTTTCGGCGGTTCCCCCATCTTAGTCGACAGCACACACAATTGACGATTGAAGCAAAAACTCATTTCTATGAAAGTCTCTTCAGTTCCAATTTCACGATTATTTTCTCGCCTTGAAAATTGATGAGATCACCGCTATCGTCCAAGATGCGAAGAGTAATGTTGTCGATAAACTGACGTCCTGCCGGCATTAACGGCATATAAATATTATTTTGTGGTTCTTTACTGATTTTGTAACCGGGCTCCACGTCGATATCGAATTCGAACAAGGTATGACCTTCCACCGAATTCATATATGCTCCGGAAATTATATTACAATCTACGCGTATGATGCGTACTTTCATTATATCCACCATCTCGGTTGATTCGTGCTTTTTGTCTCTTTTTAACACTGTATGATTAAATCCTAACATTTTACCGATACTCGCCTCTCCCCGGAAATCTATAGTATATTGGGATTTCAGTTCACATTTCAGCGTATTATTATTAGCGACCAAGTAAAAGATTCCATCGTTCTTTTCTTCAGTTGAAATCCTCAAAGCCTCTGACATAGCTTTACCTATCTCATCTATTTCATAGGCCCCAGGTGGAATCTACAATTGTATCGACTCGGTGGTGTAACCCTCCTTCATGTAGGCAAACTTATTGTTGCTTTCGTCCACATTAAAAATTGAATTGTATGTGTAAAATCCCAGCAATGCCAGACCATATTTGTTTTCTCTATTTAATTCGACTGGTGGATAAAAATTGGCGCTTAAGACGCTCGAGTGTCCTGTTAGTTTGAACGTATAAGACATGACTAACCATTAAAACATCACACATCTCGGCTTTATTCTTAGCGGCAACATTTAAAAAGATTCATCTTCACACCTTTTCTCACTGCATTTGATAGCGATGTTTTTATGCTATTTTCTGCTTTTATGCGCTCATCGCTGATTTTACAATAACAACAAAATATTTTTCTAGCCGTAAGATCCTCATCAGCCGTAACCTCGTTTAAATTGCTGCTGCTGAAATAATGTTTGCAACCGCACTGATATTTTAATATATCGATATCGCTTTTGAGGTGCTCGGGCAATTTTTCCCAAACGAATGGAATTTCATTTGGGGCTAATGCAATCATTACTTCCTTGGGCATGTTTTCTAACTGTTTCACGGTCATTTTCCTTAATCCACCGGCTAGATGAAATGCTTTCAGTGATTGCAACATTTTAGTATAGTTATTGCGATCCATTTGCGGTGTTAATGGTGGCGATGATGATGACATCTTTTACGCTGATGATTCGACAAGAAACTTTAAGCACAAATGTCCACACCAGACTGTTCCAAAATCCTGCTGACGATCGTATGTATAGTAAATAATTTTTGATGGTTCCGATCCCGTTTGTAGATATCGTACCAATTCGATCGGTGGGGGTAAATCGCCGAAGCTGTCATAATATGTTACTTTCGAATTATTTTTTCTATAAGCTACCCAATGAGTCCCTGCACCACGCGTACTATCCAAATTCACTATTGCTGCTTCGTAACGTCGAGGACCTTGTCTAGGTAATAAATCCCTCAAATAAACGCCTCGAAAGTGTCCTATTCTTTTCTTTTTGGCATATTTTTCTATATCGATGTTAGATAGTGGTCTTCGAGGTAGGGATTCAATTAGTTTTTTGATCTACGATTTAAAAATAATCCCATACCTTTACGATATGGCTTTAGAAACAAACCATTTCCTTTCGATTTTAAATACAGGCCGGCACCGGTTTTATCTTCGCTGCTTTTTTTTACAGCTTTTATGGCGCGCACAATTCCCGCTGCCCCACCGGCTAATGAACCCAAAGCTGATAACCCGGCAAAAATTGGTATTAATGGTAATATTCCACCAGTTTTAGGAATCGGTATTATTCTCGGTGTACGAACCTTCCTTTTGCCACCTGCCGCTTTTACCGATCTACGTGCTGCCGACAGAGCTATTTTAGATGCATTCATGACATTTTTTTCCAACACATTTTTACTTCCGGCTTTTAATAATTCCTTTCGAACTGCTTGTCGAATAGCTGTTCCGAAACTGACTTTCCGAACATGTCGATTTTTATTAACACCTTTCCTTTTTGTATGACGTTTGCCTTTACTAGATGTTTTTTTGTTGATAATGATGATGGTACGCCCATACCAAAACGTTGTTTTCCTTTCATAATGTTTGTAACTAACCAAGCTGCTGTTTTTTCACCTAAACTGGAATCTTTCGATTTTACTCTATTCCAAGCACTTTATTCGAGCTCGTAATCCGCTCGATGTCTCGCACTTATGTTGTCTTTATTATGTAAATAGGCTAAATCGTGTTTTTTGCATGCGGCATCCAAAGGATTAATGCCTGGATCACCTCTTGTTACACGTTTTATTACTTTTATTCCGAGTCCGCAATATTGATAACCAGGAATGTGTACTTCGAATGGTAATTTATTTATTAACGAATTCACAATACCGTATCCAGTTTTGTTGGAAACGTGAGACCGTCCACTTCGTTTGACGCTCGGCATCTGAATGACAGTTTTTGTGAAAAATTGCCTATAAAATATCAAATTTTCCTACGATGCGCGTTATCGATCTCGATGAAAAAGTCGGACTTGGATTTGAAAAGAAAATAATGAAGAGACACGGTCCTCTACTTCCTTCCTCTATTCGTCCATCCAATTGTGGAAAAACTAATGTCATGATTTCGCTGCTTACACATCCCCTTGGGCTACGTTTCGAAAATGTCTATATTTACTCGAAATCTCTGTATCAACCGAAATATGAGTATTTAAGGAAAATTTTAGCGCCCATCAAAGGTTTAGGCTACTATGCCTTTAGTGATTCCAGTAATATTGTGGAACCGTCCGATGCAAAACCAAACTCTATATTTATCTTTGATGATGTTATATGTGAAAAACAAGATGTTATAAGATCGTACTTTAGCATGGGACGTCATAAAAATATCGACTCCTTTTACCTAGCGCAAACATATTCGCGAGTGCCTAAACAGCTTGTGCGAGACAATGCCAATTTTATTATTATGTTTAAACAAGATGAGTTGAATATGAAACACATATTTTCCGACCACGTTTCACCGGATCTAACTTTTACTCAATTTCAAGAAATGTGCTCTAAATGTTGGGATAATAAGTATGGATTTTTAGTAATTGATAAAGACAGTGATGTGAAATCGGGAAGATACCGCAAAGGATTTGATAGCTATATATTACTGTAATAATAAAAGAAAACGCTCATTTGATTGTTGAAACGTCCTTTGTTAACATCATGAATAACGCGATCGACTTAAAACGTAAACTAGTGGAAGCTAGCAATGCCGTCAGAAAAAAAAATTAAACAAATTAAAGCGGCTAAAGAATTTAATGTTGTGGAATTGGAAAAGTTTTACGAACCCATTTCTAAGCCGTTGACAACTATATCTGATGTGGTTAAGCAACGTCAGCAGCAGCAGCAGCAGCAACAACAACAACAACAACAACAACAACAGCTAACAACATTATCCAGCTACAAAGTCACATAGTCTCAGTACATCAGTGCAGTCGACTCAAATATCAGATTTTCCCCAACCTACACATTCCTTTCAAACCTCCACACCTATTCAGCAGCAGCAGCATCGCATTTCAAAAGAAGATATTAGCCAATCGGTGTTTGATACACCCTCGGCATCAACTAATACATCTCTCGCATCCGCTGACACCACAACTTCCGATACTTTAAACGCACACCTGAAAGGATTACGTTCGAAACCATCTCTATACGATACTGTATATGGTGTACGTTTTGGTTCAAAAACAGATTATAACAAAAATTTTATTGGTAATTTAGAGGTGCGTTTTCGAAATGGAAATATTGTCTTATACAGAAAAGGGAAAAATATTGCAGAATATGGTGGATCACCGGCACTTTATGATTTGTTATTTCTTAAAACACCCCCAAGTGTAGGCAAGGAACAACAACAATTAAGTGATAATGTACTTTCAACGTACAAGGAAATTTTGGAATCAACGAGTGCTGTCTACAACAATTTTAAAAAAAGTGATGGTTTACGGGAGACAGATGGAACAAATATTTACGAATTATTAAACCTCTGATAATGGGCACAAAATTAGGTGGTACTATTACAAGAAAAAATCTCTCGGAAAAACTACAGTTACCCACAAAAAAGAAATTATCTTCGAAAAAATTTCAATATGTCTACTGGAACAAAGCTAAAGAGTTGGTGGATCGTTTACGTTTGTTGTGGAGTTCCAAAATGGCCGGTCACACTGGACACGAAAATGAAATTATGTCAATCATAGAGGAATTACGAGAAGAAGATATAATATATTAAGCTCAATATTTAATGATATTATTCAGTTCTTCCTTCGATCTGAAACCTTTAATATTACTAATAATATGGAGCCCAGTCTAGAAAAAATCAAGATTGTTAATGAACTACATAGAACGGCTAGAAAAAATTTTGTAAGACGGCGCACGATAATAAAAGGATACAGAGATTTGTGGCAAATTGATTTGGCTGAAATGCAACAGTATGCTGATGAAAACGATGGTTATCGTTATATTTTGGTCTGTATAAATTGTTACTCTAAATTTGTCTATACCAAAGCCATAAAAAACAAGACTGGTATAGAAGTTACTAATGCGATGAAAAGCATCATTGAAGAGGCATCATATACATCAACAAATCTGCAAAGTGATCAAGGAAAGGAGTTCTATAATACAAACTTTCAAGCCCTGATGAAAAAATATAATATAAATCATTATTCCACTTACAGCACAAAGAAAGCTGCAATTGTTGAGCGAGTCATAAGGACTTTAAAAAATAATTTATATAAACAGTTCTCGACAAGAGGATCTTACAAATGGATACATATATTATCGGCAGTAACAAAAACCTATAACCATTCGAAACATCGCACCATTGGAATGAAGCCTGCAGACGTGCAAGAAAAAACACATATTAAAGCATATGATTATTTAAAAATTGTACCTAAAAAATTTAAGTTTTCCATGGGTGACATTGTGCGTATTAGCAAGTACAAAAGCTTATTCGAGAAAGGATATACGCCCTCTTGGTCAACCGAATTGTTTAAAGTTGTAAAAGTTAACGTTACAAATCCACCTACTTACTTGTTGGAATCGTTAGAAGGTCAGCCTATAAGAGGGTGTTTTTACGAATCAAAACTACAAAAAACAAGCAGTCCTGGCGTTTTTCTAGTAGAAAAGGTCCTTAGATAACGCAAGAAAAATCACATCGATCAATTGTTTGTCAAATGGCTAGGATTTCCCAACCACTTCAACTCTTGGATAGATAAAGTTAATATTGTTTAAATAACATATTGTATGACTATATTTTTAATTTAAAATGTAAAATTAATAAACAATATATTGTAAAATAAAGTTTTTTATTTCAATCTTCATCATTAAAAACAATGACAATAAAACATCATACACATAAATAACATTTCAATATTCTTGGAGGGAAGGTCCAATTCACCGACGACTACGACGTTATCTTCAAGGCTATGCCACTCGGAGTGCGTTCTCCTATTCTTTAACCTGCTTTTTTTAGATTTTTTTTTTAAGTCGAGCCGTACGACAGTGCGCTTAATGAGTCATTTAAAGGCTGATGATAGAGTATTTTCTGCATAACTTCAATTTTTGTTTTAAGCTCACTATTATTTTTGTATATCATGGGGAGGACATCCTTGTTAAATATGTCACATATTACAACTGCAAAATTGTAAAACTTTCTATTAACAAAGTGTTTTGTCACAGCATCGTCATCATCTTTAGGTTCGCCTAAGTTGGTTATGATTTTTCCACCCATATCATACTGCCCATCCGCTGTAAGTTTAAAACCAATCCCTTGTGGCCCAGATAATATATGATATTTTTCATTTAATTTCTGACGACCAAATTTATCAATTGTGTTGTTTCCTCGACTCATTTTCAATCTTTACTAAACTATTTTATTTTTATTTGCCCTACTTATATTAAATATTTCAGCTGAGAAAAAGAAACACTGACTATGATCTACTGGGTTGGTATGTTTATAAAAGAAATAAAATAAAACTGTGATTGTAACAGATATTTATTTACAGTTATTTAATTGCACAAATACAAAAATTATAAAAAATTAATTTTCCATGTCTTCGTTTTCGTTGCTCAAAATTCTATCCCATCCGACACTATTTCGATCGTCAACGTCTTGGGCTGTTGCTGTTGCAGAAACCAATTCATATTTTGCAGCAAGCTCACCTGGTAAATGTGGAATATTGACGAGGTATTCTTTTAATTCTTCTTCAACCATTTCAGCACAAAATGTATCCATGTCTATGGAACCATATAAAAATTTGTCGCACAAGTGTGCCCCAGCCATAAAATTGATTGTATCCCTGATCTCGTTCTTATATTGATCTTTGGTTACATCAATATGCGACCAATCATTTACGCTATCTAACATATCGTGAGCCCTATTTCTTAATTCTCTCCCCAACCAAAAAATGTATCTATTCGTTGGCGGTCGTCGTCGTCGTCGCATCAGCAGACATCTTTAACAGAAATAATGAACACGCGTAAGTATTCTGACATGTGCAACTATATTTTAAATTTAATTACATCCTTTTTTTCAAACAATTTACATACAATTTACTCCAATGAGCCAAAACGTAATAATGTTCGAGTATTGTTTCCAAAAACTCTAGTGCCCTGCCCCAAATAAGTTAGAGTGTATTTACCTTTAGTTTTACTCATAATATCTATAATGTCGTCAGATAGTGTTTCGGCCACACGTTTTGGTAAAAAAGTCTCAAATGTGCTATTATCACCGTCATCGTGTAAAGCCACTAAAAGAGTTTTACCAAATCGTGTAGTCATTGAAACCATCTTTACAATTTTATACACTTTGCCTACAATCATTTCGGTAACCTTTTTTTTTCTCTAAAACCTCGAAATCTTTGCTAACCATTTCATTAATTTCATCTAGAGTTTCTTTTGCAATACTCATTATTGAAAAAATGGTATATAAATCCAAAAATTACCGTGAATATAAAAGCACTTTCAGAACACTACACGAACACAATATTTGATGTTTATGCCATTGATATCTGCGACTGTTTGAAGTCACTTCTTTTCCCACGAACCTTTATAGCGAGGTTTCAAGGTCGAATTGTAACAATGGTGGGGGTAGCTTAACGATAGAAATAGTGGGAGGAGCATTCAAGGTCAAATGACGCCACACATTTAAATTGATATAAGGATAACTTCAAGGACAAAATATAATGAAACAAATAACTACATTTTATGTACTTTATTGATTGATTTTTTTCTGCCATTCTTCTATACGTGTAACATTATCACCTAAACCTAATTTTCTTAATTTGTTCAATAATAATTGTTTGTTTTTATTTCTTAGAAAATTCTTACAAACTATACTAGCTAAAAGACACACTTCGGCATGGTCCATATACTTAAAAAATACACTAAAATCCTGAGCCTCCGAATCTTGCATTTCATATGCGTAAAATTCCGAACAGGCTGCAGAAATTAGAAATTCTTCGTACATTTCTCGCACTAAACTTTCCATATTAACTACTACTACGTTAAACTTAAGTCCTACACTCTAATTTCATCTAACACAACCGGATCTGCAATGAACCCAATCAGTTTTTCCAAACAGTCACTAAACCCCAACTTTTTTATTTCACGAACAAAGTCTTGTAAATTTATTGTTTTGCTGCAATATTTACGACATGCATTCGCAGCCTTTTCATATTCATAAGCCAAATCACAATAGCGCGACGCCCATTCTGCTCGACTTTTCATTGCATCATTGAAATAATTACTAGCCGTTTCAGTGAACTCATCGCCCAATTTTTTTACTGTCTCTTGCAAAGCACTATTCATATTATTCACTCATTTTTACATTCACGACACTTTTTTATTGCTGGTGGTGGCCCATCTATATAATGACGATATATTTGTTCATAGTGAATGTAACAGGGTAAGCTTAACTGTAGTTCCTTGTCACACCGATATGGCGCTGGCAGCTTATCCCAAATTTGCCGTAAACTCAGCGTATCAACGCAAGTTTTTAAATATTCGAGAGGAAAAAATGCTAGATCCCTCTCTTCAAAATCACACAAACTTTTTAAATTACTCTGATATAAACAAATTACTCTGCCGACTTGCTCTATAATTTTTTCTTTAGATAGTTCCGTATCTGACATTTCACACTGAATGAATGCAAATAGACTCACACAATTTATAGAACAATTTGCAAGGTCAAAATCATTTCAAGATCATCCCACACTATTACAATGCACAAATAACTACTTCAAGGTCACACACCCAAGATGACCTTCAACAAAGTCAAGGTAGTCTCGACCAAGGTCAAGGTCAAGGTCACACACACAACCTTGAACACAAGGACAAGGTCAAAGCACACGTGCACTTTCAAGGTCAATGACAAGGACATGTGGGCGGGGCCAAAGAGGGGTGAGGCAAGGTCATGGTCAAGGTCGAGGAGTGGGGGGATAGAGAGGATAGGGTTATGTTCACTACTTTCCAGGTATGTACATATTTCTTTTGAAACAATCAGTTTTGAGTTTAAGCAAAATTTAGCTAGGCTTGCGTAGGCCTTTTGTACGACTGATTGAGAAGGAATTTTTATTTCTTTATTTTAGGGTTTTTTGGAATATTTACAATACGTCTTTGGAATAACTACAATATGTCATTTGGGATATGTACAATACGTCTTCGGGGATAACTATAGTATGTCTTAGAATATCTTCAGTGTCTTTGGATTTCTTCAGTCTTTCTTTTTTTGGATGGAATTTTATAATGTACAGTTTGGGTTATCGTGCTGCACTTCTGGAATTGTGAGCCTCTGAATGGGACAATCTCCATATTGAGCCAGGTCAAAGTCCTTTCTGGTGAAGCCGACTACGTCACAGGCCTTGTTTATCCACCTGTTTGAAAGTGATTCAGCTAAGTGCCTAGTTTTAGCCAGTATGTACACGAGAGTTTCTGATTGTTAAGCCTAATGGGTATTAAACCTGTATTTTTAATCGCTTAGTTATCTGAGCAGAGTTTCCTTTTCGATTATCTAGAGGGCTAACAAGTGAGGGATTCTGTACATGATTTTGAACTTTTTTTTTTCTAATTAATAGATTTTAAATATTTGGACTTTAATATTATTCTAATGATATTTATCTTTTACTAAATTTACCATATCACATAATATTTGCGGCGAACCAGTAAACTCTGTAAAGTGAAACGCAGTTGACTCCGTGGCGCTACAACCTCAAATTTAAATGTTTTATTTTGCGATACCCTACTGTAATTGAGGTTTTTTATTATGGTTCCCATAGTGGCCATTTAACAATTTAATTATTGTTTAAGGTAATGAATATTACAATGATACATTTATTGAAAATTTTAATTGCTTAACAATTGAATATTTTGGAAACGTTATTTTGTACAAAATTGTAACATAATTTTCAGCAGAATTTTGTTAAGATTTTAACCATTTGAGCGACAGTTATAAGTTGATTTCTATGATCTATTTTTTTTGTAATTATCTATCACTTTTTGTGTAATTATCTATTGCTTATATTTCTGTTAACTATCATTTAAACACTCATTATCTCTCTCTATCAATTTTCTAATTCTTTCTCTTTGCAGACATTTTTGTAGTTTTTTTTTTTGATATTGCTTATTTTTTTTTTATTACTGCAAAGTTGATAGTCTCCTGCATTGTTGAGCTTATGGAACTTCATAGTCTAGTTTAAAATAGAGTGTGTTTTTATCACTAGGCTATGTCGATGTAAACCTTCCAAGTGTGGTAGTTGCTTTGTTTACCTTTTGGATAGGTTTGCCGTTCACTGTGCAGGACACTGTCAAGGTTACCTTGCTACCTTTTGTTTTAAATTTTCATTTTTTTTTCTACCTCATGGAAAGTCAATAACTTTCGACTAAGTCGTTAACGAAGTATTTTATTTTATTTGCAATTTACCAATTGTAAAAGCAATTCTATCAGATAGCCCCATTAGAGGAGCTTGCAATAATTCACACAGGTGATAACTTTTTCCATGGGTTGTACTTATTATCTGGGAAGGGATATACCCTGAGGAATAAATGTATTTTCCTCTATTTAATTGGTTTTATTTCCTATAATTTGAAACTAGGATACTATTAAGCAATTAAACTCTGCGATTTATTCACCCGGATATGAGATATTAAATATTTGTTCTTTTCCAAGTTTTCTCTATTACAAGTGCTCGTAGTATAATCATTAGGGCAAATTTTAAAGTAAAATTTGGTGGCGCGTTTTTCCTGAATTAGACATTTATAAAACTTACACAGACAATATATTGAAAATAGTGGAAAAATATAAAAATATCGAATCTACCCTGAGATGAGCTAGCGTATAAGTAGACTCCAGTCAGCATTAGGACAAACATTAGGTAACTCTGAACTGAAGTACCTTACAGGGTGTTGCCAAGATTTGGTAAGGCGTGTATAGCTGGTAATATAATATTACATGACATCGTAAAATTTTAAGATTTCACTACCACCTAAAAATTCAATTTTTCAATTTTTAACATATATAAATTTTCAACATATATAAATCACAATACCAAATACCATTCTGGGATGGATCTATGTTCCAGCAGAGATTGTTGCTGCTCTGCCATAGATTGTCGCAGTTGCTCTGCCATAGGTTGCTGCTGCTGCTCTGCCATAGGTTGCTGCTGCTTTGCCATCTGTTGCTGCTGCCCGCCAGAGGTTGCTGCTGCCCACCAGAGGTTGCTGTTGATGCTCTGCTATAGGTTTCTGTTGATGCTCTGCCATAGGTTGCTGCTGCTCTGCCCAGCAGAGATGGCTGCTCTGCCAGAGATTGCCGTAAATTAATTTATAAATTATAATTTATAAATCATTAATTTATAATTTATTGGCCTCTTGCTTTTTCAATCGTATCTCTCCCTTCGCTGCATTGCCAGAGGTTGTTCCGGCTCTACCATAGCTTGCTGCAGCTCTGCCAAAGCTTGCTGTTGCTGCTCTGCCATAGGTTGTTGCTGCTGCTGCTGCTCTGCCATAGGTTGTGGTTGATCTTCTGCCATAGGCTGTTGTTGTTCCATCATCAAAGGCTGCAGAACCATTGCTCAAACGCGACAGGGTCGGGATCCAGGTTTGGCTCGAACATGTTGATGAATTCTTCACTGGGTAAATCCTGATCTATGAGGAATTCATCACCAAATTCTTCATCAAAATAGGCAGCCTCTGATGGTGGCGGCCACATCACCGTGTCTTCTGAATTTGGAGTCAGAGTTCTTAGACTATCCATCAGGTTAACCTGATGTTCTAAGAAGCCTATAAATCTTCTAAGGTCAGAATTATGAAGGTACTCATGTTACAGACTTTAAACTTATCGAATGATAAGTCAAGACGCTGTAAATCCTTATATACTTTACTGAAATACCACCTTTCCGTACCTCCAGCGGCGAAACCGGTCCGAAAAATGAGAAGAAGAAGAAGGCAAAGATAGCGTGAACTCGAGAGAGGTCGCTGAACGGTCGTAAGTTGTTTTGTTCTTAAGAAAAAGACGAGTAAAAGAAGAAGAAAAAAAGTTGTTTTTTGGAATAACATAAAAAAAGAAAAAAAAAAATTGTTTTTTATATTATTCCAAAAAACAACATTTTTTCTTCTTCTTCTCCTCTTCATTCGTCTTTTTCTTAAGAATAAAACAACTTACGACCGTTCAACGACCTCTCTCGAGTTCACGGTTACACGGTTCCCGTCGTACTATGCAGTGCCACGCCATACCAGGCTCTTGACCGCTTTAAAAGGCGACGGGGTAAGAAGCGTCTCTTCAGTTTACATCTCGCTATTACCGGTATGTTAAAATACTCGAATAGTATTTGAACAAGTCCAAATTATTTCAAATTATTGTGTGACGTAGTGACATAGAATTCATTTTTATTTGGCTTGTATTGTTGATTTAATTTTTGGATTTGCTTTAAATTAATTTTTTACTTCATTTTTAAGAGCTATAAATTTATTTTAGATTTTTAGATTTTTAGATTTTTAGATTTTTAGATTTTTAAATTTTTTGATTTTTAGATTTTTAGATTTTTAGATTTTTAGATTTTTAGATTTTTAGATTTTTAGATTTTTAGATTTTTAGATTTTTAGATTTTTAGATTTTTAGATTTTTAGATTTTTAGATTTTTAGATTTTTAGATTTTTAGATTTTTAGATTTTTAGATTTTTAGATTTTTAGATTTTTAGATTTTTAGATTTTTAGATTTTTAGATTTTTAGATTTTTAGATTTTTAGATTTTTAGATTTTTAGATTTTTAGATTTTTAGATTTTTAGATTTTTAGATTTTTAGATTTTTAGATTTTTAGATTTTTAGATTTTTAGATTTTTAGATTTTTAGATTTTTAGATTTTTAGATTTTTAGATTTTTAGATTTTTAGATTTTTAGATTTTTAGATTTTTAGATTTTTAGATTTTTAGATTTTTAGATTTTTAGATTTTTAGATTTTTAGATTTTTAGATTTTTAGATTTTTAGATTTTTAGATTTTTAGATTTTTAGATTTTTAGATTTTTAGATTTTTAGATTTTTAGATTTTTAGATTTTTAGATTTTTAGATTTTTAGATTTTTAGATTTTTAGATTTTTAGATTTTTAGATTTTTAGATTTTTAGATTTTTAGATTTTTAGATTTTTAGATTTTTAGATTTTTAGATTTTTAGATTTTTAGATTTTTAGATTTTTAGATTTTTAGATTTTTAGATTTTTAGATTTTTAGATTTTTAGATTTTTAGATTTTTAGATTTTTAGATTTTTAGATTTTTAGATTTTTAGATTTTTAGATTTTTAGATTTTTAGATTTTTAGATTTTTAGATTTTTAGATTTTTAGATTTTTAGATTTTTAGATTTTTAGATTTTTAGATTTTTAGATTTTTAGATTTTTAGATTTTTAGATTTTTAGATTTTTAGATTTTTAGATTTTTAGATTTTTAGATTTTTAGATTTTTAGATTTTTAGATTTTTAGATTTTTAGATTTTTAGATTTTTAGATTTTTAGATTTTTAGATTTTTAGATTTTTAGATTTTTAGATTTTTAGATTTTTAGATTTTTAGATTTTTAGATTTTTAGATTTTTAGATTTTTAGATTTTTAGATTTTTAGATTTTTAGATTTTTAGATTTTTAGATTTTTAGATTTTTAGATTTTTAGATTTTTAGATTTTTAGATTTTTAGATTTTTAGATTTTTAGATTTTTAGATTTTTAGATTTTTAGATTTTTAGATTTTTAGATTTTTAGATTTTTAGATTTTTAGATTTTTAGATTTTTAGATTTTTAGATTTTTAGATTTTTAGATTTTTAGATTTTTAGATTTTTAGATTTTTAGATTTTTAGATTTTTAGATTTTTAGATTTTTAGATTTTTAGATTTTTAGATTTTTAGATTTTTAGATTTTTAGATTTTTAGATTTTTAGATTTTTAGATTTTTAGATTTTTAGATTTTTAGATTTTTAGATTTTTAGATTTTTAGATTTTTAGATTTTTAGATTTTTAGATTTTTTAATTTAAAATGTCCTCAGTTTTAAATATAAAAATTGAAAACATCGATTTAACCGCATTTGATTTAAACGAAGCTTGTCTTGTCCACGATTTAATGGACTCTTCTTTTTGCAGGTTAGGCTACGAACAATTAGAAATTAAATTTAAAGAAATTGGTAATACTGATTTGGACTATAATAAATTGGTTAATTCTTCCGAAATTGGTGAATGCGACATTTTAGGACAGACTTTAAAAGTTTTAGATGAAGCGATTATTAAAGAATTTTCTCTTGAACCTCTAGAAACCATACATTTTGACGATATAAACAATGATATGTTGAGGCAAAATTTAATTAATAATTTTGAAATAAATTAGGGTGATAATTTGGAAGAGCTTCTTGATATAATGGAAGGGACTGAAAATGGTTCGGGGCAAAATTTAATTAAGGTTGATGGGGAGCATGAGGAAATTTCCGGGCAAAATTTAATTAATAATTCGACAATAGAGTAGGGCTATGATTTGGACAATTTTGAATAAATTGGGTGGGTCTCCAAATGGCTCAGGGCAAATTGGAGGTGATAATCAGGGAGTTTTAAATAAAAATAATGGGTTTGGCATTGGGAGTTTTTCGAAAAATAATATGAAAGAGATTTATCGCCCCCATTATTCACCAATTTCGGATGCTTCATCAGATGAATCATCATATGATTCATCTGATGATTCTATCGACAGTGTGAAAACTGTCATACAGGTTTCACCAAAAGATGAAAAAAATTTATATCAACAACCATCCAAATTTGGCGATACAAACAGTTTTGTAGACGTTTTGGATTTGAGCTGCGGTGAAATTGTGGGGGACATTAAGGTATATAGTTATAATGGAAATTTTGAGAAAGAGCAACCTCAATGTTTCTCAAATATCATTTCAAGCTCAAATCAAAATCAGGAACAAAATGTATTGGAACCAAATCAAAATTCTACTAATTTATTTGAACAAAATTTCTCAAAAAAGCGCTCTTCGGAAACATTGTTAGATTTGCCAAATTTTAAAAGGCCAAAATTGGATGGTGACGATACCAGTTCTCATAATTTGGAGCATCAAAATTTTTGTTTACCCACCGCAATCCGAACAGCTCCGAAGGTCGATTTATCAAATAGGAGTGAATTAGATAAATTTATTCGCATAAAATCTAAGCCGAGTTTAAATAAGAGTGACACAAGATCTAGGTTTAAATCAATGGTGTTTTCTTATTTCAACTTGAATAGTATTTGCAATAATTTTCTCAATTCAATTCTGAAAGATGTAAAAAATTGTATACAAAGACAAGGCGATCTTCTTTTAAATTTGGGTAATATATTTAAAAAAAATCCATGCTTTTCAACAAATTAAAAAGTTAATCCAAAAGTTTTCCAAATTGCGCGAGCTGAAAAAATTGATAATTATTCTATGTCATTGGGTCTTCATAGATCAAATTGTGTTTACTTAAAAGCGACATAACCCTAACCCATTCCATTTTAAAATGACTCTCCTTTGCACACACTGTTTAAGAGAATTTAAAAGAAAATCACATATGTACGCCACCTTCGAGAAAATTTTGTCAATAACGAAAACACCTTTAACATGGAAGATTATATAATTAATCGTAAGTATTTTTCTATAATATATACAGCTATAATTTTCCTTTTAATTTTCCTTTTTAATATTAATTAATAAAGTTTTAAAAAGGATAAAAAACAATAATTGTTTCAGTTGATGAACTACTTTCAAGATCTCCAATGCGATATTGTCAAGATTCTGAAGTAAATGTCAAATCTAATTCCTGGAGCACACACTTGAGGACAAATATTCATAAAACAAGAGCTGCATAAAATATGGAAATGGAATTGACATTATCCGGAGTGCATTTTAATATCGAATAGCTTTCTACAGAATATATTCACAGAATTATCACGTCGACATCAAAAAGTTTCAGCAAGATGTTGGTCATAATATGCAAACATTAATACGCCAGCGTTAACAAGAATTTACATGTGCTAAAATAAACTTGGAATTATTTGGAATATATTATTCCCCAACTTTAATCTCTACTTTAATTAAGTTATTTAATACATCGTTCTTCATTGTAACCCATACAACTGATCTACAACAGCTTTACGATGATTTATTCAAGATTATTGAAACCAAAGCAGATGAATTGCCGGAACGAGACTCAGGTAATTATTATTTAATTTCAAGAGCTAAGTTTTCTTAATATCACTTTAACATCTCTAACAAATATTATTCAGTACTATTTTTTTAATTCCTATTACAGAGTGGGCTCTACAAAGAATTATGCATTTGGAAGTAAACATCAATAAGTACAACCCTTTGAATGCCTCCTCCTACATAAAGATGCAAAAACTTTCTAAATGAATAGTGAATGTGATGAATGAGGACAATTACTATTTCGCCTGGGCATTTGTTTCAGCAGCATACCAGCCAATTGGTAATCCTCGAAAGACCTCTTCATATCCAGACTCCAGAAACGCTTTCGATTTTACAGGTGTTGAATTTCCAGTAAAATTATTAGATATAAAAAAAATTGAGGAAAAAATAATTTATCCATAAATGTATATGGAGTTGAAAAATTTTTAAGAGATAATAAAAATGTATATGAGATTGTCGGTCCTACACATTATAATAATGAAACGAAAAAATTACATATTAATTTGCTTTTAATAAGTTCTGATGATGGAAATAACCACTACTGTTGGATAAAAGATTTAGGTTGCTTGGTATCCAACAATTATCAAAAAAGAAAATAAAAAAATGCTTATGTGATGGATGGATGGATGTCAATATTTTGAAACATATGAAAAACTTAACGCGCATTTAGAACGTGATTTTAGTTTTGTTCGAATTGAGCTTCCTTCAGAAAATTTGAATTTGTTATTTATGCCGATTTTGAATGTTATTTGAAAAACATTGAGTGCCAACAATCTACACTTGATTCGATATAATCATATACTATTAAAACTGCTGAACATATACCTTATTCATTTGCTTATTATATTAAATCATCATTTGATGAGAATGTTGTTTATATTAATCATTATAAAGGTACAGATTGTGCTTTAAAATTTATTGAATACATTGAAAATGATGTAAAAGAAATTTATAAAAAATATTTAAAATATCAAGTAGCATCGAAAGATTTGTCATCTGTAGAACAGATTGAGTATGAAAATTTTAGCATTTGCTACATATATGAAAAACCTTTTTCAAAAGGAAATTTCATAAAGTGTAGAGATCATTGTCATATTACAGGTAAATATCGAGGAACTGCCCACTCAATTTGTAATTTGCATTTTAAACCTCCAAAATATATACCAATAGTATTGCATAATTTAAAAAACTATGATTCTCACCTATTTATTAAATCGCATTGCTATAATAAAGAAAATATTAGTGTTATAACTCAAAATAAAGAAAAGTATATTTCTTTTAGTAAGGAAATTTTCGATGACAGTTATGTCTCAGAAAAGCGGAAACCAGTTGCTTTGCGACTATGCTTTATAGATTCTTTTTAGTTTTTAGAGTTGTTATCACAAACTCTACAAGATTCACAATGTTTTGAAATTAAAAAGTTTTTCTCAAATGCTGATGAATTTCGATACATTAGACAAAAAGGGGTATTTCCATACTCTTATATAGATTCCAACGAAAAATTAAATGAGAAATCTCTACCATGATTGATAAATTTTATAATAACTTAACGAATGAAAATATCTCTCCTCAAGACTACAATCGTGCTGTAGAAGTGTGGAATCTATTTAAGTGTTCTACAATAGGGGCTTATTCAGATATTTACTTAAAATCTGATGTTTTTGAAAATTATAGATCCACATGTATTAAAACCTATAAGTTAGATCCTGTTAATTATGTCACTAGCCTTTCTATGTGCTGGGATGCAGTGATGAAATTGACTAATGTAGAATTAGAATTATTAACGGAACCAGATATGCTTCATTTTTTCAAAAAAGGTGTTCGTGGTGGCGTTAGCACTTGTTCAAAACGCAAATCTGAAGCAAATAATCCATTCTTAGAAAATTTTAATCCTGAAAGACCTACAACATATATCACTTATTTAGACGCCACACATTTGTATGGTTATGCTATGAAACAATATTTACCTGAAAAAAATTTTGCTTGGGTACCTAAGCTCGAAATAGAAACTTTAAATATATCCGAACTTTCAGATACATCATCTATAGGCTACATATTTGAAGTTGATTTAGAATATCCAAATTATTTACATGATAGTCATAATGATTTCCCATTTTGTCCTGAACAATATACACCGCCAATTTCAAACCACTCCGAATTGATTCCAAACTTACATAATAAATATAACTATATCATTCATTACCGATATCTGAAACAATGTCTACAATTTGGACTCAAAATCATAAAAATACACAAAGCAATTAAATTTACACAATCACCATGGTTAGCGGAATATATAGATTTAAATACAAATTTAAGAAATTTATCTAAAAATAAATTTGATAAAAATTGTTATAAATTGGCAAATATATCAATTTTTGGTAAAACCATGGAAAATGTTGATAGGCGAGCAGATATTAAATTAGTACCTCAATGGTAAAGAGAGGGTAATATACTTAGTGCCGAAAAACTTATTTCTAAACCTCAATTAAAGGATTTTAAAATTTTCTTTGAAAATTTAGTTGTTTTTCAACTACAACAGGTTTGCATTGAATACAATAAACCAATTTATGTTGGGATGAGTATTTTGGATATTGCAAAAACTGTAATGTATAATTTTTATTACGGGCATTTAAGAGTTAAATTTGGTAATAATTTAAATTTATTATATACGGATACTGATTCCTTAATTCTTGAAGTTCAGACCCAAAACTTTTATGAGGATATGAAGCTAAATCTGGATAAATTTGAAACTTCTAATTTTTCTGAACAAAATATTCATTGCATGCCTATTACAACGTCAGTTGTTGTTAAATTTAAAGATGAGTATAAAGGGATTCCCATTGAAACTATTTATGAAACTGATGCTAAAGCATATTGTATAAAATCCAAAAATAGTGTAGATAAAAAAGCAAAAGGTGTTAGTAAATCCCATATAAAAAATCAATTAACATTATCAGATTATAAAGATGTTGTTGAGAAAGGTGGCAAAATATTCTGCACCATATATGTATTCACGTCAGATATGTATAACATATACACTAATTTGTTAAATAAATTGGCATTAACAACTCAAGATGATAAAATATATTGACATAAGGATATTTTGGAAACAGATTTTTTTGATAAAGATATGAAAATGATGTATGATACTCTAATTTCTTTAAGTTCCGAAAACGAATATGAATCTAAAAGTAAAAAAACTGCGATTAGAATTAACTACTCCTAGTAATATTTCATCTTTATAAAGACATCATTTTATATAATGATAATATATTTAAGTCGTTTTTGAAGCTTTAAAAGTTGGATATATATATACATATATATATATATATATATATATATATATATATATATATATATATATATATATATATATATATATATATATATATATATATATATATTTATATATTGTATAGAAATACCATTATTTGTTAGTAATATTACAACAATGACTGCTGCATCTTTAATAGTTTTAGTTTCCCTTGTTGGAAATGTGCCATATGTAAATTACATTCCTAATGCAGTTAGGGCTGATATATGTATAAATGCCCTCACAAATGGAACCGATTGCTACAAACAGATGAAAATGACATATGTTGTTGGAAATTCACACTTTTTTACCTATAATGTAACTGATTCTACTTTATGTAAAAATACATTCATAAAAATTAAATATTCCATAACAAACAAACTATTACAATATTCAGATTGGATTCCTTTCAACAATAAAAAAGAAAAAGAAGAATCCTGTCATTGTGTCTGTTGTTATATATTTGTTATATTTGTAGCAGCAATTTGTACATGTTTAATTTTATTGTATTACATGAAAAAATATCTATAAAATTATTTAATAAATGTTAAAAAATAATATAAATTTTGTTTTTTATTGATTCCCGTTAGTATAACGACATTTAAAGTTTATCCCCTCCTGTTAAATGAAGAGGGAAAATAAGTTTACCCCTCCACTTGAGAGGAGAGGGAAAATGTATAAAATTGAGGAGCAAATGTATAGACAGTTAGTTTTTTGAGAGCAACCAGATAGCTAGTTAGTTTTTAAAATACATCATTCAAGATGTTCAGTAATCAGAGTAAAAATATATTTGAAAATTTACCATTAAAAAAGAAAATAAAAAAAAAACAATTATAAATTCTACCAAATATATAATTAAAATAATTCTAACTCTAAATATGCTGCGATTGGTTTGTAGGTGGAATGTAATTTTCTACCATGCATTGAACTTGGTGCCAAAATGGTCAATCTATGATATTAAATGAAGATGATTGGAAGAACTTATTGTAATATCAAGGAGTTATAACAAATTATATGTTTTCACCTAATGTTTTCAGTGAACCGATATATTTACAAAATTTATCTATTCATTTTGAAAAGACTGGTGAATTACCATTAGTGAAGATTGCGACAAGCTGTGAATTTATTTACTATGGAAATGAAACTGTCTGCAGACTCTGGGAACAAATTCCACTTATAGAATATAGACTAAATGTTTTACTAAAACAAAAAACAAAGCTTTCGACGTTATTTCAACGTTCTTAGAAATAACAATTTTTACGATGGAGATTCTTTTGTCAAAATATATAATGTCCTTTCTCCAAAACAAAATTTAAATAGTGAAAATGTGTGCTCCATGCTGGAACTGCTTTTGAATCATCCCGAAGAACTAGAACAAAAAGTAAAGTCTAAGCACTATTATGAAGAAGAGAGTATCAATTTGGGCGATGTTAGTAAGATCAGAAATTTTTACATTAAATTTATTGTTTCAAATGATTTTTTATTTTCATTTCTTATTTCTTTTATTGACGAATTTATTTGGGTGATATTGTTAGTAAGATCAGCCATTTTCACATTAAATTTAGTTTCCAAAAGGACATTTGATAACGTATAATCTTTTTTGAATCCACCTTATGTTGAATTCATTTCTTCTCTTGTATAATACATTGTATCATTAAATTCTTTTCTAGAAACTTCAGCAGCTCTTTGAACTAATTCATTTAATGATTTTATTTTGTTTTACTAATTTATCTTCTAGATTTTTCATATCTTTTCCTAATTGAAATTGTGCATTTTTTATATCTTATGTCATTTTTACAATTTTTTTTCTATACTTTTTATATCTGACGCTGTAAATATATGAATCAAATCCTTTTCGGTATCGGCCAGATTTCACGTTAGAGTCTTTGTCTATTACTAAAAATCCAAATTTATCTTTCCAACATATTAAGCACAACTCACTAAATTGGTTGAATGACATATCAACATTAATATGATCATCATAAATATGTTTTAAGTTTGTTCGATCTTTTTGAAATATAACAATTAAATTTGCATTGTCACGAATTAATTGTTTCGGAATAGAAGAATATGTTTGACATAAATAAAAACAATCAGTATTTTTGTGTCTTCCGAAACAAAAATAGTCTTTTACAACATTCTGATTACAACACACTATATCATCAAATATTATTATAGAGTTTGGTTTAACTTGTTTTGGTGAAACAATTGTTTCTTCATTTTCAAATTCATAGTATCCAATTTCTTTCAAAGGTTTAAAAAGTGTTCTCAAATATTTTTACTTTGGTTGATATAAGGATTTTGAATAAACATACAGATTTTCAAATCGCAAACCATTCGGATCTTCAATCAAACTAATAAAAACATTGGTTTTGCCACATTCTGACGGGCCAATAATTAACCCTTTTTTACTATTTCCCTCAAAGAGTTTCCCATGTTTTTTAAAACCATTCACTGAACTTCATGATCCTTAATTGTTATAGAGTATGGTTGTTTCTCAACTCTCATTTTATATATAAAACAAACTATTAATATTCAGTATTGTGATGTAACTAGTTATTTATCAGTAGGATTGCGACTATTTATAATGCTTCCATCACATAATAAACCAATCATTTACAAGACAAACAGCAAAAGGAAAGGAAGTGGTTTAGTAAACTCATTAATAAATAAATTACCCTTTGAATTGCATATTCCTGGTTATAATTTTTGTGGACCTGAAACAAAATTGGAAAAACGATTGTCAAGAGGTGATAAAGGTATAAATTTATTGGATGAGGCTTGTAAAGAACACGATATTGCTTACTCAGAATCAAATGTTATAAAAAGAAGGCATTTAGATGATAAAGTATTAGTTGAGAAATCTTTATCAAGTTTCAAAGCTAATGATTCTAGTATTGGGGAAAAAACTGCTGCACTAGGAATTACTGGTGCTATGAAAATTAAAAGAAAATTAGGCATGGGACTTCGAACGAGAAGAAAGTTCAAGCGAAAAACTCGAAAAGGACGAGGACTATCATTATCTCAGGTAATTTCAAAAGCTAGAAAAGGAATTAAGGGGAAACGTTTTAAAGACCTAAATGAAAGTATTCAAACTGCTTTAAAAGCTATTAAAAAAACAGGTAAAGTGTTACCTCCAAAGAAAAGGGTAATTCCAATCCCAAAGACTGGCGGATTTCTTCCACTTATACCTTTATTTGCTAGTTTGTCTGCTCTTGGTGCTCTTGGAGGAGGGGCTGCATGTATTGCTAAAGCAGTAAATGATGCAAAAGCAGCCAAAGCGAAATTAAAAAAATCTAAACGACACAATCAAATGACGGAGTCCATTGCGGCAGGAAAAAAAGGAAGCGGACTTTATTTAAAACCCTATAAAACAAGATGTGGATTATACTTGAAACCTTATTCAAAAAATTGCTAAAGCATATACCTCGAAAAGCACTTACAAATTATGATTTACTTAAATACGTTAAATATTTACAAATTCCCAACTTTCGTAGTATTTTTATGAGGGATAAATTACCAAAAAAGATAAAGATAATTGAAAGTGCAATTATCAATCTAGATAATCATAGTGGTGATGGTACTCACTGGATAGCATATACAAAAAAAGGAAAAAACACACTATATTTTGATAGTTATGGTAATTTGCGACCCCCTCTGAATTAATTAAATATTTTTTTAGCGACCAAAATAATAATAATGTTAATTATAATTATAACTGTTATTAAAACTTTAACAAAACAAATTGTGGTCAATTGTGTCTAAAATTTCTTTATAACTATATGTCACACCTGTAATTTATTATTAAACACATTTTTAAAGTAAAATGTCATATAGTTTTGTTCTTAGCGGCAATTTCGCTATTTTAACATCAGAGTTACATCCTCCAATATATCTAGATGAAGATGTGGAATATGTTATCGGTCTTGTGAATTTCGAAACATTTAATGCAATTCCCAATATTGATGTTGGGAATAATGTATTAATTCATGATGAAAATTTAGAAATAGCCATATCCCCAGGTAGTTATGAATTAGAAGATAGATTTAAAAAAAAACTTGGATGAGGATAAAATTAGTTTTAGTCTTTATGCAAATAATAATATTTTACGTACACATCTTAAATGCTCAGCCCCCATGACTTTTCGTGAAGGAATTATTAGTAAATTATTAGGGTTTAAAAATGGGCGATTGGAAGCTAACATTGAAGATATATCGGATTTTCCCGCTGAAATAATTAAAGTAAATTCAATAAATATAGACTCCAGTATTGCAGAGGGATCATATTTAACCGGGAAATTTGTTCATATAATACACCAATTTTTCCTGAGCGTTGCTCCAGGGTTCAAAATAATTGAGTCACCTCAAAACGTCATATATTCCCCAGTCACCGTTAAAGTAATTGATAAAATAGCCATTAAAATAATAGATCAGAAAGGTGATTTGGTTAATTTTAGAGAAGAAACCATAACCATCAAACTACATCTTAAAAAAGTAGATGAAAGATGGTAATATTATATAACAATAAATCTGCAAACTTTACTAGAAAATTTAATAATAAAAACATTAATAAGAGAAGAAAGAAACCAACTTCCTTTAGTAGGAAATCAAACTTCCAAAGGTTAATACCTTCTAATAGAAAATTTCTTCAAAGTTTGGGTTTTAAACTTAAATAAAATGGATGTAAGAGCAAATGTATAGGTTGATGAATCAATATCAAGCTGGGAAATTCTTTCTATCGATCCTTTTAATCCTACAAAACTCGGACCAAATGATGAATTCAGAATTGCTTTGCAACAAACAGGAAAATATCCTTTACCTTGCACAAGTGAAATTTATGTGGAATTGCAAGTAACTAAAGAAAATGATTCCCCTTTCGCTAATACTCTATTAATTAATAATGCTCCGGCATTTTTATTTAAAGAATAACGCTATATTTTAAATGGTGTTACTATTGACTCCATTCGGGATATTAGCTCTTAAGGGATATATTTCTTTTAATTAAAATGAAAGTGTTACATTGGAAAATGCTGGTTGATATCCGAAAACAAAATCTAAAGAAAAAAATTATGACTGATGATAAAGGTAATGTTTCATTATGTATACCATTAAAGATTTATTCAGGATTTTTTGAAGATTATAATAAGATTATTCTAAATTCACACCAAGAACTTATTCTGATAAGAAGTAATGATGACACAAATGCATTATTGTCCAGTAATAAAGATGAAAAACCTAGAATAAAAATTAAAAAGTTGTGTTGGAGAGTTCCCCATCTTACTGTAGCTATTCCGCAAGAATTAGCACTTATTAAAATTTTTGACAAAAATAGTGATATACTAGTAACTTTTCGAAGCTGGGAATTAGTTGAATATCCAGAGTTATTGGAAACTACAAGGCACAACTGGCCCGTAAAAAAATCTACAAAAGTCGAAACGCCACGTCATGTTCTAATTGCTTTTCAGAAAAATAGACGTGATAATCTAAAAATGGATATGAGTAAATTTGATCATTGTAATTTAAGAAATATGAATGTCTTTTTAAATTCAGAAAGATATCCTTACAATGATCTTCAATTTGATTTTGAAAATAATAAGTTTGCTACTCTGTATGAAATGTTTACAGACTTTCGTCAAGGGTATTATAACTCTCCAGTGGAACCAATTTTTAATCCGAAAGAATTTAAAGAAAATGCTCCTATAGTTTACATTAATCGTTCACATAAAAGAGATTTACTACAAACCGGTCCAGTAACCATGAGAATTGAATTTGAACCCAAGGAAAAAATACCCCCTAAAACAGCGGCATATTGTGTTATAATTCATGATAAAGTTTTTAGTTACAACCCATTAACAAAAATTGTGAAACAACTGTAATACCACTTCCTTATGTTAAAAAACTACTTTTAAACAAACCGCTACTTATGCGTAAGAACGCATGCGTCAATTTTGATATTTATTAACGTACCCAAACCAGAACTCTTCATTTATATAATGTCTTACGAGATTTCAGTTCGAGTATTAGATTTTCATCTTAAGTTGCAGAAATTAAAAAAACAAATAAGTGAATATCAATTAAAAGTAGAAATGATCAAGAAATTCAAATATTTGAAAATATGAAACTTATTCTAGATCTTCAAGGATTCAAAATTGAAAATAATAAATTTATTGTAAAATAATTAGCTGCTTACGATGGGGAAAAGGCAAGTCATTTTATTTTCAAGCCTCCATTTCCCATAGGTCATTTACCATACTATTTACACAAACAAGCTCTGTGGTTAATAAAAAATCACCATTGCATTGAGTGGTGTGAAGGATTTACACCATTACACAAATGTGGAGATATCATAAGAGATTTAAGCGCTAAGGTGGACTATGTTTATGTAAAAGCGGAAGAAAAGGCAGATTTCGTAAAGAAGTATTGCATGAAACCAGTTATCGAGTTTGATGAACAACCCACCCTAAAGAAAAAGAAACCTTGCTGCTTTTATCATCAAAAAATACCATGTGTATGTGCATTATCAAATATTTATTACCTTTACAACAATTTTTTTATGTAATAAAAGACTTGATTACAAATTATGTATTTTATTTTTTAACATTGTTCCAATACATGAAATATTATTATTTAATCCTAGTTTTTAAAGTTTACATATTAAAATATCTATATTTTTATCTTTTAAGTATTCACTACAACATTTAGCTGCTAGTAAACATAATTCTGCATGTTCCATATAATTTAAATACAATATAATATTCTGCGCTCGGAACAGGCTGCGGACATCAAAAACTCTTCATACATTTCTCTTACTAAGAATTCCATAATAAATCCTACATTAAAACCTCCCTGTTTTTTTAATATCTCTTTATCTCTCTCTTCCTCTTCCACGATTTCTTTTAATATATCAGGATCTTCTATATAATCCTTCAATGTCCTTAAAAAGTAACTGAATCCTATTTCATTTATTTTATGGACGAACCTCGACAAATTTTGTGTTTTTCTATAGTTTAAATAGGCTTCTGCAGCTAATTGGTATTGGAAGGCAGTCTCATAACATGCCTGTGCCCACTCAGGTTGCCTCTGTCTTAGCATTGCATCCTTTAGTTGGGAATTTTGACTCTTAGTAAACTGTTTACCTAATTTGGTAATTTGATTTTTCAAATCACTGTTCATAACTACCGCTTATTATTAATTTAACAACAATTTTCGTTATTAGTGGTGAATCATCTATATGAGTTTAAGACTAATAGCGAATGAATGTAACTCACTCTAATTCAGTAATTTAAGATACCTGCTCCCCTCCAACTGCTGTGGTGGTTAGAAAGGAGGTAGGAAGTGGAGCAAAAAGAGGTGGAGTTTACCTAACCAATCGAGATAGGGGCTGACCAATCAAAAAAGTGGTGGGAGGTCAACTGAAAGCTCCCTATATGCTATATCACACTTTATTTTTGGCCAATAATAATATTGCCAAGTCTTCTAAAATGTCTTGAATATACCGATATGATATGAAGCGGGAACATCATAACAATGAGTTAGAGCTTTTTTTCTTTTGTTATTGAAGACTACGATTTTCCATGCACTTTATGAAGCACCAAGATTCGGATGATATGATCTCATGTATTTGTAGAGTAGATTATTTTCTACACACGTAGTTGTAAAATTTTCAGGATGCTGTTCTAGTTTTTGAACGTATTAGTAAACCACTTATCTTTTGTCGCGTAGAGTGAAAAACCGCTTTCCTTATCAGTATTGAACAGGTGTTGGAACTGAACAAATAGACAATCGGCAAGAATATTTCCTTTTCATACACGATGCATGAGAGTAAAATCGTAAGGTTGATGGCTAAGCCAATCTTATCACAGTAGAAAATGATGATGAGAAGTTTGTAAAATGTCCTCCTCGTAAAAGGTGTCGCAACTACTCTAACTCCAAATAATTACTAGGCATTCCTTTTCTGTTACGCGAGCTTCATTTCCTGTTTAATGAGTGAACCCGACAGAAGGCATATTACTTTCTTGCTATCATCGAAAGTTTGGGTCAAGACAGTGTCAAGTCCATAAGTACTAGCATCTGTTTGCAACACAAAAGGATAATTAATGTCCGCACAAGTAAGTATTGGTATGAAAACTGAGGAATTTCTGATCTACAAAATGCTCTGTCGCAGTATTTATTCTATGACCATTTAACATTCTTTTTGGCAAGGTGGGTTAGTGGAGTTATGTAGAAGAGCTGTTTACAAAACGACGGTACCGTGAGACTGTAGCTATAAATCAGCGTATTCCCTGAACATCGCGATGAGAAGGTATATTCACAATGGATTCTACTTTTTCTGGATCTTATCGAAGTCTCTATTTATCAACTAGGTAGCCCAAATACCTTAACACTAGCCTGAAAAAATTGCAGTTATTTAAGGAAACAACTAATCCTGCTTCAACCAGCCTATCAAGAACTAAGTTTAAAAGTCACAAATGTTCATTAAAATTCTAGAACATGAAGATGATGTTCAGATAAATCTTCACTGAAGCTGTAGCATTTGACAAGCCAAAAAGCATACGAAGAAATTGATATAGTCCTCTTTCTAGGACGGTAAATGCAGTGTATTCAAGTGAGGCATCGCTAAAGGGATCAGTCCAGAATTGAGATATTTAGAATATTTGAGGCGATCTAAAATAGCGGAAATATACGGGATGGGATAGGCGTCTTTTTTAGTAAATTCATCAACATTTCTGTAATCGACGCAAAATCTGAAACTGTCATCCAGTATAGGCACTAGGCATACAGATTATCTTTAGTTTGGTTTGAGATAAGGGGTAATATCTTTGTTTAGATGGCCTAGTACCTAGCTCCACTTCTATTCCGTGCCAAATTACTTTAAAATATCTAAGGCCAGAACCCACTTCATTCATTTTTTCCTTAACCAACTGTGCAGTATCTTACGTTGTTAGTCAGTAAGTATAGATTTATCCTAAATGCTTCCCATATGAATTTAAAATCAAAAAATAGCAAACAAGACGGCAAAGGCGACATCTCGATGGTTCACTTGATAACACAAGAACCACGCAAAATAACAAAGTTTGTAAAAACCGCCATGTGGTGGCGCGACGGCGAATTAAAACAGAAGTATATAAGATCGAGTACACGAAACGCGCTGCCCAAAGGATTGGGGTCGCATTCTTCGGTACTGGCAGCTTTATACGATGCAAAGGCGAGATGATGGTTTGAAGCGAATGCGGTGGCCTGACGAGTCCCATATTAGGACGAAACAGCGTTGTCGCCATCTTTCGGACTCGGAGTTTTTCCATACTTTGGAGTGCTCCGCACGTTTTAACACGAGAATCATGTGGATTGACAAATTTCACGTCGGCTTCGCCAATATTTTATTCTATTTTATTATATATATATATATATATATATATATATATATATATATATATATATATATATATATATATATATATATATATATATATATATATATATATATATATATATATATATATTAAGTAAGTTTTGACTTTCTTCTCGATATGGTGGTACGGGTGGGCCATCATCTCGATGGTGGTGGAATTGGATGGATTGTGTTCTGTAGCAATCTATTCAAACTGTGCAACCTCTAACACGGAAAGGATATGATGGAACGAAGTTTGCATTTACTGTTTGCATTTTACTTCACTTATACACGGAGTTGCATATAGTTGTACGTTTGCTGAATGTGATTTCAGCTCTACAACGGCATAATGTGGATATATCCACTGCTATTGCAACTCGCACGGAGGAATCCGTGAAAGCCGTATAAACATATATACGCCATCCGACGGGAGGTCGGCGAAACCGCGTTCAGTATTTGCATGCTTCTTTCCGATCTGTCCTTCGCACAGCCAGGTGCATGTCGGTACCCTGATGAGTCTAGTAGAGACGAAATATGTGCCTCTGCCGTATCACTGTAGCGGGGAGGGTAAGTTTTGACTTTCTTCTCGATATGGTGGTACGGGTGGGCCATCATCTCGATGGTGGTGGAATTGGATGGATTGTGTTCTGTAGCAATCTATTCAAACTGTGCAACCTCTAACACGGAAAGGATATGATGGAACGAAGTTTGCATTTACTGTTTGCATTTTACTTCACTTATACACGGAGTTGCATATAGTTGTACGTTTGCTGAATGTGATTTCAGCACTACAACGGCATAATGTGGATATATCCACTGCTATTGCAACTCGCACGGAGGGATCCGTGAAAGCCGTATAAACATAAATATATATATATATATATATATATATATATATATATATATATATATATATATATATATATATATGTATATATATGTATATATATATATATATATATATATATATATATATATATATATATATATATATATATGAAGTAAATGCAAACTTCGTTCTAATCATATCCTTTCCATGTTAGAGGTTGCACAGTTTGAATAAATTGCGATAAAACACAATCCATCCCATTCCACCACCATCGAGATGATGGCCCACCTGTACCGCCATACCGAAAAGAAAGTAAAAACTTACCCTCCCCGCCACAGTGATACGGCAGAGGTACATGTTTCGTCTCCACTAGACTCATCAGGGTACCGACATGCACCTGTCTGTGCAAAGGACAGATCGGAAGGAAGAATGCAAAACTACTATATATATATATATATATATATATATATATATATATATATATATATATATATATATGAAGTAAAATGCAAACAGTAAATGCAAACTTCGTTCCATCATATCCTTTCCGTGTTAGAGGTTGCACAGTTTGAATAGATTGCTACAGAACACAATCCATCCAATTCCACCACCATTAAGATGATGGCCTACCTGTACCACCATACCGAGAAGAAAGTCAAAACTTACCCTCCCCGCCACAGTGATACGGCAGAGGCACATGTTTCGTCTCTACTAGACTCATCAGGGTACCGACATGCACCTGGCTGTGCAAAGGACAGATCGGAAAGAAGTATGCAAATACTGAACGCGGTTTCGCCGACCTCCCGTCGGATGGCGTATATATGTTTATACGGCTTTCACGGATTCCTCCGTGCGAGTTGCAATAGCAGTGGATACATCCACATTATGCCGTTGTAGTGCTGAAATCACATTCAGCAAACGTACAATTATATGCAACTCCGTGTATAAGTGAAGTAAAATGCAAACAGTAAATGCAAACTTCGTTCCATCATATCCTTTCCGTGTTAGAGGTTGCACAGTTTGAATAGATTGCTACAGAACACAATCCATCCAATTCCACCACCATTGAGATGATGGCCTACCTGTACCACCATACTGAGAAGAAAGTCAAAACTTACCCTCCCCGCCACAGTGATACGGCAGAGGCACATGTTTCGTCTCTACTAGACTCATCAGGGTACCGACATGCACCTGGCTGTGCAAAGGACAGATCGGAAAGAAGCATGCAAATACTGAACGCGGTTTCGCCGACCTCCCGTCGGATGGCGTATATATGTTTATACGGCTTTCACGGATTCCTCCGTGCGAGTTGCAATAGCAGTGGATACATCCACATTATGCCGTTGTAGTGCTGAAATCACATTCAGCAAACGTACAATTATATGCAACTCCGTGTATAAGTGAAGTAAAATGCAAACAGTAAATGCAAACTTCGTTCCATCATATCCTTTCCGTGTTAGAGGTTGCACAGTTTGAATAGATTGCTACAGAACACAATCCATCCAATTCCACCACCATTGAGATGATGGCCTACCTGTACCACCATACCGAGAGGAAAGTCAAAACTTACCCTCCCCGCCACAGTGATACGGCAGAGGCACATGTTTCGTCTCTACTAGACTCATCAGGGTACCGACATGCACCTGGCTGTGCAAAGGATAGATCGGAAAGAAGCATGCAAATACTGAACGCGGTTTCGCCGACCTCCCGTCGGATGGCGTATATATGTTTATAACACGGAGTTGCATATAATTGTACGTTTGCTGAATGTGATTTCAGCACTACAACGGCATAATGTGGATGTATCCACTGCTATTGCAACTCGCACGGAGGAATCCGTGAAAGCCGTATAAACATATATATATATATATATATATATATATATATATATATATATATATATATATATATATATATATAGTTTGATTCAACTGCAAAATGTCAAATATCTTGGTTCAAGTCCAGAACAATCTGAATGGCAACCCATTAAATTAAAGGGAACTTGCATATAACCTCCAGGAGCTGCTCGTTGGCGACATTACAACTGTATTTTGCATGGTGGCATACAGGTGTTCGCAAAAGCCCATTTCCGTGATATTACAACAAAAGAGACTTGAATGTTATGCCAGTTGCGGCAACATTGATTCGTTTCGTTAAGACTTATTATTTTTAGTGTTTAGGAGAACTTTTTGTTTTAACACTGTCAATTTTTTTTAATATCTGAAAACATTGCAAAGTTACTGCTAACGACGTTGCATATGGTGAGTAAGTGAATATCTATTATTTTTGCGAAATCCTGGCCCAAATGTTCAAAGTATTTGAAATGTTTCATTAGTGATAACAATCTAGTCATGACATTTTCTTTGATCAGAATATAATTAAGAAGGCAATTTTATGTGAATATACAAGTTAACCAAACCTGTCAATACTAATAATTCTGAGAAAATTGATAATGTAAAAAAATAGTTAGCTTCATCCATAAAAATGGCTTATATTGGGTTTACATTTTTGATAAAGATTTCTAGTTTAGTTTACAGTTGGGCCTTTAAAAAAAAACAATAAGGCGATGAATATGAACGAATCCTAGATGTAATATTAAATTCTTTGCTATAAATACTACTTAGTCAATTTGTCCAAAACACAAATAAAATGATTTTTGGCATTTCTCATTACAATGATAATGTTTTATAATATGATTTTCACAATGCGGATCCAAGATGGCGGACTAACTAAATTTCGTTTGAAGTTTCCTGGATTTTAAAGTGATGGATCCAAGATGGTGGATCTAATCAGTATCAATCTAATCGCTTCAATGATTTTGTTTTATAATATGATTTTCACAATGACGGATCCAAGATGGCGGGCTTAGTAACTAAATTCTAAATTTCGTTCGAGGTTTCCTAGATTTTGAAGTGATGGATCATAAGATGGTGATTTAATCACTTTTAATCTAATCGCTTCAAAACAGAAATTTAAATAAAGGAGTTTGAGCAATTGCTGGTGAAGAATTTGAAGTGCTTAAATAAATGCACCATGGTCAATTTCTAGTTTTCGAAATTTGAAAATGGTAGATTCAATATGGCATATATATATATATATATATATATATATATATATATATATATATATATATGTTGTAACGTAGATTTTCACGAATGGTAGAATGTGCACCTGTGTTTTTCCGGTTTTCAATCCGTTCGTCAATAGAAAAATCTTCACGACGTTTCGCCAACATTTTAGCTGGGATTTTGAAGTGATGCTTCCTCGACGGCTCGAGTGCACATATATATATATATATATATATATATATATATATATATATATATATATATATATATATATATATATATATTTCTGAACTTTCTTGGGTATGTGGTTTTTTGTTTTTTATTTTTAAAACAATCTAATTAAAGTTTTAACGTTTCGCGCATTCTTTTGGGATTTATCAAAAATATATTATCAGTTCATGGATAAAATCTACAAAGAAAAACATTACAATCAGCAATCACTCAAACAATTAAATGCACTTAAATTAGACATACATATTTTATGAAACGAACACACTGTACAATATCAAAAATGTAAATTTAAAATTCTTTGCTAGATACGCACCCGTTGTAGCTGTGCCGTATAAAATTCAACTAAGAGTATACATTGCCAGTACGAAGGAATTTGGTGTAAAAGTTTTTTATATATATTTTTATTAATTATTTATGAAGCAATTATTATATTATTAAAGACCCAAATATTTTTTTGGTATTTTAGTTTTGCATTTGTTATAATTTTTAATGGAGTTTTTAATTAATTAGGTTATTACATATTTGGCTAAGATTTTTTATATCTTGTTTGTCGTTAACGACATGCTTTTCTTTTTTAATGTGAATCATCTCCTTAATAAGCAGTTTGTGGTAGTTTTGGTCTTGGTGCATTTGCGAAATCAAATGCGTGTTTTTGAGAGGATTCGTGCTTATGTAATGCAGTTGAAGCATTTTTGGTGTATTTGTGACCATTCAGTCTATTATCCAAATATTGCGTTGTTATGCCTATGTATTTTGTTGGGCAGTTATGGCAAGGTACCGTGTATATTAAAGTTGACTTCTTTTTGGTTGCTACTTTACTTTTTAACGGAGTGAAAAGCGAAGACAAAAGATTTTGAGATTTGTGGCATACAACGATGTCGTGTTTTTTTAAGGTGTATTTTATTTTTTCTGAAAGTCCCTGACTGTACGGCATAGTAATGTATTTTTTGTTACCATCTGGGTTCGCTGATTTGTCTATATTACTAGTATTATAAAATTTATACATTCGTTGTTTAATAATTTTATTAATTTTATATTCTGAAAAGTTATTTTCAATCAGAATCTTTTTGATTTTCTTAAGTGTTTCGGTTCGATATTCAGGAGACGTTAATGTTAGTGCTCTGTCTGTTAGACCGATGATAACGCTGTTCTTTTGAGATAGGGGATGGTGTGAATTGTAGTTCAAGTATCGACCAGACCATGTTTCTTTTGTATACCACTTCGTCTTAAGGCATTCATCAACATTGTTTCTTATTACTATTAAGTCTAAAAAGTTAATTTTACTATTTTGTTCGATTTCTGATGTAAATTGTAATTTGGGGTGAAAGTTATTGAAACAATTTAAAATGTCTTGTACATGGATTTCTGTAACGGCAGTAAGGCAATCATCAACATGGTATTGTTTTTTAATTGAAACGTGGTAGTAGGATCACTGCGAAGTTTCTATTTGTTAGGTTGTCAGATAGTAAACTATTTAATTTTAAGTCGTAGTCCTATATATATATATATATATATATATATATATATATATATATATATATATATATATATATATGCTTCTTATTTTTGTTGGGCGCCAGGTAGAAATAACTATTCTTGAGTATTATTGATTTGTACCAAATTTTTTTTTAATTTAATTAAAAAAACTACACAAATACACGTGCTGTATTTCTGAATGTACCCTGTTTTTCGTGATCAGGTGTTTAAAAACATCGATGTCAATTTGCTCTTTCTCAGGTGAGCTTAGGTTAATTATTATTATTATTGGAAAAGTCAAATCAATGATTCATAAAGACAAATTTAAACTTTATTAACATAATAAAAATATATCAGTTGGTGCAGTTTTATGGAATATTTATAAATAACCTTATTTATTCCTAATTAAAATGTTCAATACTATTTAATGTGTACTGTTTCTCTTTTGTTGGATTTAAGATTATTAAATCTGGAAACGTTGTATATTATGTTTGAAGGTT
Organism: Diaprepes abbreviatus; assembly: GCA_034092305.1. Classification (NCBI taxonomy): domain Eukaryota; kingdom Metazoa; phylum Arthropoda; class Insecta; order Coleoptera; family Curculionidae; genus Diaprepes; species Diaprepes abbreviatus. The sequence continues at coordinate 62,041,563 of JASJET010000055.1, forward strand.
AAAAATAATTAGTGTCTTATTAAATATAATTTTACTTTAAATAATCTAAAAAAATATTTGTGTGTGCCAATAATATTAAGAGTGATATTGTTACAGTGCAAATTAAACAATTTATTTTATTACTACAGATATTCATTATAAGGTTAGTACATTTATATTCCAGAATTTTTTTGTCCACGTCCTAGGTTTCTTCCTTTTACAAAAATCAAAAATCTTTTCTCCTTTTGCTAACTATTGGAACTTTTCTTCTTAGACATCACTAATTTATTAAATATGTTTGCTCAGTGATATTATTTATTTATAACTTCAGTAAACTTCTTTTCCATTTTTAAAAATTGTCTACAAAGGATTAATGACAACTTTCTCTTAAAAAAAAACAAACAAATAAACATTTTGAGATTATGTTACTTTTAATGAATATGGCTAGTGATGTTTACTCTACAACGGATTAATGTGCACTCTCTTTAAAAATAATGAATTTTCGCTTTTATAGTTAGCGGTGACGTAGTATAAATTTTTGTTTTAATTTTTCTGTGATTGGTCGGCTATCGAACATGAATTTTAAGCTTTGAAATACGAAACCAAAATGGACTCCTAATTGTCAATTTATAATGAAATTTTAATATTTTAATGATATTGTGAACTAAATATTATCTTTGATGCAAATAAATTATGAGTTATGTAAAATTTGGATTTTTCCTGACATTTTGATATATCTACAATTTACTTTTCGTAATTATTTAGCACATAAAATTGATAAAAAAAATTTGATTATATCTAAAAATTTTACATATACTTTTAAATTTTAATTGTAACTTGCTGAAATTGATAATTCTTGTTTTGCTAATCTTATAATCATATTTAGCAATGCTTTACCTACAATTAAGTACTATTTTTTTCTAGTTTATTTTTAAAATTGACTTAGAATCTACATTTTCTTATTTAAAAGCTATCACACCTGAGATAAGGTGATTATATATATATATATATATATATATATATATATATATATATATATATATATATATATATATATATATACATATATAAATAATTTCACTGCACGTCGATCAACTGCTACCTCTATAGAAAAAATTTATTTTCGGCATATTATTTTATTTACTATGTCATACCAACTGTGCCGTCAATAGAAGAAGTTCCTGAAAATCTCTTAAAGGATAACAAAATAGCATCGAATCTTATCGGAAATAGTTCCAATAACTCTGAGAAGCCTGCTAACGTGCCAATTTACAAAAGGAAATTTGATGAAACCCAACAAAAGTATTGGGCGCTAGTTCTAAAAAATAATGAGTAACCTATTTCCTTTTGGTAGCGACTTAGTTTAAATTAATTTGAAAACATCATTTTAAATGTTTTGTGTTTTAAATATTTTATATAGGTGTATTTTTACGAATTCATTAATTGTATAACAAAAACATGTCTTAAAATAATTATACTCATATAAGTTATTTACTTGGTTTTAAGGTATCTCTGTATAAAATTTTATTTAGTCATAGTCTTGTTATTCGTTGTCCAATTTCCAATTTATTATAGTCAGATTCACTAAGAAAAATTAGATTTTCTAGATGACCAATTTAAATTCTCTACTGTCAATCTAGACCGGTTTTAAAGTTAAACCTTGTTAGTTAATAAGAGCGTTAGCTGTTTAAAAATGATGTATTTAATAATTATGTCAGAATCCATGTATGTGAAACATGGATGTATCATAGCATTCCTGACGAGTTGGCTAAACTAAATGGGTATAAAGTGTATCGATGCTATAGGACAGACAGCAAAGGAAAAGGAGTGGTGATTGATTGTATAATATCAATTGAATCTCGGACGATAAATGTTTCTGAGATATATAGAACGGACTATCCGAAATTAAACCAATTATGTCACTAAAAGAAGAGAAAAAAAGCATATTTTGAGTTTAAATCCAGACAGTAAATAAAAATACAATTTGTAGAGAGTTAGAAAAATTGAACAAACATGGCCAGGGTAACTGTGTATTTCCTGATAATTTCGACCTACAGTTCAAAAACACTTTCTGTTTATTCTTTCAAGTGAATAATAAACCACATTTACCAATTTTAAATTTCCCGGTAAATAATAAACTTATTGAATGTAAGTTTAATTTGGCATGTACAGACGAGAACGAAATACATGAAAGCCTTTTTTCTTAATTTCAAATTTATTGATTGTTATGGAATTAGAATTGATATGCTCCTTATGAGTTGTACAATAATTATTTCTATCATAAAACATATTTTTAATGTTTGTTTAGTCAAAAACACGTTTTCTTGCCTATTTTGCTGAATCAAGAGATCTCAGACCAATTAGTATTTTACTCGTTCTATTTAAAGCATTAGAAAAAATAATTGAATGTCAGATAAAAATGTCCATTAATAAAAACAAAATTCATTCAGAATTATAATCAGGATTTCATAAAGATCACAGTTGAATAACCGGCCAAATAAAGTTAACGACGATATTCTTACATAAATTTGAAATAGCAAATTTACAATCTCAGTACTTCTTTATTACTCAAAAGTACTTGACCACAGTTTTCAGTTAGATTGACTTTTTATGTTTTATCAGAGGCGCTTTCAACTTTATGTCTATCGGTAACAGAGTTCTTAAACGGTCAGATTATGCGAAGGAGATGCGGCCATCTTTATTCGCTATCCAATTAAAATTGCTCATCTTCTACCATACAAGATAGTCAGTTCTTTGTTAACCCTTGAGTAGTACACTTAATACGGGTGCAAAATATACTCAATTTCTCGTCGCACATAAGTCGCGTATTTCTCTCGACGAATTCTAATGCCCCGTTCGTTAGTTTTATAATTTCTCATATTTCATCTTCTCTCTTCGGCTTCACGTAGTCAATTCCAGCTCTAACATGTCGGTTTACTTAAATTAATCTCTTGTTTACAGAGTTATTAGTATTTCATTATTTGAAGAAAATGGTCTTATTTTTCGTCACGATCGATTAACATCATCTTCTTTAAGGATACGAGTAAAAGAAGCATTGCGTTCATTTTTCTTTTCAGATAAACTACACAGCCTTTCCAGAATTAAAATGTTAAGTTTTGTTTAATAGATGGTGCATTTGATCGTTATTTATAATATATATTTAGTTCAACCAGTGACTCTTATCTACTCCCAGCGAAAAGCAATTGAACCAGCGCCTTTTGAAATACAACAAGAAATTCCTTGACTTTTCAAGGCATAGTGGTTTTGATGTAACTACCATATACGGTTAGTATTTGACCTCGATGTGAAAATCGTCCCGATACTACTACTACTATAATTTAAAGGGCATTCTGTTATTTAAAACTGATCTATTTTAATCGTCAATTTCTAAATAAAAAGCTTCACATACTACAACGTGAATCATTGGTACCATCGCATCCTAACTATGAATATATAGTGTATGACCTAAACTTACAATGGATGCGCGTAAATTTTTACTGGTACAGACCCTTTTCATTTGGTGTATATGCGATTTGACAAGACGAGACCATAGGTCCTTACAATCTGTTGATATGGATTGACTCAATATAGAACAGAGAGTTATGTTACAGTGCTTGGTATTCTATTATAAAATTGTTTGCAACCAAAAGCTAGCTTATTTGTTCCGTAAACTAAGGTTTACAATCTCTGTACAAAATCTAAAAAAATTCAAGAACATGTTAACTCCAACACAAAACTACTTAACTTCATAGATATTTTACATATAATGTTACTAGTTTTACAACCAGATACCTGAGAAATTAAAATCCTTCAACATACTAATTTTTAAACGCTAATTGTAACAGTTGGTATTGAAAGAGAGTAGCCGAGTTTTTAATATCAGCATTTCCTGAGGACTAGTTCATAATATGAGTATATATTTTTCGAACCATACGCAAGTTACGAAGATATTTTTATACCATGGTCTGTTGGGTTATGAACGTTCCTTATATTTTTTTGATTTTTTTCTGGTTATCTTTGTATAAGTGATACATATTGTATTCATTAAATGGTACCTTTATTGGTTTTAAATATGGAAAATAACTTAAATTTATTGTTAATCTTATTTTTGTCTAAATATTTTATTAATGTCATTTGGATAGTGTTAAAAACATTTTTTTCCCAGATGTGTTCGAACTATGCCATTGTCGATATTTTTTTTTATTTATTTATTTTGTCCTCTGTATTACAAACAAAACAAAGCTGCTTTAATATGCTAGAAAAATTAAACTAGCATAAAACGCAAAAGAATTTTAATTTTGGCAAATCATTCTTCCAGGGGATACAAAACTACTTTCGTCTTTAGCTTCTCGAATTTTGTTTGGCAAATCTATTTTTATTAACTATAGAGCGAAAAATCAGTTTTCTCCATTTAAATTGAAGAGTATTGTAAATATCCCTTACAGATAAACAAATTTACAATGGAATGAGAAGTTGCATAATGAAAAATCCAATCGAATGCCGAAAGATTCGTTTCGATCCGATGGATAGAATGACGGCAATCGCACAATGCAATTTTCTTATATAGTTCCAGCGTAAAAGAAAAAGTGACCAATCGGAAGGTCGCTTTGTTCCGATTGGTTACACACAAGAGAGTAGAGTCAGCTCTCGGAAACTATATAAACCCCACGTTTTGTGCAATTGTCAGCCAAAACGTCACTGCCAATATTTTATGCTCTTGGAGGAAAAAAAAAATAACGAAAACATCAGTTTTGAAGCAAGAAGCCACCTGTTTTGAAGAAAGAACGTCAGAATTTGTCAAATATTGCATTTTGTCGAAAGAAATTCGCATTTTAGAGGGAAAATATTCGACAAATTCAAGAAGATAATTCTTCAGGAAGGCTGAATAGCCCAGAAAAATAACAACACCGACGATCTTATCAGACGGCTGCGTGGCTGAAGGATTCTGTTAATTTTAAGTTAAAACAAAGTACCTCCGAGGCCCCTGGACGAACTAATAGCTTTTTCCCGGGAATTTGCCAAAGGCTGGGGCGCCTGAAGAAACTAAAAATAATTTAATTTTTGTTTTTTTGCTGAAATCGGATTAAATACGGTATATCGGGGTTCCTCTGATTTAATTTACTGGTTTTAAGGTAAGATAGGTTTCTAAACCTCAGAGCCCGATATACTATAGTTCGAAAGACGGGTGTTATTCGTAATTGTATACACGAACTGGTGTTGCAATTACGGATCACCGTCATAAACTTCGCGAAAACCATTAAATAAAGAGTGTTCCCAAATAACTCACCCTCCATAGACATTAAAGGTTTGTTATAAGCCTTGAACCATCCCCATATAATAAAAAGCTACCAAAAAATACTTAGAAAAGCATTTTTCTATGGTTGGTCCCGCACGAATTTTTTTTCTAAATTGGTATACACTTAGAAAAAATTTTGGCACAAAAAATTCTAGCGCGAAAATTAACAGAAAGTCCCCACAAGCTACCGTGAAATAAATATCGTGAAATTTCGGAGAAGGCAACCGGATTTCGGATACATAACGTGAAATAAATTTAAATTTGCGTAATTCGTTTCCGACAAAAGACAAACAATTTACCAAATTTAGTAGATTGACTTTCTCGTCACAAACAAACCCCAAACAAATTACATTCAACAAGTTGCAACCAACAGTTCTAATTTTCCAATAATTAGACTACCCCAATCTCATTGCACAAGACCCGTAGAGCATTTCTGCTCACTTCCACTACGCGTCTTGTTTTTAAATAAAGTCCCCATTTTTGACTTTTGGCTCACAAAACAACAAACTTCAAACTCTTCCAAATTTAAGAGCATAAAATGACTCAACCAATCACAATGCCACACAATAACAGCAAGAAAGGTGAGGAGGCCTGGATTTTTCCTGGGTCGGGAGGTTACGGTGGGTCCTCTCCGGCACCCCCTGGGTGCCTTTCCTTTCAACAACAACAACCACATTACCACAGTGAAAACATTAACATTCAGAGGAATCTTATAGATTTGGACAACCCTGTTACAAATACCGATAGACTCGGCAGACGCCTAATCGATTTCGAAAACGAATCGTTTTACGAGGTTTCGTCAACGATTTCATCGGTGAATCCCCTGAGTAATTTTTCATATTCAAGCCAATTCCCTGGTTTACGACCTTTGGGTCACAGAAACCAAGCGTTCGCGCATACAGAGAGACACCCCACTTACTTATTTGCTACACACTTGGATTCGACTTCGATCGATTCAACTCAAGAGCCTACCTAGTTTTGTTCTCAAAATTTTGAAAAGCGAAATCAAGAAAAATTGACAGAACCTAGTAGTATACTAATGAGAGGTACCAACACAAGTAGGCGTTCCCTTATCCGATAAGAGTAATATTTCTACTCAAAAACATGTCCTTACTAAGTCGTAGTTAATTAAAAAAATTTTGAAAAATTAACTTCCTTTTTGCTTCTATTGATCTTAGAAAGTTACATTTTTTTAAAAATACGTGTTTTTCCTAGTTTTCTAATCCGACCAATTAATGTATCATCCGAAATATCAGTATTATGTAATTTGTTTATAAGCATAAAGGAGGTACCTTTTTTGTTGTAATTTTTGCATAATTTGTTTTGAAAAATTGAATGGTTTTTTTAGGGACTATTAAAACAAGTCCTTAGGAATAAAATAATTCCTTTTAGGTTTTCGCACGATTTGACAAAACGTTATTCTAACCCATAAAAACTGATAACCTTTCAGTTTAACGGGAAAAACAATTGCAATTGTGCAAAAATTACGAGTATTTAACACTTACAGCAGGATTCACTAATGTGGTTTAAATTTAAAACTGTCCTAAATTGAAAGCAGAGGGCTTAAACTGACAAGAGCAACAATATATCAGGCAAGTTTTAAACCCTAAAAATACAAGAATAAAAAAATTATTTTGTTTCACTACTGAACCGGCAAAAATGGAGAACTTTATTTATTTTCGGAATAAAACTATTTCTTTTACATATTGCAAAGCTTTACCTTAAGGTTCTTATCCTTAACATCGGTATATAACAGTTTATTTGTTGACATATGTAATATAAATTATGACAGTATCATAAGCAAAACAAAACTGGCTGACTATAAGATTTAATTTTCATGGAAACTAGATCGGATTTAAATTTTAAATCTTCGTAATGAATCTGGCTGTTAGAGTATATATTTTGCCAACTTTTTTTATCATTAATTATGTACTATCCGTGGGCTCGTTAACGATTTTAACAATTTTTTTCAAAGTTATTTACGATAAACAACGTATATTTTTGACTAGCAACAATTATTTTCGATTTAAATGAACTATAACGATTTTTCGCTATTAATTGATAACATAAAAAATTTGATAAACAAAATTCAGAACAATAAAGATGATAGTCATTTGGTATTTTCTGGAAAAATTATTGTCATGAAGAAAAATTCCATCTGTATTTAATTTTTTTTCAAAGTCTAATATTTCTGCCTTATAAAGTGCGTTGACAGAAAATATACATATGATTAGAGTGGCATTATGAGATTTAACACTACAGTTTGTGAATAGTTTTTAATTATATTTCATGTTGGACTTCGATAAAGTTAACTAAAGATTCCTTATTCCTCTTGGATCTTTTAAATACCTCATTTCAAATTACTCGGTCTAAATATAATAATGATCTATAGAAGGATCCAATAAACTCGATTTCACCAAAACATAATGAAAATTATAATAAACGCCTTAAAACGATAGAGAGAGTTATATATTATTAGTTTGATTGCGAGGCAAAAAGTGTGTTTTTACTAAAATGAACTTGATTTTATTTTATTTAAGCAAAAATAAGGCATTGCGCGTTTATTACAGCCAACACTAGAATTGCACAAAATTCCATTTCCGACATTCAATCAAACATGTGAAGTATCATAATTTTTTTTGTCGGAGGCACTACACATACTATAAAAATTTTAGCTCGATCGGACTTGTGTTATAATATTTTCTTACAGACAACAGGGCAGACGCTGATGTGATGTATCATTATATTGTATTTGCATTGGAATTACCTATGCAATATGCAAATAAATGTTTGAAATACATATTACAAAATATATTCGAGACAGAAGGCAGATATACCATAATATTGTACTCTTATCGAAATTAGAGACATATGTTAAATTTCAGCTTAATCGGACTCGTGAAAATATGTGAAAGATATGTTACATAATTTTATTACCGACGCATAATATTTTTTTTTGGTTCAAATAATTTTCTAGTTTCAGCGGTTTTTACGTCAACTTTTTTTGGATTTTGATTATATGTTTAATATTCTGAATAAGCCAATTTCTAGAATATGACTGTCAAAAATGAAATACAAATAATAAGTGGGAAAATATTTACTAAAAAGTATTGTTCAGATGATTTGCTATTTTAAGTATTTTAAGAAGCAAAAATATCAATTCATATGGAAACTATTATATCAAAAACTGTACATTTTAGTTGGTCCCAATAATTAGGATAATCACTTAAAGTAACATATTATTTCGACGTTTTTAAAATCGGAGTGAATTTACGGAACATGTTTATTATAACTAAATGTGCCATGGCAAGTTCAAATAATTGAGGATTGTTCATATTTAGATGAGATAATACATGATTATAGAAGATGTTTACCAGACCTAGCATAAGCTGTAATTATGAAGTTATTATTTCGAGTGATACGAGTAAATAATCTTCTCCTTTTACGGCAAATACGTCAAAGTTTACAAAAGTTTCAAACTTTCTCATGTCCACTTTGGCAGCTGCATCATTTCTCACCATTTATGTTTGACTATCTGAATTACTTACAGTGGGACCTCAATGTGACTCTAATGTTTTTTTACGTCAAAGACTTTTGTAAAAAAATTTTATAAAAAAATTGAACCGACTTCTAAAAGTGCGCTAAAAAGTGAAAAATAACCATAAATTTTTATATGAAATTGAACTTTTTGAAGTTGGCGCCAAACTAATACTTGACAAAATGTGATTTGCAAAAACAGATTTAAAATACTTTATTGTAATTGCTTTCTTACCATAATTCGTATATATTAGTAGTAGTTGTTTATTTCATTTACAAATAATTTGGCGCCGACTTCAAAAAGTTCAATTTCATATAAAAATTTATGGTTATTTTTCACTTTTTAGCGCACTTTTAGAAGTCAGTTCAATTTTTTTATAAAAATTTTATTTTTCTATTTTTAGTTTTAGAATTCATTATGATATTCATAAATTATTTGAACTAAAAACTAATCGAAATTACTGTACTTCGCAATGACTCCAAAGGGGCAAAAAAGTACAAATTTTATCCAAAGTTGTAAATCACCCTAAAATGAACCACTAAAAATTCTTTAGTTCTTAGAGTTTTCCAAATACCAATCAAATTGGGTCAAATGAATATTTAGTCTGTCATAGAAAATCCACTATCTTAAATTTCAAATTAATTTTAGATTGGTAATATAGGCCCCAACACCTTCCAATATCGATATTTAAAGAAAATAAATTAATTTTTTATCCACCATATTAGATACGCCATTTTTAAATAATTTTAGATTCGTCATGTGTGACCCCGAAAACTCTCCCGTACCAATTTTGGTGAAAATCGGACAAAATTGATTTTTTTTGTTTGCCATATTGAATCCGCCATATTGAATTTTTTTAAAATAATTTCTGATTCTTTATGTGAGGCCCCGAAAACTTCCCCATACCAATTTTGGAGAAAATCGAACAAAATTCATTTTTTCGTCCGCCATATTAGATCCGCTATATTGAATTTTTCAAAAATTATTTTAGATTTGTTAAATGCTACTCCGAAAACTCCCCCGTACCAATTTTGGAGAAAATCGAACAAAAAAATTTTTTTTGGCGGCCATATTGGATCTGCCAAATTGAATTTTTTAAAAATTATTTTAGATTCGTCATATGCGACCCCCAAAAATCCTTCATACCAATTTTGGAGAAAATCGGACAAAATTAATTTTTTCGTCGGCCATATTGGATCCGCCATATTGAATTTTTTAAAAATTATTTTAGATTCGTCATATGCGATCCCAAAAACTCCCCTGTACCAATTTTGGAGAAAATCGGACAAAATTGATTTTTGTCGTCCGCCATATCGAATTTTTTAAAAATAATATTAAATTCGTTATGTGGCACCTTGAAAACTCCCCCATACCAATTTTGGAGAAAATCGGATTAAATTAAATTTTTTTGTCCGCCATATTGGATCCGCCATTTTGAATTTTTGAAAAATAATTTCAGATTCGTTGGGTACGACCCCTAAAATTCCTCCATACCAATTTTGGAGAAAATCGGACAAAATTAATTTTTTTGGCCGCCATATTGTAAGCGCCATCTTGGATTTTACTGCACCAATTTCATCTAAAAAAATATGGGACCACCGCAGCAACTTCCTTTACATAATGTAAAAAATTTCATTTAAATCGGTGCAGCCGTTTCGGAGTAATCGGTGTACATACATAAAAAAAAAAAAATACATAGTCGACGAATTGAGAACCTCCTTCTTTTAGAAGTCGGTTAAAAAGAAGCAACAATGCTATGTGTTCTTTAATGAACAGGAAATCGACTTAGTTGACTCCGATTTAAGAAACGCGTGGAAAAAATTTGTCATTTCCAGCCACATCCTGACTGTTCAGTATTGTTACCGAATACAAAAGTTATTATTATATTTAGTTAATTTATTAACTTCCAAAATATATAGGTTTACATATTAGAGAGACAAAAATTATTCCATTTAATTTCCCAGTCTAATAATAAAATGTGAAATAATTTTCAAACACCTACTGATATTCGGTACGTGGAAAAAGATTTACAAGAAAATGGTTTTTATATGGTTAGCATGCTAATGTCAAAAAAGATGGGAAAAATTTATTGCGCAATCCCTCTTATTATTTTTTGGTCTATAATACTTGATTAGTGTTTAAAAGTGATATGTGAAGAGATTCGAGAGGTGTAAGGACTTGGGGTTTATTCCGTCAAATAGAATAAAAATATTTGATTTAACGACACGACAAAAAATGTCATAGTCAACATTCCAAATAAAACTTAAAACTATAATAAAAAATTTGAAGTTATATTTCTGCAAAAATAAAGACAATGCAAGATTGACGACCATATTTGAGCCAATCCTGATAGTCTTTCTTTAAAAGTGTCGTCGGCTTAAGACTTAATTCTTATATCTCTACAGCTTTGAAAATTTACGAAAAAACTAATCACGTTAAAACTTTTTACATATGAATTTGTGTAAAAAGAATTTAATAATATATAGAAAATCCATTTTTAATAGAGATGATTATGGACAGTTAATAAAAATTACAGTTTAAAAGAGAAAATATCAAAACTAATAAAATTGACTAAAAGTTGGTATTACAGTTCTTAAGTCTTAATGCCAAGAATACTTTATATACTCGTATGTATTTGTGTAGTAATAACATATAGAAAATGCTTTGCTAATGACATAACTATGGACAGTTAACGAGCATTACAGCTTTACTAGTATATTAGACCTATTAATTTCAGTTATATTACAGAAATTTGGTGCTTTAATACCTGAAGCTTGAAATATGCTTTAGAGTGACTGCTGATGAAAGATACAGGGTTCAATAGGTTCAAAATATACTATATAATACATTAATTTATCCAGTTAAATTTTGTGCTTTTATTCCTAATTAAGTATATAATTGCTTTACTCTGTCTTTGTGTTCACAAGATTTCTCATTAAAGTAATAATGAACATGACGTCTGATTCAGCATTTACTAATGAAATTATAAATTAAAAATAAACAAGGCTTTATTGCATGTGTTGCGGTAAATTAGATATGAAAATGCAACTATTTACATGAAAATACTGTTCCATACCGGAAACTTTGTTAATCAGTGTACATGCACCGTAAGGATCCAAAAGCACCCTACGTAATTTCCTAATTTGATTAAATTGGGGTTTTCATTTTCAAAGCTTGTTTCCATAATGTCTCTTAGTTGTTTCATGTCATAAAATTTTGAATAAAATTTGATATTAATATTGAGGAGTTATTTTCAGAACATATTTCAGTAAAATATAACCGAAAACTTAATTAATACAGTAAGAGGCAAAAATTTTACTGTTAAATTGATGACACCGAGAAAAAGTAACTATTAAAATATGACCTTAATTGAACCCTTAGATATAACTAGATCTTAAATACCTATCTTTAAAACCAATCGAATGGCGATTTATAACAATGGCATCTATAATATAAGAACAAAGCACTAAAATGAAATTTCCGTTCAGTTACATTTGCTTTGGTCTTGTTGTCGAAGCTACTTTATCGAATTATACCAAATTCCTAAATTTAAAGACCTTGAGAATAAGTTTTCTTTTCTTAACATAATTGTTAAAAACTACTATTATAAAAAAGAAGGACGATATGAAGCTATTACTACCTTTGCACTGTTTCCCATAATTTCCCATCTGTGCCGCACAATATTTTGTTTTATTGTGACATTTTGAAATTAGATTAAAAAAACAACAATAATTATTTTTTAGACAGGCGAAACGATAAACTGGATTTGGGAATATTGAATATTTGCACCGCTGTTTGGTTTTTACATTGCCTTTTCGACCGAAATTTGATATTTTTGTTTTTTTTTCCCATTGTAATATGTCGAAATTTTTCCTAATCTCGGAATATTACAATAGTCCAGTCATTTGTTCAAAAAAAAAGAGGGTTACCTGGAAAGTTTTCCTGGAGTTTTGGAAATTGGTAGTTTTATAGATTTCGATGTGCTCTTTCCAAATTTCGACATTGCCACCTCATATCTCCGCCGCTCGCACCGCCATTTTGGAAAAATGGCGCCTAATAACAGTTTTTTACAATATCTCCTTTCCGACGCATTTTACGACAAAAACATTTATATACAAAATTAAACAATTTTTATTGTAAGATCAATAGTTTTAGCGTACGAGCGCCGCAAAGTATTATTCATCTACACCACCACGTTGTTTTCTTATATTTCTTCAAAATATTTTACTATTGTCGCAGGTATTAAAAAAAAAGGTATAAGGGTAATGCGTCGCCTTTGTGTCGGGTCCCTCTCTCGACCTTAAATGAAACATCTGTCGGTAGAACTCAAGAGAAGTATTTAGTTTAGTCTGAGTCATCAGTATACGTCTATCGTCTTACAGTGTTGTTTGTGTTTATAGAGCCATGGCTTCTGATAAAGTAAATTATTTTATTTGTAATAATTCATTATTAGAAAGTGAAACAATTGAAGTGAAGGAAAAAGGATTGGAGATTTTTCCTAAGTCAAGTGTTAAAAGACAATAAAGTTTAACTTTTGGCTGGCCTAAAATCGATAGTGGTTCATGATGTATGTCGAAAACGATATAATAATGAAAAGTTAATCCCTGCATCATTGCGTAGAGGAAGCGATGTCACGACACCTCAACCACTACTGCGATCCTTGCATCCAACATTCTCATTCAGCAGAGTTTATAGCCAAAACAAAAATAGACGCGGTTGTGCAAGTGTAATGTTATGTATAGTGTGCGGAAATTATCAATGGAAAATAGTATTTCAGAACTTGCTAGAGCTCGTAATGATGATTGGGATCGAGCAATTGTTGAGCGTCTTGAGCATGCGAATGATTTGGTCGCAGCCGATGCACAGTACCACAATTCCTGAATGAAAAAATTGTATCAAGCACCACCAGCTGAAGATATAACAAAAAAGGTCCGTATGCAAATGAGATCGATACTGCGATGCAGTTTATTTATTCTTATCTTGAGCAGAATTCCGATGAGTGTCAGTTTTCTCTGGACGAATTGATATCCAAAATTGAAGGTGATTACCGTCCACACATAAAAACAGTGAAAGCACAACTCCTCAAAAAATACGGTGATGATATTTTAATTGCCGTCACTGCCAATAAGACTCCGGTGGTGTGTTTCCGAAATACAGGTTTAAGCTATTAACGGAAGCCTGGTACAATCAAAAAAGTGATGACACTGCAGAAGAACGTCGGCATATTGTAAAAACAGTAGCAGAAATTGATATAGAGGATATTCGCTCTACGGTCTATGAGGCAAAACATTATCCTCCATCAAATAATTTTTTTCAAGACTCTGAGTCAGATATACCTGAAACTTTACTCGCTTTCCTAGATAGGGTAATTTTAAGAAACAGACGAGCGTCTTTTGAAAAATAGAAGAAAAAAAGCATTGCTTTCGCCCATTCTATAATTGCAGCAGCAAGGCCAAAATCTTTTATATCATCATTACAGATCAGACTAGCTGCATTTTTATTTTATAAGTATGGATCTCGGCGATTAATAGATGTATTATCATCTCTTGGATTTTGCTCTTCATACACCGAAGCAATGTTGTTCGAAGTTTCATCTATTATGCCCGCACCGTTGAATATCGATGATAACGCATTTTCTCAATTTGTTTTTGACAACGCTGATTTCAATACGCAGACATTAGATGGTAATAACACTTTCCATGTCATGGGCGGTATCTATTGTGTAACACCTACAACTGCTATCGCTCCTGATCAAATTATTCCACGATTAAAGCAAATGCCGTCTGCAACAGTCGTTGGTTTAGGTATCATTGCATTAAAAACATTTGTGAAAAACGATACAGGCTTAAAAACAATAAAGATTCAAAACCTCGGTAGGATTCGTGGGGCTTCGGAAGTAGTTATGCCATCCGTTTCAGATTTATTGTGGCTATATCCATCGCAGGTAATGCGGATGAAATTTCGGTCTGCGACGTCTCGATTGGTGCCCAAGACGAACTCGCAACCCTTGGTCCATCAGAAACAGCAAAGTGAAGGAGATTGCGCCAAATTTCGAAAGTGTGCATCACATGTGGATTAGGCCTACAGGGGACACCACAATAAAAAAAAAAACGCGCCGCTTACTCTACCTCAAGGTGGTGTGGAAATGAGTTTTTTTTTCCAAAACGCATATTGAAATATACTTTGCGGCGCTCGTACGCCAAAAACTATTGATTTTATAAAAATATTGTAAATACATAAATTGTACGAAATTTTCTCTAGTTTAATTTTGTATATAAGAAGTTTTTGTCGTAAAATGCGTCGGAAAGGAGATATTGTAAAAAAAAACTGTTATTAGGCGCCATTTTTCCAATATGGCGGCGCGAGCGGCGGAGATATGAGGTGGCAAAGTCGAAATTCGAAAAGACCACATTAAAATCTATAATATTATCAATTTTCAAAACTCCCGGAAAACTTTCCAGGTAAAACTACCAAATGACTGGATTATAAGTTTATATAGTGTTTTAAATATTTTGAAGATACCTAGTAGATATTATATATCTGGTTTTAAGGGAAATTATTTAAACAGTTCTACGGTGCAATTATTTCGTGTTCCAAAAAATGTCGAACTCCGACCAAAATGATAAAAATCGATTTATCTTGAAAGCTTTGTGCCTAGCTAAGTCTGTAAGCGTAATTTTACAAAAACTTATTTTATCTAGCAGATATCTGAATAGAACTCCATAACGGGATAAACCAAAATTAAACGAACCAACATATTGAAAAGGCAGAGATGAAAAGCTTAAAGAAATATACGACATTCGATTTCAAAAAATGTTGAAGAAAGCAAACGCGAAACTTTGATACATAAATATCTTACAAGTTTTGAAACTTTTGACATATCTAATAATTATTATTTTAAGACATTTAGTTTAGGGGCGGGTGATTTGCCCAACTCTCTTTCGCGTTGAACATATTCCAGGGCCTTCTATAATATGGGTTATCCAAATAAACAATTATTTAGAAATAAGGACGTAGGTATATGGCCAAAGAGTAAGTGTACAAACTAACAAAGTCCTTTTTACCTATCTTTTTATTCGTCACTCTATTTTTTCTAACACCCTCGTACAAGCTTATAATTACTTCACGCGTTCTATCATAATCAGCTGATACAGTACATGTGGTGATTATCGATTCCAAGAAAAAGTTCATTGAACCACTTTTTCGTATTTGTCAGGATTTTGTTTTCAAAGGAGTTTTTAGTGAAAATGAAAGAAGTAATTATTTCTCTTATAACTTAACTTATTTAGTTTAAAATAGTTTTGTATTATATGCGTTAGTTTAGTCACTAGACCTTTTTCCGGTTGATTTGTTCCGCCAAATTTAAATCAGTCAAACATTCCTTGTCTGAAGGCCTTTTTTGTGGTGGAAGTCCATAATCATGGACTCTAGATCTTGGTCTGCTAACTGCAAAAGACTGACGTACTTTCATTTGTTCTTTTAAGAATTTTTTAAAATTTGGCAGATTATCTTTTCTGAGATAAAAATTACCCTTTGCTTTTGTTTAAGCATGTTCAAATGTATCTGCAGAGCATAAATTTATTAGGCTTTTACCGATAATGTTCATTTTGCAGAAATTTTTCCTTATTCATGGTCAGCCATCCATCTTAAAGATCTATTGCTGGTCTGGATTACCTTATATTGTGTTAAGAGGTGTACTACCTAGTTTCATGTTTTTCTTTTACGTTGGCACCCGTGTAATTGTATCTAAAAGATATCTGCCATTGTGCAATCTGTAAATCTCTGAGCTGATTACGCTTATCTATAGAAACTTGACTGACGAAGATTCCACGAAGTACATTGGAACCAAAATCCTCTGAAAAAGGATACTCGATTTCCAACTTACTTCTAGGACTAGAGGTGAGTCCCAACTTTTATCTTTTATCTTTGGCTTATTTGTCTTTGCAAAAGACAAATTATCTTAAAATACCTTTAACATATAATACCTTGAAGTAACAGCCTCTATCTGATTTATATTATTATACCTTTTATTTACAGATTTTGATCCATTAATATGTACCATTGTTCTTTTTTGTTTTCAGCTAATATTTGTCCAGCTTTCTCCTCTTGTTGTATTACTGTTGTAACCTTCTTCTCTTGTTTATTAGTATTGTAACTTCTTAAATTATCTTATTACTATTGTGTTTTAATCTCTAAATGTTTTATTAATTTAAAAAAAATATATAGAAAGTCAACTGTTTTACGTTTCGTTGAGTTAAAATAAAAAGAATGTGTTGTTTTTTTTTTTATATATGTTAAGAAATTTTAGCTTTTATTTTTGACGACATGTAATGTGTTATAGTTTTCAAGTTAGGGGTGCTAACCTCCTAGAACATTATTTATTTTTTTGTATGTAATCATTTTTATCATTTATTGTTAATAAATTATTTAATGTTACTTCTGACTTTTATTTTACATGTACACTGTTTCTTCCTAACCCAATATTTTCAAAATTTAGAATGGAACCCCCCTGAGCTTGACTATCGATAATTTGTAGGGGACGCAAACTTAAAAATATTATTCTTTACATGATTGTAAACTTTATTGGGTTAGGGACAAAGTTTGCTTTAATAACCATAAGTTCGGTAATTTAAATTATAAATTTAAAATAAGCTTAACATACAAAGTTTATTTTTGACCTGAAATCTAAGAATTTTTGTCGCAAATGAAATCTCAAAATTTTACCATGAAATATAATATATTATTACCAACTATAAACGCCTTACCAAATCCTGGCAACACCCTGTAAGGTACCTCAGTTCAGACTTACCTAATGATTGTCCTAATGCTGACTGGAGTCTACCTATACGCTAGCTCATCTCAGGGTAGATTCGTTGTTTTTATATTTTTCCACTATTTTTAATATATTGCCTGTGTAAGTTTTATAAATGTCTAAATCGGGAAAAAGGCGCCACCAAATTTTACTTTAAAATGAGCCCTAATGATTATACTACGAGCAATTGTAGGAAAGAAAACTTGGAAAAGAATAAATATTTAATATGTCATATCCGAGTAAATAAATCGCAGAGTCTAAGTACTTAAAAGTATCCTAGTTTAAAATTATAGGAAATAAAACCAATTAAATAGAGGCCAATACATTTATTCCTCACGGTATACCCCTTCCCAGATAATAAGTACAACCCCTGGAAAAAGTTATCACCATGTGAATTATTGCAAGCTCCTCTAATGGGGCTATCTAATAGAAGTGCGATTACAAATGTTAAATTGCAATAAAAAACCTTGTTGACTTAGTCGAAAGTTATTGTCTTTCTATGACGTAGCAAAATGTGAATATTTAAACAAAAGAATAGTATATTAAACTTGACAGTGTCCTGCACAGTGAACGGCAAACCGATCCAAAAAGTAAACAAATCAACTACTACCTTTGGAAGGTTTACGTCGACATAGCCCAGTTATAGAAGAAAAGAACACACTCTATTTTAAACTGGACTATGAAGTTCCATAAGCCCAACAATGCAGGAGACTATCAACTTTGCAGTAATAAAAAAATAAGCAATATCAAAAAACTACAAGATATCTGCAAAGAGAAAGAATTAGAAAATTGATAAGGAGAGAGATAATGAGTGTTAAAAAAAAGTGATAGATAATTACAAAAATTAGATCATAGAAATCAATTTATAACTGTCGCTCAAGTGGTTAAAATCTTAATAAAATTTTTCTGAAAAGTATGTTACAAATTTGTACAAAATAACTAGTTTCCAAAATATTCAATTATTAAACAATTAAAATTTTCAATAAAGGTATCATTATCATAATCATTATTTTAAACAATAATTAAATGGGTACTTGGCCGCTCTGGGACTCTAAAAAAAAAATGGAATCGTAATAAAAAACCTCAATTACAGTAAAGTATCGCAAAAATAAAACATTTAAATTTGAGGTTTTAGCGCAACGAAGTCGACTGCGTTTCACCTTACATAGTTTACTGGTTCGCCGCAAATATATGATATGGTAAATTACCAAAAGATAAATATCATTAAAAAAAAATATTAAAGTCCAAATATTTAAAGTTTATTAATTAGAAAGGTTCAAAAACATATACACAAGAATCCCCTACCTGTTAGCCCTCTAGGTAATCGAACAGAAAACTGTGTTTAGATAACTAAACGATTCAAAATACAGGGTTAATATCCATTAGGCTTAACAGTCAGAACCTCTTGTGTACATACTTTGGCTAAAATTAGGCACTTAGCTGAATCACTTTAAAACAGGTGGTTGAACAAGGCCTGTGACATAGACGGCTTCCCCAGACAGGACGTTGACCTGGCTCAAGATGGAGATTGTCCCTTTCAGAGGCTCACAATCCCAGAAGTGCAGCACGAAAACCCAAGCTGTACATTATAAATATCCATCCAAAAAAAGACTGAAGAAATCCAAAGACATATTGTACTTATCCCAAAGACAATACTGTAGTTATTCCTAAGACATATTCATTCCAAAGACCCTAAAATAAAGAAATAAAAATTCCTACTCAATCAGTCGTACAAAAAGCCTACGCAAAGCCTAGCTAAATTTTGCTTAAACACAAAAACTGATTGTTTCAAAAGAAATATGTACATACCTCGAACTCAAGAAGATAGTGGCATCTGCTAACTGATAAGCCGTTGTTTCTGGCTGGCTGAAGAAAATAATCGCCAAACTGGCTGTAGAGTGAAACGACCAAAATCACCAAAATTGTTTGCACCCCGACTCGGTTTTGTTTCTTTAATCGGCCATTTAAGACCAAATCCCTTAACTTGGGAAAGAATTAAAACTAAAACCACGTCTTCACGCTCTTGCGTCAGATAGCCAAAAGAGAACGATTTCTCTCAAATCACTAGCACATTTCTTCCAACGGAAGTTACCAAAAAAACTTTATAAAAACGTCTATCAAAAATCTATCCAAAAAAAATAACCTTAATCTCGTAGCCATAATCTCGAACCCTTGACATTTATCATACAATTTGAACTACTTCCGGAAAATATATGCAAAAATTCTTCTATCTCAACTTTAAACTGGCCAATACTAAAATCAGACAGAGACAACCAATATATTAATAATCTAACCTGCCTCGTCCTACAAAATGAATACCCAATAACAAACTACTTAATGGGTTCGAAATATTTAAAAATGAAATGCAATTAGTTCGAAATAGTTCGAGGGTCTAATTTCAAATATTTTAATTACCAAAAATTCTAATTAGTAAAGCAAAGGGAAATATTCAATTAATAAACTAAAAACAACATAATGAAAAAAAAATCGGTACCATCTCATTTCGAATTTAGCATTTCGATAATATTCAACTGATGGGCCATCTTATAGGCAACCCTAAAAACTTTCTGAAATTTATAAATTACAGAAAAATGTTAAGTTTCGATGTCAATCAAAATTTCAAAATGTAAACAAAAGGAATGATCTGAATATAGATGAAACCAATATTAATGAATGAAAAACAAAAGGTAATCATTAGTTTTATAGTAGAAAACATCGTTTACTGTAAATTTACGTACAAAACAAAAATCTATTTATGACTTTAGTAATCTGAACCTGTAATTTAATCTTGAAAAATGTAAACAAAATATTTATTATTTAAACCCAATTTTTAACCGTAACAGACCATTGTTTGTTCTATGAATATTATTCCTTTAGATTTTGTACAATATTGTAACGGACTTTATAGCTGTATACCCTTCATAGTGTTAATTTGTGTTTCTTGTTTGTACTGTTTTAGGTTTATTCTCTACGAGTTCATAATTTATTTAATTAATAATACCTTTTGGTAATTTCCTCATGACACGTCGATGAAAGATGGTTTGGAACTTTTTAGTAAATTCTATTTATTTATTTTGAACATGAAACGCCTATGACAGAAAGTCTAGAAATCACCAGATTACTTTTTTTCTTATTTTTATTACACCATGTAGTATGGAAATTCTTCTAGAAAATTAGGGAATCTTCTGGTATCGGCCACAAGAGTATATAAAGGGTCCGGATCGCCTTTCGTGGACAATTTATTTTGAGACGTCGTCCAAGTAACTAAAATTATTTGACAAGTATCAGAAAATGTGAACTTGAATAAGTTAACAATAATAATGTTTCTTAAAATCGGCCGTACGGTACAAATTAGTGTCAGAAGTGCGATCAAATCCAGAGGAGGATAACTCAGGTTAGAAAATTTAAAAAAAGTGAAGTGAAATTGTACGGTAGTACAAACTAGGAAATAAAGTAAAAATGGAAGAACAACTTCAAACTAGTTTAGATCAGACACTGTTGATGACACAACACATGAAAACAAGCCGAGGAGGTATGAAGAAAAGCCAGAAAGATATAAAACAGGAATTAAAGACAAGTCAAGAAGATATGACGAAAAGCTAGAGGCTATGAAATAAAAATTAGATACAAGCGAAGAAGGTATTACGAAAAATTTAGGCGATAGCAAACAAGAATTAAAGACAAGCCAAGAAGGTATGACGAAAAATCTAGACGTTATGAAACAAAAATTAAAGTCAGGCCACGATGATATAAAACAAGAACTAAAAACAAGCCTAGAGGACGTGAGATAGGAACTTAAAAAACATCAAGAACATATGAAGCGTATCGAACAAGAAAGGCAACAGAAGATTAGCAAAATTAGAGCAGACGTACATGGCGAAGAAAACATTAGGTGACGGGAATCCAGAAACAGATGCGATAACTACATCTGTAAATTAGATAAGACGTACTTGGCGAAGTACAACATGAGGTGACAGGAATCTACGAACAGATGCAACAGTTACATTTGCAAATGGAGAAGGTAGCCAGTACAGGTATAATAAAGGTAGATGGTGTTCCTAAAATTAGTGCCATGGAGCCACCTACTTTTGATGGCAAAGTACCTTGGATTACCTATGTCCGTCAATTCGAAGCTGCCGCCACCAGCAATAACTGGAATTCACCAGAGAAGGCACATGCTCTTGTTTTAGCACCACGAAGTGAAGCTATGAAGGCTTTACGTAACACTGAAGAAAAACTGAGTGATTACGAGTTTGTTGTTACTTTTCTGGAGATGCGGTATGGGGAAGTCCATCTCCAAGAAGTTTATAAGGCCCAACTCCAAGGAAGAAGACAAAAATACAATTGAAGTTTGCAAGAATGTGAGGCGGATATAAAGAAACGAAGTAAATAATTCTATCGAAGGTTTACGTGGCCCAAAAACAAGTGAAATGCTAAGAATGGCTCGACTGAAAAAAATTTCCGAGGCTCGTGCTTATCCCTTTCAGTTTAAGAGAGTCAAACAGACCTCAAGGAACCAAGAAAGAACCACAAGAAGAGTCAAGGTTTTCCGGGATTATCCCAGGACCAACGAGGAAATGTTCATGGGGCTAATGAGGGAGTTGCAAGAATTTTTGAACAAACAAAAACACATGACACCAAAAACACAACCTTTCGTAGCAGAAATAGAATTTGTTTTTAGAAGTGTGGCCAAGTGAGGCATGTACAAAGCCACTGTACCTGCAGTACTATTCCGGACAGCCATCTTGATGACTATCGACTTCATATTGCTAATATAAGTAATAAAGTACGAAGCAGCGACTTGGAGAATGTCTTTGTTCCTTATGGTGAACCCAAAGTTGTCAAGGCTTGTGATGGAGTTGAACTATGTGGTTGTCATATTAGAGTGAGTTATGCCAGACCGAGAAGAAAAAGTCAGGGTCGCCGGTACCATTCGAATAACATGGGTTGTTACCAGTGCGGATACAACGGTCATTATTACAAGATTCATTTTCAAAACAATGAGTGATACAGTATGTGCCCAAAGTTAATTAATTAATGATTTTTTTAAATAAATAATGTATTTTGAATTTTATTTTGGTAAAGTAATTTTTTCAAGGAAATAACACTATCAAAAGGTAAACATTTCCAAACCTCGTTTCATATCTTAAATACAAAAAAAATCTGTGTCGAAAGGTATTTTTCTACACATATATTGATGGTCAAAGACCATTCTTCCTCAGAACCTACATAGCGATATCGGCGATATTGAGTTCAGTATTACAAGATTCATTTTAAAAATAGTGAATGCCCAAAACTAATTAACAATTGAAAAATGTTTTATAATTATATTTTATTCTTGTAAAAATATGTGTTGTGAACTCTATCATGGTAGTGTAATTTTATTTATATAATATTCAGAAAACTGTATGTATGTTTGTTATAAATGAAAATAAAAGTTAACCTTAATCCCTTTTACTTCCATTGCAGAGTGTCCGCTATGTACAAGGGAGGTCAAAATAAACCTATTTTGTTATAGAAAAGAAATTCCTAAAGTGCCCCTTAACGGAGACACAGAGCCATAAACTGGTACCCATAGATTTACTTTATCGACTCTAAGTTTTGAACCGACTTGTATAATTTATTGAAATTTAATATTTTATAGAGGCCATAAAGACTCATTAAACCATACTACAGTAGATGTTTTAGATCACCAGAGAAGTCAGGAACGGACTTACATCCACACTTGTTGGGCCTAATTTTTGACTGGTGTCATTTTACAGAGCTGAAAACTAATTTTTTAAATATTTTGGTCATTCCTGGCCGTTTTCGAGATAAATCGATTTTAATGTGAAACACTTAAAAGTGACTAATGCTCAACACAAACAGGTAAAAATTAGGTTGTTATTGTTAATACCTACATAATGAAATACTCTTGACTGAACTTGGCAAATCCGCCTGCAAGTTAAAATAATTTTAAAAAATTGAAGAATATTCTTACGCAGAGTAAGCTGATATGCTCTTCTTTATGGTGAAGCGGTGTCAAATTCTTCGAGGACAAGAAGACTTAGGCTGAAAGATTTCCAGCTTGAATATTGTCAAGTCCAAAAACCTTTCAAAGGGTTGTTCGAAGCCTAAGAGAAACAGGTAAAAGATGATTAAAAAATAATTATTAAAGTTAACGAATTAATATTGTACATGTTTTATCTAGGGTCATTTTTGCCGCGACATAGCGGTGAGGGCCTTTCCAGGAGAGCACGAGACCCTCACATAGAGAAACAAATTTTTGCAAGATATTGCTGACAACCCTTCAAACATCATAAGAAAGCTTGCGACAAAAACAATGTGAAAAAATGGATTGTACATGAAACTCTAACAGGACAGTTACTTTACCCGTATCACGTTGAAAAAGTACACACTATATCTCCGGATAATTATCCCGTAAGACTTCAGTACTCCAACTGGTTTATACAGCAAAATAACCTAGATCTAAATTTTTCTAACCTTATTTTATTTATCGATGAGATGACATAATAAACTCACACAATTTATATTTTTGAGCTGATGAAAACCCGCACGCTATAATTCAAAATAAACACCAACAAAGGTTTATTGTAAATATGTGGGCTGGCATCTTCGGAAATAAATTTATAGGTTCATTTGTTTTGGAAGGAAGACCCAATGGTGAAATTTATTTACAATCTCTGCAGAAAAATTTAAAAAATTTATTGAAAGACGTGCCTCCTGATAAAAAAATGGAAATGTGGTACTTATATGATGATGCTCCACCTCATTTTAACCGTATAGTACGTTAACACTTAACAAACATTTCTGGGCTTCGATGGATAGATCGACGTGGCCTGTTTTATGGTCACCAAGGTCTTCAGACCTAATTACCTTAGATTCCTACTTCTGGGGACTCATAAACGAACTAGTTTATTCAACACCAGTAAATACTAGAGGAGAACTCCTAGCGAGAACAGCTCCGCATTCTAACGAAGTCAGTAATAATATTTGCAGTGCAGCGGCAAAATATTCGAAGAATAAGAAAATGTATGGAAGTACGTGGAGTCCAAATTGAACATTCGAACGTTGTTTTGTGTCTCGAGCTTTCTTATACTGTTTGAAGGGTTGTCAGTAATATCTTGCAAAATTTGTTCCTGTACGTGTGGGTCTCGTGCTCTCCTGGGAGGGCTCTCACCGCCACGTTGCGTCAAAAATTACCCTGAATAAAACATGTAAACAATTAATTCGGTAACTCTAATTATTTTTTAATCATCTTTTATCTGTTTCCTTTAGGCTTCGATCAAGCCTTTGAAAGGTTTCTGGACTTGACAATGTCTGAGCTGGAAATCTTTCAGCACAACATCTTCTTTCCTTCGAAGAGTTAGACAGCGCTTCCCTATAAATTAAAGCACATCAGCACATCCTGCGTATTTTATTTTTTCTTGATTGTGTTTAGCAATAGTAACTTTTGAATTTCTCGCGAAAAAATCGATTAATCTCGAAAACCGCCAGTCTTATCGAAATAAATTTGACTAGCTTTTTTGAAGAGGAATGACCAAAGTATTTAAAAAATCGGTTTTTGGCTCTTCAAAATGACACCTGTAAAAAATTAGGCCCAACGAATGTGGTTGCAAGTTCGTTCCTGACTTTTCTGATGATCTAAAATAGCTACTGTAGTATGGTTTAATGAGTCTTTATGGCCTATATAAAATATTAAAATTGCGTTATATTATAAAAGTCAGTTCAAAACTTAGAGCCGATAAGGTAAATCGCTGGGTACCTCTTTATTAATAGGTACTCGTCGGACACCCTGTATACCAACGAAGCAAATATATAGACAAAAAACATGCGTTAAGGAAGAAAAAATCAACACTCTTGTGCGGATGTTATTTTCCCCTTTTTTAAAAATAATTAATATAAATTTTTGCATACTGTTGTGTTATTTTTGCTCAATATCTTCTATGGTCACTTTGATATTCAGGTTTTATTTCTTTATTTTATTCAAGAAGAAAACTTTCCGAAGGAATATTTAAAGATTTTCATGACTTTGGATAACTTGTATTTGAAAAGGTTGTGAAGTTTCTCTGGATATTACAGATCGACTTGTAAAATGTAACTTAGAGGAAATTAATTTGAAATTCCTGACATCCTGAACCCCCCGTAAGGTAGATATTCACTAATAGTCTGAGCATAAAAATTATTTATATCTAAGTAAATGAGATATTTGGAAGATTATCAATGATCATATTTTGTCACATTTTGTTATTGGCTTCTGAATAGCAATTGATTCCTACAAAATTTCCACCACGTATACCTTGATCAGTAAACATAATTTGGTCAATGTTACATCATGGCTTCAGTTTGCATTTACAAAATTTAAGCATGCAATCCCAAATATAACCGGGCATAATATGGTCCAATGACCAGCCTGGGTCGAAGTCATGTAATGCAATACAACTGTTTCCAAAATTTTTTTAAACATCTACCAAGAGCAGTATGTCACTTTTTAAGTATAAATCCAAATATGTATCTTTATTCCTTATTTTAAATAAATTCCAGATAATTTAAGCATATAATTAGTCATGTTCGCTTATCTTTAAATCCTTGAATTTATTATAGAACATTTCCCTTTTCGGAAGTAAAGCTTTATTTTATTTTTTCAAATCGGTAATTTAATCATAGCGGAATACCCTCTTGCGAGTTAATAGGCCAAATTTTGCTTCATCTAAATAACAAAATAATTTCTTAGTATTTTTAAATCACATTTTTCATCGTAGAAACTAATTAATTTAAAGATTCTTCCGTAAACCGTAATGAATCTATATATCTAAATTTAATGTTATTTTTAGTGACGTAATGAACAAAAGAAATTAATTTTTCTTTGCTAGTTAGTACTACACATTTATATTCCCTTGTTTCGCTAAATCCTTAATTGTAAAAGGGCTACCATCACTACAGAGATTATGAAATACGACTGGGACGACAAATAATTTATGAAAATTGATGAGCAAGTCCTCTAAATTTTTTCTTAAAATGGTCATATTCAACAATCTCACTGGCTAAAATATGTGACAGTCTGTTGCATGACATATCTTGGGATTTTCTGATATAGAACTATGTATTATATTTTTGAAGTAATAAATTATAAACCAATTAATGCAATCATTTCCACGATAACTCGTGAAACGCGATATTGAATTACCATAAGAACGTTTAGGTACCCACCACTGTATGGTACAAATTTTTAATATTTTTTTGTTTCATTTGATAATTTAATTTTAACTGGCTTTAGTTGACTCGAATTCTGCATATATCATAAAAGTCGCTTTTTGTTTGTATATATAATTAATAAAATGAACTTATTCGTATTTATGGAAAGTGATTTTATATGCTTTTAATTTGGTACAAAGTTTTTCGAAATCGATAAATTTTTTATTATTATTAAAATAATTGCAACACCTATCGCCAAAATAATGATTTTAAACTTTGGTATTTTCCTTAATATTGTCTTCTACTAGAAGAGCATCAAAGTTGTTTAATTTTGGAAAATATTTATTTCGAATTAATAATAAGTCAACATGTTTTTCTAATTTTTCATCAGTCAATATAGAGGGAACAATGTCATGAGATTCTAAATTTTTTAATTTTCAAGCATATGCTGTAACTGAAATATTATTAACCTTTTCAAATTTTGATATTTGATTTAAGGAATTTTTTTGAATGTAAATCTTCTATGCTGCAATTCAGCCAAAAGGATGTGCCAAAGACGTAATGGGTTGTAAGGAACAACTTATTACCTATTAAGTCACTTGCAATCAGGGCTATACCAACCGAACAAACATTTTTCGCCGCTCATGTGGACTACCAAAAAACCTTTGACTTAATACCACATGACGGTCTGAGAATATGTAGAGTCGACGAACATATTGCATCCTTTTTAGGATAACTTGGAGAAATAGGATCTAATAGCAAATTCTTTTCAGCAACAATATCGAGACAGGCATCCCCATATGAAGAGGAGGTTCATAAAGGCCATTATGATTCTGTCTTGCCAGGAACACACTATCGCACCGTTCAAATTCCAATAGATGCGGCTTCAGTATTAAGAACAATTCTGAAGAGGTAGTAAGATTAAATCATATGGATGATTTTAAATTAATGGCTGCCACCAGAAATAAGCTGTATGTAACAGATACTCAAAATTGTCGGAGAGCTTTCCGGGGTTTTGATAAATGCCGTATTTTAAACATAGTTGGAGGAAAGATAAATGGGGAGCATTTGAAATGTAGAACAGTGTAATTATTGTGGCAATGTAGGCAGAAAAGACACAAAAAATTCGAGTTAAACAGTTACTACGAACCAACTTAAACAGTAAAAATTTGTTTAAGGCACTCAACACCTATGTGTGACCTCAGTTTGAAATGAAGTAGGACTGACGTAAAAAGTCTGCAGAGAAGAGTCACAATACTCCTGATAAGGACACACAAACATCATCCTTTTAGTGCTACTGAGCGGAAAATGTTACCAAGATACCACAGAGGAAGAAAATTGTTAAGCAATTGGATCAAAAAGTTGAAAATTTACTCTTATATTTTCACAGGCCAGCAGCGTATTCTGTGCTACACAGGACAATATGCGAGTCAGATAATTCAAGACCTCTACGGTTCAGGAACTGTGAACTGATTTAACATTAATAGAAGTCGGCGTCCTTAGCAGCAACAATTTAAGGGACAAACATAATGAACGAATCGCCAAATACAGAGACATGAAGTTGGAAATAGGCAGACAGTGGGGAATGAATAGCGTCTGAAAAATCCCCATAATTCTATCAATAACTGGCACAGTATTGAAGGGTCTTTTGCCTAATATCAAGAGCTTGGGCCTTAGTGAACATCTGTATAAAGTTATGCTAAACTTAGTGCTACTTTGGACCACTCAAACTGTCCGGAAGAATATAGAAAATTCGGAATACCAAAACATCATCTAGGACGCGAAAACCTTAACGTATACAACACTACTTCATGACTTTACTAGTTTTTTCAATTATTTTTATATTTAAGTTATAGTTTCAAATATATACATATACAATATTCACTATAAGTGTACTTTCATTGGTTTTAATAGAACACAGATACAGCTTTTGTAATATGTTTTTTTTTGGCCGCTACTGCAGTTGCAATCGCTGCTGCTCGAAAGTCATTGAAATGACTTATTGACTAACAAGCTAACTTATTGTTGATTTAATAGCCACGCCAGGTTGTTGCAGATGATTTTGACGATATACTAACTGGTTTTGTGGAAATGTACTAAATGTACTATACTTCTTAAGTAGTCATTTTGAATAAAAGTAAATTAATTTTTTTTAAATATATACATCTCTATATAAAAATATTGTAAATATGTGTTTTCCATTTTGTATAGGATATTTTTGTACTAGTATATTTTAAAAGGAAACAATTGTTTATTAATTAAATCAAATTTGTTTTGGTGGAGTAGTAATATTTTAAAGAATTAAGTAACTAATACGAGAATGCATCGATTCCAGTAAATATGATTTGATTCGTATTACTGCGCTACTGTAGAAAAAATCCGATGAGGTTTGATATACATTAGTGGTGAATGCACTTGAAAGTTCTTTCTAATTTTTTTTAGCATGTTAACTAAATTCAATATTTACATATTTATTTTAATTTCTAAACGAATTGTATCTTTTTATAAATTATGTTTTAATAATCCTCAAATTATTTCAAACGTTACAAAAAATTTTCTTGAGGTAAGCATATGCTGATGATATGGAGAATAATTTTCTCTTTTAATCCTCTTATTGTAATTTAAGGAAAGATATCATAAATTATGCAAAAAATAGTGGTAAAAATACAATCTATATTAATTAGAAAACCTGTAGGTAAATACATCGTGCGGTGGTAAATAAACTTTTATTTTTAAATTTCGATTGGTAATCCAATCAATATTAAAATATCCCATTAAATAGTATATATATATATATATATATATATATATATATATATATATATATATATATATATATATATACTATGAACCACACTTTTTCCTGTCACAACAATGCCATCTAGATAATTTACAGTGCCTTGCAAAACTTTTTTAATGATACTCTGAAAAATACTACATGCTGGCTTTGTTCCATAAAGCAAACGCTTAACCTTATAAATACTATTTAGTGTACTGCATGCTAGCAGATCAGAAGTCTTATTATCTAGAGCTAACTGATTATAAGCATTTAAAAGTCTAATTTTGTAAAACATTGTCCACATTGTAAAGCTGTAAAAATATTCTCGATTCTAGGAAATAGATGGTTAGCATCTTTTAAATTTTTATTAATTGTTACTTTATAGTTAGCACATACTGGAACATCTACATTATTAGCTTTCACAATTGGTACCAAAGGAGTCCAAAACTAGCATTCGAAACTTTTACAATCACCCCTTCCCTCTCTAACCTTTGTAATTTTTCTTGCACTTTTTTTCTAAAAGCAAAAGGAATTGGTGCTGGTTTTCTAAAAATGGGAGGTATATCTTTATTTAACTCTAACTTTATCTTTTCATATTTATAAGTACCTAACTCGTTTTTAAAAAGATTACGGAATTTATTTAAAATACTTTGCAACTTTTCGTCCCTATTACTATTTATCTGAAAAACGGTTTCTGTGCCTAAGACTGGCTTATTGTTTAATAAAACTTCACCTTTTTCATTTAAAGTTAACATAAACTCTTGCCAAATATTACGGCCTAACAAAGCTTATGCTGCACCTTCAACAACTAAAAATGAACATTTGTTTAAACAATTATAGTTAAATGAACCTCTATTCGACCTTTGGGTTTAACTATTGGTCCATGATAAAGTTTAAACATTATACTACATGGTTTTACTTTAACTTTTAAAAAAGATCTTTTATACATATCATAAGACAAACAAGATAAACTTGCCCTCGTATCAACCTCAAACTTAATCTGTGTAGTATTTATAAAAGCATTTAAAATCACCGGAGCCACATATGATACATCTACATATCTATATTTAAACATTCAAAATCATTTTTTTGCTCTACTTGCTCGCTGGACTTTGAACTAGGATCTAAACTACTATTTTTCTCTACTCTAATCTTACAAACTTTTGTAATATGGCCCTTTTTTTACATTTTAAACAAATATAACTTTTATATTTACACTTTTTGAACACATGATCGCGTTCTCCGCATGCTTAGCATAAAATTTTTCTGTCTCCCACCTGTTCTTTCTGTTCTTTTCTTTATTTACTTTCAGCACTATCATTTTTCCAGAACTTTTTAAATTTATCTTGTACATTGTTAATATTGGACATTGACTGTCTCGTCTCCTGTAATGTAGCTTCTTTGGAAAGGGCATTTTCAACCATGTCTTTCAACTGCTCAGATGTACTTCAAACCAACTACAAATTTGTCTAAAACTCTTGTTGTTAATAAAGTACCAAATTCACATTCGGATGCTGCCTTCTTTACTTTGACAAACCATTTGTTTATAGGTTCTTCTTTTTGTCTCAATAAATCAATATAGACTCGCTTCCTGTAAGTAGTAGGAATAGGGGGCCTTCAGTTGACCCCCCACCACTTTTTTGATTGGTCAGCCAAGAATGACCTTGTTTCTGATTGGCTGCCCTAGATGGCTCCCTATCTCAATTGGTTACGTAAGCTCCACCTCTTTTTACTCCACCTCCTACCTCCTTCCTAACCACCGCAGCAGTTGGAGGGGAGCTGATAGCAGTTGGAGGGGAGCTGGTATTTTAAACGACTGAATCTGAGCGAGCTACTTTCATTCAGTCGTGATGTCAAATAGTGACCAACAACTAGAACAACAACTCATTGAACGTGTAGGCCAAGTAATAATTTTAGCAGCACGAAAAACCTTACGGACTTTGAAGATCAAGACTTGGCCTTCTTTCCCATCAGTTATTTGAAGAGATACGTTGATTCACTTAGTTTACAACAAATTTGGCATAGGTTACCAAAACATTATCAAAGTGACGAGGAATTGAAGCTAAATTTACCCTGTATTGAACATTACAAATTATACCAAAATCATATAGACGGTCCACCATTACCAATAAAAAAGTGTTGTAAAAGTGCGAATTGTTTAAACAAGTGAATCAAATCTCGCAAATTCAGTTCATCAGTCTTCGAAATGGATCCACAACAAATATATTTAGATTCCGCTTGCGATGAATCAATCCAGTCAATGTACAAGGATGAAGTAACTCATTTTAAATTGGCTGGAAGGGGGAAATTCAACGCAAGACAGGAGTCTCGGATTACTATTGATCGTAATAACTTCGAAGACGACGATGAAGATGAAGAAGATGATGGGATAGAGGATAATGGAGTTCCAAACGGGCGTGGAGAAGAGGGGCTCGTAAATGTGACAAAAATAAATACAAGTGATGCATTGACACCAAATTGCCTTACGCGAGAAGTGTGCGTTTTTCAATCGTATGTGGTCGTTATTTCATCTTCTGGTAGTGCATATAATTTATGTTGTGAATGTTACTATATACATGCTCTAAATTGCCCAAACGGGAAACATAGTTTTGTTAATAGTCACTATAAACGATCCTTTATATGTTACGAAAAAGATCTACAATGCAACACTTGCGAAAACGGTTTATTTATAACAACTCCTTCACAAGCATGTATAATATGTAACAAACCAGAATTAAAGAATATGCAAAACCATCTAATCGAAAAATCAAATTTTAAATAAATTTATTTCACTTGCACTTATTCATGCACTATGGCATTTTTAATATTAAGTTTAAGTTTAAAATATCAAATCGGACATTTTCGAAGAATTTGTGATTTTGTCCTTTGAAGTTAAATAAATATAAGGGAATCATGTAAATATAAGGGGATTATGCCCATAAATGTGAATTTGTATATATTAGGTTTCTCGGACATTTTCGAAGAATTTGTGATTTTGTTCTTATAAGTTAAATAAATGTAAGGGAAACGTAAATAAATATAAAGGAACTATGTAAGTAAATATAAGAGAATGATGTCAATAAAAAAGAATTTGTATATATTGGGATTTAAAGAATTTATGACTTTGTTCTTCCAGTATAGATAATTCTATTAAATAAATATAACGGAAACATGTAAATAAATATAAAGGAACTATGTAAGTAAATATAAGAGAATGATGTCAATAAAAAAGAATTTGTATATATGAGGATTTAAAGAATTTATAATTTTGTTCTTCCAGTGTAGAATAATTTTTTATAAATAATCTGCACAACCACCCTATCCATAAATCGAATTTTAAATAAATGAATTTGATACTTCACTTGAATTTATTTATGCCCCTTAACAGTTTTTAATATTAAATTTAAAATATCAACTAAGACATTGTGCACTTTTCAAAACAAATGTGATTGATTAAATAAAATGCCCTAATAACAGAATTTATGATTTATTCTTCCAATGTAGAATAATTCTTTCAAAGTAAAAAACCCTATTTTTCATTATTATGTTTGTAAATAAAGTTATATGATCATCCTATTCATAATAATTCTTTCAAGAGAAGAACCCTATTTTTGTAAATAAAATCATATTCATCCTACCTATTAATAATTCTTTCAAAAAAAAATCCTATTTTTCATTATTATGTTTGTAAATAAAATTATATTCATCCTATATTAATTCTTTTAAGTTGGGGAAACTTGGTTATTATATGTGATTCTGTATAATAAATAGAAAAAAATAAAAAATATTTTCTTCAATGATTTATGTGTTTTTATTTATTTTTATTATAAATTATAATTTTAAATTTAATTTAAAATTTAATTTAAAATTTAATTTAAAATTTAATTTAAAATTTAATTTAAAATTTAATTTAAAATTTAATTTAAAATTTAATTTAAAATTTAATTTAAAATTTAATTTAAAATTTAATTTAAAATTTAATTTAAAATTTAATTTAAAATTTAATTTAAAATTTAATTTCAAATTTAATTTAAAATTTAATTTAAAATTTAATTTAAAATTTAATTTAAAATTTAATTTAAAATTTAATTTAAAATTTAATTTAAAATTTAATTTAAAATTTAATTTAAAATTTAATTTAAAATTTAATTTAAAATTTAATTTAAAATTTAATTTAAAATTTAATTTAAAATTTAATTTAAAATTTAATTTAAAATTTAATTTAAAATTTAATTTAAAATTTAATTTAAAATTTAATTTAAAATTTAATTTAAAATTTAATTTAAAATTTAATTTAAAATTTAATTTAAAATTTAATTTAAAATTTAATTTAAAATTTAATTTAAAATTTAATTTAAAATTTAATTTAAAATTTAATTTAAAATTTAATTTAAAATTTAATTTAAAATTTAATTTAAAATTTAATTTAAAATTTAATTTAAAATTTAATTTAATTTAATTTATATTTAATATTTCTTTTACATTTACGCGGATATAGAACCCTTGGTTCCACCTGCTGTTGCTTCGCCTGCTGTAGCTCTGCCTGCCGTCGTTCTGCTTGCTGTAGCTCTGCCTGTCGTCGTTCTGCTTGCTGTAGCTCTGCCTGCTGTTGCTCCGCCTGCTGTAGCTCTGCATGTCGTTGTTCTGCTTGCTGTAGCTCTGCCTGCTGTTGCTCCGCCTGCTGTCGCTCTGCCTGCTGTCGTTCTGCTTGCTGTAGCTCTGCCTGCTGTCGTTCTGCTTGCTGTCGCTCCACCTGCTGTCGCTCCGCTTGCTGTAGCTCTGCCTGCTGTCGTTCTGCTTGCTGTAGCTCTGCCTGCTGTCGCTCCGCCTGCTGTAGCTCTGCTTGCTGTAGCTCTGCTTGCTGTAGCTCTGCTTGCTGTAGCTCTGCTTGCTGTAGCTCTGTCTGCTGTCGCTCCGCCTGCTGTCGCTCTGCCTGCTGTCACTCTGCCTGCTGTAGCCCCGCCTGTTGTTGCTCGGCTCGTTGTTTAACCAAGACCCGGTCTGTCCATTCAAAGGTTATAGGCTCCGGATCCTGGTTGGGCTCGAAGACGTCCATAAACTCATCGTTTGACGGCTCATCCACGACGAAGTCGTCTAACTCTTCTCTTAAAAATTCAGATTCCAAGTTCCGGTGGCCACATCACTGTACTAACTGGTGATTGCCTGCTTGCAATCTGAATTTATTACTCCAAAAAAGCAATAAAATCTTGAAGCGTAAAAATTACTATAGTACTCATTTCTTTGAACTAAATTAAAAGTAAAGACGCTGTAAATCCTTATATACAATATTCAAATACCGCCTTTCCGCACCACCAGCGGCAAAACTGGTCCGAAGAAGGGGAAGAAGAAGAAGGCAAAGATAGCGTGAACTCGAGAGAGGTCGTTGAACGGTCATATGTTGTTTTGTTCTGAAGAAAAAGACGAGTAAAGAGGAGAAGACCAAAAAAAAAGTTGTTTTTTTTGGAATAATATAAAAAACGAAAAAAAAATATATTTTTTATATTATTACAAAAAACAACTTTTTTTTGGTCTTCTCTTTCCTCGCCTTCTTCTTCAGAACAAAACAACATATGACCGTTCAACGACCTCTCTAGAGTTCACGGTCTCACGATCCCTGTCGTACCATGCAGTGCCACACTGTACCAGGCTCTTGGCGACTTTAAAAGCCGGCCAGTACGAAGCGTCTCTTCAGTTTATTTCTTGCTTTTAGTAAGAATTTTAAACGGTATATAATATTTTTGTATAGTAGTGTTTTATCCTGCCAGTTCTTATTATTATATCATATTGTGTGACACAGTGACATAGTACTGACCTCTATTCGGTTTGTATTTTTGATTTATTATTTTTTGATTGTCTTTTGGATTTTATTGCACCTAATATTTCATTTTACTTTTGATTTTTGGAAACCTTTTTAAAAAATCTAAATTTATTTTGATTTTTGGATTTTTTTTAAACAATCTAAATTTATTTTGGATTTTTAATTTCTGATTTTGATTTTTAAATAACTTGAAATTCATTTAATATGTGTTCAATTCTAAACATAGACATTGAAAATATTGATTTGACCGTTTTCAATTTAAATGAAGCTTGCCTTGTGCATAATTTAATGGATTGCTCATTTTGTGGGCTAAGCGATGAGGAACTGGAAAATAAATTTAGGGAAATTGATATAAATAATACTTCTAACAATACATCTGAATCTGACAATTCTTCAGAAATTAGTGAAAGAGATATTTTGACACAGCTCTTAAAAGTTTTGGATGAATCTATTATCCCTGATATTCCTCATGAACCTCTTGAAACAATTAATTTCGACGATTTAAATAATGATATATTGAGGCAAAATTTAATTGATACTGAAATAAATGAGGGATATGATTTAGAACAACTTTTAGATATATTAGAAGGGGGTGAAATTTCTGAAAATAGCTCTGGGAAAAATTTAATTAAGGGTGATGTGGAATGTTAGGAAACTTCTGAGAGCTGTGAGGAAACGAATAATGAGGAGATTTTAAACAATAATAATAATGGGGTTGGTAATGAGGGAATTTTGGGCAATAATGAAGAGGTTTATTGTCCTCACTATTCACCAATTTCAGATGCATCATCAGATTCATCAGATGATTCCAACGACAGCTTTGAGACAGTTATACACTTCTCATAAAAAGTTCAACAGAATTTTATTGAAGTATTGGATCAAAATTTAACTGAAGGGCTGGATCAAAATTTTATTCAGGGTTTGAAACAACCATCCAAATTTGACTATACCAGAAATTCGGTAAATTCGGTAAATGTTTTTAATTGGAGTTGTGGCGAAATTGTGGGGGACATTGAGCTATATACTTATGCTGAAAATTTTGAACGTGAGCAGCCCCAAAGTCCCTTATTTTCTTCCTCTAGTCAAAATCAATTTTCGGAATCATTTAAAAATCTTTCTGACCTAAATTTAAAAGAACAACGTCCACGTTCTGAAAATTTAATTGAAACAAATTTTTCCAAAAAACGTTCTTTATCAGAAACCAATAATGATTGTCCAGATTTAAACAAGTCAAAATTGGATGGTGATATTTCTAGTTCCCAAACTTTAGGGGCACAAACTTCAGAAAATTATTCTTTACCTATTGCAGTGACAACAGCTCCCAAAATCAGTCCAACAAATAAAGTCGGAGAATTAGATAAGTTTCTACATATGAAAACTAAGCCGAGCTTAAATAGGAATGAAACAAGGTGTGTCACATCTAGATTTAAGTCAATGGTTTATTCCTAT
The DNA here is from genome assembly GCA_034092305.1 of Diaprepes abbreviatus. Taxonomy (NCBI): domain Eukaryota; kingdom Metazoa; phylum Arthropoda; class Insecta; order Coleoptera; family Curculionidae; genus Diaprepes; species Diaprepes abbreviatus. The sequence continues at coordinate 62,078,429 of JASJET010000055.1, forward strand.
TTAAACTTAGATAAAATATGCAATAATTTATCTAATTCGACTTTAAAAGACGTTAAAAATTGCATTCAACGACAAGGTGATCTTCTTTTAAATTTAGGGAATATATTTTCCTTTAAATCCTTGCTTTTCTTCAAATTAAAAAATTTAATCCAAAAGTTTTTTCAAACTGCGTGAGCTGAGAAAATTATTAATTAGTCTATGTCGGTGTTTCTAGATAGATTATATTGTGTTTATTTAAATCTGATATAACCCTAGTCCTTTCCATTTTAAAATGACCCTCCTTTGCACAAACTGCTTATGAGAATTTAAAAGAAAATCACATATTGTACGCCACCTTCGAGAAAATTTTGTCAATAACGAAAACACCTTTAACATGGAAGATTATATAATTAATCGTAAGTATTTTTTTTATAACATACATAGCTATAATTTTCCTTTTAATTTTCCTTTTTAATATTAATTAATAAAGTTTTACAGAGGAATCAAAAAATAATAATTGTTTCAGTTGATGAACTACTTTCAAGACCTCCAATGCGATATTGTCAAGATTGTGAAGTAAATGTCAAATCTAATTCCTGTAGCACACAGTTGAGGACAAATATTCATAAAAACAAGAGCTGCATAAAATATGGAAATGGAATTGACATTATCAGGAGTGCATTTAAATGTCGAATAGCTTCCTACAGAATATATTCACAGAATTATCACGTCGACATCAAAAAGTTTCAGATGTTGGTAATAAAGTGCAAACATTAATACGCCAGCGTCAGCAAGAGTTTACATGTGCTAAAGTAAATTTGGAATTATTTGGAATATATTATTCCCCAACTTTAATCTCTACTTCAATTAAGTCATTTAATACGCCGTTCTTCATTGTAACCCATACAACTGATCTACAACAGCTTTACGATGATTTATTCAAGATTATTGAAGCCAAAGCAGATGAATTGCCGGAACGAGACTCGAGTAATTATTATTTAATCTCAAGAGCTAAGTTTTCTTAATATCACTTGAACATCTCTAACAAATATTATTCAGAACTAATTTTTTAATTCAAATTACAGGGTGGGCTCTACAAAGAATTCTGCATTTGGAAGTAAACATCAATAAGTACAACCCTTTGAATGCCTCCTATTACATAAAGATGCAAAAATTTTCTAAATCAATAGTGAATGTGATGAATGAGGACAATTGCAGTTTCGCCTGGGCAGTCGTTTCAGCAGCATATCAGCCAATCGGTAATCCTCGAAAGACCTCTTCATATCCAGACTTCAGAAACGCTTTCGATTTTACAGGTATTGAATTTCCAGTAAAATTATTAGATATAAAAAAATTTGAGGAAAAAAATAATTTGTCCATAAATGTATATGGAGTTGAAAAATTTTTAAGAGATAATAAAAATGTATATGAGATTGTCGGTCCTTTACATTATAATAATGAAAAGAAAAAATTACATATTAATTTGCTTTTAATAAGTTCTGATGATGGAAATAACCACTATTGTTGGATAAACGATTTATGTTCCTTGGTATCCAAACAATTATCAAAAAAGAAAATAAAAAAATACTTATGTGATGGATGCCTTCAATATTTTGGAACATATGAAAAACTTAACACGCATTTAAAACGTGATTGTAGTTTTGTTCGAATTGAGCTTCCTTCAGATAATTTGATTTTGGATAAATTTGGAAATTATATTCCTGCAAATATATTAAAGTTTCAAAATATTCAGAAACAGTATAAAGCCCCTTTTGTTATTTATGCCGATTTTGAATGTTATTTGAAAAACATTGAGTGCCAACAATCTACACCTGATTCGACAACCTCATATACTATTAAAATAGCTGAACCCTATTCATTTGCTTATTATATTAAATCACATTTGATGAGAATGTTGTTTGTCTTAAACTTTATGGAGGTACAGATTGCGCTTTAAAATTTATTGAATACATTGAAAATGATGTAAAAGAACTTTATAAAAAATATTTAAAATATCAAGTACCATTGAAAGATTTGTCATCTGTAGAACAGATTGAGTATGAAAATTCTAGCATTTGCTACATATGTGAGAAACCTATTTTAAAAGGAAATTTCATAAAGTGTAGAGATCATTGTCATATTACAGATAAATATCGAGGAGCTGCCCAGTCAATTTGTATTTTGCATTTTAAACCTCCAAAATATATACCAATAGTATTGCATATCTTAAAAAACTATGATTCTCACCTATTTATTAAATCGCTTTGCTATAATAAAAAAAATATTAGTGTTATAGCTCAAAATAAAGAAAAGTATATTTCTTTTAGTAAGGAAATTTTCGTCGACAGTTATGTGTCAGAAAAGCGGAAACCAGTTTCTTTGCGACTACGCTTTATAGATTCTTTTCAATTTCTCCCAGTCTTTAGAGTCTTATCACAAACTCTACAAGATTCACAATTTTAATTTAAAAAGTTTATCTCAAATGCTGATGAATTTCGATACATTAGACAAAAAGGGGTATTTCCATACTCTCACATAGATTCCAACGAAAAATTAAATGAGAAATCTCTACCATCGATTGATAAATTTTATAATAACTTAACCGATGAAAATATCTCTCCACAAGACTACAATCGTGCTGTAGAAGTGTGAAATCTATTTAAGTGTCCTACAATAGGGGCTTATTCCGATATTTACTTAAAATCTGATGTTTTACTTTTGGTTGATGCTATTGAAAATTATAGATCCACAAGTATTAAAACCTATAAGTTGGATCCTGTTAAATATGTCACTAGCCCTTCTATGTGCTGGGATGCAATGATGAAATTAACTAATGTAGAATTAGAATTATTAACAGAACCAGATATGCTTCATTTTTTCAAAAAAGGTGCTCGTGGTGGCGTTAGCACGTGTTCAAAACGCAAATCTGAAGCAAATAATCCATTCTTAGAAAATTTTAATCCTGAAAGACCTACAACATATATCACTTATTTAGACGCCACACATTTGTATGGTTATGCTATGAAACAATATTTACCTGAAAAAAATTTCGCTTGGGTACCTAAGCTCGAAATAAAAATTTTAAATATATCCGAACTTTCAGATATATCATCTATAGGCTACATATTTGAAGTTGATTTAGAATATCCAAATTATTTACATGATAGTCATAATGATTTCCCATTTTGTCCTGAACAATATACACCGCCAATTTCAAACCACTCCAAATTGATTTTAAACTTACATAATAAATATAACTATATCATTCATTACCGATTTCTGAAATAATGTCTATAATTTGGACTCAAAATCATAAAAATACACAGAGCAATTAAATTTACACAATCGACATGGTTAGCGGAATATATAGATTTAAATACAAATTTACGAAATTTATCTAAAAATAAATTTGATAAAAATTGTTATAAATTGGCAAATAATTCAATTTTTGGTAAAACCATGGAAAATGTTGATAGGCGAGCAGATATTAAGTTAGTATCTCAATGGGAAAGACAGGGTAATAAACTTAGTGCCGAAAACTTATTTCTAAACCTCAATTAAAGGATTTTAAAATTTTCTCTGAAAATTTAGTTGCTCTTCAACTTCAACAGGTTAGCATTGAATACAATAAACCAATTTATGTTGGGATGAGTATCTTGGATATTGCAAAAACTGAGATGTATAATTTTTATTACGGGTATTTAAAAGTTAAATATGGTAATAATTTAAATTTATTATATACGGATACTGATTCCTTAATTCTTGAAGTTCAGATCCAAAACCTTTATGAAGATATGAAGCTAAATCTGGGTAAATTTGATACTTCTAATTTTTCTGAACAAAATATTCATTGCATGCCTATTACAACATCAGTTGTTGGTAAATTTAAAGATGAGTATAAAGGGATTCCCATTGAAAGTTTTATGGAACTGGTGCTAAAGCATATTGCATAAAATCCAAAAATAGTGTAGATAAAAAAGCAAAAAGTGTTAGTAAATCATGTATAAAAAATCAATTAACATTATCAGACTATAAAGATGTTGTTGAGAAAGGTGACAAAATATTCTGCACCATGTATTTATTCAAGTCAGATATGCATAACATATACACTAATTTGTTAAATAAATTGGCATTAACAACTCATGATGATAAAAGATATTGTATACCAAATTCCACAAAAACTCTTGCATGAGGACATAAAGATATTTTGGAAACAGATTTTTTTGATAAAGATATGAAAATGATGTATGATACTCTAACTTCTTTAAGTTCCGAAAACGAAAATGCATCTAAAAATAAAAAACCATGATTAGAATTAACTACTCCTAGTAATTTTTCATCTTTATAAAGTCATCATTTTATATGATGATAATATATGTAAGTCGTTTTGAAGCTTTAAAAGTTGGAAGGGGAACTGAATCCAAAGACATATATATTGTATAGAAATACCACTATTTGTTAGTAATATTACAACAATGACTGCTGCATCTTTAATAGTTTTAGTTTCCCTTGTTGGAAATGTGCTATATGTAAATTGCATTCCTAATGCAGTTAGGGCTGATATATGTATAAATGCCCTCAAAAATGAAACCGATTGCTACAAACAGATGAAAATGACATATCTTGTTGGAAATTCACACTTTTTTACCTATAATGTAACTGATTCTGCTTTATGTGAAAATACATTCATAAAAATTAAATATTCCATGACCAACAAACCATTACAATATTCAGATTGGATTCCTTTCAACAATAAAAAGAAGAATCCTGTCATTGTGTCTGTTGTTATATATTTGTTATTATATTTGCAGTAGCAATATTTATTTGTACATGTTTAATTTTATTGTCTTTCATAAAAAAATATCTATAAAATTATTTAATAAATGTTAAAAAATAATATATATATTTTGTTTTTTTATTGATTCTTGTTAGTATAAAGAGATTTAAAGTTTATCCCCTCTTCTTAAATGGAGAGGGAAAAGAAGTTTACCCCTCCACTTGAGAGGAGAGGGAAAATGTATAAAATTTAGGAGCAAACGGATAGATAGTTTTTTGAGAGCAAACAGATAGCTAGTTAGTTTTTGAAATACATCATTCAAGATGTTCAGTAATCAGAGTAAAAATATATTTGAAAATTCACCATTAAAAAAGAAAATAAAAAAAAAACAATTATAAATTCTACAAAATATAATTTAAATAATTCTAACACTAAATATGTTGCGATTGGTTTGTGGGTGGAAAGTAATTTTCTACCATACATTGAACTTGGTGCTAAAAATGGTCAATCTGTGATATTAAATGAAGATGATTGGAAGAATTTATTGCAATATCAAGGAGTTATAACAAATTATATGTTTTCACCTAATGTTTTCAATGAACCGATATATTTGCAAAATTTATCTATTCATTCTGAAAAGATTGGTGAATTACCAATAGTGGAGATTGCGAAAAGCTGTGAATTTATTTACTATGGAAATGAAACTGTCTGCAGACTATGGGAACAAATTCCACTTATAGAATATAGACTAAATGTTTTACAAAAACAAAACTTTCGACGTTATTTCAACGTTTTTAGAAATTACAACTTTTATGATGGAGATTCTTTTGACAAAATATATAATGTCCTTTCTCCAAAACAAAATCTAAATAGTGAAAATGTATGCTCCATGCTGGAACTGCTTTTGAATCATCCCGAAGAATTTGAACAAAAATTAAAGTCTAAGCACTATTATGAAGAAGACAGTATCTATAGATGAATAAAGAAACCAAATTCATCTGATGGTTGCTTGGAACTTTGCCTACAGAAAAGCTCGTATGACTTCTGAAGAATTTATAAATCAAAAACATTTTAGAAGAAGGATTAAATTGACTGAAGAAATTTTAAATCCTATATTAGACTCTGATTATAGGAATATTGTATTTAAAAAAATGTTTATGTTATAAGCTTTTTTTAAATAAAACGAATATATATATATATATATATATATATATATATATATATATATATATATATATATATATATATATATATAAAATGCGAAACAGTGAATGCAAACTTCGCTCCATCATATCCTTTTTGTGTTAGAGGTTGCACAGTTAGAATAAATTGTAATGAAACACAATTCATCCTATTCCACCGTTACACAACAGCATAATGTGGATATAACCACTGCTGATGCATCTCACACGGAGGAATCCGTGAAAGACGTATAAACATATATAAGCCATCCGACGAGAAGTCGGCGAAGCCGCGTTCAGTGTTTACATGCTTCCTTCCGATCTATCCTTTGCACAACCAGGTGCATGTCGGTACCCTGATGAGTCTAGTGAGAGACGAAACATGTATCTCTGCCGTATCACTGTGGCGGGGAGGGTAAGCTTTGACTTTCTTCTCGGTATGGTGGTACAGGTAGGCCACCATCTCGATGGTGGTGGAATAGGATGAATTGTGTTTCATTACAATTTATTCTAACTGTGCAACCTCTAACACAAAAAGGATATGATGGAGCGAAGTTTGCATTCAATGTGTCGCATTTTCCTTCATATATATATATATATATATATATATATATATATATATATATATATATATATATATATATATATATATATGTATATATATATATATATATATATATATATATATATATATATATATATATATATATATAAATTCTTTTTTTTTTATTACAAACATCAATTATTATTACAGCATTAATTACTATTACATCACATCTCCCTTGAAGATCCAAGAGTTATAAGATTTATCTAATCCTAACCATTTTACAAATACTTTGTTTCCTTTCTTTCTTAACACTTTTTCCATCAGATATACATTTGGGTGTCTTACTTTTTGAAGTTCTTCCTCATAGAAACCTCCTTGAATATCTATTCCGTTTCCATCTTGAATCAAATACTTTGTTGGATTAGTCAGCTGGATTTTTTTTTATTTGAAAAATTTCGTTTGACCAGTTGGGTGTGTAACCTTTAGAAAATTGTTCACGAATCTTGCTTATTCGTACTCTATCACTGACACGAAATTTTGGTGATCTGGGATCCACAGTTTTCCTATGAGTATAAGCTGATTTCAAGATTTCCATTTCATTCTTTTTGTTAACTTCGTTTGGTTTTTTTCCGATTGTTGAATGCTTAGTATTATTGTATTCTGTAATTATTTCTTTAAGAAAGCTGATCCATTTATAATTACCTAGTAAACTAAACTTTTTCCACACTTTGTTTTTTATAGTTCTATTTACTCTCTCTACAATACTAGCTTTCATATTAGAAAATGTGTTGTAATGATTAATTTTGAACTGCTCCATAAGTTTCTGAAAGTCTTGATTAAAGAATTCTTTACCCTGGTCAGTATTCAGATTTTTTGGTGGAGTTTTAAAGTTAATAGAATTTTTTTCATTGCAGCTGTTACATCTTTACCAGTTTTGGATTTTACAGGTTCTGCCCATACAAATTTAGAAAACACATTTATTACCATTAAAATATATCTTAAACCCCTATTAAATTTCGCATATGATTGCATTTCTATCAGATCAACTTGAAATAGATTATTAAGCCCTTTTACAATTGTTCGTCTCCTTCTATATCGCCTTCTCGCTGGTTTATGTAATTCATTTACAACGTCTTGCTTAATTTTACTTATTATTAATTTATACCTTACTCTCGAAAATAAATCCCATAAATAATTTTACCTCCTTCTAAACCGTTTATAAAAGCCCTTTATCGCTGACTGTGTAAAATATGAAAAAGTCATCTCTTCAAACTTCCATTATAGCTTGCACTACTTGTAGTAAGGATTCTAATTCTTTTTGTAATTTCTCATCAATTACCTTTGTAAAATTTCCCTCGTCAAAAAAAGTTTTAGATTTGGTTTTTAGATTGTTTAATTGCTTTAGTATATCCTCGATTTTTTCATTATTTTTTGTAATTTGATCTTTGAATTTTGTTTCAATTTTTTCATTTTCGTTTTGAAAATCCTCCTTCAATTTGTCTTCTAAATATTGTAAATTTGATTTATATGCATTGATTTTAATTTCAAATTCTTTAATTTGTTCTTTAAATTCATTAACTTTGTCGGTATCTTTTTTGTGAATTAGAAAATGAGTGTTCATTGATTTTTCAAGATTTTGTGTATTTTTATCCATAACGTCGTGTATTTTCTTAAAATTCCCTACTTCTTCTGCTACTCTATCATTAAGCATATTAGTAAAATTTTGAAACTTTGATGTAATTTCCTTGGAAATACTATTCTTGGCGTTGTCAATTGCTGAAGTATCCTTAATTATTGATTTAATTGATGTAATTTCATTTTTTATTTCATTTTCAAAATCATCAACTTTATCATATTTTAACTTCACTACGTCAAAGTCATTTGCATATTTAGAAACTTTCTGAGAAAATTTTTCTACTACCTCATCATTTCCTTCAACAGTATTTTTCAAATTAATTATATTGTCATTATATTCAGGAATAACATTATCCTCAAATAACTTAATCTTTTTTGTAATATTTTGTATATTGTTATCATATTCATTTATTCTCTTATTTAAATTATTAACATCACTTTTCAACCCGGGATCTAAATTTTGAATTAATTTGTTTTCAATATATTTTACATCGCTTTCAAAATTTTTTATTATTTTCTCTTCAACATTTGATAATATTTTATTTTCTAAAGATAATAATGTGTTTAGAGCAGATTTTTTTGAAATATGACGACCAAATTTATCGATGGTCATTTTAGAAATGTTTAAAAGTATCTATTATATTCTTTTATATAATAATATTCGCTTCTCTTAGTTCTTCAATAATGGAAATAATTTCATTGTTATGACCAGTGTGATCCGCAAGCATGGATGCTACCAATAGTTGAACTCTCTCAACAAGTTCGTTTACATTATCCCAATATATGTAATCTGTATTAGGTTTATTAACTGTTAAAGTTATACCAAATCCGTTTTTTTTTGAAGACATTCGACTTTCTCTATATGGAGCTTTGCGTCTTTCAAAAAATCCCTGGACTGCTTGTTGTGATTCTGGATTTAGAGTTTTAGTTTTTGTAATTCCTTTGCTTTGCAAATAAGGTCCTATTATAGAAATATATTTATGTGATCCATTTCCCTACACCTGCTCATTTGGATCATTATTTCTACGGTATGCATTGGTTCTTTTTAAAATATCCATATAATTTTCCAAATCTTGTTTTTTATACCCTATTGGTTCTTTTTTAAATAATAACTCATATAAACCTGGTGTACCTGTATAGGTTATTTCTTCAATTTTGATGTTTTTACCAATAATTTCGACAGGTTTTTGAGTTAAACCCAAAAAGAATTTCTCGGTTTCCCAATCATGAACTATTCCATATTGGTGATCAAACTCATGTTCAACATCTTTTACACCGCCATCAATATATTGGCGAGGTAATTCATCAAATCCTGATAAATATTCTCTTATATAAATCTGTATCAACAAATGTTCGAACCGTTTGCCGTGTTTGTTCTAGTATATCTGAAAGATTTTCTAATGTGGAATGTGAACCTGAAGAAGGGGTAGTTTCTGCAATAATACTTGTTTGTTGTATAGATGGCATTTGACTTGCTGAAGCTAAACTCGCGTCCCAGTCAATAATCGATAGTATTTCTGTAGGAAGAAGTGGAGTTTTTCCCGTGTTTTTTTTTCTGGTGTTGATGTTCGATATTGTAATTTTCTCTTTGGTGTTAGTGTTTGAATTGATCTTTTTTGTGGTGTTTCATAAATTTTTTTTAATTGGTGTGTGTGGCTCTTCCTTTATTTCAACAGGTTCAATTTTACCAATCGTTGAAATTAATTCTTGTAAGGGTTGAGTTATCGGTTTATATGTTTCCTCCAATTTAGTTTGCGCCTCAAATTCCGCATTTTTTAAACTCTGATATTTTTGTTTAACAGCTTTTCTTGATTTAACTAGCTCTCTTGCTAAACGTGCATCCATGATTGGTATAATTTACCATCAAACGTTTATTTTTATAAGTAAATATATGAATCAAATCCTTTTCGATATCGGCCAGATTTCACATGAGAGTCTTTGTCTATTACCAAAAATCCAAATTTATCTTTCCAACATATTAAGCACAACTCATTAAATTGGTTGAATGACATATCAACATTAACATGACCATCATAAATATGTTTTAAGTTTGTTCGATCTTGTTGAAATACGACAATTAAATTTGCATTGTCACGAACTAATTGTTTCGGAATAGAAGCATATGTTTGACATAAATAAAAACAATCAGTATTTTTGTGTCTTCCGAAACAAAAATAGTCTTTTACAACATTCTGATTACAACACACTATATCATCAAATATTATTATAGAGTTTGGTTTAACTTGTTTTGGTAAAACAATTGTTTCTTCATTTTCAGATTCATAGTATCCAATTTTTTTCAAAGGTTTAAAAAGTGTTCTCAAATATTTTTACTTTGGTTGATATAAGGATTTTGAATAAACATACAGATTTTCAAATCGAAAATCATTCGGATCTTCAATCAAACTAATAATAACATTGGTTTTGCCACAGCCTGACGGACCAATAATTAACCCTCTTTTACTATTTCCCTCAAACAGTTTTCCATGTTTTCTAAAACCATTCACTGAACTTTCATGATCCTTAATTGTTATAGAGTATGGTTGTTTCTCAACTCTCATTTTATATATAAAACAAACTATTAATATTCGGTATTGTGATGTAACTGGTTAGTTATCACTAGGATTGTGACTATATATAATGTTTCCATCACATAATAAACGAATTATTTACAAGACAAACAGCAAAAGGAAAGGAAGTGGTTTAGTAAACTCAATAATCAATAAATTACCCTTTGAATTGCATATTCCTGGTTATAATTTTTGTGGACCTGAAACAAAATTGGAAAAACGATTGTCAAGAGGTGATAAAGGTATAAATTTATTGGATGAGGCTTGTAAAGAACACGATATTGCTTACTCAGAATCAAATGTTATAAAAAGAAGGCATTTAGATGATAAAGTATTAGCTGAGAAATCTTTATCAAGTTTCAAAGCTAATGATTCTAGTATTGGGGAAAAAACTGCTGCACTAGGAATTACTGGTGCTATGAAAATTAAAAGAAAATTTGGCATGGGACTTCGAACGAGAACAAAGTTCAAGCGAAAAACTCGAAAAGGACGAGGACTATCATTATCTCAGGTAATTTCAAAAGCTAGAAAAGGAATTAAGGGAAAACGTTTTAAAGACCTAAATGAAAGTATTCAAACTGCTTTAAAAGCTATTAAAAAAACAGGTAAAGTGTTACCTCTAAAGAAAAGGGTAATCCCATTCCCTAAGACTGGCGGATTTCTTCCACTTATACTTTTATTTGCTAGTTTGTCTGCTCTTGGTGCTCTTGGAGGAGGGGCTGCAGGTATTGTTAAAGCAGTAAATGATGCAAAAGCAGTCAAAGCGAAATTAGAAGAATCTAAACGACACAATCAAATGACGGAGTCCATTGCGGTAGGAAAAAAAGGAAGTGGACTTTATTTAAAACCCTATAAAACAGGATGTGGATTATACTTGAAACCTTATTCAAAAAACTGCTAAAACATATACCTCGAAAAGCACTTACAAATTATGATTTACTCAAATACGTTAAATATTTACAAATTCCTAACTTTCGTAGTATATTTATGAGGGATAAATTACCAAAAAAGGTAAAGATAATTGAAAGTGCAATTGTCAATGTAGATAATCATAGTGGTGCTGGTACTCACTGGATAGCATATAAAAAAAAAGGAAAAAACATAATATATTTTGGTAGTTATGGTAATTTGCGACCCCCTTCTGAATTAATTAAATATTTTTATAGCGACCAAAATAATAATATTGTTAATTATAATTATAACAGTTATCAAAACTTTAACAAAACAAATTGTGGTCAATTGTGTCTAAAATTTCTTTATAACCATATGTAACACCTAATTTTAGTTTATTATTAAACACATTTTTAAAGTCAAAATGTCATATAGTTTTGTTCTTAGCGGCAATTCCGCTATTTTAACATCAGAGTTACATCCTCCAATATATCTAGATGAAGATTTTGAATATGTTATCGGTCTTGTAAATTTCGAAACATTTAATGCAATTCCCAATATTGATGTTGGGAATAATGTATTAATTCATGATGAAAATTTAGAAATAGCCATACCCCCAGGTAGCTACGAATTAAAAGACATAACAGATTTTTTAAAAAAACACTTGGATTAGGATAAAATTAGTTTTAGTCTTTATGCAAATAATCATACTTTACGTACACATCTTAAATGTTCAGCCCCCATAACTTTTCGTGAAGGAACTATTGGTAAATTATTAGGGTTAAAAAATGGGCGATTGAAAGCTAACATTGAAGATATATTAGATTTTCCCGCTGAAATAATTAAAGTAAATTCAATAAATATAGACTGCAGTATTGCAGAGGGATCATATTTAAACGGGAAATCTGTTCATATAATACACCAATTTTTCCCGAGCGTTGCTCCAGGGTTCAAAATAATTGAGTCACCTCAAAACGTTATATATTTCCCAGTCACAGTTAAAGTAATTGATAAAACAGCCATTAAAATAATAGATCAGGAAGGTGATTTGGTTAATTTTAGAGAAGAAACCATAATCATCAGACTACATCTTAAAAAAGTAGATGAAAGATGGTAATATTATATAACAATAAATCTGCAAACTTTACTAGAAAATTTAATAATAAAAACATTAATAAGACAAGAAAGAAACCAACTTCCTTTGGTAGGAAATCAAACTTTCAAAGGTTAACACCTTCTAAAAGAAAATTTCTTCAAAGTTTGGGTTTTAAACTTAAATAAAATGGATTATTTAAATGTAAGAGAAAATGTATTGGTTGATGAATCAATATTAAGCTGGGAAATTTTTTCTTTCGATCCTTTTAATCCTACAAAACTCGGACCAAATGATGAAATCAGAATTGCTTTGCAACAAACAGGAAAATATCCTTTACCTTGCAAAAGTGAAATTTATGTGGAATTGCAAGTAACTAAAGAAGATGATTCCACTTTAGCTAATACGGTTTTAATTAATAATGCTCCGGCATTTTTATTTAAAGAATTGCGCTATATTTTAAATGGTGTTACTATTGACTCCGTTCGGGATATTGGTATAACTTCAACTTTTAAGGGATATATTTCATTTAATCAAAATGAAAGTGCTAAATTGGAAAATGCCGGTTGGTATCCGAAATCAAAATCTAAAGAAAAAATTATGACTGATGATAAAGGTAATGTTTCATTATGTATACCATTAAAGATGTATTCAGGATTTTTCGAAGATTATAATAAGATTATTCTTAATTCACAACAAGAACTTATTCTAATAAGAAGTAATGATGATACAAATGCATATCCAGTAATGAAGATGAAAAACCTAGAATTAAAATTACAAAGTTGTGTTGGAGAGTTCCTCATCTTACTGTAGCGATTCCGCAAGAATTAGCACTTACTAAAATTATTGACAAAAATAGTGATATAAATAACCTTCCGAAGCTGGGAATTAGTTGAATATCCAGAGTTATTGGAAACTACGAGGCACAACTGGCCCGTAAAAACATCTACAAAAGTCGAAACGCCACGTCATGTTCTAATTGCTTTTCAGAAAAATAGACGTGGTAATCTAAAAATGAATATGAGTAAATTTGATCATTGTAATTTAAGAAATATGAATGTCTTTTTAAATTCAGAAAGATATCCTTACAATGATCTTCAACTTGATTATGAAAATAATAAATTTGCTACTCTGTATGAAATGTTTACAGACTTTCGTCAAGGGTATTATAACTCTCCAGTGGAACCAATTTTTAATCCGAAAAAATTTAAAGAAAATGCTCCTATAGTTTACATTAATTGTTCACATCAAAGAGACTTACTAGAAACCGGTCCAGTAACCATGAGAATTGAATTTGAAACCAAGGAAAAAAATACCCCCTAAAACAGCGGCATATTGTGTTATAATTCATGATAAAGTTTTTAGTTACAACCCATTAACAAAAATTGTGAAACAACTGTAATACCATTTCCTTAAGATAAAAACTACTTTTAAACAAACCGCTACTTATGCGTAAGAACGCATGCGTCAATTTTGATATTTATTAACGTACCCAAACCAGAACTCTTCATTTATATAATGTCTTACGAGATTGCAGTTCGAGTATTAGATTTTCATCTTAAGTTGCAGAAATTAAAAAAACAAATAAGTGAATATCAATTAAAAGTAGAAATGATCAAGAAATTCAAATATTTGAAAATATGAAACTTATTCTGGATCTTCAAGGATTCAAAATTGAAAATAATAAATTTATTGTAAAATAATTAGCTGCTTACGATGGGGAAAAGGCAAGTCATTTTATTTTCAAGCCTCCATTTCCCATAGGTCATTTACCATACTATTTACACAAACAAGCTCTGTGGTTAATAAAAAATCACCATTGCATTGAGTGGTGTGAAGGATTTACACCATTACATAAATGTGGAGATATCATAAGAGATTTAAGCGCTAAGATGGACTATGTTTATGTAAAAGCGGAAGAAAAAGCAGATTTCGTAAAGAAGTATTGCATGAAACCAGTTATCGAGTTTGATAAACAACCCACCCTAAAGAAAATGGATCCTTGCTGCTTTTATCATCAAAAAATACCATGTGTATGTGCATTATCAAATGTTTATTACCTTTACAACAATTTTTTTATGTAATAAAAGACTTGATTACAAATTATGTATTTTATTTTCTAACATTGTTCCAATACATGAAATATTATTATTTAATCCTAGTTTTTAAAGTTTACATATTAAAATATCTATATTTTTATCTTTTAAGTATTCACTACAACATTTAGCTGCTAGTAAACATAATTCTGCATGTTGCATATAATTCAAATACAATATAATATTCTGCGCTTTACTTTCTTGACCTTCATATGCATAAAACTCGGAACAGGCTGCGGACATCAAAAACTCTTCATACATTTCTTTTACTAACAATTCCATAATAAATCCTACACTAAAGCCTCCCTGTTTTTCAATATCTCTTTATCTCTCTCTTCCTCTTCCACGATTTCTTTTAATATATCAGGTTCTTCTATATAATCCTTCAATATCCTTAAAAAGTAATTGAATCCTATTTCCTTTATTTCATGAACGAACTTCGACAAATTTTGTGTTTTTCTATAGTTTAAACAGGCTTCTGCAGCTAATTGGTATTGGAAGGCAGTCTCATAATATACCTGCGCCCACTCAGGTTGCCTCTGTCTTAGCATTGCATCTTTTAATTGGGAATTTTGAATCTTAGTAAACTGTTTACCTAATTTGGTAATTTCATTTTTCAAAGCACTGTTCATAACTATCATTTATTTTTAATTTAACAACACTTTTCGTTATTGGATTTCCTTTAGACCCCATCTGAAAACCAAGAATAAATAAATAAATATTTTATCTTAAATTTTGTTTGTTAAAATTAAAAGACCATGTTTTCTTCATAACTGTTAAAAAAAATTACATTTGAAACAATAGTGCCCTTTTTATACTATATACATAGGTAAAATAAGGCTCAAAATCACTTAAAAAATACTCTATTTCGAATTCTCCAGACCTAAATTTTACGAAAACAGCAAAAAATTTTTTTTCTAAAGTGCGCAGTTGACCAAAAAACGTTTTCTGGCGAAACCAAAAGAGTAAGACGTGCGCAAATAGCAAAAAAAGTTACTTCGTCATCCCGGCTGATAACGATCTTTCAAGAAAATCGAACTTATGGTCATTATTATTATTATTGGTTAGATCGAAAAATTTAATATTTTTGACATTTATTCAAAGTTGATTGGAAAATTTGGAAAATGTTCTTTAGAAACAAAGGTAAAATAAAATAATAAAAAAAAATAGTTGAAAATAAACTTACGGAAATAACTGCTTGACAACGACTGCCAACCATTTTATTGGCAGATTAACTGGATCTTCTGTCATCACAACTATTGTTAAGGACACACACTAAAGGATTGCTTGCACTTGCCATTGTTGTTGTTTGTATTCTTTACTTCTTTACTTTGATGTAAGTCTTGTTGTGGTTTATCGATTCACCAGCATTAAACATGTGGAGTGACACGTGAATCTTTTGGAATTTTTTGGTGTAATTGCAATTTTAGTTTCACGTATTATATGTTTGATCGTGCATGTTTTTCTTGATAAAATTTATCTATTACAGATGTTTTACATTAAGTTATAAGGTTGGCATTTTTTTCCAAAAAACATATAAAAGCGCTCGATTTGCTTTGTCAAGCACACAGTACAAAATCAAAAGTAATAGCAGTCACTTGAAGAAGAAGAAAACGACCAACTAGAACCACTGGTAAGTTTTTTTCTTATTATTTATTTATAATTTTAAGAAGTGAAGTGAAATGAAAAAAAATTTAGATTCGCGACCCAAGGAACAGTGAGTAACATCACCCTACTATACAGGGTATATGTGTATAAATTCGCTGTTCGCGGAAGGTTTAACGCTAGGAATATTTTATTAGATTCGTGACCCAAGGAACAGTGAATAACATCATCCTACTATACAGGATGTATGTGTATAAATTCGCTGTTCGCGGAAGGTTTAACGCTAGGAATATTTTATTAGATTCGAGACCCAAGGAACAGTGAGTACATCATCATCAACACCCCATACCAGGGTGTATGTATGTATGTGTATAAATTCACTGTTCGCGGAAAGTTAAACGATAGGCATAATTTAATTTGGAGGAACAATGGATAGATTTTTCAATTTCAAATTAAAAAAAAAAAAAAAAGAAATAACAATTTATTTATTTATAGTTAATCATGAATCAAAACAAATTTTTTGATGAAATATCAACTGAAGCAATAAAAAAGGTAGAACATGTAAGTAGAATAATTAAAACTAAGGCAGAGTATCAAAATTTTATTACACAAATCATGAAAATCATAAGACATTTAAAAATGGCTATAAAATGTAAAGACAAAAAATATGTAAAAATCTTTTCTCGAATTGAGTCTAATTTAAATTTTAAAAAATTATTTTATAAACTTTAAAATTAAGCACAATGGGATAAAAAAAAGAAAGCTTATATGCCAAGATATTGATTCATGTTTTAATGGAAGAATAAAAACTGGACTCATTTCAAATTTAAATATTAAAGACCCTAAAGATTTTTTGAAAAATGTTTTAGAAGTTTCACACTTAAAACTAAAAAGGAATTAAAAAAATCTTTATTAAAAGTGAATGCTTCTTTTGCTGTCTTGTTTATAAAACCTTAAAATAATGAAACTGCTTTTAAATTTTTTTCTAGTAAAAACATTTGCATTGACCATACCACCGATTTGCGTTCCTGGTACAATAAAAATGTACAAAGTAAAATTCTTGTTAAACTTGAGGAATTTCAGGAACGTGATTCGGGTTGGAGTCTATTTAAAATTTTGTACCTTAAAGCCAACATTAACTCTTATAATCCTCTTAGGGGTGGAATTTCAACTTATATTTCTTTACCTAGTTTTATTCAAAAAACTAAAAGTGTTGTAAACGTAAAAAATAATGATGCATTTTGTTTCCTATATGCAGTTGCAGCTGCTTTGTATCCACCACCTGCTAATAAAAATCCAATCGAATCTCATCATACCCGAATGTGAGACAAATTTTAAAGTTTGAAGACATAAAATTTCCCATTGACCTTAAAGATATTCCAAAATTTGAAAAAATGAATAATTTATCAATTAACATTTTTACAGTTCTTGATAATGATAAAGAAATTGTTCCATTAGTTTTAAGCAAGACTGACTTTACACCTCAAATTAATTTACTTATGATCTCTTGTGAATATTACAACAACTTGAAACAAAATAGAAACGATGATGGTGATGATGAGCTTCAAGAAAAACCATATTTTCATTTTGCATATATTAAAAACTTAGATCGATTAGTTAGTAATCAAGTGGGGAATTTGAAAAACCGTAAATGGTTTTGTGAGAGGTGTTTCAATTATTTTAAGACTGAATCTATTTTAGATAGGCATTTAATAGATTACAAAATGTTAAATAGTTCCAAAATTATTTTGTCCAGAGATAAAATCTTAAAATTTAAAAATATTAAAAATCAAAATTGTGTCCTGTTTGTGATATATGCTGATATTCAAAGCTTATTGACTAATACCTATTCAAACAACTATGTAGGTAAAACACATCAAGTCCAAAAACATGAAGCTTTTAGCGTTGCATTTTATCTAAAATGTTTATACGATTACTCACTTTCTAGATTTGACATGTTTACAGGAAAAAATTGTGAAATTTGGTTTGTTCAACAACTTTTCAAAATTGTTCATGATATCAATAATATTCTTCTAAATCATGTTTTCATGCAACCGCTAACTAGTGAGAAAAAAAATAACTTCTATTACGCGAGCAAATGTTACTTGTGTGCAAAATCATTTTATCCGGGTGATGTCAAAGTACGAGATCATTGTCACCTAACAGGAAAATACCGTGGACCAGCTCACACTTATTGTAATTTACGATTTCAAGACTCACATGTTGTTCCTGTAGTATTTCACAATCTATCAGGCTACGATGGCCATTTTTTAATTAAACCATTATACACTGAAATTAAAGGTTCAATGTCTTTACTTCCACTTAATAAGGAAAAATACATATCTTTTACTAAGCATATAGAAAACAACAAAATTCAGTTTCGTTTTTTAGATTCTTCCAGATTTATGGCTAGTAGTCTTGATAAATTAGCATAATACTTAAACGGTTCACAAAAAACAGTTTGTAGAAAATTTTTTAACCATGATGAAAAATTTAAATTAGTTACACGTAAAGGAATCTTCCCCTATGAATATCTTGATTGTTGGGAAAAATTAAGTGACAAATGTTTACCACCCATGGAAAAATTTCATAGCAAGATCAGCAATAAAGATATTTCTGGAGAGGATTACAAACATGCATGTAATGTTTGGAATACTTTTTCATTAAAAACGTTACAAAAATATGCTGAAAAACAGATGTGATTTTTTTAGCGGACGTTTTTGAAAACTTTCGACAAACATGCTTAAAACATTATGGCCTGGAGAGTCTTCACTATTATAGTGCTCCAGGACTTGCATTTGATGCTATGTTAAAAATTATTAACGTAGAAATGGAACTGTTAGAGGAAATTGATATGATTTATTTTTTTGAACGTGGGATTACAGGAGGAATTTCTTACTGTTCTAATCGATATGCCAAAGCAAATAATAGATATATGGAAACTGATTATAATCCTGAAATTCCAGAGTCATATCTTATGTACTTTGATGTTAATAACTTTTATGGAACAGCAATGAATTGTGTTCTACCTACAAGAGAATTTGAGCGGTTAAATATACAAAATGATTGTGATGCAAATGCATTTCAAAACTATTTACTAAATATTAATAACACACATGGTTATATTCTTGAAGTTGATCTTCATTACCCTCAAGAACTTTTTGAGACTCATAAAGATCTATCATTTTGTCCAGAGCATTTAATTCCCCCAATTCTGAAACAAATATTCCCAAATTGTTAACAACCTTTTTTGACAAAAAAAGATATATAATACATTATTCAAATTTGCAACAGGCTGTTAAGTTTGGTTTAAAAATTAATAAAATTCATAGAGGCTTACAATTTAAACAATCGGCTTAGTTAAAAAAATATATAGATTTAAATACAAAATTACGCCAAGCAGCTACAAATGACTTTGAAAAAAACAACCCAAAATTAATGAATAATGCTAGTTTTGGAAAAACAATGGAAAATATTAGAAAATATAGAGATGTTAAAATAGTCACTAGATGGGGTGGAAAATTTGGTGCTAATTATTATATAGCACAACCAAATTTTCACAGCTGTGAAATATTTGATGAAAACATGATTTTTATTGAAATGAAAAAATTGAAATTACATTTTAACAAGCCAATATATTTGGGAATGTGCATTTTAGATATTTCCAAAACTTATTTTTATAATTTTCATTATAATTTTATTTTACCTAAATTTAGTCCTAATGTTAAGTTATTGTATACTGACACTGATAGTTTAATTTATCATTTTATATGTAATCTTATTTACAACTTTATCAAAGATAACATTGAAAAATTTGATACATTAGACTATCCATATGATAATGTATACAATATTCCGTTAAAAAATAAAAAATTCTTAGGATTAATGAAAGATGAAAATAATGGGAACATTTTAACCGAATTTATTAGTTTGCGATCAAAATTATACACACTTAAACTGTTAACAAACGAAGATAAAAAAAAATGAAAAAATTCAAAAAATGAGAGATCTTTCTTATACCCAGAGAGAAATAAACAGTTTTATATCAAATTTTGGAATTATAAAAAAGGCAAAGGGTGTTAGTAAGTCACTCATTAAAGATATCACTTTTGATGATTATTTTATTCTATTATCAAAAAACATACACTACTCAAAATCAAATAATTTCTTCAAAACATGAGGTTTTTACAGTTCAGCGCTTGCTTTAAACCCAAAGGATGATAAGAGATATGTTAATTATTTTTTTACTGATACTCTAACCTGGGGGTAAAAATTTTAAATTCTAAATTTACATGTTTTAATCTTTTTTATTCTGGAAAAGGAGGAGGAAAAGGAGGACAAAGAGACTGAAATGATAAAGGAAAAAATAGAAATAATAATAATAATAATAATAATAATGAAAATAATGATATAAATGGCGATGATGATGATGATGGTGGTGAAGACAGTAATTATGATAATGATGATGAATATAAATTAAATTTAGAAGCATACTATGAAGAAGATGAAGATACAGATTATGCGAAATAAACCTATATTTTTTAATTACTTTTGTTTTTTTCCACTATACCTGCTTCATTCATTCAGTTTTCCCTTATAGAAGTGTTTATAAATTAAAAACCATTTAAAATTAATTTAAAGCTTTTTATTTCTTAATATTGTATATAAAATTCATAATAATCAACATCATTATCGTCTTGAAGAAGAAGAAGACGGACCATGACCATTTCCACGATCATTTCCTCTATTTTCTTGATTATTTAAATAGTGAGATGGTAAATGTTTAGCACCATGGATTTCTTTAAGGTATTGACGTACTTCACAAGCCATACATTTATGATTATATAAATCGGTTTCACCCTTACATTTAGGGCACTTTACTCTTTCTGATACTGGCATTTTTTCTTGAATAAAATAATGCAATTTTAATGAAATCAATGTTTTTATACCTTCTGATCATCATCATCATCATCCTCCTCCTCCTCTTCCCCTTCCCCTTTACCATTTATAAAACCAATTGATATTGAGAAAAAAAGTTCATTCCATCAGTGATAGAATCACGACTTACAATTATACAATTAAATTGTTTTGGTTCAAAGACGGTAAAATAGTCAGAACTGAAAATTTATCATCGCATAAAGGAGAAAGTTCATATGAAAAATTTTATTTTAATGAAAATTAAAATTATGACTATATAGAAGTTTATTTCTATAACAGTGGCAAAAAAGAAGAAAAGGAAGAAATTACTTCAGAAGGCGACGACAACGATGACGACGATGATGACTATGATGACAATGATGACAGTGATGATTAAAAATACAGTTTGTATGTTTGGCAGTTGTAAAAATAGTATCTATTATAAAATTCAGGTCGCAAGAAGAGGTTTTCGTCGTTTATGTAAAGCTCATATTGTGTGTAAATTATGCAAAAAACTTTTAGTTACAAAGTTAAGGCACATTATTAATGCGGGAAATATCCTTGTCTCAAGTGTTACAAAGAAGAACGAAAAAATACACAACCTCATTTTGCTAAGACGATTTAACATTTTTTTCTAGTATTAAAACGTAAAAATAAAACAAGCAAAAAAGTAGTGTAGCATAACATATTTAATTATTTTTGTAATTTTATTTACCCAATATACCACTCTGATATATAAAATTTTGTTTTATTTTACCCGATGTTCCACTCTAATTTATTTTTTCTACCAACTACTTTACGAAACAACAGCCTTCTTCGGCAATAAGGCCTTTTGGGCTAAGGACTCTTTTGGTCCTTCTTAAGCTACTAGGACACTTCTTTGCCAATAAAGCCTTTTTGGATAGGGATTTTTCGGGACTTCTTCGGCAATAAGAAAGGCCTTTTTGGATAGGGATTTTTCAGGACTTCTTCGGCAATAAGACCTTTTTGGATGGGGTTTCAGGAGGATTTCAGACACTTCTTAGGCTATTACGTCACGTTCTTTGGCAATAAGGCCTTTTTCGTTAGGGTTTTAGGAGGGTTTCAGCACTTCTTCGGATGATAAAGGGCTGAAAAGGGACAGATGCCATCAGGGTGTCACAGAACCCCGCCCTCTATACTACTACCGGTTTTATCAGTAGGGTAACTAACGTGGAACTGTTACACTTCAAGGTCACCGCTCTGGATGGCCACCATCCATCCGAAGAGACCAAAGATTTCTACAAGAAGTAAATTTTCAGGAAATTTTTCCTGAAAATTTTACAAGAAGTAAATTTTTCAGTATTTCTTGTTGAAAATGTTGAAAGAAGTGATCGTCAATGACGTCACAAGTCCAGTGGTTGTTGACCAAAAAGGCCTTATTGTTGCAAGAAGCGGCTGAAGATGAAAGGCAATGACAAAATTTACCTGAGCCAGGTGTAAAAAGGTGTGTGTGTATAGATATATGTGTGGTTTAGCTGAAGAGCGTCCGCTGAAGAAGTGTCAAAGAAGTGATCGTCAATGACGTCACAGGTCCAGTGGTTGTTGAAGTAGTTACAGGGTGTTGGAAAAGTGTGTTAATCAAAAAAAGTGTAAATGTATGTAAATGAATGAATGGTGATTGTATATGGGTGTGTGTTTGTGCCACCCCCTGTATATGCAAGAATGTATGAGGAGGAGTAGTCCGTCGGTGGTAATTAGTAACACCTGGGCTAGCTTATATGTGTATTATACAGGTTGTATCAAAAAGAAATAAATATATTTTTGTATTGATTTTGTGTGAGAAGAGCCTAGCCTAGCCTAGCCGAGCCTAGCCCAAGCTAGCTAGCCACCCTGTATACTGTATGTGTTGGACAAGAACAAATGTATGAGAGAGAGAGATGTAGATAGTTTGATATTGTTACGTATATATCTATCTCACTCATATGTATTAAATATATGTGAAAGAGGATTATTTTACGTATATTTTTGTCTCTTTTTTACTCGTAAATTTATGAGAGAGAGAATTTTAGTTTATTTTTGTCTATTTTTTACTTGTATATAGTAAAGATGTATGATTTATGACGTTAGTCAATAATTTAAATTTTATTCAAATCGAAAATATATATATTGTGAGGTCACGTTATAAGATAAGAAAGGTCAAATTCATGTAGATAAGCTAATAAAATTTTACATGTAAAACATTAGAAATTGATACTGTTTTTAAAATTATTCATACAATTATATACTTCAATATAGACTGTGGCAGCCGGTTTGCTGGTATCAGGCTAAGATGTCTTTTTCTCTACACTTTTATTGAAAAGATGTTACTTTTTGTAGATAATTTGATATTGTTGCGTATATATCTATCTTACTCATATATATTAAATATATGCGAAACACACTCATATGTATTAAATATGTGCGAGAGAGAGAGAGAAAATTTTAGTTAATTTTACGTATATTTTTGTTTCTTTTTTACTCGTAAATATATGAGAGAGAGAATTTTAGGTTTACTTTACGTATATTTTTGTTCCTTTTTTACTTATTAATAGTAAAAGATGTACGATGTCAGGTTTTTTGACGATAATGGTGAATTTCAAGTAGATAAGTTAATAAAATTTTACATGTAAAACATTAGAACTTGATATTGTTTTAAAATGTTATTGCTTAATAATAATATGTAATTTTTGAATAAAAATGTTAAATTTTTCACCACTTACTTCTACTAATTTTAAATGGAATTTCTTTCTTAGTTTAAAATCTATGTAAGAGATAGAAATAGAGGTTTAAATAGGTTATTATGTATGTGTTTATTTCCCTCGTATATATGTATTGTATGTGTGCCAGAGAGAGAAAGATAGAAGTTTAAAATAGGATATTGTATATATATTTATTTTACTTGTATATGCTGGCAAATACATCTATTATATGTATGTGAGGCAGATGCAAGTTCAAATAGGATATGTGTATATATTTATCTCACTCGTATATATTTATAATAAAAGATGCAATTATGTATGTATATTTTACGTTAGTCAACAACATAAAATTAATTTATTTAACTAATAAACCGAAAATATTTTACGAGGTCACGTTTTATGACGATAAAGGTCAAATTAGCAGATAAGACTTAATAATATTTACCATGTAAATGTTGAAAATTGATACTCTTTTAAAATTATTTCTATTATTAATATTTCAATATATATACTGTATTTCTATAGGACAAATTGATACAGGTAAATACAGGTAAAAGTTTAGATGTCTAGGAAATTACAGGTAGATCGAATACACGTAATAGATAGTTAAATATTTAAGTAATATTATATTTGTGGGTAAAAGTGTCAAAAAGGCCATATACATTGTATCCAAAAATGACGTGTTCGTGTAAAAGATCGTTATCAGCCGGGATGCCAAAGGCACTTTTGCCGCTATGTGCGCATATTTTTCTCTTATAGTTTAGCCAAAAAACGAATTTTGGTCGACTGCGCATGTGCCAAAAGGGCACCTTCGTTTTTTTGTTAAATTCGAGGTTGCTGAACACAGTTTGAGGGGTATTTTTCGTCTAAAACGAAATCTAAGTGTGCCAAAAGGGCACTTTCGTTTTTTCATTAAATTCGGGGTTTCTAAACACGGTTTGAGGGGTATTTTTCGTCTAAATCGAAATCTAAGGCCTTAATTTGCACCTATTAAGGAATATTTGTATATATTTTACCCCAATCGTATACATTTATAATAATACAAAAAGATGTAAATATATATGTTTTATGTCAAGTCAAGAAATTAATTTATTTTAATTAAACTATTAAATCGAAAATACATTGTGTATGAGGTCAGCAATTGATGACGTGAAAGGTCAAATTAGCAGATAAGACTTCATAGTGTTTACCATGTAAAATGTTCGAAATTGATACTGTTTTAAAATTAAGTAAATTATTAATATTTTAAGTATAAACTATTTTTCTCAATTCGTATCAAGTATGAAATTTTCTATATATTTTTTGCTTCCCCGTATACACTTATATAAAAGATGTATGTTTTGTTAAATAATAATAATTTTAATTTAAAAAAAAAAGTAGTTTGCTTGAAGTGAGATTCGAACCTGAACTAATTGAGCGAAAATTTAAGAGAGAGAACAGTGGAAAAGAAGTTTAGGTGTTTTTCCCTAACCAATTTATTATTTTTCACTTTTCTTGTAGAAATATAGGTAATTAAAACTATTATTTAAATGCTCATTTATTTATTTACAAAAAATAGTAATTATTACAATGTGTAAAATACTAACTATGATAGCCCTTCACGATATAGTTTTTTAAAACATCATTTTTCTTTCGATGACATTCTGGATGAATACTTCTCACAGATGGATCACGCGAATACCACAACTGTTTGGCAGTTAATTTTTGGTAACAAAAATGACACTGATTTATTTTTATACCCTCGGGTACTTGACGAGGTACGTTTTTGTCAGAAATTGTTGTAGAGTGACGAGTAATAGTAAAAGTTGGCATTTTTTTTCTTCTTTTAAAATGAGATTTATAAGCAGTGTAGGCTCTTTATATATCCCTATTATATCTGATCAAAATAAGGTGGTTGTGCAATATTTCGCTTATTTCAATCTAAGAAATTATTTATTACAAAATTAACGTAAAATTTTTAGATATTTCTTTTCTACACTCTAGAAAATTCAAAGCCTCTGTGGTCACTCATCATGCCTATGTATATTTATAATTAAAAAATAAATTTTATGAAAAATATGTATAAATTTTACATGTAGAACAAAATGATTTGATAATTAATTCGGGATTTCGTATAAATTTAGGGTTGTTACACTGATTACAAAAGAAAGTGGTTTTTAAATCCTCCGAACAAAACAGGTTAATAGGTTGATGGTGGTGGTGATCGATTGGAATTTGTTGCACCTCCTCCTTCTCCTCCTTCTTCTCGAGCTTGTCACTATTGTCACTGTTGGCTTTCATCCAAGTAGAAGAGTTGTTGTTGTTATTGTTGTCGTCGTCGTCGTTGTTCAATTTAACAATGGACCAAGGGGTAATTTTTGCAATTATTTTGTCTTGTATCCAAATGTTGTAGGTCTGTAACAAAAAAAGTTTAAAATTAAATAAATTTATTTTAGAAATAAGTGTTTTTGTTTTCTTTTCTAATACCTTTTCTTGGTACACCTTGATATTTTCGAAATTAGACATTGTTGTAGAGCCAGATGTTTTAGTGAGGGAAATGCTGCTGCTGCTGATGATTTTTTTTCTAACCTGAAGAAAGGCAAAAGTACAGGAGGAGTTGGAGGAGGAGGAGGATGACTTGTAACACTTTCAGGAGGGAGCATTTTATAGCAACGAAAATATCGTACCTGCTGCCAACGGACAAGTGTTCGTGTTTTATTAATCATCGGTTTGAATCGTGCTTCATCAAAATCTGTTGACATTAAATAGTGGAATATATTTAGAAATGGGTGAGTAAAAGGTAACCCATTAACATCAGTTTGTACAACACGAATCCACGCAAGTTTTCGCCCCGATAAAGTTGGTAACTCTACTGAGAAACTTGAGTTACTGTCACATATAAATTTAATAATAAAAAAAAATTTAAATCTTTTATTTTAAATATCTAACTATGGTGTTTAGATAGGGTTGGTAGGGCTGGTAGGTAGGGTTAGTAGGTAAGGCTGGTAGGTAGGGTTAGTAGGTAAGGCTGGTAGGTAGGTAGGTAATTAAAAAGATCTAATACATTTAACAGATAGTTTTATTGTCTCTAAAGTATCATATAACATTAGTTTTATCTATCCAACTATTATGGCTATTATCAAAACCTAACCATTTTACAAAAACTTTATTACCTTTACGTTTCAAAACTTTTTCAACTAAATATACATCAGGATATTTTACTTTCTGTAATTGTTGTTCGTAAAAACCACCTTTAATTTCTTGTTTATTTACATCTTGCAGTAGGTAAGTGGTAGGATTTGTTAGTTGTACTTTGTTTATGGTAAAAATTTCCGTTGACCAATTAGACTGATATTTTTTATCAAATACACCTCGTACTTTTGAAATGCGTACGTGATCGCCAACTTTAAATTTCGGTTTATGTACCAACTTTATATGACTGTAAACAGTATTAAGTAAATATTTTCCATTCTTTTCATTTACTTCAACAGGTTTCATACCTATGGTTCTATGTTTTTTATTATTGTATTTTTTAACAATGTTAGCTAACAAATTATACCACTTATAGGAGCCATTTATTAATATCTTTTGAAACTACGAATTTATTCTGTTGTTTTGCAATTAATTCGAGACAATAAGATTCACTCACGGCAACAGCCATTTTACTTGTTTTTAAAATGAACCAAAAAATGGAATATATATATATATATATATATATATATATATATATATATATATATATACATGTTTTCATATTGTTTTCTCTATAAATAGAGATTGTGTTCTTTGTCTAATATTTTTATAAATAATATTAAAGTTAAACACTTTTCATTGGTTAAAAAAAAAAACTGAACAACAAATAAAATAATATTCACTTCAGTCTAATAAACAGCTGTCTGTGCAATATTTCATCTTTATCTCTCTCTCTCTCTCTCTCTCTCTTTTGTCTTGTAGAGGAATAGGAGGGATAAAAGATACGTTTTTTTTTGTTTAGCAGAGAAATTTGTTACCTCATATTGAGACAATAATAATAATAATAATATGGACTTTGGAAATATACCGGATGAATAGTTTGTATTGACTCAAAACTGTTTTTGTATAGGGTGAGGAGAATACAGATGATTAGAAATAAAAAGTCTATGTAAAATATTTAATTTGTTTTATTAATATATCAACTATTTAATAACAAAATATTTTCTTTCGAACATTTTTCTGTCATTTCAATAATTTTGATCATTAATATGAAAATTACAATTATTTAAATTAGGGCATCCTATTAATATAAATGTTTTCTTTTATCATTAAATAGTTAAGTTTACAAATTAAATTTATCAACTTTAACACTTTTCATGTCACTTGAGAAATAAAATTTCGTCACAGTATGTTTTCCACCATTCTTTTTTATAATTTCTTCTTTATATTCACATGGCATACAAATAGCGTTTGCTGCATCAGATTCACCTTTGCAAACTGGACATTTATGTTTAATTGGAATAGGCATTTTTTTTTGGCTGTTTATTTGAGGATGTTTATTACTGATATGGTTTGTTGATATTTCCTATTTTTCTTCTTTACTTGCATAGACTGAGGAATATCACTTTACTGTTACCACTCCTTCTTCTTTTGTACAATTGACTAATTTTTTAGATTAATTTCATTAATATACCCAGTATTAATTTTCATATTGAAACTTTATTGGTGACAACAAAAACATTAATGTTCTAATGAAAAAAAATTGAATATATGAAAGGAATATTGAGCGGTATAGTATAATTTGTTTTAATTTCCAAAAACAAAGTTTAGATTCTCATTATTCCTTATGGGGACTACAACTCCAACCTGTTTTTCTTTGTACTCATAAGAATTGACTTTGGTAGAAAATTTCCCATCTGGATGGCACCTCATGTTTCGATTAGCTGACGCTATAACATTCTGATATTCTGAATGTTTGTAAACCAGCACTATACCTGACTTTTTCTTATTACATTCACCACATGTCTTCGTATAGGAAAAAAAATCGTTTTTAAACGTCGACATTTCTTTTTTTTTTTTTTGGTTATATATACTAGCCTGAACAATTTGATAAATAAATTAAAAATGCGTTGTATGCTGCACAGTGTATATTTTTAAACTAGTTAAACTAATGAGATATTTGACTTATATTTTATGCAAATATATAGATAAATTTTGTGTTTTTTTTGAAAAAGAAATACCATTAATAAAGTTTCAATTTCTATTCTGACATACATAAAATTATGATTACGAAATGATTGATTTGACATTCTAGTTATTATTCTTATGAATATTTAATAAAGCGTATTGCTAAGGATTATTTTTCTAATTAGTACATTTAAAAAAATCGACTATTTCATTTTAATCGACATTTAACCTCATTGCAGTTAACATTTTAATAGACTGATGGCGCCACTTGTGAAAATAGGGGAACCTTGAGTAAATAAACACAGTAAATTTTTCCATTGAGTTTTATGCAATAATTTGAAATAAATTCATTCAACTTGACCGTTTTACCCTATATACTTCACAAAAACTGTATCCTACGTAATAAAGTGTATTGTTCATCTTGTGTATAAATTCTCGGGGGAAAATCATTATATTTTCAAATCAGTTTTAAAGTTTAAAATATATAATACATAATAACTAAAATGAGTTCTCCACCATGTACAATTATTCTAAAATCAACTGACCTGAAAGAATTACCCACAGAAAAATTGTTAGTGTTGTGTAAACACCTATTCAGGTAAGATTTTATTTGTTTATCACATTTTTATATTGTTTTACATAAATTTTTATTTTATCTGTATGCCTATTTAAAATTGTATATTTTTTAAAATTTAGGAAAAACACAAATTTTTATTGTTTAGGTATTTTAAATTAAAATAAAAACAAGCTGAATATATATCTATATATTTATATATATATTATTTCTAGATTTGGGATTAAAACGATGGAGAAAAAAGGGAATCAAATAGTATTAAAATTGTCATATATGCCAAACGGGAATACAATGAAATTAAAACTAGGAAACCTTCCTGTTCGCTATACAAGATTGGGAGTCGAAACCGACGAGGAAATTAACATTTTAAAAACATATATGAAGAGATATAACTTTGATCTGCCTGCAATAGAACAACAGGAGTATGGTGATGATGATGATGATGAAATTCACTTACTACAATCATCTTCTAGTTTGGAAAATACAAGAAAAAGGAAAGCCATAAGCAATCCAAATCAAACAGGTTATAAAAAAATTCAAATATTAGAAGATCGACTTTTACAGCCATCAACTTCGTATGTTGAAGTTTATGATGTGGATGCCGATCAGTTTGAAGGACAAAAATACCATATTGAAGAGGTGTAAATTAAGAAAAAAGTTTATTTGTATTTAGAAGCAATAAAACGCATTTTTTTTATCGAAGTATTATTTATTTTTCCTATTCATCCCCCAAATAATATGAGATAGATTATTTTTCTTATAATATAAAAACGGACATTTTCTGTAAATTAATATATTATTAGTAGTAATAAAAAGAGAGATAATTAGGATTTTTCATTTAAACATTCTGTAAAACTGTTAATCTCTATATATATTCTATACAATCTTATATTGAGTAGTCATTATTCCCGTTATTTAACAATTTTTTCCATAAGAAAGAGGGGGGAGGAAAAAAAATGAAAATCAGGAGAAAATCTATCAGGAAGCAAATTTTTAAAGGTTTTTAGACTTTTTTTGAGTACTTTGATGTAGGAAATGATGTATTACATGAAGTGGTACTATTTAGGTTATGTGCAAAAAAAATGCTTATTTAAATACTTTATTTTTTATTTCCTTTCATTGAAAACAATTAATTTTCAGTAAGAGTGACTAAAAATTTAGATAACTAATATATAATTAAATTTTCTAAAATTTTATGTCCTTTATAAAATACATTTTTTTTTTCTCAACATATAAATACATGGTGAAAATCAAATTAGACTTTATGCTATTTCTGTTACATAAACAATTCATCTAACCATTATATAAATAATTTTTCCTAATACTAAACACATAAAAACTTAAAAATGTATCAAAAAATAAAATAAGATAGGAACAAACAGATACATTAAATTACAATTCTTTTTGCTTGAATTAGTAGAAGCGATATCAGCAGCAGCAGAGTCAGTATTGGTAGTGTTTGAAATTTCACTCTTAACGGATATTTTTGCTGGTACAGTTTGCTCCAATCCCAGAAGAGTCCATTTTTCACTTTCCAAAATGGTCCCGTTCATAAAGAGCACTTTTAATTTGTAGTAATTTTTATTTTTAGAATTAGGTAATTCGGTTTGAAACACTTTAATTTCCAAATCATCTATATATCCACATTTATAATATAATGGTTTCCAGTTGCCAGTCGAATAACAATCAGTTTCTATCTGAATTTTCATATCTTGAACATTTTTGTGTGGATTTTCAAGGTAAAGAACATTCTGAACAATAGCTACAGCAGCTATAAAATTTAAACTTAACCATACCATGATTCTTAACTATATAATTTAAAATATTAGTTGTATAATCCTTTTATACAATGGAAACAGTTTTCTTGTGAAGAAGGTAATCCATCTATATGACTATGCCATTCGGGTCGATTGTAATGCATAAAACATGGAAGCTTCACTTGTCAATGAAAATTGCTTGTATATTCATTAGGCAATTTTCCCCAAATACGTAAAAGATCAAGATTTTTAACGTGTTTTAGAAAATAATTTAACGGTAGACATTTCAAATCCTCACTGCTAAGTTCATTAATATCTACATTATCTGATAAAAGATCCAATACTAGACAGACACCTTCCATCTTGGATGGATGATACACAGAACTAAATTTATTAGGAATAATATGAGGTTAATATATATTAATTTATCACTTTAGATATATGTTAAACCATATTAAAAAAAAAACTAACCAACCAACTGATTCATTTTAGAGCTTCAGGATTTTTAGTGAATTTCTTCAAGAAAGT
Organism: Diaprepes abbreviatus; assembly: GCA_034092305.1. Lineage (NCBI taxonomy): Eukaryota > Metazoa > Arthropoda > Insecta > Coleoptera > Curculionidae > Diaprepes > Diaprepes abbreviatus. The sequence continues at coordinate 62,110,417 of JASJET010000055.1, forward strand.
TAATATTTTCTCTCTCAGTGTTTCAAAAACACAAACTTTTCATTTGTTGCATAACATTCTAAAATATCTAGATTTTTAAAATAATATTCACAAGTCTTAACCTCATCTAATGTTTTTTTGTTTCTAATAAAACTTTTTACAACAAGCAAATAACTAATACGAAATGAATAATGAGTAAACCGATATAAAACAGACATGGATTTTATAAGCACACGTCATCTCTCTTTATTTCTCTCTCTCTAATGGATCGCGACTATATAGTCAAAGAAAATTCTATAATAGACAGTATTTTTCATTTTAAAAAGATAAAAAATAAACAATTTTTACTTCCAATTTTAAGTAAAATGTTACTTAAAATTAATTTACTTTTTATTGCATATTTTGTTACTAACTACAGATGATTTGGAAGTAAAGATAATATATTATACCAGTTAGAAAAATAAATCCTTTTTTTTACTCCTATATAAATTTTATAGGTCTAATAATGGTAAATAAAACAGCTTTATAATTTTAAAATCAGTTCTCTATTTTCTAAAAATAATTCCTCTTTAAAAATTAACAATATTACAGTTTGTTTTCTTCACTTTCGTCTTCTTCTTCTTCTTCTTCATCATCATCATCTTCAATTTTCATATATTCTTGGAGTTCCACAAATTCTTGTATCAGAACCGGATCACTAATGTATTGTTTCAATTCCATTATACCTTCGCTATCACAAAACCAAAATTTTAATATTTCTCGCACAAATTCCACAAGATTCTTGGTTTCGAAATAGACATCACACACTTTTGCTGCCTGTCGATATATTTCTGCTATTTCCATATATTTGTAAACCGAAATTGGACGGCTTTGTTGAGCGTATAGACTATATTCCTTTGCTTCTTGTAGACATGTCAATTGCACCTTTCTAATTTGTTGATCTAATAAATCGCTATTAAGCGACAATGATGAAGATGACAATGACATTATACTCTAATTACAAACAATAATAGTAACAACAACACTTTTCAATTTGTACTGATTGAGTATCTATGTGTTTTCGTAGTTTTTAAACGAATTTTTGAAAGAGGGGATTTGAATTTTATTTTTATTATTGTTAGCACACCAATGATAGACAATAGAGTGGTCGATTTCTCCCCTCTACATTTGATAATGTTACTTATCCTAAAATAATTTTAAATTAGGTTTAACTTTGTTATTTAAAAAAAAAATGAACAAAAGCAACGTTAAAAATAATGCTGACTCGTGCTACAGCGGTAAATGAAAAAAAAAAACACAAATAAAATTTCTATTTACATCATTTTATACAAGAAGTAATGTATTGAGTGGTAATAGTGTATGAGGTAGATGAAGCAAAGGAATAAATAAAAATCTTTTATTCAACAATTCAAAATGTTTGAAAGAAAATATATTTTTATTAATAAAACAAGTTTTATTGCTAATTAAAAATTATAAATTGAGATTATAGTTGACATTTAATTTATCTTCTTGAAGCACCCTGCTGCTGGTGTCCTGCACCTCCATTTTGACGAGCATTTCCTCTTGTTTCCTTACTACTTAGATAACGGGAAGGTAAATATTTAGCTCCCTCATATTTATTAAGAAATTCATGATAATCACACGCTAGACATCTCTCGTTTACCATATCTGTTTCTCCCTTACATTTAGGACACTTTAATGTTTCTGGGACTGGCATTTTCACTATAATGATATAATTCTAATAAAATTTTCAATATATAAATTTATTAAAAAATATTATATAAATTATTTGTTAAATGTATTAGATCTATTTTTAGTTACCGAGATAGTTTTTCACCTGTTCATTAAACTGTCTGAATATAAAAAATATGACTAATATAAATAATTTTAAAAGCATATTAATTTCAAACATTTTACGTGGTAAACAGTATTAAGTCTTATCTGCTAATTTGACTTAACACGTTGATACCTTTTTATACAAGTAAAAACAGGTAAAAAGTGACATCACTATTGACGTCACGATGAGTCATGCTACAAACCTATAAAATTCCACAGTATTAATCTTTTTTCTTGTTGTTGTTGTTGTTGTTGTAATTGACTGTTCGTGTCAGAACGAAGCAATCAAAACTACTGGAGCCATAGATTTTTCGATTGGAATTTGAAACTAGCAAAAATATACCTCGGAATACAACAGGATATTGTCTAATATTACACGATTGTTTTTGGTGAAAATACAATATAGTGAAATCAATCTCCTAAGAAAAAAACTAAGGGAAAAAAAATGTATATATTAGACATTCAAGGCTATCAGTATAAGAAAAGTGATTTTATTTGTAAAGAAATATCTATAATTAATACTCAAAGTGGACAAATATATCACAGTTTGGTCAATTTACCTCACGAAATCGAATGGTTCAACGAGGATATTCAAAAACGTTTCGAATGGTTGACGGACAACATTCACGGTCTCAAATGGAATCAATCAGATTTCCGTTATATACCATATGAAAATATATCTAATTATATCAGAAATATTGTCGGCAATGAAACGATTTTTGTAAAAGGCAATGAAAAAATGTGTTGGTTAAGAAAATTAATTCAAAATAATATAGAGGAATTGTTACTAATAGGATGTCCAAATTTAAGTAAATTAAAAAAGTATAAAAATATTTATAATTTCCATTGTAGAGAACATTATTGGAATGATAAAAATTGTGCTAAAGAAAATGCATTATTACTATATAATTGGTTTATTAATAAAACAAATTAAATATTTTTCATAGACTTTTTATTTCTAATCACCATATATTCTCCTCACCCTCCCCACCAGTTAGGAAAAGAAAAAAAGCTATATCTATTAAATGTATTAGATCTTTTTAATTACCTAGGTAGAGTAGCTAGAGTAGGTAGCTAGAGTAGGTAGCTAGAGTAGGTAGCTTTTTTACCTATCCAACCTAGCTACCTACCCTATTGTAATCGTATATGAAAAAAACAGCTTATATTAAAATATTGGTAATTTAATTAATTTTAAAACAGTATCAATTTCAAACATTTTACATAGTAAACACTATGAAGCCTTATCTGCTAATTTGACCTTTCGCGTCATCAGTTGCTGACCTCATATACAATGTTTTTTCGATATATTTTTATTAGTTAAATTAAATTCTTGTAGTTAGGAATAAAAAATAAATAGGTATAACACACAGATGACAGGTTTAGAGGACAAGTTTATACAGGTAAATTCAGTCAAAAAAAGTAACATTTTTAATAAAAGTGTTTAAAAAGTACATCTTAACTTGATACACACAAGCAAACCGGCTGCCTCAATCTATAGAAGCTCTACAAGACTAAAAAAAGATATGTTATAAAAAATTAACAAAGTGTACCTTCTAATAGTTAATTTATAAGAGCAAAAATGTCATTTTATTATAAAGATGTTTTTACAATAAAAAAAGAATGTGATGAATGTCATAGAAAAACACAGGCTCAAGTTTTAGTAAAGGACAGTGAAGAGTACAAAACAGTAACAAGAAGCAGTAACAGACCGATGTTTTGTCATCCGAAAGCAACATGGAAAACGGAGGTTCGAGGTGACAAATGGGGAGAAAAACAAGTTGGTGTTTGCACACCTATTACGAATAATAAAAATATTAATTTTTCATTTGGCAATTAACTTTTTAGATGTAAATAAAGACTTTTAATAAAATATTAATCCTAGTACAAATGAATTGTTTTATTTTTTACAATTTTTAAAAACTAATAAAGAAATTCCATTTAAAATTAGTAGAAGTAAGTGGTGAAAAATTTAACATTTTTATTCAAAAATTACATATTATTATTAAGCAATAACATTTTAAAACAGTATCAAGTTCTAATGTTTTACATGTAAAATTTTATTAGCTTATCTACTTGAAATTCACCTTTATCGTCATAAAAAAACGTGACATCGTGCATCTTTTACTATTTACAAGTAAAAAAGAAACAAAAATATACGTAAAATAAACCTAAAATTCTCTGTCTCTCATATATTTACGAGTAAAAAAGAAACAAAAATATACATAAAATAAACTAAAATTCTCTCTCTCTCTCTCTCGCATATATTTAATAGATATGAGTGTGTTTCGCATATATTTAATACATATGAGTAAGATAGATAGATAGATACGCATCAATAGCAAATTATCTACAAAAAGTAACATCTTTTCAATAAAAGTGTAGAGAAAAAGACATCTTAGCCTGATACCAGCAAACCGGCTGCCACAGTCTATATTGAAGTATATAATTGTATGAATAATTTTAAAAACAGTTCAAATTCTAATGTTTTACATGTAAAATTTTATTAGCTTATCTACATGAATTTGACCTTTCTTATCTTATAACGTGACCTCACAATATATATATTTTCGATTTGAATAAAATTTAAATTATTAACTAACGTAAATCGTACATCTTTTACTATTTACAAGTAAAAAAGAGACAAAAATATACGTAAAATAAACTAAAATTCTCTCTCTCTCATAAATTTACGAGTAAAAAAGAGACAAAAATATACGTAAAATAAACTAAAATTCTCTCTCTCACATATCAAATATATACAAGTGAGATAGATATATACGTAACAATATCAAATTATCTACATCTCTCTCTCATACATTTGTTCTTGTCCAACACATACAGTATACAGGGTGGCTAGCTTGGGCTAGGCTAGGCTAGGCTCTTCTCACACAAAATCAATACAAAAATATATTTATTTCTTTTTGATACAACCTGTATAATACACATATAAGCTAGCCCAGGTGTTACTAATTACCACCGACGGACTACTCCTCCTCATACATTCTACCTTGCATATACAGGGGGTGGCACAAACACACACCCATATACAATCACCATTCATTCATTTACATACATTTACACTTTTTTTGATTAACACACTTTTCCAACACCCTGTAACTACTTCAACAGCCACTGGACCTGTGACGTCATTGACGATCACTTCTTTGACACTTCTTCAGCGGACGCTCTTCAGCTAAACCACACATATATCTATACACACACACACACCTTTTTACACCTGGCTCAGGTAAATTTTGTCATTGCCTTTCATCTTCAGCCGCTTCTTGCAACAATAAGGCCTTTTTGGTCAACAACCACTGGACTTGTGACGTCATTGACGATCACTTCTTTCAACATTTTCAACAAGAAATACTGAAAAATTTACTTCTTGTAAAATTTTCAGGAAAAATTTCCTGAAAATTTACTTCTTGTAGAAATCTTTGGTCTCTTCGGATGGATGGTGGCCATCCAGAGCGGTGACCTTGAAGTGTAACAGTTCCACGTTAGTTACCCTACTTTTATCTTCACTGCTTTTTTTTGCAGCTTTTACGGTACGCACAATTCCTGCTGCCCCGCCGGCTAATAAACCCAAAGCTGATAACCCGGCAAAAATGGTTTTAATGGTAATATTCGACCGGTTTTAGGAATCGGTATTATTCTCGGTGTACGAACCTTCCTTTTGACACTTGCCGCTTTTACCGATCTACGTACTGCCGACAGAGCTATTTAAAATGCATTCATAAGATTTTTCTCCATTACATTTTTTTTCCAGCTTTTAATAATTCCTTTCGAACTGCTTTTCGAATAGTTGTTTCGAAACTGACTTTCCAAACATGTCGACTTTTATTAACACCTTTGCTTTTTGTACGACGTGTGCCTTTACTAGATGTTTTTTTTTGTTGGTAATGATAATGATAATGATGATGATGGTACACCCATACCAAAACGTTGTTTTCCTTTCATAATGTTTGTAACTAACCAAGCTGCTGTTTTTTCACCTAAACTGGAATCTTTCGATTTCACTCTATTCCTAGCACTTTGTTCGAGCTCGTAATCCGCTTGATGTCTCGCACTTATATTGTTTATGTTATGTAAATAGGCTAAATCGTGTTTTTTTGTATGCGGCATCCAAAGGACTAATGCCTGGAATACCTCTTGTTACACGTTTTATTACTTTAGTTTCTGGCCGGCAATATTGATAACCGGAAATGTGTACCTCGAATGGTAATTTATTTATTAACGAATTCACAATACCGTGTCCAGTTTTATTGGAAAGGTGAGACTGTGCACTTCGTTTGACGCTCGGCATCTCAATGACAGTTTCTGTGATAATTTGCCTATAAAATATCAAATTTGCCTACGATACGCGTTAATTATCTTAAACAAAAACTTCCTATTTGACAATCTCGATGAAAAAGTCGGATTTGTATTTGAAAAGAAAATAATGAAGAGACACGGTCTTCTGCTTTCTTCCTCTATTCACGTCTGTTAATTGGTCCATCGAATTGTGGAAAAACTAATGTCATGATTTCGCTGCTTATAGACCTCCTTGGGCTACGTTTTGAAAATGTCTATATTTACTCGAAATCTCTGTATCAACCGAAATATGAGTATTTAAAGAAAATGTTAGCACCCATCAAAGGTTTAGGATACTATGCCTTTCGTGATTCCAGTAATATTGTGGAACCGTCCGATGCAAAACCAAACTCTATATTTATTTTTGATGATGATATGTGCTCGAAATGTTAGGATAATAAGTATGGATTTTTAATAATTGATAAAGACAAGGGGGAAAATACCGCAAAGGATTTGATAGCTATGTATTGATGTAATAATAAGAGAAACCATTTATTTGATTGTTGAAACGTCCTTTGTTAACATTATTAATAACGCGATCGACTTAAAACATAAACTAGTGGAAGCTACCAATGCCGTTAGAAAAAAATGTAAACAAATTAAAGCAGCTAAAAATTTAATGTTGTGGAATGGGAAAAATTTTATGAACCCATTTCTAAGCCGTTGACACCTATATCTGATGTGGTCAAGCAACCTCAACAACAACAACAACAACAACAACAGCAACATTATCCAGCCACAAAATCACATAGTCCCAGTACATTAGTGCAGTCGACTCAAATATCAGGTTTTTCCCAACCTACACATTCCTTTCAAACCTCCACACCTATTCAGCAGCATCAGCAGCATCGCATTTTAAAAGAGGATATTAGCCAATCGGTGTTTGATACACCCTCTACATCAACTTATACATCTCTCGCATCCGCTGACACCACAACTTCCGATATTTTAAACCCACACCTGAAAGAATTACGTTCAAAACCATCTCTATACGATGCTGTATATGGTGTACGTTTTGGTTCAAATACAGATTATACCAAAAATTTTATTGGTAATTTAGAGGTGCGTTTTCGAAATGGAAATATTGTCTTATACAAAAAAGTGAAAAATATTGCAAAATATGGTGGATTACCGGCACTTTATGACTTGTTATTTCTTAAAACACCCCCAAGTTTAGGCAAGGAACAACAATTAAGTGATAATGTACTTTCAACGTACAGGGTGAGTCAACGATTGGATGAAGTAGGTTTGTGCCTTTTCGGTGAAATTAACAAAGAAACTATATTTATTGTTTGATACAGTTTACTTTTACGCAGATTTTAAAATTATTTAGGATTCTACAGGGTGAGCCAAAAGACTAGGACAGCATAAAGTTGTATTTTTTTAAATAGAACACCCTATATACGAATCGTATTTTCGATTTAGCTTATAATTTTAAATCTTTTTTATTAAGGGTTTACTATAACAAAACTTTATAGTTTCTGAGATAATTAAGTTTAAAGAAAAAAAGTCACATTTCCAAGCATCAATTCAATCCTAAATAACGTTTTCAATTTTGTGACAAATATATTCAAATTTGGAATTTAGCAAGGCCAAGGACAAGTTAACATAATTTTTACCTAATATTTGCAATAAAAGCTACAGGGTGTTGAACACATCGGCTCAAATTTGAACAAGTTTAAATGAATAAATATCTTTTTTTTTAAATGGTACACCCTGTATATTTTCATGTTATTTAATAGAGTAATAAAAACCCTAAAAGTTTTGTTCAATATATCCTATACCTATTTATAATAGTTTTTGAGATATTTCAGTTTTTCTTATTTTCCATACTTTTTTACAGAAATAGTCTTCATTATCATAGTAGCCATGGCAAAAACAATGTAAAAGAACATTTTTCTGTGTGTCAAATTTATAACCGCAATCGCTTCTTTTGGTTTTTATGCAGTGTAGTTTGGTTTTTTTTTGCATTCATCTTATATTGTAAAATGAATTTTCCAAAGAATGAGTTAATAGATATGATTTATACAATAGGAGAGGCTCAAAAAAATTGCCTTCTTGCTCAAAGAATTTACAAAATGAAGTATCCTGATCGACGCCAGCCTAATACCCATACTTTTCAAAACTTAATGCAAAGATTTGATTCTTCTGGTACTGTTGATTATCCAAAACGTAAAGTGGTCAACAAACCAGTAACTAATGAAGAAAAAGAACTACAAGTATTGTTAAATGTTCAGGAAAATCCTTATATTGGTAGCCGTCAGTTAGCAGCATTATGTGAAACATCACAATCCACCGCTAATCGTACTACCAAGAAATATAGGTATCATCCATATCACATGGAATTACACCCAGAATTGGATGGACAGGATTTTGAAAGTCGTGTAAACTTTTGTCGTACAATAAATGCGGAGATTCAATTAAATCCAAATTTATTATGCAAGGTAATGTTTAGTGATGAAGCTACTTTTAGAAGTAACGGTGCCGTAAATAGACGCAACATGCATTATTATGCCACAGAAAACCCATTTTGGATTAGAGAGGTGCAACATCAAAACCACTGGTCATTAAATGTTTGGTGTGGTATTCATCATAATCGAATTATTGGACCCCACTTTTTTAATGAACCACTCAATGGCCATAGTTACCTGAACTTTCTACAAGAAGAACTACCCCAACTGCTTCAAGGTCTCGATAGGGATGAGCTCGACAGTATGTGGTTCCAGCACGATGGTGCGCCTCCGCATTACCATCGTGAAGTTCGTGCGTTTTTGGACCAACGATATCCGCAAAAATGGATTGGACGTGGGGGTTTCATTGAGTGGCCACCAAGGTCTTGCGACATCACCCCATTAGATTTCTTCCTATGGGGTTATATTAAAAATAAGGTGTATGTTAATCCACCAACAACAGTGGAAGATATGCGAAACAGGATTAGGGATACCTGTAGAACAATAACGCCACTAATTTTGTCCAGGGTCCGAGAAAATCTGCAAAAAAGACTAAATTTGTGCATTGCACAAGAGGGTCGTTTATTCGAACACTTATTAAAAAGAAATAATTAATCTCAGTATTTAATAGGTAATTTTTTTGTTTCAATTTAGTATAAAAGTAAATATGTATTTGCCTTGTTTTTATTGTTGTGTTAATTTTTTCACATTATGTTTAATTAAACTATTGCCGTTGTAATATAACGAATAATGTATTTCATCGTATTTAATCACATTCTGTTTGTTTCTGTAGTTTCTTTTTATTATTTTACATGGCTACTATGATAATGAAGACTATTTCTGTAAAAAAGTATAGAAAATAAGGAAAACTGAAATATCTCAAAAACTATTATAAATAGGAATAGGATATATTGAACAAAACTTTTAGGGTTTTTATTACTCTATTAAATAACATGAAAATATACAGGGTGTACTATTTAAAAAAAAAAGATATTTATTCATTTAAACTTGTTCAAATTTGAGCCGATATGTTCAACACCCTGTAGCTTTTATTGCAAATATTAGGTAAAAATTATGTTAACTTGTCCTTGGCCTTGCTAAATTCCAAATTTGAATATATTTGTCACAAAATTGAAAACGTTATTTAGGATTGAATTGGTGCTTGAAAATGTGACTTTTTTTCTTTAAACTTAATTATCTCAGAAACTATAAAGTTTTGTCATAGTAAACCCTTAATAAAAAAGATTTAAAATTATAAGCTAAATCGAAAATACGATTCGTATATAGGGTGTTCTATTTAAAAAATAAAACTTTATGCTGTCCTAGTTTTTTGGCTCACCCTGTAGAGTCCCAAATATTTTTAAAATCTGCGTAAAAATAAACTGTATCAAACAATAAATATAGTTTCTTTGTTAATTTCACCGAAAAGGCACAAATCTACTTCATCCAATCGTTGACTCACCCTGTACAAGGAAATTTTGAAATCCACGAGTGCTGTCTACAAAAATTGGAGAGCAAATGGAACAAATATTTACGAATTATTAAATCTCTGATGATGGACACAAAATTAGGTGGTACTTTTACAAGAAAAAATCTCTCCGAAAAACTAGTTACCCACAAAACAAAAATTATCTTCGAAAACATTTCAATATGTCTACTGGAACAAAGCTAAAGAGTTGATAGACCGTTTACGTTTGTTGTGGAGTTCCAACATGGCAGAACACACTGGGCATGAAAATGAAATTATCTCAATCTTAGAGGAATTAGGAGAAGAAAGTATAATATATTAAGCTCTATATTTAATTATTTTCTTCAGTTCTTCCTTCGATCTGGAACCCTTAATATTACTAATAATATGGAGCCCAGTCTAGAGAAAACCAAAATTGTTAATGAACTTCATAGAACGACTAGAAAAAATTTTATACGAAGGCGAATGATAATAAAAGGATACAGAGATTTGTGGCAAATTGATTTGGCTGAAATTCAACAGTATGCTGATAAAAACGATGGTTATCGTTATATTTACGTCTGTATAAATTGCTACTCTAAATTTGTCTATACCAAAGCGATAAAAAAAAGACTTGTATAGAAGTTACACTAATGCGATGAAAAGCATCATTGAAGAGGCATCATATGCACCAACAAATCTGCAAAATGATCAAGGAAAGGAGTTCTATAATACAAACTTTCAAGCCCTGATGAAAAAATATAATATAAATCATTATTCCACTTACAGCACAAAAAAAACTGCAATTGTTGAGCGAGTCATAAGAACTTTAACAAATAATTTATATAACCAATTCTCGGCAAGAGGATCTTACAAATGGATACATATATTATCGGCAGTAACAAAAACCTATAACCATTCGAAATATCGCACCATTGGAATGAAGCCTGCCGATGTGTAAGAAGCAACGCAACTTAAAGCATATGATTATTTAAAAATTGTACCTAAAAAATTTAAGTTTTCCATGGGTGACATTGTGCATATTAGCAAGTACAAAAGCTTATTCGAGAAATGATATACGCCCTCTTCGTCAACTGAATTGTTTATAGTTGTAAAAGGTAACGTTATAAATCCACCTACATACTTGTTGGAATCGTTAAAAGGTCGGCCTATAAGAGGGTGTTTTTACGAGTCAGAACTACAAAAAACAAGCAGTCCTGGGTACCTATTCTCGTTCTTGAGAGAACTATCATCTTGATGGAAAGTGGACGTGGTTTTCACGAAAACGTATTCAGAATACGGTTTCTTACTTTTTCGTGAGACTCACGGCCACTTTCCATCAAGATGATCGTTCTCTCGAGAACGAGAAAAGCAACCAAGAATAATATTTCATACTTTTTCGTGAGAACCACGCCCACTTTCCATCAAGTGATCGTTCTCTCAAGAAAGAGAATAGGTACCCTGGCGTTTAGTAGAAAAGGTCCTTAGACAACGCAAGAAAAATCACACCAATCAATTGTTTGTCAAATGGCTAGAATTTCCCAACCATTTCAACGCTTGGATAGATAAAGCTCATATTGTTTAAATAACATATTTTATGACTATAATTTTAATTTAATATATAAAATAAATAAACAATATATTGTTAAACAAAGTTTTTTTATTTCAATCTTCATCAACAAAAACAATGACAATAAAACATCATACACAAATAATATTTCAATATTCTTGGAGGGAATCCGTGCTTTCAACCCACTGTGTTTTGACGACCCGAAACCAGCGAAAAATCCTTGTGTACATATATATATATATATATATATATATATATATATATATATATATATATATATATGTATATATATATATATATATATATATATATATATATATATATATATATATATATATATATATTGTCTTTATTTTCCATCAATTTAATATATTTTTGATTTAGTTCTTCGAATCAATCCTTTTTTCACTTTTTTTGAGCAGGTGTTCAAGGAATTGGATTATGAGGTTTTCCTTGTTTTAGATTTAGAGCAGGCATAGCAACAACATCAGCAGATGTGGATAGAAGTGAATCATCAAGATTTGGTAATATGTTCTCATTAATATCGCATTCAGCATCACTTTGGTCATTGTTACCATATTAAGTTTTCTTCCATGGCCATATTAACTTCAACGAGAGGTTTACTTTTAAATTCATCAGCTACATCTTTTTCATTATGGTTTAGAGCTTGAAAACTTTAGCAGCCATCGTCCAGAAGTCTATATTGTAGTGAGGACCACCTGAGTACAAACCCTGTTCCTTATAGAAATACCATTTAGAAGCTTTTATTAGTCTCTGTGTAGGGAGATTCTAGAGTTTTATTCTAGTATGTACTATAGGTGGATATAAGTAGAAAGAGTATGAATTAGGAGTTAGTTAAAATTTAATAATGAAAGAGTAAACAAGTAGTTATTAAAGTGTTGAAAGTAATTAGTGAACAGTAGGGTTATTATTCGAACATAGTGAGTCAATATAAACAGGGTAAAATCGTAAGAAATGGTGTCAGAAGTAAGGATTATCACCGGACTTTCGGAAAATTCAATTTGTAAACTAGGAAAGATAAAGAAAAACAGGCTTAACTATCGGATTTTTCATGAAGAATGATGATCGAATTTGTCATCAAGAACGAAGCCTAGAACTGAATTTTCGACGAAGTTCTACAACATTCCATTTGGAAACTAGAAGAGATAGCGAAAAACTGACTTTACCGTAGAATTTATAATCAAGAACATTTATTTGTAAACTATAGAATATCTCGAAAAACTGTCTACACTATCAAATATGTCCTCAAGAAACAAGCATACAAACAAATTTTCGACATATTTCTGGAACATTCTGTTTGGGCACTAAAATATATAGTGAAAAACTGAGTTCACCATCGAATTTGTCATAAAGAAAGCAGTTTAGTGGCGAGTTTTCGACAAAATTTTAGATCATTCTATTTAGAAATTAGAAGATGGCGAAAAAGTAACTTCACCATCGAATTTTTCATCAAAAAAGAAGTTTGGAACTAAATTTTTAGGGCATTCTTTTTGGACACTAAAAGAGACAGTAGAAAACGGATTTCATAATCGAATTTATCATTAAGAAAGAAGCTTAGAACCGAGTTTTCGACATAGTTCTAGAATATTTCATTTAAAAATTAGAAGAGATAGTGAAAACGAACTTGACTATCAAATTTAATATCAAGAAAGAAGTTTAGAACCGTGTTTTCAATAATATCCTAGAAGTTTTTATAGTAAATACTTGACAACAAACAGCCGAAATGGAATATATAGAACATCGCTCTAAAGACAAAAATGAAGAAGAAGAACGTCGTCAAAAAGAACAGCGTCGTCTGAAAAAAAACCACGAAGAAGGAGAATGTCGCCAAAAAAAAAAAAACAACATGAAGAATAATGTCACCAAAAGAAGAAAGAGATCAATATAAACTCTGTCAATGGACAAAAAGGGACCATTGTAAAAGGATCAGATAAACGCAAAAGTTTAAGAAAGAGAGAAGATAAGTGTGACAAGACATAGTAGAAGTACACCAAGAAGTTAGTAGTATTGAATCAATTGTGGAACAAGACATAGGAAAAGTGTGACAAGAAGTGAAAGAAATCGTAGACCGGAGGTGAATAACCTTCATACAGAAATCAAAAAAATAAAGAAGTATGAGCTCTCCTAAATACTGTACAGAACATCGAACACACAATTTACGACGATCAAACATCTTGGATAATGTGCAAATCCCAATTTGAAGCTACTGTAAATAATCGAAAATACGAACAGATGGATACTTCATCGACAAATACAGCGTATGTTGCGTATAAGCAAGTTAAGTTATTTTAGTAAAGTCTTGGGCATGGCTTTGGCAATAGACGCAGCTTATAATGTGTCAAATCCAAAAGTAAGAGCTGTTTCCAGAAAAGAAATCAAGGTTTTATCGAGTTAAATAATGAAGAAAATGTCATATGAAATCTTTAAGAAACCAAATACAAGAAGCGATACTTTACACTATAGAAGAAACCAGATATAATGCTACTGATATGGACGAAGGTGTTGACCAATATCGAGAATGTCTCCTGAGCCATTTTTACTCATAGCCTAAGAAAGACCGCCAATAATCTTATAATTAAAGGATGTCAATGTCACGCCTTATATCATAACTGTTGACACTGGTGAAGCAATATCTCTGATAAAGTCAAACCTTGTGGTAAAATTGAAATCTTACTATTGTCCACAAGAACAACAACGGGAACTGTAACTGTAGAAGCAGATGCTGTGATTGGAGAAAAGTTTGTGGAGCATCAACTTGGAAAATTAAAATATTTTGTGTTACTTGCTTATATAGAAGGTGAGTTTTTTCTGGCTTATAGACCTGATTCGTCAATATGGATTTTCCTTCGACAACAAGCTTATTATCCTAAAGTTTGGTACCAAAGAATTTATTCTTTCTATGAAACGTAATACCGAGCTAATCAGAGACGTTGCCGAGCAAAAAAATAACAAAATAAAGGGGAGCACAGAAAAGATCGTTTATGAAAGACAGGACAAGAGTTCTGGCAGCCACGTCGAATTAGTTCAGGTTATGAATATTCTTCATAACTATGTCAAAGTTATTAAAGAAGACGGAGTAGTATTATACGAGCCAATTAAATGTTTCGTAAAATGTGAATAACTTGGCAAATCTATATTAAAGTCGTCATATAACGAACTTATAGATGAGCTTCAGATAAATTCGAAAAATCTTTCGCCTCAAGAACTTGAAGAAGCTAAGACGTTTATTAGGAGGCAAAATAATGCTTCTGAAACAATAAAAGGTAATTCACCTTAGACGAACATCATCTAGCATGATATAAATATTGGCAGTGCACAACCAATACGGTAGCCATCCAGAAGACTTCCCATAGCCAAACGCCAGGAAGTAGAGTTATCTGTAGACAAAATGCTGAATGAGGGGACTAAGGCAGAATCATCTAGTCCTTGATTATCTCTTATAATATTGATAGCTAAAAAGGGTGGAACAACTACAGGATGCTTAAAGACGTTATTAAGAAAGACTCAGCGTTGGTTGGATCACAATGATTTTCCACTTTAGATCTAATAAGTGGATATTATTGACAAGTAGGCATTCAAAATAAAGATACGGAAACGACTGCTTTTTCCTTTGGCGCTGACCTCTATGATCTTATACCAAATAGAACTACGAGGTCTTATATGGAAAATAAGACTATTCTACCTTGATGATGTTATGGTTATGGGAAAAACGTTCAATGAACACTACGGGGAGTTTTTGCAAGAATTAAAAACGCCAAACGCCAACCATAGATTTAACCTCAAAAAGTGCTTACCATCTAAACAAAAAGTTGAATTTCCTGGGCATTTAGTATTCCATGATGAAGGAAAAAAGCAAATAATAAAAGGTAGGCCTCGACCACATGACCAACATAAGTGGAGAAGTTTTCTACGGTTATACACATACTATAAAAGATTCATAGAAGGTGTTGCCAATATTTCTTCACCCTTATCTAAGCCTGCTGAAGAAAAAATTCTTTATTAATGAACTTCTGATATTAATCAAGCTTTCTGAAAACTCAAGGCATCGAAGTGCATTTAAAACTGGAAAGAAATTATTGGGCCACGAGAGAAGAACTGATCGGCATGACCAAAGCTGTCCTACTTTTTCATAAATATTTGTGTGGACATGAATTTTTAATAGGGTCAGACCACACAGCTCTTAAATGGCTCCTAAATATGACGCAATCTAAAGAACAAATAGTAAGATAGCTTGAAAAACTACTACAGTATAATTTTAAAATCAAACATAGACCAGGAAAATTGTATAAATCAGATGCCCTGTCAAGAAGGCCGTGTAACGAAGAATGCAAGTACTGTAGCAAAATAAAACAAACTGAAGTGTTTCCTATTCAGAGAATCACTTTTGTCGTTAGTCCAGAGTACAGCTCAGATGAGAAAAGATCAACTTGAACTCAATGATCTGGTGACATTTTTTCAACTTAAAGAAAGTAATGAAAGGCGTCCTAATTAGAAAGATATAGGTCAATGACTTACATTTAAGGCACTTTGGGTTCAGTGAAATCATTATTGATTCAAAAACCTTTACTAAAGAGATCCTGAAAACGTACCGATGGTAAGAGCATCTAAACTCAGGTGTACCTTGAAACAAAGTTACAGTAGTTTTAGAAGAAATTCACAATGGAAAATCTGATGTTCATTTAGGAGTTAACAATACCCCAGACAAACTTCAAGAAAGATTTTGCTGAGTTAATTATTATCAAGACGTAAAATTATGGTATAAACAGTATTCTAAATATGCAGTCAGCCAACGTTCAAGCACAAGATTTAAGGTAAAAGTAAAGAAATATAATGCTGAGATATCTTTTGAACGGATGGCTATTGATATGGCTGAATCTTTTCAAGAAACAGATATAAGCAACGAATAAATCTTGTCTGTTATTGACTATTTCAGTAAATGGCCTGAGATATTTGCTATCCTTAACTAGGAAACCTCAACAGTAGCTAAAGTCTTAGTCAATAATGGGTTAAACCCATTTGTAATTCCTTTGGAGCTACATTCTGGCCACAGATGTAATTTGAATCTAAGCTTTACCAAAACTTTTGCGAACTACTTGGCATCGAACAACAGCTAAATGTCTTCAGTCAGATGACATGGTTGAACGATTTTATACAACCACTGAAAAACATCTCTCAAAAGTTGTAAATAGATATCAGAAAGAGGAACAAATATTTGCTCATCTTCTTAATAGTTTACGGATCTGCAATTTACGAAGTTATTATTCGAAAGGATGGATGCCTTATAAGAGAAGTTGCAAGAAGTTTAAGAATTAGTTAGAGAAAGCATGAATCTGACAACAAACAGAATGAATACAAAATATGACATTAAGGCAAACCCAACATGGTTTCAGAAAAGCGACAGTTTGGTTATGGAATCCACAGAGGAAGAAAGTCAAAACACTTAAGTTGAATCAGCTTGGAAAGGACCATGTATTGTTCTGAAGAGAATTAATGACGTTCTTTATTGAATCCAACGAAGTTCCAAGAACGAGTGAAAGCCATTCCACGGAAGAATTGAATCTGACCGGGATGATTAGAAGCAGGAGGGAGGTAGTGTAACGAGAACCACCTGAATACTACCCTCTTCTTTATAGAAATACAATCTAGAAACTTTTGTTAGTAATTTTTCTAGGTAGTTTCTAGACTTTTTGTTCTAGTATGTTGTATAACTGTATATAAGTAGGTAGAGTATGAGCTAGGAGTTAGTTGTAATTTAATAGTGGGTGAATATAAAAACAGTGAAATCATAACAATAAATATTTCTATATACTGCTGGAGTATAGCTCATAAATGTTATTACTTTTTGGATTTCATTTTTGGACAGATTAAAAATTGAGCAAAGTGTTTTCCACGGCAAGTGAACGTTATTGATGACGGATTTTTGCTCCACAGCGATGGTAATGTTTCCTTAATATTTTGTGCCCCGCCATATTAGTTAATAAATTTGCTTTTGCGAGGAAGTAGCTAAATAAAACTGGTACTCCTCTCTTGATTCTTGTAACCATCTTTTTTTTTTAGGATTCATTATAGAATATGTTTAGCCAAAGACACAACTTTGTTAAATTCTTCATTATCTTAAGAATTCGTATTATTAACATGTAAAGGCATTATTTACAATTTTCTGGAACGTTTTGGTTATAATAATATTATTCTGCGGTAAAAAGACTCTACCAAGTTATTATGGAATCTTTATTTTCTCTTAGTAGATCACGACACTGCTTTAGTGATGTAAGAATATTCATCGCAGAAGTCGGAGATAAGTAAATATCTTCTTCATATACTTTGCGGTACGTCTAACAGCTTCAATAAATTACTCAAAGTCATATCAGTATTAGTTAGCTCAAGTTTTCTCAGTTCAGTGAAGGTTTTGCACAGCTCTCTCATCTTTCTGGAAGCTGCTTGTATAAAATGCTCTTCTCTGTGATTATTTATATACCTTGACCACAATTCGCAAATTAAAACACCATTTTTCGCTTGTCCGCACGCATCCGAGGAAAGACATCTTCTGATAATTTTTTGTCAATTATTTTGTTAGTTACCAATTTTGATTGACAAACACATACGTATCATCTTAACAATCCCGCCCAAATTTCCCGCCATAATTCACCGGTCGCAATAAAACAATATACGCACGAGCAGTCAGATACCAAATAAAGCAAATATAAAATTATTATATAATTATTAATTAAAAATATCAATTTATAAAATAATGTGAAATTAAAAATCAAAAATTAAAATTAAAAATTAATCCCAGATACGCACCTCAATTTACCTTGGTCATGTTTCTTAGTGAAGTATTTGACGATTTCCTCAATTACTATCAGATTAAAAAATTTTTATTTGGAAACATTTTTACAATATTATGTGGATAATTATAAAAACGTGTTATTAAAAAAATATACCTACATTATAATATATAAAGTCTCACATTAAAAATAGGAATTCCCTAACAGTAACAGAATCTAAATACAACTAAGGTCATCTTCTCCCCTTTAGAGCAATTTCTATTTTCTGACACATCTGCCTTAAATAATTGAAATTGCGGTCTTTTGTTAAATCGCTTTTGTGTAAAATAATCCGGATTTGATGCGCATAACTTAGAAGCAGAATTGCCTATGTTATATTATGCCTCCTTTACCCTTATCAACTTCCCATATTTGTCATTCTCTGGGTTATGATTTAAATAAAGACCGTATAATTTTCCCTGATTTGATGTATTCAAATGTTGTTCTATTCGAAACATTTGTGTCTAAAATCTTAAATATTTATCTTCCTTGATTAATTTTACTGTTGCATGAAATTTATAGGATCACAAAATTTAAAACGTTTTATCATTTAGGGTATTTTTATCAGATTCAAAACTATAAAATTTTTTGTGCTTGGAGCTGTTAAAAACTTGTAATATATGAATGTTTTTTAAATTTCTAATTTATTACGCCATTGTTCACTACAAAGTTGTCTGACCCAGATAATTTTTGTTCCAATTATTTTAGAATATTAAGTATTTTATGTCTTCTTTTTTATATTTAAATTTATAAATACTTATTTTTTCAATATTTTTATTTTTGATCCTGTAAGCCTCCTGCAAAAAAGAATTGTCTTTTGAAGTTAAAAATATGTTTATGGTTGATTATGAAAATGTATTAATACATTCCTATGTTTACCGAATCATCATAGCTCTTTAACAACTGTAGTATTTGTTATGTTGCTATATTGTGGGAATGTAAACATAATAGTAAGATATTAATATTTCTTTTACTGTGGAGTTTGCCATATTGTTTCTCTAATGACATCGCAACAATTTTAAATACAAAATATTTTTCATAACAGTTACATTTCTTTTATTTTGGCACACACTATAAGGAATTTAAGCGTTAACTAAAAGAGTTTAACATAAAATTTTTATAAAAAAATTGAGCCGACTTCTAAAAGTGCGCTAAAAAGTGAAAAATAACTATAAATTTTTATATGAAATTAACATTTTTGAAGTCGGCGCTAAACTAATACCTGACAAAATGTGATTCTCATAAACAGATTAAAAATACTTTATTTGTAATTGCTTTCTTACCGGAATTTATATATATTAGTAGTTATTTATTTCATTTAGATATAATTTGGCGCCGACTTCAAAAATTTCAATGTCATTTAAAAACTTATAGTTATTTTTTACTTTTTAGCGCACTTTTAGAAGTTGTTGTTATAAAAATTTAATTTTTCGAATTTTAATTCTCAACTTATTATGATATCCATAAATTATTTGAACTAAGTACTAATCGAGATTAGTGTACCTCGCAATTATTCCAAGGTGGCAAAAAAGTACCCATTTTATCCCAAGTTGTAAATCACCCTGCAATGAACCACTAAAAATTCTTTAATTCTTAGAGTTCTCCAAATACCAGTGAAATTGTTTCAATCAAATATTTACTCTGTCATAGTAAATCCCCTATCTTAAATTTCTAATTAATTTGAGATTGGTAATATACGCCCCAAAACCTTCCAGTATCGATATTTATAGAACTTGAGCTGTAAATTTCATAGCCTGATATTTTTTATACTGCAAAACCGGAAAATGTAAAATTTTCAGTCAATAATATTCTATCTTGTCAATCTAATAGTTGTGAAATATTAACTTCATATTCGTATACACGACCCCGAAAACCCCATAATACCAAATCTGAAAAAATGCGAATAAGATAAAATTTTCAACCCACCATACTGGATGTGCCATATTAAATTTCGAAAGAATAATTTTAACGTATTAATTTAATCTAAATCTAAACCCTTTAAAGCCCCTTAGTACCAATTTTGGATGAAATTCGGAAATTTTAAATTTCTAGACCGTCATATTGCATCTGACATATTAGATTTTATTAAAATAATTTTTTATTCGCTATTTACATTCTCAAAAACGATTCAGTCCCATCTTTGAAGAAAGTCGAAAAATCTAAAATTTTTAGTTCGCTATATTGGATTCGCCATATTGAATAACGGAAAAATATTTTTAAATTCATAATTTATACCCTCAAAAACCCCCTATATCAGTTGTGGAGAAAATCGAAAAACGTAAAATTTTTAGGACGCCATATTGAATCCGCCAGATTGAGTTTTTCAAAAAATATTTTAAGTTCGTAATTAACACTGACAAAAATCCCCTAATGCTGATTTTAGACAAAATCGTAAAATAAAAATATTTAATCCGCAATATTTAATTTTTTTTTTAAATAACTTCAGATTCGTAATATGCGATCCCAAAAACACCCCCATATTAATTTTAAAAGAAATCGGACAAGATTAATTTTTTATCCGCCAAAATGGATACGCTATATTGAATTTTTTAAAAATAATTTCAAATTCGTTGTGTGCGACCCCGAAAACTCCCCCGTACCAATTTTGGAGAAAATCGGACAAAATTAATTATTTTGTCGGCCATATTGGATCCGCCATATTGAACTTTTAAAAAAATATTTAGGATTCGTTATGTGAGATCGGAAAAAATTAAATTTTTTTACTCGCCATATTGGATCCGCCATATTGAATTTTTAAAAAATAATTTCAGATTCGTTGTGTACGACCCCGAAAATTCTCCCATACTAACTTTGGAGAAAATCGAAAAAAATAAATTTTTTTGGCGACCATATTGTCAGCGCCATCATGGATTTTACGTTACCAAATTTCATTTAAAACGGTGCCGCCATTCCGGAGTAATCGGTGTACATACATAAAAAAAATACATAGTCGATGTATTGAGAACCTCCTTCTTTTAGAAGTCGGTTAAAAATAAAAGTTATTTTATAAATTCTCATTTTTTTTTAACAACAAAAACCTGAAACTAAACAACAATTAATCATTTATAGAGAGTTTTGAGTTAAAATTGTGGTGATAAATAAGACCTATAATTCCTGTATTGAATGAAGTACTGAAATTAAACCTAAGGAAATATATGTGTGTGCTTGGCTTAGGAAATCACTTTGTCAACACCTAACGCCTAGGCAGATCTCTCTATACTAAAATATATGTGATAGAACATAATCATTTTTTTCTGATTTGATTTTGCTGTTTCTATAACTTTCGTAAGAAAATTTGACAACATTTTTTTATAAGTATTCAAGCTTTTAGATTCTTGAAAGATTTGATTACATTTATAATATAATATTTTGAAAAACGGTAAATTAAATTGTTTACATATTGTATATGGCAATTTATTTAAACTTAATTTAAAGTCGTAAATATATTTTAAATAAATATATATGGGCCTAAATTAAAATATTTTTGAAATACTTGAAAAGTTGCATTTTTGGTATTTTGACTGGCTATAGTCTCTAAATAATATCTATTTCTACATACAATTTTTTTATTTCAGTTTAGTATCCTTAGTTCAGGTTAAGAATAAATAATTAACTTTGCTCTAATTTAATCGACTTTCTTTTTTTCGCAATTCGATATCTATCGAAAAATACTAAATTTTAATTCTCTGGGTACAATTCCTTTTTCCATTTTGTTTGTAAATTTGACATTACTTTTGTTGTGCGCGAATTTACTAACAAAATTAAAAATCAGTTTCGAAGAGTATTCGATACACAATCGGTTTTAACGATTGCAGAGAGCTTTTTTTAAATTTTAATCCGTAAGAAACATTTTTATTTGCAATATCTAGCTAAAGCTTTATTCGGTGAATTTTCAACAATAAAATATAGAATAAAACATATCCTTATGATTTTTCATTTATAAATTTTTCATAACCCTAAATGTTCATACCAAAATATTTCTGAACTTGGAAACGTTTGTTATTAGTGCACACGAGATAATATCCACATTTTTACCGATAAATGTCAAATAAGTCGGCAATATCCATAAATGAAATTTAAAAAACAATAATGACGATAACATTTTACTCAAAAGTTCAAAAGTGAAGATTTCTCCTTAAGCAATGTCTCATGATTATTTTACGGACTTTGACCGAAATTCCAGTTAAAGATAAATGTTCGCAGCGTCTAACCTCTTTTGGTTTGTTTAATTTAAAAAATCATTTTAGTGTAAATAATGTTTGTTTTAAAGCAACACAATAATATAGCAAGATCAATTTTAATATAAAATTTCTTCAGCATGGTTTTAAAAAGTCAAAATAGCTTTTTAAGAAAAAGTTTTACGTGTTATGAAAAAACGAAAGTGAGTATGTGGCTGGCTCTTGTGTTATATATATCCAATTACACAAATTATTCAAGTAACTTCGTGAAAATAGCAGATATACAATAAATTCATAGCATTAGAAATAAAAAGACGCATATATATATATATATGTATATATATATATATATATATATATATATATATATATATATATATATATATATATATATTTGGAATATTCATAAATTTTATATTCCACTGGATTTTTGTTTTCGTTAAAATGTGGGTTAGTTACAACTTCTTGATTTGGAACGAAAGATAAACTTTTATTTCATAAGTTGATCATAAACTGATCAATTAAATTAATAAAGGGAAATTATAATTTTTTTCCAATGAAAAATCCCTTTGGATTTTTCTATAATATATATGTATTGCTAATTCACATAATCTCTATTCTTTTAGGAAAATATTTTAAAAAATTACCATTACGACAAGGCTAGTAAAAGAAGCATGTATACGTTAGATCCTATTGACCCCAACGAAACTACTTTTAAAAAAGTGTTAATAGCGAATAGGGGTGAAATCGCCTGCAGAATTATTCAAACAGCAAAGAGAATGGGCATAAAAACAGTGGCTGTTTATTCAGTTGCTGACTCACAGGCGGTTGGTATTTTTCTCTGGCTATTTTTTCTTTTATTTTTTGGTTCCATTTACATCCGCAATCTAAATTAATTTAGTGATATAAAACTAGAAAATCGAGGGTTTTTCAGTACTTTTAAATATTGGATAATCATTAGAAACCTCGAACTTAACCAGTAATATTAAATGTTAATATTCTAAAAAAATTTGTTAGTAGAGAAAGGTGTTTTATACAAACTCTAAAACACTTAAAATAAGAGTTAATGTATTTCTGAAAAGCTATGACATTGTGGCTAATGCAAAATACATATCGGATCGGAATTATCGGATTGAGACTTTTTAAGACAAAATGCGTTATTCTCGAAAACTGCTCCATTCGATTCACTAATTCTTATTTCAATTCTTTACAGTAAAATGAAAAACGATATTGAAAAGAAAGGAACGTCAGCTGTTTTTCTCTCTTTAAAGATAACAATAATTGTAAGTTACTGCAGATAGGTTGACTTCTCTATATTTGGAAAAAAAGAAAAATAAAGTCAACCTTTTTACAACAGCTAAAATTTATTTAATTTCATTTAATTTCCCGATATTTCTTATTAATTTCTTTATATGCTTTCTGCTTCTGTTTGTGATTTTTTAATCAAGAAAATGTATTAATTTTTTCCAGTCAATTGTTTCATAAAGTGATGAGGTTAAGTTTTAACAGAAATAAATGGAAAAATGAATCATTGTCGTTTCAATTCGATTCCATTTTAAAAGTGCCAAAATGCCTTCCATCCGATATGCGTCGAAATATTGTAATCCGATCGAAACTTTATTCATTCATTCATTATTCATTCAATAGAATACTATTCATATTAATTACTATTGCTGCAATCTTGATTTGTATTTAAGTTATTTCAAGAATGTGAAGAAAGTATGAGTATCTACTAAATATATATAATAATATTTATCATTAAGTAAAATTCTGAGACATATTAAGTCTGCTATAGGTTATTAGGAACAAAGTTAGGTTATTTGGGTATACACATATTTCCGGGATAAAAGGAAACATTTATTTTACTTTTTTAATGTAAACCGAAAGTTCAATATTTATAGAATGATTCATTTTTACTTAAATTGAACTTACCTCATATGTAAATATAAACAATTACATTCTAGAGTCTTATAGGAATTTTAAAGAATCATAATTTAAAAACATTTCTGATTTTGCAGAATTTTCAAAAAAGTATAATAAATTACACATGGATTTTCTACATAGACCATTCCATATATTGCTGTATATTATTTGTTTTTCTGACAAAATTTCATAGCTTTTAAAAAGCCGAATGTTTTTTTTTTTCGATATTCAGTGTTTGGCACTGCGTTTTTGAATGATTATTAAATTTTGTTATACTTCTTAAGAAGTCAATAGGAAGAGCACAAGAACTAAAACTCTGCTCACAGTCAGCATATTCTTTATGATAAATTATTTACGGTAGAAATGAAAAAGTGCTTTACTAAATTGGCAATTTTTTTACTGTTTAGTGGCTTTATATAGTACTTTTTTTCTAATAGAACTGGTTTATTAAAAAATTGCTAGTGCTAAAGGTAAAGCTGTGCAGTTATTTTTGGGAATTATATTAAACTAGGTGCATAAATAATTGTTAATCAGATAAAATAGGGTATTACCTTACTTGACAAACATAATGAAATATGAGATTCCAGAATATTCAATTTAAGTAATTATCGGCATTTACATGTTGACTGTGTTCAAGAAGTGGGGAACCCTTTTATTAGAAGAAAAGTTGTAGGAAATCGAAAGAACATTCCAAAAATGACCTGATCGTTACCTAGACCTTAAGCTTTTGCTATTTTTGATGCTGTAAATGAAAAGAGCAGAAAATTTTGCAGTCGAATGAGACCTTGGCCATGAGGTTAAGGTCAAATTTTAAGGCCGAGATAAAGCCAAACTAAATTCTCCCAACAATATCGTAAATAGATACTTTAAGAAAAAATACTAATACAAAAGTTGTAGGGTATCTAAAAATGACCTTTACCTTTAAGAGTATATTCACGACCAGGTCGGAAATCTTACAAGTTAAGGTAAGACAAAGATCGAACTAGTTAAGGCAAGTTATGCGATCAGATCAATTAAGGCAAGATTAATCAGAAATCCGATTACTCGAGGCAGGATCATCAGTCGCACCAGTTCAGGTGAGGCTAATATTCAGCCAGTTAATAGAAGGTTAAGATTCAGCTAGTTAAGATAAAATCTGAAATCTGAGATTTAAAGATCAAGTTAACCCTGTCCTGACCCTAAAATTTGGCCTTGACCTCATGGTTAAGGTCATATCCTATTGTAAAATTTTCTGTTATTTTCAGTTTTGGGATAAAAAATAGGGATCCTAATTTTTAGGATCTCTGTTTGATTTACTATAATTTTTATTTTAGTCATCAAGTTTATATTTACGAAGTTAGTGGGGTTCCACATCTTTTGAACACCTTGTATAATATTTTTCGTTGTCCGTTTATTGAATTTAATAAAAGTAACGTCAACGACTTATCAATACAACATTACATATTACGTACCACTATGGAGTTTTCAGAACTTAATATATAACTCATTTAATAACACTAATCAACAAAAAAATGCGACTGATGTTATAATGGCTGTCCGTGGGAGTTTAATTTTTACACAACGTATAGATTTTGAGTTATGTCCATTATTATTACTTAATACAAATATTTTTATAAAACATTTATACATAACTTCAAAAGAATAAAACAAACAAGATTATTTTAAGGATAACAGGATTTATTTACAAAAAAACACATGAAAATACAGTTACAGTAAGTCTTTTGTTAATAACTTTTTTTCAAATGTTGACTTTCGTTTATTTTGCTTTTTCTCATAAGAAATCAACAATAATGTCTCATCATTGCTGAATCCCATCTGCAATGGTAGCCCATTTTGCAGTAGCTTTCAAGTAGTTCTTCTACAAGTAGAAGTTTTCTACTTTTTTGTTTCTTAAAAACTCCACAACAATTGTTTTAAAAGAAGTCCACGCAGCTAATTCAACATCACTTGATTTTTTTTATCAAACTGTTGATTTCTTAGTATTTTTCTAGTTTGTGGTCCAACAAACTTTCCTTCCTTAAGCTTAGCATCATTTAGTTTAGGAAAAATTTGTTTAAGGTATTTAAACGCATCTCCTTCTTTATCTGATGCTTTAACGAAATTTTCAATCAATCTCTTAATATGTAATGGACGTAGTAGTATTTTTTTGGGATCAACAAGAAGTATATTCTTTACAGTAGCTTGACCTGGAATATATTAATCTCTCGGAAGCCATTCGCTTACTTGGTAATGGATCTGTGTTGTTCTACTGTCTCCAAGACAAAGAAAACAGCAATACCTCGTAAATTTACCCTGAAGCCCTAATAATAGTCCTATGACTTTTAGGTCACCATTTATATGTATCATAGCTTATTACATTTAGAGTAAGTGCCATACTTTCGTATGTTTCTTTTATGTCAACAGCATGTGTAAGAGAAATAGCGCCATTCGTCCGGGTTATGTGCTAATCATAATATTTTCATAACACTATTTTGATTAACACAAACACACATTTTATCGCGTTCACGAAGATAGCTCATGGTTACAGTTCCTAAATATTGTAACTTTTGTTCCAATGGCTAGTAAATTCCATTGTTGTAGTCTAGACCCAAATACTGCATCATGCTTTTTGGACAAATGGAGGTCCCGAATGAGATCATTTAGTTCAGGTTGTTCGATTAAATGGGGTGCTTTTCCTTGGGCTTCGAGAAAATAACAATCTTCCTCCTATTTTGCCGGGGACGCTGGAACGGGGAAACCTTCTCCATGAAAAACTCGTTTTATTACTGAGGGAATATCAGGATATTCAATATTTTGTTTGCTCTTTCTTAAAAAACTAAATACTTTTGTCATCTAAAAGTAACAGCGGTTAAAATGATTTGTTGTTTCTCGCCGAATCATTAGCACTGCAAAAAGCATAGAAGAGCGTTTGTCATTTAACCAGTTAGTTAAATTTGCTGCACAGGTTTGACAACATATGTGAGGAGCTACTTTGGTTTTTTTTGTTAATTGTCCTTTTCTACGGTTTAGGGGTAAACTGATGTAGCAAAAACCTATTCGCGGGGTTACCATAGCCACGTTTCCGTACTTTAGACATTTTTATACTGTCGTTCAGAGATGTAATATTACATTTACAGGTGTCAACTGACTTTATTCAACATAAACATAACACTAATACAAGGCTCTCACTATTGGCTTGTTCGCGCACTTCGCTTCTCTTTCTAATACTGATCACTATTCGTTAAGCCAATACTGATGATACAACTGCCGGCCAGCTACTTTTATTACCGTTCCGTACTTGTGGTATTTTCTAGAAACATTGAGCATAGGAAGTTCTAAGAGCGACGGCGTACTTCTCGTATACAGGGGCCATTTATAAGTAGATTCGGCTATGGGACACAGTGAAATTTGGAATTATATGGATTTAAATGGGTACTTTCGTTATTTTAAGCCCTAGGGGGTTGAGACTTCGTGATTGACTTATCATCGCTAGACATCCCCACGTGATGTTTCCAGATTGTGCACAGTTTTTCTAACTTATGCTCCGGTATATTATAAATTACTTTTTAAAATAATATGATTAAAATACTCATTCATTTTTGGTGAAAAAATTATAACTCAAAAATGTTACTTGTTAAGAAGTTTTTACCAAAAATTAACCAAAGACTGACTTTTACATTACAAATTGGCTGTAAAGTAGTGTAACATGAAATTATAATTGCATAGATCGGTGGTAGGATACAATATTCATTTTATTTCTTTATCTTTACTTTCCTTTATATATCACCTATTTTCTAATTTTAACTACCCTTATCCATATAGTATTTAACAGAGATTCGCTTAATTCTGGGTATATTAACGGAGTGCTTTTAATAGTAGTTTAGACAATCTCAATCTGATTAAAATGTGATAGTAGGGAAGCAGACGTAAAATGATATTATTTAAATAATTATTTGGTCTTAAAATAAGCAAATTGATATTGAGGTGTTTTTGGGGCGTATATTTACAGATCTTAGATTAATTTCTTCAAACTCAATATGCAGTATGAAATATGTCGAACTAATAAATTTACGTAGAGTTTTAAGAGCCTAGGTTACGAATCTAAAATTAATTTGTTAAATTTCAAGTTTGTGGATTTACTATAGCACACTAAATATTTGTTTGATATAGTTTCATTTGAAACTCTTATTTGGAGAATTGTCAGAATCAATTTAGTGTGTACTACAACTTCGGAAGATAAATTTTTGCGATCTTTGGAACTCAATTCCAAACTAAAAATTGAGATATAAAATTTTTATAAAAAAAAATTGAACCGACTTCCAAAAAATGCAAAAAATAATATAAATCTTTACTTTGAATTGAAATATTTGAAGCTGGCGCCAAATTATTACTAAATGAAATAAATAATTACTAACACGAGATACGAACAAGCTAGAGTGAGAAAGCAATTAAAAATAAAATATTTTCAATTTTGTATGTAAATTACATTCTATTAATTTGGCGGCGACTCAAAAATTTCAATTTCATATAAAAATTAATATTATTTCTTGCATTTTAGGAATTTTTAGAAGCCAGTGAAATTCTTTATTATAAAAATTTTATTTTCAACAACTTTTTATTCTAGCGGTGTAAACGCAACCAAGATTTGAAGCTTTTAGAATGTAAAAAAGATAAATAACAATTTCAATTCGAAAATAAATAGCTTTTTAAATTGTTGCTGTATGTGTTGTGTTGTATAATACACCTTATGAAATCAAATTTAGGAATAGTTCAGGTTAGTTCAGGTTGAATTTTGATTAACTTTTGGAATTAGCGTAAGCTATATGTTCAAAATTTATATGATATGCTGCCAAGGAAGTACTAAATATCTCTACTGGCTTTAAATTTATAATATTATTATGTTTATTTTGTTGATCGATATCTTAAAATGATCCCGGGGTCCCAGTCATGCTGTGCATGTCTTGTGTTGTCTTTTATGTCACCCGTTCTAGGAAAGCCGGTGGTTGTTTGGTAGGATGTGCCTTCTGGGGGTGGTGGCTTGCCTTGATCGGCCAGCCAAGTAGCAGGAGACCACCATAAAAAACCCCTCCAAAGTCACGGTGACACTGAACAGGCCAAGGACTGCGTGACCCAGGGAGAGCTGGGTCGCTACTGTTCGAACTCAGAGTTGGGCGCCTCTTGGATTTTAATAATGCCTTCCCACAGCATGCAGAGCACTGCTGTGGGCGACTGTTTCTTCCTCCGCTACTCGTGGGAACAATTATGATGACAATATAATTTTACTCCAATTAACGGGTCTCTTAAGAGGCCTCGAATTTGTTCGTCGGAGATCCAAGACGCTCCGTCCTATCTTGAAAAGTTCTTTTTGGTATTTAGGAAGGAGGGCTCCTTTGAGAAAGTGTCCCCTTTCTTATTTACAAGGCTTTATGCGAAAGCATAGGTGAAATGGAATCAACTAAAAAACTAAGAATTGGCAAGCTCCATATTGAATTAAAAAATAAAGCTCTATAAAAAAAAACTAATCTAAAGAACATCCATGATTTTGAAGTATCTATAGAGGCTCACCAATCTCTTAACACTATCAGAAGAGTCATAACCTGCAATGACCTCCTTCAATGTGATAATGAGGAAATATTTGAAAACCTAAAAACTCAGAGTTTAATTGAAGTTAGATGGCTTAATACTCGTACCGGAGATACTTTCTGTTCCTTCAGCTATCTTAATATTAACCTTTAAATTACATAAGTTACCTGAATATATCAAGGTAGGTTACCTACATATACGAGTGCGCCCCTATATTCCAATTCCGCTTAGATGCTTTAAGTGCCAAAAATTCGGTCACACAACTGATACATGTAAAGAGCTGTCTATTTGCCCAAGATGGGGTAAGCCTTCACATGAAGATGGTCCGGGTAGCCCCCCCTTGTTGTGTAATTTGCGCGGAATCCCACTCACCCAGGTACAAAGGATGCCAAGCATACAAGATAGAAGTGGGCATACAAAAGCTAAAAACCCTTGAAAGACTCTCGTATTTCGATGCTAGAAGAAAGTATATTGAATTAAATCCTACTTTTTCCACTTCTTATGCTGAAAAGGTCATTAACCCCTCCACTTTTGAACAATCTTCCCTCCAACTCTTCTTCTAATATAGAGGAACTCACACCATCTCTACCTCTTCCCCCTCCCTGCCCCTCTTCACAAAAATCTCTCTTCTCCCTTAACTCCTCCCCTCCTTAATAACCCCCTCCCAATTTCTCAAATTTATCCCTTCATCGCTCCTTTAACTCCCCTCCCCCTTAATAACCCCCGTCCCAAACCTTCAAATTTATCCCTTCATCACCTTCAGAATCTCACTCTTTCAAAGAAAGACTCCAGAACTACACCAAAATCAACTAGCTCCAAAAAACCTTCATCCTTTCGTAGCTCTTCCGAATCTTCTCTTACCTCACAGAGTAGAAAACTGGAGATAGATCATCCAAATAAATCCAAGCTCAACATAAAAGCCACATAAATGACTCCCCCAATTATTCAATGGAATATTAATGGAATTAAATCCCATTACGCAGAACTTCATCTCCTAATCAATATTTTTAACCCCCTTTTCCTGTTGATCCAGGAAACAAACTGTAGACCTGGAGATAATATAAGTTTTAAAATATACAGCCATATCAGATGTGATAGAACTAACCCTGATAGGGCTTCTGGAGGAGTGGCAACTCTCATCAGAAATAATATTCCCTATCAGGAAATTCCTATTGCCCCCCTTACAAGGTTTTCGCTGCATTAATTTTCATTGCCAACAAAAAGGTATCCCTTTGCAACCTCTATATCCCTCCTTCCTCTTCCCCATCTCAGGTTGATATATCAAATATTATTTCCCAACTGTCTCCTCCCATCATTTTAATGGAAGACTTGAATGCTCATGGCGTTCTATGAGGATCACAGCATACAGCTAGGGGCAACATAATCTCTGACTCCATTTCCCTCCATAATCTGGTTCTCCTAAACGGTGAATCTCCTACATATATCTCTCCCGCTTACGGTACCCTTTCATGTCTAGACTTGTCATTTTGTAGTCCTAGCTTATCTTCCGATTTGCGGTGGAGTGTCTTCGAAGATAACCATGGCAGTGATGGCCATTTCCCTACCTACTTGAAAACAGCTTCCTCCCATCTGTCCTTCCGTCCCTCTTCTTATTATATCTTTAAAATAGCTAAGTGGGATCTTTTTAAATCCTCTTTCAAAACTCCCATTATATCGTCAAAAATCGACAAATCTATGTCGAACTTCGTCAATGCTATTCTGTCTTCGGTTGACGTAAGTATCCCCAAGGCTGAATTAAGATACAACAAGCCCCCAATTCCCTGGTGGAACGAAGAATGCAAAATTTCCATCAAAAATAGGAAACGAGTCTTCATTAAACTTAATAATTCCCCTTCTCAGAACAATTTGGGGCAATATAAAAGACTTGCAATTGCTAGGAAAACCATCCGACAAACTCGATATAACAGTTGGAACGCGTTCATAGAGTCAATTAGTCCCTACCTAGATAGTTCCTCATTATGGAAAAGCATTAATAGACTCAAAGGAACAGGTCACCACTCTATATCTGGAATTGAATTGAATGGAAACTGGATCACTGACTCCAATGTAGTAGCTGATATTTTTGCGACCCACTACTTCGATCTCTTTACCAGTGGACCCTCCCATCACTCTCCCCGCCCGCAAAATGATCCTTTTATGTCCTACAATCTCCCTATCACCCTGGATGAATTGCATTTAGCCATTAATACAAGCAGGGACTCAGCTCCGGGTCCAGATGAAATAAAGACTTCCTACATCAGAAATCTACCCCCTCAAGGTATTTCTTATCTCCTTAATATATATAATCAAATTTGGAATAATGGCTCCCTTAGCACATCTTGGAAGAAATCTCATCTCATCCCCATTCATAAACCAGGAAACTGTGCCTTCTAGTTACCGACCGATTGCCTTAACTAGTCACTCTGTAAAATCTTAAAAAGAATTGTAAGCTTTCGTCTATCTCGGTTTCTCGAAAAAGGGACCTCTTATTAAAAGAACACATGGGGTTTAGACGGGATCGCTCAACTCTTGACCATCTGATCGACCTGGAAATTGACACACAAGCAGCTTTCCGAAATAAGCATCAGCTAACTGTCGCTTTTCTGGATTTAACATTTGCCTTTGACACCATTGACAAAAACTCTATCCTACGCTCCTTGCAGGATTGTGATATTAAAGGCAACATATATACTTCATTGAAGAATTTCTCCGGTCTATACTGTCAGTCAGAACTTCTTCCCCTTCACCACAGAAGAAATATCATACTACTCAACTATGTAAACTCTTTGAAGTTTAGACCCTTCATATCTCATTCCAGATACTTCTTGCTCCCTCCCCATCCAATCAACGATCGATTGCCTGGTTCACATCGTAGCCGACTTATCTTTCCTGGAACACTCTAAGTAGTCCTGGAGCAGAGAGTTCCATAGAAACTACTTCACCGAACTTGCTCACATTAAATACAGAGACCATATAATCATATTCACTGATGGATCCAAAACCGAATCCAGAGCTATCTTTTTTCTCCCCCACAAATACCCTTACTCTCTGCATCCCTCATCCAGTATCCTTTCCGCTGAATTGTTTGCGATCTTTAATACTACCGAGATAATCAAGGGTTCCCATAAAAAAACTATGGGCTATTGCTACGGATTCCCTAAACTCCATTACATCCCTAAAATCCTTTAATCCTACTCATCCATTGATCATGAATATAAGATACAATTTGAAAAAAATAAGTATACCAAAAAAGAAAATTTCTTTTTTATGGATACCTAGTCATGTGGGCATTGGAGGAAATGAGGAGGCCGATACTTTGGCAAAAGGTAGTCGTTCCTCTTTTCCTATTAACCTCACTTTTTGCCCTGGAGATATTCGTGTCTTCTCTAAACATAAGGTAAGAGCCCTTTGGTAGTTGGAGTGAGACCTCCTCCAATTGGAGGAGAACAAGCTAGATGAGATAAAAGACACCAAAATACTGCACTGCAGAGCTATCCTAGACAAACCCTGTCCGTTATGGCCAGGCTTAGGATTGGCCACACTAGATTAACACATGGCCATCTTATCGATCGTACTGATCCTCTCTTATGCAACCAATGCGGACTGGCCCTTTGTATCAAACACATTTTTGAATCTTACCCTAAATACTCCCATTTTCTGATAGAACACAACATCAAGGGCCCCCTCAAAGAAAAGCTCTCTTACGAAAATACCATGAGAATATTCTCGTTTCTTCGGGACTCCTCCTTGTTGTCCCATATATAGATCCCAAACGTACCCGTCCATATAGATACTAGTATTTCAATTCTTCAGTGCTTGTTTGTCTTGTTAATGTCCTTTGTTTTTATTAATACATGTTTTATTAATATGAATCAATCAATAAATCTAAAAATAGTGAACTATATCTTTTAGATATTACGTCTTATTTGACGTACCTGTCATATTTAACTTTTTTCTTTGTGGCTTCTATTTATCATCAGAATGGTAAATGAATCCACAGTAAAGTAATTTTATCAAGCAAGTGTTGTCGATGAAATGGAAAGTAACATTCAATTGCTTTGTAAGTCAAAGCCATATAACCTTACAAAATTTGAAATTGTTGAATGTAATAAAATGTTGGTAAAGATTAAATAATTATTTCTCGGATCACTTTAGAACATAATTATTTTCGTAATAAGTAATGAACTTTCTACATATTTTCATATTCTAAAAACATTTAGTACAGAAATGTTGCTAAATATACTGTAAATTATTCGTAATGTACCCCATAAATGGTTTGAATTCACTCCCTTACAGTACTAATTTATAGCACGCACTAGCTACTGGTCGTCCAATAAATTATCGTTTGAGAATGCAAAAATAACTATGGTCCTATTTTTTCAAATATTTTGTTTTTCAAATCATTCATATAAATGGTTTATATAAAATAACGAACGCGGAAAATATCTAGAACGAATGCGTATTTTCCAATCTCGAATAAATACAAAGTAAGTAGAATATCCTACAGAGCAATCTCACACAGATTTTCTATTAATGTTGTATATTTTTTAATTTTAAGTAAACGGACTTTTGAGATTTCTGCATAATAGAAGATACATAAAGCATAAATTTGAAAGTCTTAAACTTTTTAAAAACCATTAGCAGATATTAAATTTTGGTATTTTATCAACTTACTAAATATATATTTGCCAGTTTTTTCTGAATTGTTTTGTATTTATATTATTTATTATATTAGTAAATATGACTAATTATTTTAAAGATTTCGCAATAAAAATAAATGAATATTTTAATATCTATTTTAAAAAATCCCTTAATGCTAGAAATTTACATGATATTGATTTGTCATTTTCTCCAGTTGTTATATCTACTCCCTATTTTAAACGTTTTATATGGAAGGCACTAATTACAATCTCTAGTCACTATTTTTGTTAACATTGGTATGATGTAGATATTTTAAATTGAAAATAATAATGTCTGATGATTGTATTGAATAGAATTGTTTATGTATTTTTGAGTCCATTGTATTTTTTTGTTCAATTTCTTCTATATTCTTGTTGGCTAACTGTCTGTTATCTAACTAATATGTTATTATTGGTAGAGACACGTCAAATTAGCCGACGAAGGCTTTTTTATTGGACCCTCACCAGCAACAGAGTCATACTTAAACATAGATCGAATTATTCAAGCCGTTAGAGAGACTAATGCAGATGCTGTTCATCCTGGTTATGGATTTTTATCTGAAAATTTTAAGTTTGTCAAATTATTGGTAAGATTTTTAAATAACTCTATAAATTGTCTTTAAATCTGAATAATAATCAAAAGACGGAGACGTAGCTAAGAAATCTTAAAATTGATTACTAGGATTTAAATTATTTAGGAATTATTTTTTAAATAATAAAACCATTTTCAAAGAAATAGTTATTTATGATATAAGTGTGGAAACGAACGTTATTTCATTTTTAGATTCTATGCGAAATTATAGACATATATAATGTATATTAGAGGTGAATTGCTTAAATATTGATTGTCTCACTCTTCTAGATTACTTAAATATCTTTCTCCTACAAAATTTAATACATGATTTAAACTGGGGCATAATTTGTTTTGTATTCTTAATGAATTACCATAAAAATGTAGTTTTTCTATTTCATCATTGTTACAGAACAAAATACGTTAACTGAGATTTTCCGCAATCTTACAACATGAGGATTTAAATTACTCTATAAATGGAAATTGTGATGGTTAGAAAGGCCATTTTTCGTAAATTTTGCTTCAACAGTCCAAATTATATTGTCCAAAAATCGAGTGCCATCTTATGTCACAGTTAAAATAAATTCGCAAACTTGTACTCGTTTCGGCAAGTCAGCATCTCTTAGGTATTGAACCAAAAATATTAAATAAGGGTGGAACTTTAAATTTTATGTATTGAGCTCTCCGAGCTTCATATTTGTAGAGGCACTTGTCTTAACAATGTCATAAGATATGCCAGAAAATATGTCAGAATTGCAATTTCGATATTTTCATCCTTGAGAATAGCTTTCTTTTTATGCATTTTTGTCTCAAAGGTGCCAAACCTTTTGAACTTTTCCAATATTGGTTCAAAACTGTTCCGTGACAGTTTCCGTTTTTCTGGACATCTAGTCTGGAATGTTATTAATAAAAGTTTATTACATTCCCCATAGATTCTAAACAAATTTAAATAACCTTTGTGCATCTTTAATCATCCCGGCATGATTTTTATTAATAATTGTGAAATGGCAAGAAATAGTGGCATTTCTGTAGTGCTCTATTATTTTCTTTCGTGGAGTTTCGCCGTCATTGCCAATTAATACAATAACAAAACTGAAAAGCCGTATAGCGTTTTTACAATACAAGAATGTTAAATTGCCATATTTCTAAAACGACAAATTTTTCGAATGGACAACCTTATTTAAAGTCACCCTTTTTTTTATTGCTAAATAAGAAAATATTATAGAAATAGGGGATTTTCATTTAAAAAAATATTTTTAACGGTTTTCTCTAGTTAATATTTAATATTTGTTTGAAGGTTGTAGACAATGTTGAAGATTGACTAAAATCTGGTTGTCAGACGCATTGTCTTTATTTTTGTTTATTTGTACTACGTTTCGATTAGGTTGTATCTCTAATTGTTATCAAGTATAAACTGAATGTTTGTCTTAAGCCTACGAGATTATATATGAATTGTTTCTACTGAAGCGCGTATATTTCGCTTTACTGTGCACACCTCAATAATTAATGTCATAAAGTAATGGTTGTCAAAGATTGGGTATTTCAACACTGGGTTTACTGAAGATGCCATTATTATTTTTAATGTAAGCTGCTTCTATAAATATTCATTTTCTTTTTTTCCTATATATATATATATATATATATATATATATATATATATATATATATATATACAGGAAAAAAAGAAAATTAAGTAGCTTATATTAAAATAATAATGAAATCTTCAGTAAACCCAGTGTTGTGAATCTTCGGTAGTCCGTATAGATGTGGTGGCTTACAGTAGCGTGAATCTGGGACAGCAAGGACACCAATCAGAGAGGTTAGCAACTTTTAGAATACATTTTTAAATGTAATCTTACCATAAACAATATAGAGAATACCCCTATATTTGTAACAAAGGTAAGGGAAGAAGTGTTAGACATTACACTAAGCACACCAGGCTTAACAAACCTGGTAGGAAAGTGGAGGGTATTGAATGCACCTTATCTTTCTGATAATAGAATAATCACATTAAGTTTAGAAATCGATTATTCTAAGCCACTTCTCAGAAGGAATCTTAGGAAAACAGATTGAGAAAAATACAGCGTCAATCTGACAGCAAATTTAGAACGCATGCCGACCAGAGAACCCGCTAAGCACCATTTGGTGCCGGAAAGCGCCCTGAAAGAAGTAAATGAAGCAATACTCGGAGCTTATGAATCGCCCTTTACAAACAAGCAAAAGCTGTAGGGATGCACCTTGGTAGAATGACTATCTGTCAGAGCTAAGATCTTTTAATAGGGCTAAGCGTGACAGATGACTCTGGCAGAGCTACACCGAGGAACTTACAACCCACAACAAGAAAATTAGGAAAGCTAAAAGAAACAGCTTTAAGAAATTCTGTGAAGACATTTAAACTACACTTGCCGCAGCTAGATTTCACAAAGTCATGGCAAAGGGTAGGGTCGACACAGCAATGGCACTCAGAAAGCCAGACGGTAGCTTCACGGAGAGCGAGGAGGGAAGAGCATTACTCTTACTCAACACTCACTTTCCGGGGAGCAAGCCTAGTAACGCGAATAATGTGGTGAAACACCGATAAAAGGGCCACCAGAGAAGCTACAACAATGACAAAACACATATGCAGTAGCGGTCATTTAAAATGGGCAATGATCACCTTTCAAAGCCCCAGGAGTTGTTGGAATAATCCCAGCACTGCTCCAACGAGGGCAGGAACAGATTTTACCACACATAGTACACATCAGTCTAAGCAGCCTGAAATTGGGCTATATACCAGAAATATGAAGAAGGGCCAAAGTCACCTTCATTCCGAAAGCGGAGAAAAAGGACACTACATACCCGAAATTCCTGTGATCTATCAGTCTCACATTGTTTATTTTAAAAATGATGGATAAAGCAGTAGATAATCATATTAGAATAGAAATTCTTGAACAGGTGGCACTGCATCCTCATCAACATGTGTATCAGTGGGAATGCGGAAACCGCACTGACACACTTCTCAGATGAGATTCAAGCAGTACTGAACAGGAAGGAAACTGTAATATGGGCCTTCCTTGACATAGAAGGGGCTTTTGACAACACTCCGCATGAGACAATCAAAAGAGTACTTGACGACAGGAGAGTGGATGGAACGACATCCAAATGGATAGCACGACTTCTCTCTACTAGAATAACAGAGACAGAGATAGGACAGGAGACTATTGCCTTCTGCAACACCAGAGGATGCCCTCAGGGGAGAGTAGCCTCTCCACTTATGTGAAGCCTAATTGTAGATCAGCTCCTCTGTGATCTGACTGATCTTGGCATATCTTGCCCGGGCTATGCCGATGACGTGGTCGCGATCGCAAGAGGCAAATTCGAGAATACCCTCGGTGACATAGTTGAAAGAAGGCTTGAATATATTAGAGAATGGTGGCAGATGATGGGATTAAACATCAACCCCACTAAAACCACCCTTCAGTCTTCACAAGGAAAAGAAACTTCAATCTGAGGACCATCAAAATGGATGGGAATGTTATTAAGTGGAAGTCAGAGGTGATATATCTGGGACTGACCCTAGATAATAAACTTCTTTGGAATAAGTGTGAAAAAGAAATAATTAACAGAGCTGCAAGAGCCTTGATGGTCTCTAGAAACTTTGCGGGAAAAAGATGGGGAACAAAACCAAAAATCCTGCAGTGAATGGATACTACAATAATGAGACTAATCATCATTTATAGGGTAATGATCTGGAGCAAAAGAATCAGTCTGGCTAATAGGAGAATTAACCTTACGAAAGCTCAAAGACTGGCCTGTGGATGTATAACCGGGGCAATGAAAACCTGCCCCACGGCCGCCATGGAAGTAATCCGAAACCTCATACTTCTACATATATCTCTAGAGATTATGCCGAAGAAGACGATTTATAGGATGATGAGAGATGAGGTCATGAGACGAAGGCCCAATTTCTCATCCAGAAATCAACAATTCTGGGACATGCCCTAAGATGAAATGAAAAAGAAATTCAACTTTGTGAAAAAATTCAGCACAAAGTTGAGTCGCAAGAGCGAATGGGACAGAAACACCATTGAAAAACTCAGCAAGAAATCCAGTATATGGTATACAGATAACTCCAAAACAACAGAGGGGACTGGAGTAGGAGTGTATGGATCCGGCAACAGGCACTACGAAAGCTTGGGTAAGTCACTAAGCATTTTCCAGGCACAAATACATGTCATTAGGATGTGTATTAAATTTAACAAGAAGAAAAAAATCACGGCCAAGAGATTATCAACATGACAGGTAGTCAAGCAGCCATCAGTGCGCTGAGCTCTCAAGTTATCAGTTCCAAGATGGTCTGGGAACTCCTGGAGGAACTGAACGATTTAAGTAAGAATAATAAAGTTACCCTCATGTGGGAACCGGGACATACCGGATTAGAAGGGAATGAAATAGTAGACTTGCTTGAGGAGAAAGGGGCTGAGATACATTTTTTGGGTCCAGAGCCTTTCTGTAGGATCAGTAGCAGCGTAATGCTGGAAGTACTAAAGAAAAGAAGAAAGCAGGATATCCAATTATTGGATAGAGCTGCAAGGATTGAGACAAGCGAAATGCATAAGCTTGAGTAAAAACCAGCTCAGAGTTCTGACAGTGGTTCTGACAGGGCCCCACAAGAAACTCGGACTCGTAGAAAAAGAAGAGTGCAGATTTTGTGAGTAGGAGGGCGAAACCTCTATTTATACCCTTGCAGAGTGCAGCGCTTTAGAAAACCCTATGATTCGGTTCTAGGGAGCACACCAAATCGAAGAAAGTGACCTACCCGCCTTGAAGCCGTCCAACATCCTGCGATTCCTCAGAGAAATAGGACTGGAGGACCTGCTCTAGCCGAGAAGGTAACTCTTACGACTGGGCAGCAGTAAGGGGCACAACAGATCTACCAGGTCGAAGTGTATAGATACCCCACTCTACGCACATACAGGCACACTGTAGTGTGGTGTGAGCGCCGATCGTAGGGTGATATTTGTATTTTTTTAGTGTTCAGTAAATTTTTGACTCTATGGATTTGGCTGGGTCACCACCTAACTGTCTATATTTTCTTTTTTCAGAATATCATTGGGTTTTTGGTCGTATGTTACGATGTCTATGATTACTGTTGCATTGCCTTTATCCGCAGGTAGAATCTTTATAGATTTATCCTTACGAAGGTCTTTAAAGGCTAATGGTTTTGTCTTGGAGAGATTTTGAACGGAATTTTTCCTGTCGGAATGATTTTCTTCGAGTTGTATTGATTTAGAGCTTATGATATCTAAAACAAGTATGCTTTTAAATGTTACTGGGAAATTAAGCCTTTTGCTCAATAGTTTTTCTTTTGCTGTTTTGATGATCGTTGAAGCTAAATTTAATATAGTTTCTCTTGTGGTTGTTTTAGGTAGAGTCAGGTGCATTTTTAGTTTTTTCAGTTTATTCTGGTATTTCGTTAAATTTTTTGCATATGTTGTCTATTTTGTGGAAAATTGGCTAACGGTCGTCTGAAGGAGTTTCGGCTTTTATTTCTTCGTAGCGTTGTGTAGCTTTGTTCGACAATGCAAGTCCGACAACCACATTTTAGTCAATCCTTAACATTGTCCTCAAGCTCTAAATAAACGTTAGAAACCTGTTACGGACCCAGTATCAACGACCAAGCCAAAACCTACTAGAAAATCAGAATCAAACTTACCAAGAAGGAACCCACTCTTCATTTTTACTACAAACTCGAGACAGCAACATCATTTCTATTGATTTCAGACTAAAATCACCAATAGCAGGTAATAGAGCACGTTGTATTCTGGACAATGCTAGCAAAGCACTACTCCGATCACAAATAAATTATCACCGATGGAGACAAGCCCTTCTTCTGCAAGTACTCAGGAGGCCAACATATACTGGATAATATCTTAACCATAGTTCTAATCATTGTGGAGGAATTATACGCAACCTCTATAATCGAGCGGTATCTATATGCAATAATGCCGATTGAAAAGGAGGGAGCAAACATTAAATCCGATTTAAAACAGAATGGTTCTCCTTTAAAATTAGTTGACAATGTTATAAATAACCTTAGAACAAAGACCACTGGACAGCAAAAAACACATTTTTTTTTCACAATTCCGTGTATTAAGAGAACTTCGGAGAAAATAAGATGAATCGCCAGCAGTTACAATATAAAAACAACCTTCAAATCAGAAAATACAGTCAGAGCTTATTTAATAAAAACAAAATCAAAAATTACCGATAAGAAAGAATATGTTTACAAAGTCCATGTGAGTGTGGTGAAATGTATATTGGAGAAACCAAGCGTCTACTAGCAGTTAGACCAGCGTTAAAATACATAATTTTTGGTCACCACTACTTTGTAATATCAAATCAGTGAGGTGTGTATAGTGAAGCGAAAGAACGCACTTCAATCAGTACAATTCATATGTAATCTTGTAGTCTTAAGACGAACATTCAGTTTAAACTTGATAACAATTAGAGATACAACCTACTCGAAACGTCGTACAAACAAACCAAATTAAGGACAATGCAAGTTCGACTATCACATTTTAGTTAATATTTAATGTTAGTTTTTAATCACCCTGTTCGTCGGGGAACAAACTATATATATATATATATATATATATATATATATATATATATATATATATATATATATATATATATATCATAAACCATTTCTTCTTCTAACAATCGGTATGTTTATGTAAAAAAAAATACAATAAATCACAAGAAAAAATAATTCTTTAATATAATTTCTGCAATTGTGGATTTTATGTATATCACATTTTCAACGAACTTTTGATTATGGAACTACTCTGTTTATTCTTTAACAAGTCTGTCAATTGTGAGATAAAAATAATTTTAATATAACTTCTTATAGTACTGATGTAATTCCATAATAAATTCAAGAACCTGCTAATAGGGAAATTTTTGATTTGGTTCCTACCAAATTGCCAAAAAGTTGCAATTTTTTGTGTTAAGCAATTCACTTTTAACACTAGTGAATTAAATGTCACTTTTAACACTAAAATGTCACGAAAAAAAGCCTAATTTGATAGTATTTGTAGAAAAAAATATAATATAAATACAGAAAATACTTTACTAATGGACCTATCTGACTAAGAATAAGGAGTTCATTGCGGCAATAACAAATCTGTACATATTTTCTAGGAATATAATTTTACTAGAAATATATACTCTAATTGTAATAACAGAAAATACAGCATAATAGTATAATTTGTTGTATTTTAATTTAATCATCGAAAAATAAAACAAAGGTATCAGTTTTTGCAGATGATAGGAAAGGCTGTTAAGTAACAGCGAGCAAAAATGAATTAAGCCTCTGTTGGATGTAGGGTAAAACTATTTTTTAGTCCGTGTGATACTACAAATGAGTATAACACTTTTAATTCTCTTACTTTTTCTTTTTGTGATATTTTATGATCAACAAGTAA
This sequence comes from Diaprepes abbreviatus, assembly GCA_034092305.1. Classification (NCBI taxonomy): domain Eukaryota; kingdom Metazoa; phylum Arthropoda; class Insecta; order Coleoptera; family Curculionidae; genus Diaprepes; species Diaprepes abbreviatus. Next base: position 62,153,282 of record JASJET010000055.1, read on the forward strand.
TTCCTAGCAATGCAAAAATCATATAATAATAAACAGTCCTAGAGTTTATTGGCATATTGAAAAAAAAATCTTATAAATTCTTTCCTAATGAACTATTTTGAATAACCAAATTATTTTGATTAACAATGTGTATACAGTCCAACTGCGGTATGAAAATGCTCTTGATAAGTCTGTCACGTGTGGTTTGTAGCCAAGAACAAAAAAAAACAATTGACATCTCTTCGCTATCCGACCGGAATAAAAACATTTCAAAAAATGATTGGCCAAATTAAAAGGTTAGTTTCCAGAATGTTTCCAGCTACTTATTAATTATTCATTAAACATCAACCATATATGTGTTTCAAATTCTAGGAATCACAAAATATCGCTTTTATAGGACCATCTGCCGATGTAATATCAAGAATGGGCGATAAACTTGAATCAAAACGAACAGCACTAGCAGCAGGGGTGAATGTAATTCCTGGCTTTGATGAGATTGTAAAGAATGTAGATCAGTGTGTAGGCATTGCTAGAGGCATCGGATATCCAGTAATGATTAAAGCGTCTGCGGGTGGTGGTGGAAAAGGAATGAGAATTGCACGCAATGATCAAGAAGTAAGGTAATTAATAAATAACTGCTATAGATTAGCTACATCAGATTTTTCTTTTGATTAATTGCTCTTACTAAACTGTAAAAATAGAACCTGTGATTACTTTTAGGAACCAATTCCCTGATTCAGTAACATGATCTAAATTTAAAACCAGTCTAATTGAAAGATTACAATATTAAAATTAACAAGTGCAAAAATAAGGCACATTCGCGGTTTACCCGTTTTGTTCTTGTCGATCAGCTCATCCGTCTTTTGAATCATATTCGTGTAGTTCAATAACTACTCAGTGACTTTTTGTTAACGTTTTATCTGACTATAGATTTATATATTGAAAAATATCAACATTTTATTAATGAAGGACAAAATGTGAGTGACCAGAATAACTTTTTTTGGTTTTTTGTTTTTAGTATGCAATTTTCTTCACCCCTATGTCTTGATAGTATATTCATTATATACAAAAGTTTTTTTGCTTTAAAGTAACAACAATTATATACGATTTAATTGTGCAGGTGGTTATGGAATCCGAACAATTTCTATAAATTCATTTGGTACGTTACCTAATTTAACAGATTGCAAAGTAATATTCCGACCACCATGAAAATTTTCTTCCAGAGTTGGTATTGTAGTCTGCTGAAAGATAGCAATTTGTCATTAGTAGGAAAAAAAAAGGTTCTTATTTTGATATTGAACAGAAGAGTGAATACCAAGGCTGAGAAGTCCAGAGTGGTACAACAATATTTCCTCCGACTTTGCGGTCTCTGGTCTTTTATAGTAATAGGAAAATTAATGTAAATGAAGGAAGAACATAAAGAATAATCAGTTTCATTTAGATATGAAGGCATTTACTATAACACATTTTGGATTTTCTAGCCATTTTAAATTTTTGTTAAACCTTGTAGAAACAAAATCAGTAATTGGCTGCCCAAATTTTTAAACTATCTGGTGAAAATATTGTTTTTCGCACTCCATTTCTTTTGATAACCTAACTAGAGATTCTGCGTCAATAACAAAGTTATCCTTGGATCTTATGTAGGACTCAAAAATAAAAAAATTACAACTAGATATTGTACACTTCTCATTTTATTAATATTGGCAAATGTGGTTTTGTGGTCAACCCGGTACAAAATATTGTAAGTAGACAAGTTATTATAAAAAAAAATGCTAAAAATAGGCTGCTTGAAACTGTAAATAGTGTAAATCCGTCAATTTTTATTTGTTAACGTCCTAAAAATCTAGCAAAATCTCGAATGCCGCAGTTCCTGAGAATCGCAAATTTCTTTAATAATGAAATTATTTTTTTTTGGAAAAGATATAATCATGCTAAGAGAATTAAACGTAATATTCAAATAATTCACACAATGGGAAGGCTTCAATTGGTTTTTATTAAAATGAATAATAAAAGTACACTTTTTCCAGGTTACCATTGTGATTTTGATATTATATATAAATTCTTTATATGACTTTCCTGTTAATAAAAATTCGTCAAAGTTAATGGTCCAAAATTTAAACCCAACTGCATGCAATTATACTGATATAATCTATCTTCGTAATTATTTTCTGATCTACAAAGTTAAAAATGGAGGCCTATAAATAATTTTTAAAGAATTTGAGGGTTAAAATTAACATTTCGCTATCATCTAGATTTGGTCAAAAATATCTTCGAAATATATTGGACTTTACTTGATTTGACAATGTCCACAGCTTTTGTTACCAATATATTTTCTATATAGGAATTTAATCTTTCTTTGGGTCTTTGAATGAAAGGCAGTTTGTAACCTTGGATACATGAAAAAATAACTGATCAAGTGTTATTTTATGCCATTTATTAACAGAAAGTCTTAGCCTACCAGCATAAAAACCAACCTCAGAACGAGTCGCTGTTTGGCCATTTTTTTTGTTTATAACTGCTACCAAGCATTGTGTTTGGTTTCTCGGTGGTCAACTGGCGGTCTATCTGTACCTCTGAGTGTTGTTCTGACATTGCCAAGGAACATTGTGATAGTGCTATCCAACGCGAGTTTCCTTTGCTGGCCGAGATAGACTTATTTGGTTTAAAGTTTGGGAACGTTCCATTATTAGTTTGGGTTTGGGCAGCTTTAACTGTTGGATTGAACTTTCCAAAATTTTTGTAGTTTTGAGCCCTTTTTCTAGAATCTGCCTGAAATTGTATCGGACAGGGTGTCCTTAAATTGATTATTTATATTGAATAAAATTAGCTCCCTAAATGTCAACTCTATCTTAGTATGTCCCCCTTTAGGCTATTTCTAAAATGTCTAACGTGAAAAATGTAATTGTAAACATGTCATTTCTTTGCAGAAACATGTGCTGGTTTCTGTTCCTAATACATAACGATACTTTTATAGACCATTTTTAAAATTTTATTATATTTTACGTCTCTTACTAAAATAAATTAGGTAAAATAGCGTACCAGTAATATTGTTCAGATTCTTATCTTCATTATTTTGCAAAAATCGAAAAATCAACACACTTCGGTAAAGGGTTGTGAATTTTTATATATATTACGAACATCTTGGGTCGTTGAATTGTTTCTGCATTTCTGATGAAGTTTTATGCGGCGTTTGAGGCTGAATGGCTACAGCTATGGCTTTTTTGACTATATATATATATATATATATATATATATATATATATATATATATATATATATATATCTATATATATATATATATATATATATATATATATATATATATATATATGTATATCTATATATACACATTACATGACAGGTGACAATATTGTTACTTGTAGGACTAAAAAAATCGATACTTGATGTACGCAAGGAACTATTACTCGACACATATTCAAAGAAGACTGGGGCAAAGCATTCATGTGGGTCTGGAAGGAAAAATGGGGGAAGACTGTTTATTGTGCTTTGAAACTGTGTGTGAATTAATGCCAACGACGATACTACCTATTCATTTTATTTATGAAATGGGGCCAAAATATAATATTAACAAAAAAGTCAAATCTAACGGACATTATATATATTTTCTATTTGCTCATTATCTTTTAAATTTTAACATCCATATTCACCAAGAAGGTTTAAGACTTAAATCCGATCTAGTTGCTATAGAAGTTACAGTTGGTACTTGATCAGTTTTGTTTCGCTTATTATTTTTATAATTTATATCACATATCAACAAATAAATGCTTATATAAAGTTGTCAAGGACAAAATCAAAGTAAAACTTGCTGGATTTATTATTGCATTTGTTAACTTAAACCCTCTATTGTCAGTTTAAACTGTTTTTAGAGTTAGTCTTTATTAGCGAATTAGGTCGTAAAAGTCAAGTGGTAAAAGACTTCGAGGTTCCTTTGACTTGTTCATATAAAATATATGGTTGTTAAAATTAATGATATTCCAATATTAAGGCGTTTTAGATGAGACGGGTAAGCCACGCACATATTTTAGTGTGACTTTGCTATGAGTAGGGAGATTTTTTGCATATCATCACTATCTCTTTTTGAGGTTCATGTGAACACATTATCCACCTTGGGTCTCTTCTGAAGATGTGTTTTCGTTGTTTCAAAGTATTCCAAATCTTTCATTGTTTTATCAGGCTCTTTAAAACTCTTTTGCATAATAAGACACATAAGTAGTAATTATAAGATGGTTCTGTGACTGAGGATGGCATGTGTCGATCCGAAAAGAACAAACATTTTCAGTTATCTGGCAAAAAAAGCTGACATGGTCAAAGAAGTGCTAAAAAGTGTTGAAAAATCACGGAGAAGTAGTTCTTGTATCCGAAAGAGTGCACAAACTGATCGACAATGATGTCACACGTCCAATGGTTATTAAAAGAGCCTCGTTTTGTGAGGGTGCCGTGTAACAAGGATTGTTTAATAGATAAGAGCTGTGTATGTGTGTGCCGAAGAAGTGTAAGAAATGTTAGACATTGACGTCACAGATTAATGATTATTGAACAAAAAGTAAAAGAATCGTATAACAAAAGTTTGTGTGTGTGTCTTTTCTTGTCTAAATCCTTTGCTGATCCCTCTAATAAATGGGTCTCCTACTTTCTTGCCCTCTTTTTAGTTCCTCCAGCATTATATTGCTACCGATTCTATAGAAAGTTTCGGGTCCCAGAAATGGCATCTTAGCCCCTTTTTTCGAGAGCTTCCTACTATTTCATTCCCCTCTACCCCGGTGTGTTCCGGTGCTCACAGGAGAATGGCCTAACCTGATGGTATGTATTTTCGCCGGGGGATGCTTGGTGACTTACTCAAGCTGTCATGGTGTCTGGCTCTGAGTCTATATACTCCTATTCTAGGTCTCTCCGTTGTTTTGGAGCAATTTGTATACCATTTAATGGAATTCTTCCTAAATTTTTCACTGACGTTTCTGCCCTATTCGCATTTACGACTCAACTTTGTGTTGAAGTTTTTCACAAAGTTGAACTTCTTTTTCATTTTATCTTGGGGCTTGTCCCAGATTTGTTGGTTTCTGGATAAGAGACTGGGCTTTCGTATTGTGACTTCATTTCTCATCATTATACAGGGTGATTCAAAAATCGATCACGAAACTTAAGGGGGTGATTCTACTTGACAAAATAAGGGTAGAGCTTCATATAATTTTTTTTCAAAATGTCATTCGTTTTCGAGTTACAAGCCGTCCAAGTTCAAGTTTTTATTTTTTGTTTCTTGAATTACTCGCTTACAGGAAAACCGATTTGACTAATATTTGAAAGATAGGCTAAGTCTTCTGCGCTTCATCATTTTAGTAACAATTCACATTGATTGTTTGCCGCTAGAGGGCACTTTACCTACATTGAAAATTGTTTTTTTGTCATAATTTTTTAGTGTTGACAGCTACAGTAGTTTTTGGCATAATTTCTGAAAGACTGATGCCTTTAAAAAAGGTGCTCTTTATTTACATCACTAAACCCAACGGTTTAGACGTAAATCACCCTTAAAAATTAAGTGGTAAATTTACTTTTCTCATTTCATTACCACCAGCTACCAGGTAAATAGCTATCAAAGTATACTAGAGCTGTCAGTTTAACATCAAATAAATTCGCTTTTTAAACTATTTAATTTATAATCTTAAAATAACTAATAATGGCTAATCAGTAAATATTCATATTATGGATTATTGCGATATACATTTAATTGATAAAAATTAATGAAACAGTACTAAACAAACTAAAAAAGATTCTCAAAATGTCCCCCATTTTCTTCCATACATTTCCTAACACTCTTCAAAAAATGTCGCCTAACTCGATGAAAAATTCCTGGTGTTTCTTTAATAATTTGGCACTTTTCGATTATCCTGAAGCGAAGATCCTCGACGTTGATTACTGGAATATCGTACACCAATTGTTTCAAATGACCCCAAAAGAAAAAATCCATAGGATTAAGGTCTGGTGACCTCGCTGCCCATGCCAATGGTCCACTTCGTCCTATCCATCGCTCAGGATACGTTGCATTCAAATACTGTCGGACACGTATACTAAAGTGGGGCGGAGCTCCGTCTTGGAGGATCCACATGTTGGCCTTTACTTCCAATGGCACATCTTCCAGATACAATGGGAGACGATTTTGGATAAAATCTAAGTATACGTCACCAGTTAATGGGCCATCAAAAAAATGAGGACCAATAAGGTAATCTCCTATTATCCCTGCCCACACATTTAGTGAAAATCTACGCTGATGTTTCGTTTCTACCACATTGTTTGGGTTCTCGTAAGCATATGTGTGGATGTTGTGTAGATTTGTTATGCCATCACGAGTGAAACCAGCTTCGTCAGTGAATAATATGACGCCAATTAATCGATTATCGTGTTCATACTTAGCTAGGATCTGATTGCACATTTCCAACCGTCTCGGCCGATCATCGTCATAAAGAGCCTGCACCTTTTTTGAATGAAACGGGTAGAGTTGTTCTTCTCTTAGTATCCTCCATGAACTAGCCTGACAGAGCCGCACTTCATTCCCAATTTTTCTAGTACTAATACCTGGATTATCTTCAATAATTTCAAGCACTCTTTCTTCTTGTTGCACGTTTCTAGCAGTTCTAGGTCTTCCCCTATTTCCATTATAACTTTTAAAGGAACCACATTCCGCAAGCCTCCTGTGCACACTGGAAAATGTTTGAGCATGAGGGATATTTCTTTCCGGATAACTCTCCATATAATATCTTCTTGCCAACTCTGCATTACCATTTGCTTTTCCATAACAAAAATGGATATCACAATATTCGATATTTGAATATTGGTGATTAGCCATTATTAGTTATTTTAAGATTATAAATTAAATAGTTTAAAAAGCGAATTTATTTGATGTTAAACTGACAGCTCTAGTATACTTTGATAGCTATTTACCTGGTAGCTGGTGGTAATGAAATGAGAAAAGTAAATTTACCACTTAATTTTTAAGGGTGATTTACGTCTAAACCGTTGGGTTTAGTGATGTAAATAAAGAGCACCTTTTTTAAAGGCATCAGTCTTTCAGAAATTATGCCAAAAACTACTGTAGCTGTCAACACTAAAAAATTATGACAAAAAAACAATTTTCAATGTAGGTAAAGTGCCCTCTAGCGGCAAACAATCAATGTGAATTGTTACTAAAATGATGAAGCGCAGAAGACTTAGCCTATCTTTCAAATATTAGTCAAATCGGTTTTCCTGTAAGCGAGTAATTCAAAAAACAAAAAATAAAAACTTGAACTTGGACGTAACTCGAAAACGAATAACATTTTGAAAAAAAATTATATGAAGCTCTACCCTTATTTTGTCAAGTAGAATCACCCCCTTAAGTTTCGTGATCGATTTTTGAATCACCCTGTATATATATTGTCTTCTTCGTCATACTCTCCACAAATATATGTAGGCGTAAGGTTTAGGATTACTTCCATGGCGGCCATTGAGCAGGTTTCATTGTTCCAGTTATGCACGAATAGGCCAGTCTTTGAACTTTCGAGAGGTTGGCTCTCGTATTGATCTGACAGGTTCTTTTTGCCCAGATCACTGCCCCCCTCTCCCCCCCAATATGTGATGATTAGGCTCACTTTCGCAGTGTACAGCCACTGCAGGACCTTTGGGTTTGGGCCCCAGTTTTTCCTCGTGAAGTTTCTACAGACCATCAAGACTTTTTAACCTTGTTGATTAGTGCTTTTTCGTGCTTATTCCTGAGAAGTTTATTATATACGGTCAGGCCCAGATATTTTGATGGTTTTCAGGTACTAGGGTGGTTTTGGTAGGGTTGACATTTAGTCGCATTATCTGGTATCATTCCGTAGTGTGTTGGAGTCGCCTCACAGAGAGTATTCTTGAGCTTGCCCCTCGCGACTATGATCACATCATCGGCATAGCCATGACAAGATATGACGAGGTCAGTCAGATCACCAAGGAGTCATTCTACAATTAAGCTCCACGTGAGTGAAGAAGCTTCTCTCCCTTGAGGGTACTCTCTGGCGCTACATAGGGCGATAGTGTTCTGTCCTATCTTTGTCTCCGTTAAAATAGCAGAGACAAGTCGTATTATCCATTTGTACATCTTTCCGTCTATTCCCGTCGTCAAGTTCCCTTTTGACAGCCTCATGTGGAGTAGTGCCAAAAGCCTCTTCTATATCAAGAAAGGCACATACTACTGTCTACTTGTACTTGAGTGCACCTTGAATCTCATGTGTTAATTATATCAGTGCGTTTTCCGTAGACCTGCCCGCTCGATATGTATGTTGATGAAGGTGCAGTATCACCTGTTCAAGAATTTCAGTTCTGATGTAGTTATCAACTACCTTCTCCATCATTTTAAACGTTGTGAGACTAACAGTCACTCGGCGATTAGGGTATGTAGTATTCTTTTTCCCCGCTTTCGGAATGAAAGTGACTGGCTCCATAATTCTGACATGTAGCCTACTTCCGGGCTACTTTGACTAATACTCACTATATGTGGTAAAATTTCTTCCTAGCTTTGTTGGAGCAGAGCAGGTATTATTCCATCGACTCCTAAAGTTTTAAATGGTAGGAAGGTGTTCATTGTTCATTTTAGACGACTGCATATGTGTCTAGCCATTGCTAGAGCTTCTCTAGTGGATCTTTCGTGGTTTTTTATTATCATCATTCTCTCTTTCCTCCTCGCTCTCCGTGAAGTTGCCGTCTGGTTTTCCGAGTGCCATTGCTTGCTACGTCACGAGGGAGAAAAATAATTAAAATGAAAACGAATGAATGAAAACTAAATATTTAATACTTCTGTACAGGTGGTTATTTTTTTTAGTGTTGATCGCTCCTTCTTTTAGGGCAGTGCCTAGGCTAGCATGCCGGAGATTAGGGGGGGTTATATAAATTCAAAACGCCACCTGTTTAAGGCCCGTCGGTAAGAAGAAGCGATGATGTTATCGAAAGCAGGAAACAACTAGATCCCAAAATAAAACACACCGATTCCAATAACAATTAATATCTATATTTAACAATAAAAAAAAGGATTCTGTTTTACAAACTATGTGAATTTTAATATAATCTAAATAAATATGCGACTATTTGCTACCTGGATTAGAACACAAAAAAAACAAAGAAACAATGAACAACACTACTGCAAGTATGACGTCAGCTGCGCCATACGCCAAGTCGGTTTAGATGTAGGTCAGGCCTTAATTTTCACTATCGGCTGAACTGAATAACCTTACTTTTTATGTAAAGTTGTATTTTGCGCTAATAAATTATCTAGTACACCGATTTAGGAACTAAATTGAAAGTGCTGGAACTTATAATGGGTGAAATAATATTTTAAATTACCTAGTGTATACGTATACCTTCGGTTTACAAAGTAGTTTAAATGAAATTAAAAATAAAGTGTCCTGTAATTGCTCGCATAGAGTCTTATTAGTTCCCTATCACAGGGGAAAAAGGAAAGTATACATTAAAACCGGTAATTTCACTGTTTATTACGAAGTTCTAATACCTGAAAGGCAGTTTTGTCATTAAATCCAAACACTTTCGGCAAGCTGAATAGCCGATGGCCTCTATGGAGCAGTAGTGTGTAATATGCCGGCTCTGGCATGCAAATCTAATTTTAGGCAGGAAGGCTAAGTCCCAGTATATTAAAAACTGTTTGTGGCATATACCTGATTGTCTTTAAAGGTGCACCAAATAGTCACAACGATGGTGTGTTAGCTTTTTAGGTGAGATCACCTTCACTAGGATTTACTTAACGTACACGAATACAATAATAACTTTAATTTTCCTCGATATCTGGCAAATGACGCCTTAACACTCTAAACTATGGTTTTTGCTACACACAGGAATAAAATTAGTATTGTATTTTTCGGAACTCAGCAAAAAAACTCTGCTTTCTGGGTTTTTGCCAGTTTTCACAACCAAGGCTTGGCCCAGACTCTCTCTCTCTAATGACGCTTTTTTAAAATCTCAAGAGCGCCAAGAACAAAACAAAAGATTAACTAACTACACCCTTGATGAAAGTGGCAAAAGTGGAGTGTTTGATACATTTCTAGGCACACTTGATCTTTTTTTTTATAAAACCGGTTTTTGATATGACAGTGACAAAAAATTTTAGCTTTTATTTTATATGTATTAAAAAGACTACTTGATGAAAATAAGAGTCGAATTTATGGTGAGTATTGGCTTGATTGTTGGTATTTTAGTACAATTATTTATAATTTTGTTTATGAAATAACAAAGCTGTAACATGTTGTGTTAACTCTACACTTCACCATAACTGTGAAATCTCGCTGCGGCAGATGTAGTCTGAAAGTTTTCACATAATTTCTTGAAGCTGTTTCTTGTAGCTTTCCTAATTTCTTTGTTGTAGGTTTTAAATTTGTCAGTGTAACTCTCCCTGAATTATCCATCATGCTTGGTCCTATTAAAGAGTTTGCGCGTTTCGAATCTTAACTCTCACTGATGATCATTCCACCAAGGTGCATCTCTACAACTTTTGGTTATTTGAAAGGGACAACTCGATTCATAAGCTCGCAATATTGCCATATTTACTTGTTTTAGCCCATGTTCCAGATGCAGATGATATTTAGCGCGTCCTCTGGTCTAAATTTGTGCTAAGTTTGTTTTCAGATTGGTGTTGTATTTTGTTCCAATTTGTTTGTTTAGGATTCCTGCTGAGGACTGGCTGAGGAGGATCGGTTTCTGAACTGAACACGATTATTCAGTGCCTCCAGTTTCCCACTAGGTCTGTAAAGCCTGGTGTACTTAGTGTAATATCTAATACTTCTTTTTCTTACCTTTGTTACAAATGTAGTGGTATTTCCGATATCGTTTATGGTAAGTATATTTAAAGATATATTCTAAAATTTGCTCACCTCTTTGGTTGGTGTCCTTGCTGCCCCAAATTGAGCGTTGGCATCACACCCAATAGTAGCGGCAATTTAATTTCCTGACAATACTTTACCAGCTTTTGTACTTCTGGCGGCGGTAGAGGCCCATCGCCTGCAAAGCAGCATGAGGCTATGATGATCTCTTTTTTGTTCTTCTTCAGTTCGTGGCATGCTCGATTAGCAACGAGGTATCTCGTTGGGAATTCTGAAAGAGAAAAATAATTAGTATTTTTCCTTACCATAATACATGTTCTGGGTGTGTCATTACTGACATGATATTCCACCTTAGCATCCTCGCAGAGTAATCCTCTTACCTGATTTCTGTTGACCCAGTGTTCTTGAATCAGCGCAATCGCTGGTTTTTAATGAACTTCCTAGCAATTACCGCTGAGGTGCCCCTAGCATGGTGGACGTTCACTTGGGCGATGTTAATGCCTGCCATTTTCCTGTTATTAGGAGAGGGTGTCATCCACTCCTATCTTCTTCTCCTTCGGTTTCTTCGACCTCCGATGTTATTTCGTCTGATGATGTTATTCCAAGATAAAAGTTGGAGATGTGAAAACTCGCTATGTGAATTATATTTTAGGCCGAAGGAATGAAGTTATAAAAAAATATTCTTTTCAGAAAAATCTTTTATTTTCAACATCATAAATACAAAGAATTTATTTGGGAGAGGCTAACAAGTTAACAGAATGATTATAACAACAGAAGTTTCTAACAAAATTATTTGACATTTATTATTTGAATACTACAAGAGTGACAATAAGTCCTGCTTTCACCCGTATACAGGGATGTAACTCCTTCACCCTTAGAAGAGCAAATAAACTTTTTTAAAGTTTATATGACTTAAATGACAAATTAATTGTCTTCAAAATTTTTATTGTTCTTAGACTTTATAGACCAGTTTTATTATAGTAAATAGGTGTATTTAGTAACTAAGAGTTTTTCATCTTCTGTGAATAAATTTCTTCTTATAATTTATTTATTTACGTTTTTATACAAATTTATGGGTTATATTAACATTAATATTTGGTAAGGGAACATTCTGAAAAGTATATTTCTATCTTTATAAGATTTAATAATAATATCTCCTATTTTAAGGCTACACGGGAAACTTAATTCTAACAAGTGTGTTCCATTTAATACGCTATTATTTTGTGATTTTTCACAAGTTTCTGTCCCTACTATATTGGTATTTGTTACTAAAATCCATTTACTATCATCTATATTTTGAAGTTGTATATTTTCAATTCAATTAGTGTATTACAGTTATTGATTTCGTGCTTGTATTTTAATAATTGTACTTCACAAGGAACGTTTTTATAAAAGTTTTCGGAGTGTATATGGGCACACAAATATTCATTGAAAGATTCCTCTTTTAAAGAGTTGGTTAGAATATCCAAAATTTCATTAATTAGTAAACATTTAAAATTAGGTACGATTATTTTATAATAATTTTCGTATTTATTAGGTAAAAGAAATAATTGGAATAAATCATAATTTTCTTTTTCGACAAGTGGACCTTCTATTAGAAAGATTATTTTTGGTTTTTAACATAACTACTTATTTTAAGGATGTTTTCACTTTTTAGGATATTTTCCATTATTGGTTCGAAGGGTAGTTTTTCGAACACTAATTTATTATTTAAAGCTTATAATTTTGTTAAAAATTAGTTAGTGTTAGTTATGGTGTTATGAAATGTATTAAGTTTTGCTGATGTGCCTTGGCCTATTCTGTAGTGACGAGAATTAACAAGTTCGAAACAGGTTTACAGATTTTTTTGCAACTTTTTTCTCTACATTGCTCACCTCTCAATGTATAAACCGAAACATGAAAAAAAAAGACGAGCTTAACATTTTAATTGTTTATTGTTAGTTAAGGCGGCTCAAAAATTGGTGTTTTTTATAAGCATATTATTTTTAATACTTGCTGAACAATGTTCTACTATAAATTTCAAGTAGGATTTTTTATACGAAAAAACACTAGCTCTACTATTTGGAAATGGTCCAATTGAAAAAATCTCCTTATTTTCCCAAGTCTCCTTTCATTCTCACCAAATACTATCACATTTCTTAAATAATTTCACACCTAATAATCAATATGAACCGACTTTAGTAACTGGAAATAACAAAAAGTAAATGATTAAAAGCATGCGGTCTACCCCACAACTTCCATTAGCTTCTTTCACCTGTCGACAAACTTATTATACTTCCCAAATACTTGAAAGTGTCATAAATATATAAGCCTTATTATTCTGACCCTCTTAAAATTACTTAAACAATTCTTACCTGTATTTTTCACCATAAAAACAAATTAAAATCAATCGCTATACACAAACGAACTTTTACTTCTCGTAACGAAGAGAAAGAAAAGAGATTCCCGGATAAAAATAAATTTCCTTGCTTGGAAGATTGCATGTTATCTTGAAAAAACTTGCAAGAAAGTTTCACGAAACTTTTCGAAAATATAAAAATTCATTTTTAAAAGCCAATTTTTCAGAAATAAATAAATAAATCTATTTGCCGTTATAGTTGCCTATATGTTATTCTCCTTTCAAGCATGGAAAAAAGAAAGAATATATAGAAACAGTTTATTCCCTGCAAAATACAACTCTGGTCCTCTCCTGAAGAGAAGATCATAGTTTTATTTACAGGAAGTAAACTTGAGAGGATTAGAGTTGTATTTGTAGGAAATAAACTAGAATATATAAATTCTTTCCTTTTTCTCTGCTTGAAAGAAGAATAACTTATAGGCATGAAAATACATCTTACACGTTAGCTTTCATGAAGTTTTCACTAGTCTGGAAATGTTTCTGAAAAGTTACACTAAGCTTCCTATTTTGTTTAGTTATTAGATTAAAACTTTTTTCTTGGAATATTGCGTGTTATCTTTTGCAATCCTGCAAGCAGATTTCATGAGACCTTCAAAAACATATTTTTGGAAGATTCATAATCTACATCTTACAAGTTAGTTTTCATGAAGTTTATAATAAGCTTCCAAGGAGTTTGTTGGAAAAGGTTATAGGTCGACTATGGAAAGCTTATTTGAAAGTAATAGTTTGCGTACTTGGTAAATTACAATTTTCTTCCCTGAAAATTTACATATCATCCTCTATAAATTTGCAGGAAGGTTCCCAAAGAAAATATATCAGATGCTTACACGATGCTTTCACGAATAATTAATAGAATCAAGTTTGCAGAAAATTACCCGTCAAGGTTCTATGAAGGTTGTTTGTCGATTATAGAAAGCTTTTTCGAAAATATCAATATGGAATCACAGATTCTTTTCTTGAAATCTCATTGGAAAGTTACGCTAAGCTACCCAGTTTGCTTACTTGGTAGATTACCATTTATTTGCTTAAAGACTGCTCGTTATTTTCCAGAAACTTGAAGGAAGGTTTTACGAAATGCTCATAGATAAAATTTAATTCGGATGGTAAGTTAAGTAAAAACACTAAACAGAATAGAACTAAACAGAAATGGACCCTTTGTAATAATATACTTTAATAAATGAATTTTTTTGGGGAACTTTGTAAATCTCGAAAAAACCTAGTAGTCACTGGGCCACTTTGGCTAGGAAAAAAATTTCGTCATGAGGAAAAGTATTCCATATTCGAAATATAATACAAAATTAAAACTTTCAGGGGTTTTCGTCATCGTGCTGAAGAAATATTTTAGAAATTATAATGATTAAGCCCAAAAAATTATAGAATTTCAATATTCAATTCATATTTTGACTTTATTTAACAATATTTTTCAGTTTCTGTAGGAGAAAAGCAAGATTCTGATCTTGTTTCGTAGGGGGAGTTAAAAATAGGCCTTTTCTCTAAATTGATATCCCGATATCCATTTCTAAGGAAAATAAGGAAATAAATCCTAGATTATGAGTTTTATTTAGAGTAACTATTCAAAAATTCTGAATTTTCGATACTTTTATTGTAATATCTCTAGCAGAACAATTAAATTACAGCACTAAATAAGGAATAATCATTAAATTTTAAAATTTTCTTAGAAAGTTACGCTAAGCTACCCAGTTTACTTACTTGGTAGATTACCATTTCTTTGCCTAAAATACTGCACGTTATTTTCCAGAAATTTGCAGGAAGGTTTCACGAAATGCTCATAGTTAAAATTTAATTCGGATGGTAAGTTAAGTAAAAACACTAAACATTTTTCTGTGTAATCTACATCTGTATTTTAGGCATTGGATTTATGGAAGATTAAAGTTAGGAATTTCTTTAAACATCCAGTGCCTGTATTTGTTCATGAAGCTTTAGATAATATATATTATATGTAATTATATCTCAGTTTCTCTATATGACGAGAAAGTAGTGGCCTTATTGGACATTGGTGTTAACCAAACTTGTATAGGAATTCTGGGTCTTAAGCTAAATGAAAATAAAAAATTTTAGTTTATCATTCTCTATGTAAAAATGTAACAGTAGCAGATGGAAGACAACAAACTGATGTAGATATTTGTCAAATACCTTTGCGTTTGTGTAGCGCTTGTAGAATTAGAAGTATCTCCCTTAAAATGCTTAATACTTGCTAGTAAATTTTGTAGATTATTTTCATCAAGTATAAGTCTTGAAATAGTTGGAATATTTTAAGTGTAGACCTTGATGGGTTAGTTTGTGTGGTTTCTAATGATAATGTAATAGAATGATGAGAATGTAGGGCTTTGCATTTTTTTTTAAATATTGATGAAGAAAAGATAGCTGATGATATTATAAATATGTTTAAAGGTTTATCGTCTGCTAACAGGCTGGGTCGTACTAATAAACTAGTAGTATATTGACACTGGCGATGAAAAACCATTTCAGAAGAGGCAATGTCGTATGTCATCTTTTATGATAGGATATCTTATCAAGAAAATCGATAAAATTTTGAAGTAATCGAACCATTGAGAAGTTCTTGGAATTCGTCTATATTAATGAGCAATATAAGCAAGAAAGACAGTTGTCCATTGTCACCAGGTTGAAGGATGCGAAGTAAATTTCAAGCATAGATCTGAGATATAGTTTTGGGCAGATTTTGTTGAAGGAGACTTTTAAAGGGAAAACAACTGTGACGCGTTTTTCGTAGGCGGGGAGCGGGGAGCAAGGTCGTGCTCTGCGGCTCTTCTTCGTTCACGGCAGCGGAACATCGGTCAGTGGATATTTCTCGTGCAGACAGTCATCGGTCAAATGCTCAGCGCAGGGGTATCAGGTCAGCGGCTGCTACGTAAATTCGGGATATCCCTGCTCTCTCAACTGATCAACGGTCTGACTGCCTGAAGGTCAAAACATCCACTCGGGGGTCGGTTCTCGGGCGCCACCCTCGGTATTTAATGTGGTCGAGGGCCCACTTTTTGCACCGGGCAGCTTGTTACAGTGGAGAAACGGCAAGCCAGGGGTCAATTGCGTGTATTAGTGCTGGCTGCCGGCTGCCAATTGTTACATGTAATGGTAAAAATGGGACTAGGTAATAAAACAAACGGTTATAAAACATCCTGTATCCTGTATTCCATTCTTTCATACAAAAGACATGGCCTAAAACTAACTTACAATCTAAAATGTACAATAATATAAACAAACAACCGGTCTGGAGGGCAAGAGTATGTTTTAGAGCAGTTCACGGTAGCTCATTCTGTTCGGTTGCGCTGATGACGGTAACCCGGCGGTATCATTCGCGACGCCATTCACGTATCTCGTACTATTCTGTCGCGACGCTACTCACGACGGCTTGTACGCAAATTATCGCGCCTCGTATCTAAAATCCGCGTTCCCAGTTCACGGCGCTTCGTATAAAACTCGACCGACGGCGGTATACGCGGTTTGTAACAATAACACGGCGTCGATCGGCGATAGGCGGCGTCTCTACACGGCGACGGTCTTTAAACGCGACGGCGGCGATAGGCGTCGGGGCGGCAGTTGTTTAGCGCCCTTGTCAACGGACAGCGGAGGGTACCTGGCGGTAAACACATTCCTGGTCAATACGGAAACAATAACAAACTTACGGCATCAGTGCGTGTGTGCATCGGTGACGGTAGGAAGGAAAGAAAGGAACTGACGCTGCCCGTTCTTATAAGGGTCCTCGACAGCGTCAGCAGGATGGCGCGACATTGCCCGTTCTTATAAGGGTCCTCGACAATGTCGACCAATAGCGGTAGGAAATTAGGAAAGGAACCGTCACTGCCCGTTCTTATAAGGGTCCTCGACAATGACGGTAGGATGACACAACATTGCCCGTTCTTATAAGGGTCCTCGGCAATGCTGGCCATTAGAGGGGTAGGACGTAAGGAAGGAAGTGTATGGTAAACACCATATACACACAAGCCTAGCCTCACCTACATCACTAGACCAGGAAGGCGCGGCCCAGCAGGCGACCCAGTCCAGTCCGTTTGGACTGTTGACCCGGGTGGAGACCGTTTGGTTCTCAGCGAAATAATGGTCTGCTGGGACTTAAATAGACGGCCCGAGCTCCCACTACGCTGACGTGTGACGGTGTGCAGTGATCGCGCATACGATACTGCTGTATGCGGCGCGCGATTACTATGATCGGACGCTCTGAAAATCTCGGAAAATGATATTTCCCGGCATAGCGCGGTGAATCTAATTATATTCCGGTAATATTAAAACTTCAAGCAATCTTTTCCCGCAAGAATCAGATTTTTCGGATGTTAAATAAAGAAATAAAATCCCGGCGAACATACACTTGCCCAAAAAATTAGTAACTTCGTTACACAACTTTTTTGTTAGTTTCAGAGGTTTAATCTAATTTACTGTTCTTACTTTGGTTTAATGAATGTTGCACAAAATTAACAAAGGCTGTAACAAGTATTAAAAGAAGTACATAGTCGCCAGCTAAATATTAATTCAAAAATAAATTTTGAAAACTGTTAATTTTTCGTAATCTATTAACATATTTGAGACATGTTGTATATAGTTCTGATCCACCAAAGTTAAAGTAATGTTAGATTACACCTGATCAAAGACTACTGCTCAATATGCTCTTGGGACAGAAGGCTTACTAGCCATTTTAGTATATTGGCTGTATCCCTTGGACGATTTGCTGAAAGAGCGCGGTAAAAAGCCGTCAATTACCTGCAGAAAAAGCTTCCAAGGAGATTAAAGAAAAACTAGCGTTAACCCAATTTCTTACATCACCAGATTTTTTACTTCCCACGTATTGATACAGACGCAAGTAGTTTTGGAGTGGGCGTAGTTTTATTGCAGGTACAACACGAAGAAGAAAGAGTTATTTTATATGCTAGTAGATGTCTTACTCTTTCAGAAAAAAAATCTTTCAACAACCAGTTGAGAAATTCATGCTTTGCTTTCAGGTTTTAAACATTTTTGATGCTATGTAGTAGGTCAGAAATTCTATATAAGAACTGATTAAGCTAGTTTACAGTGGCTTCGTAACCTGTAGAATCCTCAAGATAAAATTGCAAGATTGTTAACCACGATTCAACAGTATGCTTTCGAGTAAAATACTGTCTTGAAAAGTTGCATGTAGTACCAGACTTTTTGTCTAAATTCGATCAACCTGCAGAGATTGATTTTTAGATGCATCACTGGACAATTTTCATGATAGGCTTAACGATAAGATTTTACAGAATCCGGATAATTACTCACACTGGGCAACTGAAAATGGGAATTTCAATAAACATACTGAAGGTAAACTTCCATTAAAGACCAATGTAACAAAGTGGAGACTTGTTACTCCACAATATGAAGGAAAAATATTCTTTCTTTTTATCATGACCAACCATTAACTGGTAGTAATTTGTAATATTTTAAAACCTTAAAAAGAATACAGGAATATTATTACAGACTACATTTAAGGGCAAACGTTTTAAATTATGTTCACCGTTGTGATGTTTGTCATTGCTAATAAGTGCTTAATTTTTCTTGCTTTGGTTTTATGGGTGCTCAGAAAAGAGTTTCGTTTTCTTTCTCCGTAGTTCCAGACAAAATGAATTTTTAGTAGTTGCTACAGTTTACTTTTTCAAATATACCATTTTTGAGCTATTGCGTAAAGCTGGTGCCACAGGCTTTAGCAATATTTTTAGAGGACACTTTCTTAATGAACCATGTTCCTCGTATTTTAGTACGGGATAAGGTAGCAGCGAAAACTGGCGAAGATTCTAAAAATTTACTTGGAAAATATAAAATTAAAAATTTATGGTAAAATTGCCGCTACTGCCGTCAGGTAAATTCTGCACAGAGTATAAATAGAATTATTAGAGCAGCTATACAGAGTCATATTAATATCTCATAAATACTGGGATCTTCATATCCAAGAAATTGCTTCAGCATTCAGAAATACAGTTTCTGAAATTAACAAGTAATCTCCTAATTATTTACTTTTTGGTAGAAAAATACCTCTGGTGATTTCTATGAAGATGTCAACGTCGTCAATATTGACTTAAACTTTTACGATAGAGACATATGCTAAAGAATTAGAAAAAATTTCACAGCTTTATAAACAGGTCCAAAAAAGGATTGATGAAAAAAAAAATGTCATTAATATAATTCCGTGTCATGGCAAACTGTAAATAAATAGTTAGTAAAAAGCATGTGCTAATAACGAAAATTAAAAGGATTATTAAAAAATGTTGGTTAAAATAATACAGTGAAAATTGTTTGAAGTATTTCCTAAAGTAAAATTCTAAGTGTATGTCTTAGTCTAGTAAAATGGGATTTTAAAACAGGTTAAGCAATATTTTAGCTCACCCTGCTTAGCCGTGGCGTGTGGGTAAAACGAATGCGGACTATAAACTATAGTAAACAGCAATAAAGTGAGCGTTCTGTCAATTTAATTGCGTTTGTGATAAAATAGAAGAATATTTAAAGTTGTTCCCTAATTATGTTAAATTATTTATTGTTTATTTTTGTATAAACTAGTTTCGCTAGTATATTATTTTAATAAACCTAATATAAAAAAGACCATAAGTGTTTGAATGGAAGAAAAACCATTGTAAAGAAGTTCAAAGAGGTAATAAGTACTGTAGGACATCGTTTCTTTCTTTTTCAATCTGCAACTGTTCTAGCCCTAGGAAAGTTTGAAAAAGTATATTAAAATATAAATACACTGGGGGCTAAGTACTACAGGACTTTTTTATTATTAGTGAGTATTTATAATGGAGAACGTTTTTTTGTGGATCTATTTTATTGGCCCAAATTTGCCAGAGATCTACTATTTGGTCAACAGAGCAGGAAGGAAATTTGTGGCCAGTCGTTTCTCAGAGTCGTTTTTGTCAGTCTGGCTCGCGGTTGGATAAGTTGGGCACTGTCAACAAGATTTTGTGTTTAAACGCTAAAACTTTCTATACTTAAGTAGTAATTTTTGATTTATATATTCCTTTGGATACTACTTGGATTATATTTGTTCTAAGTTATTTTTCAGCATAGATTTCAGAAATCCTGTTCGTGATTTGATTGTTAAAGTTGGGCATAGTTAATTTGGTTTCGTAGCACATGCTACAAACTTTTTAGATTATTATTTTTAATTTCCAGGATTACTTTAATCTCATTTTAAAATCTTTTTTTGTCTTCAGCGCAAAAGAAATTTTATAAATTTCTTTTTTTTTTGGGATGACGGTAGTGTAACAGTAATATTTATTCTTATGCCTGTTTTATTCAAAATTGAATTTTTACAAGTAACAGTTTACATCTCGCCATCTATAGACATCGTTGTTAACTGGAACCGCGATTTTGTGGGATTTCTTTATTAGTATACGTTATTGATTTTCGTATCGGTAAATTGATTATCGGTTTCTGTTTTTTTGATAATTAGGACCATGGTTTCAAAAATCTCTTGTCGAAAAGTGTAATTTTGACATCTTCGGAAATTTGGCATTTTGTGTTGAAATTCTAAATAGAAAAACCAACAACCACATTTTATTTATTTTGATTAGTCAACACGGAAATTAGGTAACAATAGTTCATTTTCTATGTTTTCAATTGTCATTAAATGAATGAAATTATTGCCGTGTTACTTATGCCATAGCATCTTAATTAGCAGGGTCAATAAGACGTTTTTTTTTATTTTTGGGGCCAGTGTCTAGATAATAACTAGGGTTTTATACAGTAACAACATCTTCTTCAATAACTGTGTTTATAATTATAATGACTAAGCTTGCCCTTCCTTTGGTTACGTTTTCTACTACCTTTGCCTACCAGATACGTCCATTTTTTCTGCTGCTATCCCCGTTTTTATTAATTGTCCCATACAATACCTTAATGACTATCATTCACATTCAGTACAGATCGGTAACATAACAACCTAATTTACTTGAAGAATGAGTTAAAAAAAAACCTATAATGAACTAGTTATATCGACTTTAATTTGTATTATAAAGGAAATACGGAGGAAATTGAAATTATCACCCACCTGAACATTATTGTTACCTTAATTATTTTAAAAAATTTCTAGGTTAAAATTGTGAACTAAAGATGAAAAAAATGTTAAAGCAATTTTTTTTTCCAATTTATTGTAACTAAATAATAAACAAAACAAAAAAGTACAGAATTATAATTTTCCCAGGTACTTATTTTAAACATCTGTAGACTAAAGCCGAACACCAAATTTACAAAAAAAAATGTTGAAAAATTTGTTTAAGCGTTTTTTCAACTTAGTTTGCTATTTTAACTGGAATCAAAAATAATAGTTTGGATATTTATTATCCGATCTTTTCTTTAAAAATACATTTTGTGAGTTCAATCTATCAGATCTTTCGGAAATAATTTTTTATTTTTTATATATCATTGTTTTCAGACTTATTTTTTTCAATCTATTTTCAATAGTTATGTTGAAAATTACTATGAATCCTTTTAAAATTACTCACAGAGTATTATGTAACTATTTATGGGAACACAATAATGCCTTAGAAGAAGATTAATTTCGATGCATAATTGCATCCCAAGATTTTACTACAATTGCAATCTGATTGATATAAAAATAAAATAAAAGCAAGAAATTCAATAAAAATGAAAATATATTCAATAATAAGTATATAAAGTATCTTAATGAACCGTAGTAAATTTAACACAAGTGACATAAAGCGAGGCAGACCGGTAAATAACGATTTATTAAAATTATCGAAATCCTCGAAAAATAGAATATCCAGAAACAGTGATATAAAAAGCTTTTTTACGTATATTGAGAACAGGTAGTAGAAGAGAGCTCGCAAATACTATATGTAAGTTGCTGGAAGAGGACGAGAGTGCAAATAATGAGATTATGATGAATAAATTATCAAAATATTAATATGAACATATTAGGATAGAAGCGACAAAAAAACGTAAATATGTGTCCATACACATATACATACACCTTTAAAGTAAAAAATCAGAATATTATTCTGAGGTTAAAAAAGCAGGTACATCACTAGAATTACAATCACCGATTGATCATACAGTGAAAAGAATAGTTCAGAGCTCTATCGCTATACTACCTGATGTTGTTAGTGATAGATGCATGCTAGCAATGACTGCTAAATGGATATATAAAAGATAATTTGACTAGAGTCCATAGAAATCAACATTTGTAGATTCCAAAGCAAGTAACGAAATAATCTTTATGATATCCATGGTGCCTATCTCACTCGAAGAGATTCAGCAAATAAAGTAGTTAATCAATATCCTAATCCTTCATCAACTAAACATTGTAGACCAATCAAATATGAATTGACTTAAGAGGCAAATTCAACTTCAATTTGCAAATATGAAAAAGAAATTTGATTCCAACGTACTATTGTACATTTGACAACGGTTAATGGTAAAGTATGCCAAGCATTTAACGATACTCCATCTGTTGGGACATATTATATTTGTGGTAATCAAGCGAGCCAAATGAATAAACTAGTTACTGTCAAAGCTAAAGAAAAAAATGGAAATAATTATGAATTTGGGTTATTTTCAATGCATGCATGGATTCGATTTATGAAACATTTTACATGTTGCCTCTCGCTTAGGGATTCGCAAAGGTTCAGCTATTACTGACGTACAAAAAAAAAGTAGTGTTCAAACTACAAAAGAGGGTATACGAAATGAGTTTAAGAAGAGAATGGCTGATTAAATTATTATTTATTTTTTATTTATTACTAAAATTACACGGAACTTCTCCTTTTTGTATATATATATATATATATATATATATATATATATATATATATATATATATATATATATATATATATACTTCCTTGATTTTGCCTGTGTGGTTTCTTCGCTTCTCTGGGTCCGTGCCTCCTCTCGGCTCGCTGTCCTGTTTCTCTGCTGTGTTGTTTTTGGTTTGGTTTTAAGTAGGGTTTGCCAAGTATTTGAGATGTTTTGTGCATCATCTCTCTTCTTCAGTGCTTTCTATTTCAAGAGCTTCTCTGATGATGCGCGTTATATAGTGCTTTATGGGAGCGATCTGTTTGGTTTTCTGTAAATTTATAGCGTGTCCTGCCTCTTGATGATGTTGGAACAAAGCTGATGTCGTTTGCTTATTCTTTATGCTATTTTTATGTTCTTAGACCCTGGTAGAGATTCTTCTGTTTGTTTGGTCAATGTATTCTTTTTCACAGTCCATGCATGGGATGCTGTACACTCCCTGGTTTTCCAACGGTATTTTGTCTTTTGGATTGTCCAATAATTTGTGTACTGTTTTTTTGTGGCTTGTAGACTGTGCATAGTCATGCTTCCTCAGAATTCTTCCAATTACGTATATTATACCTTTTCTGTATGGCAGTGTGGTTTTTAGTTTGGATTTGTCATCGTCTTCTTTTTTCTCTGCTATTAAATTTGTGTTCTGTTTTATAGCCTTCTTGATACTGTGTTCTTTATAGTTATTTTGTTTTAGAGCTGTTGTGATATTGTTGAATTCTTCTTGGCGGTTCATGGGTCTGGTTAGTCGTAAGGATCTGGAGATCAGTGTGTTGGCGATCGATTGTAACTGTGATAGATGGTGTTGAAATTCGGCGTTCGGTTTCTGTTTGTGTACGTCGGTATTCTGTAGACCGTATAATCGATGCTTAGGTCGTCGTTTCTGGTGATTAGAAGGTCAAGCTTATTGATTTCGACCTTCGGTGTGAATTGTATGCGGTGATGAATGCTGTTTAGTTCCTCTGAAAATATGACCAGGTTGGATCTTCCGTGTGGCTATATAATGAAGATGTCATCCACGTAACGTTTTCAGAGGGATGGTTTTGTTTTGGTTTTTCTTAAGGCTTCTGTTTCAAATTATTTCATATAAAGGTTACCAGTCATCGCAAACTATATAAATATATATATATATATATATATATATATATATATATATATATATATATATATATATATATATGTTTATGCGGCTTTCACGGATTCCTCCGTGTGAGATGCAATAGCAGTGGATATATCCACATTATGTCGTTACAGGTAGGCCATCATCTCGATGGTGGTGGAATAGGATAAATTGCGTTTTATAACAATTTGTTCTAACTGTGCAACCTCGAACACAGAAAGGATAAGATGGAGAGAAGTTTGCATTTACTGTTCGTATTTTATTTCATTCTATACACTGAGCTGCATATAGTTGTACGTTTGCTGAATGTGATTTCAGCACTACAACGACATAATGTGGATATATCCACTGCTATTGCATCTCACACGGAGGAATCCGTGAAAGCCGCATAAACATATATACGCCATCCGGCGGGAGGTCGGCGAAGCCGCGTTCAGTATTTGCATGCTTCCTTCCGATCTGTCCTTTGCACAGCCAGGTGCATGTCGGTACCCTGATGAGTCTAGTAGAGACGAAACATGTATCTCTGCCGTATCACTGTGGCGGGGAGGGTAAGTTTTGACTTTCTTCTAGGTGGGGTGTTACAGGTAGGCCATCATCTCGATGGTGGTGGAATAGGATAAATTGCTTTTTATAACAATTTATATAATATTTAATTAATAAGATGGAGAGAAGTTTGCATTTACTGTTCGTATTTTATTTCATATTTATATATATATATATATATATATATATATATATATATATATATATATATATATATTTATATATTTCTTGTTTTTCTTGAACCATTTATTACATGTATTAATATGTTTTTTTGTATTCTTGGGGTCGGATTTATACGTAGATGTCACAACGCGTTTTGACGTTTCGCTTTTTGTTTAAGGCATTTTCAAAAAGGTTTTTTTATATTATTTTCCTTAATTTAATAACATAAAATGGTTAAAATTTCACACATTAACAGAAAAAGTTAAAAGTTAAAAGGCACGCTCTATAATAAAAATAAAAAAAGAGCGCATACATAAATTTTATAATTCTAACAATCCTCCCAATAATAATTATACATTGAAATTTATTGCGCTGCCGTATCCTTGCACCAATTATTCAAAAAAATATATAAGAATGAGCACACAGTTGCTTAAAAATAGATTAAATGGAAAAAAGGAATTGTTTTTCCAATACCGCAATCAATATATTTTATCAGTCAATATCGAAATATCAATGGCAAGCTGAAGGTACGAACCTACAGATTTTTGTAAAGATTAAATAATTTTAAAATCATATAAGTTTTTAATTTTAAAATAGGTTTTTAAATTTTTTTTTGAATTGTCTTTTAACTTTTTCTGTTAATGTGTGGAATTTTAACCATAATTTGTGTATTTTAAATTTTAGGTTATTAAATTAAGGAAAATAATATAAAAAAAAGTTTTTGAAAATGTTAAGCCCGTTGTTTTTTTTAACATTAACAATTAAAGGTTTTAGAAATTTTCATAATGGTGTAGTATTGAGAGTCTCCAGTTTGCGATTTTAAAGTTTATAGGTACTGAAGGTTAGAGTTTAGGGATTTTAGATCAACATATTGGGTTTATAGAGTTGAAGTAGGTAAGATTAGAGTTCATATTGCAAGGTTTTATGGGTTGACAGTTTTGGGGTTCATGTTACAGGATTTAGTATATTGCTACTTAAGGTTTATTGGTGTAGAACAATAAAGTTTTATGACGTTTGGTTTAATTGTTGGATAAATAACTTTTATTTTTAAGAGTTTGCAGATTCGGATGTTCCGGTTCCAGGTTCTGGGTTTCATGCAATTAGGATTCGTAGCTTCATGACGAGAAGAGTATATAGATTAGATACTTGGTATTCAGAGATTACGGTTAACGTAACTATAGGATTAATGAATGTCGAAAAACAAAAAATTTAGTGCTCGCTTTCAGTCTAGAGATCCGAAAAAAATTTAAAACGCACCGTAATTGCAGAAATTATCATTTTGTATTTTTTTTTGTATTTGTTAATTTGTCACAATGAATTAAAAAAATGTTTAAACACTTGCTTAAGCATTTTCTTTTAACTTCAGTTTACAATTTTAACATAGGCATCCTTTGAATAATTTAGGGTGCACAGTTACCCGAAGAATTATTGTTTAGTAATTAGTTCGTTTGGTTTATTGAAAATTGATATCAAATCGATCAAAAAAATTATATAGTTATTTATATTAAAAATTTTTCGCAAATTTAGTGTTGGGCTTTAGTCTACAGATGTGCAAAACAACTTAAGACACACAGTAACTGCAAAAATTATAATTCTTTTATTATCTTTTGTTTATTATTTAGTTAAAATAAATTAGAAAAAAAATTATTTAAACATTTTTTTTCAACATAGTTCACAAATTTTAACCTAGAGATCCTTTAAATAAATTAAACTGGATTAAAATTGTTATCTGTAGTGATGACACTGACACTCTTGGTTCGATAGTGATTTTTGACCTTGTTCAGCATATCTCCTCTCACTTTAAACACGCCCTAATATTAGAATTTAAAAAATATTATAAATACAAATATTTGAGATAATTTAAGAATTTAAAAGTAATGAGTGCTACCAGAACTGATCACACCCAATGAATGTAGTGCTTTGCATATATGGTTCTTAAGAATATTCAGGTGTTAGCTAATTTATGAACAAGATTGAAGTAAAAATTCGTATGTACTTTATCTTAATAATTCGTTTTAAGGAGTGATGTTATTTATATTTTATGTTATTTTTATTTTAGTTTTAATATTTATATGAGAAAAACAAAGAAAGTAATTTTTTATCACTCTTTAGACAAAATAAGGTAAGGAATCAACGTTATCAATTCAGAAAATTGCAATGGTGAAATTTAAATTAGTAGTAGGACAGGTAGAGCAACATTATTTCACCATCTCATTCTTTTGGAGGTATACTTCACTTAATACGTAGATCATTTAATTACGTCTTTTGAATGAAACATAACTTACCAATAAATCAACGTGTCGCTTATTCTAAAGGTATGAAAAAAACTGTGCACTATACATAGTTTGCTGTGTTGATGGCACCGTACCTAGTTTATATATTTGCTTTGTTGCGCACAACCTTCATTTGTGTGTTTCTCTAATCCGCTCCATTATGTTGTATTTTCCAATTCGTCAGACGAAATTATAATCTTGGACAATAAAAATATAAATAGTCATACACCTCCTTAATAAAAAGAAGTTTGTGACAGTCGTTTTTTATTTTTACGCCTGCTTTATTCAAATCTGGAATTTCGTAAGAGATTTTATGCATTTCGCTATCTATCGGCATTGCTCTTACCTGGAGTCACGATTTTGTGAGATTTCTTAATTAGTACCCTCTATCAATTTTCGTATCGGTAAATTGATTATCTCTTTTCATTGCAGTTTTAAGGTAAATGATATGATTATAATAATTAGAAACGTAGTTTCAAGAATCTCTTAAAATATGCCTGTTGAAAAGTCTAAATTTTTGCGGATTCTGCAATTTTCTCTGCAACTGGCCAAACTTGCAGTCGTGTAGAATTATTAAAAAACAAAATTATCAATCATTCGTATTCTGTTTTATTTGATTTGATTGGTCTACACTAAAATCAGGTAATTATATTTTATATTTTTCGTTATAATCCAATAAATTAAATTATTTCCATGTTCTGTACGCTATAACCTCCAAATTTGAAGGGTAAGTAAGACGTTTCTTTATGCTTTAGGGGCCAACTTTATTCCTTTTTTCAGGACTCACCTTTATCCCTTTTCCTTAAGATTAATTTTATCCTCAGATTTCAGCATTTTCTTCAAAGTAGTAGCTATACCGTTACTGTTTGGTATTAAAGTGTATAATTTATCGATTCCGCGTCATAATTAGAATTTAGTTATTTTTATTTTTTACAATTCACAATTGGTACCTTGGCACTTGATCCTGAATGCGTGCAGCTATGAACAGAGAGATAGAGTGAGATCGTGAACGAGTGAATGTGTGAAACAAGCAGTGGTTTACCTAGCATTTTTTGATGTGTGTCTTGTGGCCTTATCGGCTTAGAACCATTTTTTACGTGTATTATTGTGAACTAGAACCATTGAGGAAAATCCTGGCTTGCCAGCCGACAGAAGCTAAACCGGAGGAGCTGTAAGTAAATGCAGTATTTATTACCATTGTGAATAACTGTCGATTTTCGTGTAATAAGTTTCCTTATACATTTACAAAATAAGGCGATCCTTTTCAGTTTTCGAAATACCAACCATTTTATGGCTTCCGAGACCCAATAATTAAAAAGTCCTAGGAAAAGTTTCCTAATATAGTTTGCGTGTGGAAATCGATAATTATTTTAAACAGATAAAATCAAACCAGTTTTTTGTGCTCATCAAATACCTATTTATTGATTAGTTTTTTACTAAAAGCCTGGAATTTTTGGGTTTTCTTATCCGCATTTACTTAGAGTTAGATCTTTAACTCTCAGATAAGAGATAATCAAGTGAATATTTCTTTAGATAAAAAATAAAGAAAATCATTGTGCAAGCTTATTAATTTGGTCATCTTAAATCACTTTATGTGGTGGTGAATTAAATATACAATTAATGATTCAGTGATTTGAAAATTAATACTACATTTTCGTGCAATATCATGTGTGGTGATTTTATTTATTTATCTTGAGGTGGAAATTCTACAAAATAATAGATTCAATCATTTTTATCACTTTTTATATGGATTATTTGTTTAAGAAAACATTTGTAATTGTCAATTTAAATCAAAATCTTTAAACCTGTGAATAGTAAATACAGGACATTTACTATAATTTATTAATAAATAAATTATTGATTTTTCGTTGAAACCTGAAACTTTGGTGTTATGTAAGTCATAGTTGATAACATATTTTGATTTATCTTCTTTGTATTTAATATTTGTTAAAGTCATTATGAGTTATAAAGCTTTAGTGAAAAAAAAGGGTTCAATTTTTAAAAAGGTTAAATTCTTAGATGATATCTTGTCTAAAGCAAGCCTCCAAGGAGCGACTAAAAAATAAAAAAAGATTTTTTGATTCGTTATGAAAGCTTAGTTGATGATGTCACAAAATTTGAGGGTTTTCACCTGTATGTGATGGGCTTAATAGACGACGGTGATGTTGAAGAACAAGATAAGGAACAAACCGGCAACTTATACTTCGACGAACCAAAACTTTTCCCGAATGCGTACGAAAGAACGAGAATAACGTCTGCCGATATAAATACTCCACATACGTCGCATATAAGGAAGAGTAGGTAAAAAGGGTAGATACGACGAACTTAAGATCCTCGAGTGATTTCAAAAAGATAAATGAGTTAGTAGTTAATGCATAGTGTTTCCATAAATATAATTAGGGTTAGCCAGTTCCGTGATTTCTTTTTGTGTAAATAAATTATAATAAATACCCAAGTTTTATAAATCAGACGTGCGCACGTCGAACGTAAGAGTAAATAATTATTGTTCGGTAAGTGTATGATGGATCGTTAGTTAAAAAGAAGTAGTTTTGTTAGGTCTGATGTAACGCTGAACGATCAATCAATTGCTTCTTTACTTCAGTCCCTGATTTAAAGCCAACACAGAGTAACAGACTGAAAGCAAAGGAAAAATAGGTTAACAGAGTGAGAAAAAGGAGAAGAAAATTGGCAGATAATAAAAAGTCTAGTGTTTCTTCTTTTTTAACGGATCTAAACGAAGATAGTAAAATGGCTCTCGAGGCATTATTTCGAGTTAATTATAGAATTACGAGATCCGGACAAGCACATACAGTGGCTGAAAATTTTATTGGACCGTGTGCTAAAGACATCACGAAATATTTGGAGAGAAAGCGCCAAAGAAAATTGACCTTGCTACATTATCAAACAACACAATGTTGCGGACAGTTAATGATTTGGCAAATGTTGTGGAAAGTGAAATTTTAAAAAGAATAAAATTGAATTATTTTGCTATTCAGCTTGATGAGTCGGTCGATGTAGCAAACGTAGTAGTATTGCTTGTTTATGTTAAATATATGATCCAAGAAGATACATTATTTGCAAAACCACTGAAAACCTATAGGACAGGTTCAGCAATTTTCGATATGATCGATGACTATTCTGAAAAAAATGAAATAACAACACTTTTTAGTCTTGTGGTGTGGCTTAAGAAGATCAACGAGAATATTGAACGAACTCATTGCTGTATTCATAGAAAGCACTGGCATGTAAGCCCATTGCTGCAGAGTTATCCAGTACATTAAGTGATGCTGTACAAATTGGAAATTTTATAAATTCGCGTGCAACAAAGTCTCGTCTATTCCCGTCGGTTTGTAAGAACTTTGGAAGCCTCCACGTTTTTTTACTACTTCATAAAAAAGTTAAATGGCTTTCTCGTGGCAAGGTTTTGACCCACTTCTTTGAATAAAAGTCTGAAGTTCAAGCATTTTTTCTTGACCATCCATTTCATTTGTCTTCTTATGTATGATATTCTTTGGCTGCAAAAACTTGCATATTTAGCCGACATTTTTTTCTAAATTAAATGATTCAAATCTATCTTCACAAGTTTCAGCTATCACCATTTTTAATGTTATTGGATTATATTAGATATCTGTAGGTGAATGATTATGAATGTTTTGGTTTTCTCAGCACCATTTTATTAGAAAGTAAAATTTAAGTTAACGAAAATATTAAAAGGGATATTACTGAACATCTCAAACAACTTCAATTAACGTTCAAGAACTATTTTCTTAATAAAAATATCACATTTGAATCGAACAACTGGATCCATGATCCTTTTCAAGGAACTATAACTTCTGATACATCTTTAACTTTGCAGGAAAGGAAAAAATTATTGACTTATCCTCTGATAATTCTCTAAAAGCTGTTTTTAAAGGTCACCCTATCATTGATTTTTGACTCATTGCAAAAAATATTTTGTGAGAAAGGAGTTTCAATTACTGAACATCTCAAACAACTTCAATTAACGTTCAAGAACTATTTTCTTAATAAAAATATCACATTTGGATCGAACAACTGGATCCATGATCCTTTTCAAGGAACTATAACTTCTGATACATCTTTAACTTTGCAGGA
Organism: Diaprepes abbreviatus; assembly: GCA_034092305.1. Lineage (NCBI taxonomy): Eukaryota > Metazoa > Arthropoda > Insecta > Coleoptera > Curculionidae > Diaprepes > Diaprepes abbreviatus. The sequence goes on from JASJET010000055.1 coordinate 62,184,530, forward strand.
AAGGAAAAGGTTATTGACTTATCCTCTGATAATTGATTTTTGACTCATTGCAAAAAATATTTTGTGAGAAAGGAGTTTCAATATACACTAACCTGATAGATAAGTAAAAAAAAACAGGTTAAATGCAGAACCTGACCTAAGACTCAAACTTTCAGATATCGAAGTAAATTTTGAATTTCTTTGTTCAACCAAACAAGAGAATTTTTCAAGTTCATCACTTTAATTTTAATAATGTTTGTCTGTAATCATTTTATGGCGCTGTTTTAGTTTTTTGTTATGAACTGTTATGGAATATGGAAAATAAATTTTAATAACAAAATTTTACTGTTTCATTTATTACACTAATGACAGTTCGCCAATTTATTCCGGTTGGTAAGAAGAAAAAGCTTGGGAACCGCTGTAGTAGAATATATGAGAATACAAGTTCAGAAATCTAATAGAAACAGAACAAATTATGATGACTCATCGATATAATATCTCTTTCGTTACATTATAATAATGATGATATATCGGTACACTATTTCTATAAGAGCAAGTCAAAATAATCTCCTAGTCCATCGTTACAATATGTTATTATGCTAAGTTCTGCTTTGATCATTTAAATTATTTGCTATTAAAATTCTTTTTAAACTCGCTATTTTTTGAGCTTCTTGATTACAATTCTTTCAAAGATAAAATTAAAGAGAGAAAACCTCTTGAATGTTATTTTGATTATTTGTCATATTTTTCTTAATATCTTATTTGAATTTTTAGAGACGGATTTTTATTGTCGGTTCAGGAAGCTGAATCTAGTTTTGGTGACACAAGAATACTAGTTGAAAAGTATATTGAGAATCCTAGGCATATCGAAATACAAGTTTTGGGTGATAAATATGAAAACATTATTTATTTAAATGAGCGAGAATGCAGCATCCAAAGAAGAAACCAAAAAGTAATTGAAGAAGCACCAAGGTAAATATTTTAGCAAGAAAAGTATACAAGCGTTATTAACAAGAAGCGTTATTATTTATTTAATCAACTATTTAAAATGCCTGAAAGTTGTGAACTGAAATTTGGCTAGAATTTAATAAGGTCTGCTATAAGGGAAATCTCAAAAATTTTTATTAGAAAAGCAAACAAATTCATTAACGAGCTTCATTATCTTAACTATTTAATATTTTTGACTACAATTTAGTATCATAAATTTAGGAAAAGCTTTTATCTTATGTGTTGAGTTTAACTTAGTAAGTCACTAAAATTGTTAGGTCACTTATTAGTACTCATATCATTTATATAGATTTATCCACTCTAGCTGTTGATTCTGCGTTGATTGTAGTAATGGAGAATTGGGGATTGTTTGGGCATTATATTTTCCCAAAATGCAATTCTTTTATAAATGAGCTAAGCTAAATCAGTGACAAATTACAAAACATTTAAGTAAATAATAAATAACAAACATGTATATTAAATTTACATGATATGTTCCTTCATACACTGTAAGTATCTATTCTGTTTTCAAATTTTAGTGGTAATTACGAATAAAAAATTCATTTGTTATGGTGAATTAAATAACAAATTAGTAATATTATGAAATTATGTTATTTTACTTTATATACTCTCTTTACTACTCCACATTATATTTTTTTATTGCTCGAAAATATGTGAAGTAGAGTAGAGATTTTTAATAAATCTATTACTTACTTTGTCACAACGGGATGGATTTGTATCAAAAGAAATTATCAAGAAAATATTACAATATATAAGTTGTCTGTCAACCTTTCAGTACTTGCTATCGAGTTTCAATCCCAGTTGAAATTGCACACCTATTTTAAAGGTTCTTTCGAGTTCTAACAAAATTTGTTTTATTCCTTAGGTCACAATACATCATCGACTCTTTTATATCTTGCTACAAGTAATAAATTTACGCTGTTGTTTTGTTGCATGACATCTTCCAAGGTCAGGTTTCGCTACAATATATATTACTTTTACAATTAAAATACTTTTAAAAAAACAGTCACAATAATAATTTCTTTTTAAATCAGAAATTTGTAAATTTATAATGATTCAAAATTTCTAACTTAAAGATACAAGAGTTTCTTAAACGATTCCTTTTACTCTTATAATTGAAAATTTAAAGAAGTTGAATCGGACTCTCCAACTTCTACACTTAGAGAAATGAGCCTTAAAATGTGTTGACTTTTTGTCTGTTTTATATAAAAATGCTCCGTGGATGATACAAAGGAAGGGATCCGAGTTTCCTGAGATCCTGCAGACTCCATCCAATGTCAATCTGTTTTGTAGATACTTCAAACTCAAAAGACCTGGACCTCCCTGATATAGTTGAAAATATAACAATAAGGTGGACAAATTTCGATGTATACTTCGATGTTGAGATATTACCTTGTAGGCTTCAACATTCAACTGGTTCAATTCGTATTGTGGCCACTTAGTCACTCCATACAACGACAAGAGAATTGAGATGGGAAAAATCTTTGTAGCATAGATTTTGTTCTTACCAGATTGCTCTGGTGACTAGCTTGGTCTGATATGTTTCTTTATTTGCCTGGAAGAGCATCTTTTACAGAGTTATTGTAGGCGAGGCGATCATTGCTCGGAGTATGTGGAAGACATCTAAACATTTAAATTATCATCGATCAGTTGAAAATCCTCTTCTAGTCTTTCTAGGTCTCAAAAGTTATTTTTTAAAAGTAACGTATTTTTGGATGGAAAATATAGTTTTCTAAAACTAAAAGTGTAGACAATACTACTACTGACTTCTAAATGGTAATTGTTAATGTTATGAATAAGAAAAATCCGTCATATCCGATGTTCATTTGTTAGGCAGATGCTTTTGACTCGACTGTTTTACTTCTTGCCGAATTATTTAAATCCAAAGTGAGAGTTCCAGTCTTATTTTTTTCGTCCTTGGACTTTTAAAATTATAATTAGATGGTATTTGCAAATAATACAACCATCACAGTGTTTACTCTCAGAGCTGGAAATTTTCAAGGTCCCATTGTGTTTTTACATTTTGTATTTGCCAGTGATCTCTTTTGTTATATCAAAAGTAAATATAATAATAAACATATTACCTACTATGCAGATAATATAAGTTTTTAATAGTTAAGAAGGTAAGTTCTTCTTTAAAATTAGCAGGGTGAAGAGAGTTCTATTCTTTTTAGGCTAGTGTACTGCAGAAAGTATTTTTATTAGCAAATTGTTATGTTGTTTTCTGCATAAAAATTAAGATTTATTATAAAAGCAACTTAGTCTAAAATAAGCACTACGCTGCACTGTATTTCTACAGTGAATGTATATTATTTAATTATTTGACTGACATAGTTCAGGAGGCTCGTTCCGTATGCTCATTTAAAAGGAATTGAAATAAGCTTTTATAACAAAAAACTATTACAATAAAGACGAGACTGTTCCAACCTTTACATGCTAACTTTATATTAATTTATATTTTTTGTATGCTGTAAAAGAATTTAATTTATATATATATATATATATATATATATATATATATATATATATATATATATATATATATATATATATATATATATGTTAGTTTTTAGTGTTTCACGGATGGAGAAATATGAGTTTGTGTTTATCCGGGAATACATCCGTTCGTTAGCTATTTCCATAGTTGGAATTTGCAGACGTTTCGCCAAAGTCTCATTTGGCATCTTCAAGTGCTCGTGTCCGTAGTTGACGATGAACTGAGAGATTGTCTGTTGCGTGCGTGGTTTTGTCTTGTTCGTAGGCTGTATCTATTGGTCGAAGTGTTTGGTTTTGGCTCCGCCCCCTGTCTTGTTTGTGACGCTGGTCTTAGTTGTGGCTGTGCCGTTGAAGTGGTTATATCTCGGCGGATGAGATTTTTCCAAGTAGATGGTAGGTTTTGGGCATCGTCTCTCTTGTTTAAACTGCCTTGCTTCTCTATTTCTATTGCTTCTCGCGTTGTTCTGGTTCTGAAGTTTGTTTCGTTTGCTATTTGTTTGGCGTTTTCAAAGTCGATTTTATGGCCGGTTTCTAGCTTATGTTGAAAAAGTGCAGATGTTGTTTGTTTGTTTTTGATGCTGAGTTTATGTTCTTCTATTCTGGCAGATATTCTTCGGTTGGTTTGTCCAATGTATGTTTTTTCACAAGTGCCACATGGAATGCTATAAACTCCTTGATTTTCTAAAGGAATTTTGTCTTTTGGGTTTCTTAGGCTTGCTCCTATTGTTTTGTGTGGTTTATATGTAGCCGTGATGTTGTGTTTTCTGAGAATTCTTCCGATTCTGTCTGTTGTTCCTTTTATATATGGTAGTGTGGCTATCGATCTGAAATCTTTTTGTTGTGTTTTTGGTATTTTCGGTAGTTGTTGTTTGTTTATTGCTGATTTAATTGTGTGATTTTTGTAGCCATTTTGTCGTAGCGATCTCGAGATTTTATTCAACTCTTCCTGTCTTGCATCGTTGTCAGTCAATCGAATGGATCGTGTTATCAGAGTGTTGGCAAGTCCCTGCAGTTGTGTGGGGTGGTGGTGTGATTCTGCGTGAAGATATCGGTCGGTGTGTGTGTGTTTGCGGTAAACTGTGTGTCGTAGGTTTCCTGTTGTTGTTTTGGTTATAAGTACATCAAGGAATGGTAACTGATTATTTTCTTCGATTTCGCTGGTAAATTGAATTCGAGGGTGTATGTTGTTCATGTATTCAAGGAAATTTGAAAGTTTGTGTTTACCGTGCGACCAAATTATCAGTATGTCGTCGACATAACGAATCCATAGTTTTGGTTTTAGCTGTGCCTCTTCGATGGCCTTTTTTTCAAAATATGACATGAACAGGTTTGCTATGACCGGTGATAAGGAAGAACCCATGGCTGCACCATTTGTTTGTCTGTATACACGGTTGTTGAAACGGAAATAAGCGTTTTTCATGCAGTGATCGGCAAGGTCTGTGACATAGTCTGGGAAATCTTCGTTGTGGGCTATTTGTTCTAGAGCTTCTTCTATTTGAATGCTTGGGTATAATGATTTCACGTCGAAGCTGGCCAGAATGTCGTTTTCTTCGATTTTTATTTCTTGTAGGAGGTGAATGAGGTGTTCTGAATTTTTTACGTATGATGGGGCTTTTTCCACGTGTGGCTGCATGAACGAAGCGAGGTATTTTTCAAGCTTTTGTAGAGGCGAATTGAATGCGCTTACAATTGGTCTTAGAGGGTATTGCGCTTTATGAATTTTTGGGAGGCCATATAGTTTGGGGCACCTGCTTGATTTCTCTCTGGGAATGAGTTTTGTTTTGGTCTCGGGATCTAAGGGTGATTGATTGATTTTGGCCCTTGTTGTTTTTTCTAGATATGTAGTTGGGTCGTTTTTTGACAATTTGTATGCTGGATCTTCGAGGATGTTGTTCATTTTGTTTATATAGTCTTCCATGTTCATGACGACAGTGGCATTACCTTTGTCAGCTGGTAAGATAATGATGTTCTTATTCGCGTTGAGATCTTTTAGTGCTCGGGTTTCGGCTTTAGATAGGTTTGATTTTGGTAATTTTGCCGTTCTTAGTATTCTGCTTACGTCCTGTCTTATCTCTTCAGCTGTTGTTTGGTCTACTGTGGTTAGACATGATTCGACCTTGGAAATGATTTCTTCCTTCGGGATGTTGTTTGGTGTTATTGCGAAATTGAAGCCTTTGCTGAGTACTGTTTTTTCAGTTTCTGATAGTGTGTGGGACGATATGTTGTGGATAATTTTGTTGATGTCTAGATTTGGTTTGGGTTCATTGGTTTGTTTAGAGAGGGTTTTGATTTTATTTTGATGTGTCTCTGTTTTTATAGTTTTGTTAGTTTCGGTTCGCCAGAATACAAGAGTTTCAAGGCGGTTCCAAAGGTGTTGGTGTATTGTGTTGCTTAGTTTAAGGTGAAGTGCTAAGCAACACAATACACCAACACCTTTGGAACCGCCTTGAAACTCTTGTATTCTGGCGAACCGAAACTAACAAAACTATAAAAACAGAGACACATCAAAATAAAATCAAAACCCTCTCTAAACAAACCAATGAACCCAAACCAAATCTAGACATCAACAAAATTATCCACAACATATCGTCCCACACACTATCAGAAACTGAAAAAACAGTACTCAGCAAAGGCTTCAATTTCGCAATAACACCAAACAACATCCCGAAGGAAGAAATCATTTCCAAGGTCGAATCATGTCTAACCACAGTAGACCAAACAACAGCTGAAGAGATAAGACAGGACGTAAGCAGAATACTAAGAACGGCAAAATTACCAAAATCAAACCTATCTAAAGCCGAAACCCGAGCACTAAAAGATCTCAACGCGAATAAGAACATCATTATCTTACCAGCTGACAAAGGTAATGCCACTGTCGTCATGAACATGGAAGACTATATAAACAAAATGAACAACATCCTCGAAGATCCAGCATACAAATTGTCAAAAAACGACCCAACTACATATCTAGAAAAAACAACAAGGGCCAAAATCAATCAATCACCCTTAGATCCCGAGACCAAAACAAAACTCATTCCCAGAGAGAAATCAAGCAGGTGCCCCAAACTATATGGCCTCCCAAAAATTCATAAAGCGCAATACCCTCTAAGACCAATTGTAAGCGCATTCAATTCGCCTCTACAAAAGCTTGAAAAATACCTCGCTTCGTTCATGCAGCCACACGTGGAAAAAGCCCCATCATACGTAAAAAATTCAGAACACCTCATTCACCTCCTACAAGAAATAAAAATCGAAGAAAACGACATTCTGGCCAGCTTCGACGTGAAATCATTATACCCAAGCATTCAAATAGAAGAAGCTCTAGAACAAATAGCCCACAACGAAGATTTCCCAGACTATGTCACAGACCTTGCCGATCACTGCATGAAAAACGCTTATTTCCGTTTCAACAACCGTGTATACAGACAAACAAATGGTGCAGCCATGGGTTCTTCCTTATCACCGGTCATAGCAAACCTGTTCATGTCATATTTTGAAAAAAAGGCCATCGAAGAGGCACAGCTAAAACCAAAACTATGGATTCGTTATGTCGACGACATACTGATAATTTGGTCGCACGGTAAACACAAACTTTCAAATTTCCTTGAATACATGAACAACATACACCCTCGAATTCAATTTACCAGCGAAATCGAAGAAAATAATCAGTTACCATTCCTTGATGTACTTATAACCAAAACAACAACAGGAAACCTACGACACACAGTTTACCGCAAACACACACACACCGACCGATATCTTCACGCAGAATCACACCACCACCCCACACAACTGCAGGGACTTGCCAACACTCTGATAACACGATCCATTCGATTGACTGACAACGATGCAAGACAGGAAGAGTTGAATAAAATCTCGAGATCGCTACGACAAAATGGCTACAAAAATCACACAATTAAATCAGCAATAAACAAACAACAACTACCGAAAATACCAAAAACACAACAAAAAGATTTCAGATCGATAGCCACACTACCATATATAAAAGGAACAACAGACAGAATCGGAAGAATTCTCAGAAAACACAACATCACGGCTACATATAAACCACACAAAACAATAGGAGCAAGCCTAAGAAACCCAAAAGACAAAATTCCTTTAGAAAATCAAGGAGTTTATAGCATTCCATGTGGCACTTGTGAAAAAACATACATTGGACAAACCAACCGAAGAATATCTGCCAGAATAGAAGAACATAAACTCAGCATCAAAAACAAACAAACAACATCTGCACTTTTTCAACATAAGCTAGAAACCGGCCATAAAATCGACTTTGAAAACGCCAAACAAATAGCAAACGAAACAAACTTCAGAACCAGAACAACGCGAGAAGCAATAGAAATAGAGAAGCAAGGCAGTTTAAACAAGAGAGACGATGCCCAAAACCTACCATCTACTTGGAAAAATCTCATCCGCCGAGATATAACCACTTCAACGGCACAGCCACAACTAAGACCAGCGTCACAAACAAGACAGGGGGCGGAGCCAAAACCAAACACTTCGACCAATAGATACAGCCTACGAACAAGACAAAACCACGCACGCAACAGACAATCTCTCAGTTCATCGTCAACTACGGACACGAGCACTTGAAGATGCCAAATGAGACTTTGGCGAAACGTCTGCAAATTCCAACTATGGAAATAGCTAACGAACGGATGTATTCCCGGATAAACACAAACTCATATATATATATATATATATATATATATATATATATATATATATATATATATATATATATATATATATATATATATATATATATATTTTTTCTTTTATTCAATACGTTTTTTTTTTATCTTTTAACATATTTAGTTTATTGTGCAAATATTCTTTTTGTCACCACTTCAGGATATAGACCTATTCTTGAACTCCCCAATTTTGTATATCATGGGCTCACTTTTACCCAGTTCTTCTCTTAATGTTGTCTAACCAGAGTTTTATTGGTCGGCCAACACTTCACTTGGAATCCATAGCACGATATTCTTGGTCCATTCATCTCCGTCACTCTTTCCTCTCGGGCAACATGTTCTACATAATCCCATATTCATTTTGAAATTTGGCGATGACATCGTTTACCTTTGTTTTTCTTTTCATGTCTTCATTATGTATGATTTCTTTGTTCCTTATTATTATGCTGAGTTTTTTCACGTTTACTAAGACCATTCATATTCTTTCAGTAGTTCCGGCAGTTTGATTTTGTAAAGCGTGATATGTATATTTCAACAATAACTTGATAATGGTATATTATTCAGAAACAAAAATTTTTGTTGCACTCCATAATTAATGGAAAATTAATTTGCTTGTGAAATTCTGATTCTGAATTGTTGAAATGATGAATAAAATGATCTTTATCTGTTGCATCATAATCATTTTGAAATATATGACTATATGGTTTCTATATTTTTTTCTGCATTTAAATTGACTTCGTTAAACCAAGCCTAAGCTTAAACAAATTTAACATAATTATCAATGTAAACTTTATGCAGCTGTGCAATTGAAGGCAAGAGCTCGCTGAAATTTCTTAGAAGGCCAAATCTCTCTGACGAATAGTTTTTTGAAAATGTTAGCAAATATGACATCAAAAACTTCTCCAAGATAAACAGATGTATAATGTGACCTGAAGTTACTCCTTCGTTACTGAAATATTCGAAAATGGTGCTAATTTCCACTTAACTAATTTGTAATATCATACTATGAGCAGTTTAAATCCATCTTCAATATTATGTTGTGTCTTTGTGAAAAATAACAGGTTACTAAAAAATTAACTTTCGAGGTTATTTATATCCATCAAAACGCATTATACATCATAGCTTAAAGCTTCTTTATTTTTAGACAATTTTAATATAAAAATTAGTTCTTACCTATTTTTTTTTAAAGCATAATTTTAAAAACCTTTTTCATGGTCCTTATTCGGAATTTTAATGACTATTGTTTATTGTTTTTAGTGTATTTCTAGATAATACCACGAGAGAAGCAATGGGCAAACAATCTGTAGCACTTTGTAAAAAACTAAAATATTCTTCGGCAGGAACTGTAGAGTTTTTGGTCGACCAAAACCGAAAGTTCTATTTTCTGGAAATGAATACAAGATTGCAAGTGGAACATCCTATAACTGAATGTATAACTGGAATAGATTTGGTTCAGCAAATGTTTAGAGTGTCTAAGGGTCATAAATTAAATTTAAGGCAAGGAGATATAAAAATAGGTGGATGGGCTATGGAATGTAGAGTTTATGCCGAAGATCCTTATAAAAATTTTGGTTTACCAAATATCGGGAGGTAAATAAAAGTATCATATAAGAGCATTAGATATTGAAAAAGATAAAATAACTTCAGACCGAGAATATGTTATTGAAAGTGTAATTCCACTACAGGAATTACGATGCTAAAATGATAATATAATGTGATATCGTGTACAACTTGTTTTAATGTGACTATTATACATTCCATGGGAATTAAAATACTTAAATATATTATTTTTCAAACAACACAATTATATTGAATAAATTTATCCTATGCTAGTATGATAAAAATTAAAATAATTTTATGAAAGTAATAACACAGGTATACAACAAAAAAAATTGATGCCTATTTAACCAGACCATTTTTTCTTATATAATTCGAAGCTCTGAATCCAAATCTGAGATCTACTAACTTTTGTCGCGTCGGGTTCAAGGTCATTTGAGTAGAACTGACTAAATAAATCTGAAAAAAAAGTTATATAGGTTTTTGGGGACGCTGTCCCTGAGGGCAGCCAGAAGTCATTTTCGGAGCATTTCAAAGTCAAATTGGAAAAAATCTACTAAATAAATCTGAAGGAGAAGATATGTAGGAGGCCCTATTGTGACAGTCCTTTTTCTTAACTCTTGCAAGAAAGTGATATATTTATTCATTACTACAAACTCAACAAAGACGTAAGAAGTTTATAGATGCAGCTGATAATTAATGCAAATTTATTGTAAATAATGATAATAACAAATTTGTTATAAATTTCTACTATTTTAGAAAATGGTGTAAATTTATAAGAAAAATGTAAGATCCTTATTATGATGGTCTTTTTTCCTTTGACACGTTTAAATAGGTCGCATTTTGGGTAACTGAAATTCCATATTTTTAATGAAAATATTGCCAAAAAGTCCAGTAACCAGAAAAAGAACGAATGACTCGATCTATGTAGAATTAATTTTCAAATTTTTGTAGCAAAAGAAATTATATTCGGGATAAAAATACAGCAATAAAATGGATTGTGTCAATTATTTTATAATCTTGATTGTATATGAAAATCATAGCGAATGTGTGTAAGAAAAATCAAAATTTACTTAATTTTTTCTAAATCGTCTCTACAAATTCTGATATATAAATGAATATAATTTATGAATAATCATAACAAAGACTACTTAAACTTCAAGTATTATCCAGTAAATTTCGCATTAATTCTTTTTTCGCAAATTTTGTTTTTAACAAGATATTCTGGACTTATAAATTGCGATAAAGGCATTTAAATTAATAATGTCTCGAATATCTTAAAGCAAAATTTACGAAAAGCTAACCACTTAAAATTTTCCTGGTAAAACTCGAAGCTTTCGGAATATAATCTTTGACAATTTTTTATTTTTTAATAAATACGAATATTTAAAAAATAACTTTCTGACCTAAAAATCAAAAATAAATGCTATTAACTTGAGATACAAGTTTTATGTGACAAAATATAAATAAAAACAATCTCTCGGAATTGAAAATGATTATCAATAGATAAATTCTTATCTTTTTTATTCTAATTTTATTTTTTAAATAAAATCTATTAAGTTTTATTGCAATGCCTATTTTCTAACAACATAAACAACTTCTTGTAGGTTACATAAATATAGAGAACCTCATCATATACCCGGTATTAGATGTGATAGTGGAATAGAAGAAGGAAGTGAAATAAGTATGCATTATGATCCTCTAATTTGTAAACTAGTTTGCCATGCAAACACTAGACAAGAAGCAATTCAAAAAAGCATAACAGCATTAGATTCATACGTTATCAGAGGGATCACACACAATATTCCACTCTTAAGAGATATCCTAACAAAAGAAAAATTTAATAAAGGAGATATTAGCACAAACTATTTGCCTCAAGTTTATCCTGAAGGATTTAAAGGACTTATTCTCGACGAACGTGACAGACATAAGCTTGTTGCCGTAGCAGCAGCCTTATTTGCTACAAATGAGCTAAGGTACCGGAATTTTATCAATAGTCCGAAATATATATTACGCGGAAAAGCAGTGGAAAAATGGAATTTGTTTATTAAGTTGGACAAAGAGAAGTTTTACGTATATGTGTTGCAGACTAATGATCAGTTTAGGATAAAAGTTGCAGGAAAAGAATTCTATATTAATAAAAAAGAAATCAATGTATCGGACCCCTTAATTAATTTGCAAAACGGAAAGTCAAGTATTTTCCAGCTCCTTTTTAAAAGTGGAAGAGAATATCAGATAATGTAAGTAATGACTTTGTAAAGAAAACAAATATTTAAGTATTTTTTTTACTACCGAAAATTTGCTGATGAACGATGAACCTCAATATTTCCCTGTATTTTATAAAAATAATGAGGTCCTATAAATAATTTTTATGAGAAATCTTTAGCTGAATGTAATAATTACGTTTATATATTTTTAGCCCAGCATTTCCACCTGCCGGGATAAAATTATGAAACCGATGCAACTAAAAAAGTGATTAGACACAAAAAATATTTTTCTTTAAAGTACAAATGAAATGTCGTAAATTCTTGTACTTAAAAATATATAAGATAATCTCAATATTTTTGGTATAGTTTTCCTTTTTTGTTTTGCCTATGTTAATAGAATACAGCACTAACTAAGATAGAATTTCTAAAATGTTTTCAAGTAAACTATTTTAAAACTGTGCACTTACTAAGTTAGTAATCAAATCCTTTGAATATTTTCAAGTTGTTTTCCTGTAGAGCTTTATTATGATCCTTGTATATTTAGCATGACATATTCTAATGTTGCGAGTACTCGGTTTTAATAAATATTTTAGGGTAAATAAAAAATATCATGCCTTATCTTGAGCCTTTATCTGAATCACAAAAAATATATTCTTTAATTTAAAGTAATGTTTTTCAATCTTTCTGTATATCCAATACCATACCAGTTTTAATGTATCCCCTTTTAATGATTTTTTGAAGTTTTAACTAAATTTCATTCGTTTTTTTTATCTCGATAGACTATGATAAGCTCAGTATCTCCTTACAAACAAAAAATTCGGACCTTCCTTTTGATTACATGGAGCCTTATTAAGGGCGCGGCACCCCCTCAGGTTGAGAATCGCTGGACTAAAGTGACTACGAAATTGAAAATTTTGAAAATTACTGGTAAAATTGTCCGTAAAATGCATCAAAATAAATAAAGACTATAAACAGGACGCCCATAAATAATAATTCAAGTTCTATATTGTTTATGTTAAATTTCGTTTTTAAATTTATGTTACTAAAATTTTAGATTTCATGGAAATAATTATAAATTAGATATTTTAACACAAAAAGCAGTGAAATATTTAAAATTAATGCCTAAGAAACCTAATAATAACACATCAAATCAAGTAAAAGCTCCCATGTCGGGTTTAATAAAATCAGTATATTGTGCTATTGGTGACATCGTTACCGAAGGACAAGAACTTTGTGTTATTGGTAAGTAATAATACTTTAGAAGAGACGTAGTGCAGATCGTAAATGTTTAGCATAGGGTATAAAAAAAGCCAAATTGAAAAAAAAAATACCGTATGAATAAGTGAAAAAACGCAATATAAATATTGAGAGTAAGTTTTTATTTGACTGTTGGTAACTGTTTAAAAATCTTAAATTTTAAGCTAAAAAATTTACTCAAATTTACGAAAATGGGTTGGGTCAGAATAAATTTGGTATGGAAGTAGCAGGTTTAAGACATTATGATTTAGCCACTGATTTAAAATTTAGAAAGTGCCAGCTTATTTTCACCTGGTTTATGTTATATATTCTAAGCTTTTCAATAGTTTTTAGAGTTTACTTCACGATTTCTTTAATAACTTCTCTTTTAGTGACACAAATTTTAGTGAACGTCGATTGTGAAAGGGTATCATAAACATATTTAATATGCTAAATTTAATTCAAGAAAAGGTCGAACGGTAAATTTTTTGTATATAATAGTTACTTTTATTTATTAAACTGATATCGATATATGTTATAATACTTGAACTAGCATTAAATCTTTCGAGTAACACATAAATATTCATAAAAATTGTATTTTTTTATTACATTAATTCGAAATGGTTTTTAATGAATATTTTCTTTAAAATAATGAAATAGGTATTTTCCAGTTAGATCCGCCACTGATGTACTCGTAATTATTATTAGAAAGGATTACTATACCATCCTGAAGAATATATAAGATGCTCCATTAAAAAAATATATAAATTAGTGCAAAAATTATATAGTTTTGGCCATTTCCTATATTTAAAAAAATTAAAAAGGAATTTTGGGTCTTACTTTTTATATCTCTTAAAATATACTCGTAAATAGACCGAGGTGAAAATTTATGGGAAATCCCAGTATACTTCGAGCATGCTAAAATATTTTGTCAAACGATAGTAGCAAGTTAAAAAGTGTGGTTTTTGATTTTTTTAGAGGCAATGAAAATGCAAAATTTTTTGTCTGCGCCATCTAATGGAAAAGTTGGAAAAGTACGTATTAAAGTTGGTGATACAGTTAGTGAAGAAGATATTTTGGTTGAATTAGAATAACCTACAGCCTGTATAAGAGATGGTCCTAACTCAAAGGAAAAAATTCTTGAAAATAACATTTTAAAAAATGGTCTCGTTTGACTAAATTAGATAATACTTGAGTTCAAATGAACTTTGGTATATTTTTACTTTGGTTTTTCAATTTTAATGGATATTTATGATTATATTACATTATTTCAAAATGTTTTAGTTTAAGTCGCCCTGTAAAAAATATTTATATTTTATACTAGTATCGCTTAGTTTCAATTCACATTTTTTATTAACCTATGCACAAGTTAGATTAATAAAGTGACACATTTTTTATATATTTTAACTTAGAATAACTCGTTCAGCTAAAGAAAATAGTATTTCCTTTCATTTTGAATTTATCAGTTCTACTGTAAAATGTTAGGTCTGGAGAGAAAATAAAAGAATATTAGAACAAGAAAGCCGTTTTTCTCTACACTGCACAGCCAGGTTATCAAATTTCTTGTACAAATTTAAAGTTACAAGCAAAATATAAACTTTGACCTGAAATTAAATCTCATTTTACTTTATTAACAACTTAAAAGTAGGTTAATTTTATATTATCACTCAGAATTAAAGCCAATTTTCGTTCGCTACTGAGAGTAAACCCCTATTTTCAGCTGGAATTTAAGTTAAAGCCTAATAATTTAAATTAAACATTTAAGTTGAAATACGCTTTACAAGTCTAATTTAATTTTATGCTGCAACCTAAATTTCTGTTTAATAACAGAACAATAAATCAAGTTTTACGTACATTAAAGCAAATCCAGTGAAACATGGATTGAACGAATGAATACGAATATTTCATATATGTTGAAGGGACAAAAATTATAAAAAACAATTTACAGCAGTCAGCTCATATGTAGTCAGAAGATGTCTTTAGGTTTACGGTAGACAAAAAAAATTATTTACAAAATTTCCAAAAGAAATAATTCTACGTGATTTTTAATGATATAATGTGAGTCAAAATTATACGAGAATTTTATATTTATTTATTTTTATTTATACTTTTTATATTTTACATTACTATATAATAAAACTGTCAAATTATTACAGCAACAAAGACAGAATAGACATAGAAGTACTTTGGGGTGAAAACAGGTGCAAAGAGTTGACCAACGTACTATGAAGTTCAGGGCGGACACTCAAAGTGTGTAGAGAAATGTCAGTACATGTTTGACAAAGGCACACAAATATCATTCTCCTTCTGATACTGAATAGATAATGCTACAAATTTACCACCATAGAAGAAAATTGTGAATATCGATAAGATAATCAATTAGATCAATGTGCAATAAATTTGTGTTAGTATTTCTTCTCCTGTACCTCATCATGCAATATGCGATACAGGCGATCCATTATCTCTAAGTTTCAAGGAACATAATTTGGATTCTTATGATTAAACAGGTCAAGAGAAGCTTCTGCCTGGCTGCAGAAGCCCCTTAATGGCGATACTCGAGTGCAATACTGGTTTTCGTCAGAACAAATGTTTTCGAGACCGAAGGTTTTTGAATAGCTGTTGCAGGTCAAATTATGCTAATAAAAACTATTTAAAATACATTATCAAGGACTCCTTAATTTAAAATGAACAATTCCACTTTGAATGTAGAATATCAGAAACAATCTAGCACATAACAGGAGGATGCCAAGTGGTACTAATATTGACACAATTCAACAGCTGAAATAATACATGTTATCAATAGAGTCATCAGATGCTTCTAGAGCTATTAGAGAGTACCAAAACATACTCATTTTACTGATCATTGAATATGTTGTGGGGGCTGCCTTGATTTGCGGGAAGTCTCGATCTTAATCCGATTGAGTTTTGCGTATGGAAATATTTAAAATCTCTTATGTGGCTAGCACAGGGTAAGTTAGTGATTCGATTCAGATCAAATTTATCATAAAACTTTATTCGCTATAATTTACATTCATCCAATATACATATTTACAAGATATTTGGGACTATACATGAATATTTTGATTCTATTCTGAATCCTAAAACTTTTTTATAACATATGTGATTGACCTAAATAAAGTTGGTAGTTTTTGAGATAATGGAGTTTCAAGAATTTGCAACTTTTAGCGCTTTTCTTGTTCTAAATACTGACCTAAAATGAAATATGAAAATACAATAAATAATCAAAAAAATTAAGGAAAAAATTTTAAAAGCTAGCAAATTATTTCAGAACGAACATTTGTTCATTAAAATCGGGCGGTCGCCTACGGTTTGCCAAACGAAGTAAAATTGAACATTACTTCGAATTTTTCTTGTCTAAAATAAATTGCTTCTTGTATTAACTGTTCTTATTTATTTCTAATATAAATATTATATAAAATAAAATATTTTTTTAATAATTTTCCTTAATATTTTATCCGCATTACTCTAATAATATATGAGTGGACCATTTTATGATATCTTTTCATCTATTTGTAACCGGTTACATTAAAAAGTTTAAAAATAAATATATCTAAACCGGTTCTTCTTAAGGCTATTTACAAAGAATACCCTATTTATGTAGAACAGATAGAAAAATAGTTTTTTCTTATTAAAACCCAATATTTGTTAAGGCGAAAAAAATTATGACGCATGTTTTGCGTCTTTAATTAACAGCAAAATTTTGAATAAAATTGGATTCCTTGCTTTGATTATCAAATTTTGTTTAAATTTTAGAATTTTATTAAAAATTATGAAAAGACATTGAAGACGAAATTTTAACTTATAATTGTGATAAGTAACACCAGTGCCTGAAGAAGCTGCCGTGCAATGAAACATGTTGTACCGTTAAAAAATACAAATGGAAATTTAAGTAAGAATACGTTTTACTTATCACAATTATAAATTAGTTTGGATTTCCACCAAGTAATGACCAATAAAATCAAACCGAAATTTTAACTTTGTCATCCTCTATTTTGGTTACCATTAACTTTAGAATTAAGTTAAGTTTACCTAAATTGTTTCTCTGTGTATACTCTCTATATGTAGCATTTAAATAATCAAATCTTTTTCTTGAGGAAACCCAGGTGTTTTTTAAAAAGGCCAACACACTATGAAGCCGATTTTCTTGAGGATCTTTGGGATCAGGGATATCCTAAATTATAGCATTTTTTGGTAATTGTTCAGAATACTGGAAACATTTTATTTTATTTAGATTTCTGATATCCCCTATTTTGGGTTTTTAAAATACCGGTCTATAGATTTTTTTGGGAAAATAGCAATGCTCCCCTGTTAAAATTTCTTTTTCACACCGTATTTTCCGATTTATTCATTTTAATTTTGCCACTTTCACTAAAATACATTTGCTCTATTGGATTGATTGATTGATTGAGTGCATGATATAGCAGGCCAAGGTTGAAAAGCCTTTACATTGCAGCCTTCAAGCTTATTGTATTGTCTTGTATATCCATTCTAGGCGAACAGGTTGCCTTGATTAGGTTTAACAGCCTGCTCACTAGTTTATCCTCTGGACAGATTGATCCCTGAAGGTATCTCCAGTACGCCAAAGTTTCGTATTCGAAGATTATGTGTGGGGCCGTCTCGTCCTCTTTATCACATAGCTGCATTGTTGTTCTTCGTTGAAGATACCTATTGTATGTAGATATTTTGTCAAGTTGCAGTGATCAGTTATAAATCATGTCATGGCCTGATTCGTTGTCAGCTTAGATGCGGAATTTTACGACTTAGTTTGCCGAATAGTCTCCTCAGCTATAGCTTACTGCGCCTGTGGCCCGCAAGGTTCCAGTAGATCCGGTGTTGTTGATTTGTCCACCAGGACAGCCACTCACAAATAGCAGCATTGGTAATTCCAAATGCTGGCTCTGGTCAAATAAATGGAGTAGCAGACCCTTGTCTTGCAAGTTGGTCTATTTTTTCATTGCCCGAGACACCCTTGTGCCCTGGTACCCACATAAGGGTGACCCTGTGTTTTGTCAGAGCATAAGATTTTGAAGACTGTCAGAGAAGAGGAAAACGGTCCTGTCCCTTTAAGCCATTCTCAAATTCTCCCGAAGACAGACACTAATAGCGTAAATTTTTGTCTAAAACACTCTGGTATGCCATCCCAGTGCTGCATTCACATTGACTCTGAGTATATCCCCGTGTATTCCGGCGCCTGTACTATGGTTAGTTCAGGTTCCATCCCTGTACCAAACGGGTACGCTCAGACTAGTCAAGCTGAATGGTGTAGGGCTTCGAACATACCCCTGTAGAAGCATAACGTCAGAACTAGGGCCCGGTTGTTTGAATGCTGAATAACGTAATAATGTTTTTATTTATTTTTGAAAAGTGTTGATAAACAGTAGATATTTAATTTCTTGGTACACAAATACCGATTTTATCCTATCCTTTTCTAATAGCATTTTTTAATCAAGTATCATATGATAATCGGTATGTCAATTTTGAATACATAAGGTATGAATGCATGGTTGCCTAAATTTTTATTATTGTTATTTTCAGTACGTAAACAATATTTACCAATAAAAATAAGTTTTTAAATCCTCTTTTTGTTAATATTAATTGTAAACGTGTTTTATAATAATTGTATAATAATTTCTAACACTTAAAAATACCGAAATAACTCACGACAAGCAATTAAACTAAAAGACAAGATAAGTAAACATGTTTATGTCTGTCAAACATCAAAAAAGCCTCTGCCCCACCGACCATAAACAGCCTTCAAACAAATCTATTGTTGTTTAAATCTAGGGTATGATCGAAGGTGTAGGGTCTGTCAAAGTTGTAGGTCCTTGGCATGGTATTTTGTTCTTTTGAGCCTATAAACTCCCATTCTCGCATCAGCCCTGATTATTGTATCAAGGAGAGGGAAGTTTATTGGGGTTTACATGACTGGAATTTTGAATAAAACTATATATAATATTTTCTTAAAATATAGCAAAAAATACTTAAAATGGAGTTGGAAACCATGTAAAGAAGTTTAAATATGACGATTAACAGAAATAAAATATCGGTAGCTTTATAGAATGAACCGTTAGGTTGAAATTACTGAATGTATGTATTTCTGAAATTTGGTCCCGAAGAGCCATATTTTCTAGACACAAAGTCATGTAACATGCTTTTTTAAAGTATATAGGACAAATCTATCCTCCCTCAAACAATAATAAGGATGTTCCTGGTTACTTCAGGTTTATTCAGTGTATATTTAGGGATGTATGAATAATTGGCTTGTAAAAATTTGAAGAAAAATTTTTAAAAAATGATTACTAGGGCCCATCTCGTCGTCGATCCGTTCATCCACCCGTTAGAGTGTTCGTCCTCCTTTTTGTCACAGACTTTTAAAAATCTGAAGGAAATTAACACAATTGCACCTAATCAATACATTTAACGAAAATAATTACACTATAACCAAAGATTACAATCCTAGCTTGGACCTGTCTGTGCAAGATTTTCTCAGAAACGATTGAACGGCCTTTACTGTGGTTTTTATTAACGGATAAAGTATTTAATAAAGAAGATTTAGGTGCATAATTGGTGGATATTTTGTGCAAAATGAAGTCCAAAGAAATCAATCGAGTGTGTGAAACTGAGGCGGGTCGCTAGTGTTTGAGATCTAACAGTAATTTCGGAGGAATATACCTTCAATTAACTTTAAGACAGACGTACAACGTAATTGAAGAAAAAACTGAAAACTGCTGCGAAACCCTAACATAGTATGTGTCCTACATGCACTTAATCCCCTTTTGGGTGCTTATTAACCGACTTCTAATAGAAGGAGGTTCTCATTTCGTCGACTATATATTTTTTTCTTTTAATGTGTGTACACCGATTACTCCGGAACGGCGGCAGCGATTTGAATGAAATTTTTTACGTTATATTCAGGAAGTTGCTGCGGTGATCACGTATTTTTTGAACGATATTGGTGCAGTAAAATTCAAGATGGCGCTGACAATATGGTGACTAAAAAAATTAACTTTGTCCGATTTTCTCCAAAATTAGTATGGAGGAAATTTCGGGATTGTGTCCAACGAATCCGAAATTATTTTTAAAAAATTCATAAGGGCGGATCCAATATGGCGGACAAAAAATTTAATTTTGTCCGATTTTGTTCAAAATTGATGTGAGGAAGTTTTCGGGGTCGCACATAACGAATTCAAAATATTTTTTAAAAATTCAATATGGCGGATTCAATATGGCCGACAAAAAAATCAATTTTGTCCGATTTTCTCCAAAATTGGTATGGGGAAGTTTTCGGGGTTGCACATAACGAATCTGGACTTATTTAAAAAAAATCAATATGGCGTATCCAATATGGTGGATAAAAAATTAGTTTTGTCCGATTTTTTCAAAATTAATGTGGGGGAGTTTTTGAGATCGCACGTTACGAATCTGAAATTATTAAAAAAAAAATTAAAATTGAACATGGGGTTTTGAAAATTTTGCATTCTTCGATTTTCCCCAAAACTGATGTAGGGAGTTCTTGAGGGTATAAATTATGAATTTAAAAGTTTTTTTTCATGACTCAATATGGCGAATCCAATATAGCGGACTAAAAATTTTACACTTTTCGATTTTGTTGAAAGGTTGGACTGAATCGTTTTCAAGGATGTAAATAGCGAATATAAATTTTTTAAGGAAATTTAATATGTCAGAAGCAATATGATGATCTAGAATTTTAAATTTCCGAATTTCATCCAAAACTGGTACTAGGGGGCTTCGAAGGATTTAGATTTAGGTTAGATTAAGACGTTAAATTTTTTTTTGAAATTCAGTATGGCGGATCCAATATGGTGGGTTGAAAATTTTACCTTGTCCGAATTTTCCCAAATCTGGTAATCTGGTTTTCGGGGGCGTGTATTCCGAGTAGGAAATTAATTTTTAACAGCTTTTAGATTGATAAGATGCACTATGAGGGACTGAAAATTTGATATTGCGGGGTTCTTGGGGAGTACACAAACTCAATACTCAGTGTAAAATATATAGGGTTAAGAAATTTTCGTCTCAAGTTCTTTAGATATGGATTTTGGGGCCTAAATTATCAATCTAAAATTAATTTGAAATTTAAAATAGTGGATTAACTATAATAGACTAAATATTTTTTTGACATAATTTTAGTGGTATTTAGAGAACTCTAAGAATTAAAGAATTTTTAGTGGTCCACTTTAGGGTGATTTACAACTTTGGATAAAGTAGGTACTTTTTTACTACCTTGGAGTCATTGCGAGGTATACTAATCTCCATTGTACTTAGATCAAATAATTTATGGATATTGATAATGAATTCAAAACTAAAAATCAAAAAATTAAATTTTTATAAAAAAAATTGAACCGACTTCTAAAAGTGCGCTAAAAAGTGAAAAATAACTATAAATTTTTATATGAAATTGAAATTTTTGAAGTCGGCACCAAATTAATTCTAAATGAAATAAATAACTACTACTATATATAAATTATAAAAAAACAAATACAAAAAATGAAAAAATAAGAAAGCAATTACAAATAAAGTGTTTTGAATATGTTTATGCAAATCACATTTTGTCAGGTATTAGTTTGGCGCCGACTTCAAAAATTTCAATTTCATATAAAAATTTATAGTTATTTTTCACTTTTTAGCGCACTTTTAGAAGTCGGTTAAATTTTTTTTATAAAAATTTTATTTTTATTTCACTTTTTATTAGCCATTTACATACATACATATTGTAAAAACCTGAACTACTTTGGTTCATATATATTATTATTATTTATTATGAATTTCTCGTAGGTACTTGGAAAGTATATTATATATGCCTTTATAGTTATAATATTTAGGTCCTAAGTAAATGTTTCGCTAAATAAGCAATGAGGCATGCCGATTAAATTTCAAAATATTTTCACCAATTTTAACTTGACGTTTTGTGACGTCTTTAAAAATTACGTCTTGTGAAAAATAATTCTGTCCTTTACTTAAGACACAATTTTAGGACAAACAGAGCTATATGTTATGTTTCTTCTTCGATTTTTTGTGTTTTTTGCTACACTTTAACAAACTTTTATATAGAGTTTTATATAAAATGTGCTCTGATTCAGAATGTGTTTTAGTGAAAGTGACAAAATTTAAAGTAATAAATTGTTTAGAAAACGTACGTAAAAGTAAATATTTTTTCTGGTAAAGCTTTGTGCGACCCCGAAAAAAAAAATTCAGATTCATGTTTTACGACCCTAAACTAGTGGATAAACAAAAATCAGCGAGCAATTCGACGTTTTCACAGTTCCGAATAATTATCAAAATTTTTATAATTATTCTGACGAATTACTAAGACTCTATAAACATCCTATTACAATACAAATAATTTCATTTCAAATTTTTATTTCTAGACCGTATGTGGGGCGCTTGCGCACCACATACCACTTCGCATCACAATCGTTTCCACTCACTCGACATACCATTTGTCGTTCGCTTGCTTGTTTCAATCGCTGTGCAGGTGTTTTATTTATATTTGTCGCATTTGTACTTTATTTATTTAAGAACTCCCGCAGTATTAATAAGAATGGATGATTGTGGTGATAATACTGAACTTAACATGCAGCAAGACGAAAATCAAATTACTTCTATTATCTCATTGCTACAAGTAATTTCAATCTAAAACATTTAACAAGTTACAGCGGATCGGTAGATCGAATTACAAATGTTATAAATTTAATGAAAGAATTCGTGTTATCCAAAATTTTATAAAGAAGTGTATTATTATGCTAAAAAAATTGAAGGTTGTTTTTGAAAATATCCTGATTTCGAAACGATAAATCTATGTTCGCTTGTCGTGCGTATACTGCCGAGTTTATAATACTTCAAGTATACTTCACAATGTCAGAAGTTTATCATTCCAGTATTTGTAATTAGCAATTACCCAAATCTACATATGTAAAACACATACAGAAAAGGGAACCTTTCAAGAACGGTAAGCGTGATTAAGTCAATAGTCACCAGTAGTCACAAGAAATTTTGGCAGTCGTGACAAATACATCTCATGTGCTCTCAGCGTACAAAATATTATCTAATATATTATTGAAGCGAATATCACCCTATGCTGAAGAGAACATCGGTGACTACCAATGCGGCTTTAGGCCTAACAGATCCACGGTGGACCAAATATTCACAATACGCCAACTCCTGGAAAAAAGCTGGGAATTCAACAGAGATGTACACCAATTATTCATCGACTTCAAACAGGCCTATGACACCATAATACGAGAGAGTATTTGGATTGCCATGGAAAGCATGGGGATACCAAAAAAACTTATTAGTCTAACGAAACTATGTGTCAACAATACCGAATTATGTGTAAAAATAGGAAACCAAGTCTCTAGCAATTTCACAGTTCGAAGTGGTCTGAAGCAGGGGGACGGATTATCTCCACTTCTGTTCAATATCGTACTCGACATGGTAATCAAGAAAGCGAACATTAATACCGAAATATTCACAAATCAGGGACCACAAATGTTGCTAGCCTTTGCAGATGATATTGGCACAATAGGACAAAATACTGTAAGAGTCAAGGAAAGTTTCCTACAAATCGAAAAGGAGAGTCAGAAAGTGGGGCTTAAAATTAATGAAGATAAGACCAAATATATGCATGTAGCACGCAATCTCCGCAGAGATAGAATCAGACAAAACGTAACAATGGAGGACTATAACTTCGAGAATGTCCAAAAATTCAAATATTTGGGAACTGTCATAACATCGGATAACGACATGACAGAAGAAATAAAAGCCAGAATACAGAGTGGTAATAGATGCTTCTTTTCTCTGCAAACGCTGATAAAATCAAAAATCCTGTCAAGGTCCTCAAAGATAAAAATCTACCAAACAATAATAAAACCAGTGGTATGCTACGGGTGTGAGACATGGACCCTCACAAGGCATAACGAACTTCTGCTTAAATGTTTTGAGCGAAAAATGCTAAGGAGAATATTTGGTCCTGTACAAGACCCAATTACGGGACAATACCGCATAAGAAGTAATGCTGAACTAGAGATGTTGTACCATAGCCCAAATATAATAAAAACAATAAAATCCCAGCGACTGAGATGGGCAGGACACGTCCAAAGATCCCCTGACAACCGACTAATTAACATGGTATGGAATCAAAACCCAACAGGAACTAGACCCCTTGGACGACCAAAATTAAGGTGGAGAGATAATATAGCCAAAGACCTACAAACTATGAGTGTCGACAACTGGAGAGAAGCCATGATGGACAGAGACCAGTGGAGGCAAATCGTTTCTGCAGCAAAAACCCACGTAGGGTTGTAGCGCTACTAGATAGATAGATAGACAAATACATCTAAAAGATTTTCACATAGCACCAAATAACAAATAAAAATGATTTTTTCAACTATTAGGCATTTCTTAAAAACATCTACATATAAACGAGCTGTTGAAGTTGGGTGCGAACTTCTAAAGAATTTTTGGAATTTGAGTAACTAAGTATCTCGAAGTGGTTACAGTAATACTGATGAGATCATTAGGTGGTCAAACGCATATGGAGGGAGAACCGGAGTAGAATTCGCAGAAAATGTCTATGCTTTCCTTTAACGGTCTGGAGGAGAAAACCCCTAACTTCTATAACTATCAGATTTCTGTATTTTATATTTTGTCTAACTTTATGTTTGAAAGAAAATATGAAAATTTAAAAAGATTTTTTTTGGCGCGAGGAGGCGCAAGAAAATTTCAAAAATGATTGCAGATGAAACTTCTCCAAGAAGTTTGACATGAAAATTGAATGTACAGTTTTAGTAAAACTACACAAAGTAGATCTTCGACCTATTAAGTTTCAAAAACATTATAGGAAAAATATCAAATACGCCAAATGACCTGTTTCGCATTAGAGCATCTGTTAAAATATCTAAAGATTGACTTCAAAGAAGTTCTGTCCAGTTTTCTTTCGGTGTTCAGATGACTGATATAACTCAACAAGTGACGTACATGTTTAGAGAATTATTCGGTAAACTTTCAGCACTTGGTTGAAAAGCATTTTAAAAATTGTTATATGGACATCAATGTAAAACAAATAGATGCATATGAAAAAAAAATATTATTACCTTCATACCAAAATAAATAAGTTATCTTTGAGTTGTTACAGTTTTGTTATTTTATGAACAAAACTATAAATAATTTTACCAAAATACCAACAATCAAGCCAATACTCATCATAAATTAAACTCTTATTTTCATCAAGTAGTCTCTTTAACATATATAAAATAAAAGCTAAAAGTTTTTGTCACTGTCACACCAAAAACCGGTTTTGTAAAAAAATCAAGTGTGCCTAGAAATGTATCAAACACTCCACTTTTGCCACTTTCATCAAGGGTGTAGTTAGTTATTCTCTTTTGTTTTTTTTCTTGGCGCTCTTGAGTGTCATTAGAGAGAGTCTGGGCCAAGCCTTGGTTGTGAAAACTGGCATAAACCCAGAAAGCAGATTTTTTGCTGATTTTCTCAGAGTATAATACTACTTTTATTCCTGTTTGCTGCTAAAATCATAGTTTAGTGCGTTAAGGCATCATTTGCCAGATATTGAGGATAAACAAAGTTTTATTGTATTCATTTTTCGTTAAGTACAGTTTAGTGAAAGTGATCTCACCTAGGAAGTTAAAACACCATCATTGTGACTTTAAATACTTGGTGCACCCTTAAAGACAATCAGGTACATGCCACAAACAGTTCTTATTATACCGGGACTTTGCCATCCTGTTTAAAATTAGATTTGCCTACCAAAGCCAACATATTACACACCACTGCTCCATAGAGGCCATCGGCTATCCAGCTTGCCGAAAGTGTTTGGATTTAATGACAAAACTGCCTTTTAGGTATTAAAACTTCATAATAAACAGTGAAATTACCAGTTTTAATGTATACTTTCCTTTTTCCCCTGTGATTGGGAACTAATAAGACTTTATGCGAGCAATTACAGGACACTTTATTTTTAATTTCATTTAAAATACCTTGTAACCCGAAGATATACGTATACACTAGGTAATTTAAAACATCACTTCCCATATTAATAGTCCAACACTTTTAATTAGGCTTAAGTAAACATAATTTTAGACTAAATCGGCGTACTAGATAATTCGTTAGTGCAAAATTCAACCGTACTCAAAAAGTAAGGTTAATCAGTTTAGCCGATAGTGAAAATTAAAGCTGGACCTACATCTAAACCGACTTGGCGTATGGCGCAGATGACGTCATACTTGTAGTAGGGTTGTTTATTGTTTCTTTGGTTTTTTTTTTGTTATGATCCATTTCGCAAATAGTCACATATTTCTTTAGTTTAAAACTGTAATTTAAAATCCCTTTTTTTATTGTTAAATATAGATTTTAATTGTTTTTGGAATCGGTGTGTTTTATTTTTGGACCCAGTTGTTTCCTGTTTTCGATAAGATCATCGCTTCTTCTTACCGACGGGCCTAAAACAGGTGGCGCTTTAAATTTAAATAACCCCCCCTAATCTCCGGCATGCTAGCCTAGGCACTGCCCTAAAAGAAGGAGCTACCAACACTAAAAAATAACCACCTGTACAGAAGAAGCATTAAATATTTAATTTTCATTCATTCTTTTTTATTTTAATTCCTTTTCATTCCCGTGACGTAGCAGAGTGTTGTTAACAGTGCTCAAAATTAGTTATCTAAATCCAAAAGCATAAGAAAGGATGTATTTACAAAGTTTCGTGTGAGTGTGATGAAAGTATATTGGAAGAAGCGTCCACCAAGAGGTTAGAATTAAAGAACATAACACTCGTATAAAATTAAATTACTAGCTAAAAGTTCAATATAGAGGAAGCCAATACATATTGGACGACATCTCCACGATGAGTCTGACTACTGTGTTATAACCAGATGAGAAATTATTAGCAAAATTTATAATCACGCATTATCTGTATTTAATATAGTTTATCAGATTTACAACAGAATGTTTATGCTTTAATATTAATGGGCGATTTTATAACTAACCTTTGAAAAAAAAAACCATTGGACAATAAGAAACACATTCGTTCTTCACAATCCTGTATATTAAGGGAACTTCGGAGAAAATAAGTTGAATTACTAGCTACTACAATTTAAAAACAGCCTTCAAAGGGGGAAATACACTCAGAGCTCATTTAACAAAACAAAACCTAAAATTGCCGTAAAGTAAGAATTTGTTTGTATAGTTTCATGTGAATGTGGTGTACAGAAATATAAAATTCATATACAAAAAGGGCAAACATAGGGATCTGGTTTTACACAATACGTCTGGGATTAACTACACCATTTAAAACGGTCTAAAGCTGCAGCAATATATACGGAACCCAACATGAAAATGACCATTTATAGAGAAGCAGCTTACACTAAAAATAATATTTGTACCTAATCTCTGGCATTAAAAATTAAATTAAATCATTGAAATGTGTATAGTGAAGTAAAACTCCCAGATTCAATGGATACATTCTATATATAAGCTTGTAGCCTTATGAAAAAACATTTTGTTTATACTCAATTAAACCAGAAATATAACCTAATCGAAAGGTCGGACAAATAAACAGAAAAAAAAAGACAAGGTAAGTCATACAACACATTTTTGCCAAAAAAAATTAGTATTGCTTGCATTAAGATATTTCGGATCCTATATTTAATTATGATAAGTAAAAAAAAATATTGTTTGAATGAAATTTACGTGTTTATTGTAATTGATTTAATTTTTAACTTCTGTTTTGACAAATTTTATACTATATCTGTATGGAGTGCTAAAGTATATAAAATATTTATGATTTGGGTAATTATAAAAAATCGAATTAAATCACGAAACCCTAGCGATCTCAGGTGCTTTGCAAATACCTTAAAAATATTGAAAAAAAAATGATTTTACGGTAGGCTGATCTTTTCAGAAATACTAGGGTTTTCACAAAAAAAACTTAATTTTGCAATTATCCTACGACATACATACTCTAAGCTATAGGTTGCCAACTTGTTCGTGACCACGGCCCACTTTGTAGGAAAAAATAAATCGAACCTCCCATATAATTCCTAATATTAAAACTAAAAACATCATTAAATGTATTAGAAAATAGTTCATTATGAATCAGAAGATTTACATAAGAATCAATAAGAAAAAAAAAATAAAATGATTTGTTAATATTTGGTTTCAATTTGGATATCAGTCGCAAATTACCACTCTCAGTTATCTGTAGTCTATTTCTTTTTCTCGAAAATAAATTTGCGAATGAAGGAATCCAAGTTCAATCAAATTTTATGAGGAACATGCATTTCAAAATTGTTGAGGCGAGAACCCACGATATCCGTTTCTGAATTTTATTTTATTAGCTGTGGGTTATACCACTTCTTCATCTATATCAATTTGTTATGTTAGGAAATTCGATTTGCTTGAGATGCCGGCGCACTCTCTGTATAAACAAGCTATTACAAGCTCATTTTCTTATTTTCATTAATTATCTAGCTACATTGCTTAAATCGCGTAATAATTGTCATTACTTATAAACTTGCAAAGGCTGGTCACGCATAAAACTAAAACGACTTCTAATGACAAATATTGTTTTCAAAAATCTATATGATAACAGGATGAAATATTTCCAACTATGTATTATTAATTTCTTCAATACGCCGTTACTCAATTTGACTATCTCAATGTCACTGAATGCTTCCTTGAAAAGCTTTAGCGTTAACTGTGAGGTGTGACTACCCCTGTTGGAGAGGAATGCTCTAAACATTACATATTTACCCAATTTTAAGTTTGTTGGAAGTGACCTACAAGTTTTTATTATCTGACATCTAAATATTTTTGAAGTTTTTCTAAGCTATCTTAAAGGATGATAGATTTATGTAATTTGAATAATATTAAATTATCTTTCTCTCACACTGTTAAAAATAATCTTAAATTTAATGCCCATTCTATATTAAATTTAATGATTTTGTACCTACAATGGTGAATAATTTACATTTACTTTAAATCTCAGGCAATTCATTCAAATATTAGTTCGTTGTACATTAAATTTGATTAAATGGTATCAGTAGGGAACATAACCCGATCCTCTTCATCCCCCCCACTCCTCGACCTTGACCTTGACCTTGCCCCACTCCTCTTTGGCCACGCCCACATGTCCTTGTCATTGGCCTTGAAAGTGCACGTGTGCTTTGGCCTTGACCTTGTGTTCAAGGTTGTGTGCGACCTTGACCTTGATCGATACGACCTTGACTTTGTTGGAGGCCACCTTGGGTGTGTGACCTTGAAGTAGTTATTTGTGCATTGTAATAGTGTGGGATGATCTTGAAATGATTTTGACCTTGCAAATTGTTCTATAAAATTGTGTGAGTCTATTTGCATTCATTCAGTGTGAAATGTCAGATACGGAACTATTTAAAGAAAAAATTATAGAGCAAGTCGGCGGAGTAATTTGTTTATATCAGAGTAATTTAAAAAGTTTTTGTGATTTTGAAGAGAAGGATCTAGCATTTTTTCTTCTCGAATATTTAAAAACTTGCGTTGATACGCTGAGTTTACGGCAAATTTGGGATAAGCTGCCAGCGCCATATCGGTGTGACAAGGAACTACAGTTAAGCTTACCCTGTTACATTCACTATGAACAAATATATCGTCATTATATAGATGGGCCACCACCAGCAATAAAAAAGTGTCGTGAATGTAAAAAATGAGTGAATAATATGAATAGTGCTTTGCAAGAGACAGTAAAAAAATTGGGCGATGAGTTCACTGAAACGGCTAGTAATTATTTCAATGATGCAATGAAAAGTCGAGCAGAATGGGCGTCGCGCTATTGTGATTTGGCTTATGAATATGAAAAGGCTGCGAATGCATGTCGTAAATATTGCAGCAAAACAATAAATTTACAAGACTTTGTTCGTGAAATAAAAAAGTTGGGGTTTAGTGACTGCTTGGAAAAACTGATTAGGTTCATTGCAGATCCGGTTGTGTTAGATGAAATTAGAGTGTAGGACTTAAGTTTAACGTAGTAGTAGTTAATATGGAAAGTTTAGTGCAAGAAATGTACGAAGAATTTCTAATTTCTGCAGCCTGTTCGGAATTTTACGCATATGAAATGCAAGATTCGGAGGCTCAGGATTTTAGTGTATTTTTTAAGTATATGGACCATGCTGAAGTGTGTATTTTAGCGAGTATAGTTTGTAAGAATTTTCTAAGAAATAAAAACAAACAATTATTATTGAACAAATTAAGAAAATTAGGTTTAGGTGATAATGTTACACGTATAGAAGAATGGCAGAAAAAAATCAATCAATAAAGTACATAAAATGTAGTTATTTGTTTCATTATATTTTGTCCTTGAAGTTATCCTTATACCAATTTAAATGTGTGACGTCATTTGACCTTGAATACTCCTCCCACTATTTCTATCGTTAAGCTACCCCCACCATTGTTACAATTCGACCTTGAAAACTCGCTATAAAGGTTCGTGGGAAAAGAAGTGACTTCAAACAGTCGCAGATATCAGTGGCATAAACATCAAATATTGTGTTCGTGTAGTGTTCTGAAAGTGCTTTTATATTCACGGTAATTTTTGGATTTATATACCATTTTTTCAATAATGAGTATTGCAAAAGAAACTCTAGATGAAATTAATGAAATGTTCAGCAAAGATTTCGAGGTTTTAGAGAGAAAAAAGGTTACCGAAATGATTGTAGGCAAAGTGTATAAAATTGTTAAGATGGTTTCAATGACTACACGATTTGGTAAAACTCTTTTAGTGGCTTTACACGATGACGGTGATAATAGCACATTTGAGACTTTTTTGCCAAAACGTGTGGCCGAAACAGTATCTGACGATATTGTAGATATTATGAGTAAAACTAAAGGTAAATACACTCTAACTTATTTGGGGCAGGGCACTAGAGTTTTTGGAAACAATACTCGAACATTATTACATTTTGGCTCATTGGAGTAAATTGTATGTAAATTGTTTGAAAAAAAGGATGTAATTAAATTTAAAATATAGTTGCACATGTCAGAATACTTATGCGTGTTCATTATTTCTGTTAAAGATGTCTGCTGATGCGACGACGACGACCGCCAACGAATGTGTAGATAGATTCATATTTTGGTTGGGGAGAGAATTAAGAAATATGGCTCACGATATGTTAGATAGCGTAAATGATTGGTCGCATATTGATGCAACCAAAGATCAATATAATAACGAGATCAGGGATGCAATCAATTTTATGGCTGGGGCACACTTGTGCGACAAATTTTTATATGGTTCCATAGACATGGATACATTTTGTGCTAAAATGGTTGAAGAAGAATTAAAAGAATACCTCGTCAATATTCCACATTTACCAGGTGAACTTGCTGCAAAATATGAATTGGTTTCTGCAACAGCAATAGCCCAAGACGTTGACGATCGAAATAGTGTCGGATGGGATAGAATTTTGAGCAACGAAAACGAAGACATGGAAAATTTATTTTTTATAATTTTTGTATTTGTGCAATTAAATAACTGTAAATAAATATCTGTTACAATCACAGTTTTGTTTTATTTCTTTTATAAACATACCATCCCAGTAGATCATAGTCAGTGTTTCTTTTTCTCAGCTGAAATATTTAATATAAGTAGGGCAAATAAAAATAAAATAGTTTAGTAAAGATTGAAAATGAGTCGAGGAAACAACACAATTGATAAATTTGGTCGTCAGAAATGTAAAGAAAAATATCATATATTATCTGAACCACAAGGGATTGGTTTTAAACTTACAGCGGATGGGCAGTATGATATGGGTGGAAAAATCATAACCAACTTAGGCGAACCTAAAGATGATGACGATGCTGTGACAAAACACTTTGTTAATAGAAAGTTTTACAATTTTGCAGTTGTAATATGTGACATATTTAACAAGGATGTCCTCCCCATGATATACCAAAATAATAGTGAGCTTAAAACAAAAATTGAAGTTATTCAGAAAATACTCTATCATTAGCTTTTAAATGACTCATTAAGCGCACTGTCGTACGGCTCGACTTCAAAAAAAATCTAAAAAAAGGGAAAGCAGGTTAAAGAATAGGAGAACGCACTCCGAGTGGCATAGCCTTGAAGATAACGTCGTAGTCGTCGGTGAATTGGACCTTCCCTCCAAGAATATTGAAATGTTATTTATGTGTATGATGTTTTATTGTCATTGTTTTTAATGATGAAGATTGAAATAAAAAACTTTATTTTACAATATATTGTTTATTTATTTTACATTTTAAATTAAAAATATAGTCATACAATATGTTATTTAAACAATATTAGCTTTATCTATCCAAGAGTTGAAGTGGTTGGGAAATCCTAGCCATTTGACAAATAATTGATCGGTGTGATTTTTCTTGCGTTGTCTAAGGACCTTTTCTACTAGATAAACGCCAGAACTGCTTGTTTTTTGTAGTTCTGATTCGTAAAAACACCCTCTTATAGGCTGACCTTCTAACGATTCCAGCAAGTAAGTAGGTGGATTTGTAACGTTAACTTTTACAACTTTAAACAATTCGGCTGACTAAGAGGGCGTATATCCTTTATCGAATAAGCATTTGTACTTGCTAATACGCACAATGTCACCCATGGAAAACTTAAATTTTTGAGGTACAATTTTTAAATAATCGTATGCTTTAATTTGTGTTTTTTCTTGCACGTCTGCAGGCTTCATTCCAATGGTGCGATGTTTCGAATGGTTATAGGTTTTTGTTACTGCCGATAATATATGTATCCATTTGTAAGATCCTCTTGTCGAGAATTGTTTATATAAATTATTTTTTAAAGTCCTTATGACTCGCTCAACAATTGCAGCTTTCTTTGTGCTGTAAGTGGAATAATGATTTATATTATATTTTTTCATCAGGGCTTGAAAGTATGTATTATAGAACTCCTTTCCTTGATCACTTTGCAGATTTGTTGGTGTATATGATGCCTCTTCAATGATGCTTTTCATCGCATTAGTAACTTCTATACCAGTCTTGTTTTTTATGGCTTTGGTATAGACAAATTTAGAGTAACAATTTATACAGACCAAAATATAACGATAACCATCGTTTTCATCAGCATACTGTTGCATTTCAGCCAAATCAATTTGCCACAAATCTCTGTAACCTTTTATTATCGTGCGCCGTCTTACAAAATTTTTTCTAGCCGTTCTATGTAGTTCATTAACAATCTTGATTTTTCTAGACTGGGCTCCATATTATTAGTAATATTAAAGGTTTCAGATCGAAGGAAGAACTGAATAATATCATTAAATATTGAGCTTAATATATTATATCTTCTTCTCGTAATTCCTCTATGATTGACATAATTTCATTTTCGTGTCCAGTGTGACCGGCCATTTTGGAACTCCACAACAAACGTAAACGATCCACCAACTCTTTAGCTTTGTTCCAATAGACATATTGAAATTTTTTCGAAGATAATTTCTTTTTTGTGGGTAACTGTAGTTTTTCAGAGAGATTTTATCTTGTAATAGTACCACCTAATTTTGTGCCCATTATCAGAGGTTTAATAATTCGTAAATATTTTTTCCATCTGGTCTCCCGTAAACCATCACTTTTTTTAAAATTGTTGTAGACAGCACTTGTTGTTTCCAAAATTTCCTTGTACGTTGAAAGTACATTATCACTTAATTGTTGTTCCTTGCCTACACTTGGGGGTGTTTTAAGAAATAACAAATCATAAAGTGCCGGTGATCCACCATATTCTGCAATATTTTTCCCTTTTCTGTATAAGACAATATTTCCTTTTCGAAAACGCACCTCTAAATTACCAATAAAATTTTTGTTATAATCTGTTTTTGAACCAAAACGTACACCATATACAGTATCGTATAGAGATGGTTTCGAACGTAATCCTTTCAGGTGTGCGTTTAAAGTATCGGAAGTTGTGGTGTTAGCGGATGCGAGAGATGTATTAGTTGATGTCGAGGGTGTATCAAACACCGATTGGCTAATATATTCTTTTGAAATGCGATGCTGCTGCTGCTGCTGAATAGGTGTGGAGGTTTGAAAGGAATGTGTAGGTTGGGGAAAACCTGATATTTGAGTCGACTGCACTGATGTACTGAGACTATGTGACTTTGTAGCTGGATAATGTTGTTGCTGTTGTTGTTGTTGCTGCTGCTGACGTTGCTTAACCACATCAGATATAGTTGCCAACGGCTTAGAAATGGGTTCGTAAAACTTTTCCAATTCCACAACATTAAATTCTTTAGCCGCTTTAATTTGTTTAAATTTTCTTCTGATGACATTGGTAGCTTCCACTAGTTTACGTTTTAAGTCGATCGCGTTATTCATGATGTTAACAAAGGACGTTTCAACAATCAAATGAGTGTTTTCTCTTATTATTACAGTAATATATAGCTATCAAATCCTTTGCGGTATCTTCCCGATTTCACATCACTGTCTTTATCAATTACTA
The DNA here is from genome assembly GCA_034092305.1 of Diaprepes abbreviatus. Classification (NCBI taxonomy): domain Eukaryota; kingdom Metazoa; phylum Arthropoda; class Insecta; order Coleoptera; family Curculionidae; genus Diaprepes; species Diaprepes abbreviatus. Next base: position 62,219,218 of record JASJET010000055.1, read on the forward strand.
AAAATCCATACTTATTATCCCAACATTTTGAGCACATTTCTTGAAATTGAGTAAAAGTTAGATCCGGTGAAACGTGGTCGGAAAATATGTGTTTCATATTCAATTCATCTTGTTTAAACATAATAATAAAATTGGCATTGTCTCGCACAAGCTGTTTAGGCACTCGCGAATATGTTTGCGCTAGGTAAAAGGAGTCGATATTTTTATGACGTCCCATGCTAAAGTACGATCTTATAACATCTTGTTTTTCACATATAACTTCATCAAAGATAAATATAGAGTTTGGTTTTGCATCGGACGGTTCCAAAATATTACTGGAATCACTAAAGGCATAGTAGCCTAAACCTTTGATGGGTGCTAAAATTTTCCTTAAATACTCATATTTCGGTTGATACAGAGATTTCGAGTAAATATAGACATTTTCGAAACGTAGCCCAAGGGGGTGTGTAAGCAGCGAAATCATGACATTAGTTTTTCCACAATTGGATGGACCAATTAACAGGCCGCGAATAGAGGAAGGAAGTAGAGGACCGTGTCTCTTCATTATCTTCTTTTCAAATCCAAGTCCGACTTTTTCATCGAGATTGTCAATAAGAAGTTTTTGTTTAAGATCGATAACGCGCATCTTAGGAAAATTTGATATTTTATAGGCAATTTTTCACAAAAACTGTCATTCAGATGCCGAGCGTCAAACGAAGTGGACGGTCTCACGTTTCCAACAAAACTGGATACGGTATTGTGAATTCGTTAATAAATAAATTACCATTCGAGGTACACATTCCTGGTTATCAATATTGCGGACCCGGAACAAAAGTAATAAAACGTGTAACAAGAGGTGATCCAGGCATTAATCCTTTGGATGCCGCATGCAAAAAACACGATTTAGCCTATTTACATAATAAAGACAACATAAGTGCGAGACATCGAGCGGATTACGAGCTCGAACAAAGTGCTTGGAATAGAGTAAAATCGAAAGATTCCAGTTTAGGTGGAAAAACAGCAGCTTGGTTAGTTACAAATATTATGAAAGGAAAACAACGTTTTGGTATGGGTGTACCATCATCATTATCAACAAAAAAAACATCTAGTAAAGGCACACGTCATACAAAAAGGAAAGGTGTTAATAAAAATCAACATGTTCGGAAAGTCAGTTTCGGAACAGCTATTCGACAAGCAGTTCGAAAGGAATTATTAAAAGCCGGAAGTAAAAATGTGTTGGAAAAAAATGTCATGAATGCATCTAAAATAGCTCCGTCGGCAGCACGTAGATCGGTAAAAGCGGCAGGTGGCAAAAGGAAGGTTCGTACACCGAGAATAATACCGATTCCTAAAACTGGTGGAATATTACAATTAATACCAATTTTTGCCGGGTTATCAGCTTTGGGTTCATTAGCCGGTGGGGCAGCGGGAATTGTGCGCGCCATAAAAGCTGTAAAAAGAAGCAGCGAAGATAAAACCGGTGCCGGCCTGTATTTAAAATCGAAAGGAAATGGTTTGTTTCTAAAGCCATATCGTAAAGGTATGGGATTATTTTTAAATCGTAGATCAAAAAACTAATTGAATTCTTACCTCGAAGACCACTATCTAACATCGATATAGAAAAATATGCCAAAAAGAAAAGAATAGGATACTTTCGAGGCGTTTATATGAGGGATTCATTACCTAGACAAGGTCCTCGACGTTACGAAGCAGCAATAGTGAATTTGGATAGTACGCGTGGTGCAGGGACTCATTGGGTAGCTTATAGAAAAAATAATTCTAAAGTAACATATTATGACAGCTTCGGCGATTTACCCCCACCGATCGAATTGGTACGATATCTACAAACGGGATCGGAACCATCAAAAATTATTTACTATACATACGATCGTCAGCAGGATTTTGGAACAGTCTGGTGTGGACATTTGTGCTTAAAGTTTCTTGTCGAATCATCAGCGTAAAAGATGTCATCATCATCGTCACCATTAACACCGCAAATGGATCGCAATAACTATACTAAAATGTTGCTATCACTGAAAGCATTTCATCTAGCCGGCGGATTAAAGAAAATGACCATGAAACAGTTAGAAAACATGCCCAAGGAAGTAATGATTGCATTAGCTCCAAATGAAATTCCATTCGTTTGGGATAAGTTGCCCGAGCACCTCAAAAGCGATATCGATATATTAAAATATCAGTGCGGTTGCAAACATTATTTCAGCAGCAATTTAAACGAGGTTACGGCTGATGAGGATCTTACGGCTAGAAAAATATCTTGTTGTTATTGCAAAATCAGCGATGTGCGCATAAAAGCAGAAAATAGCATAAAAACATCACTATCTAATGCAGTGAGAAAAGGTGTGAAGATGAATCTTTTTAAATGTTGCCGCTAAGAATAAAACCGAGATGTGTGATGTTTTAATGGTTAGTCATGTCTTATACGTTCACACTAACAGGACACTCGAGCGTCTTAAGCGCCGATATTTATCCACCAGTCGAATTAAATAGAGAAAACAAATATGGTCTGGCATTGCTGGGATTTTACACATACAATTCAATTTTTAATGTGGACGAAAGCAACAATAAGTTTGCCTACATGAAGGAGGGTTACACCACCGAGCCGATACAATTGCAAATTCCACCTGGGGCCTATGAAATAGATGAGATAGGTAAAGCTATGTCGGAGGCTTTGAGGATTTCAACTGAAGAAAAGAACGATGGAATCTTTTACTTGGTCGCTAATAATAATACGCTGAAATGTGAACTGAAATCCCAATATACTATAGATTTCCGGGGAGAGGCGGGTATCGGTAAAATGTTAGGATTTAATCATACAGTGTTAAAAGGAGACAAAAAGCACGAATCAACCGAGATGGTGGAAATAATGAAAGTACGCATCATACGCGTAGATTGTAATATAATTTCCGGAGCATATATGAATTCGGTGGAAGGTCATACCTTGTTCGAATTCGATATCGACGTGGAGCCCGGTTACAAAATCAGTAAAGAACCACAAAATAATATTTAAATGCCGTTAATGCCGGCAGGACGTCAGTTTATCGACAACATTACTCTTCGCATCTTGGACGATAGCGGTGATCTAATCAATTTTCAAGGCGAGAAAATAATCGTGAAATTGGAACTGAAGAAACTTTCATAGAAATGGGTTTTTGCTTCAATCGTAAATTGTGTGTGCTGTCGACTAAGATGGGGGAACCGCCGAAACATAATAAAAGTAAAAGAAGAGTTAACGTCAAGGTTAGTCGTCGTCCAGACATTAGATCACAAACATCTCAACAGTTATCTGCCGAAGACCATAAATTTTTAAAATCAATCGGTCTTAAAGTGCGAAAATGATTTCCACCACCAGCGATAAAATAGAGGTTTTCTCCGAGCCCATCTTGGACAATTCCATTATTAGTCTAGAAGAGCATACATATAAACCATACGGATCTCCATCATTCAACAATTCGGATGAAGTCCGTATCCCCATTAATTTTCAAGATATTATAATGGATATCGCCGAAAGTTACATATATATCGAAGGAAAATTTAAACCCATAGACGCAACGAAAAGATGTTTTTTATCAAATAATGCCCTCGCATTTTTGTTCGATGAAATTCGCTACGAGATGGGAGGTGAGCAGGTCGCCGTGGTTCGTAAACCTGGAGTTACGACGACATTAAAAACCATGGTTTCATTCGGAAGTTTGCAACAAAGATCTCTCATGACGTGCGGATGGGATCTCGACGAAGCAAACCAAGATATCGTAGACACGGCAAGTAACGTATTCTCCGGGAAATTACCCTTAAAATATCTTATGGGATTCGCCGAAGATTACGCAAAAAGTGTTTTCAACGTAAAACAAGAGCTTATTATGATTATAGCTCGCACTTTTACCAATTGTTACGTCGGCGAAGTAGAGGCAGAAATTAGTATCGACAAAATCGAATGGAAAATTCGTCACATCATTCCAGACGACAAGCTAAAATTGAAAATACTGTCTCGCATTAATAAAGGTGGAAACAATGCCAGTATTCAAATGGCATATCGTAAATGGGATCTGTACGAATTACCAGCTTTAAGGCAAACATCTTCCGACGTGTGGGCCTTGAGAACGAGTACAAGTCTGGAAAGACCGCGCTATATAATCGTCGGGTTTCAAGACTGCAATAATTGCGACAAGAAAGAAAAAAACGCAACCCAGTTTACCCACGCCGACGTATGCTACATTAGACTGTATCTGAATTCAACCGTTTATCCCTACGAAAGATGGAATTTAGATTTCGCCAAGAAACTGTACGCAGCAGCCTATTACAATTACGAAAACTTCCAAAGCAGCTACTACGGGCGCGAAATAAACGATCCGATGATAACGTTCGCGGAATATATGAAAAACCCCGTTTTTATTATCAATTGCAGTCATCAACCAGAGGCGATTAACTCATCGACAGTGGATGTGAAATTGGAGTTCCAAACGAGAAAGAATAAATTCCCCAAAGACACTAAAGTGTACGCATTAGTTATTCACGACTTATTTTTTAGTTATAATGTATTAAACGGTTCGGTGACCAATAAATCTATATTTTAATGTATCTATTATATGTAACACAAAATAATGTTAAAATAAGGTACTTGAATCAATAAATTTGTAATGAGTGAAGTAGTAGTTTTATATTTATTTGAAACCCAACAAAAAAAAAAGCGGACGGAAAAGCCCACTCTTTAAGAAAGGAGTACGGAAGTTCAGATAATGGTGGTTTATTAAGTGGAAAAAAGAGCTTAAATAACACAAGAAAAAATTTTTAAGGCAAAATATGAAAAAAACGATTTAGAAAATTTGTAGGAAAGTAACGGTTAGGAATAGGGAAAAGAGTTATAAGAAAAAATTATAGAGGAAATCGAGTACTATAAGCAAGCATTTTTCTCGATAGTAAAAACGTAAAAAAAAATTTTTCATAAAAAAATTGAAAAATGGTGAATGCGCGCCAAAATTGAAGTTTTGGAGCAAAATAATATTAGGAAGTTAGAAAGAGAATTTTTTTCTACATATGGTAGTACTTTTCAAAATTCGGATAGATGAAATTTCAAGAAAAGGGTTATAGTAAGTTAGTAATTTGGATTTTTTAAAGCGCCGTAGCTCGGGAACCGTTCAAGATAGAAAAAAAATAAAAGCACTTTAATTACCTAGAATTTTGAGGAGAATATAATGGTGAAAAAAAAATTTGAAAAATCTTAAAAATGAAAAAAATTTAGACGAAAAAATTGAAATTCTCGAGTTAGGAGGCTAGAGCGCCGAACGGGAGTATGTGGAAGTTGTAGGGGAGGTCATTAGGGTTTCTTTTTTTTTTTTTTTGTGTGGTGCTTTCGCGCTGACGCGCTACGCACCACACACCTCCTCCACCCCCCCTTACCACCCAGTCCAGGGCGGGAAAGTTCATTTTTCATAGTTTCAGAGCGATTGCGCGACTCCTTCACCATTTTTTCGCAATTTTAAAATATCGATTTTTTAAATTTGCGGTGACAGAAGTTCGGAAATTTTTTTTTGGATTCTAGAGAAAATTTCCCACAATATTTGTATTTTTTCAATTTTTTATCGTCAACCGTTACGACGCCAGAGCCCATCCAAAATGAGACGAAAATTTTTTTTTTATATTAGCGAATCGGGAAAAATAGGGTGATATACTTCAACTCTTCCTTATTACGATTCCGTCAAAATATTTTCAAAATTTTCCTTACCTTGCCTGAAAATAATTAAAATATATGCATAATTTGCAATTTTTGTAAATATGTAGCAAAGTAATGGTTAGAAATATCAAAAAAATTTATTTGAAAAAAATGTAGAGAAAGTCTAGTACTATATGCTAGAAAAGTGGAGGGCGGTAGTTTGTGTCCATAACAGAGATACGGTGAGTTATAAAATCATATTATTCTCAAACTTATATAATGCATATATGCACTCCACCTTATCCCCTCCAACTTTTTGAATGTATATAGAGGCCGGTATTAGAATTATTTCATCATTACACATTCGACCGTCAAGATGGAAGATACACCAGAGAAGATCATTGGCATTGTCAGGCCATTCGTGCCCGGCAAACTATGCAAGTGTGAGGAGTGCGGGGGTACCGCACCAGGAGCAGCACCTTCGGCACCACCTGCAACACCGACACCACCAGCGACGGCGATGGTGCCGCCAATGAGAAGACCAAGGGCTGCACCTAGGTCGGTGTTAATATCGTTGGGTATTACTCCACGGTAGGCACCCCACCCTCCCCCCAGGCCCTTTTAGGCCCACAAAAACGGTCCTTTTCAGGACCGCATTATATTCTGATCGTAGTTTAGTAATCGTCACTTATGGGGCGAGATATTCGTTTAACGACGATTTGTCTCGTAGCTTAAGTGCCAAGTTATATGCTTGAGAACCTATGAAAATGTTAAGAGTCCAAACAAGGTTTCTATTATTTTTTTTTGTAATGTATTCTTCACAAAATATTAAGAATAAGTCTTATTGTCTAAACAAAAAAAAACAAATCTAATTCATTATTTAAAGTTTTTGAAAAAATCAATAATTCTATAAGCTCTCACCAATACACAACATTTAGAATCCGTTGGTGGGGTGGGGGTAGTTCTATATATATGAGACTGGGCCAGTTACACAGTCATATATTCATCAACCCTCATACGATGAACATGGAGGAAGAAAGACCCGCCAGCAGAGGCTCATCCATCTTTAGTGATGACACCGTCGCCGACAACGTTGGAGACCTGCAAGTCTTCGACGACGAAGAGGTGGATTTTGAAATTGACGTCCTACGTTGGGACGACTTGGATGAGCCGATTCCGCTAGTGTATGACCACGATCCGGGTCTAGTGGAATTAAACGATGCGGGCGATTGGGTCTTACAAAGACTCGAAACTCCGTCGCCGCAGCCAGAGCCGGACTCGACGGAAGATGCAGTGCTGGAAATTCCAGCATCACCAACACCCGACGACCCGCAAGGCCCCTGCGATTCGTCAAGCTGGTGGTCGACCAGCGAGGATGGGGCACCATAAGCCCCACACTCTCCCTGGCCCTTTTTAAGGGCACACAACAACGGTACTTTTCAGGACCACAAAATACTTTGATCGTAGTTTTAGTACATATTAGTACTTTGTTACTAATATTGTATGTATAGAATATACAATATTAGATACAAAGTATTAAAAGTTTAGGTGCTGGTGGAACCCAGCTAAATCGTTCGTTCGTATTTGAGAGCACAAACAACTTTTGGTCTCAATACGTAATACGACATTTGTTTTCACCCGAAAATTAATTTGTCTCTATATATACGACCACCAATACTTATTACAATCATTTTAGTTCAACATGTCTGCGAGTGAACAACAACCTATCCAATGCCCTGTGGTAGATTCTACCACAGAGAATTGTATCGAGTGGGAGTCGCACGATTCCAGATGGGATGAACTTTGGCGGTTCATCATCGAATATGCTGAGGACAGCACCGCCACCACCGCCGTTGATGATGACGGGCCGTGCGACTCCACAACACAATAAAGAGTCGCATGTTTTACAACCAAACGGTCCTTTTCAGGATCACAAAATACTTTGATCGTAGTTTTAGTTGGTTATAATACTTTGTAACCAATATTTTATGTTTTTTTTTTTCATAAAAACATACAATATTGAGATGCAAAGTATTAGAAGTTCTGGCGACAGAACCTTAACTTCTTAAACCGAACCATGTTTTAGCATACTTGTAAATATTATCAAAAAATATTTACAACTATTGCTATTGCGTAGTTTTAGTGGATTATTCACTCTTTTTTATTACCTAATATTATGTGGGACAGGGCCTATATGAAATAACACACAAAAATAAATTTTCAAGTCATTTTTATTCTCTTTATAAAATATAAAAATCTGATCAAAGACTTTTTTTTTTATTAACTACAATATATATATATATATATATATATATATATATATATATATATATATATATATATATATATATATATATTTACAAACTTAATACTATAAATTAAAAGCTAATACCTACAACTACCTAACACCTACTACATAATTTATTAAAGTCCTCTAATTGTCTTTTATACCGCGCAGATTCCATCTTTTTTAACTCTAATTGTCTTTCAAGTTCTAAAATGTCACTGTCACACGCACTCACTTTTTTCACTAATTGTTTTTTCATTCGATAAATGTCTGTTAGTTTGCTCTTCTGAGAGTTGGTGAAGTCTTCAACCCACTCCGGTTGCGATATCTCGGAATATATTAAAGAAGAAGAAGCGATTTCGTTTGGTGAAGACGACGATGACGACGACGACGACGACGATGAAGCAGCGGAAACTTCATCGCCTTCAAAACACCGCTTAAACCGCTTCTTCATAGGTTTCCGGCACCCCAATATCGGCGATAGTGGCGCTGGGGAAGACTTTACCTCCGACACTACTTCCTGCTCTACGCTGGCCGGTGTTGGTGGCGTTGGTGGTGTTGGTCCATCGGGGCCTTCTATCACTTGCACTTCTACCGACAACGGCTCTTGTGGTGCTGTTTTCAGGAAGTCGGGTAATTAAACAGGGGTGGAGGGATGCTTAAAGTTAAACTTCTTCTTCTTTCCTTGTCCCACACCTTTAATCGCCTAATAAAATGTTTTTTTATCGGCGATTTCCGATTTCAGCATAGTCAAAAGCTTCTTTAACTTGGAAGCTTTCGGAGAAGATTCCCTGTTAGGGCGCGATGCCTTTCGCACAACCACATCACTAATTACGTTGATCTTCGGCTCCTTCTCCTCTGTCCAACATTCAAGGAATTGCGCAGCCGACTGCACCAACTCTCCGTCTCGACCATCATTCAGGGCTTTGTCTTCGACATCCTCTTGCTCCCTGCCGTTCCAATTTTCGAATACCCCCGGACTCAACACTTCCAAGCCACTGATGTTTTCCAACATGCCTTGTTGGGATCCGCAGCTCAAGTCAAGAGCATCCAAAAGAGACCTTACACTTGATGACATCTTCGATACTACAACTCACACTATAACTTTAACTTACTACTGCACTGTTTGGTGTTCTGACGAACTGTGAAAAGCTCGAGCCAGCAAGTCTGCTTTTATGCCCATTTCCCCCACTACACCACCTTTATTCCTTTTGTTCGATTCATTAAGTATAATATTTAAACTTGTCAGATGCAAGGCCAAGACCAAGGCCGACGTAACCGGCAATACCAGGGTCGTTTTCAAGGTTGTAATTTTCATGGACTTTTTTTGTCTCTGTCAAGGTTATTTTAAAGAAACATATAAATCTAGTACTAAACTTGTCAGATGCAAGGCCAAGGCCAAGGTCAAAGTACCCGTCAATGCCAGGGTCGTTTTCGAGGTTGTATTTTCAACGATTTTTTTTTGGTCCTGTCAAGTTTATTTTAAAAAGTAATACTTAAATAGAGTACAGCGATTGAAAAGTACAACATATTCAAACATCATGTTGCCAACTGATGAACAACCTAGTGAAGCAGCCAAAACATACAGTCATATACCAAAAGCTTTTTATTTAACTTGTCATCATTGTAAAAGACTAGGTATCTGCTGGCGAAATGATCTTACATACAACTTCAACTACATTGACCTTTTCAAGGTTAAATTTGTACAATGCGGCTTTTGTGGACTAGTTTACTACCAGTTCAAGGACATTAATGAACGTGCCATCCAGAGAAGAAATTGGGTTATAGAAGAAGCTTACCTGTACAGAAGAAATTAACATGTATTTTATTTCTTAATTTTTAATTTTTTTGTTTGTTATATTTTTTATTTTTTAATAATAAAAAGTAAACTCAATCTTTTGTTATATTTTAATTTTTTTTTCAATAAAACAATAGTAAAATGAATCTGTATGTGTATTTATTAAAAATAAAATCACCTAAAATACGTTTTGCAATCCATATTTTTCTGCAGAGTCCGTTTATTAATGAAATAGAACCATATATTAGGGTGAAATCTAATGGTTTCAAATCAGTCTCACATGACAATGTCAGAAGTAAACACTATTGATAAGTTCGGTCGCAAAAGAAAATTTAAGGATTTTAACTTTATGCGAGGTCCTTCAGGAATAGGTTTTAAACTTACACCTAATGGAGATTACGACATGGGAAGCAAAAGATTGTGCTATTTAGCAGAACCTCTTGAAGGAGACGATGCGACCACACGAAATTATGTTGATAATAACCTTGCTCAGTGTGTGCAAGATACGCAGAAAGCTTTACATGACTCAACAATTGTTATTAAAGATATATTCAGAAACCAACTTGAAGGTTACGTACGCAAGAAATTAATTGAAACCGGTCAAGAACTTAGAGGATAAATTGATGATACTGTTATTGCAATATATGAAATTAGGCAAGACGAACTGCGTGATGAACTTAACTCTAGAATGTTGAAAATTGAAAAGACTATGGAGGATCTTGTCAGCAAACCTGTTTCACATTAAACATTTACTCGTGGACCTGTGTGTTTAATTTACTATTAGACAAATTTTTCAACAATAACTTTTACAGTTTGTTATTTGTCGACACTTCATTATATTTATAATTTTAAAATAAAGGTTCAATAAAAAAGCAATCAAGTAATGAATACATGTTTTTTATTTAAAAAAAAAAAAAAAGAAATTACAATACTATCGTTACATATTAATGTTGTATGTTTAATAGAAATAATAAAAACAATACAAATAATGAAATATGGATTTTCCAGATTACGTGCTGTCCTGACTTAGAAATGATTCCAACACGGTGACTAAATTTGCTAAGTTTTCTTTCGGGTCTGTTTTGTAAAAATCTATGTCTGCATGCCCCCAAGGTAGAGTTTTGGTTGAACTGGGAATTACATAACGTTTATCATCGCTATGTGACAATGCTACTTTATTTATTATGTTGGTATAAATGTTATGTAATTCACTTCTAAATGTCTTCATCTTTCTTAATATCAAACCACCCCGTTCAACAATTCTTTGGTAGTCTTCCTGATGAAGGTCTTTCTCGATAACACATTTTTTGATACCTTTGGCTTTTTTTAATTCATTATTAATGGACTTTACATAATAAGCCTTCGCGCCGGTACCATAAAAACTTTTTATCGGATCACCAGGAAACTCACCTTTCATTCTACCAACTACAGAATTACTTTTAATTATGTTGAAATTATTAATTTCGGGGTAATTTGATGTATCAAATTTTTCGGGGTTTTCTGATATAGTTTGATAAAAGTTTTCCGTATACACTTTTAATATAAGCGAGTCAGTATCGGTGTAAAGTAACGAAGCATCATCGCCAAACTTGGATTTAATAAAATTATAATAAAAATCGTATATTACAGTCTTTGATATATCTAATATGGAAAAACCGATATAAATTGGTTTATTGTACAATATTTTAACTTTATTCATATGTATAGCAACAAAGTTCTCGGTAAATATCGAGCTACTATTGAAATTGGGGCGGGATACTAGTGCTCTAGCTCCATTTCTGCCTACACTGTTATCCCAATGTGTTACTAATTTTATATCCTTTCGATTTTCCACATTTTCCATAGTTTTACCAAATATCGCGTTATTTTTTAATTTAAAAGTGTCCTTCGCAAATTTTGTGGTGGCCTTGTTACGTAAATTGGTATTAAAATCAATATACGATTTTAGCCATTTTGATTGCTTAAACTGTAATACTCGATGGGTTTGCATTACCACTAAGCCGTTGGCGATGGCTTGTTTTAAAGTTCTATAGTGTACAATGTATTTTTTTTTATCTTGTAAATTAGGAATTAATTTCGGTAATTTAGCGTTTTCTGTTGGCGGTATGATATTTTCTACTAGAAATGGAAGATCAGAATGTGCATCATGCAACTCAGTCGGATAATGCACATCCACTTCCCAAACGTAGCCATGTAAACTATCATCACCAACAGCCATAATATTTAAATCCAGAATTTCGCGCTCGCTTAACCATCGAAAACCACCATATGGTAATGCTTGTGACATACTATGACCATATAGATTTGTAGCATCAAGGTATGTTATAAATGAAGAAGGTTTTGTTGGGTCATAGTCTGGTAAAAAAATATTATTAGCGATGTGCTTCCTTTCTGTACACTGGCTTATGCCGCCGCGTATACCTTTCTTAAAAAAATGTATCATGTCTATATCAGTTAAGAGCTCTAACTCTACCTTAGTCATACGTAGCATACAATCAAATGATAAACTTGGAAGGGTATAGTAATGTGCTGGATCAAGTTTATCGAATTTTAAACAATTATTCCGAAATTGCTCAAAAACATCACACAATAGCAACACATCTGATTTTAAATACACGTCCGAATAGTCCCCCAAAGTTTTACACCCAAACAAGCGCCATACTTCTTTTGCTCTTCTATAGCTTTCATCGCTAATATGTTCTTCCCGTAAATTATCATAAAATTCATCTTTACTTGGAAGACATGTATTTTCCATTTTTTCTATAGAGTCAATAAAGCTATAGGGAAAAACACCCTTTTGACGCATCAAATTAAATTGGTTGATATTTGAAAAATGTTTCCGCGTTTCAATAAAATCGTCGTCGTTTAAATCGCTGCCTAAATTTTCCAAAGACGTTGACAGAAATTTAAAACTGTCAATAAATCGCAACTTTAAATATTTCCTCTTGACTTTTCCACATTTACTATCAAAATAATCGTGCACATAAATGCTTTTGGTAAATGATATGTACTTTTCCTTACTTTGAGCCAAAACACCAATTTTATCCCCATATTTACATAACTCTTTTATAAATAAATGGCTGTCGTAGCAGCTTAAGTTATGAAATATGATAGGGATAAAAGAGGGTAATTTATAATTTAAATTACAAACGGAATGTGCAGCACCAAATCTTTTTGCACCAGTTATGTGACAGTGGTCTCGTACTTTAATCTCACCCTCTTCAAAAGGGCCTTCACATATACCACATATTTTAGCATCATTAAACTCCCTTTTTTCTTCAGGCGTTAACGGTTTCATAGGCTTAATGTCTTTTAAATATGTGTTGTATAGAGCCCTTAAATCACACTCGATACGATCCACAAAGACTTGAGCTGCATTATTCCCCCGAAATAGCTCAAATTTCGAAAGTGAGTCGTCAAAAGAGCATTTAATTAAATAAGAAAAAGAATATGGTTCATTATAAAACTTTTTACATTGTAAGAATTTTGTGGGTTTGGTTGTACCGTTTCAACGGGTTTTAAAACAGATTCGAAATCTGCATAAACCACGAATGGAACGCGCATTTGCTTTTCTATACCCTCGAATTTTAAAATATTTTCCGGCACGCTCTTTCCAAATTTATCGATTTTTAAATCCACTGGGGGTGTTTGCGTGAAAATGTGGTTACAATCGTAGCTTTGATGTAAAGTTAAAGCTGACGGTGTACTAAAATAAATGAGGCAACCATCACAGAAATATATTTTATGTTGTTGACAACTAATTTGACTTGAAACTAAACGTGATAAATCCCGAATCCAACAATAATGACTCTTTGAACAAGTCGTATCACAAAAATGTTCACCGCCATCTTTACTACTACAGTCTTTTGTAATTAACAATAAATTTACATGTCTATCCAACTTTTTTGACGCATACCTCAGTGGACCAATAACTTCATGTATTACTTCATTATTTTCATATTTAGATTCCAGACCGTATACGTTAATTGATATGTTGTTCATTTCCTCAAATTTTTTAATGTCACGTAATTTTACTGGAAAATCCATACCTCTTAAATTTAGCACTCTAGAAAAATGGGGGTAGGATGTCTTCTGTGAAGGCGCTGCCGTTGGAGGAAACAATGCTGATGTTACAGCCCACGCAAAGCAAAATTCGTCCTGGTTAATCACATTGACGACAGCTCCTTTCTTTTCAATAGAACACGGCAACTTGATGTATGATGAGCCACCCATAGGCATATACTTGTTGATACTAACTTCCAAGTATAAAATTCGCACAAGAGCTCATCCTATAACAAGAAAAATAATATATAAAAATCAGTTTAATATATCGGGTTTTGATTTTTCCATACCTGAATCTTTCTCCTGGAACTCTGTCGCCTGCGTTTTTATTAATTCGGTGAAAGAATGGTAAACGGCATCCAAATCACTTTCTACACTAATTATTTGATTAGCAATGTTGAAGGATTTTTCACTGAATATTTCTTGTGATGGAAGCATATACTCGCCAACAGCTGTCATGTTAACTTTTAAAGCATGATGCACACGCAATAAATTATTAACAAGTTCCACCACCTTGGATTTAATGTCTGCAAAGAACATTACGTAATCGGAATGCTCCATATCACTGCTAACCCGATAGGTTGCAATTCTCCTTTTGAAGGCACATTCAACGAGTTGCACACCATGACATACCGGCAAACATGAATTATTTTTATGTTGTTGTGTTCGTTTATGCGCTGACATATGATTTATTGGAACATCTACATTACATGTAGCGCAATTAATTACCGGAATCGTCGATGTATACTCTTCAATTCGGAGCCGTTTTCCTCCAGGCACTTCATTAAATCTCGCCGTACACGATTCTCTTTTATGACGTCTCATATTATAACTATTAGTAAACTTAGAACCGCAATTTTCACAAACATATGCCATGATTTGTCAAATATTAACACATGTACTACCTATACAAGTCAGAGCCAACTGATGAATGAAACTGCTCCATACCTTATATAAAACCATTCAAGGTCACCCCAAACCACGTAACATATCTTCAAGATCACACACCCAAGATGACCACCAACAAAGTCAAGGTCGTCTCGACCAAGGTCAAGGTCACACACAACCTTGAACACAAGGTCAAGGCCAAGGACAAAGCACACGTGCACTTTCAAGGTCAATGACAAGGACATATGGGCGGGGCCAAAGAGGGGTGGGGCAAGGTCAAAGTCAAGGTCGAGGAGTGGGGGGATGAAGAGGATCGGGTTATGTTCACTACTGGTATCTTAAATTTCAGTAAGGTAACAGAGAAGTATTTCAACCTTCTATAAATTAAAATTAATTCACATGTACCTTGACATTAAAGAAATTTACATAATATTCATGGTACGTTGCATGAGATTCCGGGAGATGGCGCAACTTGTATAAAACTTTTAATATAGTATGATATAAGCTGCTCAAAAGACTCAATTTTCTTATGAGGTATACATATCTGGTGGCAGTGACGGAAACCAATGAGTTCGAAATCTGTCTACAGATGACTGTACACTACCTATGGGAAAAATTTCCACCTTTTCCTGGTAGCAGAATTTTTTGACCTCATATTAATGTGGGTGCATTAGAGATGTTATAACATATCTTAAATTCAATGAACAGTGGCCATATATAATGTACATAGTCACCTTAAAAACTAATGATCAGAACCTTAAATTTAATGTATGATTACATTAGAGTTAATGGAATAAATTAATTTAGATTACTATAAATTATTAAATTTAATACATTACATTAAACGCATTTAATAAATGTTTATGAAATTTGCTTCCAGCACATTTACCTTAAATTTAAATTTTTAAAATTTTTACAATTATCTTTAATCAACCTTTACTGGACATGATAATAGATAAAAACAAAGGATTCACTGGGACATTCCTGTCAACGTTTGAATAGGTTACAACAATATTTTTAATAACACAACCGGATTTACCGCTTATGAATTAATATTGGGGCTGTAACGGTTTAACGCCCGAAATTGTCATTAAAAGTTCACAATGTACGGTACTTTACTTTGCATAGTTAAGGGGTCGTGATTCTGGTAAAAATAATTCAAACAATTATTCTTTATTGTCAATAGAGGGCGTTACTCAATTTTAAAGGTAAAAAAACTCAACGAACGGCAGTTTTAATAAAACACAAGAATTTCTGCTACGTAACTCAAACTATATTCATTCTATAGGTAATACCGTTATTTTAAATAATTTAATGTGGTATTCAAGTTTTAAACAAATTTAGAACATAATAATATGAGAGCTTATCTAAACCGAATTCACTTTAGTTTAAAACATTTAGATCTATAGAACGTTTCTTAAAGTTCAGTTCAAGTAAAAATCCTTAAGTTCAAAAGTTAGTTACAGCGTTAGTCGAAAAGTCCATTGTAAAACAAAGAGTCTATTTCAAAATAAAAATTGTTGCTAAATTTTGCTATTGCAAATAAAGTCTTGTTTAAAAAGCCTTTCCACTTGAGGTACAGATACAAACTTGAAACTACGAAGTTTCTCTAATTAGACTATCGTCTCTCCAAAAACAAAGTCTGAAATTTCCCACAATCTGCCAGTTATATTTTTCTAGTAATTTTTAACACTTAAAAATTCTCAAAGGAGTAACAATAAGCAAAAAAACTCAGAACTAAATTAAATAAAAATATTTGTGTCTTTAAATATAAAGAAGTCCCTACCCCACCTATCATAAACAACGTTCAAAAAATGTATTGTTGTTTAAATCTACTGGTATGATAGAAAGAATGTATACTTAATTGTTTCTCTAATTGCAATTAAAGTTCTGTTATATAAAAAAATACATTTTGCACACCTGACAGTGTAACATATTGCTTAGTTAGTTAGTTAATTCCTTCTCTGAAGCCAAATTAATTCTATTTAGAATAATATCTAATTCTTTATTTGACTATACAAAATACAAATCAGATAAGTGTTAAATTTATTACCGAACGATAAACCTAAATATTCAGTTAAAAAAGTTTTATCGTATAATTATCAGTTTATAATATAAATAAAGCACAAGTCTTTGGCCGCGTGAATATTTCTAATTATTTAATATTAATACAATCAGAAATATAACTAATTAAATTAATTTATGTGCCTGCCCTCTAAATCACTGTTTTTCCTTTTACCGTAAAAATAAAATAAGGTCAATATTTTGGGCCGTGTATTGTTATGAGATAATGAAAAGTATTTTAATTCAAAAATTTTTTCGCTCCCCAAAAATACCACCGCTTTCAAAAGCCTCGGTAAAATCAAATCGAAGTGAACACAGAAAGGCTCGAGGGTGCGTGTGAGCGGAAACATTATTAAATTGCCGCAATGGGGTTTTTTATGCACTTTATCCTTCCTTGCAGGGGTGGCTGTCTTGTAAAAAGGACGCTCAAATGCACAAGGGTACTGAGGATTCATTGTTCACCGAATTTAATGAATTTTAGCCCATTGTTCGTTGTGGCAGAGTTCGAAGAGATTGACACAAATGTAGTCTATTTGAATTAGAATTGTTTCCTTTTTCAAGTTTTATTGACGATTGTCACACTAGGAAACGATAACTAGTATAATGGGGTGCTTATGAAACAAAAACTGAAAGGGGCGTTTTATACATATTGTAGCTGGTCTAAAGCCTTAACAAAAATTTAGTAGGCTTTTTTTATGATGAAAATATTACAATAGATGAATTTTTTTAACGAACTCATTTTTCTGAACTACGAGGATCAATAATAATAATACTTGTTTACTTTGAAGGATTCAAATCTTTCTTTAATAGTTTTATTCTACGTTTCCTTTCATTTTACTCTTGCTTTATTTTGCAATAAGTAGTTGTATTTCCCGTTGTTTTAATTTGTTCTTTTCTACCGACATTAATGCAGATTCTTTCGTTATGTATCTTGTATACTATGTCAAAAAATTTATACTGCCTGATTTAATTTTTTTTAATAAATAGTTTCTAAAAATTTCTTGTTTTTATTCAGTTTGCATAATACACGTGAGTTTTTAAACTTTCACAGCCAGATTCACTAAGAAGATTTAAGAATTAAACCCAATTTAGTTGCCATGAACTTTAAATCTTCTAGTTGGTCAGTTTTGTTTTGCTTATGATATTGTCATAATTTATATCACATATATCAACAAATAAAAACTTATATAGGGATATCAAGGATAAGAACCTTGCAATAAAGCCTTGAAATATAAGGGAAATAGTTGTATACCGCAAGCAAATAAAATTCTCCATTTTTACCGGTTCAGTAATAAAATAAAATTTTTTTTTTATACTATTTTTAGGGTTTAAAACTTGCTTGAGTTATTGTTGTATTTGTCAGTTTAAGCTCCCTGGTGTTAATTTAGGACAATTTTAAAATTAAACCATATTAGTGAATCCTGCTGTTAAATATTAGGTTTAGATCTTAGCGGTGTTCTACTTATTTCTATCTCGGTTTAAAAGACGTTTATTTATGTATTTCAAGCATCTGTATGCAAAATATATGAGGATCTAGATTGGGAAAATACTGCTACAGGAATAAGTTGCTTTCTATTATAATATTGTCATAATTAGACTTTTCTATTGCTAGATAAATTACTTCATGGACCTTCATAGATATTAGGAGTTAAGCAAATTTGAAGAACTATTATTAGGAAATATACACTATACATGCACCAACCTCAAATTTTTATTCTCAAAACTTTGAAAATTAATCGAAAAATTTTATTTCGTAAGGGCTAAGAAAATAAATGTGTTAAATAATTGACAAATATAATTAAATTTTAGACGAAATAATCACAAGAAATGTCTTTTTAGATAAATTTTAATTATATGAAATAAAGAAGTTCTGTTACCCAAATAATTATTTTCTGTTCTACAAACCAGATCTTTCTTAAAATTATTGTAATGAAATATAAAATAAAACGTAGTGAAGCATTTTTAGTATACCGAAAATAATATTATCTTAGTCTAATGATTCTTGAAAGAGCACGTTTTGAAATTCTTAGGAAATTTCAATGATTTTAACGTCCAAGAAACCTAAGCAAGGCGTTCTGTTCACGACTAATTAAATGCACAGAAATTCAAAGTCTAGAAATAAAGTCGTTGCCTTTAGCGCTTAAGAGGAACATTTCTGGGTGTCTGCACTTCCAAAGAATATTTTAATTATGCTGCAATAATTCTAATTAATTATGCATTAGTCGCTTTTTCTTTTGCACTTTCGCGAACGCTCCGATGATTTACGCTGCTAAAAGTATTTCTATTAAAAATTTTGCCGGTTAGTCGAGTTAGAAAGTCGACGAAGGGGCTATTAGCGGTAGTAAACTCGTTTTTTTCTTAAATAAAAAGCTTTCTTCTTAGAAAAAATCAGGAGAATTCGCAAATACGCTAAGTACAAATAGTTTTAATTTTCTTAAATAATAAGGTTATTATTGGAAAAATAATTTTAAAATTACAGCTGCTAAATATTAAGAGATTAGACAAAAACTTTTAACATCTTCTTGCTCTAAAGTAATAATTTATGTAGCTCCCTTTTGTTATAGTTTGGACATATATGTCTTATTTGGATCCTCGGTCTAAGCAACCTATGCATTGGTGTAATCCATAGAATTAATATTCTAGTAGCGTATTCTTTAACTTCTTTAGTTCCTTGATATATCGTAGAAATTGACATTTTTTAATTACCACAATTTTGTGGGTTGATCTCATATTCGTTGGTGTAACAGCCTATTAGTAAGTCTCTTGAGGAAGGCTTTGTTGCAGTGAATTAGTTCATTGCAAAAGTATTGATGATAGACACCGCCAAATGGTCGGTACTAGTCTAAAAAATAATTTATGACTCAATTCGTAAACATAATGTGGTTTCATTAGTTTAAAAGTGCCAGAGTAACTTTCTAATGTCCTGAATTGATTTACAAATTCAGGTTGGCATCATACCGGACGCTGTAACTAATTACATCTAGTTCTGGGCACTGAGATTTTGGATGGACAGATTTTTCAATATCTGGCATTCCTGGTTCACTACAATTTTAAAGTCAGACCATTAGATAGTTAAAATCTATTTATGAGAAACATGGTCTACAATTATTTTCTAATTATTTTTATAAAACGTCGGTAATAAAAACGGACTTGGTTTCTATCATACGCGCGCATAAATATGGTATAAAAGTAGGATCAACTTTAGAGAAATCATATTAGCAAAATTTCCTTCAATAATAATAAAATCTTGTAGAAAGTTCTTTTAAATTTCTTGGTGTCAAATATTTGTAATATAGTGACTGCCTAATACTTTAATATATCTATTTTAAATATACTAAAATATATTAGATAATTAAAATTATAATCAGTTTTATTTTATGGAAGTGTCAAATCAAGAATTCTTTAAGTTCGGCTATTCTGTATACGTACGTTGGTTCTGGTTAGGACAAGGAAGAGTTTAACTTTAAAGCATTTAATTATTTAGCAAAACAAAAATCTTGACTTTTGAGACTTTTGTTTTGCTAAATAATTAAATGCATGAATAAGTTTCTTAATATTAATAAAAATATGTAATTAAACATCAAACGGTGTTGCTGTGTCGATAGCATAAAGTTAAATATGTTATCAATAAAATCTGCAATTAAAAAAATCACACAATTTCCAACTTTAAATAATTACAAAATTTTCAACTTAAAGAAAAAATTACAAATGAGTTCGGAATTGAAATTTAATCCTTTATATTGCAATTATTAAAATGAAAAATGACGGAAAGCACAAAAAAAGATAAATTGTAGTTAATGAGGTTAGGATAATTTCAGTAAATAAAAATGAAGTTAGGTTATACTATAAAGAAGTTAAAGTTTACATGAAACACCTAGTACCTACTAGCGATAAAACATAATGCAGATTCCGTATATTCTAAGATCATAGTATAGTATGCCGGAATATTGTGCAACACCTTATAAAAATAAAAGAATAGAATAAACTCAATTTATGAAATTATAGGTTGATATTATTCAAATTCGCAAAAAAGTAATAATAGTGTGAGTTTGCCTGTTAATATGATGGTGGGACTGCCAGTGGTGCGATCTCGAACAAATCAGGCTGCAACTCTGTTTGACTACGTAGATACTAGTGTAACATCAAAAAGGTAAATGCAAGGTTATAAATTAAAAACAAGGATCCGTAGGAGATATCCCTAGGTAAAAATCCGTAGAAAGGATCGTGTAGGTAAAAACCCGTAGGAAGGGTCCGTACGTAAAATCCTGTAAGAAGGATATCAGTAATAAAATAACCAGTAGAAAGGACTACAAAAAAAAAGAAGAGTCAAAGGTTAGTTAAAAAATTAAATCAAAAGGCAAATGAATTTATTAATCAGCCTTCGCCAAAGTGACAATAATTTAAATTTAAAATTTTAAACTTTCAACGTATTCAAAAAAAGATACCGAAGGTGATTATTAGTTTAAATTAACATAAGAATAGTAATAATTCAATAATGAGTAATTTAACCTATTGAACCCAAGATAGATAATCGTAAAGATATATGAACGTACAATAAATATCCAGTCTGACTCCTGGTGATCAGCAATACTTATTTAAATCTAGGACAAAATAAAAGATTTACCAAACAAAAAAATGAATTACTCAACTAAATTACTCATAATATAATTGGAAGTAATAATAACATAAAATAGTATTTAGGAGTGGGGACCACTGGACGACACTACATGCTTAGTTTAATTAACAATGATTACTATCAAATAAATCAGCTTAACTCTGGCAAAAATAAGTAAAATTTTAATTAAGATCCACGGTAAAACTAATAAATCAAAATATAATCAAAACGTATTCACCATATTCACCGTAATACTATGTAAAAATCCAGGATACAAATTTTGGTATTAGCTCTTCCATTAAATAAAAATAAATGATCTCCTTGCTGATAAAATTTACAATTTCAACCTAATTTGGCTGGTCTCAAATATCTAAATATTTCAATAGAACAAAAAAAAACAATACTGGAATTAAATTGGAAGTCTTTGAGCCAACAGACATATTATATGATATTTTATTCTATTATTGCCCAGAATAGGACCCAGAGATTGAATACAGTTCAAAAATATTTTTAAATATATAAGATAAATTAATTTTCCCATGCAGCAAAGTTACACTCAAAATTAAGATTTCCCAATATAAAAGAAATAATTGCATGGTACAACTATCGAAAACTAAGAAAATTCAAGAAAAATCAATCAATATTCATAAAAAAAGCAACTACCGGCCTTAAACCCGATATAAAACTTATATACCACTGCATTCAGTTGAGGTATTAATGAGACTTAAAACAACATACTACGGCCAGATTCAAATTAGACAATATACTTGCTCAGTAAAAATCAATTTTGAGCTTAAATCTTTAATAAATCAAAAATCTATGCAAGATGGGGTTAATTAATAGAAATTAATGGATCTTATCCGATACCGTTATCGGAATTTAACAAAATTTTTTCATTGACACGTGCAGAACTGCTAAAGTCCCTCTTTCTAGGTTTATTCCAGTAAAAATAACTCAGTAAACGCCAGATAGGCAAAAGGTAAACTAACTAATCAACTAAACTCAATTACCGGGATAATAACCGACTTTCCAGCCTAAAATCCCGAAGGATGGTTAAAATGAATTGAGATGGAAAAAGTCTACAGCTTCTTTAGCCGAATCAAACAGAATAAGTGAAAAGTCAAGGCACATGGCCTCAACTTTATTTATATCAAAGACCATACATGCGCACAACGCTACATCTTTTATGCGCTCTCAAATGAAAGAAATGACCGTGGGAAACAACAGTCGGCTGAAATAGATTTGTTAGATATGCCATTAATCAATACACTTTCGTCTGAAAATTAAATAGGTAACCCATCAATTATTTTTAAATAAAAGAAATACATTTCAAGTAAAGGGATAAATTTCCTGAAATATCTCGTAAATTAGGATTTCGTTAAGGCAAGCCACAGAAACGTATGCAAAAAAAAATAAAATGAATCATTGCTGTTAAACCACCTGACAATGCAAACTCGAAAGGATAAGATGTTAAACTAAAATCTAAATAAATAAAATAAACAAAAATCTAAAGAATTATTCCAAGTAATTCCAAGAAAACTGCCAGAAGGATAAAAGGAAGAATTTCACTCAAATAATAGTAGGCAAGACAACCGAGATCTATCTGAAAAAAGGTAACAGTAAATTCACCATCAACAAAAAACAATAAAGCACAGTGTGGTAAAATATCAATAATATTGGTCGAACTGATAATCAAATGTAATTTAAAACCGTACTTTCTGGTGTAAGAATGTACGTAAAGTTAAGAAAAATAGAAATAGTTGAGCTGGAAAAGAAAGTAATTAATGGGAAAGTAAAGGAGTAGAAATATGAGGATTCGTAATATAGTAAAACCAAAAATGCAAGCAATGGAATGTCTTTACTCTAAGAATTCATTAAGGAGACTGATATTGTATTTGAACATAACATGAGTATTTGCAACATAATCGTATAATTAATCAAATTACCTACAGTAAACTGAAATTTAAACCGTGACAATGTTTCGCGTTAAATTAAACTCAGAAAGAATATTTGCTTTTCTTACCTATAGGAAATGCGTCCACAGGAAATTTTTGCAGGGTATTTTTAATTGTGTACTTCAAATGGTAATTAAATTATTTAGTTTACCTTTCTTATTTTATCTTGCTTTTGCTGCTTTTCATGTCATTTTAGTTTTTCCATAAAGAATTAATTTTACACTACATTGGGTATGAAGGTGTATTAACTGGAACATATCCTATTCCGGTCTTCACTTTATATTCTTTGGACGACTTTTTTCAATTTTTCGTTGCCAATGTTGTGACATATCAACATATCTTTTCTTCTGACTCATTTTTCTGGTAATATCTGTATTGGTTTTTTTCTCGAAGGTAAATATGCTACAGTGTCAACTTCACTGATTGCAGCTGATCGGTGAGGCTTCTCGGGAAAGCACAACTTGGGGACAACAACGATATAGAGCTGTAATGACTGGTCCCAAGCCAGAATAAAGAAGGAGGGAGACATTAATAAATGTACACTTTACGCAGGCATGCATGCACGCACGCACGCACTCACGCACACGCGCACATATGCGCACCATGGCGTTTTTTAAACAATTTAAATACTGTTGTTTTGCCCTTTTGAAAATTGCTGATGTAGTATTGAAGCCAGTTATTGCTTGTAAAATTAAAATATGAGCTTTTGGATAGGCAGATACACTTTCGGATGAATATATATTTGTTCATATTTGAGCTTTCCCAGGTAAGTAATCTTATCAATTGAAGTTCGTGCAGTCAGTAGTATTAACAAATCAGCATCTTCACCAATAACAATGGTTGCATATTCATTCAGAATCATATAATTTAGTACGTATTTTAGCGTGTGAGTCATACAAATCAATACTTCCATATTTTTACTCATATCGAACGTCCGATGATGTATACAGGCCGCGTTAGTGTGCATATTAGTATTCCTATATTCTTATATAATATTAAACATGTTTTTTTCTAAACCTAACAACAAATGTAAATAACGTAATCTGTACTTATGTGTTCTATCATCTGCGCAGTTCACATAAATAGTACCCCTTTTTTCCCAGTATCAATTACCTTGTGTCATGTCATATAATATAAACACAAGGAGTAAAAACAATTTCGGTAATAAACTTAAAATAAAAGTTTTTATAATATTATTTTATCTCCTATGATTTCTTAATAATTCAGATACATTCGAAAATATAGATCATTTTGACATATTTAACACAAATCACAGCTGTATTTTTGTTATTTTTAATTTTGGCATAGAAATCGTTTTACGCTCATTCAGACTAAAACGTAGCCTTTTTCTCTCAAAAAAGTTACAATTTACAAAATACCCATTGTCAAAAATACAAGAAGTTAAACATATATCAAAAAATAAATTCGTCCATATAATATTAAATTTTTTTTGAGGCTATCAGTTATTTTATTATTAATTAAAAACATTTTTAGGACATTTGACATTTCAGCTTATTTATTTCTTAAACCATCTGCAGAATTACAATTAAACACTAAAAGGGATTCAAATGTAATTAATTTTTATATGTTCCAGAAAATTTAAATAATAAATTGTGTTTACGCTGGTAAACATTACTTATCTAATTCGTAATCAAAGTCAGTGAAACCATCCTCGCTCAAATTAATTGCAATTGGTTCCTCTATCTCACCGATAATGAGATCGAGTGTCCATATTTTCTTTTATTCTTTTATTATAACGATTTTCCCAATTTTCTGCAGTAACTTTATTCAACAAAATCTTTCAAAAGTTCAGTTAAATTACAAATATTGTAAGTTGTGTTATTTCCAGCAACTCTACCTTTTACTTAAGAGATATATTTCCTTTTCCAACGAACATTCTCCGGACGATCTATAAGAATAGATTTCCTACCTGGTTTTTCTCAGCAAAAATTAAGTTCTCTGAGCAAGTTCCAGAGCTCAGTTCTTTTAAGTTCAGGTAAATCCCGATTTTCATTGATTTTAGTTAGAATTTTGTCGACGGTTGGGATCTGCTTGTTATAATAAAATGTATATACAGCTCCTTTTATTGTAGTTCTCATCTCTTCTTCCAACGAGGTTTTTCGTCTGCCTGTGATCAAATGTGGCTTGGGAGTATTAACAACTCCAGTCGTTCTTTTCTCCTTCAGTATTCAGTACATAGTAGATTTTCCAACTTCTGTCATGTTGGAACACATTTCAACAGAGCTTTTAATATTATTATCTAGATATTGATATCTTAAGGCATCATAAACATTCATCGTAATAAGTTTTTCGTTGACAAAAAAATGACCTGGTTTAATGATTTTGGAATAAATATAGATGTGAAGCCATATTTTTTAGGTGTCTCACTAATTTCAAGTAATATATAAAAACAAGCACAAACAAGATAAATCACTAAGAATACACTGTAAGGTGTACTTTGCGCACTGAGAGAAATTAAATTGAACTCTCAGAAATTTTATTGTTGCAGTAAATTTATAAAAGCTTATAATATTTAAATATAATTAAATTTAATTAGATTTACGGCAGTCTTCAGTTATGCAGCAGGTACGTTGGAGGTTTCGGTAATAGTTTTATTACTCTCTCTAGTTCTTGAATAGAGTATAGGAATATGTATGCTTGTGATCGCCCCTCCCCTTCTCAAGAGCTTTGAGGTCAGGAAAATAGAACCGATTCTGTCTTTTATATTAGGAATGTGTGTGCTGCTGGCACTCCCTTCCCGTTGGTTTATTTTTCTTGTGATAGCCCCCCCCCCCCCTAAGAACTTTGAGTTCAGGAAAATAACCCAATTCTGCCTCTTATACTAGGAATGTGTATGCTGCTCGCATCCTCTCCACCTATCGGCAACCTGCTTTTTCTTGTAATCGCCCCCCATCTCTTCAAGAGATTCAAATTTAGAAAAATATACCCTACCCTGCATTTTGCACTAGAAATGGGAATGTTGCTAATGTCTATGTCTACCCCCCCCCCCCGTCGAAAACTTGTTTTCGCTTGCCAGACTGTACTTTTGTGATACCCCCCCCCCCAAAGAGAGAGGCTGGATCCGCCCCTGATCCTATTCCACATCTTTCCTCATCCAGCTTCCATCTACTCCTAATTTTCCTACTAACTGTGCCTGGACTACACTGTCGCTAATTTTCAACAATTCTCGCAATTCACTCACTTTCAATAGTTCATTTATACACACTCGTGTCTTAATCCTATCATTTAGCTCTTCTTTCGCCCTCTCTAATACACCTGTTTCCATCCATGGGGTGGAACTCCCGCCATCACCCTCACGATAGGTGTAGCAACCGTCCTGTAAGCTATGCTGACCACAAGGAGAAATGGACGTGCATGGCATATAAACTATATGTAAACTACTTCCATTAAATTAAATTATGATTATTTTGGTCCAAAAATTTTAAAGTATCAAATTATGAACAAAACAACTTCTTATGTAAGATCTTGAACCTAAAATTAATCTTTAAAATCATCTTACAACTTATATCTTTAACAATAAATTTTTGGTATAAGAATATTTCTTATGTACAGGGTGAGTCAACGATTGGATGAAGTAGGTTTGTGCCTTTTCGGAGAAATTAACAAAGAAACTATATTTATTGTTTGATACAGTTTATTTTTACGCAGATTTTAAAAATATTTAGAACTCTACAGGGTGAGCCAAAAAACTAGGACAGCATAAAGTTGTATTTTTTTAAATAGAACACCCTATATAAGAATCGTATTTTCGATTTAGCTTATAATTTTAAATCTTTTTTATTAAGGGTTTACTATAACAAAACTTTATAGTTTCTGAGATAATTAAGTTTAAAGAAAAAAAGTCACATTTTCAAGCATCAATTCAATCCTAAATAACGTTTTCAATTTTGTGACAAATATATTCAAATTTGGAATTTAGCAAGGCCAAGGACAAGTTAACATAATTTTTACCTAATATTTGCAATAAAAGCTACAAGGTGTTGAACACATCGGCTCAAATTTGAACAAGTTTAAATGAATAAATATCTTTTTTTTAAATGGTACACCCTGTATATTTTCATGTTATTTAATAGAGTAATAAAAACCCTAAAAGTTTTGTTCAATATATCCTATACCTATTTATAATAGTTTTTGAGATATTTCAGTTTTTGTTATTTTCCATACTTTTTTACAGAAATAGTCTTCATTATCATAGTAGCCATGGCAAAAACAATGTAAAAGAACATTTTTCTGTGTGTCAAATTTATAACCGCAATTGCTTCTTTTGTTTGTTTCTGTAGTTTCTTTTTATTATTTTACATGGCTACTATGATAATGAAGACTATTTCTGTAAAAAAGTATGGAAAAATAAGAAAAACTGAAATATTTCACAAACTATTATAAATAGGTATAGGATATATTGAACAAAACTTTTAGGGTTTTTATTACTCTATTAAATAACATGAAAATATACAGGGTGTACCATTTAAAAAAAAAAGATATTTATTCATTTAAACTTGTTCAAATTTGAGCCGATGTGTTCAACACCCTGTAGCTTTTATTGCAAATATTAGGTAAAAATTATGTTAACTTGTCCTTGGCCTTGCTAAATTCCAAATTTGATTATATTTGTCACAAAATTGAAAACGTTATTTAGGATTGAATTGATGCTTGAAAATGTGACTTTTTTTCTTTAAACTTAATTATCTCAGAAACTATAAAGTTTTGTTATAGTAAACTCTTAATAAAAAAGATTTAGAATTATAAGCTAAATCGAAAATATGATTCGTATATAGGGTGTTCTATTTAAAAAAAATACAACTTTATGCTGTCCTAGTTTTTTGGCTCACCCTGTAGAGTCCTAAATATTTTTAAAATATGCGTAAAAATAAACTGTATCAAACAATAAATATAGTTTCTTTGTTAATTTCACCGAAAAGGCACAAACCTACTTCATCCAATCGTTGACTCACCCTGTATATATATATATATATATATATATATATATATATATATATATATATATATATATATATATATATATATATATATATTATTTTGAGTTAGTCAATCGATTATTAGGAAAAATTCTTCCTACACATGACAATAAAAAAGCCACTATTAATTCAATTATTCCGCTTTTGGGACTGTATTCTAATTTAGCATTCATAGAAGAAGTTGTGTCTAACTCACAGCATCGCTTATAAATTATTCTGTTTTTTGTTTGGTTACGTGTCAAAATTTACATCTATGGCATGCTAGCTTTTGTTCAAAGTATTATCGTAGTTGGCTTTCTGATCTGATGTCTTATTTTTTAACCGACTTCTAAAAGAAGGAGGTTCTCAATTCGTCGACTATGTATTTTTTTTTTTTTTTTTATGTATGTACACCGATTTCTCCGGAACGGCTGCACCGATTTGAATGAAATTTTTTATGTTATGTAAAGGAAGTTGCTGCGGTGGTCCCATATTTTTTTAGATGAAATTGGTGCAGTAAAATCCAAGATGGCGCTTACAATATGGCGGCCAAAAAAATTAATTTTGTCCGTTTTTTTCCAAAATTGGTATGGAGGAATTTTCGATGTTGTACCCAACGAATCTGAAATTATTTTTCAAAAATTCAAAATGGCGGATCCAATATGGCGGACAAAAATATTTAATTTAGTCCGATTTTCTCCAAAATTGGTATGGGGGAGTTTTCAAGGTGCCACATAACGAGTCTAATATTATTTTTAAAAAATTCAATATGGCGGATCCAATATGGCGGACGAAAATATCAATTTTGTCCGATTTTCACCAAAATTGGTACAGGAGAATTTTCGAGATCGCATATGACGAATATAAAATAATTTTTAAAAAATTCAATATGGCGGATTCAATATGGCCGACGAAAAAATGAATTTTGTCCGATTTTCTCCAAAATTGGTACAGGGGAGTTTTCGGGATTGCATATGACGAATCTAAAATAATTAAAAAAAAAATTCAATATGGCGGATCAAATATGGCCGCCAAAAAATTAATTTTGTCCGATTTTCTCCAAAATTGGTACGGAGGAGTTTCTGGAGTCGCATATGACGAATCTACAATAATTTTTAAAAAATTCAATTTGGCGAATCCAATATGGCCGACAAAAAAAATCTTTTTTGTTCGATTTTCTCCAAAATTGGTACGGGGGAGTTTTCGGAGTCGCATATGACAAATCTAAAATAATTTTTAAAAAATTCAATATGGCAGACGAAAAAATCAATTTTGTCCGATTTTCTCCAAAATTGGTATGGGGAAGTTTTCGTGGCCTCACATAAAGAATCTGAAATTATTTTTAAAAACTCAATATGGCGGACAAAAAAAATCAGTTTTGTCCGATTTTCACCAAAATTGGTAGTGAAGAGTTTTCGGGGTCACACATGAAGAATCTAAAATTATTTTAAAAAAACTTTATATGGCGTATCTAATATGGTGGATAAAAAATTAATTTATTTTCTTTAAATATCGATATTGGAAGGTGTTGGGGCCTATATTACCGATCTCAAATTAATTTGAAATTTAAGATAATGGATTTTCTAGGACAGACTAAATATTCGTTTGACCCAATTTGATAGGTATTTGGAAAACTCAAAGAACTAAAGAATTTTTAGTGGTTCACAACTTTGGATAAAATTTGTACTTTTTTGCCACTTTGGAGTCATTGCGAAGTACACTAATTTCGATTAGTTCTTAGTTCAAATAATTTATGAATATCATAATGAATTCTAAAACTAAAAATAGAAAAATAAAATTTTTATAAAAAAATTGAACCGACTTCTAAAAGTGCGCTAAAAAGTGAAAAATAACCATAAATTTTTATATGAAATTGAACTTTTTGAAGTCGGCGCCAAATTATTTGTAAATAAAATAAATAACTACTAATATATACAAATTATGGAAGAAAGCAATTACAAAAAAAGTATTTCAAATATGTTTATGCCAATCACATTTTGTCAAGTATTAGTTTGGCGCCGACTTCAAAAAGTTCAATTTCATATAAAAATTTATGGTTATTTTTCACTTTTTAGCGCACTTTTAGAAGTCGGTTCAATTTTTTTATAAAAATTTTATTAATAGCTTTACTTATAATAGTTTGTAGTCATTTACTGCTTTCCTTTTAAACATATTTTAAAGAATAAATTCTGGATTTTTCATTTAATTCCATTTTCTGTCTCGTGTTTCCATTAAACAATATATTCGAATCTTCATTCCGAAATTGTAAGTTATAGTCTTAGAATAAGTTAAGAGACATTAAAGTTGTTCACTGCTATGTAGAAAGTCGAAAACAGTTGAAAATTAAAAGATATATTAAGACAAATGCTCTTGGAACGCATTAAGGTCCCTTAAGGGCTTCCCTTCGAACACATTGAATTAAAACGAAATAAGTTTTATAACGCGAGACGAATTGTAAGACAAAAACTAAAATTAATTGCTGCCGATACGATGCTTTTTGCGTTTTTAATGGAAGTTGTAATTTGTTTTTCTTAAAGTTCATACAGTGCAAAAGTTTTTAGGGAATTTTAACGTCACTTTAACATTCATCGTTTTGTCTCGTTATGAACATTTAGGTTGATTTTAATTTCTGAAATTTTCTGATTTTGGCTGATGAGAGCAAATTATGTTTCACAAGTAATTGTGTTTTAAAAAGCCAGACCTAGAATTAAAATCAGAAATATGTCAAATTGTATTCATTTTTCCAATAAAATCCAATAAAGCAAAATTTGGTTATATCAGGAATGGAGTACCTTACTTTGACTATAATATCTATTTGAGTATATGTATTTGGGATACAAAATTTAGTAGCAAAATTAATGTTATTGCCCCAGTTTAGCTATTATGATTTCATAATATCAATGATTAGTTAACAAAATTATATAAAAGAGCTTATAATAAAGGTCTTTTCAGGTATAAATCTAAACTTCAGTTAAATTTATTATGTAAATACTATGTAAGGCAATCCACCACAAAAGTACTTATTTTTCAATTTTAGAACCCTTTGCCGAACTTTTAGCTTCATATTTATTTTCACCCATCAAGAAACAAGCTTAGAAATTTCTGTAAGTAAAAGTGAAAATATTTTAAATAAAAAAATACACCTCCTCTGTACTTAAAAACTTAATTCAGGGTTATAAATTTTACTTACCAGGAAACGTTTTTTTACAAGTATCTTCATATTTTTGTTTCTAATATATTAAAACGTCTGTCATATGGAAAGATATGGGACCATAAAACTACATTTTTACCGATTGAAAATACAAAACAGATTTGCCTTATGCGTCTGCTCGTAAACACAATTCAATATCAAGTTTTACGATAGTTTTTCCTCAAACTTTTAGGAGCACAAGCAATAAATTTACCAGCGCTTAGAAAAATTTCATCGAGGCAAAATGTTTTATTTAACACTATTCATAAAAGTCTACCAAAGAAAATTATATAGCTGCTTCCACCTCAACAAAAAGTTTATGTTCAAAATAATTTTTTATTCAGTTTAAGAGCCGTCTTGAAGATTATTAAACGAAATATTGATTTTACTAGTTATAACTTATGTGTACGTGTGTTGAGTTTTATGGCAGTGTTTTTTTTTATTAGCAATTTTAGTTTACTTCAGTTAAAATAAAAGTTCATAAGCTGTATCCAGAAACACATTTTTTCAAACACTAGCAGCGAACATGGCCTACCAAAAAAAAGTTTAAACAATTATTTTAAGAAGTAAATAACTATTTTCCAATTTTATATTGTATAAAATGTTGAAATTTGAGTCCATGAAACCTTCATTAAAAATTTTAAGTGTAAATAAATCTTGTTTTTATTTCGAAGAAATGTGTTGTGAGTTTAATAAACTATTTTTTGCCGAAAATAAGTTGAAATATTTTATACTATTTTTGTCTAAAATATTTAAGTTTATTGAGTTGTTATGAGATTTCTTAAATAAAAGAATAAAATTTGAATTATATGAATGCATTCTGTGTTAATTTTTTTATATAAAATATTAATTGCACACAAACATTAGCGGCCCCTCTCGTCATAGGATACTCTGCATTTCTTTCTTAATTTTTAAAATCTGACATCTTATTTTTATTAATTGCCTTTTTTCCATCATATACAAAGTTTTTGACAATACTCAATTTTGTAATATGGGAAAAGCATCTCTTCAAATTCAAAGATGTTTTTTCCAAATGCTATGTATAATAATCTAATAAAAAACATTTCAAATTTTTACTTTTTATTTTAGTAATCACCAGCCATTGATAAACGTTTATATTATTTTTCTCTGCAAGTATTCGTTTTAGGATTAAGTTATCTTATGCGTGTCATCACTTTTTTTGCTCTTCAAATATATTTATTTTATGGTCTCTACTTAAGTTAATTTTATAATCTAAGTACGAAATGTGATCTTCTAGGTAAAACCGAAAATATTTCACTATTCAGCTTCTAAGATTAAAAGTATCTTATATTAACTACCTTTTCTAGATTTATGGTTGATTCTATCAGCAAATTTAGCGAACACGTACGGGAATTTCCTTAAGGTAGTAAATTCATAACTAAATTATTTAATCCTGATTATCTTCTTTTTTTCGAATGAAAATATCGCGATATATATTTTTCATATTATGATTTGTATTGCATTATTTGGAATTGTATTATAAACATTTGTCAAGTATTCATTATAACATGGCTTCTTTATTATGAAAGTCGGGTATATAAATAAAAACTTATTATTTAAAGTCTAGTTTATAGTAATTGAATGCTTAAATAATTTAAAGTACAATTAGCTGTCAATTTTCATATATGTCAGGTCATAACGTGCGACGACGATGTCCGATATTGGCATCATTAGTTCCTATTTTCTTATTGTCCTTCCTCCAGGTTTGTTAGGCTCATTGCCTTTCCAATATCCACATTCCACATTAGTTTAGCTTTTCTCTTTTCTTTCTGTAGTGCGG